>CM022092.1:5689284-6957271 GCA_011114355.1 Carex littledalei | reverse complement strand
GGTCTTAATTCTTGCTCTTGTTATTATGATTACAGTTTTTTTTTCTTTGAGGAAATTATGATTACAGTTGCTTGAATATAATCGATAGTATCTCCGGTTATTGTGGTTATAATGATCTACTTGAGAAAAAAATTAAATTTGAGTTACAGTCGGCGGTATTTTTTTTTTTTTTGGGTGAAGATTTGAAACTTGAGCTACTCAATTATTTAATATTTATAAGGTAAATTTTTATTCAAATTTCGAACTTGCAATTTTTCACGCGAAGGGCATTTCCTTTGTTACTAGGCCAAAAGCTAATTCTCTGTATAGTCGACGGTATTATCAAGAGATCATGGGAGCATCTCTATCTCCAAAATTTTAATATGTGATGCATATCACATATTAAATGTACATGGCCCGAGACATGATTAACTTCCTCGAAAAGTGTGTATATATACAACTTCTGCATATAAAAAAGCTGCTCAATAGAGCAAAGTTATTATCAAAAATTCAAAATGAATCCTATTGAAATTTTTTATATGAGAAGATTGCTTGAATTTATTTCCATGAATCTTTGAAGTCGGCAGAGTTAATATATAGGTGCAATTCCCAAGTAGACTTTTGATGAAAAATATTTATACAGTGTTGGGCATATATGCACTTAAATGTTTATTAACAATTTTATGATAAAAATATATTTATAAATAATCTCTATAATGAGTCAAATAATTCTAATTCTTAAATCTACTCTTTATTCTCATTATAAAATTTTCTAAACTACTCTAATATTATATTCCTACTTATACACTCTTAATCATCATATTATCTTAATGTCTATTTCTTTCCAGGATCCGCTCAAAAATAATCTCTACTTTATTTGAGAGTATTGGGTTGGGAATGTGGCATTGTGGCCTCACTTGATACTAAGGGATGCTTATTTAATTTTGATAGTTTTAAATCAAGTAAAATATTTAAACAAAAATTATAAATATGTTGGTGATATTATGAATTACTTGGGTAACAAATTTCATGCAATTTGAATCTCATTTGATATTTTAAAGATTGTTGAATCTAAACAGTATAAATTTTAAATCATTCGATGAATGTTAAAAACTGCATAAATTTTTAGCATTTTAATATACATGATGTAAATGTAATATAGAATTTAATTATCATAATTTAAAAATATAATTTTCACAGGATTGAAAAAATCATTAAGTGAAATAGTTTTTGATGAATTTCAACCTTATATTTTTTTAGGTCATGACTCATGATTATAATCTAAATGCGATGGACGCAAAAAAAATTAATTTTAAAATAATATTCATCTATTCTATCAACCATATGGAAATACGACGTATATATAAGCCAGCTGAAATGGAGTCTGTATCTACGCTTTTAGGCCAAAATTTTTATTCATAACATTAAAATAATATACATTAAAAAATAAACATGACAATCAAAGGATTTCAAAATCTGCCATTTCTACTGAATAATTAGCAGAATGCATAATCAGTTCCGCAAATTATCCAGTGAAATTGCAGTCTCTTTTTCTGCTGAATAATTCAATTCAAGCATAGGCAAGCCTACTACACCTTTACCCCATGTTTGGTTGTGGCCTAAATGTGGCTTAAAGGCTTTAGGCCACTGTTATTACACCAAACATAATTTAAACTAATTGGCCTAACATGGAATAGCCTAAAAGTTAGGCCGGCCTAAACGGGTCTAAATTAAACCCCTCTTGAGGTGCCTTAAATTTAGGCTTCAATTTTACGCCAATGGAGCCCACTGTCATTCACCTTCAACCATTTCACCCTCTCCTCATAATTAGTAATAATATATTATATATATTAGTATATTATTATTAATAATTATTATTAGTATATATTATAATTAATATCTTATTGTTAATATATTAAATAATTATTATAATAATATATATAATTAGTATTTTTATAATAATATTAATATATAATATATTATATATTAAATATTATTATAATATATTATAGTTATATTAAATATTAATATATAATTAGTATCTTTTTTATACTAATTATTAATATATAATTAATTAATTAATATGTTATTTGTTAATATATTAATAATTATAACATACTATATATATATTATTATTATTATATTAATATTATTAATAGTATCTTATTATAATATATAATTATATAATATATCTTATATTGTTAATATATTAAATTATAAAAATGTTATAATATTTTAGTTATAATTAATAATTAATATAATAATTAGTATCTTGTTATAATAATTAACTAACTTAGGCTTCCAAAACTTTAGTCCTCCACCAACTCTAACCACAACAAGGAATACTTTAAGCCGTGGTCTAACTTTAGACCTCAACCAAACATAAATAATTTAGGCCGGCCTAAGTTGAAATAACAACTTAGGCCACCTTAACTTTAGTCCACAACCAAACACCACCTTAAGCAATAAGCATAGGCAAGCCTACGCCTGTGCCAAGATTTAAACTTCAAGATAAATTATATTTTTTTTACTTGAATTATTGATCTAACAAATATATCCTATTAATTTAAGTGTACTTAAGAGTTATATATCTATCACAAATTCACAATCCAATTCTATTTAGCGGAAGAATATATTCTAACATTGTGGCCATTCTCATATGATTTTCTAAAAGGCGACCTCCTTTACGCAAGAAATCCGTAACCAGGTGCCCAGTAGGCACTAGGCAATAGGCCAGTACAAGATTTTGAGCAGTACACCTACGAAGGCCACACAAATAGGGGAACCCATTTTTACAGCGCCATTTTTGTGCGTACAGCGAATCTATTTTCTCGGACCAAAATGCCCCCTACAGTAAAGGCGGAGATATACCGTGCAGAGAGAACAGGGCAGGAGATCAGGCAGAGCAGGGGCATTTTAGTCCGTAAAAATTGAGTTCGCTGTACGCACAAAAAATGACGCTGTAAAAATGGATTCCCACAATAGGGGTGTTCATTGGATCCGGTTTAGTCGGTTTTGAACCGAACCGAATTAGTTTGGATCAAACGGTTCGGTTTGTTCGATTTAATGGTTCGGTTCGGTTTGCTTTTTAAAACCGAATTATAATTTCGGTTCGGTTCGGTTTGAAATTTTCAAAACCGAAATAACCGAACCAACCGAACTTTATATATGAATTTGGTCCGACCGTCCCGGTTTATTTCTTAATCAATTGCTTGAAATACTTCGGTTTATTTCTTAATATCCCGATTTATTTCTTAATACCCCGGTTATTTTAATATACTTCGGTTTATTATAAATCAATTGCTTAAAATAAAAGTAACATATTTTGGTTTGAACCAACAAACCGAAATGAAACTTTGGTTCGGTTCGATTCGGTTGCAATACTAAATCGATTCGTTTCTATTGTAAAAACTGAATTATTACTTTGTTTGCCTAGTTCAACCGAACCGAACCAGAACACCCCTACACACAAAGCATATATACTGACGCATATTATTATATGGGGTAGGCTGTAGGCATCTATCTAATTCTAATCACCTAATTCCATGGCTGTATTAATTTTTTATCCCACCTAAAAATTCAAAAAGTCTGTTACAGTCTTTACAGATTTCATGGAACAGACAAGCTCAAGTCCCCTGCCTTGCTGAGTTGCTGGTCTCACCCACACTGGTAATGGCAACTCCTAAATAATAAAAAAACAGCCGGGACCCACTAACCAGTGACTCATAGTCGTCTTTGTTCCAAAAAAAGTAAAATAGGTTGTCCTAAATCGGCAGCTCATAATAGAAGATTGGGGACCTTAACTGCTTAACCGTCCGATTCAGATTATATGGCTAACCTGCATTAAGTCATGCTCTTGCTCCATCATGGGCTACTTTTATATCTGGGCCTGGTATCATGTGGCGAGGACCTAGTGATATAAGTCTTTTTATGTTTCCTCTCTTGGGCCGGAAACAGACACTAAATATTGGTGTCTTCCGCGCGGTCCAGAATCACGATACTTGTAATCCAAAATTCTCTCTTTCATTTCTCTGAAGCAGATTCGCTACAGATTTACTGACAGTAGGGTCTCACAAGTTATCCAAAATCATCAGAGACTCGCTACAGATTTGCTATTGTGGAAACAGAACAGAGAACCAGAGATTGCTCCGACCGCTATTTTGTCTTTTATTAAGTAGCTTCCCAGTTTCTGCCGTGTGAGTGTGACAGTGTCTTGAAGCTGGATCCGAATCTGCTGTAATCCGAGATCAGTTTACAGTGATCCTGCAGTCCGAATCCAGCCGTCGAACTATTTCTAATGCGTTCTCGAAAAAAATTTGACGGCTAGATTCGAAATTGCAGGGATTTCAGAGTACTTTTCACTGGATTCGGGATTGCAGCAGATTTACTTTCCTTGAAGCTTGATCGAGGTTTGGTGAGTTAATAGCAAAGCAAAAAAAAAAAAAAGGGAAAAGAAAGGAGAAGATCGGTGCGAATACTTGATGGCGATGCGGAAACGTCGAGCTCGTCTTCTACCCGAATCCGACTGCGCTTCCAATTCGAAAGAGGAAGACGATGTTAACTCCCACACTGTGAGTTACTCTTTTGGGCGCTGTTTTGGTCTTTTATCGAACCAATTTAGGTTCAAAAAAGCTTTCTTTTTATCCATGGCTTTCTGTTTTCTTCTTTTTCTCTTTGTAATTAGCTGGTGTAACTGATTTTACTTGTGTAATTAAGAAGAAGGTATAGTACGGTTTATCAGCAATGGACCTGTTCCAGCCCTGATCAAAACAAGACTGATTCAGGGAAAGCAATATAATCATATCTAAATGCCTTATACCTTTACTTTTGATACATTATTACTATTAGAGTAATACTATTGTATATCCAACTTTTGTGATACGTCCATTTAATACCATTTAATATACTTAACAATGTTACTATGTTAGCTAGATAAAAAAAAAAAGTTAAAAATCCTATGTGTTCTCCATCACTGAGATAGGTAATATGTCAAAGTTGGCCATCGATTAATAATTTGAAATTTTTTGCAGTTTAATATTAACGAACTTTTGGTGCAGTGACCAAACAAATTAGAAATGAAGGACACTACTGTAACTTTTTTAGTTGAACAATTGTTTATGTTGAAAGTTGGCTTTATTAAATTTACCCCTGTTGTTATTAAACAATTAATATCTGAATGCATTATGGAGGCAGTTTCATTCTCCTCTTTACAGTTATTTCCATGCAATATCTTACATTGTATTATATGTAACTGCTTCCCTCTGGATTCCTTCGTTTCAGGAAGAAAAACATGGATTAAAGAGACCAACTGATTTAACCCCAAAAGATCTTGACCCTCCTTTAACAAATTACGTTAGGCCTCTGCCTGTAGACGTAACCACCAACATTCTATCTTGCATCAATGGGAGGGCACTCCTGAATATACTACCTGCATGCAAAGATTGGTGGTCTTTAAGAAAAAATGCCTTCTTCATAGACCTTCATCTCTCTCTTGCTGTCAGGTTGAACCCACCTGGGATCATCCTGTTCTGGCATGGAGAAGATAAAGGCCTGCAAAGG
This sequence comes from Carex littledalei, assembly GCA_011114355.1. Lineage (NCBI taxonomy): Eukaryota > Viridiplantae > Streptophyta > Magnoliopsida > Poales > Cyperaceae > Carex > Carex littledalei. Next base: position 6,951,733 of record CM022092.1, on the reverse strand, counting down.
TACAAGTTTCAAGTTCGTAACCATCTATGGGAGCGCCAGTTTAGCCTGGCGCGAGAATCTGACCCAATACTAGTCACTCCCGCTTGTAATGGGCTTATTTGCATCTATGACTTCAAAATGGGTATAACAATGTGCAATCCTACAACCCAAAAGTTCATGGATTTACCTAGAGCAACCCCAAATAGTGCAAGGCTGATGAATGCCTTCCCAAAATGCTCTCTTGGGTTTGACCCGATAAGAAAGCAGTACAAGGTGGTACGGTTTTTTTACCGTAAAGTGGTTCACGTCAATCAGAGTTATAATATCGGTTGTGAGATTTTTACGCTAGGGGCTGCTTGGTGGAAGTTGATAGCTTCCATTGGTTGTTACCCTACTGGTCCAGGTGTCAATGCTAAAGGTTCGATTTATTGGATAATTGGGTCTGGTGCGCGTAATATATCAACTGACAAAATATTGGCATTAAACCTTACAAAAGAGAAATTCAGGGATATTTCTTTATTGGCAACCAGAAGTCAATTTGGAGACGATGTTAAAGAATCAATATCCCTTGCACAACTAGAAGGGAATCTTTGTGTTGTTTATACACGTTTTTTCGAGTCTTATACAGTGGATATATGGATGCTGAAGGACTATTTGGGCAAGAAGTGGATTCATAAATGTCATATAAGATTACCAGCACAGATGAATGACCTGAGATATAAAATAGAACCAATTTCTATGTATGATGAGAAGGTTATATTAAGAAGGGGACGGAGCTTTTATGAATATAACTTGCAAGATGGGAAGATGACAAATGTATATAATGCCTCTTATGAAGGGCAGCCTCTTCAAGCATTTTCTTTTGTGCAGAGTCTGGTCCCCCTTGGGGATTCAAGTTAGAATTTGGATAATTGCTCTTTTACTATGAGATTCTTATGAACTGTTTTCTCTGTTTTTTTTTTTCATCTAGATTATAGTCTGTATTTTCTTGGGAAATCAAAACAAGCTCTTGAGCTGGACTGATTAGTATCACGAGACATGGGTTGCATTTGGGATCCTTTATTGAACCTTGTTAAAACTTTTTTCTGAATTTGTTTCCTATGTCAAACTTGAAATGCATTGCATAGATATCTCTCCTAGAGGCTAAGAGTACTTTTGTTGCACAGTAATTGGAGTCTCATAGGCCACTAATGAGAAAATCATCTTTGAATGAAATATAACAGAAGGAAAGGTGTTCTAATCATGCCTAATGCACAGCATGGGGGGAGCTCTACTGGGCTTATTTCATAAGCAGATAGTTTATTTACCATATTTTATTTTACCGGGTCACAAAAAGCATGGTCAGCCTAAGCTCAGAACTAGTAATCCGTTAGTGATTTACAATTTTAAATTGGGTGCAGACCCCAACAACAGGACATGCCTAAGGGATATTCATAAATCATAATAATAGAAAACTTGTAACTTAACTTGGTTTCATTAATTAAACTGGGCTCGGCCTTTTTAACCTAAAAAAAATAGAAAACAAAGCCTTTAATTGTAAAACAAATCAGTTTGATCTTCTTTAAACTGGGCTGAGCCCATTGACCTTTACTTTGGAAAAAAATATGGGACCCTTCGACTTAAACCAGGCCTATTAGATTAAATCCATTATTTTTTCATTTGAGGTGGGCTGAGCCGAGTGCATTGATTCGGCATTCTAACTTTATTTTCTATAGCGACTCGGGACCAACCAATATTTCAACAAAATAATAAGGTCGAGAATTATTTTATTGTAATAGTTTTCATTTATTTTATTTAATGTTAGAGGCCGTCTTATGACCTTTTGTTTAAAAAAATAGCAAGGAGAAAGTTAGTTGGAACTTCAGGCGAGCTTTTATTTTCCTTTTTAAGGTTCTACGTGCATCCAATGTAACACATCAAAATTTACGAAATAAAATATAAACAAGTGCATAAATTAAATATACTAAAACCCCTCAAACAATTATACATTTCCTGTTTTGATCTCTGAAGCTTTAAATTCCCATTCTCCTCCAAATGGTCACATCTGGTTATTGTTCAACTTAAATGCAACAGTATATCAAAATGTTACTAAACAGAATTTTAAGCAACCAAAGTGAAAATATTACAAATTAACATATAGAGGAAAAGTACCTGACACAAGGAAGCCAACCAGGTGACCACTATCCGACAGTCAGAGCGGAATCAGACTTTCGAACTATAAAAATGAATTATATAATTTTTTTTCTGTGAAAAATAAAAATCAATTTACAATACCATAATATTTATTAAATTACATTAAAAGTTATACATAAATATAAAAATAAAAATAAAAAATGGGGTCAATTCAACTTGAATCCGACTCTGCCGACAGCAACACTGAGGTTAACAGTAAGAATTGCCATTGATATATTCGCCACGAACAAATTGCATAATAACTAGTTGATCATATTGCATAATAAAGAAATCTCGAAGATCTACGTGGTCTTAAAAGAATGGTACATTGATAGCTATTTTCTTCTCCCAAAAACCGAGTCGGCATGAGAATACATACTGTCTTTTCCCGATTTTTTTATTAGTCGAAAATAAAAAAAAATATTGCAAATGGGTAACAGTTTAATGAAATTTTGATATATAGGTAGGACGGGATAATTTATTCCGTCCCACAAATTAAGGATTTTGAATTTTTGCGCACTCGAAGTCAAATTGTTATTTCGGTGTTGTAGTATATGAGTTTGTGGGACGGGATAAATTATCCCGTCCTACCTATATCGAAATTTCATCAAACCGTTCTCTATCCGTGATATTTTTTTTTATTTTCAATCAATAAAAAATCGACTGTCTTTTCTGCTTTTTTTTCGCCTACAAATCCATAGGGTGTAGGTACCATTTATGTTACCGTGAATTTTTCCGATAGAGGATACGAGCTTGGTGTGACAATTTAACTAGTTTTAAGGCATGTTTGGTTGTAAAACAAGAATAACTAGAATAGCTATTGTTTGTCTTATTAGAATAGTCAAATTTTTAAAACTCTTTGAAATAGTCTATTCTAATAAGACAATAATTTTGAATTCCCACTCTAGCTATTCTAATCCAATCAAACACCGAATAAGCTATTCCGAATAGTCTAATATCAAAAATAGTCTATTCTCAGTCCAACCAAACATATCCTTAAAAGGCAATGTAACCTTGTAGTAATAGTAAAGGCGGGACATTAAAGACAAGAATTGCAATTTATACAAAAAAAACCCTCAACTAATTAGCTCGTACAACATAACAAATAAACATAACAAACAAAAATAGTATACGTACAATGAATCAGTCAGCCGAGTGACAAAAACAACATCACCCGTATGAAATAGGGGCAAACGATCAGCAAGGGTAAGAGGGAGTGAGACAGTTGCGCCATCTGAATTTTGAATTTTTATAGAGATGTATAGGTTCAAATCAACTTGTCTATTTTTGAAATTTTATTTTCCCCATTTTGAATTTGAATTTGTAATTAGGGTTAAATTTTAGGTTTAAATTAGAATAAATTATTTGAATTAAAATTGGTAATTAGAATTAGAAGTTAAATAATTGAAAATTAGAAATCAGTGTATTATTTTTTATCTGGTATCTAATTAACCAATTGGTTTAGACCCAATTAGCTATTTAAATCTTATTCGCTATTTTCTTGCCTCTCCCTGACGAAAATCCTGCATCCGTCATATGAAAGATCATGTATTTGTAATAGACATTCAATTGTAGTATAATCCGTGAATATGAATAAAATTCACTGAATATAACTTTAATTATTTGACCTTTACATATATATGAATTAATTTAATACGTAAAAATATAAATAATATAAAGAGTAGAACTAAGGTGTTATTAAGCTCACCAAGCCTCTTTGTAAGCTTAATTCAAAAACTCGTCGGATTGGTTTCAAACAACGCATCCAAACCACTGAAACCGATATACTTCACGAGTGATGAGTTTACGTGTCAAATTTATAAATTTTCATACTAATTTAATATAAAGTCAAGCGGTCAAAAAAGAATGAAAATTAACACATTAATATTAACTTATAAATCATCTTTTTTTACCGCTTTACTTTTATACTAAATTAGTTCGAAAATATATAAATTTGACATGTAAACGCATCACTCGTGAAGTAGATCGGTTTCAACGGTTTGGATGCATCGTTTGAAGCCAATTCAATAGGTCTTTGAATTAAGTTCACAAAGGAACTTGTGAGCTTAAGAACACCCTAGTTCTACTCAATAATAAATATCTACCAAATTTTGTATATTTTTCTTTCCTTTTTTGTATAGGTTATATTGTCACAAAATTAATTATTTTCACTGTGCCAAGTAATAATACTGTACATTAATTACTCTATCAAAGAATGTTACTATAGTTAAAACGTTGATTTGTATTAAATTATTTGACCTATACATAACATATCAACTAATTAAATATGTAAAAATAAGATATCATTAATACGTACTGTTTTTGTACTTACTTGTATGAAACTTGAATTACTAATTATACAGTACCCAGTAATTGTTTATGCATTGATTTAATCAAAAAGAGCTGTGTTGGTTTCAATTATCATTGTACCGAGTAAATTAATTTATTTCAACGATTCTGCGGGAGTTGCGTTTCATGATTTTTTTTAATATTTATACATTAGTTTTCCTAAATTATGATCGTCAAGATTCTCAAAAAATATTTTCTCACAAAACAAATAGAATTGCAAGATATTTTGGTCGTTGATCATATTCTCCCGTGTTATAGCGGCGTTATAGCATTTTCGGACCATAAAAGCTATGGCGCAATATGACAATAACGTCGTTTTTTTGTCCGTTCTGCTATAACGCGATAAACGCTATTTAAACCTTTGATTAACTGAAATTATTATTTATTTGTAATCAACAGTGGCAGCCTCTGCCGAGGATTTAAAAAGAGAGAGAGAGAGAGATTATCATCTATTTGTGCATGGTAACAATTTTGTTGTACTTTCTACCTTCGTCGTTTTTTTTTTACTTTATCACTATTTGGAATTCATCACTAGCTTTTTCATTAATTATAAATTAGGATATATAAGAGTTAAGTCGTATCCGTTATCTTGAAAGCAAATACAAAATTATTATAATAATTTTTATTACAATTAACTATATAATATTATTATTATAACGAGGTTGATTTGTATGATATTTTATAGTTGTATTTATTTTGTTATTTATTCTTTTAAAAATATTAGGTCATTAATTATAATTTTTATATTTTATCATACGTACATGATGTGCTTAAAATAATTTATACGTTAATTTGCTATATTTTTAGCTAAGTTATACAAGTTATTAACTTTTGTAATGATAATACGAATAAAACTAATACTTAGCATATAAAATTTTCATTAATTAAGTGTGAATTAAACACCTCCACTCTCTTCACGGGACTTTCAGACTACGAGAGTCAAGCATTTAAAATTTTTTATGCTGTGAATGAAATTAATTTTCCATTGCCTATAACATTTTACTCTTATTATAAAAATAAGATATATATTATTTAAAAAAAAAAATCAATTGACCTTCAGAGAAGGTGGCTCTGCCTGTTGAGAATAGAGATAGTTTAGAGGACTAAAATAGAAAAAGGACAAAAATGTAAATATGGAAATAATAGGTGTCATAGAATAGGAAGTTACCGTTGGTACCAACTCCTAGGTACCAACGGTACAATAGAGCATAGAGATGTATATATACACTAGAGATTAGTATGTAATTTAGATTTTGATAAAAATAAGAAATACTCAGATTCATAAAAAACTCTCTCAATACTTGATACTCAAAAGTTTACATGGTATCAGAGCATTGCTCATAAGGCCTCAGAAAATTCAATCAACGAATAGTTGCGATTGAGATCGTGAATCCAACATGGCAGAGGTAACAAACAACAGCAGCTCAGTGCCGTCGTCCCGCCTAACCACCACGTTGCTCAACGATCGAAACTTTCAATCATGGGCCAGAGCTGCGATTCTCTCACTCAATGAAAGAGATTTATACGAAAATGTCACCGGTGATGCAAAAATGCCAGATAAAGAGAAAGCCAATGCCGAATACAAAAATTGGAAAAAATCAGATCTCAAAGCCATGAACTCACTGATTCAATCCATAGAACCCAACATGATTGATCACTTTCTTTATACCGATACCGCAAAAGAGATGTGGGATGCCATTAACAAACACTTTAGCAAAAAAAGCAACCATACCCACATATATCATCTAAAAAAAGAAATCCATCAATCTCTCAAAAAAACAGAACCCTCATTGAATACATAGGCGAATTAAAACGGAGATGGGAGGAATTGAACCTCTATCTCGTCAAAACCTCGGATCCTCAAATCATCAAAGAAAGAGAACAAGAACGAGTGTACCAATTTCTATCAGGGCTTGATGAATCATATGAACAAATCCGAGCCCAAATTCTGTTATCGGCTGAGCCGAACCTTGACGACGCAATGTCCCTTCTTCAAGGGAGGAATCGAGACGCGTCGTCATGGCCGGTACCTCAGTCGTGCAAGAAAGCCCGAGAATCTCGCCATGGCCTCGATTCGACCAAACTTTAATTTCCGAGCAAACCCTAGCTTTCAAGAAAAAGGGAAAATGGCAAACGGTGCGAGCACTGTAAGAAAGAGGGACACGAGAAGACCAAATGCTGGTTTCTCCACCCCGAACTCAAACCAAAATGGTGGAAGGAGAAAGGCGGCAGCAGTCAGGGGGAGAAGAAAATCTCCTTCGTTGAGCGGCGCAAGAAGGAGAAAGAAAAGAGAGGATCGGAACTATCGGGTCTGACTCTGGATCCGGTTCTGGAGCAACCCGTGAGGAATTAAAGGCCTCCTCTCACAGCTCAATGGGCTACTGCAGCCCAAAACAGGTTATTCAAAGGCCCATATTAATTTAAAGGTTCATACCAACGAATAAACCAAGCCCAAGTCAGGATTTATTGTGATACCAACTAGAAGGTTGAATGGAAGCCCAGACAGATCTGAACCCGAAAAAGATGAAATAAAACCAAAAATATGTACAAATTTAGGAAATCTAAATTTAGAATATTCCAAAATAATTCGGTATGGATTTTGGACTCCGGTGCAACCAATCACATGACCGGAAATATAAAAATGTTATAATTACAAAAAAAGCAAAGGCCAAGAATTTGTATATGTTGCAAATGGTGAAAAGATAAAAATTTGTGGTTATGATTCAATAAAATTATATTAAAAAAAATTTGAGTATGTGTTACATGTAAAAAATTGTACTTCAAACTTATTATCAATAGAAAAAATTTCAAAAGAATTAAATTGTGAGATTATTTTCTCATAAAAAAATATGTATTTTTAGGAATTAATATCCAAGAGGATGATTGGTGAATGTTTTTTTTTTCAAAACGGACTATATTTTTTGAAAAGTCATAAATTCAATCTCAATGCAAAAATACAAGATATGGGGAGTTTATGGCATAAGAGAATTGGGCATCCCTCCGATAGGATTTTAAAATGTATTTTTGATTTTTCAAATTTAGATTGTAGTAATTGTGGAGTATGCAAATTAGCAAAGCATAATAGACTTCCTTTTGTAATTTCAAATTCAAAAAGTAGCAAAATATTTGAACTTGTTCATTCCAATGTGTGGGGATCCGCTCCTATAGATTCAAATAATGGCTTAAGATACTTTGTTACTTTCATATATGATTTTTCACGATTAATATTTCTATATTTATTAAAAAATAAAAGTGAAGTTTTTTCTCACTTTCAAGATTTTTCAAACTTAGTAGAAAATCAATATAACACAACAATTAAAATTCTTAGAACCGATAATGGAACGGAATTTGTAAATCAAAATTTTTCAAATTTCTTGAAACAAAAAGGAATTATACACCAAACTACGTGTGTTTATACCCCGCAACAAAACGGTGTTTCCGAAAGGAAAAATCGCCACTTGCTTGAAGTAACAAGAGCACTTATGTTTCAAACCAATGTTCCAAAAATCTATTGGTCGGATGCCATTCTCACCGCAACATATTTGATAAATAGGTTACCAAGTGTTATTTTAAACAAAAAGAGTCCATTAGAAGTTATTTATCAAAGAAAAATATTTTTTAATCATTTAAGAGTATTTGGATGTACATGTTATGTACATCAAAATAAACGAGATAAATTAGACCATACCTCTATTAAAACTATTTTTCTAGGATATTCATATCATAAAAAGGGTTATAAGTGTTATGATCCTATAAATCAAAAATTATACATTTCAAGGGATGTAACATTTCTTGAAAATGACCATATTTAAGGAAAATAAAAATGAGAGTTTAAATCATGCTAATACACATGATTTTATCATTCCTATGAGTACTAATCAATTTTTGAGGAGCAAAGAATTGTAGAAATGAAGAAGAAAATAACAATACTTCTCAAAGTGAGACCGAAGAAGAAGAAATATTGAAGAGGATGAAAATGTGGAAGAAGAGGTTCCGGTAAGGCGGTCAACACGTCCTTCTCAACCGTCTACAAGGTTACGAGATTTCGTAACCTATAAGGTTCAATATCCAATTCAAGATTTCATACAAAAATATTTCAAAAAAATATTATGCATTCCTTAGTTCAATTTCAAAAACGGAAGAACCAAGAAATTTTGAGGAAGCCATAAGCCAACCGGTGTGGTACAAGGCTATGAAAGAGGAACTTCAAGCCTTAGAAAAAAATAATACATGGACCATTGTACCGTTGCCAAAAGACAAAAAACCCGTAGGATGCAAATGGGTTTATAAAATAAAATACCAAAGCGATGGATCCATAGAAAGGTATAAGGCCCGGCTAGTTGCCAAAGGGTATACCCAAACATACGGTATTGATTACCAAGAAACTTTGCTCCGGTAGCAAAGATGAATACCATAAGAATTCTACTTTCGATAGCGGTAAACAATGGTTGGAATTTACATCAAATGGATGTTAAAAATGCATTCTTCAAGGAACATTTGAAGAAGATGTTTACACGACCCTACTACCGGGTCATGTAAAAAAAAACTATTCTAACTTTGTTTGTAGATTAAACAAATCGATCTAAGGACTTAAACAATCTCAAGGGCATGGTATGGCAAATTATCTCAATATTTAAGTTTTTGCGGTTTTAAAGTAAGCCAATCCGATACATCTTTATTTTCTAAACATGAAAATAATGATACTACCATAGTTCTTGTTTATGTTGATGACATAATCATAACCGGAAATAATCGTGAGAAAATTGACATTGTGAAAAATATTTAAAAGAAAAATTCGAAATAAAAGACCTTGGTAAACTTAAATATTTTTTAGGAATTGAAATAGCCCACTCAACCAAGGGATTATTTATTTCACAAAGAAAATATACCATTGACCTTTTAAAAGAAACGGGCAAGTTAGGGTCAAAACCGGCTTCAACACCTATAGATAGTAATTGTAAACTAAATACCGAAGATGGAGACTTGTTGGAAGATATTAACCAATTCCAACGACTTGTAGGAAAATTAATTTACTTAACGGTAACTAGACCGGATATTTCATATGCGGTAAGTCAAATTAGTAAATTTATGCACTCACCAAGAAAGCCACATTTAGATGCAATAGATAGAATTTTAAGATATCTAAAGAAATCACCCGGAAAGGGTATATGGATGAAAAATAATAAATCTAACGAAGTGTGTGGCTATTCCGATGCAGATTGGGCCGGAAGTTTCGATAGAAAATCAACAACCGGCTATTGCACATTTGTAGGCGGAAACTTAGTCACATGGAAAAGCAAGAAGCAAAATGTCGTGGCGCGATCAAGTGCGGAAGCGGAATATCGTGCCATGGCATCTACCGCAAGTGAGCTCACTTGGATAAAACAACTACTAGAAGAATTGAATTTCAAAATTGATAAACCAATGAAGATGTTTTGCGACAACAATGCGGCAAGGCATATCGCTTCGAATGCGGTGTTTCATGAGAGAACGAAGCATATCGAAGTTGATTGCCATTTTATACGAGAAAAAGTTCAAGCGAAGGAAATTGAAACTCCCTACGTAAAGAGCCAAGACCAATTGGCCGATATCTTCACCAAAGGTCTCATTCCGAGGGCATTTGAAGAAATAACAAACAAGCTTGGATTAACCGATATTTATAATCCTAGCTTGAGGGGGAGTGTTGAGAATAGAGATAGTTTAGAGGACTAAAATAGAAAAAGGACAAAAATGTAAATATGGAAATAATAGGTGTCATAGAATAGGAAGTTACCGTTGGTACCAACTGTTAGGTACCAACGGTACAATAGAGCATAGAGATGTATATATACACTAGAAATTAGTATGTAATTTAGATTTTGATAAAAAATAAGAAATACTCATATTCATAAAAAACTCTCTCAATACTCAAAACTTTACACTGCCCCTTACTCCTCCATTGCATCTCTAAATTTTGATATGAACCATCCAACACAATTTTGATATATTGAAGTTTTTTTTTTCTTTTTTAATGCTTCTACGACCTACTTGTGAGTCCGATAGGCATTGTAAAATCAGAGAATCGTGATCAGTGCCAAATCGAACAATTAAAACTGTTATGATTCGCTTATTTGAATCATGGCTGTACTAAAGTCAACTTAATGATATTTCCACACAATAATTATTACAACAAGTGCTCTAAATTATTTCTTAGAAAATATTTCTCCAAAGACAAGAAAAAGAATCCAAAGAAAATAGTACAATGTGAAGATATTGTGGTCGCCAAATAGCCTGCGTCGCACATGAAACCAAACTATATATTTCTAATTATCATATAAAAAGAGCACTTTTATATATTGTGCTGCCAAGTGGCTGTACGTGGGCCCCCACACAGAACATATGTAACAGCACACAGAACACAGAACATCAAAAAGGAAAGAAAAGCGTGCAATGATATGCAACAGAACACAGAACATCAAAACCGCTCAACCCCTAAACCAGCTGACCCGTCACGTGGCACCACGTGAACGACGAAGCACCAATTAGCTCATAATTTAGCCCATATTTTCGATCTCTTATTTCTACACAGTGTTTCAACTTATGTACCGGGTCAGATTCAATAAGCTTGAAAAAAGAAAAATAACTTCGAACAGTTTATCCGTGCTCTGTTTTAATGTAATATGATACATCCATTATTTATATAAACAAAAATCTTCTAAATTATGAAAAATCGATCAAATTAAATTGACTGTCAGAGACTTGCTACAGGATGTGGTCATATGGTTCACGCCACAGGTTGAAAGAGAATGTCCAGAAGATTCTGAAGGCACGTGTCGGGTAGCGAAACAGAGAGTAGTGACTAGTGAGGCCTGTGAGGGTGAGACGAAGATAATTGAATGGAAAATTAAGCAGGCCCAATTTCCACAATGCCATGCAATGTCACGTGGCTGCTAATGGGCTGTTGCTTTGAGAAGGGGGGGCTCACTACTCACTAGTCACTAGCCTAAGTTCAATGCATGGAGCACAAAACTGTTGCGATTCAGTAATTATAAGCCTCATCTCTGTCACGTGACTTCACGTTTCTCTGTTTTGGCGTTGCATCATCTCCATAGTCCATGGGAACCTGGGAACCTCACAGGAAGGCATATTGTGATATTGGGGTCCTTGTTGAGGCCCTTTTCGGCGCGTTTAGTTTTCTGTGAATATCAACTTTTATAATACAACTTGCACAATTCTAATGGACATGAAAATATTTAAAGATGTGGAATGGAAGACTGATTCGTTGTACTGTTAAAAACAATTTGAATAGTCGTTGTAAGGCTATGTCATGTATGTGAAAAAATATTAATTCTGAATTAATTTATTGTTTCTTGAAATTGAAGTTTATAAGAGTGTAATCAGAATTTTTATAAGAGGTAAATAAAAAAATTCTAGTACGACTAGTGGGTTGTGAACTGCCGTGAGTTACATAAATAATTTAGATTGTTGGCTGTCTAGAAATAGGCAACATCTCGGTTATACTTTAGACTTATATTCGATTTTCAAAATTCAAAAATAAACAACTACATACTCGTAGTTCAATAGAGTATGTATCCTTCCAGATATCTAACTGAGTACAATTAGCTTCCATTAATTCTCAACCGAGCAATTAGAATTCGATGCCAATTACATTTAAGGAATCTGTTTTGAGATGCATGCCAAGTTAAATTAACAACTTATATCTAATTGTACTCGGTCAGATATTATATTGGATCTGAATTTGGTTCAATGTGGTTCTGCCATTGTTCGTGAGGAATTGATGAAATTTTTTCTTCAAATCGCACAAGGGAAACACATTGTTGCGATTGTTTTCACAAAAATAATTCTTTCAAGACTCCGTACAGAAATGTTCCATACTGCGCAACCAAATTAGAGCCAAACTTAGATATATATATATATATAGACACACACACACTTTAAGTAGGTGTCTTAGGAAATGATAGGCATTAAGCAATGAGTTGGCTAAAGCCAGAAGGAATGGCCAAGGAAAGATGAGAGTTTGATTTTTACATGAGGCATTCAAAAAATAGATTTAGAGTTCACACGAGTTCTTATTTAAACAAAAGAAATTCAAAGTGATAAGAAGAGAGTTCTCAATTCTCATATTCAACAAAGACCAAATGATATGTTTCAACATTTAATTTTTGCAAAGTCAGAATGATTTTAATATTTATATCGATTTTTCAAAATCAATTCCGAAACTTTTATTCGTATCCACGAGAAAGAAGAAATTTCAAAGTTGCCCTCGCATATTTTTATTTTTTAAACTGTCCTACGCTGGTTTTTTCAGCGGTATACTTTATTGACTACTGTTGGGAAAAGCCAAAGGTTGTTTGTGGCTTCTATCTATGGAGGAAATCCTGTCTAAGCTAAGAAAATTTTCCTATACGAGTCAGATTACAAGCGTATAATCCTATTGAGTAGTATAATCGGGTGTCGATCCGCATGAAATATATAGTTTAAGGTCTTGAACAATTAAATTTCAACCTTTCGAAAGGCTAGACAAAATATGGAAATTGAGACTTATTGGTTTTGATATTTGAATTTGGCGAAAATTAAAAGTAAGTAAAATAAATAAGATAGTGATGTGCATTCATAGGGTTTTGGCTTACCATTGCTACTCAATCCATTTTGGTATGATCTTAATTGATGTTAGTTTTCATATGTTATTTGAGAGTTTCTAATTCAATTTAGTGATTGTCGCTTTTGCATCGACACAGCCACCCTACCTATCAAAAGATCCGGCTAAGGCTTGTCTTAATTGGTGCAAGAAGTTTTGTGATTAACTCAAATATTTAAGACTTCACTTACTAGGTTCATTGCCCTACTTTCTGGTTCTATTGGGTGTCCCTATGGTGAGGCAAGACAATGCGACATTCATTTGTGAATGCCAAGAATCTCATGTATACTTTTGTTGTTCCAACTATTGATATCTCCGGCTAAGGTCTCCTCCACTAGTCTAGTATTTTTATTCTCCTTACCCTAACTCGGTTAGCATAATGGGACTATCTCTCCATGTGTGGCCATCACATGGCGGTCTAGACTAACAAACGAAATCAAGTAAGAATGAACATAAAACACAAAAGCAATCGAACGACAAAAGACTAAACAATGATCAAATAAAATATATCAAAACATCATGAGTAACAAGGTTTACTGCCAAGCCCTAAGAATCTAAACTTAGCCGTGGAATGGCATGTTTAAAATAGAGAAATAAAAGAAAGATACAACCAAATAAGAAATACCCTCTTACTTAGTCTCTACACACTCCACTCTTCTCACATAAAAAAATAAATCTAAAAATGTCAAAGTATTAAAGATGTCTTCTTCCTCTGTCCAGGAGTCTTTTATAAGAGTGTAGGGGCGTCTAGAGATGATTGGAGGCCAAACAACCTGATTTGCATATAGCTGTCATGAAATCCAACAAAATGATGCCTCCAATACTGACCGTACCGGCTGGTACGGATCGTATTGCCCTTGTGCAAAAGTTGGGCGCTCCAGGAGTTAATGTGTATTCCATCCTGCTTGGTCCGTATTGGGCTCCTGATCCTTACTGGCTGGTATGGACCGTACCAAAGACTTAGTTTCGATGCTTTGCTATTCCGATTGACCCGATTCTTGCTCCATTTAATGTAAAATAGCCCCAAAACATGGTTCCTGCAATAAAACATAGAAAAGATCAACATTAACTAATTTTTCATAATAATTAAACATAAAAGTGAGAAAATAAGTCATAATCTAAGCTAATACCCTATGTAAATCAGGGTCGTTTTTACCCTAATAACTATCACTGGAAAAATTGGCGATATGTATTTTATTTTAAATTCTCCAACAAATTACATTTAGATGTATGATTAATTGAGGAGTAAAATTGTTCATCAATTAATTTTTTTCAATGATGAATATCAATCTCAAAATATATAACCTCACAATAATAGACATTATAAATGACATAACAAAACATAAACATTCTCAATTTTAGAATCTCTATTATTATAAAATAAAATATTATGATGAATAATTAACGGACCATAGAATCAGAAACATTTCAACTGAAGTTAAGACTAAACGACCTTTTTTTTGTAATTTTGATTCTTCCTACATTCTTTGATGTTAGGACCTCCGTCTTTCCACGAGATTCTGAATTGTCATCAAACGTTCAAATCAGAGTTCCTACCAAAGCTTATGGTCGTTTAAAGTTTGGATAATGCATCAGTGTTTTTATGCAAAAACATCGATGGCGCGCCAATGTTTTATACCCTGGTTAATCCCAACACAAGTGCATCGATGTTTTATTACAAAACAGCGATAACGAGCAGATGTTTTTATACCCTAATTAATCCCAGTTCAAGTGCATTTATGTTTCAATGCAAAAATATCGATGTTCTAATAAGATATGGAAAACATCTTCTTAAATTAATATATATACAGAGGAGGGATCCACTTACAACATTTGTAAGTTACAACATCTTACAACAATTCAGTTTTGTGATTTCCAAAGTCCAAACAGTCGATCCCAACATGATCTCTATATTAAAATGTGCTTGGAGATCAAATTTTACATCTTTTGAATTTTTTTTACTATTTATTAAGTATTTTATAAAACAGTTGTTTTTCAGTGATTCAGAATTGTCTAAAAATAACAGTTTTGTAAAATACTTAATAAATAGTAAAAAAATAAAAAAATGTAAAATTTGATCTCCAAGTACATTTTAATATAGAGATCATGTTGAACGGTTTGGATTGACTGTTTGGACTTTGAAAATTGCAAAACTAAATTGTTATAAGTTGTAACTTACAAATATTGTAAGTGGATCCCTCCTCGTATATATATGTAGAGTAGAACTAGGGTGTTCTTAAGCTCACTAAGCCTCTTTGTGAGCTTAATTCAAAAACCTATTGAATTAGCTTCAAACGATGCATCCAAACCGTTAAAATCGATCTACTTCACGAGTGATGCATTTACATGTCAAATTTATAAATTTTCGAACTAATTTAGTATAAAGTCAAGCGGTAAAAAAAAAGATGGTTTATAAGTTAATTTTAATGTGTTCATTTTTCATCATTTTTTGACCGCTTGACTTTATATTAAATTAGTTTGAAAATTTATAAATTTGACATGTAAACTCATCACTCGTGAAGTAGATCGGTTTCAGCGGCTTAGATGCGTCGCTTTAAGCCAATCCGATAGGTTTTTGAGTTAAGCTCACAAAGAGACTTGGTGAGCTTAAGAACACCCTAGTTCTACTCATATATGGAGTAGAACTAGGGGTGTTCTTAAGTGTTGGTTTGCGGTGCACGCTAGAAGGTATATTTCAAAAATTTACTAACATGCAACACGCGATCTTATTGTAGAACAAGCAATCAATCACACACAATTTATGGATCGCGCCACACGCGCAATCAAGTAAGTGTTGTATAGTTCATACCTTGTCCTCTTGCGAGGTGACGGGCTTGGGTGCCTCAAGCTGTCTCTTCGCAATACGCTCGCTTCTTCTCATCTTTCGAAATAGGAAACCAAGAGGTGTACACCAAGGGGTAATCGAATAGCTGGCTCGTGTGATTGCTAGATCCACTCGCCTGCCCCAATCGAATCACAACGGTCTATCAACTCCAAAACCTATTTTGGATTAATCAAACCGATTCCCAATCAACACATCTTCACGGATTCAATCCTCAATCCCAATCTAGATCAAACTAGTGATTGTTGTTCTATGCAATTTTCTAATTACCTTGTTAACTAATTTGCAAACATACAATGATTGAATTTAACGATTTCATTGTATGAGTGAGTTTGCAGGTTCAAGAACACTATAATTGCAAGATTAAAGTTGAAGAACCAATGAAATCAACAAAACTTTACAAAGATCAATAATATAGATTGTAATATCAAATAGATAAGTAAAGTAAATTTGAGATTGTTGATTTCAGGAACTCTCCGTTCAGTACGGAAGCAAAACCGTTCAGTACGGAATGTATTGACACAGTATCGGATGGATACGTATATAAAGCGTGGCAGTACAAAGAATTATTCCGTCTGACTATCGTTCGGAACAAAAAATTTCCTTTTCAAGCAGTGTTCTAAATAGCTAGCTATTGCAGCGCTATAGCTACGCTATAGCTTTTTCGGACCATAAAAGCTAAGCTATGAGATAAATGTGCGTTAATTCAGCTACGACCGCTATAGCTGTAATAGCTGGCCGCTATTACCGCTCCGCGTTATTGCTACCGCTATGCTACATGAGTTTTTTTTTGCGATTACATAGACTTTTGTTCTTATTTATGATGCTACATGGTTTGTTATGAAAATGATTCTAAACCGAACTATGTGCTTCTGTTCCTATTTGTGATTTAGTCTCTCATTATATATTGGAAAATATTCAAATATTAATTATTTCTTTGACTTGTTATTCGTCTAGTATTAACTTGTAAAATTATTATCGTTCGTTTCAATTGAAAGCTAATTTCGATTATTATAATATATAAAATGTTCAAATAAGTATATTTACTTCACTTCACTTGTAAAATTAATTGCTCTTCGTCTATTATAATCTATAATACTATGAAGTATGAACTATTAAATAATATTACCTTGTAGATTCTTTTTTTCTTCTTATTTACATGATTGAAAAAAGTATAGACTTAGATTAGTTGTTATTTGATTGTTACCCCAATTCTCCAATATTAATCATGTTGATAAGTAGTACAAATATAGAATATAAATTTTGAAAAGAAAAAAACGCTATGTATGATAGCTTCCGCTATAGCTACGCTATTCGCAATAGCTTTTTTTTTTGTCTCCCCGCTATGCCGCTATAATCGCTATTTAGAACCTTGGTTTCAAGTCAGAGGACTCCCCTTGGTGTTCCGTTCTAAACGAATACCATCCATACTATACGTTACTTGAGAAACACAGAATTGGGGAAAATACACTATCCGTTATGTACGGACCTAAACGTACTGAACGGAAAGGGTAAAGTTCAAAAAGGCGAAACCCTAACTGTAACACATTTGAACTATCCGTTCGAACGAAAGTTTTATCGTATGAACATAATAGTTCAAATACCTAGATATGGAGCTCCTTTTATAAATAGAGTAAATACTCTCACTCCAGTTTCAAGCAAGCCGCCCCTAAATTTCAAATAACACTAATTCTGTGTTCTTGAGAGTCCTTCTTTGAGAGAGCTAAAACTTCAAACCTCCATTGATAATCTCTAATCCACTTAACAAATCTTCTCTAGATTTAGTTAGTGTTGGTTCTTATTCGATAGTGTGGAGATATATTTTAGTGCTCCCTTGTCATAGTCGAGTGACTTTCCCGCTTGTAGGGCATTAAGGGACTCACCGGTTCGAACTTTTCCGCTCACATATAAACATAGTTGTGTGACTATCCTTTGCTTAGGACTCTCCAGCTCGAGCTTCTAGGCTCAACTTTGTACATGAGTTAGGCTGTGACTTTCCACCTTTGTTGGGCTCACGTATCACAAGTTGTATCCTTTCTTTTTGGGTAATAGGAAAGGGGCGTGTTCGTGGTAAATGTGGTCGAACAAAGCTTCACTACAGCCGAAGCTGTAGAGTTTAAACCCTATTCAACTCTTGACGAAGATTGCAAGTGCACAATCCAGTCGTGTAGTTAGATCGGGTGTCGATCCTCAGGGACGAATCAAGTTCTGAACCTAAACTCTTCCTAATTAGGTACTAGAAGTTTGAATGTTTGGGGTTTGTCTAATCCTAAGATGTATGAACAAATCAAATGAAATAGAAGAATGAATGAACAAGTAAACTAATGTATAGACAAGTAATGAATCGATTAAATGTTTGTGTTTTGTACTATGGTATAAAAGGGTGTTTCAAGGGTTTCAGATTTCATCTTCAACTTTGCTGCTCAGGACCTGCCACGCGACCCGCATACTTTCGTATGTGACCCTTGTGACGCGACCCGCATGCTTTCGCATGCGACCTGCGTGGTCCTTAAGTGCCCTGGACCTAACACGCGACCCGCATGCTGTGGCTTGCGACCCTCGTGAAGCGACCCGCGTGTTAACTCACGCGACCCGCATGGTCCCTTGAGCTGAGTCTGCACATGTCAGAAACTTGTTGTTTAAGTCGTGTAAGGCTAGATTGACCGTACCTAGTGTCACTGAACCTCAACTTTCGTGTGTTGGCTTAGCAGACCTGGTTTGGAAATGCAATTTCACTTTCTTAGGTTAATCAAGCTGTTTGATCTAAACCTAAGTTCTCAGTTCTGTTTACTAAAGGTATCCACAAGCTGAGCAAGAGCGAGTGGAAATTTCACCTCTCGGCTACTATTGACCTCACCTTTCGGTTCTCAGACCTACCTCAAGTACTTAACCTAACTTGCAAGAAACATCAAGCCTTGTTACAAGAAGAAATGCCAAAGGCATTCAACAGTAGACAATCAAGAATCAAACAATTCAGATCAAGCAATCACAAATAATACAAGAATCAAAGAAACACGAAATAACAATAAGAATCAATCCATGTGCATAATCAAACAAAGTATCAGACTACAAATCCAAACCCTCAAAACTACAAGTCTACTCAGACATGAATAAAATTAAAGTAAAAGAAAGAGAGAAGAAGCAAATCATAGTGAGAGAAGGAGTAGTGAAGAGGATCGAAGCTCCAAGGTTCTTCTTCTCCGAATCGTCTCCTCTTCAGCTCCAGATCGGCTTCTCTCGGCTTCAGATCGCCTCAGGCGCCAAGCCCTCTCTTCAAAATCGGATCTGATCTCTTTCTGGATGAAAACGTGGATAAATATCGGGATCCCTTTTCTCAATTCGCGCAGGCCTTATATAGGCATCTTAACGGGCTTTAATCGGGTCCTGGCGCAATTAACTCGACGCGGGTCGCGTGCCAACTCATGCGGGTCACGTCGAGTGGAAGTGAGCAGTGAGGTTTGGCTCAGATTGTAGATCTTGTCGTAAGCTTTCCGAAAAGTGGTCATACGCTCAAAACGGAGTTACGAGTCAAAAGTTATGACTGTTTTAAGTTCGGTGCTGAAATCTCAGGGTCTGATGCGACCCGTGTGGAATCTGACGCTACCCGCGTGGAATCTGATGCTACCCGCGTGGGATCTGATGCCGCCCGCGTGGGGGGTTCCAGAACTCGCAATTTTCCCTGATTTGGCTCATTTTCTGCAAAGTAATAATGAAAATGCAGCAGTACCACATTCTATAGATATTCAATGTATATTCAATGTAAAAGACATGATTTGGTGGTTTGAAACACAGATTGTGGTACAGAAATTGGCCGGATTTATAGATCTAATAATGAGACATCAGGGCGCCGACGAGGTTGCTCTACCCGGAGACGTAGGCATTTTACGCCGAACTCCGTTATCATCCCGCGTGTCAAATTTCTCTAACTACTCTATTTACTTTATTTGCACACACCTATTTGTTGATTGATTGACTGTTAATTTAGAGAATTAAACCGAAAAACGTCTAAGAGTCTTTAAGACTACCTATTTACCCTCTCAAGATGCCGTTAGAGACAACAGAGTGTTATCAGAACAAGTTATTTTATTCGCACTATAGAAAAAACGAATAGTTCAGATCATATAAATAATATTTCGTAATATATTCGAATTAAAAGATTTAAAATCTCGTCGGAAATTTTTAAAATTATAGACTATGAACCTTAATTTTTCACAAGAAGATTATTATAATCACTTTAAAAGATGTGGTTCTCGTTTTACATACACTAAATTAACTTTAAAATCCAAGTTTTAGATATTGGCCAGTGTACGTAGTAATTACCAGACAAATTAAAAAAAAAATCATGCATGTACTATCAGATGATGTTAATTAACTTTACCAATCAATTAAGCACACAAAAGAATTCTTTCGGTGCTTGTAATTAACTTTATGAAACAATCAAGCAAACAAAAGGTTCCTTTGAGTGCTTGTAATTTAAAATGCTTCCATTGGATTAGGGATATCAAATGGTGCACTCAGGGGCGGACCCGCATGGTGGGAGGTAGTTGTCCCCTTTGAATTTTGAGTTTTAGTGAAGATCTATTGGTTCCGACAGACTTTGTCTCATCTGAAAAAAAATTTGCCTCCCTCTGAATGTTTGATTTGTAATTCGAGTTAAATTTAGGGTTTAAGTTAAAATAAATTTGTTCAATTTTAATTGGTAATTAGAATTATAAATTAGAGCATCAGAAATTACAAGTCAAAACATTAGAAAGTATAAGTTAAAGCATTATTTTTTATCGAGTACTCAATTAATTAATGGATTTAAATTCGATTAGTTATTTAAATCCGATTCGATATTTTTTTGTCTCTGTGACGAAAATCCTGAATCCGTTTCTGGATGCACCTCCAAGTAGTCCTTGTCACCTGTATTATAAGGCAAATAACCTAATACCTTCAACTACTTGCTCCCAATCATCATGGAATGGATAAGTACATGATATATTTATATGTAAAAAATAAATGACAGAAAAACAGGATCCAGCATTAACTTTTGTTCTTCTCATATTTAGGTTATAATTGCTTTCTTTTTATAGTGTTCGTGCCGGGGAAGTATCTCAAAGAAACTTCACACAGAGTGGTATTTGTTTTATTTCAATTCACTTTTTGTATAAAGTAATCGGAACATGTTAAAGCACTGAAATATAATTAAATATCAAATTTTTTTACCAATGAAAATTCACACACAATGGTTGTGAACTCCATTTTTAGATCAGCCACAGAGCATCCAATGAACACCCGTTTGTTTTCTAGCAACAGGTCCAAGCATCAGTGAAAACGATAACGCGGTAACCCTTATTGGAAATTGGAACTGCAAGCAACAAATTAAGCATTATTTCTCCACCGGACTTGTTCTATTTTTTACATTTTTTATGTTTCCCAATTGAAAATGACCACATTAAGAGAAGCTGCAGGTGTCACTTTAGACCTCATCGAGTGCGCTTGATCAGTTAATACTGACAAAACTGTTGCTTACAGTGGGAAGGCGATTGAAAATTTCTGAAAGGTACATGTGCCATCAGCATTCGAGTTATAGTTGTCACGTAAATTGGTCGTTAGCATTAATGCATTATCGGACTGGGTAACAACACTTGGCGAATTATAAATCAGAGACAGTGTGCCGAATTGATTTAAATAATTAACAAAAAGTGGGCACGCCTGTTCGCACGGAGGAGAACAATTGGCAAACATCATCAGAACATTGATCATGATATATAGACAGGGACTTCAACTTTGGTAATTTGGAGAATTGTAGGTTAAGATATAGCGCCATTCTGGTAATTGCGGTAGCTAGGTTGGATAACACCAGCATCTGCTGAGCCTAAACCTTTTGCCAGAATATATAATGAATATTTGGATAGAAATAGGTGACGGGTCTTAATGTAACTCAAATGCTACTTAGTCATTCTTATAATTTTAAATTTTAAATTATATAAAATTGAGAACTAATTGAATTTTCTTTTAAAAATATATATATAATTCAGTCTCCTACGTAAAATATAAAATGTGTGGTTGTCCTTTAAAATAATACACGGGGAAGACTTGAGTGGTTGCAATTTTACGTTGTAGTTGTGTAGAATTTTACATTGTAGTTGTGAAGACTTAAATTCAAATCTTATCTACCATACAGTAAATATTTTTTGTATTTTACGTTTCAAAATAATACACAACATTTTTCTGGCTTGTAAAAAACACGAGGGATTGTAAATTCAATAAAAGATATTAAGGGAGTTCGAGCGAAGCTACAGCACTGTGCAAAGCGCATGTAAGTCAGTACTATGAATTAATATTTTTATATTCAAGGTCTAAACAATCTATTCAAATTATTCAACATGATCTCTATGAAAATGTATCTGTAGATCTAAATTTTATGTTTTACATAAGTTTTTTACTATTCTTTAAATAGATAGAAAATTACTAGATGTAAAGTTTGCAGACCATTTAAAAGTAGTGATTGTCTACCTACCAAAAAGTTTAGTGAAAAAATTATGAAAAATATAAAATTTAGTTTGCATGTAACATTTTTATATACAAATCACTTTGAACAGTTCAGCTCGACTATTTGGGTTCTGAAAATAAAAATATTGATTTGTAGTACGGACTAATCTCACTCGAGGAAGTTCAACACAAATTTCTGGAAAAAGAAAAAAACTAAGAATTTCACTCACATTTTAAGCTGTCGCTAGAGTGAAAAAAATGGTACGACGGAGCCGGCTTTGTTACGGAACAGTACAGTTACAGCATATCACAGAAAGACATACGTGTCAGTTACGTGCTGTGTATCGGTCCATGTACAACAAGAAAATTGAAAATTGAAAATCGAAAAGACCAAAAGTAAAAAATTATCTTAGTGAAGGTTTGAAAAAAAAACAAATAAAAACGATCCTGTTGAGTTGTCTCAGTTAAAAAAAAGACTAACTATATGGAAATTCTAAAGGACCGGTGAATTATTTATAAATTTTATAAATAACCCGCTGACAACTATAAATCATAAAGCCGGTTCTTATATAAGAAATGTAAAAATCTAAATTAAACCTCTAAAAAATATTAAGCTAATTTTGAAATTTATGAAGGTCAGAATTTTAAATTTAATCTTAGTTTTTCTTCTCTTGCTGAGTTTTTCGTTCATTTGCAGATATATGTGCCTCCGGACATTATTTTTGTTTTTAAGTTAATTTGATTAGGCAATTTTCTTGTGAATCAATTAAAATTGACAGTTGTTTTATATCTGGTTGATAGTCAATAAATATTGGGGGAATTTCACGTATACCCCTCAAAAACTTCAAAATTACGTATTTTCCCCTCTAAACTTCAAATACGAACAAATTTACCCATTTTATTGTCTTTTATATTAAACTCATTCTAAATTTATAAAATACCCATCTTTATTAAAAACATATAAAGCCCATCAAACTCAAATTTGAATCTGAACGGTTCATCTACCGTCCGAACTGCTTTTAGATCTGTGCGTGCAAGATCGGCGCAAATCTTGATGCGAACACATCATATTGAAGTGACATGCACAGATCTAATGCGATGCGCAGATCGTAATTGCTTTAAGATCCATGTGTGCTAGATCAGCACAAATATTGAAGCGTTGCGCGCCGATCGGACGGTAGAGGAACCCTTCAGATTCAAATTTGAGTCTGGTGGGCTTTTATATGCTTTTAATAAAGGGTAAAATGGGTATTTTTTAAAATTTTAAAATGAGTTTTAATATAAAAAGACAATAAAATGGGTAAATTTGTGAGTTTTTGAAGTTTAGAGGGGGAAATACGTAATTTTGAAGTTTTTGAGGGGTACACGTGAAATTTCCCCAAATATATTAAGCAAACCTAGTTTGGAACTTTGGATATTTCAATAATAATTTATGTTCAATTACTAGTAAAGGAGGTTCATACCGTGCAATATAATTGGGATTGACAGTTAGATAATTTTTGCCAAGTAATTATTTCTGAAATTTTATTCATATCCTCCATTAAAAAAAATTCACAAATGTCCTCCTTTTTTTATTTTTAAACTGTCCATCTGGACGGTTCTCTTCGAAAGTGAACCGCTCAGATTCTAAACGGTTCTATTTTTAAAATTGCTCCAATTGCCCAGATTCCAAAATGGATCACCTAGAATCAAAGCGGTGGGGGCAGCTTTAAAAATAAAAAAGGAGGACATTTGTGGATTTTTTTTTTAATGGAGGATATGAATAAAAATTTCGGTAATTATTTTGGGCCTCTATATTTAACATGAAATTTATATATTTGTCTATTTTTAAAGAAAAAATTATTATTCATTACTAACCTTTTTTTTTGGAAAAGTGAAAAGTTACCCAAAAAAAATGTTTCATATTAACACAAAATGTTTTGTTTTGAAATTACCAAATTATATACGCAACTAACGGACATGCATCAGCATAACGTGCCTCGTAAGTGCTACTTTGATTTGCTGTATGATAAACAGATAAGCTCAAAGAACAAAAAATGATCATCTAGACAGACAAAAAAGGAAAAAAAAAAAACTACAACATGCGAGGCACGAGAAAGCATTCAGTAAATAATATTTTTTTTAGTATAATGTGTTGGGAAATTCAGTCACAAAATTCTGTTTTCGGAAATTACCGCAAAATTCTGTTTGAGAACTTATTGTCAAATTCTTGTTTAAGAATTTACCGCTAAATTCTGCCTGAGAATTTACCGCTAAATTCTGTTTAGGCTTATGGTGTGAAAAAAATGTAAAATCAAAATTTTACATTCTACCAAAAGTCGAGGATATACTTCCGGATTGATTTCTAAAATAAAATTTATTTAATATTTAAATAAATTAAATAACATTTGTACCTTATTCCAAATTCGAATTGGAAGTGCAGTCTAACTCTATTACGGAGCACCAGACGTCTGATGCCTCTATAGTTATCTACCAGGAACAACCAGAGAGCCGGTATTTCTTTTGCCAGAAATACTGTACCAGCGGGATTCGCAAAAATACTATTCACAACTCGCAAGAATATACGTGGATTACGTATTCCTTTCTTTTCTATGCAAATCACTATTTGAGAGGAAAACCGAGAGAGAGAAAATGATATTCGAATTGATTAGATTATATTTTTTTCTCACCCGACAAGCCTTTATATAGGCCTTAGGGTCGGTTGCCAAATGACCAAAATGCCCTTGGCAAGGTCGGTTCTAGGGTGCATTTACAAAAATGCCCCTCGAGCCATAAGCCCATAATTCAATTGATTCAATTTGGGCTTTTGAATTAAATTCTAAATTTAATTTAGGCCCAAATTCAAATGGGCTTTTGACCCAAAATTTTAATTCATAATTAACATTTTTTTAATCCATTTATTATCAATATAATTATTTTGAATAATTATATTTCTTGCGATTGTTGTTGCGATAAATTTATACAACGTGTCGTACACGCTTATAAATTTAATCTGTTTAAGCTTGTCATCTCAATGACATTTATTTATCAATTATAACACTTTATAATTAATAATAAAATTCTCTGATTACTTTCCTATTGGTGTGACCCGATAGGATCTGTGTTATGTTAGCAATAGAATTAAAACTCCTTTTTAATTCTATAAATCATAAGCGGCATCTGGCAGAATGCATTATGACTACCCAATTGACACAGATGATCTTGTATAGTACAATATCACGATCCAGTAAACAATTTTCTCGTGTTAATTCTTTTGTCTCATAGTATCAGATCAGTTTCAAGGTAGGTATGTGTCATTCTTGCAAACTTAATATTTTCTCGATCTTAAGTAGATTATCAAATATGATTAACTCTTTAATCATATCGCGCGCTGATAACCCTACTTTATCAAGAGGCCTAGTGATACCATCACTCGTATAATATACGAGGGACAATAATAGTCTTTGTGAACATCTCCCCTCTGCACAAGTCATGTATATTGAAATGTCATCTGTATAGCTACTTTTTACGGATAGCGTTGAACAACACTCACGAATACATGCTTCTTATGTAGGAAAGACGAATATCTCATCCTATAAAACTTAACACTGAATGAAAAATTAATGACACGAACACAATCCATTTAACGTTTCATTTAGGGTCTGTTAAATACCATGTTCTCTAACATGTATCTATGTGATTAAAATGACAACTCTTTGTCTATGGTTTGTAAAACTTAATCATCATTTAATCCACATACTAACCTTTGATTGGTTAATTAGTGTTCATGTTAACTAACTGTATAATTACCACGGTTAGAGACTATTAAGAGTATTTATCATCTATATTATGGAGTTCTACAATTTCAAGTCCTTAACTCGAAATGATTCATAAATGCGATAAATCTCAAGGAACAAAATGATATCTTTATTAATCATCTATTACATGTACAAAATATATATAATACAATTATCTTATGATTGACTTCTAGATTATTACACTAACATAATGATGGTTAAAATTTCAATATTATTTTAAACATACGATTTTGATTTTTTCAAGAATAATAATGACTTAAATTGATTGAAGTAATATAATCATAAACGTCTATAGAAGTTTATATTTACAACTGATTGAAACTCCAGTAAAATTATTTTTTGAATAAATATTGAAAGTTAAGATATTTAATTATTTAATATTCACACAAAATTCAGTTCGAGTTACAAAACTGATCTTTTACACAGAGATTATTGTCTTTGTCACTTGATAAAAAAATAGTTCTAGTCTCCAATACTAGTTGAATTGTAGTTAATTTGTAGGGTAAATTTCACTGGAGGTCACTAAACTTTGTCATTTGTTACGAATTGGTCACTCAAGTTTTATTTGTCTATTTTTAGTCACTCAACTTTGTCATTTGTCCCAATCAAGTCACTCTATACTTTTCGTCCAAAATGCTAACGGAATATGCTCATTCCGTTAGTATTTTGAACGGAATGAGTATATTCTGTTAATATTTTGGACGTAATGAGAATATTCCGTTAAGATTTTGGACGGAAAAGTATAGAGTGACTTGATTGTGACAAATGACAAAGTTGAGTGTCTAGAAATGAATAAATCAAACTTAAGTGACTAATTCGTGACAAATGACAAAGTTTAGCGACCTTCAGCGAAATTTATCCTAATTTATAACTAGAACTTTGTTACAAGAGAATATATTTTTACCTAGAAAAATGCAATATATAGGTAGGTGAATCTTTTTTAAAATGAAAGGTGAAGGTCTAGCTTATTAGCTTCTTTAAAAATTATGTTTATATTATAGAGGAATTTTCTAGTTTGTGAGTTTCGAGCTCATAACCTTCCACATAGAAGCCATATGCCTTTGCCATTAGATCAAATGTTGATTCTTATAGGTGAATCTTCATTTTTATTCTGCTTTTTACTTTAATACTTTAATTCTGCACTAATATTAATGGAGTGTTTTTGTAAACAAAAATTTTGGAGTTTTAATTTGTTGATTCGACTATATGATTAGATTGATTAACGAGGAATAATTTTTTTTTCTTTTTAAGGAATATACAACAACGAAAATGGTTCCTGGATAAACTACGAAGCTCTCGATAGACACTTTTTAAAAAAAGAAAAAACAGTAGGCGCAAAACCTTCTGTATTTACTATATCAAACGAAAAGATTTACAGCAAAAACAAACTTACAATTAAAAAAAGGAAGTTTATTAACAGAAATAATTAATACTTCGCTTGGACTTAAAAAATAGGGTAATTATATCTTCCCCCATCTATCCATCCCCCATTTCATCCCCCAACTAACTAACTACCTTTTCTAACTATAATTCAAAATTCTAACTACCTAATGGCCCTACAAATTAATTACCCAATTTTCTCCATTTATTTCTTTCCTCTTTCTCCCTCCCTCTCCCACCTCTCCCACCTCTCCCTCTCCACCTCCGCCTCCACCTCCGCCCGCCTCTCCCACCTCCACCTCCGTCTCTCACCTCCGTCTCCCACCTCCCACCTCCGCCTCCTCTCTCTCCCACCTCCGCCTCCGCCGGAGTAGATCCATCACTGTCGACCGCCGGGTCAGATCCGAGTTATTTGCAAAGAACAAAGCTTCATTAATGGTGAATTAGAACAGTGCGTACTAAGTACATATGGATGAATACTTAATGTTTTAGAGATGAATACTTCAACGTTTATGGATGAATACTTAATATCTTAGGCATAAATACTTTAACTTATATGTATGAATACTTGATATCTTATGGATGAATACTTTTTATTTGTTTGGTATGCACATATGTTTGTAATACTCTTGGTACATTAACTATTTACACTTACACGATGAGGATGAATACTTGCATGACGAGGTGTGAATACTTGTGCAACGGACAACTCGAAAGTATGTCATCATGGATCTCATTTGAAAGAGAAAATTGTGTAGAAGACATTCGTGGTTTTAGATTTGCAAAATTCCTCACAGATCGTCAGAAATATTGGTTAGATTGAACGGAGAAAAAAAAACCCATATCTAAAAACGTGTAATACTCTTGGTACATTAACTATTTACACTTACACGATGAGGATGAATACTTGCTTAATGCGGGATGAATACTTGCATGACGAGGTGTGAATACTTGTGCAACGGACAACTCGAAAGTATGTCATCATGGATCTCATTTGAAAGAGAAAATTGTGTAGAAGACATTCGTGGTTTTAGATTTGCAAAATTCCTCACAGATCGTCAGAAATATTGGTTAGATTGAACGGAGAAAAAAAAACCCATCTCTAAAAACGTGTAAAAGATGAGTGATTGATGTGTCCAAATATGCTTCTATTGCAAAGATGAATACATTTATATAGATGGATGAATGCTAGTTGTGTTACAGATGAATATTTTTTTTGCAAATTTCTAAAATAAGTTGAAGGTAGTTAGAAGTCCCCCACTTAATTAATGCGCTGACGGTTATGCGGTCCCCCACTTAATTAATGCTCTGACAGTTGTGCGGTCCCCCACACATGTTGTTTGTCCCCTACTTTCTTGTTGTAATATATCCAAATATGTTTCTATTGCAAATGTGAATACCTTCATATAGATGGATGAATACTAGTTGTGCTACATATGAATACTTCTGCAAATTTCTAAAATACAATGACAGTTATGAATTCTAACTAACTAACTACCTTAATTAATGCAACTAACGGGGGATGAAACGGGAGATTGTTCACGGGGGAGAGCTAGGCGGACCCTAAAAAATAAGGTTACTTGCGGTCACACCCAAGCGCAAGCTGGGGGGCCTGGGGCGGCTGATCGTCAAGGTGTAAATTTGTGTCTCTTTATGTACTTGTGTGTTGCTGCTAGTCATCACTGCAACAATGTGCCCCTCAATACCGACTCACTATATAATAATATCTACAGAAAGTTCATAGAGAAATAAAACCTATATCATCTAGCACAAAAACCCCACTGTTTGCTATCCTCCCACTCAACTGCTCATCATAGGTGTCCCTTTTTTTTTCACGTGACTTGCACGCCTTTTCCTTCTCTTCTTCCCCAGCTCCGTCTCTCTCAAGCACCAAAAACGGCCATAAGAAAGGTTCCGATCTAATCCATTCACATTACCTAAGCTACTTTCTATCTCTGATAATTATCACCAAATTTTTGTTGTATTCTCCATCGTTAGGTATTTAATTTTCTTTCTTGCTTATTTACTCTTTTCACAAATCACTCGATCTAACTAGTTTCCCCTTTTTCTAAAATCAGATCTATCCGATATCATATTGCCAACTTAATCGTCGATTGCACTGTTCTAGCAACCGAGATGGGTATAATTTACATGCCATCACCTTCAGACGATGTGCTCACTCTAATCCTTGTTAACACCGCTCTCACCGTCTCCCTCTTGAAGCAAATCATCTCATCAGTTCTCTCCTATTTCGGCTGGACCAGGCCCAGTGAACCAGAAGACTCCGTTCTAACCCTTACGGACCTGTTTCGTGCCCGGTTTACACCAGTTCAGTTTGGGTCGGGCACTTGCCGGAGCAGGACAGAACGCCATGTGGACTGCCGGGTGTGTCTGAATCGATTCAGGCCCGAGTCAGTGGTGAACCGGCTTCCTTGCGGCCATGTGTTTCACAAGGGTTGCCTTGAGACATGGCTGGATTACCAGCATGCTACGTGTCCCCTATGCCGGTCCCAGCTGCTCAGCGGCGGTGGTGAGCGTCATCCTGGTATTTGGTTTTGAGGTTAATTTAGGTTGGAAATCACTCGGAGGCGAGTGTGCTCTGTGCTAGAACTATAGAATGAAATCTTTAGGTACCACCGGCCTATCTCTGTCTCTTTTTTCCTCTTCTGTTGTGTAAATATATGTAATATTGTGATAGCTAGAGTGATGCTGTGACGCCTTGGTGCACAGCTTAGAGCAGGGATTGTTCTTACTGTGGCCGATGCAAGTTTTTTGTTGTTGTGAATTATGAATTAGACTTATCATGTCGTTCTAAACTTCTAAATTGCGCCTCTTGCTCAACCTTTTCTTTCAGTATTCTGAATTTTATCCTGGTTGGGTATATTTGCCATTCTCATAATATAATCCGCCTTCATCAGGCATCAGCTTATCAGACAACTGGTAACTGTTATTTTGTGCAAGTCCGGAAAGAAAAATTCAAATTTACTGAAATTGAAGAAACTTACAGTGGAGATGTGGTAGATGCTAATTGGTGATGTTTAATTGTTGGTTCTGATAATTATTCTAATTATAGTTTGGTGCCAACTGATAGGTAACTTTTCATGTTTGCTTGTCGAATTTAATGATTAAGCTTTGCAATTTTCTCTCAAAGGACGGGGAAACTATTTTAAGACCAAAAAACCATGCAGCCAATAAATTAAATGTACTTGAACATGCTTTAGATATATGTTAAATCACTTTGAGGCTTCTTTTAATTATTTTTTTCTGACAGAAAGATCACGCTGAGATATGATAGCTCTAAAATATTGCCATCCATTCTTTGACTTGTGTATTAGTTATTAATAGCATGTATCTACGAATTTTTCCTTTCTATTGTTAAATAAGCTAATGAATATTATGATCTCTGGATGACGGATTCCAAGTTTAAGAGGAATACTTTTAATCCTAGTAGGCGGGTGCAGGCGCTAAAAACTTATTCTTAAATATTATTTTAATGATATTAATGCAAGTTTTAAGGACGTAAGGTCGTTAGGATCTTTCTGTTAGATACTTTAGTATCGTCAAGTGCTTGGCATCTCTAGATATAAAGTGGATGACAGAGAATCGGCCGGCCGCACCTAGGGCTGTGAATCAGTCCAATACGCACTGAATTAATTTGTGTTGTCATTCTAGTCAAATGTGACCAAGTTAATTTTTCAAGCGTCAAACTCACATAAAATGATAAAAATAACGTGCAGTTACTGTACTTGACTAGTCAGGGACGGATTCAGCTTAGTCTAGGGGAGGTTAACTGCCTCTCTCTTTGGATTTTAAAGTTTTATACAAATTTACAAGTTCGATTTGACTTTGCCTCTCTCTGGAATTTTATTTGCCTCTCTCTGGACTTTTGGTTTGTAATTAATGTTAAATTTAGAGTTAAAATTATGATAAAATTTTTGAATTCTAATTGGTAATTAGGATTAAAAGTTAGAGTATTGAAAATTAAAAGTCAGAGCATTGAAAATTAAAAATTAGAGCATTATTTTTTATCTAGTACCCAATTAGCTAATGGGTTTGAACTCGATTAACTATTCAAATCCGATTCGTTATTTTCTTGCCCCTCCCTGGTAAAAATTCTGGATCCGCCCATGTGACTAGTCATAATATGTTAGTTATGTTGTGATCATGTGTCATGATTGATCATATTTAGTTACATTTAATCATTTTAACTATTTTTTTTAATTTAAGTTAGTTTATTAAAAAAAATATAAAACAAGAAAATAATGTTGTTTCGTGTTGCGTCCCCGTACAGTACTATTATCATATTGGTTTGCATATCATGTTGTGTCATTTTTCTCAAATGGTAGCTATGGCACACAAATGAATACGATACAAAACACATGAATTATGGCACGTGATTGACATACGTGTAATGTCATATATTGACGAAATCGATCACTGCATGAATTTTTTTTCCTTTTTATTCATTTAAAATTTATGTTATTAGTATTATATTTTTTTTTTTTTGAAAACCTTCATAGAAGCTGCGAAGTCGTGAGGGAGAATCGAACTCTCGATCTTTAGATAACTAACAATTTTAGACTTTTCTTTTAGCCAACTATATTACCTCCCCATTCTCTAGTATTCTATTCTTACGTGTTAAGAATTTCACTGACACCTCTAACCGCAAGACCAGGCAAAAAGGAAATTGAGGTCAGGGTTAGTGCAAAGCTATGTTACTCGGATACTTCAAACTAGGACCCGTACCCGTATCGGGTGTGTATCGGATACGGATACGGGTACGATACGGACCCGATACGTACTGGATATACCAGCTGGCGTATCGGATGATGTGGCGTATCTCTAACCGCTCCGATACGGATTGAAACGGCCTGATACGGCTCCGATACGGACTGAAACGGCTCCGATACGGATTGAAACGGCCGAAACACCTTGGTGCACCCACGCATGGACCCGGTCCTGTGCACCGCGCATGGCAAAACTTTTTTTTTTTTGCCCCAACTGGGAATCGAACTTAGCTCTGCTGGCTAAGTGACACATTACTTTCCCACTGCACTATAACACTTTTGTTGTTTCAAACTACTAATGTTTATATTTACATACTTAAGTTGATTTTGATATTTAATTATATAATAGAAGTGTTAAATTAATAAAATAATTAAAATAAAATATATATAGTACCCGTATCGTATCCGGAATTTTTTAAAATTGACGTATCGCCGCATCCGTATCGTATCCGATATGATACCCGTATCATATCCGATACGATACCCGTATCCGTATCCATGCAACATAGGTGCAAAGGGTCGCAATTAGCCAATTACGAGTTCTGATAAATCTTAGATGAGGTTTCATGTGGATCGAATGGGCTAATTTGGGCTAATTCAGTCCGCTACGAGGCACCACTTATCACTGCTCCTACGGCGATTAATGGATTGTCATTATTCGATAATTCAAGAGCATACCCGTTTAAATGGACTCGTATGTAGGGGTGTTCATCGGTTCAGTTCATTTGAATCCGAACTGAACTAGGTAAACCAAAGTAATAATTCGGTTTCTAAAATAGAACCAAATCGAACCGATTTAGCATTGCAACCGAATCGAATCGAACCAAAGTTTTATTTCGGTTTGTTCGGTTCAAATCAAAATATATTAATTTTTTTATTTAAAACAATTGATTTATAATAAACCGAAGAATATTAAGAAATAAACCGGGACAGTCCGGACAAAATTCATAATATATTAAAGTTCGGTCTGTTGGGGGATCATAAAGGCCAAACAATTACGCCTTATCTAGAGATCAAACAATTACATCTCATCTAGAGGTCAAACACTTACACCCCGGGGAAGAAGAAACAATCCCCACCTTAAACCTAAGGACCGTCCTATGCCAAAGATATCCGAAAACATAATCTTAAGTGCGGAATTATACCTGATTCCATGCCATTTGCCATGGAATATCCAAAGTCTTTAGCAAGCCGTCTCCGTGAGCGCGAGACAAGTCTTTAATGGCAAGAAGTCCTTCTCGCCTTTGTGGTTGGGTTGTGGATTAGATCTTCCAAGGCAACAAGATACGCTCTTGAGAAATCCTCTCCAATTTTCTTATGGATCTCTCCTCTCAATTCTTTAATAGAGAAAGAAAGGAGAAGGCACTCAAAATTCTCTCTTAGAAAAAAATAACCACTTTTCAGAATTATGAGTTGAGTTAGTTATCTTGTGCCTTGGGGACCAATCCTTATATATAGAAATATATATGGTTATCTGCCATATTGAAAAAGGTATTTTGTGCGACTGCATCAATATTCGTGCTGTCGCATCAATAACCGTGCGGCCGCGTCAATATCCGTGTGGCCCACACAAACCTCTTAAATGGCAGTTTTCTTATTTGCAAATTTCATAATCAGTCCATCAATGATTTGATATTTGCCTAAATTCAATATTTTACACATTTATGGACCATATCCTATTAAATACATAGATTGTCTAATGTCTTAATTCCATATTAGATCACTTTAATTGTGACAATCATATTGACAGTATACAATTCATGATTATATTACATATTAGTTCAACGTTGGATACTATGATCCAACAATCTTCCACTTGAACAATATGTTAAACTTATTAATCATGTATTGTTAAACTTTATGCGCGCACAAACTTTTCTATTAACTTTATGTTTTTCCAAACCAATTCCATCCATTAATTATATTAGCAAAGAACCAAAGCGGCTTTCGTTACATTTATATTAGTCATGACTAAACCATCAATAATCTCAGTACTAACATAACCAAATGACATGAATCATGATATGAATGTGTAGCATGAAAATTACACGCAATTGTGATCTTACTGTGCCAATTTCTAACTTGGTCTCCTTCTTAAAATCTTGAAACTAAATTTTATAAACTTGTTGTAAAATGCAAAATTCAAATAACCAATTCGCAAATTACATACTCAATTGTAAGGTCAAAACCAAAAATTAGAGATAGAATGCATATAACAATCCTTTTGCAATACCATGCATATAACATAAATTACTTGTTTTCTGTCACAAGTTTCATATCCAATATAACATTGAAATAAACAACCAACAGACTCCCACTAAAACTGAACATCCCTAACTGAAATTACACCCATATGAGCAACATGCTTTTGAAACTGTTTGGGTGTCAAATTCTTTAGTAAGTGGATATGCTAACATAGAGTTTGTCCCTATATGTTCTATAGACAACTGACTATTTTGAACTCTTTCCTTTACAACTAAGAACTTGATATCAATGTACTTGGACTTTGATGAACTTCGGTTGTTATTTGCGTAAAGTACGGCTGAATTATTGTCACAATACAATTTTAGTGGTCTCTCAATAGACTCCACTATACGCAGTCTAGTGACAAAATTGCGGAGCCATACACCATGATTCGATGCCTCATGACATGCTACAAATTCTGCGGCCATTGTGGAAGATGTTATAAGTGACTGTTTAGCACTCTTCCATGAAATAGCCCCTCCAGCTAACATGAAAATGTAGCCGGATGTAGATTTCATGCTATCTTGACATCCTCCAAAATCAGAGTCGGTATACCCAATGACCTCTAGCTTGTCCGATCTCCGATACGTGAGCATGTGATCTTTTGTTCGCTTCAGGTACCTCAAGACCCGTTTGGCTGCTTTCCAATGATCTAGACCTGGATTTGATAAGTATCGGCCCAACATGCCAGTGATAAACGCAATATCCGGACGCGTACACACTTGTGCATACATGATGCTCCCAACAACTGAGGCATATGGATACTTTTGCATTACTTCCTTTTCTAAAGGATTCTTTGGGCATTGGCTGAGACTGAATTTGTCTCCTTTTGCCACAGGGGTATTTCCTGGTTTACTATCTTGCATGCCATACCTTTTCAGGACCTTTTCGATATAATTCCTTTGGGATAAACCTAAAATACCTTGGGTTCTATTCCTCAGTATTTCAATCCCCAGGACGAATGATGCATCACCAAGATCTTTCATCTCAAAATTCTTCATCAGAAATTTCTTAGTCTCATGCAACATATTTATATCATTGCTGGCAAGCAATATGTCATCTACATATAAAACCAGAAACACAAACTTACTCCCACAGAACTTAAGGTATATACACTCATCCACAAGATTTGACTCAAAACCAAATTAGATAATCACATTGTGGAATTTGTAATACCATTGACGAGACGCTTGCTTTAGCCCATAGATAGATTTCTTAAGTTTGCACACCATAGACTTTGCGTCTCCTGACACATAGTTTTCTGGTTGCACCATATAGATTGTTTCCTCAATGTCACCATTGAGAAACGCAGTCTTAACATCCATCTGATGAAGCTCTAAATCGAAATGCGCAACTAATGCCAATATAATCCTTAAAGAGTCTTTCAATGAAACTGGAGAGAAAGTCTCTTTATAATCGATGCCTTCCTTTTGTGTAAAACCCTTAGCGACAAGACGAGCCTTATATTTCTCCACATTACCTTTCGAATCCCTCTTGGTCTTAAATATCTATTTTGAACCAACGAGTCTCGCTCCTTTAGGCAATGGGACAATTTCCCAAACGTCATTGTCTGCCATAGATTTTATCTCCTCATTCATGGCATCGATCCACTTGCTAGAATTAGAGTCTTGCATGGCTTGTTGAAAATTTATGGGGTCATTTTCTAACATGCCAACATCAAACTCATGCTCTTGAAGGTAAACTACATAATCCGAAGATATTGCAGACCTTTTCTCTCTAGTGGATCTTCTTATTGGCATTTCTGAATTTTCTTGAGGGTTTCCAGCATTGTCCTCAACAATCTGGCCAACAACAGCATCATCCAGAATTTCTAGAATTTCTCTTTGTGATGTTTGATCTTGTTGAGTTTGGTCTTCAATAATGGTTTCGTTTTCGACAATTGTATTTTGATTTAAAATGGATTCAATATCCACAAAACTCTCAATACCTGAGGGAATGTTTGTACATTCTTCTTCGAATTCAAAATCCATTATTGTATCTCCCCCCGCAAACTCAACATCCTCAAAAAAATTTGTATTTCCCGTCTCAAAAACTGAAAATTCTGTAGGATTGTAAAATTTATAGCCCCTTGACCGCTCGGGATACCCAATAAAATAACAACTAACAGTTCTTTCATCCAGTTTCTTTTCATGTGGCCTATAAGGCTTTGCTTCAGCTGGACATCCCCATACACGCAAATGTTTCAAATTGGGCTTTCGCCCATTCCACATCTCATATGGGGTTTTGTTAGTTGCTTTAGTGGGCACTCTATTTAGGATATATGCTGCAGCCTTTAAGGCTTCACCCCATAGATTCTTTGGTAAAGAAGTGCGACTCATCATACTTCTTACCATGTCCTTAAGCGTTCGATTGCGCCTCTCAGAAACACCATTCATTGCCGGCGAACCGGGCAATGTATACTGAGGCACAATGCCGCATTCATCTATGAAATGTGCAAAAGGCCCTTTACATTGTTCACCTGATCCATCATATCTGTCGTAATATTCACCACAACGGTCAGATAAAATGGCCTTAATGCGTTTGTTGAGCTGTAACTCAACTTCCGCTTTGAAATTTTTGAACATGTCAAGGGCTTGAGCCTTTTCCTTAATCAAATATATGTAGCCATATCTTGAATAGTCATCTATGAAACTAATAAAATACCGTTGACCATTTCTTGTGGCCGTTGGAAACGGACCACAGATATCGGTATGAATTAATTCCAAAACTTCTGAACACCTTTTGGCTTCATATTTTCTTAAATTGGTTTGTTTCCCTTTTATGCAATTTATACAATCATTAAGATCTGAAAAATTTAAGGGTTCAAGAATTTCATTAGACACAAGTCGTTCAATTCTGCGTTTAGAAATGTGACCTAATCGCTTGTGCCATAATGCAGCCGAATTTTCATTAGTTAATTTTCTTTTCTTACTACTTGTATCTATATGCAAGGCTTCAATATAAGAGCTATTGACATCTAAAGAATATAGATTATCATAAACTGAAAGAAAACCAAAACCAACATGTTTTGAATCGTGAAACAAATCAAAATTTTCATTTCCAAAAGTACAAGTAAATCCATACTTATCTAATGTAGAAATAGAAATTAAGTTTCATCTAAAAGACGGTACCACAAATGTCTCATACAAATTCAAATAAAATCCAGTTTTCAAAAGTAATCTATAAGTCTCAATAGCTTCCACCTCAACTTTATTACCGTCGCCCACAAAAATGAATTTTTCATCATCACTTGGCTTCCGGTAATTTAGACAGCCCTGCAAGATATATTTATGTGAGTAGTTGCACCTGAATCTATCCATCAAGTGTATCTAGATACAGAAGTTAAATTAATTTTCGTACAAACTAAGACAAGTTATATACATTTCTTAGCACACCAAGCATGATAATTCTGACAATGTTTCTTCTTGTGTCCAACTCCACCACAGAAGTAACAGGCACTTTCCGATGCGGCAACTGATTTGCCCTTATCCTGTTTCTTGTTGGTGTTCATTGCAGCATCCTTATTATCCTTATTCTGATTTGATTTCTTACGCTTAGCCGATGCCTTAAATTTGGAAGTTGTAGCAAAATGGGCACTTTCTGTCTTCTGTTGTTTCAATCTTTCCTCTTCTTCAACACAATGGGAGATGAGTTCATTGAGTGGCCATTGTCCTTTTGACAATTATAGCTCACCCTAAACTGTCCAAAGTGTGCAGGAAGGGATATCAATGCTAGATGCACTAAGAGATCATCAGAAATCTCCAACTTAAGTGCCCTTAGTTTTGAAACAACATTAGACATCTCCATGATGTACTCCCTAATACTTCCCTTATCTTTATATTTCATTGAGACAAGTTTGGTCAAGAGTGTACCAATTTCAGACTTTTCATTCTTGACAAACCTTGTCTCAACTTCGGCTAAAAATTCCTTAGCATTAGTAATCTTATCATAAATCGAGCCTCTAAATGCCTCTGGAATGGACCTTTTCATAATCATTAGACTCACTCTATTAGATCTGTCCCACTTTTTCTCAACTCTCTTTTCTTCAGGAGTTGAGGTAGCAGTAATTTTGGGACAGTCAGTTCTGAATGCCAAGTCTAAATCCATGACACCGAGAGTTATCATAACACTCTCCTGCCAATACTTGAAATTGGCACTATTTAACATAGGAATGTCTTTTAGTCTAGTAGTAATGCTTGCTGAAAAATTCGAACAAAAAACACACAAAACAATCACGATTTAGCAAAATAAATTCTGAATTTTATAAATTATGTTCAAACAAAAGGCTAGACACTACCATCTTAACAAAGTATCGGTTTCCATTAATTGATTACTGGAGGGCAAAAGAATTAACTTCTTATGATACTTTGGCGCAATAATAAAGTATTGATGATTCAATAACATATCGAAAACATGCCTTCCGGAGGGCCGACATTATGACATATGTATAAAGCATAATAATCATCTTCACACTTTAATATCACTCAATTGTACATAAAACTTTAACAAACACTATCTTCCGGAGGGCCGATAAATGATTGTTTCAATTAAATGTACACTTAATTTCCTTTTATATAATGAATCTAAATTAACTTTGTCAAAAGAGGCACCGGAGGGTACAATAATGACTCAATTAATTTAATTCAAGATATATATAACTTTAATGCCTTTATAAGAATTATAATTTATACCTTAGTCATAAAACAAAAGTGCAATTAAATAAATATATATATATAATTGCATCATAATAATTGCATTTTTAATCTCAGAAATTATTCTCTAACTTTTCAGAGAGTTGTGCGGCCCCCACGAAATTTTGTGCGGTCTGCCAAATTAAAAAAAGGTATTTGTGCGACTGCATCAAAAACCGTGCGATCGCATCAAAATCCGTGCGGCCGTATCTTTGTCTGAGTAACTGTAAAACTGCATTTATTATGCTGAAATTGATCCATGATCTAGAGAGATTTCTTAATTTTGGAAGCACCTTAAATAACCTTTTAAATTTAGAAATTTAATTCCAAATCTATATAACCTTTCAAATTTAGAAGTTTAATTCCAAATTTGTATATTTTGTTTTAGAAAATTTATCAAAAAATAAATTTCACCAAAACCCAAAATTCCATAACTGCTTATTAAATTTGTGCGGAATTTTGCGTAGCCTCTATGCGTCCGCAAAGAGGGTCGCACAAACTCTGCCAGGATCGAATTTTAATTAGAATTTTGCGATTTCAATTGGAAATCTTCTAGCAAATTCTAACAAACTTAATAATTGAAAAATAGACAATTATGGCTGTAAACTTCTACAAGTTTTGTGCTCTCCAAACTTAAATTTTCAGATCAAGAAAATCAAGAAAATCAACGAAAAAATCATCAATTCCTAATTCTCTCTAGATCCTTAAAGACCTAATCCTTCGGCATAGGAAGGCTCTGATACCACTTGTTGGGGAATCATAAAGGCCAAACAATTACGCCTTATCTAGAGATCAAACAATTACATCTCATCTAGGGGTCAAACACTTACACCCCGGGAAAGAAGAAACAATCCCCACATTAAACCTAAGGACCGTCCTATGCCAAAAAAACCTGAAAACATAATCTTAAGTGCGGAATTATACCTGATTTCATGCTGTTTGCCATGGAGTATCCAAAGTCTTTAGCAAGCCGTCTCCGTGAGCACGAGACAAGTCTTTGGTGGCAAGAAGTTCTTCTCGCCTTTGTGGTTGGATTGTGGATTAGATCTTCCAAAGCAACAAGACACGCCATTGAGAAATCCTCTCCAATTTTCTTATGGATCTCTCCTCTCAATTCTTTAATGGAGAAAGAAGGAAGAAGGCACTCAAAATTCTCTCTTAGAAAAAAATAACCACTTTTCAGAATTATGAGTTGAGTTAGTTATCTTGTGCCTTGGGGACCAATCCTTATATATAGAAATATATATGGTTATCTGCCAAATTGAAAAAGGTATTTTGCGCCTGCATCAATATTCGTGCTGTCGCATCAAAAATCGTGCGGCCGCGTCAATATCCGTGTGGCCCACACAAACCTCTTAAATGGCAGTTTTCTTAATTGCAAATTTCATAATCATTCCATCAATGATTTGATATTTGCCTAAATTCAATATTCTACACATTTATGGACCACATCCTATTAAATACATAGATTGTCTAATGTCTTAATTCCATATTAGATCACTTTAATTGTGACAATCATATTGACAGTATACAATTCATAATTATATTACATATATGCTCAACGTTGGATATATGATCCAACACGGTCGGTTCGGTTATTTCGGTTTTGAAAATTTCAAACCGAAATGAACCGAACCATTAAACTGAACAAACCGAACCGTTTGGTCCAAACTAATTCGGTTCGGTTCAAAACCAACTAAACCGGATCCAATGAACACCCCTACTCGTATGTGGGTTGGAGCTTGTACCTGATAAGTGAGAACTTATTCAATCGACACTGAAATTTTGAGAAAAATAATTTTATTTATTTATTGAATGATCATTTAAATTTTATTGGATCTGAATTCGTTATGACTCCGATAAAAATAATATTAATATAGAAATTTTTTCTTACTTTGTAATAGAAAGATATACAGCTTTGGTTGAGATATTTAATATTTTAATGAATCACTTCTGGTCTTTTAAAAGAACGATATCTTATTTATCTAATTACATTTGTAGTAATAAATTTCCGTGACTATAATCTAATTACATTTCTATATTTTAAGGGCCTATCACCATTAATTACTTCTATTCTATCTATCTTTGAAAGAAATAATTTATTTCCTGGGTTAGGGGCTTCGTGTTTGTGGCCATAATAATAAGGTTGTATTTGAAAATTTTATATTTTGACAATCTTCAAAAATAAAGGTAAATTTAAAATCCAACATTACATATATGATATGTA
Source organism: Carex littledalei (assembly GCA_011114355.1). Lineage (NCBI taxonomy): Eukaryota > Viridiplantae > Streptophyta > Magnoliopsida > Poales > Cyperaceae > Carex > Carex littledalei. The sequence goes on along the minus strand of CM022092.1, from coordinate 6,910,150 downwards.
TTATCTCCATTCTTATATTAAGTATATAGATGTCCTGATCCGCTAACGGCTGTGATTAAAAGATGAAATTTCAAATTTCAAATCCTCCAATTAAATAATTTGTCTTTTACTGATTTTATGCATCTTTTTGATGTATTTTTATGTGTAGAAGTTCAAATTTAATTAGACACGTACTCGCCACATGCTAATTGTATTATTTTTCTAATTGGTCATTATTTTTTTTTGAATGTCATTTAAGAAAACTTTTAATTGATTAATTGATTGATCATGTCTTAATTTCTTTCTATTTTTTATATCATTTAAATAATGTTATTTGTCATGTATGAGATTTATTTATGAAAATATGTCCAAAAAAAAACATGTATGTCATTTAATATTTCACTTAAGAAATGTTATTTAGTCTAATTTTCTTTATGACAATATATCATTTTGTATGATTTTGTATGATTTTTTTTGTTCTCTTATAATATGTTTCCATTGCAATTCAACTGGCACAATACTAGTTCAAATATTACGTATATAAAACACTATGAGATTTGGTATATGTTTACCATATATCGAATGACTTGAAATTTGAAAAGTCCAAATTTAACGGTACTTCATACATCATCAAACAATATTTAAATTATATTAATTTTTATAGACTACTTATGTTTCTATAACATATATACTGATTTAATTTATTATCTTCATTATTATTTGTTTTTTTAATTCATTGATAAGATTGTCAAAATATTCACTATCAAGTGAGAGGAGTTGTATCATTTGTTTTCAGCACAATTATGAATGGATAGACGATTTTAAAGGATTTTTTTTTTGTCAATAATTAGTCTAGTTTAGTATTACTTGTTGGAAAACACGACAGGTTTCTCAAATTAGAATTATGATCAAGTAAAATATAAACATAAATTTACATAAATAAGATAATAAGGCTTGCATGTCATCTCGTACAATAACTATGTTTATATGAAAATAAATATTTTTTTTTGGGGATATCTCTTTATAGTATATAGGTGGAAAATCTGGATGCCGACATCTCTTTCCTCGTAATCTCCATTCTTATATTACGCATATAGATGCTTTGATCTACTAATAACTTTGATTAAAAGATAAAATTTCGGAATGATATAAGCCCTCCGATTAAATATTCTGATTTATGCATCTTTTTTATGTTTATTTACGTGTAGAACTCTAAATTTATTTAGACACATAATCGTCACATGCAAATTGTATCATCTTTCTGATTGATCATGATTTCTTTCTATTTTTAAACGTCATTTAAGAAACTTTTGAATTGATTGATAATTGATTGGTGATTGGTCATGTCTTCATTTTTTTATTTTTTTATATTACTTAAGGAATGTTATTTGTCATTTAATATGTCATTTGTTTGAGTTTTTTTTTTTTTATGAAAATATGTCAAAAAGATTAAAAAAAATTATGTCATTTAATATGTTATTTAATATGGTTTAAGAAATATTATTTACGTGTAGATGTTATTTAATATATTATTTAAGAAATATTATTTGTCATTTAGTCTAATTTTTTTATGAAAATATGTAATTTTGTATGAGATTTTTTTTTCTTATAATATGTCTCCGTTACAACGTACGGGCACAATACTAATTATTCTATATGCATTTATTACTCTAATTGCTAAAAATTTCATTGCTAAATTATAATTTGCTAGGTGGTTAAATTGCAGTAAAAGAGAGAAGCGGAGAGAATTGTCGGTGAATTAAAACAAAATCTGATGGCAGCATAATTGTGTCATCTATATCCCTCTCTAAATATATCGGTTGGCTTGTTAAAAAAAAATGAATTGTGGATACGCTAAAATATGGCATAGAAAACTTTTGAGTTTTCTAGAAATATTTGTAACATTATTAACAAATTTTATGAATAATTAATATGTAGTTTGTACACATACTTTAGGTGATTTACAAATATTTATTGTTTGCTTTTTAATAATATCAGTTGATCGATTCACAGATCAATTGGGAATTCACATCCCATTAGATTACCGGACTGAGTACAATTGAATCGGACGATCCAAAATTAGTTTTTTTAATTTGGCACGAATCTCAAAGCATAAAAAAACACTGCCCCTGCGCCATTTCAAGCAAGCACCGGCTGAATGTAAATCTGAGCCGTCCGTTTCAATTGTGTTGAGTCACGTACCTGGGAGGATACGGATCCGATCAATTGGAGGGTTCGTAATGATTGGTTCCCTGGGCTTGCCATACCAATTGAATCAAGTCTATAGCGGAGGGATATGGATCCGATCAATTAGAATCAGACTTATCTGTTCTTAGTATTCCATTGTACCTCAGTACCTGTGGTACGAGGTAAGTTGGGGAAGTTGGCTTGAAATATTTAAGGTAAGATTATTGCTGAATAGCTATGTTGCACGGATACGCCAGTTTAGGCGCCATATCGGTATCGGACACGTATCGGATACCGATACGGGTCCGATACGGCACCGATACGTATCCGATACGTCAGTTGGCGTATCCGCCTACGTGGCGTATCCTTACTCGGCCGGTACGGTCTCCGATACACTCTGACTCGTCTGGATACGGTCAGGATACGCTGCACCAGCTGCGTGGATCGTGGACCGCGCACCAACCCCATACACCGCGCATGCACCATGCACCATGCACCATGCACCATGCGTTAAGGCAAAATATTTTTGCCTTAACTGGGGTCACGCGGCATAAGCACCATCAACCTTTACCACTACACCACTCTCCATTTGCTGTTAAATGCTAGTAATATAATTTAATATATATTTAGACTATTTTATCGCACCATATCAAAAAATTTTGATATTTAATTTATATATAAATAAAATATAATATATAAAATAGGCGTATCGTATTTTTGATTTTTGAAAATTGTCGTATCGCCGTATCCGTATCGTATCCGATACGATACCCGTACCCGTATCCATACAACATAGCTGAATAGTAATCAAGTCTATAGCGGAGGGAGATATTAATCTCAATAATTTGATCAATAACTATTTTTTGTTTGGTTTGGTTTGGAAGACAAATTATCTAGAATTAAGACTGTCAAAGCAGATCTTTGTTTCTATTTATAAAATAAGGTTTCATCCTTATCCTCTCAATAGGATATTGAGTTTGAAATTGGATAATCAAGAGATTATAGTCGTGAAGCATAATTTTGAATTGGATTGAACTATATCCAATTTATACGAAGTATACAGGACCCATGGATAGCGAAAGATGCAAGATTCCAATCATAACTAGATCTTCGATTTCTGATTATAATTTTTTTTCTTTGCAAGCAAAACAGTTTTGTGAATTAGATTTTATTTGGCTGTCCACGGTTCCTTTTAAGTGTGCTCGAATTAGAAATTTTAGATAAATATTTAGTTAGTGTTTTGTTTTGAAAAGGCTGCGAAATCGTGAGAGGAGTTCGAACTCTCGACTTTTGGATAATCACAGTTCTAAAACTTATTCTCCTAGTCAACTGTGTTACCGTCCTATCTCAATATATAGTTAGTGTTATTAAGTATTTTTGTTAAGTTATTTTTCTTCTTCTAGAAGAGGTGAAATAGAATAATCCGGTGGAACCAAATTATTAGTCGATCAGGACCTAACTTTATATGGGCCTTATCTGAAACCTTTGTAGCGATTGTTGTTGCTTATGATTGAATAAGTTGCTTATTTCAAGTTAAGGTGACATACAATATTCTTGTTTTGTTGTGTCTTAAAGTTAAGTCATGGGTTAAACTATTCTCTTTTCGTTAGTGCTAGATACTTAAGTAATTGCTTAAAAATAATTGTTGAATTGTATATTGATATATTTTATGTTTGTGTTGTTTAGAAAATATATTGTTGTATTGAAGATGACAATTAGATTAATACGGATAACATAGATCACATTATACATTACTGATAACTTTAATTGCTACATCTTTAATTTCTATGTAGACTTTGTTTCACAATGCATTCCTAACATTTCAAATAATATCTCCTGCAACGATGTTAGTAGCATTAGGCAACTCCAAATTAGAATAAAACAACAACATTAATAATAAATGATGATGATAACAATAACAATAATTGGAATGAGTTAATCCTCATTTCTATGTGGGTTAACTTGTGACAATATAAATGACTTTTTATTCCATGTTATTTTATTAGATTTTATTCATGTTTGACAACATAAATGCAAAAAGGTACTCATTCCATGACTAATACCACAACAAAACATGGACTAAGAAGTTGTAAATCGAAAGCGCTTAAGCATAAATCATCCGAACTTGAAAGAATGTACATTTAGTATAGATAGGGGTGCAAACGGATCAAATATTATCCGTCCGAATTCATATATGTTTCGAAAATTAGATATGGATATTCGATATCCGAATATCTGTGCGGATACGAATACAAATATGGTTTTAAATTTCAATTATCCGTATCCGAATAGTAGATATATACTATATAATTTAATATATATTATGAAACTTTTTATGTTATTTATCATTATAATTAGATAAATATAATAAAACTTTAATATTTTTAATAATATTCATATATTTTTAATAAATAATAGTATTGGAAAAAAATATCTAATATGTATCTGTATAAAAAAATAAAAATGATACATATATAATTTTACCACTATCCGATCCATTTGCACCCTTGAGTATAGATGACTAAGATATTATTACGTAAATTGTAATTTCAAAATTCAATATATACCTACCTGTGCACTAGGTCCAATATGAGTAGGATCACTTAGCCATGCTTCATAACTGGAAAAACGGGCACCATGGAAGTACATACCACTCAACCAAAGAAAAATAATGGAGAGTTGACCGAAATGAGCACTAAATACTTTTCGGGAGATCTCCTCCAAATCGCTGGTATGACTATCGAAATTGTGAGCATCAGCATGTAGATTCCAGATCCAAGTGGATTGTTCTTGAGAAATGACCAGGTTTGGCCCATTGCTCAAAAGATGTTTTTATAGGATCTCTATTCACAAGAATTTTCACTTCTAGTTACGGCAAACGAATAATCATTAAGTCCTCTTTTTGGACAACACATACAAAGAGACCTGCCAAGAGTCAAGTTGTTAGTGAACTTCTAAAAGATGGATTTTTGATTTAGTAAAACAAATTTCAGAACTTTAATTTTAGCATAAGAAAGATCATTCAAGTGGATTTTTCTTATGCTAAAATTAAAGTTCTCAAATTTGTTTTCATAATTCAATAACCGAGTGTAATATTTTAATAATGAGTTGCAAACCTTTCATAATTACTTTTTTTTAATAATTTTGATAATATATTTTCAAATCAAGATAAAATTTATATAAAAAAAATTGTTGCAATTTGATTGTTATTTGATATTTATCAAAAGTCACTAATAATATATCCTTACATGTTTTAAGTCATTTTATAAACAATTAATAACCACATGGAATTCTTTCGTTTTCATTTATATGCACGATGTAAATATAATATTAATCGCATTTCAAAGATTGAATAACAAATTACAAATTACTTTTAAAGATGGTCAAATTATCATGCTAATATATTATAACGTTCCAATTTCGTTTTTTTGGGTGATTACATGGCCCGTAGACTTCATATTCCAGCTTTTGGGTGATTACATGCCGATTTTTTTATTAATAGAAAAAAATAATCAATAAAAGGGAACAATTTGGTGAAATATTGAAATACAGGAAGAACATGATTGTTTGTCCCGTCCTCTGAACGAGATAAACCATCCCGTTCAGTTGATCTAATCGTAACCTCTCTTTAGATATCGCTAATTAATTGAACAATAACAAAAAAAAAAATATATAACCTGGCCGTTATGCTCCATCCCGTTCAGATTCAGTAGAAAAAAAAATCTTGACCGTTGTAATCCATCGCGTCCAAACCAGCAGACAAAAAAAAAGAAAAAAATCTCGCCGCTTAAATTTTTGGAAAGAAAAATCCAATTAAATATCATGAGTTACATATTAGATTTCAAGTGGAAAATAAACTTATGTTTCTAGTACAGCAAAACTTAAATTGCTGTTCTTGTTCTTGGGATTAATTTTTTTTAGTTAAACTTCTCTTTCAAAAATTCAAGCGGCAAGAATTTTTGTCTGAACGCGAGGGATTATAATGGCCAGGAATTTTCCTTTTTTTTGGATCGGATCTGAACAGAATGGAGCATAACGGTTTGGTTATTTTTTGTTGTTGTTGTGCAGTTAATTAGTAATAGCTGAAGAGAGATTATAATTAAATTAACCGGACGGAATAATTTATCCCGTCCGCTGAACGGAATAAACAATCACGTTCTCCTCTTACTGATATTTTATTTTTATTTTTTCTATTAATAAAAAAATGGAATTACATGGCCTCGTAGACCTTCTTTATACCTGTCTCTCTCAGTCTCAGGTCTTGAATCAATCAACACTTGGCATCTATTGTTTGGACCGTCATACACTAGATGTGACTGATCCATTTCCCCTCCTTTAACACGGGGACTTGAGAGTATGTGACACGTGTTACCAACACTAATTCATTTACTAATTAAGCTAACTGTTATAAGTTTGTATTTAACCAAGAATTATCTGTTATTTTGTATAGTTCGTTCTCCATTTGCTTTTCCATCAACGCTAATGTACATTATATTGTGTTCTATGCGTTACATCAGTCATCAGGGCAAGCAAAGGCAGGGCCGGACCCACAGTCCCGGGGCAGCTACTTCTTGATATTGAGTTCTACAAAGATCTATCGGTTTCGACTGACTTTGTTCTCCTCTGAAATTTTTTTGTCTCCCTCTGAATGTTTGATTTGTAATTCGAGTTATATTTAGAGTTAAAATTGAATTCCCATTAGCTGACTATGCAAAAGACTCAATACACCTTTTTGCCGATAGACATCTATACCCTCAGCCCATTACTTTGTGGCTTAGTATTAGCTAATCTAGAATTCTTTTGGTCATTAGCTGTAACTCAAAGTTGACTTTGTTATTATCTGGTTGCATGGTTGTTGAAAACGATTACTTTGACTCATGATTGTAATTATTTGGTTTTCACTTTTCAGTAATATGAAAATGGGTCTTGGCTTTAAAAAAAAAAAAAAAGAGAGTTAAAATTGAAATAAATTTGTTGAATTTTGATTGGTAATTAGAATTATAAGTAGAGCATCAGAAATTACAAATCAAATCATTGAAAAATATAAGTTAAAGCATTATTTTTTATCGAGTATCCAATTAGTTAATGGATTTAAACCTCATTAGCTATTTAAACCCAATTCGATATTTGTTTGCCCCTTGAAAATTCTGGATCCGCCCCTGGACAAAGGCAGGATCGAAATGAAAAATTCAAGCGTTAAAATTTCTGCTATGCCGAAATTATTGAAACTTAAATTCATAAAAAACTCAAAATTTACATTTCAATATATTTACTTACAAAATAAGAAGAGGAGAGAGTCAGAGAGAGTAATTAATTAATTAATTAAAAAATGAATATTAATGAGAGATTAATTGTTATTAAATTATTCGGTTATAAAGGGATGAGAAATGAAAAATATAACAAAAGAAAGGGATTGGAAAGATATCTGTCCAATTGGCGCCTCTTTAATTTGATATAGACATTTTAGTTTAATCTCTTAAAATAACAAATATTACAAATGATAATAAAATTTTGAAAATTTTAATTTAGGTTTCAACAGAAATCAAAAGAAAGGAGAATGTCAGCTGAGAAAGACAATCTTATGCATATTAAACTTTTATACAATATATTCACGAGCAATATTTAAATACCTTATGTCTTTCATGCATCACATTCTTATTTTTATTTTTAAAGTCCAAACATTCGATCTAACCGCCCAATATGATTTCTATATTAAAAAGTGCATGTAGACCAATTCTATATTTTTTGAAACTTTTTTATATTTTTATAGATAGATACAAAATCACCATTTTTTTATAACATTTTGGACCATTCATTTTATATCTATCTAAACAAATAATAAAAATAAAATATAAAATTCCGTCTTCAAATACATTTTAATACGGAGATCAGGTTAAACCGTTTTGAATCAACTATTTGAACTGAAAATAAAATAAAAATTGTGAGACAAGATTGAGTCATGGAAGATACGAGTTTACGAAAGAGATGGCGTAGTATAACAAGGTAAACAAACAAGTTTCTACCGAAGAGTTGTCGAACAAGTATCCTCTCCAATATGTGTAAAAGATTTCCTTCACTTTACGGTTTGAGATTTACTCTGTACCGCTTTGAGATTTGGGCTTGCCCCTGTGCAAAGTTAAAAAGAACAGTCCGGATCCACTAATTCTAAAAGATTCCTTTTACGGTACCGGTGAGATATGAATTCAGAGTTGTCAGCATGCCTCTTTATTATTTGTGTACTTTATTTACGAGTGGTGTCTTTATAAAAGTTTCTTTTACCTTGGTCTATTATATCTTGAAAAATATTTCTATCATAATTTATTCAACCATTGTGAAAATGCCTCAACCGGAGATTTCATTTTCGTAAAAGTGACGATTGATTAATCAAAATTCATTATTCTAATGCTCTCTAAATATTAAGAATAATTATTTTAGTACCCACAGTTGAGTACCCGCATTGTACCCGCATTGATTCCTTTCCCAATTAACGGTGTAACTAACTTTGTCAATCATTAAACTACCTTGAAAAACGTGTAAAAGATGAGTCCAGTTTTTTTCCTTAAATACTTGATATCTTAAGTATAAATACTTGATGAATTATATATGAATATTTGATATCTTAGGTATGAATACTTTCTATTTTGTATGAATACTTTCCATATTTGAATATTTGATACCTTGAAAAACGTATAAAAGTATGTCATCATGGATCTCATTTGAAAGAGAAAAAAAAAATAGAAAACGTTCGTGTTTTTAGATTTGCAAAATTCCTCATAGATCGTCCCAAAAATTGGTTAGATTGAACGGAGAAAAAAAAAAACCACATTGAAAAACGTGTAAAAGATGAGTAGGTATTGTGTCCAGTTTTTTTTTAAATACTTGATATCTTAGGTATGAATACTTGATGAATTATATATGAATACTTGATAATTTAGGTATAAATACTTTCCATTTTGTATGTGAATTAATTTAAACCATGAATGTAGCACTGGTGGTGTGATCCACGTGACTTTTTGGTTGTGGTCCCCAATGCAGTCTGACATTCAGTAATGGTCCCCAATGCAGTCTGACACGTGACTTTTTGGTTGTGGATTTTTCATATATGTAGTTCATTGTATAGATATAAATACTTGTCTTGTATAGATATAAATACTTCACAATGTTACTATTAATACTTGTAAAACAAAATTACAGTTTTGACAATTTAGATCCCCAAAAACAGTTATGACAGTTTAGGTGCGGTTCTCAAAACAGTTATGATAGTTTATGTGCGGGTACAATGCGGATACTCAACTGCGGGTACTCATATCAGCTTCCAAATATTAATACAATGGGCTTTTGCCTTTTAAAAAAAATCATTATTCTAATACAAATAATGAAAGATGATACAAATTATAAAACCAAACGAGATTATTTCAATATAATTAATAAAGAGTAGATCTGAAGATATATGAATGGTTTGTACATTTTAAACCCGAGATTTTTATTAAAATCCAAAGTTTAATAGAAATTAATATTTATGTCCAGAATTCTGGGTTTTCGCCAAAAATGCCCAAACCGGCCACAAAATGGCCGCCTTACTCATTTTTTTTTTTAGAGGCACTATGAAGCAAGATAATGAAATCTAACACTGAAAATTTGAATTTTTTTTGTTTAAATTATTTGATAGATTACTTCTTTTGATATATAATTGCTAATTTATACTAAAATACGCTACATTAGTTGAAATTATGTTGAATTACACTATATTAAGTTAAATTACACTAAATTACATTACATTACGCTAAAATACGGTAAATTACGCTAAATTACATATGAATAGGGACGATATCTTCACTGAAAAGGCGAAAAACGACGGCGAAACTTCAAACAGTCATAAAACGGCGCTCGAGTGTCCGATTTCAGCAAATGACCACTTTTCGAAAAGCTTGCGAAAATACGCATGCGCAATGATGACTATGTCTTTTTTCAAAATTCAGAATTGCCAAAAAACTAAGGAAAGAGCCTCAAAACTTGAGTTGAAGTTTCCGATTAAGATTTTTATTTCTATTATTCAATCTAAGTAGCTCAGTAAATTAGTTACATAATGAACTTGTAAAATACCAATTTTTACTATTTTTTATGATTCATGAAAGATGGCACATAGTCGGTCTATTTTAGCATAATTTTGCGTAGTTTAGCGTAATTAGTGAAGTTATTGTAATTTAGCGTAATTTAGTGTAATTCAACATAATTTATTATAATATAATGTAATTCAACATAATTTCAAGTAATCTAGTATATTTTAGTATAAATATGCTAATTATAAATCAAAAGAAATAATCTAACAAAAAATTTAAACAAAAAATTCAAATTTTCAGTGTTAGATTTCATTATTTTGCTCTTCACAGTCTCTAAAAAAAAAAAAAAAAAACCAGTAAGCCGGCCACAAAATGACCGGCTTACGCCTCCCTCCTAAGCCAGCCATTTTGTGGCCGGCTTGGGCATTTTTGGCGAAAACCCAGAATTCTGAGCATAAATATTAATTTCTATTAAACTTTGGATATTAATAAAATCTCGGATTTTAAACTAATGAAACACGAAGCAGGACGTGATTCAGATATTAGAAGTTTTAGGATGCGGACATTGATGGTTAAGATTAGACGACTGTGATTTCTTTCAAAAAGAAAAAAAAAATAGGGACGGCTGTGATTGCTCAAATCAGAAACTTTTTCTTGCAGCGGCTCAGCTTTCCGATTAACCAAGCCTACTTGGGTGATGCAAGCTCCTTTTCGATCTGACCAAAAGTTTTCTGAATCAGTTTCGTTGCATTAGAAATTACATTCTTTGTGACTCGCTTCTGGTGTTTGGTGCTCTTTTGCCATGCAACGCCGAGAGATACTTGCACGTTGCACGCCTTCTGTTTTGGAGACAAGTCTTCAATTTGGTACCTTGTATGAATCTGTTCATGCAAAATATAAAGGTCAGCAGATCACCTACCAAAACTAAAATTACCGGAATAACACCAATGAGTATTTTCTCTGACACCCAATTAAAAAAAAACCCAGTACTATATATGCATATGTTCATGTCAATCCAGACCAAGCGTTCGCTTTGGTACCATTAATATTACCTTGTTTTCTTTCTTAAATTTGTTGGGGACTTCCTTTTACTTTTCCAATGTGTCGCAGTTCGTTATCTTCTTATTCTACCAAGGTTTTTCCTTATCACCATGGCTATTTTAAGAACACCAAAGTATTGTATATATTTCAAAGGCAAGTGTATACAAACATACATACATTATAGTAATCACCGAGCAGGACCCCTTGGAGCTCCATCACCTCATCAATGATCCATCCCTTTTTACCATCCCCAAGAGGGATCTTCTGCTGAGTGCTGCTCGCGGCCCCGCCGCATGCTGACAAACTCTTTCCACATTTGTAGTACGTCTGCCGTTGATATGTGTCTGACCGTACCGATTCCCATTCAGTGGGTGTGTACTCGATGCACCCCACTGCCTCCATCACTCTCAGCTCAAGTGGACCCCCGTCAAATGCCTCCATCAGTGAGTTTATCTAATAATAAACGGAAGAACAATGTGGACGGGTGAGTAATCCAATAGATAATTAATAACAAGGACAGAACACCACACTATTATTCCTTATGCTACTGTTTTACAAGCAAAATTGACTAGTATAATTTAAATGCATGCCATTTTGATTTTTCAATGGAATTCTTTAATTGCAAAGAAGCTGTGCATCGCTCTTTCAAACTTCCACCAAAATTTATCAAAGCAAACAATACAGTCTAATTAATCTCAATAGGGCATCTATCTTTTTTACAGATTATGCTCAGTATGAAGTTTTTTTGAGTTCAAACCTTTAGGGTAGTAAGTAGAATGGAGCTAGTTCTCTCTGTACCAGTACTGCTGCCAGTATATGCTGTTCTCACTGTACCGGTACAGCACTGGTATACAAAACTTGCAATTATATTACTCTACCAGGAAAAAATGCACAATCTGATCCTTACAAGTTTAAACAAGAAAATTATAAAAGAAGAACAAAAAAAGGAGAAAAGGAAATACTTACATCAAATTGAAGGACTGAAGAAAAAACTTCTGTTTTTTTGGCATCCTCTAAACCTAAAAATTGGCCACTATCCTCATGGTTGAGGTTTCTGTCTCCAGATTCTTCTGCTGCTATCTGGAGCTTCTGTTCTGGTGTGAGTGACCTTGCCTTCCATAGTGCCACTATTGTCCTGAATTCAACCAAACAATGGGATAATAGTTATTCTATTTTAGTGATTTCCAAGACTAGAAAAGTGAGTCAAAAGATTCTTTATTGATTAATGATTCGGGCTTATATAAGTCTTACAACGCACTCTTACAAATAACACCCTAGACTATTCCGTAATGACCTATTTACCCATAGGCCTCTAAAAACCCCAAAAACACGTAAACATACAATATATCTCAACACTCCCCCTCAAGATGGCGAAAGATATCCACTAAGTCCATCTTGTCACATCCTCTCGCTAAGTCTAACGAATTGAGTCCTTTCGTCAGACAATCTGCTGCTTGGTCTTTAGTTGCAACATGGCCTAACTCCAAGAGTCCACTGTTCAACTTCTTCTTGATGAAGAACCTATCGATCTCGATATGCTTGATTCTATCATGCTGCACTGGATTGTTGGCGATGCTGATGGCTGACTTATTATCGCACCACAACTTCATTTAGGCCCCTTGGTCCATTTTGAGCTCTACCAGCAGGGCTCTCAACCACAACATCTCTGCCACTCCTAAGGCCATGGCCCTGTACTCTGCCTCGGCTGTAGATCTCGCAACCACTGTCTGCTTCTTGCTCTTCCAGGAGACCAGATTGCCCCCTACAAACATGCAATATCCAGACGTGGACTTCCTGTCATCAGCACAACTAGCCCAGTCTGAATCACAATAGCCCTCAATGTTCAAATGCCCATTCTTTCTGAAGATCAACACCTTTCTTGGTGCACTCTTCAAGTACCTCAGAATCTGGTACACAGCATCCATGTGACCCTCCCTAGGATCATGCATATAGCGACTCACCACACTTACAGCAAAGGATATGTCGGGACGAGTGTGGCTCAGATAGATCAAGTGGCCCACCAACCTCTGGTATCTCTCTCTATCAACTAGCTCTCCTGCCTCAGCACTCAGCTTGGACTTCTGGTCAATAGGAGCAGCCGCAGGCTTGCACCCCAGCATACCTGTCTCTGTAAGCAAATCTAGCACATACTTCCTTTGAGATAAAACAATCCCCTCTGCACCACGAGCTACCTCAATCCCAAGAAAGTACCTCAGCTGCCCCAAGTCCTTTACCTCAAACTCCTTGCCCAATCTAGCCTTCAGCTGAGCAATCTCACCCTCATCATCGCCAGTGATAATCATGTCGTCCACATACACAACAAGCATTGTAGTGTGAACTCCACGTCGCCTAAAGAACACTGTATGGTCTGCATTGGTCTGTCAATACCCCATGCCTACCATAGCTCTCCTAAACCTGTCAAACCAGGCTCAAGGAGACTGCTTCAGCCCATAAAGAGATTTCTTGAGCCTGCACACCTTACCAACCGTCTGTTTCGTGCCAAAACCTGGTGGTACCTCCATGTACACCTCCTCCAACAAATCACCATGGAGAAATGCATTCTTCACATCGAGCTGGTGTAACTTCCAACCCCCATTTGCTGCCAAGAAAACCAGTGTTCGCATTGTGCTCATCTTCACCACGGGTGCAAAGGTCTCATCATAGTCGATGCCATAAGTCTGACTGTATCCCTTTGCTACCAATCGGGCCTTGTAGCGCTCAACCCGCCCCTCTGGGTTTTGCTTCACAGTGAAGACTCACTTGCAACCAACTGCTTTCTTGCCTGGTGGTAGTGACACAAGCTCTCAGGTTTTGTTCTTGTCCAGGGCCCCAAGTTCCTCTAGCATGACAGCTTTTCACTTTGGATCCTCCTTAGCAACCTGCCAACACTTAGGGATAGAGACAATGTCCAAAGATGCAATGAATGCTCCATGTACAGGTGATATGTGAGAGTAAGAGACAAACTGGGCAATATCATGTGGAAAGCCATATCGATCAGGTGGAACTCCCACATTGCTGTGAGAAGTCCTCCTTACCGATAGGGGAGTGGGAGGAGTATAGAAAGGAATCATATCACCTGTGTACTCTGAATCTGAGGTGGATGGTATAGGTGTCTCAGGAGTCGGAGGAGGTAGGGACAAGGGACTTGGCACAAGTGGCACTGTAGGCACGGTTCCCTCATTCTGCTTTCTTCTCCTCGTGTACACTCTCAGCTCCCCCTGAGTCTGAGTTCCATCATTCTCGGATTCAATCCGTTCCGGCACCACAGCCGACTCCTCAGCAGCCGCCTCCACAATCGGCGCAAGCGGACGAGGGACAAGCGGACAAGGGATATCCCCCACACTCACCAACCTCCTGTCACCACTATTGCTATCCTCCCCTTCTCGCCTCGTACCTCCTGTATCGAGCGAGTCCCAAAGGGCGATGCGACCTGAGAGGAGTAGTATGACTCAAGCTCTCTAAATGTGACATTCATACTAACAAACAACCTCCTCTCCATAGGACTCCAGCAAACATACCCCTTCTGAGTAGCCGAGTACCCAACGAACACACACTTCACAGCCCTTGGATCCAGTTTTCTCACATTTGGTCTGTTGTCTTGCACGAAGCACACACAGCCAAAGGTTTTTAGAGGAAGAACATCTCCTTTCTTACCTCTCAGCATCTCAATCGGAGACTTCCAATCCAATACCCACGAGGGCATCCTATTGATCAAGTAGGCCGCTGTCAGGACTGCTTGCCCCCACAAGTACTTTGGTACATTCATCGACATCATCATACTCCGGGTCACCTCAAGGAGATGCCTGTTCTTCCGTTCGGCTACCCCATTCTGCTCTGGTGTGTACGGACAAGTGGTTTGATGCTGTATTCCCTGGGATGACAAGTACTCCCCAAACGCTCCGTTGGTGTACTCTGTCCCATTGTCAGACCTCAATACCTTCACAACTGCACCGTATTGAGTCTGAACCCCTTTGTGAAAGTCTTTGAAGCAAGCAAACACATCACTCTTGTTTTTCATCAGATAGAGCCAAGTCACACGAGAGAAGCTATCAATGAAGGAAACAAAGTACCTAAATCCGTTCACCGTAGTTGTGGGACAAGGCCCCCACACATCGGAATGCACCAAGTCAAAAGCAGAAGAACTCCTACTACCAGAGCTAGAATAAGAGCTCCTGGTGTGTTTCCTAACTCACACGCATCACACACCAGCTTTTCCTTCTTAGCCTTCTCAAACAAAGGCGGGTACAACCTACTCAAAACAGAGAAGGAAGAGTGACCCAAACGCCTATGATGAAGCAACAGTACATCCTCTACACTTCTCCCAACTCCTCCAACACCCTCTACAACCGATGAAAGAGCCGAGTCCATACTCTCCTTATCCAGATACCACAAACCGTTATACCATGTGCCAGTCCCAAGTCGTCTGCCGGTCTCCTTCTCCTGGAAGACCACCTTGGGAATATAAAACAAAACGACACATTTTAGTTGTAGTATAATGACACTTATGGATAAGAGATTCACAGGGAATGAAGGAGCATGCAAAACATTAGACAAGGTCAAAGTGTTGGTACATTGCACGGTACCCTTACCAACCACGAGCTGAGCCGTACCATCGGCAGTCTGAATGCTCTCTGGGACTGCTAGGTGAGTATAGGAAGAAAACTCCCTAGCAGCACCAGTCACATGTCGAGATGCACCAGAGTCGACTATCCAGTCTGGTGATCTAGTGGTGGATATCGAGGCTAGAGCAAGTGCATCACCAATACCTGTGGCTGATTGAGCAAAGGAAGCAATGTTACCCCTGGATGAAGATGAGGTGGATGCATCATCGAATACACCCTTCTGCTTTCTCTTCATCAACTGAACGTAAGCATCCAAGACTGCCTGCTCCTCATAATGACCCACATCAGCCATACCCCCTTCTTCCTCTTCCTCTGCTACCATCAGATTTGCCCGGTAGCCCCCTCTTCCACCTCCTCTGTGATCCCCACGGCCGCAACCGCGACTCCCAGACTGTCCCCGCCCACCTGCATCTCCTTTGGTGGCTTAGGACAAGTCTGTCTCAGGTGACCTATCTCCCCGCACTTGTAGCACTGCCGAGTCTCACTCCTGTATCCTGTGTTACATGAATTAGAGACCGCTAGTGCTGACTTCTCCCTTGGAAGTCCTGCTGCACCAGACTGGAGCCCAATCCTGCTCTCACTCGCAGCATCACTGAATGCTCGCATGAGCATCTGGAGCTCAGTGGCGCTCAGCTTTGCCATAACCTCCATTGGATTCTTGCCTTCTCCTGCTATTGATCCGACTCAGATTCACTTCTCACACACCTTTCTGAGCTCAGATCCCTCCTACTTCTTCCTTAGACCTGATCTTGCACTCTCAAGATCTAGATCTGAAGCATCTCCAACCTCCCTCTCTCATTCTTGACCCGATCTTGATTTATGTCATCAAGATTCGAGTCGACCGATCAAGAACCCGATCAAACCCGCTTCTCGGGTATCGTGGGGTATAGGCCCCCCACGCCGGCCAAATCACAACACAAGCAAACCCTTACCTTCGGCCTAGAAGAGAGAAGCCGAGAGGAAGAGGTGGCGGCCTAGTAGGAGGTGGCTGATCGGCCGAAGGGAGAGAAGAGGTGGCTGATCGGCCTAAGAGGTGGCTGATCCGTGCCTAGGAGGTGCGGCTGCTAAGGGCGGCGGCCAGCAAACCCTAGCAATGGCGGCGGCCAGCAATCCTATCAGCGGCGGCGGCGACTAAGTGCAGTGGTCCAGCGGCGGCTGTGAGGTGGCTGACCGCTACAGTAGCGGAGTGCTACAGTAGCGCGGAACAGTGGCTAACCCTAGTTTCTGTTTAGGCTCTGATACCAACTAGAAAAGTGAGCCAAAAGATTCTTTATTGATTAATGATTCGGGCTTATATAAGTCTTACAACGCACTCTTACAAATAACACCCTAGACTATCTGATAATGACCTATTTACCCATAGGCCCCTGAAAACCCCGAAAACAAGTAAAACACGTAAACATACAATATATCTCAACACCAAGGTACTATGCTGGATATGTACCAACTGAACTGGTAGTGTACCACTTGTTTCTTCGTTTTAATACCTTGTTATTAATACTTAGAATTGTTTCTCTATATTAGGTTTTATTTTCTTGTATTAGTATTTGAGGCTTATATTTGTTTATTACTTGTTTGATTATCTTTAATTTCTTTTACCATAGCACTTTCAAAAAATTGTATATGAGCATAACTTTTTTTATTCTTCTTTTATTTCTATGAAATTGTGTCTGGTATCATTTAGGCAACATGCAATACGGTTCTGCTCGTATTACATTCCAATTCATTAATGCTTAAAATGCTGCTCAATACTAATGTAACGGTCTGTTCTTGTTTCCACTAAAAGTTGTGTAAAAAGAATAATGAGTTAAAAAATGAAGAGCGCTTGTAAAGGTAACAAGATTATTCTAGCAGCAGCTACATGGAGTCCTGAACTAGCCGTTCCTTGTGAAGTGAGAAGCAATCAAATATGAATTCAATCAGTTATGATGAATCGCTAGTTATGTCATTACCTTTTTGCAACGGTAAATGAAACAAAATTCTGGAAGTGAAACTTGAGCTTCCCATTTTCTGTTGATTTGGATCCGTGTTTTGCATCCAAGCCCTTGCCTTTGTGAAGAATTACGAAAATAGACTGGAATCCATGGCTCGAGCAGATCACTTGAATGTCCTCTATATCTTCCCAGAGAAAATAAAACCTTATTTTGTGCCCAAAGAGGCTAGAGTAGAATGCAATGATCCTTGGAGATAGGAAAAGACGACCCTAACATAATAAGTGATGGAAACATTCACTCTTAGTTCAAAGAATGATACCATAAGATGATTCAAGAGAGCAAATTTTAATATGGGCAACAGTGTGTTGGTTATTTCTTTTAGGAAAAAGAGGAACCTGAAGTGACATCTTGCGCTTCAACTGGCAAGAGAAGTCATTGATAAGAAATTCTTCTGCTGGCAAATGAAATATCTTCTGGAACTCAGCATGAGCTTGAGCTGACCTCATACGTATCTTTATACAAATTAAGCAGAAGTCAGATAAATTTAGACTTTTTACAAGAACAACTTATTTAGGTAATACTTTTCACAGTTGGGATACATACATATACTCGGCAGATAAACTGAAAGAAATAAAGTATTGCTCATTAATGCTTATCTGACCAAAGTAACAAGATGCTGATTGATATTATAATACTGCAATAATACATAAGATGTCTAATATTAATACGTATTTACCTTATGGCCAACTTCTTTCTCCATTACTTTAAGGTACTCCGAGACAACTTCAGTCCCCTTTGAGTTGTTTAGGAAAATTCTGAGGCGCAGCTTAGATTCACAAGACATAGCTAAGTTCCCTTGGAGTGGGACCCACACGTCTGCCAGATCAGACAGGTTTGACTTGACAAAGTTTATCTCGGCATAACCAAGAGAGGTAATTTCATCGAATGGACCGTCGAAATCATAAACATCTATTCTCAACACAGATGGAGGGTCCAACATGGCATCATATTCAAATATTTCTGAAAAGTTAGGGATATTTAAGCAAATATTTTAGTTCAGTTAAACATGCTTACCAATTACAAATTAGTTGGTGTAGAATGGACCTACAAATTAGGGAAATGGTGAATATGATCATACCATTCCATTGAGGTGCAAGGGTTTGGAACTTGATGGAACTGGTTTTCATCATGCCATTGCATGAGAAAACAACATATGGATCAGAAGATCCAGTTAAATCAACAGCTGCGAGTTTGTGTCCCTCTATTAGAGCGACAGTAAGCAGCCACCCATCTCCTTGTGCCTTCACTCCATGATCACCACCTAAGTGCATTTGAAGAATAAAAGAAGTACAAATGTTATAGAATGTTATTAGCATGGTCTAAAGGATCTAATGCTCTTTTATTTTGCAATTTGTCAATTGACATGACATCTAACATCAGGCTCGAAGCATTTTCATGAGATTAAACCCAGCAAATCTGTTTCCTTCTTAAACCTGTCAAACTGACCTTAAGTCAAATCTGACCCAATCTGATTTGTTTTTGGTAAGTTGATGACCTGGGATCTGTCATGACCATGACTGATCCAACTAGACCCAAACCCCACTGAACTAAACCCAAGCTGTCCCAAACAAGAGCTAAGATGCAACATCAACTCGACCAGTGTGATATGACATCTCAACCTGCTTAACCTTGCCGGTAATCAATCTACATGTAGAATGGAAACACCAACACTAAGATCAATACTGGTCAGATAATAGACAACCTGAAACTTTGAACATCTCTGACATGAAATCCAATTATGAAGATGTTCCAACCAGGACGACCTTAAATAACCTAAATTTAAATGACCTCAAACCTGAAAATGACCCGACCGGAATGACCCAAGATCAAACTCAAATCAAAACCCACTCATCAGCTTACCACCTCCACTGCTGACTGCTAAACATTATTATGGAAAATACAGAAAAAGTGCTCGTTCAATACCTTGTTGTCGCCTTGCCTGAACAAAACGTCTGACCTTGTTAAGTACCTGTTGTCCCTGCAGAACCAAAAGCCCTCCTATAGCAATTTCACATATGGAATCTGGCATATCCAAGCAACTAAACTCTAAACCCTGTCTCTCACTCTCCTTAATAATCATCAAATGTAAAAGCACAGATAACAGCACTAAACCATATGAAACCACTGTGAAATTCCCAAAATACATCATAATTAGCTTCCTGATGGATACTCGTTCGGCTTGTAGATCTGCTAGGAGTTGATCCTTTTCTGTTCCCGGCTCTCTTAAGTCTGCTATTTTCACCTTTTGTGATAACAAATCCGCAAACTTTGCATAGCTCTCCTTCAGACCTTGCCTCGCACCACTCTCTATTCTACCTTTTAACATGGTGCTTTGAATAAAATTTATCCTCCATGAGATAACCAGATGACTAGTTTTCTCTTGAGTTGGTAGGTCCGGACCTGAAGTTATGCAAAATAACACTTCTGTTTTGAAGTAGCTGCCTACTGCTGGAAGATCTGGCGTGCTAACACTTGACAGTACGCAAAATGAGTTGCCATCTGCTTTTAGATAATTTTGTTCATCCATTGCCTTGACAGCTTTCACCATTGTACTTGGGGGCATTATGTAAGATACACCTCTTTTCAAGAATTGTCCCTCATTTTCAATTTTCCACATATCTGCTTGAAAATTTGTACTCTTTTGGATTTCAGATAACAATTGCAAAAAGTCCGAACCTGGTGAGAAAATAATTGAATTCAATTCACTTGGTGTAGCAATGTAATGTTGATCAAGAAGAACCCCTCCTGGTAAATTTGACGGCATTTCAGCATTTTTGTTTCGTGATTCGAAAGATTTCAGCAATTCATCAAAGGATGGAGATACATCTGTCAAGGGCACGGTCTCTGAAATTTTTTGATGTACATCAAGAAGTGTAGGCTCTTTAAAAGGCGTTTTTGCTGGTCCAGCAAATGGGGTTCCAGAAAATGGTGTTCTAAGTGCTTCGGCAAGTGGAGTTTCAGGTATTGAAGGTATGTCAGGAACTTTTCCAGTAAATATGTTGCGAAGTTTGCCAGCTAGTGTTGGTTCATCATTCGGCTTTTCATCAGCATTGTCAGTACTGCTGGTATTTTGACTTTGCTCTCTGCCTACTGTCTCATTAATTGTTTCCGAAACTGAATTGGAATCAAAATCTTGTTTTGATAGTATTGATTCAATGTCGGAGATGGTATGAGAAAGTGATGAGGGTACTCTATCTGACTTTTTTGGTGTATCAGGCCTTGGTAATGGCTCTGAAAATGCGTGCCGTAGTTCCCCACGCTCCATCAAGATCATCACATGTATTTCTCCTGTTAGAAAATAGTATCAAATTTAATGTCCAAGAAAATAATTCTAAGTACCAAAAAGGTGATATGAAACAGTTATATATTATGGAGTAATTGAGTATAAGTCCGCAATTAAGCTCAATTACAATGTGTAACATTCACAGAGATAGCCAAATTAAACAACCTTCGCTTCAGAAGCCAATGCGCATATGTTGCTGTGTATGATTCTAAAAGGTTTGTGGAGTTGACATTTATTTCCTAAAAAAAATAAAGGTCAACTCCACAAACCTTTTAATTTAGGATAATGCAGAATTGTTAATTAAACTTTAAGAATAGCAAACAAGCCAATTGATAAGTATATACCAAAATGTCTTTGGAAACGGGAATACTGAAACCACAACAACAAAAAATATATTAAGATTGTTGCAATCACTAAAAATGGAAAGCAGCAAGATCCTTCATGTGATGAAATTTTATTTTTGAAAAGATGTTACCAAACATTTTACATTAATATTCTTTTGAAATAAACAATAACCAGAATAAGATATGACAAATATAACAACAATACAGGAGTAACTAGAACCTCATACAAATTCAACTTCACTTGGTACATATTGACTAATTCTTGTAGAAAGTCAACTATGGATTCACGAAACAGGAACAGGCGAACAGGAACAGCCCCAATTTGTTTCATGGTCACAGATAATCTCCAAATGGGATGAACTAAACATTCTCTTAATTTTTTTCTGCGCTTACTGTTATCTAGAAAAAGCAGAAAAATATAGAAGAGAAATAAAGAAGAAAAATTTATAGAACATACAAAGATTACAGTACCGCATTCTTTGATCTTGGACTTTTCGCTCTCCGGCTGGAGCTTGTACCACTGGGTACCAAATGAGAGATCCCCAGTATTCATTAAATCGGACAATGGAAACTTCACCTTCCCCAAGAAATCCTTGCCAATCAGATCCTTATCATAGACGACTAACCGTAGCGCATCTCTAACATCTCTCACCTCAAAAGAGAACTTCTCGTCCCAACTAGGATTCAAGCTCATATCTATCACTTTCGTTCTGAACTTCTGGTTCCCGAGCTGTAGCACTACAAAGGGGTCACTGGACCCATTTGAATCTTTTGCGAGGAGGTTTCGTGCCTCAATTATGTGAACTAACAACCTCATTTTGATTGAGAGTGAGAAGGGAGAAAATGAAACAAATGTCAAAAGAAAATGAGAGTTTGTGCTCAACAATCTGTGGAAGGGATGAGGTTAGAATAAGAGAAAATGGGTTGGAGGAGGACAGGAGGTCAAAGGCGCGAGGCCTTATACTACGCAAATATGGTAGAAGGAATTGATCAATACGAAATTAATTTTCATTTTTCCTATTATGATCAAAATACCAAGTCACCGATAACAAAGCTCACATTTTATTCATCAATTGAATAATCACTAATTAAATCTTAAAACTGCTTTAAATATCTAGTTCCCGTTGGATGGTTGACTTTGAATTGGTACGATTTAAACGTATTTAATTAGTCATCTCATGTTCTGCATCCTACACATATTTATATTTAACAAATAATTGTTTACAGAATAATTCTTAGGAGTTTGGTGGATGTCACTAGAACAATGTAAGAATATTATCTGGGTATAATCTAAAATGGGCATCTGATGCCTTGTTTTAAAAAAAAAAAAAAAAAAAAACTATAATTCTTACGTGTATATCTAATATAACAAGTGTTTATCATTTTTCAAAAAGAATTCTTCAAAACGACAAAAGAAACTTTATTAAATAACTAAAAATATAAGAAACTTTCAGTTTTTTTTTTATTTATAATAACAAAACGACAAAAGCAAGCAGATTCTGACGGTGGCCAGCGGTACTGGCATGCACCAAAGGTCGTGAAAAGAAAATACTAAAATTTGAGTAGAACTAAGGTGTTCTTAAGCTACTTAGTAGCTTAACTCAAAAACCTATCAGATTGATTTCAAACGACACATCTAAACCGTTGAAACCGTTCTACTTCACGAGTGATGCATTTACATGTCAAGTTTATAATTTTTCGAACTAGTTTAGCATAAAGTCAAGCGGTTAAAAAATGATAAAAAATAAACTCATTAAAATGAACTTATAAATCTTTTTTTTTTGACTGCTTGACTTCATACTAAATTAGTTCAAAAATTTAAAAATTTGTTATGTAAATGCATTACTCATGAAGTAAAACGGTTTCAACAGTTTGGATACATCATTTGAAGTCAATCTGATAGATTTTTGAGTTAAGCTCACAAAGGGGCTTGGTGAGCTTAAGAACACCTTAGTTCTACTCCTAAAATTTACTATCTTTTTAAATACCAAGTGGCGTTTTATGTTAACTTCTGCACACAACATCCATTTCTCTTGGTGCCCGTCCTTTCTAAATTTATAACATTGTACTGCCATTCCAAAAAAAAAAGTGACATCAAAAGGAAACATAGAAAAAAAAAAATACAGTATTAATACTGGTACATCTTGTAGCTTATATGATAAAATGGACTCCAAGCGCTTTTATCTTTTTCTTCTGTAAATTTTTCTCAAGAAGGATTTCAACACCTCTTGCACTGCTGGATTTGGTAGAGCTTCTATTGAAGACATGAGATCCGTATAACTTGAGAGCTCATACTCAAAAAATGCATTCTTAAAAGGAAGAAAATAAGAACAATATTAGAAAAAAATGCATATTTAGGAAGCAACTGCATTGGTGGTCTTTTGCAGAATTATCTCATAGGGATCAGAAAAAGTAAACATAGGAGAAACTTGGTGCATTAAAACAAGTACAATAACTGCTTTATTTTGTACAAGTGACTAGTGTACTGGAAAATGGGTGTATGCACACTCCAACAATTATTGGTGCAGTTTTTGTAAAACAAATCCTTACAAGTATGTGCAATCATCTTGGAAAGGAAATAATATCCAAATCAAGGATTTTCTACCAGAAAGCTGAGCAATTATCCATCATCAACAGTACAGCCACATACTAATGGTAGGAGGAAACAAGCTATAACTCATGTACCAAGGCAAAAATACTGAGTTATATACAGTCCTATCATACCTCAAGATCAAGTTCTATGTACACACTCTTCACTTGTGTTATGCACTCTGGGTCAGCCTTTCCATAGTTGTCCTGATAGGTTAAATAATAATGAATATATTTTTAATATTAGTTTTAAATGTTTATATTTTATTGGTTTGGTGAAAGAGCAGCTTACATATAATATTTTCAATTGATCATCATTAGCATGTTCAAGGGCTTGTACAATTAGCCAGGTGCATTTATGATCTTCTATATCAGTACCAATCTGTGGATAGATGTTCATTAAGTTACAGCATACCAATTTATTAAGTTTCAAAATTTGAACTTTCACATCTAGGTACATAGAGATGGCAATACCTTACCAGTCACTTCAGGATCACCAAAGCAATCCAGAAAATCATCCTATAAAGCAGCACTTTTTAATCAAATCAACAACTGAATCAAAGACAGAATTTCCAATGCACAGAAGAATTGCAACCAACAGAAAACAAAGTACCTGTATTTGAAAGAATATACCCATTTCTATAAGTATGTTTTTTACATCAGTAAAATTCTCAAGTTTTTCTCCATGCAAGAGCAAAGCACAAGCAATCTGGTATCATATAAAAGTAGAAGAAAATTTTATTCCGAACATGCAATCTAAATTTGCATCATAGCTGCCGAATGAACTTGTAAATGATACCTTGAAGTAAACAAAAGAGATGAAAACTTACAGGAAGGTAAAATGAATAATATGATGTTTTATATTGAACAATCCGGCGATATCTGCAATTAAAGATAAACTACAACTGTCCATCAAATATCCAAAAGAATTTGGTGAACTAAAAGGGGTTTATTAAAATTTCTGGCATAGTTCACATACGCAGGAATATTGTATTTGGAAAGATCCCTTTCACTTTCATGAGAAGAGATTAAATCAAGCATCTGACCAAAAGAAGTTTGCAGTGCTATCTGATAAAATGAAAACATAACCAATCAGAACATTAGTGTTTGAATTTTAGATAAATAAAAATGATAATTAAGAAAATCAATGACTACCTCATCACTCAATTCAAGGAGATCCACATAATAAGGTTTTTCTCTGAAGTATCTCTTGACCATCTTATGAATTGAACCTTTAATGAAAACCCCATCATTTATTGCACGTGAACCAACCTAAGATGAGTGCCTAAATATGAGTCGGAACCTTTTTTTTTTGCGAAGTTATATCATCAACAATAAGCACTGAGAATTAAATTACAAAATAAAGAGAAAATTTGAAAAACCTCGGGAAGTTTGTACCAGCAAAGCTGACCCCGCCTGGTAGTGGAGTTGTCCATAATATCATCAAGTACCAGTAGGCATGCTTGAAGCTGCACCAATTTTATCAAACAACTAATATACACGTTTACATTTTGTTTTCTAAAATTTTTTAATCTCACAAAAATAATTCTGAAATTTAACTTACCCATTCGATTGACCAACCAAGAACACCTGCAAGAAAGAACTCTTCCTCACTCAAATCTTCTCCATCTTTCAACAATTTGTAAGTTTGGATGACAGAAAATCCTCGGTTCAACTTCCCTTTTTCATGAAATTGAGAAGGGTTTGAGTAAAATTTACATTCATTTTTCTTGAGTATCAAAAGCTTGATAGAATATAAACAGTGGTACTGTAACTCAATCCCATTAAAAGCACAAAAACATTAAATTATATAAGGAAACAAGGACACAAGGATAAAGAGAAACTGCGATGTACCTCCACGTATATTGTAGTCCAGCATCTGTAGAACAAAAATCAAATCACTTAGAAACAGACAAATAGTTGACCCATCAATTTAGACAAGCCACGAGTCGAAAATTTAAACAACAAAAGTAAACGGGATCATTTTAGGAAAAACACCTCTTCAACATAGCGCTGAGCCTCGTCCATGAGATCGAACACAGGATCTTGGAGCAGCTCATTCTTCAAGCGATCATACAAACCTAGAAACCTCGCTCGAGCCTCGTCCAATTCCAATTCAGAAGTCATGATCAACTAATTAGGTACAGAGTAAAGGAGAAGTTGCGAAGGAGATGGAGATCAGCCGGAGGAAAGGAATAACGAAAAGAGAGGAGTATAATTGGATTAAATCAAGTAATCAACTACTAAAGAAATGTTGAATCAGGATGGGAAGCACGTTGAGGAATTCTTATCACCTCTGGAACCTCAAAATAAGTTTAGATCTGGACCGTCCAATCTGTTTTGGCACGAATATCTATTTAATGATTTAGAGATCAATTAATTTATCCATAATCTAAAATGTACATAAAAATCTCCTTCGCACTATTTTTTTTTAGAGTTCAAGTGTCCAAAATTATTAATTTTGTATCTATTTAAAAATAATAGTAGTAAAAAAAATAAAAATTATATAAAATTTGATCTCTTAGATAAAAATTCTTGTCCATGAACGCTTTATGAGATAAAAAATACTAGTCCCTAAATCTAGTTTTTCATTTTTTTTACTAATTTCATTACAATTATTTTTCCACCGAATCCTGCATTTAAAATGTGACAAAACAACAACTTGCTCCCTTAAAGGACGACGCTTTTTTTCTTGCCCTGAAACTAGGGGTGTCAAATGTACCCTTTTATCCGTTTATCCGACCCGTATCGTATCCAAAAATACAAGTAAGGGTAAGATTTTTTTTTTGTTAGCTTATCGGGTACGGGTAAGGGTAATGATTTTTTTTCGTTATCTTACCCGTTATCTTACAAGATAATTATAAAAAAAATTATATATAAATATATATTTGTATGAAGATAATACATGATACAATAAAGTTTTGTATTTTAATAAATTTTCATAATATAAATTAGTTGTAATTATTATTATTATTTTCTTTTTTTTCTTGTTTTGAAATATTTTTTTTATAGAAAGCATAAATCGAGATGTCAATGACACGTTTTATTCGTTTACCCAACCCGTACCGTATTCGAAAAAACGGATACGGATATGAAAATGACTCCACCCGACCCATATCGTACCCGTTGACACCCCTACCTGAAACCCTTTTTCCTACCAATTTCGTTGTAATATCTTTTTCTTTCAAAATTTGTATGGAAATGCAAATTTTTTAAATTTCAAAATTTATTTTGAGTAATATCTCTTGACTTTACCCTCTCTTTTTAGTGTGTAATTGTATTGCACTGCTATTATATAACTGAAGAGAAGTAATTGAAAATGTTAGAAATTTTACATAAAAGGTTTTGTATACTTGAAATGAGTTGAGTGTCTATATGAAAATTGTAACACAATGATTTTGGCTCTAAGGATGAGAGAAGTTTTTTCGCCTGTACATGAGTTCCATTCTTTACTCTTGTTGATTTTGGCTTGAAATTTTGCACAACTGTTACACAGCGTAGTTCAGGGGGTCAACTGTCTCTCCCTCAATTTTGAAGCTTTATACAAATTTATAAGTTCGGTTCGACTTTACCTTCTCTGAAATATTATTTGCCCCTCTGGATTTTTAGTTTGTAATTAATGTTAAATTTAAGATTAAAATTATGATAAATTTCTTGAATTCTAATTGGTAGTTAGAATTAGAAGTCAGAGTATTAAAAATTAGAAGTCAGAGCAAATTAGAGCATTGTTTTTTATCTAATACCGATTAGAGGATGGGTTTGAACCCGATTAACTATTCAAATCTAATTTGTTATTTTTTTGCCTCTCCTTAACAAATATCTTAGATCCGCCCCTGACTGTTACATTAATCGATTAATACAGAATCAGAAGTCAAAATTTAGCAAATAAAAACTACATCTAGAATGAAAAATGATTGGCAGTGAGATACATACTACGTCTATCAGTTTACAAAACAAGAATGCATGCAGATACAAGACAATCAAGCTACGCAAAGCCACATATATTCTAGCTAGTATTATAGCACTGTGAGATAATTTTCTCATGCACTCAGCAGCTGACCATAGCCGTATATACATTAACTTATATATAAAATAATACATATGCAATTCTTATATGAGAACATAAATAGACGCCATCGTATGTACCAGCATATCACAGTAAAGGTCTACTTCTTCCTTTGATAAATCTTTTCTAGTAAAGCCTTCAATATCTCTTGCATAGCCGAACTCGACTGTGCTTCTATTGCTGACAGCAGATTCTCGTAGCTTTCTGCTTCATACTTTGAAAATAAGCCCTTTTCGGTGGAGGATCATGTAATTAAAAAGTGAAATAATTTGTCAAACAAAATGATAGTATAAAAAAAAAATTAACATTCAGTAGCAAAAGTACTGACAGAGGTACCTGAATATCAAGCTCTCGATACACATTCTTCACTTTTGCCACGCTAGTTGGATCTGATTTTCCATAGTTCTCCTAAAGATTCAGAAAGATATATAATAGGTTTTCCTCAAAAGTGGATATCATGGATAGAAAGATTGGTGTTACGGGGGGCCTCACAGATAATAATAAATGGATTAGTTGGAAGGAAAATTGAGCTAAGAAGAGGGGTACGACAGGGGGACCCATTGTCACCGTTGCTTTTCATTATTGCCATGGATTTTATACCAAGATGGTTGCAGAGGTTAATGAACATGGGAGCAATTCGAATGCCCGTGCAAGGAATGCAACCCTCCCTACTATATGCGGACGACGCCCTTTTCTTCATAAAACCCGAAAAACAGCAAATTCAAGTGTTGAAGGCAGTGCTGGTGGTATTTGGTATTATATCAGGTCTCAAAATAAATCTGGAAAAATCAGAAATAGTTGCCACGGCCACAGAGAGGAGCCATACCCAAGAACTGGCGGGTATATTGGGCTGCAGGGAGGTCCGATTTCCCTTTACATATTTGGGTTTGCCTCTATCAGATTCTAGACTCCTAAAGGCTGCATACTTGCCTCTGATATCGAACATCAACAAGAGATTAGCGGGATGGGTGGGGAAACTACTCACGCAGGCAGGAAGAATTGTGCTTATAAATTCGGTATTATCCGGGCTACCAATCTACTTCATGTCAGTATTTGATTTGCCGGTTTGGGTCATACATGAAATAGATAGGACAAGAAGGAATTTTCTATGGCGAGGGGCGACACAAAACGAAAGGAAAATTCATCTAGCTAACTGGAAGCTAGTATGCACACCGAAAAAAATGGGAGGCTTGGGAATTACTAATCTGACCAGTTTTAATCATGCACTGTTGGCCAAATGGTATTGGCAGTGGCAATCTTCTGAGATCAAGCTTTGGAAAAATCTTTTCAATGTCATATATGGTATGCAACAAGGAGGAGCGCACAACTCACACTTCTTCAAGGCTAATCTCCAAAAGGTGATAAAATTTTGCGATTGTTTTATGTTGCGGATAGGGGGCAGAGGCAATACGGTCAGGCTATGGGACCAAGATTGGGGATTGAGGACTCTAAAATATAGATTTGAAGAACTGTATACGTTCGTGTTGGACAAACACATGTCGTTACAGGAATTTTATCTACAAGGAAACCTCCACTCCCTATTCAGGCCGGTTCTGTCGGAAAATGCGACCGAGCAGCTTCAAGTTTTCATAGCAGAAAATAATTCATTGGCATCGGTTTTAAACCGGAACAGGTACATTGCAGATGATGTCATATGGAAGATGCATCCAGATGGAAGATTTACGGTCAAAAGGGCATATCAAACAATGGAAAATACACCGAATATTCAATCTCAAATACACAGGATATGGAAGCTGAGAGTGCCTCCGAGGTTTAGGGTATTTGGATGGTTGGTATTGCATAACAGGATACTGACTGCAGACAATTTGAGGTCAAAGGGATTTCACATAGTGGGCATGTGTTACATGTGCAGACGGCAAGACGAGACGGTACAACATATGTTTAATGAATGTCAGCCGTGTAATCACATCTACAGCGGAGTAATGCTGGAAGAACAAGTAACAGTGACAGGGCGGGACAGGCTACAGCTCATAACAGACAATGGCATCGATTGTAAAATTAGAGAACTCACACTGATAACACATTTTGTGATATGGAGGGAAAGGTGTAATAGGATATTCAGGGAGAAGAGTAAGCCCAGTGAAATGCTGATCCAGGAATGTATAACACAGTGGCGAGCATCGACAATGGGAGATCAGGAAAGAAACACGGATTAGGGAGAGATATAATTCAAGCAAACTTCAAAGAAATTAGGCTCTACATTTCCTTTATGTTTTCAAATATCTTTTTCTTGTTTTCAATCTTATTGTAAACCGGGTTTCTACTCAGAAACCCAAAAAACTGTAACCAACTTCGGTTAATGAAAAACAGGGGCTTCGACCTCTGTTGATTATCTCAAAAAAAAATAGCAGGAACAGTTACCCAAGGGTTAAAAAAGTTGTAAACTAAAAGTGTATATCTAGACTTACATATAATATTTGTTTTTTGTCATCATCTGCAAGCTCAAGTGCTTGTACGATAAGCCAAGAGCACTTGTAATCCTCTATATCTGTCCCTATCTGTCGTTGATTAATTAAATACCAATTTACAACTCTAAAAGAGAATACAAACAAAATCAAGGCAATCACTTACCTTACCGGCCACCTCAGGATCACCAAAACAATCAAGGTAATCATCCTAAAGTAGTTTCAAATCAGAGGGAGGGATCAAAATAATTTCATTGAAATATAAAAATAAAAACTAAGGGAGATACTTTTTCTTATAAATTAAAGGAGAGTTTCTTACTTGTACTTGAAAATATACACCCATTTCGACAAGTATCTCCTTTATGCCTTTGTATTTCTCTAACTCTACACCAGACAAAAGTAAAGCGCATGCAACCTGAAATCATAACATAGTTAGAAGGGTACCATACTACCATTAGTTGTTCCCCATGCATGGCAAGGTAAAATCTGACATATGACTATTTAAAAAAAAAAAGATTGGCAAAATGATAACTTACTGGAAGGTAAAATGAGTAATATGATGTCTTGTAAATGACAATACGGCGATATCTGCATAATATAAGAAAAAAATAAAGTCATATTTGCAATATAAAGTAAAAGGGATTCAGTTCAGGTGCCCTTCTTTAAAGTTAACATTTCTGACTATTAAGAAACTCACGCTTGCATGGTGTACTTAGCGAGATCCTTTTTTCCTTCGTGTGTAATTATGAGGTCTAGCATTTGGCCCAAAGACGTCTGATACCCAACCTGGCACGTAGAAATTTATTACCGAAAGAAGTAAGATTAATTGTTACAGTTATGATAAAAAAACAAAGATCTATGAGATACCTCGTCACATAATTCTGTTAGTCCGAGATAATAGGGCTTTTCTCTGAAATATCTCTTGACGATTCTATGAGTGTGGGTTTTAAGCAAAATCCCATGATTTATTGCATTAAGGCCAACCTACAAAAAAATTGATTGCCGAATCAAGAACATTCAATATGCATGCATTAATTATATGTTTAGAACCATATATTTGATATATTCATATACAAGTTATCAGACATCAGAAAAATAATAAAAATAAAATTGGAATTGCCAGGAAACTGAATAATTATATCACCTTTGGTTGCCTGTACCAGCAAGTACGGCCTCTTCTAGTTTGCGAATTGTCCATGATATCATCAAGAACTAGCAAACATGCCTGAAGCTGGAGACATTTAGAAAAAACATTCAGTAAATGCATTCTTATATGAAATAGGAGCTTGACCCCTGTTGTTTTTCAACGGTTTGGATTCGTCGTTTGAAGCCGATCCGATATACTTTTGGAGTTGTGCTCACCAAACTCTCTTGGTGAGCACATCACACCCTAGCTTTGCTCTTCTTATATGTTTCTTTCTCTTGTCTTGTAAAAGTTGGACCCTACTTTTCCATCCAGTCCATCCGGTCAAAAACGAATTGTACAGATTCACACCAGTGATATCTTATAGGAAATTTTGGTTCAGGCCTGGTCAAGATAGGTCCATTAGATTTAGACCAGCTGAACTGGATGGAAAGAACAGAGCCTCACTTTTCATGCTGAGAAAAGCAGTAGTGTGGTAGAACAGATCCTGTAATGAGGCCGAGCGACGACTGGTATATCAACAAGAATACAAATTCTTCTTTAATGAGAAAAAAAATTACCCACTCAAGGCACCAGCCAAGCACACTGGCAAGGAAGAACTCCTCCTCACTAAGCTCATCTCCTTTCAATGCCTGGTATGTATGTATCACCGCTAATCCACGATTCAACTTCCCTTTTGAATGAATGAAAACGCACATCATCAAATCATGTTCTCAAAATCTGATTGAAAAGCATGAGAAGGATATCAGCCTCACCTCTTGGTACATTGTAGTCCACTATCTGTCAAGGAGGTAAAGAAGGAAAAAAAAAAGGAGGCAAGGGCGACATAGTCAGATTCCAATTAGTGGCCCTTAAGTTGGGCTTTTAATCATGGGCTAGTCATGATAAAGAAATTGGGCTTAAATGGACCAAGGGCAATACTAGGCCTTGTTTGACCTCATTTAAGCAAAGAAAAAAATAACAATAGCAAGAGAGAGATGAAATTTTTTACCGTTTGACTGTCAACGACAAATATTTATTGGTCACCTTGTCCTTATACGAGTCATTGTTCCATTAATTCCATTTGGTCATTACTTCCTATTCAGGTGGATAACATGGAGAACAGTATTGGGTCGCTTTATACCACACAAGGTGTACTTTGTTTTAACAAGAAATTTAATGTTCTGACTTTCATGAAATCTGAACCATGCTTCTAATTTTGATGGACAGATCAATGTTTGAAATATATTAATAAAGATATGTTCGGTTGTTAGAGAATTATGCGGCATTAGAATTATATAGAAATATAGTAAAATAAATATTTGGTTGTACCATAACTAGAAACTATTGTGAGAAATTTTATTTTTTTCTTCTAATTAAAATGCATGATATCAATATAATTACTCTTATTAATAATTAACAGTATAATTAAATAAAGAGGATTAAATAATACAAAATAATACTTATTAATTAGTATTTCATAGTGAGACTTTTCTCGTAAACTTGTTGTTCAATTACGAAAAAATGTATTAAAAATTAAATTAGCAAATTGATTATGATGGTGATTAATATTGAATAAAGACAACAAAAATAAGATAAAGTTAACAAAAATTTCCATTTTTCTCAATTTATTAATAAACACTTCTCTTTAAAAACAAAAGAAAATTAACAACAACAAAAAGTTCTCACTTTCTCACTTTTGCTTATTTAATTACCAGTTGTGTCTCCCAGTGTATCTAGATTTTATTATATTAAAATGATATATACAGATCTAGATCGACCACTTTGGTAATTTTTAAAAAAAACATTTTTTTTTTACCCAACATGATATGACATTTCCAAGTTTACTGCTCTTTCATAGATTTGAGAAGCCAAGGTACCTGAGCTTTAAACTGGGGACCAGCTGTTTGTTGTTGTGTTTTCATGATATGATTAATTATTCCATTCTTCTAGCAATTGTTAGGTTGGAAAATGATTACATCGACTCGAGTTGGAGGTGCATTTATTTGAGGTACGGGTCGTGTTATGCGATTTGAAGGTATGCATGGCGAAGATATTGCTACAGTTGAAAATTGGGTTTTCTTTATCACGGTGCCGTACGTCCATAACATTAAGAGAATAATTTAAAATTATTTATTTTAAAAGTTTAAATAGCGTTTATCGCGTCATAGCGAAATAGTTGAAAAAACGGCACTACATTCATATTGCGCCGTTATAGTGCGTTATGTTATAGCGATGTAGCTTTTATGGTCCAAAAACGCTATAGCAGCACTATAGTGCCGCTATTGCGCGCTATTTAGAACCCTGATTTATATATATTAATAATTTTAACAATTTTATAAATAAAGAGACCAAATTTATAATCCAACATTATAGACATGATCAGGTATATATATATTTACATATGATGTGTACAAAAAATGATGAGATTTGATGTACAATTCAGCATACATTAAGTAACTTAAATTATAACAGTCCGAAGTCAACGATTCTTGAAAGTTGAAACATTATCAAACAATATTTAAATTGTATGAAATTTATTTGTGAGACAGCCAATGACATATCTTTAAATAATTCAATTTTCAAATATATTTGATATTTCTTAAAATCCATAGTCAATATTTTGAAAATAAGCATTATCAAACAATGTTTGATATTTCTTAAATGTTTTTTTTTTGCATATTAAATTTTGTTATTCTATGCATAAGTTTGTAAATTTCTACAGTAATTTTTTTATTGAGTATAAGGACAATTTTAGTATACATTCAACTTTTATGTATATTCATTTAATATCTTCAAATTAAATGATTGTTCAAACTAAAATATAAAATTAGAGATACATTCATTGTTTTTATTTTAGTAAAGTTTGGAAGTCAAAGCCACCCAACTATTTAACATCCATAAAGGATTGCTTCTTTCGGGTTTCGAACGTGCGACCTCTCACACAGAGAGTATTGCCTTTGCCACTAGATCAAATGTTGGTTCTCTATATATACATTCATTGTTATATAACTCAGACGGTGTATTAATTTTTTACGAACTTAAAAGTAGTTTAACCTTCAAGTAATCAATTTAAATTTCTACGATTGAATTTTAACAATATTTTGATTTATGATCATGATCAATTTCAAATTGACTTTAACTTAATTAATGCACATTCTATCTAAATGATGAAAGATACATCTGTGATTTAACTTAGTTTAAGCAATATTATTTATAATATATGATGAAGTATCATAAAATAAGACGTGTATATATATGTATGATGAGGAGGGATCCACTTACAACCATTGTGACAAATGAATAGTTCGGGTTCGGTTCAGCGAGGTCAAAAATTCAAGGATACGGGAATAATTCGGGTATACTTCGGGAATGATTTGGTACCACAAGGAAGTAAAAAAAAAAATTCGTGTTTTTTTCGCTAATAATTCGTGATTCGCATTTTATTCCCGAATAAAACATATTATACGTTTTTTTGCGTTTTATTCGGTGTTCGGTTCGGAAACGTAAAAAAAATGAATAAAACGTGAATAATTTGTGAATTAAACGCGAGTTGTGTTACTATGCTTACAACATCTTACAACAATTCGGTTTTGCGATTTTAAAAGTCCAAACCGTTCAACATGATATCTATATTAAAATATGCTTGGAGATCAAATTTTATATTTTTTTGAATTTTGTTACTATTTATTAAGCATTTTACAAAATTGTTGTTTTTAGACAATTTTGGACCACTGAAAATAGCAATTTTGTAAAATACTTAATAAATAGTAAAAAAATTCAAAAAATGTAAAATTTGATCTCCAAGCACATTTTAATATAGATATCATATTTAACTGTTTGGATCGACTGTTTGGACTTATAAAATCACAAAATCGAATTGTTGTAAGATGTTGTAAGTGGATCCCTCCTCATGTATGATAGTAACCAAATGTCCAAATTAATGCTTGAATTTCATTTAATTACTTGTTTGCATCATTGCATGTATGATCTAGCATTTCTAAATTTCATTTGCTTGAATTTCATGTACATAAATTGAAAACTTGATTTCGGATCTGACATAGGAACAATAAGATACGTATAATTTTGAGAAATCCAAGATTTCTTTTTGGTTTAATTAAGTACTAACTCAGCAATTAATAAAGTAATAATCAAGGAACTTGTAAAAGGGTACACTTGTTGCAACAGCGACTCATCATTTTCATTGTCAATTTGTCCTGATAAGATCACCTTATTAATTACTACCTTTTGTTTAATTAATTACTACCTTTTAACTTATTATACATGGTCAAGCATTTTGATGGCAATCATATTGCATCATTAGACAATTAATAATATATAATTGTTAAGGAAAGGGATGTAAATATATACTTTGTAATATTCGTAAAGATGAGTAGCTATCCAATTATATATGCAGTGATTCTATTACATAATACTAAACCCTAGAAACTTAAGAAATGTCTCCATGAGAAAGAGGTACGTAGAGTATAGCATGATTATGCATGGAAAAAGGGAACAGAAGAAGTGTGTGTATATATATATATATATTTGTTATTTTTTTTCTCATACCTCTTCCACTTGTAGTCGCATCTCATCAGTGAACTCGATGTCAGCATCGTGCATCATCTCGTGCTTCAGGCGATCGTACAAAGCTAGAAATCTCGAGCGAGTTTGGCCTAACTCATCCATTATTGGGAGCGATCGAGGAATTGCTTACAAATATTTCTCCCCTTACAGGATAGAGAGCGCAAAGTACGTAGAGAAAGAGGCCAGGAGGGGTGCCTTGAACTATATATGAAGGCAATACATACATTATATAGATACATGAGCGTGATTTGATATAATAGTCTTCACAAACTCGTAATCAATAAATGCTAGTACGCTGGAAACTGATTAGCTAGCTGTGGTCGAATACATTGGGAGGTGCATCCATGTCGCATTTAGGCCAAGTTATGGGCACCTATGTGATTGGGGCATGGTGAAGTCATGCATTGATGCGAGAGATTTATTGGTTTCTTAACTATTGGTTTAAATCTAAAATAACTATATATACAATTAATAACGAGGCATTTAATTTGTGTTTTAATATGAATATTAATTAATTGACCGAGAAAGCTAGGATCCGAATTAACTTTTTTTCTGTTACATTAAAAACATTAAATGGATGATATGATATCGCAGCCTGTAAATTTATAAATATATATGGATGCTGTTGCAAAATGCCGGTATTGGAACTTACAAACAGGATACTGCCAGAAACACTGCGACTTTTAATCCTGACAGCGCATTTGTTTCCGAAAATGCAAGGGGTGTCTGGATCTATATAGCTGCTATATGATAATAGCTATTATTATGAATAGTTACGTGTATCTAAATAACACTTTTGTTATTTAAAATAGCTAGAATAAGTTCGAAATTCGAATGGAAAAATTATTTGTTGTAATAACAAGAGTATGAAATTTGAAGACCAGACATTCATCTTTCTTTCACAAAAAAAAATAAAAATAGCTAGAACAATGCTAATTTTTATTCCTTGTAAATGTTGAAATAACTACTATTTTTGTGTGTAAAGAGAGAAAACAATGAATTTTTTTTCAGATCCGCTAACATAGTTCTGAAATGACAAAATTTATGTTACTCCAGTCATCCCCACGTCATGACAATTCGTTTGAGATCTCACTGTCTATCTTTCCTCTCAATTAGTACCACATTAACACTTACAGTTATTCACTACAAATGTACAATCCAAATAATTTTTTTACTAATCCGAATAGTACCACTTTCACACTAATATGAAAATCAGTATTTTTTCTCTATTCTTGCACTAATTTTTGCACATTCAAAAGCAATTGTTAGTGTTGTTAACTTGCGTCTCTTACTCCCTTTTTTATCTTCTTGATCACGAGAGTAACAAAAAAAAAATTCTCTACTGGAGATATTGGAGTTTTAGATATATTTTGTTCTGAATAGAAAAAGAAAATCGGAAATTCGGAATACAACAAAAAAGGAAAAGATAACAAATTGCATTTGCTGGAGAATAGGCGCATTAAAGTTTTTCATTCCATGAAGCATCTATGATATTTTTTCTATTTTTGTTGCACCTAGCCCGTTTTTGGTTAAATGGGAAAATTAGAGAAGGCGCTGCCGCGCAGGGGTATCCATCATTGATGCCAGGCAACATTTTTACACTCAGTTTTGCATTTCACCGTTTCTTCAACTCAGATTGGCTTTAGGTTAGGGATAATCAGGCTCGAACTGATGACTTCCACCACGTCAAGGTGACACTCTACCGCTGGAGAAAGGCTTGGGTCCGATGGGTTCCGGGACCGTCCGATCCATTTTAAGATTCGTGCGCACGATTTTAAAGCAGACGCGAAAGTTGCAGGTGCGAATCCTAAAGCAGATCGAACGGTGAGAGAACCCGTCGAACTCACTTTGGGTCCGATGCCCATCGGACCCAAATTTCTCCCCTACCGCTGAGTTATATCCCTTCCCTGCCTACTAACTAATAGGGTCGAGAAACTCAAGGACACTACTCCTAAACAACTTGGAGTACGTCGGGTCACGTGATTTTTTAATGCGAAGAAACACAGGCATTTACAAATGGCCACATGGTATGTAAAGTAAAAAATAAGCATTGCGGCTTCCAACATTAAATGATTTCATGGACGAATTGATGATAGATTTGAACAGTAAGTTAAAAGGCAAGTACGTATGGATACTTAGATGACAATTTCTTGATTGATCAAATGCAGAAGGCATGTGCTCGATGCTATGACTATTAATTGCTTTCAAAAGCTAGTATATTTGTATGGAAAATGTGCTCGATCATATCTGCTACTGCTACATGTTTGACCTTTTGCACCGTTGCCGTACCAAATTAAAAATTGTCCTTTGCCAGCGTGCACCTCACTGTTGGATGAGTCCGCATCGTCTCCATTAACTCAGAAGAGCATATTTTGAGTTAATACATCTCGGCCATCTGATTTCAAACAGAGCCAATCCGACATCCGTCTATAAAACAAATAGCTCTTTAATATTAGTACAGATCTAATTGGCACGTATTTTAAAGCTAATCGGACGGTACAGATGTATTAACTCAAAAGATTCTTTTTCAAGTTAATGCAGAGGATACGAATTCCTGTTGGATAAGAATCTTTTTTCCCTTGCCCATCCTTTTTCCCTTTTGATATGAGCATATTTGTAAAACTAAAAACATTGTTTATCAATTTTCTATTTTTATGTCTCATGTATTCAGGGGTGGAGTCAGATTTTCAGACTATGAGAATCAAGCATATAAAATTTTTCCTACTACAAATGAGGATCAATTTCACACTATCCATAATATTTTACTTTAAATTATATTAAAAATAAGATATAAATATAAAATATTTGAAAATGAACGGGAGTCAATTGAACCGTGTTCGATTGACTCGCGCGTTGTCTTCGTTTATTTATCAAATCCTCCTTTTTATTATACAATGAGTCTAATTAACCTCACCTTTATTCTATTTTGCAATTCGCAGTCCACCTCCCAAATTTTAAATAATAAAATGATATTCATTATTACATATGCCTAATTAGTTAGATAAAACTATTGACGGCAATATTAAGATCAATGTGTGAGTACAACTGACATCAATTGTAGAAGAGTATATCAATTTTGAGTCGTACTTTGTGCTCCTTCAGCATTCAGCGACAAGAATCATAGTCACAAGATTTGTAAATAATTCATTTTTTTGTGATGTCGAACAGAATGCCGAATTATTCGGTTGACCGAACTTTGACTGAATTATTCGCGAATTTTACGAATTTTTTCTATAACTTTTTTTTTTTTGCTCCCTTGTAGGACTAAGATCTTTGATCCGGATAATTCTAAATTATACCCGAATTATTTCCGAATCACGAATTTTTAACCTCGCCGAACCGAACCCGAATAATTCAT
Source organism: Carex littledalei (assembly GCA_011114355.1). Lineage (NCBI taxonomy): Eukaryota > Viridiplantae > Streptophyta > Magnoliopsida > Poales > Cyperaceae > Carex > Carex littledalei. The sequence continues at coordinate 6,870,491 of CM022092.1, read as the reverse complement.
TTATCACTATGACAAGAATCAGTTTAAACTTAGTCTGAGATTTTATGTTTTCTAAGACAAATTGATCCTCTTCCTTTTTAGATGTTCAAGGAAGACTGGAGGTCAATTAGAGAGATTGTGGGTGAAGAAATTTTAAAGGAGAGCGTTGTAACTTTCATAGAAGCATTTGAAGTATTAAATGAATGAAGCAAGTTTGAACACATGTACGTGTCTAACTAAATTTATGCATTTAGGACTTCAAAATAAATTTCTGAACACAGGTTGTTGTACATTCACAGTTTATATTAAACACATATGTTTAGATCCGCTTATACTTTTTAACTTTTTATTGTTATGAATGCAAGATTATAATTGATCCACACATGCATTAAAATACAGAACATGCATGTTTTCCTTTTCCTTTTTAAAAAAAAAAACTAGATAGGAATCAAGCACCTGACATATAAATTTATTAGAGTAGAACTAGGGTGTTCTTAAGCACACCAAGTCTCTTTGTGAGCTTAATTCAAAAACCTATTGAATTAGCTTCAAACGATGCATCCAAACCGTTGAAACCGATCTACTTCACGAGTGATGCGTTTACATGTCAAATTTATAAATTTTCGAACTAATTTAGTATAAAGTCAAGCGGTCAAAAAAAGATAGTTTATAAGTTAATTTTAATGTGTTCATTTTTCATCATTTTTTTTACCGCTTGACTTTATAATAAATTAGTTTGAAAATTAAAAAACTTGACATGTAAACTCATCACTCGTGAAGTAGATCGGTTTCAACAGTTTGGATGCGTCGCTTAAAACCAATCCGATGGGTTTTTGAGTTAAGCTCACAAAGAAGCTTGGTGAGCTTAAGAACACTCTAGTTCTAACATAAAATTGAAGATAAAATGCAAGAAGAATAAAAAAAGCTAAATATGTTCAAACTAGCTTGAGCAGAAAATAAAATAGCAAAGGAAATTTTATAAACATATCAACAACTTCAGATCCGCTGCCTTTTCCTCTGGAAAATAAAAATAAAAAATGAGTTTGAATGCATTAGTTAACCAAATTAACACTATTAAAGTTATATTAAAATTTTCAAAAATGAAAAATCCGAACCTGTAGTCCAACTTGAATCATCAATGAAATTTATAAAATAATTGAGGTTCTTTTGACAGTTTTGACACGGGGTGTCAGCTGAAACGAATATTAACTTGAAAATTAGTATGCATATATACTCAAGGAAATGATATTGGCCAATGTCTCAAGTCAAACCAAAGATATGAAAATAAATTTTCCTCGTCAAAAATCAAAACCATGACAATTTTTAGGTACCGAAGGCTACACTGTTTACATGCACACTCAAACTGGTTGACCAATTCTGCAACTAAATCTACAGGATCTAGAGATTACAAACCCCACCAAAAATGAAGGTATTCTCATAGTTCATGATTCTAACCAAAATACTGACAACTAATAACCTCGGATGGAACTTGATGAACATGCATGTGCTTCCTATGCATTCCTCCAACCAACACGTGTCGATCTCTGGTTGTGTTAAAACGTGACGGCTCCATTGAAACCATTGCACAGCATGCCCCGACATTTTTATTAATATCCAAAGTTAATTAGAAATTAATATTTATGCCCAGAATTATGGAGTTTTGCCAAAATACCCAGACCGGTCACAAAATGGCCAGTTTACTCTCCCCCATAAGCCGGCCATTTTGTGGCCGGTTTACTATATATATATATATATTTACCATAATTAACCTTATAAAAACACCATTTTTTTCTCTCTCCTCCACACAATTTACTCAACTCACAAAAGAGAAAGGGAGGAAGGGACAGAGAGAAATAGAAGGTGATTTTTGAGGTGAAAATGCCGATATTTGAAGGGGCCAAAATGATGAACAATAGCAACCGAGGTAGGTCGGCCAATCGTGGTCTAGCGAGAGGAGGGTCAATTAGTGATCGAGGTAAAAATGAGGGAAAAAAGAACAACGGTCAAGTATGCCGTGATCTCCGGAATTGTGTGACATGTACGATGGAGGAATGGAGTAGACGGCCTAATCGGTATGAAATTTCAGATGATGACTTTGTGGAAAACCCTTACGGCAAATTTTCGAAAAAAAAAAGGTTGATCCAGAGCCTCCAGCATCGGACGATGAGTTTGTTCCGTGTACTTATACTGGTAATGCTACCATTTCGTCTGCTATGACTGATCCAGATGCGGCAAAATCCGATGATGACTTTGTTCCATGTACTTTCAATGCTCGTTGTAAGAAGTAATACTACTTATTAAGAATTTGTGTTGTATATTTTATTCCATGCAGTAGTATTAGCAGGTTTAAAATTTGGATGCATTTGAGCTTGGTTCTAAGAATTAGTATTTTATTGTAGTTTGATGAATTAGGTTGTAATTTCTTTGAGTATTAATTAAATAAGAATTACTTTGTATTTAGTAGTCACATGTTGTTTCCTCTGAAGATGAAGGCGTGAGAAAGAATTCAGAGTCACAATTAAATTACAAATAAAGTCCACACAATTCAGAGTCTCGTACAACATAATAAAGTACACACAAATTGCAAATAGAGTCCACACAATTTTCACATTATGCATATAAATCACCTATTACTACTACGTCTAAAACTAAATCCGCGAAATAAACCACTTCCAAAAGATGACCTACCAGATGGCCGACCAGATGGCTCTACTTGCCTACCAGATGGCTCTGCTTGGGTTCCAGATGGCCCTGCTTGGCATGTAGATGGCCCTGCTTGGCTTGTAGATGACCCTGCTTGGCTTGTAGATGCCCTTTGATAGGGCCATGTTCCACAGGCCCTTTTACTTGTTCCAAACTGGGCCATGAAAAACTGGGATTCGGACCTTTACAAGGCCAACCCGACGTCATATGAAAAAGCCCAAAAGCTCGTTAAGCCGGGGCCCAATATGCCGGCCCCAAACTAGAGCCTTAAAATAGGCCCATGCCAACCGACATACGGGATAGCCGGGGAAACGGCTAGCTTAATGCCGATGTCCCAGTAACGGCTAGCTTAATGCCCACGTCCCAGTAACGGCTGACATAACTGCCCACGTTCTCCATAAACGCCCGAGATGGCAGTTATGGCTGGACGATATAAGGCAGTGATTCCCATGAAACAGGAGGGACAATTTTCTAACTAAGAGAGAGATCATACAGGTCAGAGTCCGAATCTCTCACAATCCACCCCGAGTTCCTAACTCGATCCATATCTCGGCCTGCCATCCTTTGGCAGGACGAATCCAGCTCAGCCCAACTTTCCATACGGCCTCATCTCCCGAGATAGGACGTATCACCCTTGTTGTACGTTTAGTAGTTGACCTCCTCGGTTGGATTCCAGATGGCTCTTCTTGCACCCCAACCGCCTCTCCTCATATGGCAACTGCCTCTCCCATTGCTTCGGCATACATAGCAGTTGCATCTAAACGGCTTGTAGCTGTGCTACGCCGTGACCCTTCGGACCCACTTCCCTCTGCCATGACTCGTTCATTTTCTGCCGCTTTTGCTGCATTTCTTGCCTCTGCATTTGCATGTGTTATTTAGTAAGACAAACAGCTAAGACATGAGCGCACGGAATAGAAGTTAATTGGATACTTCTGCAAGTACATTCCATTTGTCTGTCGGGACCACATGTCACAATGTACATGAACTCCCTGTGAGTGGCTTCCATATTGCCCATATCGCTACGGGTGCAAGGAACGTACTCATCTGGGGATGAAACTTGGTACTAACCTTAGCCGTGCGTGTAACGCACCAAATGCATTTTTGCGGTTTTCTTCCAATGTTTTCTGATATTTTGCAAAACCCGGTCAAAAAGAACCTGCTTTTTGTCTTTTAATTCCATTGTTCGCTGTCGCCGCTAAACAAACCATCTGTTGCACGTGTAGAATGTATCCTCCACTATGGCAGCCACGGACATTCTACGGCTCGTTCGGAAGACATTGTTGAGCGACTCGAAGTCGTTTGTTGTCATGATACCAAACCGGTATCCTCCATCACAGGTTTGGAAAATCTTCTCGTAATTAGATGGCTCTATCGGATCACCGGGACGTACCTTACCCACCTTCCTTAAAAATGTATTACGCTGGAGATTTAGCTGCACAAAATAAAGTGATGTTATTTTATTTTTAGAAAATTCTTATAAAATAATTAAACGAAATGTTACAAGTTAGACATACCTGAGCAAACTCTTAGAACATCTCTTTCAACCTTCTTGGCTTCTTCCTCCTCGCTCCTTCCCTGAACCTCCATCCGTACCACTTATCTTTTCCACAGTACTGGACCAGGTTGTCAGCAACATGCTGCATACAATACCTGTGCACAAAAAGCTCAGGAGACCATATGTATTCTGCTGTCAGTGCAGCTTTGATCCCCTTGTGCTAGTCGATATAACACAGACAAATTTATTACATCTGAGCACTTCATTCCTCAACCACTGCAAGAAAAAACCTCAATTCTCAGTATCCTCATTCCGCACAATTGCAAATGCAATAAGCAATAATTGGTTCTCGGCATCGTAGCCGCAAGCTATCAAAAGCCTCCCATCATACCGCCTAGACAAGAAGCAGGCATCTATGCTGATCACTGGTCTCAAGAACTGAAACGCTGCAATGCATGGACCAAAAGCCCAGGCTACGGCTCTGAACTGGGCAACACCTGGCATAATTTCTCTTGTTTCTTTATCCCGTATCGGGCTGGTCAGAAATTGGTACTTCGAGCCGGGATTGTTGTTGCAAATTGCCATCAATAGTGGTCTCAGCAAGCTGTATGAAGTCTCCCAACTCCCAAATTGTCGGGCTATTGCAAGCTCACGGCCCCTCCACAGTCGGTTGTATTTAGGTTTCACATTGTCATACACAGCCAAAACATAGTCTGCCACCGTCTGGATGCTCATACATGGGTCGGTTTTAATGCTTCTCTCAATGACATCGGCAATGAGTGATGCCGTCAGACATTCGTGATCATCCTTTGTATGCTCAGTCCTACATGTGTGAGGCCTGTCTTGCTTAGTCATAACCCATGCGTCTCCATATCCCGATAGTTTTCCCCGAAGTTCGTAACGATAATCCGGGTCCTTGAACACCACATGAATCTGATCTCTGTCACTTTTCTTCATTCTGATCTCCTGATTCTTTTTGATATGGCGCTCTCTGATCTTCTTCATTAGATCTTCTTTACTTTTAAAATATTGGTTCGCAATCAGCTCACATTTGTACTTAATCCGTTGCCCATAATAACCAATATTTGTTTCTCTAAACTCAGATACATCATTGAAGTCTAGGAACGGGTGCGTATCAGTCCAGCCACTAAGCGGTATATTCTCAACATTACGACCTATTTGCCCTTCAGCTGTTTCAACCGGACCATCTTCACCACAACCATCCAGGTGATCCGAATCCCCCCCACATTTCTCCCTCAGATTCATCTCCACTCCTCAGATCATCCTCCGAAATTTCATTAATATTTTCAAAGTCCGGCCAGGTTGCATTATCTACTGGTGCCGGTCTGGGGTAAGGTGATACTGGAGGTAATGATAAAGGCGCCACATTTACGGATCTAGGTGGGGATGAAACTGATTGTCTTGGTCTGTGATTAGAGTCAAAATAATAATGATTTACGTAGGGTTTTGGCTTAGGTTTTGCATATTTTCTCACACTTATGTTTAATTAATTAGTAAAAAAGGCTACTGTCACCCTTCTTTATATTTTATTGCAGAAAACAGGTTTTGGGACTATTTTACACCAAATGGAGCTAGAATCGGGTCAATCGGATCAGCAACGCTTATCGACGAAGTCTCTGTTACGGTCCGTATTGCCTGATACAGACCAAGCCTAGCACAGACCAGAAAATAGCGCTGGAAGCATTAAACCCTAACCGTCAAGGTCCTAATACGGACCGTATCAACTGATACGATCCGTAACCGAAGGCGCCTCTTGGGAAATAACTGCCGACAGCTGTTTCCAGATCGGTTTATTAGCCTCTACTCAACCTCCAGACGTCCCTCCACTCCTATATAAGGCCCCTGGGCAGAAGAATAACTTATCTTTGTAATTAGGGTTAGATTTGATTAAAGAGAGAAGAGAGGAGTGCTTGTAACAATGCCGTTTCGCGGCTAAGTTCCTTTTCTTAGGGCTAGGCAGTAAACCTTGTTACTCTTGATGTTTTGATATATATATTTCTGTTGATTATGATTTCTTGTTGTTGAATCTAAATGATTTTGTGATTTACTATCTCTTCATCTAACTTCAATGATCTAGTTTGAGTCCGTTAGGGTAGTGACAGTACTTTAATGGTAAGAGAAACTATTTGTATGAATTAGCCTCGTTGAGATCTATTAGGTTTATGTGAAGAAAACCTTAGCGGGGAAACCATAAACCAGACCAACAAAACGCGTACCAAATTCCATCACTTGCGTAAGGAAAATCGCAGTGATCTGTGTAGTAATTTGGGGTTTTTAGAGATCAGTCATTTGCGTAAGGAAAATCGCAGTGTCCTATGTAGAATCTCGATGAAAGATCTGTCATTCTTGCGTAACATAAATCACAGTGACCTATGTGGTGTCTTTCATAAAACAACAACAGGAAATCAGACGCAACAGGAATATATTGTCAATGCGGATTGAGTAGCAATGGTGTGCCGAAACCCTAGGAATTCTCATCTCTATCTTTATTTTAATTACTTTTAATTGCTTCCTAATTTACATTGATCACAACAACATCTCTCAATTTTCAGATTTCGTCTAGCCTTTCGAAAGATTGTGATTCAATCGCTCAAAGCACTGAACCAATATTCCCTGTGGATCGACCTCGAATATACTACTCGATAGGATTATGCGCTTGCAGTCCGAATCGATAGCATTTCCGAGTTTATAAATATTAAAAGAAACATTGCTCCCTTTTGAGTGATCAGTCTGCCTCGATGGGGTCTAAGTGGGGATGAAACTGAGTGTCTTTGTTGGGGTGCTGGTGGAGTGACGTAATTGTATGTTTCTGGGTCAGGTTCGATTAAAGGAACGATGGGTCTGTATGTTTCTGGTTGTGTTGTATAATGTGGTGCCACTGATCCAGAGCCAGAACTTCCAACCCCGGGCTCTACCGGAATTCTTCTGGCAAAGATTTCTATTATATAATTCCCTTGGGACCTCAAATAACCGAACATGACTCTCCACGTACTCTCATCTACAAGTTTCAGAACAACCCATTTCCCGTTGGGGGGAAGGCTATGTTGGGTTGCCAATTCTAAGTTCCACATTTCTGGGTTGTAACCAGTGTATGTGTAAACCATGGATTTCAGGTCCAAAAGTGAGATATCATCTGGAACCATAAATGAATGAACTGCATCTTTGTTGTAATAAGCCCCGTTTGCATTACTAAGCATATTCCCACCATAGTGTAATGAAATAATGGCCATGGTAAACAAACTACATTTTAGAAAATGGTAAACAATTGTCAGGTAAACAATTTTAGAAGATGGTAAACAGCGAATTAGGTAAACAATTTTATAATTTAGGGTTTAGAGTTTAGGGTTTTGGGTTTTGGGTTTTGGGTTTTGGGTTTTGGGTTTTGGGTTTAAGGTTTTGGGTTTTGGGTTTTTTAATAATTTAATTTAATTTTTTTAATAATTAATTTTTTTTATAATTAAATTAATTATTCTATAAAATTAAAAAATTATAATAAAAAATAAAATAAAATAAGATAATACCTTATTTGAATCGTTGAGGAGAAAGGGACATTCGATGTGTGAAGTTAGGAAGGGTTAGGGGTCTTTTTATAGGATTAATTACGGTAAATATATATATATATGTATATATAGTAAACCGGCCACAAAATGGCCGGCTTATGGTGGAGAGAAAGTAGCCGGTTTGGACATTTGCGAAACCCCATAATTCTGGGCATAAATATTAATTTCTAATTAACTTTGGATATTAATAAAAATGTCGGCAGCACGCCTAAGTGGCACATCATATATACCAGATATGTAACGGTACATGTACCGTGCCATACTCCCATGCATGTGCTGGTGCACATCCGGTACACAGTGCGAGCCATGAAACCTCTCTTTCTCTTCCTTAAATGTATATATTTGATTTTCTATTTTTCCTGCCACTCAAACAAACCCAAAACAGAACCAGGTAAGATTTGCAAAAATAAAAAAAGAGCTCGCATACTCTTGTAATTATTTTCCACAACGTATATATTTTTGTTATTGTTTATAAAATCGGGATAAACAGAAAACATTTTCGTACAATTCCTTTTATGGGCTACGGCCCTTACAACTTAATTCTGATTGTTGGACATAGCTTTCTAGTTGGGCCGGGTTTTTGTGGCCCATCCCTTTTCTCGAAAAATCCCAGTTTTCTATTCATATATTTGCTTTGTTTGAGCTTTGAATAAAGCGAATTAGAAAATTTGCCGATATTTTTATTAAAACCTCCAAGAAAAAACAAATTATCAAATCTGCTCCCACCCCAACTTTATTTTTATTTCTACCCCAACCGCCCGTGGGCCGGGCGGTCCACTTTTCCCACCTGACCGCCCAGCAGCTGGGCGGTCCACTATGCATATCTGACCGCCCAGTGGCTGGGCGGTCCGCTAGTATTTTTTTTTTTTTTTTTGGTTTTGTTTTGTTTTTTTTTTTAGAGAGACAATATGAATATCAAGATGCTGAATTCTTAACGCTAAAAATTCGATTTTTTTTTGTAAATATTAGTTAGATTACTTCTTTTTTTTGTAAATATTAGTTAGATTACTTCTTTTTACTAAAATACGCTAAATTACTTAGAATTATGTTAAATTACGTTGAGTTACACTATATTAAGTTAAATTACACTAAATTACATTACATTACGCTAAAATACGGTAAATTACATATGAATAGGGACGATATATCTTCACTGAAAAGGCGAAAAACGACGACGAAACTTCAAACGGTCATAAAACGGCGCTCGAGTGTCCGATTTTAGCAAACGACCACTTTTCGGAAAGCTTGAGAAAATGCGCATGCGTCTGTACTAAGGGAAGAGCCTCAAAACTTGAGTTGAAGTGATGCAATATGGTCCTGCGCATGCTTCACGAAAAGGAGCGTAACTTTTGATCCGTCCGTCGGATCGGGCTGAAATTTTGACAGGAACTCCACAGCCCAAAACCGGATTCAAAACGAATCTATGATTCGTTTTGCCTATTTTTCGGGCTCAGATTCGCGATCCGAGTCTTCCTTCATGGACTTTTGGACCTTTCTTTATAATTTTAGAGTTTTTAGGGTCTTTGATGTATCTTTTATGTATTTTCTGTTTTAGGGTTTGTATTTAAACAGACGTCATGTCTTTTGGCAGAAGTTAGTTTTTCATGTATCAGTTTTATCAAAGAATTGAGAATCTGTGTGATCTCAGAACCAAACCTATCTTTCATTACTTTTTCCAATTTCTTGATCGTTCGTGCATCATGAAGTTTCCGATTAAGATTTTCATTTCTATTATTCAATCCAAGTAGCTCAGTAAATTAGTTACATAATGAAATTGTAGAATACCAATTTTTACTATTTTCGGAATTTTTTTACTATTTTTATGATTCGTGAAAGATGACACATAATAGGTCTATTTTAGCGTAATTTTGTGTAGTTTAGCATGATTTACTGTATTTCAGCATAATTAGCGAAGTTATTGTTATTTAGTGTAATTTAAAGTAATTTAGTGTAACTCAACGTAATTTAACATAATTTCAAGTAATTTAGAATACCTTTCCTATGTTGTTCAAGTAATTTACACTAAATTTAACATAAATTACTCCGAAATACACTAAATTGTAAATTACTTGAACATAGGAACATAGGAAAGGTATTCTAAATTACTTGAAATTACTCGAGCGCCGTTTTATGACCGTTTGAAGTTTCGTCGTCGTTTTTCGCCTTTTTAGTGAAGATATATCGTCCCTATTCATATGTAATTTACCGTATTTTAGCGTAATGTAATGTAATTTAGTGTAATTTAACTTAATATAGTGTAACTCAACGTAATTTAACATAATTCCAAGTAATTTAGCGTATTTTAGTATAAATATGCTTAAAAGAAGTAATCTAACTAATATTTACAAAAAAAAAATCGAATTTTTAGCGTTAAGAATTCAGCATCTTGATATTCATATTGTCTCTCTAAAAAAAAAAAAAAAACACTAGCGGACCGCCCAGCAGCTGGGCGGTCAGGTGGGAAAAGTGGACCGCCCAGCCCACGGGCGGTTAGGGTAGAAATAAAAATAAAGTTGGGGTGGGAGCAGATTTGATAATTTGTTTTTTTTTGGGGGTTTTAATAAAAATATCGGGAAAATTTGGGATCGGGCATGAGGAATTGGGATACAAATATGCTGTGATTCTTTGGAATCTATTCATTTATCAGTTTGGAGATTTATATATAAAAATAAGTGATTTTGTGATTCGTGCATTTCAAAAAATAAAGGGGTGGATTTGAAATCACAAGATCCTGCGATTCTTTTAGAATCACAACAGATTTATTTCCGAGGGATGGAGCGAGCCTCTAGGCTAATGATCCGCAGTTCAAACATATTAAATTAACTTATGCAATATACTAAGCAAATAATTTATACTATTAATATGAATGTCTAAGTACAATTATTATAATTAACATAATTATACCAGCAATAATTAAACTCATAGGCAAAATAAAATTTCAGCAAATAATTATGTCAAAAGGTGTAGCTAAAAAGTTTACCGAGGACAGTAACAAGATTCATGAATCTTATAAATTATTTACTTTCAATATCTTTCTACATAAATAGACGAATTAAAGAATTTTCCAAATTTTTCAAATTATTTATGAATTATTCTCAAATTTTGTGTTTCTTTCTAAAAACTTTAGATTTAAATATAGTTATTTGCATTAAATGAAAGGATGTCAAGGTAAAATCTTAGATGTAGATAGATACAGAGAAGAGGAGAGACATAGAGAAATTTGTATTTGTATTTCTTTTCTTGATCTGATTACATTGCGGCTGTTACATTTACAGAGAGATAATTTAACCCTAATTAGCTACAGTACAAATTCCAGCTAATACTAACCAAGACTAATCAGAGAATATCAGTAGTCCGTTGGAGTCATTCTTGAGATTCTTCATCTCCAGTAATTTGAGAAATTGAGGCCTGCTGTGTATGTGTTGTAATCCCCCCCCCCCCCCCCCGCAAGCTGATGTGGCAGGAGTCACAGTAAGCTTGTTGCGTAAGAGCTGAAATCTTGGTGAGGGTAAAGCCTTTGTAAAGATATCTCCCAGTTGGGCATTTGAGCACAAGAATGAAACTGAGAGTTCTTTTGAAGCTATTATTTCGCAAACAAAGTGATAGTCGATCTCGACGTGTTTGGTCATGGAACATCGGGTTCAAGGCGAGAAATGTCACGCTAATGTTATCATACCATAAGACTGGTGGATGTGACAGTGTGATCCGAAGTTCTTGAAGGAGAAACTGTAACCAAAGCATTTCGGCGCATTTACATTGTCTTCGGTGCTTGACCTAGATACTGTTGGATGTTTCTTAGCACTCCATGAGATAAGGTTCGGGCCTCGGAAGATGCAAAAACCTGATGTAAGAAAAATTAAAATATTTTTTTGTGTGTTACTGGAAACAAATAAAAATGTTTTGAATCTGAATTATTGATTCTGGTTCAAAAGTCACTTATAGATAAATACATAAAATATTGTATTTCTTCTATTTTCGAAAAAATAAGAATTTTCTTGACTTTTGTCACATGAAATGATTTCTTATCAAAAAAAATTTCAAAATGAATATAATATCTTAGAATTTAAATGTACTAGAAAGACCACAATATTTTCTTTATTTACTCAGAAGTGACTTTTGAATCGAGATCAATAACTCAGATCTAAAATATTTTTATTTTTTTTCCAATAACACACAAAGAAATATTTTAATTTTCTTACAGCCGCAAAAAATCGGGCCTGAAAAATGTTGATCCGGGTTATTTGTTGCAGTCTTTCTAGTAAATTAAATTATATAGTATTTCATTTATTTTCGAAGAAATATAAGCATATTTCTAATATTTTAATAGAAAAATTAAAAAAACCATAAATCCAAAAGACAGAAACCGTGTAAATAAAAAAAATATGTTATTTGGCCGAGAAACTACTCGGCGTTCTGAGCATTTTTATAATTCTTTAAAAATCGTAAACATTTCTATTAATTTTATTTTAATGTTGGATATTAAAAAAAATGACGGGATATAGACCTATATAAGTGATCTAGAAAGCATCCTTATTTATAAAAGCTACATTTAAGAGAACTAACCTTGTTGTTGAAGAGCTTAATTGTCTCTGTCTTAATGTTAGCATACGGCCCATGAGAATTAACCGAAATTTTTATTAATCGAAATTAAAATAAAAAAAATATCGTTAAAGGGGATTATTTTGGCTGAAATTTCATATATAGGTAGAACGGGTTGGTTTATCCCGTCCCACGGGACGTGAAATTTTAACCCGTTCGGATACTGATTCCTAATCCACCTCCGTCTCGCTAATCAAATTATCAAAACAGGAAAAAATCAGAACGGTAAATTCGATCCCGTCCGACTGCGGAAAAAAAAATAAGAAGAAAAAGTCGGGATGTTATGGATTGTCCCGTGCCTAGCTGCATTACGTTAAGAATGAATTTGCTCAATTTTTGGTCAATGCTCAATTTCCTTATGCCCAGACAATAATTAATTACTTCTTATTCCACTTTTGGTCAATGCTCAATTTTTCCTTGTTTGGTGGTCAAAGCAGGGTCAATGCTCAATTTTTCCTTATGCCTAGACAATAAGAAGTAATCAAAACATGATGCTCAGACGGGACTGATTAACCCGTCCGTAAATATTTTTTTTATTTTTTTCACTTTTTGGACGGGACGATCTATACCGTCTGTGATTTTTTCTTGTTCGGTTAATTTGATTAGCGGTGGTTAAGCCAAACGGGAATGAGTTAGTGGGGCGGGTTAAAATGACCCGTCCCGTGGGACGGGATAAACCAATTTATTCTACCTACCTTTAGAAATTCCGTCAAAATTATGCCTTTACCGATATTTTTTAAATTTATTTTCGATTGATAAAAATTTCGGTGAGAATTAATGCTTATTTACTTCGTTTGAACAAATAACACCGTAGAATTAATATCTAATATATGCACGAATATTAAAGGGTCTCAAATTAAGAATTCACAATTATTTCCAGAGAGGCAGGCCTCGTTGAATGCAATCCAACAACGTTAATGCAACACAATGACAACATGAGCTATCTAGAATTATCATTTTACATAAAATTTGAATTACATCGACTATCAAACATTAACATATCAAAAATAAATTGTGAATTAACTAATTTTTTTACGTTTACTCTACTTCCCTTGTCAAATATAGATTAAAAAAAAAGGCTTGGAACATCTATAATTTATTTGCTTTTTTTTTTGTTAGGATCAGATTCTAAATAGCGTGCTATAGCGCCGCTATAGCATTTTCGGACCATAAAAGCTATGGCGTTATTAGCGTTGTGCTATAGCGCACTATAGCGACGTAATATGATAATAGCATCGTTGTTTTAGCCCTTCCACTATGACGCGATAAACGTTATTTAATTCTTTGATTAAAATTCATTGGCAATTACTTGAAAGCACAGACAACACGTTCTCCAATCATACCAAAAAATAAGTTATAGACATGTTATTTTCATTATAGACTGATTGTGCTATGCAATCTTCATACAATTTCATATTATTTGATTTTTCATCAAAATATAGATTGTTACGAATTTTATGACAATTGATAAACGACAAAACATGTATTTGTTTCATTATTTTAATGTATATGATCTACATAAAGTAGGGTTCTAAATAGCGGCGCTATAGTGGTTTCGGACCATAAAAGCTATGGCGTTATTGACGCTATTGGCGCTATAGATAGCACACTATAGCGGCACAATATGATAATAACGTTATTTCTTTAGCCGTTCCACTATGACGCGATAAACGCTATTTAAACCTTTAATGTAAAGTATAGATTATGTTTTACTTGTCAGATTTCAAAATTATAAGTTATTTAATGATTGTCAAGAATGGTAAACTAAATCGTTGTCAATAATGGATCTCTATTCTTATTTTTTTTTTACTATCATGCTCATGGAAAGAATCTCTCCATTTGAAAAGAAAAGTTTGACTATCAAAAATTTTTTTTACTATCAAGTTTGACATTCTAATACCAAACGATCGAACGGTTAATTATGTGGATGTAATGGGCCAAGCAAAGTAATTGCATATAGCTTCACGGTGTTTTCGGGTAATTGCTCATCTCGAAGCTAAAAAATAGTTCGGTATTGATAACATTTGTATATTGAAAGCTGTCATAATTTAATTTATAATAATATTTAAGATGTAAAATTCAAATGACGAGTATAAACGGGTGAAATAAATACTAGTTATTCACTTATTCTTTGTTTATTGCTTCAGAATCTAATATTTAAATAACGAATTTGAATTGCACAAATTAGTAATATCAAATGGCGAATCTGGATGAGTTAATATTGATCTTTTTTTATTAACAAACTTTTTTTATTAAAATTTACTCTCTCTCTCTCTCTATATATATATACATATATAGTGATGCTACGATGTTTTGGAAAATAAAAATGGTGTTTTACTTTCCGTTCATATCTCTATTTCCAAAGTTCAAATAGTCAATTCGAACTTCTCAGCATGATTTTCATATTGAAATGTGCTTGGAGACCAAATTTTACATTTTTTAGAAATTTTTTACTATTTTTTTAGAATTTTTAAAAATCAGTATTTTTCTGAATTTTTATTATTTTTTTATTTAATAAAAAGCTGTGATTTTCAAAAATTCTAGAAAAGTAGTAAAAAAATTCCAAAAAATATAAAATTTGGTCTCCAAGACATTTCAATATGAAGATCATGCTGAGAAGTTCGGATCGACTGTTTGAACTTTGAAAATGGAGATATGAGCGGGAAGTAAAACACCCTCTTTACTTCCCAAAGCACCGTAGCCTTTCTCTCTCTATATATATATAGAGAGAGAGAGTCGGGCTATGGTGCATTGCAATGTATATGTCCTCTTGTACATTGGACTGCAAACTGTTGGATTTGAAGTTCAAAGAGTCGATATAAAGAGCTCAACATATTCTCCATATCAATATGTGCTTGTAGACCAAAATTTATATTTTTTGGAAATTTTTTACTATATTTTTAGAATTTTTTAAAATCGCTGTTTTTTAGAAATTTCTGGACCATAGAAAAACAGTGAACTTCAAAAATTCTAAAAAAATAGCAAACAATTTCAAAAAAAATATAAAATTTGATCTCTAAATATTGTAATATGGATATCAAATTGAACAGTTTGGATTGGTTGTTTTGAAGTCAAAACCAACGATTTATAGTTCAATGTACAAGAGGGCCTATACATTGCAATGCACCATAGCCCAACTCTCTCTCCCTCTCGCTATAGTCTATATATATATATATAGAGTATGGCTAATGTGCTTCCTCTAGAACTTCGGCCTCGTGCTTCCGGGGGCATATCTTAGTGTTTAATGTTCAAATAACAAATTCAAACCGTTAGATGTTCAATCTATATTAAAATGTACTTGGAGACCAAATTTTACATTTTTTGGAATTTTTTTACTATTTATTAAGCCACTTTGAAAATTTCAGATCCGGGTGAACAGTAAAAACAGTCTGAACCATATGATCTGGAATTTTCAAAGTGGCTTAATAAATAGTAAAAAAATTTCAAAAAATGTAAAATTTGGTCTCCAAGTACATTTCAATATAGATTGAACATCTAACGGTTTGAATTTGTTGTTTGAACATCAAACACTAAGATATGCTCCCGGAAGCACGAGGTCGAAGTTCTAGAGGAAGCACATTAGCCATACTCTATATATATATATATGGAAATTGCTAATATGCTATGCGTAGCATAGAGGGCCTCCGTGCTACGGCTATATTTGAGTTTTCAAAATCCTAACGGTCGATCTGAACCGTTCAACATGATTTCCATATGAATATGTACTCGCAAACCAAATTTTACATTTTTAAAAAAAATTTACTATTTTTTTAGATAGGTAGAAAATCACTTGGTCTGAAAATTTTGTACCATTCAGATCAAATGATTTTCTACCTATCTCAAAAAATAGTAAAAAAATTCTAAAAAATATAAAATTTGGTTTGCAAGTACATATTCATATGGAGATCATGTTGAACGGTTCGGTAGATCGACCATTAAGATTTTGAAAACTCAAATATTGAGCCGTAGCACGGAGGCTCTATGCTACGCGTAGCACCGTAGCCAACTCCTATATATATATATAGGGTATGTTTGGATGCACTAAGAATAGTGCTATTCTTAGAATAGCATTGCTATTCGAATAGCTTAAGCAACCAAACGTACTACTTGCTATTCGGAACAAGAAGAATAGCGTTGTTCCACTATTCTAACAAAAAGTTGGGATAATGATTGGAGCTTTCAATATTAATACAAATTTAACATTTAAAATAATATTATATTACATTTAACATTTAAATTAATATTATATTGTCTTATATTTAATCTAATATTATATTATATTTAATCTAATATTTTATTTAATACTAATCTAACATTTCAAATAATATTATATTACATTACATTTAATATTTAAATTAATATTATATTGTATTATATTTAATCTAATATTTAAAATAATATTACATTATATTTAATCTAATATTATATTTAATACTAATCTAATATTTAAAATAATATTTTATTACATTTAATAATTACATTAATATTATATTGTATTATATTTAATCTAATATTATATTAAATTTAATCTAATATTTTATTTAATACTAATCTAACATTTAAAATAATATTATATTACATTTAACATTCAAATTAATATTATATTGTATTATATTTAATCTAATACTTTATTTAATACTAATCTAATATTTAAAATAATATTTTATTACATTTAACATTCAAATTAATATTATATTGTATTATATTTAATCTAATACTTTATTTAATACTAATCTAACATTTAAAATAATATTATATTACATTTAACATTTAAATTAATATTATATTGTATTATATTTAATACTAATTTAATATTTAAAATAATATTTTATTACATTTAATATTTAAATTTATATTATATTGTATTATATTTAATCTAATATTATATTATATTTAATCTAATATTTTATTTAATACTAATCTAACATTTAAAATAATATTTTATTACATTTAATAATTAAAATAATATTATATTGTATTAAAATTAATCTAATATTATATTATATTTAATATAATATTTTATTCAATACTAATCTAATATTTAAAATAATATTATATTACATTTAATAATTAAATTAATATTATATTGTATTATATTTAATCTAATATTATATTATATTTAATCTAATATTTTATTTAATACTAATCTAACATTTAAAATAATATTTTATTACATTTAATAATTAAATTAATATTATATTGTATTAAAATTAATCTAATATTATATTATATTTAATATAATATTTTATTTAATACTAATATAATATTTAAAATAATATTATATTACATTTAATAATTAAATTAATATTATATTGTATTATATTTAAACTTATATTATATTATATTTAATCTAATATTTTATTTAATACTAATCTAATATTTAAAATAATATTATATTATATTTAATCTAATATTTTATTTAATAATTAAATTAATATTATATTACGTATTGGATAAAAAGATTTTATATTACGTATTGATAAAAAGATTTAATCTAACACATAAATTATTACTCTATTCATTCCCTCCAAACTCTATTCCTAATATGCAATCCAAACAACTTTTTCACTATTCCGAATAGCTTGAGTTAGCACTGTTCTTAAACAGTAGCTGTTCTTATTTACTATTCTAAACAGTAGCTATTCTAGCTATTCTAGAGTGCATCCAAACGTAGCCATATAGACTATTGTGAGTTGTGAAGTAAACGTCGTTCATTTTGAAAATCCAAACAACCGATCCGAACCGCTCAACATGTTATTGAAATGTGCTTGGAGACAAAATTTTACATTTTTGGAATTTTTTTACTATTTATTAAGCCACTTTGAAATCGCTGATCCACTGTGAACAGTAAAAAACAGTAAAAATTTCTGGACCGACGGATCAGCGATTTTCAAAGTGGCTTAATAAATAGTAAAAAAATTCCAAAAAATGTAAAATTTAGTCTCCAAGCACATTTCAATATAGAGAACATGTTGAGCGGTTCGGATCGGTTGTTTGGATTTTCAAAATGAAAATATGAGCGTGAAGTAAAAATGACCTCTTACTTCACAACTCACCATAGCCCAGCTCTCTCTCTCTCTCTCTCTCTCTCTATATATATATATATATAGAGGAGGGATCCACTTACAACAAATTTGAGTTACAACAAAGTTACAACATTCATTTTTTCATTTTCAAAGTCCAAATCGTCGATCCAAACCGTTCAACATGATCTCCACAATAAAATGTGCTTGCAGATCAAATTTTACATTTTTTTGAATTTTTTTACTATTTATTAAGTATTTTACAAAAAATAGCCATACTTAGACCATTGAATTTTGTACCCATCTTAATAAATAGTAAAAAAATTCAAAAAAATATAAAATTTGATCTGCAAGCACATTTTATTTAGATAATCATGTTGAACGGTTTGGATCGACGATTTGGACTTTGAAAATGAAAAAAATGAATGTTGTAACTTTGTTGTAACTCAAATTTGTTGTAAGTGGATCCCTCCTCATATATATATACATAGTGAGTGGCTAATATCAAAACGTTTGTTCCTAGACCGTGGAACAAACGCTTCGGTTTTTACATTTTCAAAGTCCAAACAGTTGATCCAAATCGTTCAACATTCAATCTGTATTAAAATGTGCTTGGAGATCAAATTTTACATTTTGCGGAAATTCTTTTACCATTTATTAAGCCAGTTTTAAAATCGTTGTTTTCAATGATTCAGAAATTTTTTACAGTTTATTAAATTAGCGATTTTAAACTGGCTTAATAAATAGTAAAAAATTCTGAAAAATGTAAAATTTGGTCTCCAAGCACATTTTAATACAGATTGAATGTTGAACGGTTGGATCGACTGTTTGGACTTTGAAAATGTAAAAATCGAAGCGTTTGTTCCACGGCCTAGGAACAAACATTTTGATATTAGCCAATCTCTCTCTATATAGAGAGAGATATAGAGAGAGTGAGGCTACGGTGTTGTGCATAGTTTATATTTGTCCGTACTATGGATCAATATCTCAATTTAAAGTCCAAACAATCAATCTGTAACCGTTCAACATTATCTCCATATGAAAATGTATTTTTAGATTAAAATTTATATTTATAAGCATTTTTTTGTTTTTTTTAATAGATAGAAAATTACTTGATCTAAATATTCTAGACCATGCAGAAGTTGTAACTTTCAACTTATCTAAAAAAATAGTAAAATATATTAAAAAAATGTAAAATTTAGTCTGCAAGTTCATATGAAAATCATGATAACAGTTTCAAATGAATTATTTTGAATTTTTAAAAATAATAATGAAGGATGAAACTAACTGTTAAACTGGGTTTGCATGATTTACACATGGTAGCAGTTTACAATATATTTTGCGAGTTTACAGGGGTATATATGCGACATTTGGAAACTTGTTACTCCACGAATCACGTGTAAATTAAAATCTAAACCTCCAAAATTAAAGCCAAGAAAGAAACTAGGATCTGAAGTGACTTCTTCCCACCGTAGAGCTCTAAACTGAGAAAACCTAGATAGTTCTAAGCCATGGCGAACAAATCGTGGGAAAGGGATGGCGCTAGCGCTGGGTGAGAGATCGACTCCCCTTCCGATCTGTGATTTCGTATGTTTCTTATATGATTTCTCTTAACTGAAGAATTCTCAGTTTTTGCTTGTAGAAAAATCTTCATCGGTGGGCTTGCTAGAGACACCACTGACAGTACGTTTATCTGATCTCACCAAGCTTTTCTCTTTCTTTATTTTTGTGTGATTTCTCTATTAATTCGGGTTTCTTTTGGGCTTTTCAATAATGCGTCTCTGAAATTCTTCTAATTTTGTTTATGACACAGAACTTTAGATAATTTGCTACCTGGTGGTTTCAGTGTTGATATCAGTATTGTAATTGGAACTTTGTCGTGGTTTAATCCAAATCTAGCTATTAAAGCTAATCAATTTGCGAATTTAGAAGAACATTTGGTAGTTTCAGTTATCTTAATTGAGGTCGAGGATACAATATATTGCAATGAAACAATAACATTTAGTCTTACTTCACTCTTTAACTGTAATTTGGCAAGTTTTGCTACATTGCGTTGAAAATTTTCGTTATGCATTTGCAGCTATAATATTTGTAGGAGGATCACTTGACAATGGTTATCTTGACAATACGACAAGTGATTTTCCATAAAAAAAAAAAATAAGTAAAATTTGGAGATCGAAAAGTAAATTTATAGGTAAGTTACTGGACATTTAGATAGTTTAACAATCAAATTTCATGCAATTTAAGTATTGTTTGTAATGCATCAAGGACCGTTATTTTTGGACTGTGAAACATACACGAAATCTCATTATTTTTTATAGACATTATATGTAGATAATATAGTTCTGCCTATGATGTTGGATTTCATATTTAAGCTTTATTTTTTAAGATTGTCAATATTGTCAAGTGATCCCCCCACTTTTTGAAGAGATTGCTAATAATAAAAGAATGGAATCCCACCGGAGCTAAATGCAAGATATCATTTATTGGGATATTATTCTACATTTCTACTGTTTATCGTAAAGGGGTAGGTTATATTGACAACTATGACAGCTAACAAAATGCTTATCAAAATTTAAAAAGTTTAAATTGTAAGATACGTTCTCTGTTGCTTAGATTGGTTGTGTATGAGTGTATCAAGTTTGATACAACTTTGAAAACGGATTAGTTATTTATTGTGCAATTAGAAATATTAAAGGTTCAATTTTAATGGCACTGATCCTATCTAAACTGTGAGGAACATATCTATAATCTTATTTTTAAATTTTATTAAGCGCTTTGTTAGTTGCCACAGTTGCCAAATTAGCTAGGTTGCCAATATATCTAAGATGGAGTATACTAGTTCAAGAAGATAAAAGGAAAGAAAATGATTGGGCACACATATTTATTCAAAATTGTATGATGCCAATTAACTATTGATTTTGGATGTTTGTCAGATATCTCTCTGATATACAATATCTCCAATTCTATCCAGATGACACTGAACTGTATTTTTGTGGATATAGGTGCACTTTTGAAGCATTTCCGGAAATATGGAGAGATAATAGATCATATAATTATGATCAATAAGTTTACTGGTGAGCCTAGGGGTTTCGGTTTTGTGACATTTTCAGACCCATCTATTGTGGAAATTGTCATGGATGACACCCATATCATTAATGGAAAACAAGTAAGTTTGAAATAAACTTATTAAATAGGTCATATAAATGCACCAAAAGTTTTCAGACTTGGTAGGCTAATGTTGCCAACTGGAATCCCTGTCTGCACAAGCGATGACCAATAACACCAGGAAAAGCCCTAAAGTAGTGCTGAGGTAATACTAATACCAGTGATATCATGGACTCAAAACTTGAAGACATTTTGCCTTGACATGTACTAGAGCTTTCTTTACCGATGGCATACTTCAAATCTAGCTATAAGTGTCTCATGGACCAATTTCCTTCACTCAAATAATCAAAAACTGAAATAATAGTCATATAATGTGTTACATGGTTTTCAGTAAATTTGTCTAGCAACATTAGAGTAAGTTTGAAGATAACTAGAAGTATTAACAGTATCTAAGACAATCATTAAATCACCCCCTTCCCCCTCTCTGTAGGTTGAAATTAAAAGAACAATACCAAAACGCTCTCCGGGGCAGCATCACAATTACAATGCCAAAACAAAAAAGATTTTTGTTGGCGGGATCCCGCCATCATTGACAGAAGGTAACACTCTGCATAATTTACATAGAAACAGCTGAAGTTTCTTGTTTACCCTTCAAAACCTCAAAAAATGATAACTTCGCTTTTTAAAAGAAAATTACAAGTATAACAGAAACCCTTCCCACCATGACACGAAGTATTTGAGTTTTGCAAGGGTGTACAGAAACTACTCTTTCTCCTTTTATAATGTATATGATCTCATATTTTCATGTCTTTATCACTTTTTTTTTATGGTCAGATGAACTTGGATCATTCTTTGCGAAGTATGGAGAGGTGGTTGACCAGGAAATAATAAGGGACCATGAAACAAACCGATCAAGGGGCTTTGGATTTGTAGTTTTTGAGACTGAGGAGGCTGTAGAAGCCCTGTTATCTAGGGGAAGCATAATTGAGCTTGACGGTATTAAGGTGCAACATTACTCTCTATTATAGTTAGGTTGCTAGAATATTGCATGTTTCAGTTTATATTTCTCTAGCTTTTGTACTATTCTGATTTTCTTTTTCTTTTTCAAAAGTGGGTCCTTACTAAGTAAGGTCTTTGATTTAATAACGTAAAAGACTAATAGAATTGACTCGTTAATTATATCAGTTCCATGTTCATAGACCATACATTAGTCATATGAAAGGGATATTTATGTAACATAATAGGCAATTCTTACTAGATAGTTGACATTTTTAATGAGGTCTAGGCTTCCTTGTTCAAAATTAATTGTAGGTAGAGGTCAAGAAAGCTGAGCCAAAGAAATCGTCTTTCTCTAGTAATAGTCAATCTGGGGTACGTACTTTTGGCGAGGAGTATGGCAGCTTTGAGGCATCATATGGAGCTGGATTTGGCAACTCCAGTGCATATGGTTCTGCTCAATACAGTAATTCCGGCAATAGGTTTGGCGGTTACAATGGTTACAATGCTTTCGATGGGCTTTTAAGTGCTTATTCTGGGTATGGCTTTTATGGAGGAGGGTATGGAAGCATTTTGGGTGGATATGGGCAAGTAGATACTGGTTTTGGTGGTGGTTATGACTTCTCTTTAGGTGGTAGTTATGATTTCTCTCAAGGTGGGGGTTTAGGTGCTGGTGGAGTAAATGGTACGAGGGGAGGCTATGGCAGTAGCAGTGGGAGTAGTGGCAGTCAGGGTAGATATCATCCATACAGAAGGTAGGAGAAATAGCTGATTTGCAGTCTCTAATGGATTGAGATTTCGATTAGTTGGTATCATACCAAGTTTTTGTTGATCTGAGACATGCAAGACCATGCTTGAAGATGATCTTTTGGAAACCTGATCAGCTTTCTAAATTTAATGGTTTAATCAATTTGATGGGACATATAGACTGGTTTGAGACAGATATTTGTTTGTTTTGTAGATTTATCTGGGACAATTGAATATGTATCAAATATGTCAGATAGTGCTTGTTTCTGCCTAATATTTTTATCCTCTTGGAATTAGTAGTGCAGTAGATACTGAGAAGGCATTGTGCAGATTGTATTTGTTACTTGACACGGCCTTTGATTTAGACTAACAGATGATAATTTCAACTGTATTTTACTATATATGATGGTCGACAGCTGATTCGTTTTTATGTTTGTAATAGCTCAGGTCTTTTTTCCTTTATTTTTTCTTTTCATTATTTTGCCCTTGTTAGTCTTCTTCTGTGTCTTATGAAGGCATTCACAGAAAGATCTGTATATAGATATCTGATATTAAATAGCTGTTATTATAATATAATATAATCCATACTAAACACCAAATGTGGCCTCACATGTGGGGGTATTGCTCCATATTTCACACTTTACAAGCTAGAAATTCATCAGAAAAAA
Organism: Carex littledalei; assembly: GCA_011114355.1. Classification (NCBI taxonomy): domain Eukaryota; kingdom Viridiplantae; phylum Streptophyta; class Magnoliopsida; order Poales; family Cyperaceae; genus Carex; species Carex littledalei. Next base: position 6,846,592 of record CM022092.1, on the reverse strand, counting down.
TAATCTCTTGTTTTTTCTCACGAGAGATAGCTCTAGTTTGACCGTTGCTTTTATTTTCCTTACAAGCGGCACAATTAATTTGCTAGGAGCCATTCTTCACTGAAATGAGGAAGAAGGCACATAGAATTGCTGGCAAAGGGTGATCCATAAACCACTCTACATGGCCTACTTTTGTTAGTACTTATTTTATACTTTACAGAGCTAAAAAGTTTCCGATTAAAATATTTCTAAAGGCTACATTTGCGTATTTATTATCTGAAATGTTATGCCAGCCCCAGCAGCTTTGCAAGGGAATACATGTTACATCTTTCTTGACCAACTAATTTGCATTTTATTTTCACCATCTGCATGTGTTCTTACCCTCAATCCAGCTACTAACCCTCATGTTTACCATTAATCGAAGAACGAATAGAATCTTAGTATTAATTATCCTGAGCTGTAGGTTAACTGGTAACGCTAAAGCACACTATACTTTGCAGAGCTTGTACCTAAAGAGTTGAAAACCTAAAGAGTTGAAAACCTATTTATCCCTAAAGAGTTGAAAACCTATTTATCCCTTTTTCTAGTTGAAAACCTAAAGAGTTGAAAACCTATTTATCCCTAAAGAGTTGAAAACCTATTTATCCCTTTGAAGTTCAAACAAACCAATTCTACTTCAGATATTCAGGCTTAACTGTAGGCTGTAGCAACAAGAAATATGTTGGCGAGAACTATTATATCTATTCTAGATTTCTAGTGGTTAAGACAGACAATATTTTTTACATAGAAATTACATATTCTTTTTCTAGTGGTTAAGACAGACAATATTTTTTTATATAAGAAATTACAAATTCAAAACTCAATATTTAAAGTTTGTAAAAGAGAAACAAAGTAACTCCTTCCTTTCTTCCTTTCTTGCATGTCATACTGATATTTATGATAAGATATACATAAATGTTATTTTATTTAGTTTAGTCATAAATGCTACCAAAAATTTAAGAGAAGGCCAGGGTTGAAATGACTTCATTTTTTGTGTCTTTATTATGCCTTTATTTTTAGAATTATAATAACTTGATATTTAAAACTTACATGTTAAAAATCATGCGAAAATCAAAATAAATTCTGGGATATATATTAGATGCACAACAGGTGTTCGAAAGATTGCTAAATTCAATATATTCTCTTTTAGCTAGATTCCGCACCGAAATTTTTTTAGTTACCACTTAATAAAATCAAAATAAAATCAATACCATCCAACTCTATTTTTTTTCCATTCCTACCACCCACATGCGCTCAGTCCGCGCATCAAATTAGACTGGTGCGCGGACTGGGGAGGCGCACCAAGGATTTGGTGCTATAAAGTGGTTAGTGCACCAAATTTGGTGCTCAAACGAGGTGAAGCGGACCAACTGCGGTAAAAAGGTAAATTTTTGTTTCTTAATTTTTTATTTTATTATTTTTAAATTAATTAGTTTGGTATATAGGTGTCCACAATAGTCCAAAATAAACCACAATTGTATTAAATAGTTCGAATGGTGTCCAAAATTGGTAATATTTTAAATTAACTATATTTTGTAGTATTTTAGACCAAATTTTTTTTAGAAATGTATCAAATTAGCCTTGTATTGTTTGAAATTACCCAAAATTGTACTATTTTTTTACCGATAGTGTCCAAAAATTACTCAATTAGAAATGTACCATATTTGTGGTATTTTAGACCAAAATTGAATAGAAATGCACCAAATTGACCTTGTATCGTTTGAATTTACCCAAAATTGTACATTTTTTTTACCGATGGTGTCCAAACATTACTCAATTATAAATGTACCATATTTGTGGTATTTTACACCAAAATTGAATAGAAATGCACCAAATTGACCTTGTATTGTTTGAAATTATCCAAAATTGTACCTTTTTTTACCGATGGTGTCCAAAAATTAGTAAATTAGTAAATTTATCTTATTTGTATTATTTTAGACCAAAATTTATTAGAAAATGTACCAAATTGGCTTGTATTGTTTGAAATTTATACGTTTATTACCGATAGTGTCAAAAATTGACAACATTTAAATTTTTTATTTTAGTATGGCATCAACAAGCGGTACCAAAGAAACCGGTCTGTCGTACGATGAATTGAATTTGGATATGGAGTTGGTCACTACCGTCTTTCCGCATTTGATGAAGGAGAGTATTAGCCCCGTTTGCTGGTTCCCGTACAAGAACCACAAGATCACAAATTCATATGTAAGTTTACATTTGTTAACTACTTGCAAATAATTTAAATATTCATTTGAATAAATAAATAAGTTATATTTTTGTTTATTTTGAAATTTAGTGTAGACTCATGACCCCACGGCGACACGGAATAACCAGATGAATATCATTTACGACGAGCGATTTGCACCGGCGTTACAGAGGATGGGTCTGTGGCATGTGTCCCAGCTCACCAAAGCAGTTGTAGATGTCGCCCTTCTATCTATGCTGGTCGAGAGGTGGCGGCCGGAGACACACACATTCCACTTGCTTATTGGAGAGATTACGGTGTCTCTCCAGGACGTGAGTTGTCTATGGGGTCTGCCCATTACTGAAGAGGTTGTGATGGGTGTGGAGTATGGAGACTTCTCACAGCTCATTACCGATTTGTTGGGCCCTGAGTTGATGAAGCGGAGGAGTACCAAGAAGGGGATAATTACCTCCAAGAATGACATTAGTATACCATACTTGCGGGAGCAGTTCAAGTAACTTTTATTTTTTAAAATTAATTATTTGATGGTATTTTTCACATTTTTTACTAAATTAGTTCGAATTTACAGTGAAGTCCTAGACGCGGATGTTTCTCCCGAGGAGGTAGATCGGTGGACCCGGGCTTACATCATGGAGATGTTCGCTTGCTGGATGTTCCTAGATTCATCGGGGAGCATTGTCCCGGGTTGTTTGCTTAAGTGGCTGAGGCTGGGGTGTAGCGGTCTTGGCATGTCTATATCGGGGTTTATGCACTGCGCGTCAGGTATAAATTATTTTTTTGCTTGTTTGTAATATAAATAAATAAATGGTTACACAAAAAAAACTTGAAAATTAACTACAACTTGTATCTAAATAGACCAACAAGGCGAATTTGTACGGTCCGATTGGTCTCCTCCAACATTGGTCATGGACGAGATTCCCATTCGACCGTCCACAACCACGACAGAAAGGTTGGGCTCCAGCATGGGGTGAGCCCAACGGAATTACATGTCTGGCGTATGCGCAAAGATTCTGCTCGAGGAAGATTTATTTCGTTAGTTGTTAGGTCTTCCAGACTGTTATTTAGTTCTTATGTTGTGACAGACTTTTATTACATATGTTCGACTTTTATGATATTATGTTTTTATTCTACTTTTAGCGTATCTTCTCCTCTTATTATCTATCGTATCATTCCAATAAAATACACCGGACATATGAAAACATAAATAGCACAAATAAGTTCGCGCACCAAAACATAAATAGCACAAATAAATTCTACTACAACACAATATAAAGTCTACTACAGCATAATTAATAAATCCTACTACAATACAACATAAAGTCTATTACAACATAAATAATAAATTCTACCACCTCTTGAACAATAAAACATAAAGTCTACCATCTCTATTTACAAAAAAAAAAAAATTACCTTATTGAGTATGGTTCCTAGCATCCCTTCTCTTTTTTGCATTCTTTTCGAGAGTTGCTCTGTTGGTCTGGTGACCATTTTTTCTTCCTTCCAGTATGTCAATCCACATTTGGATCCAGTTGTGTCATTTCCTACCCAACTTCACTAATCGATTCTCTGGAACTAAGATCTCTCCTTCGTGTGCCGGCCAGTCCCGGTCAGATTGGGCCCTGCTAGAGCTGGAGGATGGAACCCGAGATCGGCCCTGGTCATATTGGGCCCGACTAGGACCACCCCCTACGGATGGGGGCCGACTAGTACCCGCTAAAGTCAGGGCCCGAGTAGGACCTGTCACAGAATGCTCAAGGACCCGACCCTGGGTCAACTGCAACACAGGTCTGGTGTTCTGTCTGGGGTTGACAACCACATATAACTCTAGGAACTTGAAACTAGAGGTCATATTCATGGTCATTTGGGTATACAACCCCCAACTGTTATCGTCTTGTACCGGGAGCTGTTGGAACCATGTTTGGTTGCCTTGGCCAATATTGATCATTGCGGACATTACCAGTTCATAATAATTCGGGTCAATACCAAGTTGCTGGTACACTTCCCTAGTTATACCTCTGAAATCTAAACCTGAGCCAATATTGAATATTTTCTGGAGTTGGGTACTGTAATAAGCACCATTTGGCCCTAGTAATACGTCACCACCAAAATAACAAGCAATTTCTATCATAGTTGGTTGAAAAACCTAACAATTAATAAATTTTCAGTAAATTAAAAATACTATTAATTAATTTTAAAAAGAGGAGGGTTCCAATGCCTCATGTTTTTCATACCTCATCTACATCATATGTTATATCTTTGTTTTCAAAGTTGAAATTTTCGATCCGACCGTTCAACATGATATTCATACTAAAATATGTTTGGGAATGAAATTTTATATTTTTTGGAAATTTTTTACTATTTTTTAAGATGGGTACAAAATCATTGTTTTTGGACCGTTTAAAAACAGTGATTTTCTACCCATCTTAAAAAATAGCATAAAATTTCCAAAAATTATAAAATTGCATCCCCAACCATATTTTAGTATGGATATCATGGTGAACGGTTCGGAACAATAATTTAGACTATGAAAATGAAGATATAGAACATGAGGTATGATGAGGTATGAAAAACATGAGGCATTGGAACCCTCCTCTTTTAAAAAATAGGACTAAAGTGAAAAAACTCACAAGTTGCTCTTTTAGCTCCCTTGTCTGCCTTCCTGCTGAATGATTTTAGTCTGCCTTCCTGCTGAATGAAAAAATCTTCAATTTTTAGTTGATATGCAGACCAGGGGGTGCATCTCCCCAGTACGCGCACCAATTGGGTGCGCCTCCCCAGTCCGCACACCAGCTAGGTACGGGTAAAATTAAAATGAATTTTCATGAATTTATGTTTATACATGAATTTTCATATAGTTTAAATTAAAATGTTATAGGTACTGTAAAATTTACTTTCATTCATAGCATAAAAGTTTTATATAATTAATCCTCATTCATGTTTGACTCATAGTTTGAAAATCTAGCTCTGCCCCTGACACTAACGTTTCATATAATTAGCACTAGCTAGGTACGGATAAAATTTATAGGTTGCATATAATTGACAAAATAATATTCTCAATTGATAAATAATTATTTCGATATTAGCAAAATAATTATTTCTAATTTAGAAAATAATTACTGACAAGTTCACAAAAAAATTAATTGTTAACTGATAGATAAAAATTTTGACAATTGAAATTAGTATAGTAAAATTTGTAACAGATAAACTAGGAGGTTTACACTTGCGTATTTTGCCTAGTATACTGGACGTCTGGACATGTATAGCAAATTTGATGCGTATTCTTTCCGAGTACATAGAAGGACATGTAAGAAAACTGGAAAATGCGGAAACCATAGGCCATACACCAGAAAATTGGAAAATGCGTATTCTTTCCGTATTTTGCCTAACCATAGCCAATAACCGGAAACCTCAGAATGGAAGTAGAAATGATCATGTATTGCGGTTCGGTTTATTTTCTAAGATTTGGTTGACGCTACCCGCTCCGCCCTAATGAATTCGGCTTTCCTCTTTTCTTCAGAAGCCATGTCTTTCATTGAGTTCTCCAAATCCCAGCCATAAACCCCTCTCTCTCCGCCGCTCTTGTACCTCCATTTTTCATTCCTACTCCGAAACCGCGGCGGGTGCTCGATCTTTGTTCTTTTCATATCATCTCTAAGCTCCGTCTCTCTTTCTTTGCGTTCTCCGTGTTTAGGGTTTTATACCTTTTCTTGTGTCTCCGCCTCTTTTTTTATTTCTCTCTTACTGAGCTTCAGAACCCATGGCGGAGGATCTAGTGAAGGAGAAGGAGGAGGAGAAGACATTTGCGGAGCTTGGGGTATGCGTAGAGCTGGTAGAGGCATGTGAGAGCTTGAACTGGAAGAATCCTTCCAAAATCCAAGCTGAGGCAATCCCTTATGCGCTTGAAGGTAAACTCTTTTCACATCGACGAGTATTTTATAATAGTTATTGTTTGGTGCCAAATTCAATTGGAACAATATTTACCCCCATGATTTGAGACTTTGAAATTGGTTACGCTGTTTTTTAGTTATGTAATTAAGTATAATTTATACCTTATTTCTGAATAAATGCAAAAAATTGACCCCAGTTTCGCCCTGATTAGTGCTCAATCTTGATATTCCCACATTTTAATGAACCATTCTCATACACAAATATGATTGGTGGTCTCAATGATACTTGCAACTTGCATATACCAACCCTATCTTCCTGGCCTCATGGTTATTTTTTAACTTGTTTATTTGTGTTTTTAATTGTGCATTCTAACTCGGGCCTTAGTTAATGTATATTTGCACAATTCAGGATGGTTCAATGAAATTTGTATTCAAGGAATAATTGGGGTGTGATCTACCACTTTAAGCATACGGACTTGGTATAAACAGCTTTTGTTTATCTTTTTTTTTTTGTATTTAATCAGGAAAAGACTTAATTGGTCTAGCACAGACCGGCTCGGGGAAGACTGGTGCTTTTGCACTTCCGATTCTCCAGTCTTTACTTGAACATAAGAGTCCGTTTTTTGCCTGCGTGCTTTCTCCCACTAGGTTTGTCTCACTTGATGTTTATTAATTTGTTATTTCAATTATTAGTTTCTTACTAAAACTGTACTCTCTTTTCTTGTTTAATATAGGGAATTGGCAATTCAAATAGGCGAGCAGTTTGAGGCTCTGGGATCAGGAATTGGAGTCAAGTGCTCTGTTGTGAGTAATTGTTATTTTTCTCTCATTTTTTTTCTTCTTTTTTTTAGAAGAAAGCAATCTATTTCTGTTTGTTGTTTTAGTAATTATAGTAAGCTACTGATGTAGTTGTTTTCCCCTAACAAAACCTAAACGAAACTAACGTTTTTTTTTGTTTCTAATCAACTTTAGCTTGTTGGCGGAGTGGATATGGTGCAGCAAGCCTTATCACTTGGAAAGCGGCCACATATAGTGGTAGCTATTAACCCTTTTTTAGGTTTCTTACAAGAAGATTACAATTTTATTGTAATGCAGAATAACATGTTTGCACAAACAATTTGATATTATTTCCTTTTCTTTTTAGGTGGCTACTCCCGGTCGTCTTTTGGATCATCTGACCAACACAAAAGGTTTTAGCCTTCGGACATTGAAATACTTGGTAAAGTCTCTTTTACCTGTTTGTATTTAGCGAAGCAAATTGTAGTAAAAATTGAATTTTATTTTTAACATCTTCTATGTTTCTTGATGCATATCAGCTGTAGGAATGTGAACAATTGTCTTCAACTTAGTAAAATCATTGATATTTTACTCTTCTTGTGATATGAATAGGTGTTGGACGAGGCTGATAGGTTGCTAAACATGGACTTTGAGAAAGCCATTGATGATATACTCAAGGCTATTCCCAAGGAGAGAAGAACGTATCTATTTTCTGCTACTATGACTAACAAGGTAATTTCACCAAAAAGTTAAATTGTTTTTTTTGTGATTTTATTTCTATTTGGCTGAATTTATCAAATTTCCTGTAAAGCCTCGTAAATATCAAGTGTGCCCCAGAAAACATAAAATATCATTGAAGACATGCAAAATTACAAGAATCATCAATAACCTAAACCATTACATAGGCCATGTCAATATTAATTTATCATGATATACATGCCTTTTTATGTTCTAAATGTACTTTTTCATCCCATGTAGATAAATTGACTTCATAATGACAGCTTAATTATGTCTTACATGCTAACTGGATTTTTTAACATCTATTAGTCATATTAAATCTTGTGAATATTGCTTGTAATTTTTTTTAATCATTCTTGTTTTGGCAAATATTTGTGAAGATAAGAAAGTGATCATTGCTGGGTAGCTTTCTCGTTCTCTTTGAGTTTTGTTGTTAACTTTTCAGTTAAATTTTAAATTTTGATTTGTTGGAAAATCATTCTCATTCCTTTTTCTCAGGTCAATAAGCTACAACGGGCATGTCTCCGGAACCCTGTCAAGGTCTAGCCTCTACCTCATGATATTTGACTTGTATCCATTTAATTCTTTGTTTAAAGCTGTAAGGTTATTCTATTAATTTCTGTATTGATGATTTTATTCCCTCTTGATATTAATCCAGATAGAGGCTGCCTCAAAGTACTCTACAGTCGACACTCTTAAGCAACAGTTCCGCTTTGTTCCTGCTAAATACAAGGTTCTCTCTTTTACCAACTGTTTTCTCTCTCGCTTTGGTGCCAATCGTTCTGATTTAGGCTGGGTCTGCACTGTGTTAAAGTATCCAGACCTGTTAAACTAAACTAAATATTTTGTTCTGTTCTCATTTTTATCGAGGAAAAGTATCAGATTGATTGGAACTTTGCCGATATTATATTAAAAAAAAAGTTAACATCAAGCTCTAGATTTGTATGCTATTTAGCTGTTGTCAAGGAATCTAGAGATCCCGACAGTCAAATTGTCAGTTTTTCTAACTTTCTAACATTGTGTATATTTCTTATTTGCTTTCAGGACTGTTATTTGGTATATATTTTGACCGAGATGCCGGGCAGTACCTCCATGGTTTTCACAAGAACATGTGAAGCGACAAGGATCCTCGCTCTTATACTTCGAAATCTTGGTCTAAAGGCTATCCCCATTAGTGGTCAGATGAGCCAGGTTTGTTTGCTTTGAAATATTTTGTTTTCACAGTTAAATAATTGAAGATCTAACTTTGTGCTGAAATTTTCTTTTACAGGCCAAGCGGTTGGGAGCTTTGACGAAGTTTAAGGCAGGAGAATGCAATATCCTCTTATGTACAGACGTTGCAAGTAGAGGTCTTGATATCCCTTCTGTTGATGTGGTTATCAATTATGATATCCCAACAAATTCTAAGGTTCGTAATTTAATGTTTTTAAATCTTGATGTTAATCTCTTATACCTTAACCCATGGTATAGTTAACTCGAATTGGTTTTCTACTGTACATCCTGGCTTAGTTTCCGTATGGTTTTGTCTTTTGTGAATATAATATTTTCACTTTCACTATTATTGTTATAATTCAGGATTACATACATCGTGTTGGTAGAACTGCACGTGCAGGGAGATCTGGGCTTGCGGTAGCACTTGTCAACCAATACGAGGTCGAGTGGTATTTGCAGATTGAACAGCTCATTGGTATGAACATTTCTCTGGTGGATTTGAGTATATAAGTAGATGCAACATATTTGTGCCTCAATTTAGCAAATCACATTCAATAAATCACTAATGAGTGAAAAAATGTCAAATAACGAGCCAATTTAGCACCTATTAATAGTAATCCTGGATATCCGTTGTTGTTCAATTACCACTTGTACAAGGTTTTTGCATATGGTAATTTTCCTATCCCTCTTTTGGTGTAGGCAAAAAGCTTGAGGAGTATCCTGCAGAGGAAGCCGAAGTGCTTATGCTCCTTGAACGAGTGTCCGATGCTAAGAGAATGTCACAAATGGTACAAAATAAGTACAAACTATCATTCATAATCTTAGAAAGTCATTATTTGCCCCTTCGCAATTTTTTTAACACTTTTGTAATTTTGCAGAAAATAAAGGAGAGTTTTACAAACAAGAAAAGGAGGAGGGGAGAGGATGATGGGGAAGATGATGGAGAGAGGCGTCATTTCAAGAATTCAAATGGTTCAAAGAAATTTAAAAGGAATCAACGGTGAAAGGACTTTAGTAATATGCCACAGTCAAACATTTGTGACGAAGAGTATTAATGTAGTGCAGTTTTGATTTATGTTTATGAAGGCCTCGCATATGCTCATTTTTTTTATAGTCTGAAACCGTAACCCCAGCATTTATGGGGATGGATTAAGTTTTTGGGCGGAGAAATGCAGGTTTTATTTCTGAAGAGGTCAAGAACCATGCAAAAGGTGTCGGGCTCGGGGTTAATGGAATCCTCATTTAAAAAATTGTATCATCTGATCAAAATATTAAGCCGCAAAATGTAATTGTTGTGTTTTAAAATTTCAAATCTAGAGCAATAAAATATTTTGTCTACATTCCTTTTTATCGTTCTTTTTGTTGAAATACTCACATTTTTATATACTTTTATATTAACAACTTCTAAATTAAATTTTGTTAATTTGTTAGTTTACAATGCTTACTTTTTGTTAATGTATCAGTTAATTATCTGGTTGTTTGGCGCGTATTTGTGTCTACTATTAAAATGCAAATGCATATATAGTTTTAGTAATCAGTATTGTCTGTTTTAAATTCACACCATTTAGACCTCTAAATTTTAAGACTAGCTAATTTACAAGTAATCGGGCGTAATTGTTTGCTATAGCAATTTACTGCATCATCGTCACCATCTTGATTAATACCATTATTATTTTTGTTACCATCATCACAATTTCGCAATCTGTTGCTTGATGTCCAAGGTTAATGGTATCGTACTGCTTCATATGGATTAATCTAAGTCATGACTTTAACTATCAAATGTTTAAATGTATTGTACAGGAGGCAGCTCTGTGGTACAAGTACTGTCTCAGAACGGTACTGAGGCGGACAACAGGAGTTGATGTTCTTATATTTATTTATTTTCTTCAGCTGAAATGTGATTGTAAATAGTAGTGTGAGATGTAACTTTACTTTTTCTGTACGCATTGACAGTCACTGTCAAGCTGTGAACAAAAATATGAAGCAATTTAATCTTCATTAACTTTACTTCACAACCAAACATGACCTATGACAACTCTATATTAATTATTCATGAATCATGGCCTCCTAACTAGTTCCAAACAAAATGCTCCAAATCTGTCCCTACACAGTGGCGTTCTGTAATATTAACACCCCTAAATAAAAGATTAGGAACGGGTGATTTATCATTTTATCTATTCAATTAGTTCAGCAGATATACATCTAAACCAATGTTGTAAATAACGGTATGCGGTCGTCGGACAGACGGAATACCGCCAAGCAATTAATCAATATGCGACCGATTAATCGGAATTATGCAGACAATTTAACGTTTTTATTAAATTTATGTATATATATATATATCATAATTTATTAAAAATAATTTATTTAACTCATTAAACTTATCAAAAAACCTTATTTTAACTTAGTTTTATTATAATAACATGATACTACGCTTATTTCTTCTTAACACATAAGCATTTTACATGTGTAAATAACACATTTATTTAATAAAAAATAAATTTGAGAATTAAGCTTTTGTCAAATACTAATAACATATTATTTGAAAGAAATGAAACATTCCAACATAAAATCACTAAATTTAGTTTATGATAACAATTTAATTTCATAAATGAACACGCCGTACTAATTGAAAAAATTACATCAGTAAGTAAGAAAAATATATGATATATAAATAATAGAAGAATTAATCAATTTCAAAGTAAGTAAGAAGAAAAAACATATATAAAAAATATTAGATGTATATCCAAGCACAAATAAAACTACAATATATGATTTATAAACCTTATTATTACACACTATCACAGAAAAAAAAAAGCAATGTGAAAATAAATATTCACTGGAATAAATGAGAATAAACGGAAATAAATGGGAATAAATGAGAATAAATGGCCGATTAAACGGTAAACGGCCAATTAATCAGAAAAATGGCCGATTAATCGTTTTCATTCGCAAATAGGTATCCGTTAAGTGTATTCGTAACGGTTTAACCGCCGTTAACGATTAAACGGCCGTTAAGACCATTTTTTACAACACTGATCTAAACTAATGCAATGTTGAATTGCTGATATACATCAATACATACATCAATATTAGCATAGAGTAATTTTTCATTGTTTTTATACTCAATAAGAAAATAATTCTAGCAAGGTACTTTTGGATAAATGATCTTTATCAAAACGATCTTCTTAGAAAAAAAGTTGTGTTTTGTTCGATCATTTTTTTTTTTTTTAGCTCTACTAGCCTACAAAGTGCACTTCTTCTGCTTAATTATCAGAAAGAAAGGAAATGATATATACAACGAAGTCCTGTTTTTGACCTGATTAAGCAGAGATTGCATAAGAAACCAAAGTTTGACTTCCCGACATAAATTTTTTTATTAAATTTTCCGTGTCGGATTGGATGGATTTCCTATGAAATTTAAATAGGACGGGCAGCCCGTAAAAACATAACCACTGTCTACTGTTTATATAAAACACCCACCATGAGAAAAACAATGGCTCAAGCTATTCAATGAACCATCCATAACAATTAGCAAAGCACCGACACTACACACTAGATAAGCCTATAAAAACTTTAGAATAATTATATGAATCCCCACACTACTGTCCTCCTCTATGCCCACAGCTACATTAAAGGAATGGTGTATTATGATCTCCACTAATTATATGGTCTTCTTTTTTCAGTCTCCACACTTGTCATGCGTTAATCTTTATAGGTATAAATACTTGGAAGATAATAAATTAATACTTGCGAACTAAGATATTAATATTTGCATGTGTAACTTGATATGACTATATGGGGGACCACTCAAACTACATAGGGATAATCATACACGTTTTTAGAGGTAGGTTTTTTTTTTTTTTTCAATCCCGTCCACATTTTTCTGACTATCTATGAGGAATTTTACGAATCTAAAACCACGAACGTCTTCTATGCAATTTTATCTTTCAAATGAGATCCATGATGGGGTACTTTCGGGCTCGTCGTCACACAAGTATTTATACCTCGTCGTGCAAGTTTTTATACCTATACTTGCAAGTATTTTTCCCTAATCGTGGACCTCGCATCTTGATCGCGCAAAAGTGAGCGATGTTATCTTTTAAAATTTATAAACTCGGAAATGCTATCGGTTCGGATCACAAGCGCACAATCCTATCGAGTAGTATAATCGAGGTCGATCCACATGAAATATTGGTTTAGAGTCTTGAGCGATCAAATCACAATCTTTTGAAAGGCTAGACAAAATCTGAAAATTTGAGAGTTGAAGTTGTGATCAATGTAAATTTGGCAATAATTAAAAGTAATTAAAATAAAGATAGAGATGGGAATTTCTAGGGTTTCGGCACACCATTGCTACTCAATTCTCTTTGATATTCTACTTCTGTCGGGTCTGATTTCCTGTTGTTGTTAATGGAAGACACTACATAGGACACTGCGAGTTACTTACGCAAATGACGGGACTTCCATTGAGATACTACATAGAACACTGCGAGTTACTTTACGTAAATGACAGATCTCTAAAAGACACAAGTTACTACGTAGGACACTGCAAGTTTCCTTACGCAAATGACAGAACTTAGTTCGCGTTTTGTTGTTCCAATTTATGGTTTCTCCGCTAAGGTTTTCTTCACATAAATCTAATGACTCCCAACGAGACTGACTCGTCCATCATAATTTCTCTTACCATTAAAGCACTGTCACTACCCTAACGGATTAAACTAGATCATCGATATCAGGTGAAGGGAAAATAAATCACAAAAGTATTTCAATCAACAACAAGAAATCATAATCAACAGAAAATATATATATCAAATCATAATGAGTAACAAGGTTTGCTGCCTAGCCCCTAAGAAAAGAACTTAACCGCGGAACGGTATGGTTACAATCGCTCTTCTCTTTCTCACTTAATCAAATATAACCAAAATTACAAAGATGTCTTCTTCTTCTGTCCAGGGTGCTTACATAGGAGTGAGGGGACGTCTGGAGATGAGTGGAGGCCAAGAAACCTGATCTGGATACAACTGGAGCAGTTATTCCCCAAAGGGCGCCTTGGTTACGGACCGTACTGGCTGGTACGGTCCGTATTGAGACCATGTCGCTGAGGGGTTTAATGCGTATCGCGCTATCTCCTGGTCCGTATTCGTCTGGATCCGTATCAGTCAGTGCGGGCCGTAACAGAGACTTAGTCGATGAGCGTCGCTTATCCGATTGACCTGATTCTTGCTCCATTTGATGTGAAATAGTCCCAAAACATGTTTCCTGCAATAAAACATAAAGAAGGGTGACAGTAGCCTTTTTCTCTAATTAATTAAACATAAGTGTGAGATAATATGCAAAACCTAAACCAAAACCCTACGTAATTCATCATCATTTTGACTCTGATCACGCCTCCCAACTTGAATTGTTGCTTGTCCTCAAGCAATGGCATCCTAGCTAGTCAAAGGTCCGATCTAGGTTAAACCATACAATCTCAAGGACTTGCTTTAAATTAAACTAGAACTTGGGCTTGGTACAATTGACATGACATTAAAAATTTAGAACTCTAAAAGTATTCATGACCTCTCCCTTGAACAATTTATTCACCCCATGATTGACCTCATTGTGTATTCCTTAGAAAAATTATTATCGAACAATTAACTTCACAAATATTCCTAAATTTAAGAGTATTAATTTCTCCTTTGATTATAAACGGATCACTTTCAATCAATAGGAATTCTAATGATATGAATTTTGATTTTCCTTCCTAATTGATTGGAACAAAGTATGACAACTAAGTGTGTTGGTACTTGTGACGATTTTTTTAAAAATTAAATATGCACAAAATTAAAGTTTGGGAGGTTTTGTCGAGCCTATTGGTAACCAGTCTTGTGTAGGCACCCGTACTCTTTTTTTTATCCTCCATATTTTATTCTATTTTTTCTTTTTCTGAATTTTTTTATTTTTTTTATTTTTCTATTTTCTGATTTTTTTGTATTTTTTTTTCTGTTTTTAAAGATTTGTACAAGTAAATATTTTTGTGTCACAAGTACCATGATTACACACAATTTCAAGTATTCATTCATACAAGGAATTATTGCATAGTTTCGCTAGGGGTCTATCTATAATAAATGGGCATTCTAGAACACTTTCAAATTTAAGAGACTTTGCAAAAATAAATTACTCAACAGTAAAAATTTTAAGGTTTGCGGTTTTGGTCAACATTTATGGTTAGCAATTAATTGTTCACTTTGAGGTCACTAATTACTTTAAAAATTCTAAATTTTTGGTATCATGGTCAATTGTCTAAACCCTAGCCTAACTTAATTGAAAACAATTACTTATTTGATTAACCTACTCCTACAGAAAATAAAAATGCAAGCTAGCTAAAAAGCTCAACCAATCATTCTAGGATTTTCGATAAAGCCTCCAACTCTAGTCAAAAATTGAGAAAAACTACTAGCATCTAAAAAAATAAAAATGCGAAAAATTTAAAGATACATGGTCAATTTACCTCCTACCCCCCGAATAAAATTGAACATTGTCCCCAATTCTCGAGATATAAAAATAAAGGAAGTATAAAGTAAAAAAAAAACGAGAGAGAGATACAACTCACTGCACCTCAATCCTGAGGTGGTGGAGGTGGTGGTGGATGATGGATCTCCTCGAAGAATGATGGGTCGAAAAGTCCGTAGGGTGGTGGCTGGTATGGTAAGCCGGTGGTGAGAGCATGCTGGTAGTACTGTTGTGCCTTGTAGCGGGTCTGCTGTGCCTCCCGCCTATTGTTGTTGACATGCTCGCGTAGCTCGTCTACGCCGCGACGGACCTCGCCTACAGAGTGGTGCATCGTGTCACACTGCTGGTCTAGTCGGTCGTAGGAAGACCTGGAATCAATGGAGAACTTCTCGATGTTTGTGTTCATCCATTGTACGGCTTTGAGAAAGTTGTTGTATCCACCCTGAGAGGCATCAGATGTCCCCGCCTCTTGTCGTGCTGCTGCTGCAGCAAATGTTTCTTGTCGAGCCCTTTCATTTTCCGCCGCCATTTCTTGCATGTATGTTGCGGCTGCTGCGACCGGGGCTCTCTCTTCTTCTTCATTTTCGGCCTCTAAGGCCTCGAAGTCAACCTCATCGTCTTCCTCCTGAGTGGCCCTCTTCCTGTAGGGATCGCTTGCTTTCATGTTAGCTAAATGTGTGGCTTTGTATCTTCAGAAGAAAATTAATTTAGGGCTTTGGAAGAATAACATGTTAGGCCCATATCAGCCCAGAATACTTAAATCAGTACCGTTTTATATATATAGTTACGGAAGGCAGAATCGATTAACAACCATCAGTCCAAATTTGACTGCTATATTCTACTGCAAAATCTACCCACTTCAATAAAAGAGTCGTGATTCCACCAATCGGACAACAATATTATGACATAGTGCAATCTGCCAAACTATCTTGTATCTTTTTATTTAAGTGGAACCCTAACTATCTGTTATTAATATTTTTACTTGCATGTGTGCATCAACAGTGTGTAGTTCATTTTTTAGAGCTTTTTCCCCTAGAGGTCTGGTAAAGGCTGGTATCTTTGTCTTGGCATCTCGGATCAAAAAATAACTAAAATCATGACTTTAATCTGATGCATGTGTATATATAGTACTTGACAGCGAAAGAGCATCTTCACTGTATATTGCTTTTTTGACATAAACTCCACTGTCAACTTGTTCTCTGCGCTTTTATACAAATTAAGTATAAGCAAACTCTGATTATCTTTTTATATAGTGCCAATAACTAGTTTTAGCTAGTTACCGAAATTCATGGACAACATGGGCGTTACAGTTTGGATCGTTTTGAGATTTTTTCTTTTCTTTTTCAGTTACATTTTTCTTTCTAGTTTGCAGTTTTCTTCTCAATATGAAAATTTCTCCATTTTTATTTTCCTTTTTGATGACGGACAAAATTCTTAAATGAGACAAGCTAGAATCTATCTTGGTCACTGCACATGCCCCCTGCAGGTGCAACAGAGAGAACCAGCTTGGGTAGTTGTTTACTCAAAAAACAGAAACCAACTTGTTATAGGTTTTCTCCATTCTTTCAGAAAAATGGCCACCTCCAGCTCTTGGTCAATGCTGATTTATAGGTAGTAGGTAGTCAAAAATGCAGACTGCAGGCCTGCAGCGGCTATCTCCATGCATAGAATACAAATAGATCAACCAATCAAAAATTTATTTTATTATACAATGTATTATAGCCTTTGGATTCTGGACTTCATACAGAAGGGCTCCATGTGGTATAGCTGATAACTCCTACCAACATGCTATTTTAGTGCTCTAGTTAGGTTTGTTTAGTTAAAAACTTGTAAGGTGCTTTGAAATAGAACTTGATCTTAAGACCGTACAGGAAATACCAATGATATTTAAGTTAGAAAAATATAATTTATTAACGATAGGTTCGCTGAATTTTTTTTTTTTCCAATGGCTAGATTGATAAAGAAATAACATAACATTTATGATTAGGGTAAGAAACACAAACATAAAATACACATCTGTAAATGATGTTAACAATCTTAATAACTTTTCTTTGTTCTTTTGTCTTTTTAATGTTAAAGGTATCTAATTAAACAGCCCACTTGAGAAAGAATTCGGATCCAGTGAAGTAATTCAATCTTTGAATTTTGGATGGAGACCGTTTGATCTGAATCCGCGAAAATCCAATCCCGAAGTGAGCGCACACATTCCGACGACGAATTTAAATCACGAAACGATCCCGAGCGACGAATTCGAATCGGACAACCTCAATCCAAAACTCAAAGATTGAATTACTCTAGGGAATCCGGATCCCTTGAGAAAGGGGTCCAAAAGAGGGGATTCATGCATGCTTCATATGAGATGGGACAGGAGCCGAATTTATCAACTTGCATTTCAGAATTAACTGAACCACTTTATATTCTCGAGCATTTTTTTCAAGGAGCAGACAAAAAGCCTTGTGTGTTCTTGACGTTCCATTTAGTTTTGAAGAATTCAAAGTAGGTCCGATGTCCATCGGATCTACTTTAGTTCGATGAGTTTAATTGACCGTCCAATCAACATTAAAATGCGTGCACTCTGCATTAAAATTCATGCGTGTGTGTTTTAATATCCATGTGCACATATCTTAATACTGATGGGACGGCGTTGGAACTAATTGGGCCCAAAAGTAGGTCCAATGCCCATCTGACCTAATCCTATCTCAATTTTGAAACTTTTGGTGCAGAGAATATATTATTTTGTCATTCCTAACTTATGTACCTTGACACGGAAAAACAAAAAAAATTATGAAAGATCGCAAATTTTGAAATTCGATAAAAAAAAATTATAGATACGTGAAGATAAAAAAATTGAGTTTCATCTTTTATCTTAAGAAAATAAAATTTATTTTGACGAGAAGTTTCAAAATTAGTTGTGGTAAGTAGGTAATTATGTTACTCCCGAATATTTTAAGTGTAAAAAATTGAAGAGGTGAATAACTGCCAACTGGACAAATCCTTAAAAAATAAAAACTATAATAATGTGTTTCTTTCCCCTTTTTTTGGGGAAAACTTTAAACTTGTATGTATTGTGACCTTTGTTTATTCCCTGTGAACAAGTACAGTTGTATTGATGAAATTCCAGGACCAAGTCCTTGTGAATCAATAAATCCTGTCTCGCTAGCAAACTATAAAGAACTTCCACATGCGCCTAGTCCCTAGATGGAAGGACACACCTACTTGTGTAGACGGCCGCCCCATTATTTTTTTTTATCTAATGGAGCAATTTGGATTGTTGTAATTTTAATCATCCACTAATGCTGTCAGCTGGTAATGTACTGTTTTTATTTTTATTGCTTAATAATGTATGTGTTTCTCTCGTGTAAGGTTTGATCGGTAAATTAAGCCCGGAGTTTAATTTAAGAAGAGTATTATTTTGTCACTAGATCAAAGACTGATTATGACTTTAATCAGTTGTTAAACTTACTTTAAAAAAAATAGACAAAAATCTCTAAATTTGACGGTGCTCGAGCAATGGTGGAATATTATTGTAAATGTAATATACTTGTATTAAATATTTCCTATCTTAATCTACGAATCTCCATTTCCGACGCTAATTTGTGCCTCTTGTGATTTTAGAGAGACATTCTGAAATACTTTATTTTTAGTTAAGAGTGTCGATTCTTAACTCGAACTGATATATCAAATCATAATCAATTTGATTCATTTAAAAATTAAAACTGATTTGTAAGTTTACATTCTATTCCGGAAGAGTAGGCCGTAAGGAAAAAGAGTTAAGAAAGTGGGCTCGTCCCGTCTCGGGTCGACGGGCCGAGACTAAGAAAAGGGGTGAAGATTTGAAGGTATTAGTGCTCTATCCTCTATAATACCTTGTTTTACGGAAAATGCGGCTCATATTACCGGAAATTCTCCGCCTTAAATAGGGGGTCCCAGACCGTTAGAACGTGTTGTCAAAACGGTTAGGGAAGTTCACATAGGAGCAATGATGCCCGCATAATCGGCGGTAACACTCGCATAACCGGCGTAGACGCGAAGTCGAGGTTGGGCTGGGCCTTATCGGTTGAGGCCCAACTCGACTTCGCGAGCCGGATTGTTTCGAGTTGATTGGGCGAGGCCCAGCTTGGTTCTTGCCAGGCCGTTCGACAGCTGGGCTATGAGCCTCGTTTTATTTGATCTCGGATTGGCCCCAAAAGGGGGTCCGGGTCCCGAGCTATTTTTCAGGCCTGTCGCGTAACGACCCGACTGGGCCTCATTGGACAGGTTTGTTGTCAGTCAGCGAGCCTTGCTGCTCTCAGTCTCGAGCTGGCCCCGGGAAAGGGTCCGAGTCCCGAGTTGCTTATGGGTCGCAACCATATTAAGGGCCCTATTTTATTTAACCTCAGGTTGGCCCTTGGCGGGGTCCGAATCCTGAGTCATTTGTTGGGCCGAGTTAAAGTTTATTGAGAGTCATTGACAAATGAACTTATCAAAATGAATCGAATACGAGTTCAAATTATCTCATTAGTATCTTTTAAAAAATATTTGTAATTATTTATTGGACTTTAGATATGGAGTTTGGCCTATGTTGGGATGGAGATTAAAGTTATAGCGGAATAAGTTGCTTACTCCATATTAAGATAGTATAAGTTTTTTTTGTTTGGTTGTGGTTTAAAGTGAAGTTATGACTTAAAATAATTGTTGAATTGTATATTGTTGTATTTATGTGTGGGTTGTTTAGAAAATATATGTTGTATTGAAAATGACAATTTGATTATATGGCGTATTTTTATTGCTAGCAAAAAAATATAGTTATTTGGTCTATTTTTTTATCTTACTTATTTGATAATAATTAACAAGTATTTTTTAATTACAAACTGATTTAAAATTTAAAAATCATTGTTGTTATATTTTGTTTTGTCGTAATGTTATTATTAGTACATTCTTAAAACTAGTTGGATGGACAAGAACTAAGCTCATTTTATAACACAAATTTTTATCCAAAGATACTTTTGCATATGAAAATTAGATTACATGATTATGAATAAACTAACACGGGTGATAAAAATTCTAGGAACAACAAAGTAATAGTAATAATAATCTGTTTTAAATTATAATAACAATAGTAATAATGATAATAATATTATTATTGTATGAATAATAATAATGATGAAGATGAAACAATAACGATGATGATAATAAAACTAACAATAATAATGATATAATTATTATTATAATTATTATTATAATAATGATGATAATATTATATGCTAATAACAACAATAACTTAAAATATGTTAATCCATCTCGTCAGATGAATTAACTTATTTCATCATAAATCATCTCTTACTCTTAACTTATTCCATCACAATTTACCAGTATTTGACTCACTTAACTAGAGAAATAAACTCCTCATTCCTTACTTTATGCCACAACTAAAGACGGGCTTGATGTTTTAATAATAATGAAAAGAATTTACCATCTTTGCAATCATAATATTTTTCTTACACCTGACACTCGTTTTTATAAATTTGATTAGTACTATAGTTTACTTTCTTCTAATAAGAATTCAAAATATGTATGATAATTTGGTTATAGTTGTCAATTTGTCACACACACACACACATCAATACAAGAGTATTTAAAAATGGATCTCCTTTTCGACCCTAATGGTCATTATCGGCCAATTAAATTAAAAGCAATCAAACGAATTTGAATAAAATATTTTTATCATTATTGTTTCCTCAATTTCAAATTAAAATTTTACGGTTTTACCTACCACGATCCCACCAGCTTAAAATTGTTTCACATGGATCTATCGTAGACATTTTATACTTGGGATCTATTTGAGCACGAATATTTACAAATGAAGAGTTCAAATTTGCGGGGACACGTTTCTAGTTGGAGATGAAACGGAAATCGGGTACAGATATTGACAGAGGAACGTTTGCTTCATGCAGCGATTGAATAATAGAGTCAAAACAGCTCTGCATAAGACCCGTACGATGCATGAAGCAAATACTGCTCTGTCAATAATCTCATATTTAGCAAAATTTTGAAAGAAATCCAGATAGGGAAAGTATATTGAGTCCCGACGGCAGTTATAAATGCAATCTGCCTAAATTTATGCTTATCTAGCTGGGCCTCTACGAGATGCATTTAGATCTGCCACCACCGCACAGGAGCAAGAGAGCTGGAGAGCTGGAGAGTGGAGAGGAGCAACAGCTTTAGGTTTTCTACGGGCCCCGTTTGTTCTCCTTCTGTAGGTCTGTAAATGTACATTTATGGCGTGCACCGGGTCCACATCACTTTGTCTGATAGTTTCTCATACAAATTTGTGGCTGCTATTTCGGAAAACGGAGCCGAAATTTTTTTGAATGACAAAAGTTATTTTTAAAACAGATTATTTGGGATTTTGAATAATTAAATTCGACAAAAGGACGTACCTTCAAATTCTGTCTCAAACCAATTTTCTCTGAATTAAAAATAAAAATAAAGACGATCTTTCACAAAATGTCCTTCAGAATTAGATTTAAATGAACGTCATTCGCTTAGAACGGTGATTTGATATAATGTTCCAATCAAGAGACCTAATTTGATATATCATTTAAATTTCGAAACGTAATTTCGTAATATGTATTATTTAGAAATGTAATTTGAGCAAAGCTAGCGTGTGTTATGCTTATCAAGTGAGTTTCATGAGCATAGCATAAAAAATCTATCATATCGGCTACAAATGACGAATTCAAATTGTTGGAACCAATTTACTTTACGCATGATGCATGTACATATAAAATTTTGAAATTGGCGAATATATTTAATAGAAAGTCAAGTGGTCAAAAAATAAAGTCTTATAAATTATTTTAATACATTCATTTTTTTAATTATTTTACTGTTTGACTTTGTACTAAATTAAGTTGAAAACTTTCAAATTTTGTATGTACACGATCACTCATGAAGCAAATCGGTTTCAACGATTTAAATTCGTCGTTTAAAACTAATTTGATAAAAAGTTTGAGATTATGCTTACCAAGTCCTCTAATTAGCATAGCACGTGCTAGCTTTATTTATGTAATTTTATGATATGTTTCATTCTAGATTTAAAACTTTTTTGTATCAAATCCTATCAGAGAAAGTAGGTTTGGGATATAAATTCAATGTTTTTTTTTTTCTGTTCCGACTCTATAGTTAGATTTGTAAATATTTATTTTTAAAATAATTTTGATAATTTAAAATATTTTGAGAATGTAGAGATGGCAAATGACAATATAAAAACCCGTCCTACAGACGTCCTTTTGATGCCTTTGGGACCAAACATATGCCTATATATATATATATATATATATTTTTTTTTTTATGTTAAAAGCAGAGACTAAACAGACGAAAAGCTTCCTTTGTTTGGTGTTTATATAATATATTATCATGCATGTTTAAGCAGTTCTTGGTGGTTTAGATCGGATCTATGCAGGATTAGCTCACTTTTACAAACGGAGAGAAGCTTTATCAATTATCATCGGACAAACATTAGCACGATCAGTGTTGTTTATTTGCTTGCATCGTTTTTTAGGAAAGAAAAAGGTATACTGTATTACTGTGGCCTTTTCCAATATACCCCAAAAATATTAGCATGCATACAACAAGTATGAAACATTTACAATGGCAAAACATTGGTCTTGATAATAATAGAATACAATGAATGTTTTATTTCGGAAGCTTGAAACAAAACTCGGAAAAAGCAGACAATTTATTTTCCAAGGCCCAGGACAGGAATTCGGATCCAGTGAAGTAACTCAATTTTTGAGTTTTAAATGGGACCGTCTGATTCGGATTTGAGACCATCCATTCCGAAATGGAGTGCACACATTCTGACGACGGATTCGAATCCCGAGACAATCTCAAGCGACATAATCGAATCGAACGGTCCCGATCGAAAATCCAAAAGTTGGGTTACTTTAGGAGATCCGGACCCCAGGGACAGGGTTGTCAGTCGCTTGGTACATAGCCTAATTTGGACTGATGTGTGCTTTGACCGTGCGATAAAGCATGCTCTATAGCTTAAAAATTTATTTATGACAGATACATCCAGATCCCTAATAAAAACAGAAATTAACGGCTATTAATTACCACTGGGCTGGCAATTGGTACAAATTCGGAATTCACGGTTCACCATGGCCAAATTCCAACCCAATTTTCAAACTCCTTTTTATTAATCCAATTCCAGCTGCCTTGGTTTATACCAATTACCAGGCGTTATTAATTTACCCCCGAATCAAGCTCCCTCGGTTCAAAAATTGGGTCGCATTAAACACCTAGCCATGGCTAAATCAAATTCCAAAGCATAATATATTAAATATCGGATTTCACCTCTCCATATCTAATCAAACTGGAGAATCAAAAAGCGACATATTATGAACAACACATATGAAACAGGATGAGTCCAGTTAAATAAAATGGAGGGTATCAATAAAGAACATTGGACTGTGAGATTAGTATTAATCTCTGTTCCCCTTATCCAAAGCCGAGACTACATTGGGCCGTGCACTGGGGACAAAGGAGTGAGAGAGGGTCTTCTCGTGTCATGGGAATAGATTTACCAATTTAGACTCATGTTAGAGTTGATTATTATTCTATGATGAGGGGTAGTTTAGTAATTTGTGATAATTTGGCTTCAATCAAGGGTGGGCAGGCTATCTGCCTATTGGGAAATGGGAAGTGCACCCCTAAAGCATCGGGGATTGAGTGGGTCAATTTGGTAATTTTTTTTCAAGTCCTCATATTAGAGCAACACTGCAGACCTCTGTGTTGCATCACTAAATATGTGTACCAAAAGAAAAAGAGACTTCAAAAAAATATATAAAATAATATTTTAATAGCTAAATACTATACAGATTTTCCTATAATCATAATATGAACTATCATTATACATATTGTTACTTACAAACCGTTAGAATAATTATATTAAATTATTAAGTTACACCAGTCGACATATTAGAACTAGACATGATGAATTCTAAAATTCTAACATGACTTCATAGTTCATAGTTGTTTCAAACTATTTCACATATTTAGGTCTTGTTTACGAAATTAATTTTACCTAGTTGAAGGTCCGCACTATCACCAAAGACCAAGTACTAAGGTAAGTGTATAATTTAGTGCTGGGCCATGTCTGTCCAAGAGCCTTTGAATGAAGACAAGTGAGTGAGTGGAGCTGGGTTGGGCTGGGACTGGGAGACCACCATCTGCAGTGACTAAGACTCTTTGGGCTAAGGACCAAAATATAAATAAAAATAAAATATTAACAATAACAAAAAGAAAGTGGAGGGGTTTGTAATAAATAATAAATTTTAAACAATTTTATTCGAAAAGGCTGTTGCTTTCGCTTTGACCCATCTCTTCTTTACATACACATATGGCCCCACCTACAACTACAAAATTACAAATTAACCAAAATCCAATCCCCAACATTGCACATTTGCAGCTCTCCCTAAAAGCACCTCCCTCTCTCTACCTTCCTTTTACACTCCCCCCTCTCTCCGTCTCTCCTCTCTTTCTCTCTCTCTCTCTCCCTGCTTTTATCCTAGTTCCCCTTTCTCTCTCTATCTTTGTGGGTGCTAGGATTTGGCCTACAGTATCAGCTGTCTCACATCTGCCAAAGCAAAGATTTAAAGCTGGGACGAGGTAAACCCTTTGTCCCCCCTTTTATTCCATTTTCTGATCGATTTTCCAATCGTCTTCTGGTTTTTGCTTCTGTTTTAACGAGCAACGAGTATCAATCCGTGGTTCTTCTATTGGGGATTGATTGTCTGATTTCTCTTGGGCATTAGTTCATAGATCTGTATAATTATAGTGCAAATTAGGGATTGTAAGATTTACTTTTGCTGAAAGGCCCTTTTATTCTATTAACTGGTTTTATTTTTCAACTAACTTTTCCTAGAAAAGATTGTATTGATGTGGATGGATTTGAGTGCTCCGTTTTCTATGAATCAATGGTTAAGTCCCGGCTGCATTGTGTCCTTTTTGCCCAAAGACCCCTCCTTTTAGGTTGGTTATGGTCCACCTCTCTATCTTTCATTAGTAAAGGGTGTACCTCGATGCGCTTTGCATGTGATTTGTTGTCTCTAGGCGCTTTGTTTGATCCATAGGAATTAGTGTCGAGCTCGTACTTCGTTTAGTGTAGGTATGCAACTCTCGGGGGTCTCCTTGCAAGGTATCCAACATTGGTTCTTTGGGTTTGATTAGATTTTTTAGATGTAGACTAGCTAGAATTGTATTTTATTTTTTTGGTGTAGTTGTTGGGCAACAAAGCAATAACCTGTAGTTGATTTTGCTGACGACACCTCATTTTGTAGCTTCTTTTATCTCAATTGTTAAACTTATCTAATTATTTGTTCTTCTTTTTGTAGCATTCTCTGATCACAGTTGAGCTGAAGCTCTTTGCCCACAACTGTAGCATGAAGTGGTAGTATTCAATTCACTTGATATAAAACTATCAATCGGTAGAACCTAGCTAGTGAACTCAAATGGCTTCAAAAACTGCAACCCAAAGCCATGTGGAACCCCAATCCAAACTCAATACTAACCAAACAATTGATTCAGACCCCAAAATGCAATCTTCCTTAGAAAACCTGAAACTGTCCACGAAGTCAGACCCAATTCCCCCTAACGATAAGCAATCCCAAGAGGATAAGAAACCTATGCCTCAACCTGATGCTCCTGTGGACCCAGCCGAGACTGAAAACAGACAAAGTCAAGAGAAGAAGAGCTCGAACAAGAGCAGTATCAGTGACAGCTTTGTTTCTGCCAAGGTCAGTGAGGCCACAAACAACAGCTCAAGCCTTAGAAAAACAAGTGAGCGGGCGGAATTCACTGAAAGCGGCAAATCAAGCATGTGCCGACCGAGCACGAGCAGTGACATTAGTGACGAGAGCTCGTGTAGCAGTCTGAGCAGCAGCATAAATAAGCCCCACAAGGCGAATGATTCGAGATGGGAAGCAATACAGATGATTCGTGCCCGAGATGGTGTTCTTGGCTTGAGCCATTTTCGCCTATTGAAAAAACTCGGGTGTGGTGACATTGGAAGTGTGTATTTGTCGGAGTTGAGTGGCACCAAGAGTTTTTTTGCTATGAAGGTTATGGATAAGGGGTCGTTGGCTAGTAGGAAGAAGCTGCTGAGGGCACAAACCGAGAGGGAAATACTGCAAAGCCTCGACCATCCTTTCTTGCCGACACTGTACACGCATTTTGAGACCGATAAGTTCTCGTGTCTTGTCATGGAGTTCTGTCCTGGGGGGGATTTGCATACACTTCGCCAGAGGCAGCCCGGCAAGCACTTCACTGAGCAAGCTGCTAAGTATGTGGTTTA
This sequence comes from Carex littledalei, assembly GCA_011114355.1. Taxonomy (NCBI): domain Eukaryota; kingdom Viridiplantae; phylum Streptophyta; class Magnoliopsida; order Poales; family Cyperaceae; genus Carex; species Carex littledalei. Next base: position 6,819,924 of record CM022092.1, on the reverse strand, counting down.
TTCTATTTATTTATTGTGATATTTTTAGTAGGCAATTTTGTACTAGAAAATCGTATAACTAAAAATACCACTAATTACTCGGTATTGCTTGCTAGGATACACCAAATTTGTTAATCAGAGATCATTTTTTTTATTTGGTTTTTCTTGGCCTGAGTTTAAGGTATATTTAATTTTTCAGTTACTAAATGTCATATTGGTTTGGCCAGTGGAGACTTGGACGTCTTCCTCTGATAATGGTATTATGTTAATTTGCTAGGTTTCTAATTTTATGTGAGATATCTATTGTTGGAACTTGGTATCTTTGTTTACATTATTATTTCATCGGGAAACCATTCATTTAGATTTTTTTCTTTGGATATGAAGAAAATTCTTTTGTTTAAATCACAGCTTGGAACCAGTATGCTTCAAAAAACTAATATGTTGATCTAATTAATTTCAGATTCTATGTTGCCGAGGTACTACTATCATTGGAGTACCTACATATGCTAGGCATTATATACCGTGACTTAAAGCCTGAAAATGTACTAGTCCGAGAAGATGGCCACATTATGCTCTCTGATTTTGACCTCTCCCTTCGATGTGCTACAAATCCAACCCTGATCAAAATGTCCAACCCAAACCCAGATTTAAAATCCAACTCGTCGGCATATTGTGTACAACCTGCTTGTATTGAGCCTTCTTGCATGATCCAGCCCTCCTGTGTGGCCCCCACCACCTGCTTTGGACCCCGCCTTTTCTCCTCCAAGTCCAAAAAGGATCGCAAACCTAAATCTAAACCCAAATCTGATATTGCCAACCAAGTAACTCCTTTACCTGAGCTTATAGCCGAGCCAACTGATGCTAGATCAATGTCTTTTGTTGGGACCCACGAATATTTAGCTCCTGAAATAATAAAGGGGGAAGGGCATGGCAGTGCAGTTGATTGGTGGACATTTGGTATATTTTTGTACGAGCTTTTGTTTGGTAAAACCCCTTTTAAGGGCTCAGGAAATAGAGCTACTCTATTCAATGTCGTTGGTCAGCAGTTGCGGTTTCCCGAGTCACCAATTGTCAGCTTCTCGGCAAGGGATTTGATAAGGGGCTTGTTGGTTAAAGATCCACAGCACCGTCTTGCATACAAGAGAGGCGCCACGGAGATTAAGCAACATCCCTTTTTTGAAGGGGTGAATTGGGCTTTGATTCGGTGTGCCAGCCCGCCAGAAATTCCTAAGCCAGTTGAGCTTGAAAGAGTCCCGAAACCTGCACCTGCTGCTGCTGAGAAGGATCCAAAGACAGTACCAAATGGCAATCAGCATAAGGGATCTGATAATTATCTAGAATTTGAGTTCTTTTAGGCTTATTTTTTTTATTAAGAGACCTGTAGAGATTTTCTTTCCATTATGTCTTAATTTTTACATGACCTTTTATTTTAATTTGTTTTTCCTTCTATTTTATATTTCATGCTGTAGATTGTCAGCTAGGGGAGTGGCAGTTTGTGTTACTTCCAGGTGGATTAGTTTTGGGCCTAATTTCTGATGTTAAAAGATTGCTGGCATCTTTTTTAGTTTATGCTAGAATTCCATCTTTTTTTTTAGAGATGATGCTGTTGTACAACTTAATGATTTAATTTTGATGACATAACATGATAAACATTTGATGTGATTGATTAGATTCTTGGCTTCATGATTAAAAAAAAAAAAAAAAAGTAAGCTGGAATTTGTACAGTCCTTGATGGTATGAGCTGTTCCAGATTTGTTCAAGGATGATAATGCTTAAATTTAAGAACATTTCTATAATGAAATGATCAAGGATGATCTACGTTTCCATGTCAGCTGAATTATAGGTGCTATAGATTTGTTCTTTAAATAAAAGGAAGCTAAAACTTTTTGTAAGGATTTACAAGATCTGGTCAACAATCAAGCACATGGTATGCAATAATCAAGCCACCAAGACAAATCCCTGCTCCCTAACTGACACTTAGATTTTAGGCAACATAAGATTTGTTTCAAGAAATAGCACAAAAGTCAAACACAAAGAGGGCAGAACAACCCTAATTTAAGGCTAAAATTCTGATTTCAACATTAAAGCATACACTTGTTAAAAATTTATATTTTCTATTAGTCATCAGAATGTCAAGAATTATACATATAATGCGATCAATCAAATGTCAAATATTGTGTTGATTGCTTCTTTATTTTCAATTTTTTTTAGTAAAGTGAAACTTAAATGCTATATAGTTTGTAGTAATTATTTATTGATGATATCATTTTTATATTTGATCATTTTTAGATATTAATTCTTTTTATGTCATTTTTAGCATATATCTTATAGAAAGTTTATTCTAGAGAGTTCAATAAATAATATAATCAGTTTAATCCGTATAATTAACAAAACTCATATGTTAAAAAAATAAATAGATTGGATGAGTTATGGATGAATTTTCAGACTTGAGAGAGTCCTCTAGGCTCTAGCGTTGAAGAAAATGATGCGGAAGTCCAATAGAAAGACTAAAATCCGGGATAGCAATTAATCGGGCTTTTATTGCCCGGGAATAGCGCACCGCTTTAAATGTTCCCAAATCTAATCTCTCTCCTGAATCCTGATGAGGAAAGAGCGCCTCTTTCCTCTTTCTTTACAGGCCCGTCAGGCCCAATATCTATTCTAGGCCTACTAAGCCCGAAATTACCGATTTTCTAGTGGCTGCTTGGCAAAGTAGCATAATACCAGTGACCGTAGAGAATTTGGTCGGAGATGCTGCGGTCTCTAGTGAGGCACGGCCGCGCGATCCGGCCCGTCGGATCGGGCGATGCGCCGAGCGATCTGATCCGCGCGAGAATCTTCGAGAGGGAGAGAGCGAGGCGGCGACCGCGCGACCCGTCAAGGGATGAGTTTTTTGTGCCGACGCCGGAGTCGGCGGCGTGGCTCGACACCGCCACTTTGCCCATGGTCCTCACCGCCGTCGCCGTTGCACTCTTCGCCAAGCTCCTCATGATGGTATTGCTTTTTTATTTTCACTTTGCAACCTAAATACGGATTAATAGGGAAATTAAGTTGGTTTGTATTCACTGTATGATTTTAAACCCTACTGGTATCCTGTATCAGAAATAAATTTGTGCCGTTTTACTTGAAGGATCTTATGTTTTAAATTATTTGTGTGCTTGTTTATCATTGATGTGTCTAATTTTTAACTTTTTCTGTGCAGTGGGCCCTTGGTTACCTACTATACTTATTTGTTCCTTTATTTGGGTTTGTGCTGATGTCCCTTGTATCTGGTAGAAAATTGGGAAAAGACAGTGTGCTTAATAATGTCATTTTAACTTTAAAAAGTTCACTGGGTATGAAATAAGGTGGAATGGAGTTAATGTTCCATCTGTATGTGTAAATTGAGGTTACGATATCCTAAAATGCTGAGTAAAAAGTATAAAATGGATTAAAATAATTATGACCAAGATTGATATTTAGAGCTAGAGTGATATGTGGGCTTGTGGCCCGAGCATAATGTTTATATCGCAGATGAAATTCTATTCATTATATACAACTTCAAATCAACAAAAATGAGCTAGAAAAGACTACCTGATAAAGATTAATATGGAGAAACAGTTCAAAACCTAATTGATACTGCATGTGTTATCATAAGTACTGTAGTGTACAAAACTCAAACGATTCTTTTAGGCACTTGGCCTTATTGTTTCAACAAATAAAATTTATATTATCACTATACTGGCAATAATTGCATATTTCATAATCCACCATTTTTTTCTTTTTTGAGCAGTATGACGACTCAAAAGCACAAGAGCGGCTAGAGAGAAAGATCCAGAATGCTCCAGAGGGCCAAGGCACAGTTCGAATGCTGACTCAGGAAGAATGGGAGGAGGTACAAGAAATCAGGCCAAGAACTCCTTTTGAGTCTAGGTTAGCTCGACCTAATGCGCGCATCAGAACTGGTGACCCCCTTCATTTGGTTAGTATTATATAAATTTTTCAAACATTTATAATGCTTATTTTTTTTTTCTTTACTTAGTTTCTTTGTCCAAACAGACCAATTATTGATCCTTAATTCCAGAAAGCATCCCCCCACACCAGGTAACCCTCAAATTTGTAGTGGACAAAAAGACGCTGTCTCATAATTATTTATTTATTTTTTCTCTCTGGAAGCATCCATCCCTACCATCATCTTTGCACAAACTATATGTAGATCTAGTTTCTTCTTTAAAATAGCTATAGTTGGACGACTTGGACCCAGAGAAATGAGACAAAAGGATTAAGTGCCAATGATAAAATAGAAGGAGAATTTGTATGTGAATTGGATCATTTTAATTGGCACAAACCTGTGTTTAATAATATGATGAAATTAAGGTCACAGTAGTGTTGTCGAAAATAATATGCGCTTGGTGGAGGGATGGTGCACGGCCAAGAGATTAATCATTATGCAGCACATTAATCTGATTTTTGCGGATTTGACGTTGAGTTTAATATACATACAAATATTTATTAATTCAAACAAAAATAAGTGATTCACGTACTGAGAATAGAATGTATCTTTTTTTTTTCTCTACTTAGTTTCACTTTAACCGACTTTTAGACAGTTCTGAATATGATATGTACCTACTTGTTATGCTTTTTTTTCTTTAACCAGACAATGGGTTCTGAAAATGCTTCATCCGACGGAGAAAGCCAAAAATAACAAAACAAGTGCTCTTTGCAATTTACTTCTGTAAAGTATTTTATAATGCAGAAAAATCAATCATTTTCAAGAAAATATTGAAAATTCTCTGGACATCTAATAAAATAAATAAATTACCCTTTTAAAAAGATTGTTAAGTCCAGCTAGTCGTAACATTTAAATTTTTTAATATCTATTGTCTGGTTGAGAGACTAAATTTTTTATTTTTTTAACAATCTGCCTATACGAGGCAGTTATGGAGTAAAAGAATCAGTCATGTTCGAGGAATCATAAAAAATTTTACTAATGTCCAAATGAGGAAAAAATAGTATTAAACGAAGAGTGAGGCTATGGTGCTATGCATAGCACGGATGGGGTCCGTGCTACGGCTCAAAATTTGACTTTTCAAAATCCTAACGGTCGATCCAACCGTTCAATGTGATAACCATATGAATATGTACTTGCAAACTAAATTTTATATTTTTTCGAATTTTTTTACTATTTTTTTAGATAGGTAGAAAAATCAGTGTTTTCTGAAAATTCTGGACCATCAAAATTCTACCTATCTAAAAAAATAGTAAAAAAATTCGAAAAAATATAAAATTTAGTTTGCAAGTACATATTCATATGGTTATCATATTGAACGGTTGGATCGACCGTTAGAATTTTGAAAAGTCAAATTTTGAGCCGTAGCACGGACCCCATCCGTGCTATGCATAGCACCATAGCCTCACTCTTAAACGAAAGCTTATGTAGTCTACTTTCTATTGATTTTGAGATCATCCAAATTGGAGTTTGAATGAAGAACATATGATTCGAACAAGCAACGGCTCGCAGTCTGTCCGATTAATCATTTGAACCTGGTAATGTGCTCTGAACAGTATATGTGAAGGTGTCCCCACCAACCCTGACTAGTCAGTCTTGGTGGCTGTTTTTTCACAACACTAGGCCATAGTATTCCATTTGTATACTTTTATAATGCCTTGGTTAGTATGTGTTTAAAATGAATGTATTTTGCAAATCACAGATCATAATTTTTTTTGTGAATACTGACAAACACTGATCACAAACAGTGTTTTTTTCTTTGTTCTTTTTGCAAAATGTTTGTGTTTTTTAACTGAGCTTATACCTGTGGTGTACAGGAGGACGTGAGGGATTGGACAATTGACATAATCACTGATGCCCTGACTAGAGTTGAAGACTCTGTAAAACATAAATGAGGTTTGAATTGTACAGACATCATTTTTTTCAGGAAGCACAGACATCATTTTGAGGCTGTTGTTATTTGTTTTCTTTTGCTCCATTAATTTTGGAATCTTATTAAGTGCATCAATTGTCTAAATGCCATCAGCGTCTTATCTCTGCATTGTCCAGTGGTTTTACATGGCTTGTTCTCTTTTGATGGCTTTCTTGTCTTGATCATGGCATGTTCTGGAGTTGTAAGTTTGCCAAAGGACAAACAGTTTTGTAACATGCCTAGGGGCTAACTGCTAGTAAATAAAAAATGGTTTTGTAACAGATGTTTTTCCTTATACTACCAGGAATTCATGTTATTGGTTGAACAATTAATCTTAACTTGTTATTGTGTCATATCTGAGAAAATGTGAAGGTGATATGGCGGCTGAGAAAAGATAAGGCCATCCATGTTGCACTATGCACAACTTATTGGCGCAGTAAAGTGTAGCATGGATGTTATAGTATTTTTTTGTTGAGATACCATGGCTCTTTGGTCCAATATGTGCACTTTTTAATTTTTAATATTATATGTCATTTATCACTTGAAAATAACTTGAGAAAATGGTTCGGGAGGTTTTGAGTGGAAGTTACCTCACCGTATAAGTTGAACCCGAATTGTTCGTTATTAATTAGCATGAATTTTGAAGGGACCTTAAATTCTAAGCAAGACACATGCACTCGTAGTTACATGCCTTCTATAGTTGTTTAAAGTGTTATCGGCATCAGAATTATACGACAACAATCGCCTCACCTCTTGTGCATTGTAAAACAATGATAATATCGTGTATGATACACCAGCAAGTGATTTCTATTAATTTGTTGTTTTATATCTAAGCACATAAAAAAAATGAAAATTTGAGATCCAAGTTTTCGTCATATTGTAAAATCTAAGCAAGATACTATAATAAAGAATGAATGTTGATCTCAGAGGGCTGGTATTGCGAACGTCCAAAAAATTTGTGAACGCTAGTATTGTTCACGTTCTGTTATTATTCATGCAAGAAGTCTATTTATTTGCTCTGAGATGAGAGTCCGTATCATCTAAAATACTATACATTTAATGAGTAGATGAATATTCAAATAGTCTTCAGATGTTTGTTACTCTGCGAGTCCTGACCCCCTTCACCCACCCCAGCCTACAACAGTACATGTGTTGCATATCTCAACTGTCCAATAAGAGACGGAATTAGAAAATTTAGATAGGAGGTTTAACATTTTAAATACATAATCCATGGTTGGGAAAATAATTTATGGACAATAAAAGTCCGTAGGCACTTTAAATTTTGCTCCTTAAACCTTTAAACTTTTTTCTACAATCATTACTTGTGTTAAGTCTTTCAAAAAGCTTTAGCCAGACTCGGTCAAAGATTAGGATAAAAACCACGAATTACTAGTGTTTTATAATCTACAACTTGAAATAGCTTAGTGGGACTTAGTGTTTTATAATCTACTACTTGAAATAGCTTAGTGGGAGGAGGTACCGCCAAATTACTAGTGTTTTATATCTACAACTTAAAATAGGTATATTGTGGAAAAGGTCACGAGACCATTTCTCATGCCATATAATGTTTACTGAACTACGAGACAAAGATATCCGGTAAGTAAGGATATATAACTTAATATGAAAATATCAGCGTACGCAGATCTTTCATATAATTAACATATGTATTGGTTGCCCTAAAAAGCTTGGAGGGCATTTTTAAGGCAACCTCGGCAAGTTTTCAAAAAGAACATAAAACTAAAGAAATAACAGAGAGACTTACCAGCCATTGCCAATTAATAGAGAGAGAGAAAGAGAGAGATGGGTGATGGTGGTCTCTTTTCAACTGAGCAGGCAAGGGGAAGAGTTGCATATAGGCTATATGCTTGCACTATTCTAGCTGGAATATGCATGATACTATACTACAGATCAACCCACTTACCAGCCACATGGCAAGAAGGAAGATGGGCATGGATCGGGCTTTTCCTAGCCGAGCTCTGGTATGCATTTTACTGGATTGTCATCCAGTAGGTCCGCTGGAACTCGGTGTATCGCTGCACCTTCAAAGAGAAACTTTCACAAAGGTTCTCTCTTTAAACACCTCTTCACTTGAATCTTTGTGACATCCTATTTAATTTTACAGTTTTTTTTCCTCATCCTTTTTTTTGGAAGAAATCATGCTTTTCACCCAGACAAGTACACTGGTTATCATATTTGGATATATTAAGTGCTAATAGAAACAATAAATTGATCGAATCAAATGTAATGATTCAAAGCGTAAATCCACAATAATGTTCAAGAGCTTATTTCAGTGAAGTGAAACTTTTGTTTTCTTACCACCTCATGGTACTGGTCCAGTGGCCCTCTCAGAAAATCCTTTTGTCACACATACCACTATGAAGTACCAAGAAATAGAATAAAAGCCACAATTGATCCAGAATTCCAAATGATCACATACAAAATGATTCTAAATAATATTTGAAAATGAATTATCAGATAGCATACACCAATGTATGGCACGTGCTCCTACAAAAACTATTTTTCTAACTTTCTATTCGTTCTTGAACTGTTACAAACCTCATAATTCAAGCAGATTTGTACATATAATTCCCAAAATAACATGTTTACCTACTATGTAATCCGCATACTGGAGAGAATAGGACTGCTGGAAGTCTCCAAAAAGCTCTCGCTCTGCACAGGTTTTCCTGCACTTAACAAACATCAAATTTTCAACGCTCTCACATATTATTGGAATGTGAAAAGTTCCATCTCAAAATTATCGGAGTATCAGTAATATATATTATTATTTCTTAACACTTTTGGGGCAGATACGAAGAAAGGCTACCAAATGTGGACATATTTGTGTGCACAGCCGATCCATTTGCAGAGCCTCCGAGTCTAGTAGTATCAACGGTTCTCTCACTCATGGCATACAATTACCCACCAGAGAAATTGAATATTTATCTCTCTGATGATGGTGGTTCCATTTTGATATTTTATGCAATGTGGGAAGCATCTCAGTTTGCCAAGTGTTGGATTCCGTTTTGCAAATGGTACAAGGTAGAGCCCAGAGCCCCAGCTGCATATTTCTCCTCTGCAGAGTCCCAACAACATGTCAAATTATGAGTGGTTACGTAAGAAGGTATGTGAAACGATATTTGATCTTCTTTCGAGGACTGCAGACTTGGGCAATGGTTATTTACCAATATACACTTGGCAGCACAGATACAATAACCAATACCAGAATCAATTTTTCTTTTTATAAACTGAAAAGCTTCATAACTTTTTCATAGAAGCCCAAGTTCTCAGATGAATCAGAAATTGAAAGTCAAGGATGAAACCTGCAATTTGCGTCCTTGAAACAGGGGTTCTCCACAAATTTTCCAAAGAACTGATTCATTTTCTCAAATAAAGAACAATAGAAGAATAATTTCATATGAATCAGCCCCTATCTGGAGTTCAGATCTAAGGTGCAAGGATACATGAAGGGTCTTGCATCCTTGATAAGCAAATCAACTGTGGGGCTGATTCACATCCCCAAGGATTCTAACCAAATTGCATTCTTTGGCATATTTATCTCCAACCCCCCCCCCCCCCCCCCCCCCCCCCCCCACCACCACCACAAACAAAAGATGAGTCTGTTTTAGAAGTTTTGCAGACAACCCTTGACTTACGATTTATGTCAAATATATCTGACAGTTTTGGTTCTTATTCTTATAAGAAAGTGATAAATCTTTTTGCATGATAAAATAATCCTACCAAACAGTACCAATATACATGAGCACTGTATAAGTAACCCATCTGTTCCACTCTGGTACGTACCAACATGTCCAGTCCAGAATGCCACCATGAAAAATTTACTTTCTGTATATTTGGATAGCCTAACTAGATGAAAATTGCACTTCACTAATATGCGTGCATGCAGATTTTATATGAGGAAATGACAAACCGCATAGACTCTATAGTAATGTCAGACAAGGTCCCAGAAGAGTTAAAGGCAAATCATAAAGGATTTTTACAGTGGAGACATGAGATGACTTCAAAAAAGCACCCTCCTATTGTTCAGGTAACTCAATTATTTGAACCAGTCTGGTTGACTACCTCACCAGGATCATAGTGATAGCATCCCCACATTCCCCTCATGTCCACTAACTGAAGTCCAACTTTCCCTTATTTAAGAAAAAGATTACTTGAATGTGCCTCGCAGACACACTTCTATGTACTGTTAATAAAAAATCTTTACTTTTTTTAGTTTGGAGGAAAAAATATTAGAAAAACCATAATAGCAAAGTGTTTAGTATGATTATTTAAAAAAATATATAAATAATTATAAGGAAACAGATCACTTAACAACTATTTATCTTGACAATTATAAAATAGAGTCTAAATTTGAAAGCCAACATTACAGTCATGATCTATAAGGTGCAGCATATCAAGACTATAATAATATGACGAGCTTGGTGCATGTTTTACTGCTCATTAAGTGATTGGAATTGTCAATGATCTAAAATTAACAGCAGTTCATAAATCATAAAGTGATACTCAAGTTTAACGACATTTGTTAGTATGCTATCCATAACAACATACTGTAAATTTATTTATAATTTTCCATCTTATTGGGATTGATTTGTGAAAATATCATCAAAATTGTCAAGGTAAGCCATTAACAAGTGATCCCTCCCTTTGTTATAGTTAATACTGATTGATGAAACCGCCCCGTTTTCACCCACCACCCTCCCACCCATAAGATAAAAAAAAGCTTTGACAAATAGCCTGGCAAAAATTTAATTTTGACGACAAAAAGACAAACCTACATTTATTTCATTTGACACCCTAGACTTTAGAGTAAAAATGACAACAATATCCCTGATATATTATTCTTATTGAACATTTTTATAATTTTTTTTCTTCCAAAATATAAAAACAACGACAATACAAAAATTTTAAAAACCGTGCTCATTTTTCATTTTGAAGTTAATAGTGTTGGATAAAACTAACGGTAGGCAGAATAACAAAACTCGTTTGAGGTCTCCTACCATTTCCATTTTGGTCAGTACTCTGTTAGAATTACACAAGTTGTTTATATTTTCAAGATTTATATTTTTGGAATTGTTATTCTATTTCATTTTTATTATCATTATCCTTTATCTTTGTGGCGGGGAGGGTGGTTTCCCTGAATTTGGCATTTTCTTAACAGCATGAACTTGAGCTAAATCATTGACTAAATTATTAAAACTTATAATTGATTTCCTTTGCCCTTGACAGATACTAATTGATGGAAAGGACCCCGATGCACTTGACAATGCTGGTAATGCATTACCCACAAATCCACAATGGTGTACATGGCATGTGAAAAGAACCCTGAATATCACCATAACTTCAAAGCAGGGGCTATGAACTCTCTGGTATGCAATTCTTTATGTCAATACTTGTTCTAAAAATAAGATGATAAAACTCCCAACTAAAATGCTAAAATGCAGATAAGAGTGTCATCAGTGATAAGCAACAGCCCAATAATCCTAAACGTGGATTGTGACATGTACTCGAACAATTCTGATTCGATCAGAGATGCACTGTGCTTCTTTAGATGAACAGAAGGGTCACAAACTATAGCAACATGACGAAGAATGATACTTATGGAAATACAATCAGTGTTATAAATGAGGTTTGGTTTTATACACGAGTATATCTTTCAAATGGTTTGCCCTGTTGTCTTGAAACAGAAAGATAACCGGAAACAAAATTTGAACAATCTAAGGAGTTACAAGGCTTGGATAGCTGGGGTGGCCCACCATACATTGGCACTGGATGTTTCCACAGGAGAGAGATCCTCAATGGCACGAAGTACACAAAGGATTACAAGGAAGACTGGAATAGAGGGTCTAAAAGGAACCCAAAAGATGACATCAGAGAATTAGAAGAGAGAGCCGAATCTCTAGCTACTTGCACCTATGAACTAAACACAATGTGGGGACATGAGGTCTTTCTCTCCTTCTCTCATTTTCTCTCTCAAAAAAAGAAAAAGAAAAAGGAATACGGCATTAACACAAGAAATGCAGGTTGGCTTGAAATACGGTATTGCGGTGGAGGATATTATAAAATGCCTAATGATCCAATGTAGAGGATGGAAATCCGTGTACTATTAACCCTACACGGAAAGGGTTCCTAGGAGTGGGTCCAACAACACTGGCACAGACAGTACTACAACACAAGAGATGGTCTGAAGGAAACTTGCAGATCTTTCTTTCCAAGTATTGCGTCCTCATCTATGGGCATGGGAGGATAAAGCTAGGGCTCCAGATCGGTTATTGCTTTTTTAACTTGTGGGCCGTGAATTCTATCCCTACTCTCTACTATGTCATAGTTCCTTCCCTTAGCCTCCTCAGAGGCATTTCATTATTTCCAAAGGTATGGTCAATTTTTTCACTTTATTTTTTAAGAAGAAAACTAAATGGAAAGTTGTAAGAATACCTATACTGACAAGCACCAACATCCAAATTCTGGTACCGGTAACAAACGAAATTGGATTGATATTTTTTACCAATAGCATTAAAAGAAAAATAAAAATCAAGAAGTAGCACCGTTCTCCTGAAAACTCGGAAGGTAGCACTGGCGTCAGGAAAAACGTCCAGGGGGGATGTCACAGACTGAAGAGTCCGCGCAGACGTGGAGGAAACATCCGCGAGAGAAAGAGAAAGGGGCTGTTGGGGGACGGGGAAAAAATCGCTACAAACTGATGGTATAGAGAAAAATCACAACTAACCCATGGAGGAGCACAGGGGATCACCGGACACTAGAGTTCTCACCGTCCGTTCCGGACCGTTCCAGACATTATACTCCCCACCATCTGGATCGGATGTTATAGTTCGTGCCGTCCTGCTGCGGGCATTGTAGTTCCTATTATCCAGTCTTGACAACATTATGTTTCCTGACGTCAGTGTCATGAAATGAGTTTTCCATGAAACGATGCTAATTATTTTTTTTTTAAGCTACTGTAAAAAATAATCGGGAAACTGGATGCATCTACTATGAAGTCCTACCTATTTAACACCAGAAAACAGATTTATAACAACTTAAAACTTGGATTCAGAACACCACCTGGTATTTCTAACCTAATCTTCACTAAAAATTGCTAATTCAGATGGCAAGCCCATGGTTCATACCTTTTGCCTATGTCATGGTCGGGAAACAAATCTACAGTCTGATAGAGGCACTAACAAAAGAGATTACAGTACAAGGTTGGTGGAACCTACAGAGAATGTGGCTTATAAAACGGCTCACCTCATACCTATATGGAACCCTGGCTTCAATTTTGAAAATTTTAGGGTCACTAAAATGGAATTCACACTTACCACAAAGGTCAGTGGAGAAGATTCATTGAAAAGGTATGAGCAGGAGATCATAGAGTTTGACGCGTCTCCATTGACTATGGCTATCATTGTTTTTGTTGCATTGCTCAATTTGGCATGTTTGATTGGTGCAACAAGTTATGCGGTGATGGAGGGATCGGCTGGTGTTTTAGAGGGGTACTTTCTTCAGATTTTGCTTTCTGGGTTAGTAGTAGCGGTAAATGTGGCGATATACGAAGGGCTATTGTTAAGGAAGGACAAGGGTAACCCTAACCTCACTTGGAATTGTGATGTTGGCGTGTCTAGTATCCATTGTTTAAAGCCGCATAATTAGCTAGCAGTGTTCTTTTTTAAGTGCCCATAACTCTTATTTGAATGCAAAGGTGTAATAATGTCTTACATTGAACAATGAAAGCTTGTCAAATAGACTTAGTGACTCTTCCTCCTTTCCTTTTTTCATTTATGACTCTCCTAAAAGTAAGAGTGCTTAGAAATGTTTTTTTTTTTTTTTAAATCTTCGCAGAGGCTGCGACATCGTGAGCGGGCCTCGAACTCTCGACCTTTGGGTAGACACAGTCCTAGGACTTTTTTTCCTAGCCAACTGTGCTACCGCCCCATCTCGTGCTTAGAAATGTTTTATTAGATATTTATGAGCACAGAAACCAGCTGTATGTTCAGGGCAAAAAAAGAAAATACTAGAATAACTTACTTACTTAGTCTCTTATCTGTTATGGCTTACTTCTTGTGTTTAGGCTTAGTGATCTTTGTTGATCACTAATTGATTGTAAACAAACTGTTCTAGTTTCGTAATGAAACAGGTGGGATTACCCACTTTTGTCCAAAAAAAAAAAAAGAACTTACTACTGGAAGGATGTAATCCTAACAAGATCAATACATAATGTGAGTTTAAAAGAGAAACCAGTAACACAAAAAGAAAAAGAGAATAGAGGGTCTTTACCTTGCTGCGGTTTTCTCACGGATGACTTGGTAAGCTTCACATTTCACCAAAATGAATCCAGGCAGTTTTGATTGCTTTTTGCAGTACATTAGTTCAAAATTATATCGGAAGACATGCTCAAACAATTCCTGACATAAAGTAAGAGTCAAGGAAAGATACTCATAGGTTAAACATATGTAAGAAGATATCTTTTATAAAACATGGAGCAAGTAACAGATCTAAATAAGGGTTCCTGTCACATACAAATTTCATTTAGCGAAGTGACCGAACCAGGCGGGCTGCAAATGCTCCGTCCATGCAATGCTTTACTGGATTCGAGGAATAGAAGCCATTTTCTGAGATAAAATCTGGTGGGACCAATCCATGTATAGGTTGTACAGTAAACTCCTACATCAGACACATATTGGTCAGCACCACAAGCTGAATTTAATAAGAGGTAGATATAAGCATAGTAATTGCAGTCAGTTGGAAATTAAGTTTTTGTTTACCTCCTTATAAAATTCATTTAAAATAATAAGCTGTCAAATACTTTTCAAATTTCAGGTAACAACAAAGTGGTCCAATATGGAGAAAGGGCGCTTGTGAAATTTGACTTTTCGAGTGAAATTATTGCGCTTCAATATTTTGATGGAAATGTACGATTTTCTGTAATAGTAGAAGAAAAATATTAATGGTAGAAGTAACAAAAAAGAACCGAACAGGATGTCTCTGGAGAAAAGACAGGACTCTCTCCTCATTTTCGTCAGGATCAATTGAGCAAGTACTATACACAAGTACCCCACCTGGCTTCACCAACCTACAATGAATTCACAATAAATCAAAGAAGAAGAATACGACTCAGAACTTTCGTAGAAGTTGCTCTGTACATCCTTATGTTTTTATCCTCCTTTTCGTCAAAATTACAGGATTAATGATTATAAATTGCTCTTAGGCAAATCTTAAAGAACAAATTGAACAGAGAAAGATAAGTGGTTTCTCTGAAATTTGGAGGAAAATGGTGAGTGAAACCAGAAAGAACATCTTTTTCTCACAAGGAAGCCACATCAAGGAGCTCATCCTGCAGATGAGTGAGTTCTTCCACATCTTTTAGGAGTCTATTCCACCGTAAATCTGCTCTCTTCAAGCCAACAAAAACAATATTGTGAGTATCTTGTAAGCCATTCTGGTGACAGAAAGGATCAACAAAAATTTATAATGCTTTCAATTATGAAGAAATGATATAAAAGGTACCTTTGAAAGGACCCCTAACCCAGAACATGGAACATCCAATAGAACCTTGTCAGACTTGACAACATTACGAATCTAAAATATAAAATTGATTTAGAAATTGAAGAAGTACAGTGAAGAATAGATAATAATGAAAAATCTTGCCAAAAAATAAAATGATTGTTGTATTGATCATAAAAATAGGACTAGATATAGAAGTAATTTTGCTTGAAGAACAAAAAGGTTATCTAACTAATGCACAGTTACAACTCACAGAGTATGATCGAAGGTCAGAATGAATAGCTGTGATCACACCAGCAAGATCTTGTAGCTGAGCAGCTTCTTTTAAAATCCTCAAGCGGCCTTCGTTAACATCAATTGCATACACCATCCCTGCACATAACAAAAATATATCATCCAAAAGGTGTTCATTTTTTTTTTCTTGTATTAAAATAAACAAGATATACCTTGTCCTTGCAAGCGTGAAGCCATGTACATAGACTTCCCACCGGGTGCAGCACAACAGTCGGTAATTGTTTCTCCAGGCTGTGGGTCCACCACAGAAACCACAAAACCTAAAACAGAAACATTAATCTAACCTACCTACAATTCCACTAGGTTCAAACCAACTGCTAACTAAAATTGGTCAAGTATGTGTGTACTAATATTAAATTTTACATGAGAACATTGTAGAAATCATTAAAAAAAACAGGGGGAAATTTTACCTGCACTTTCATCCTGAACTGAACATATACCTTTCTCAAGTAGGCCTGCCTGCAAGATGGCCTAAACAGAATAAAAATAACATGCATGCCAGTCATTGCCAGAATTGTAAATCAACTCTGTCAAAGATAGTACGAAATTGCAAGAACATAACATGTTCTTGAAATATGGTGCTATTCAAAAATAAAATTGTAAATATAAAGGAACACCTCAACTTACCTGCATGCCAGTTCTAATTCGCACAAAATCATCTAGAATAGAAGTCTCATAATCAACCTAATTATATAGAAAAAAACCTTAAGTATGGTAATATTCAAGCCCTAATAAAAACAGGAAGCAAATGTTCATAGCAGTCATTATAACAGTTCAAAACCTTCAGTAAGCATTACTAGCTCTGCATTGAACAAAAACTCCAACTATTTGAAGTCCGTTCCCATGACAAGTCAAATAGAAAAGGAAATGAAAAGAGAACTGATAAAGATCATGACAATTTTAGCAATCATCTGGAAAGAAAAGAAAAACAGCTGAAGCACCTTCAAATCAACCAACTGGCTAACAATGTCAGCCCTTGTGTAACCTTTCCAAGTGTTCACCCTATGATATTAAACATCGATCAACAAAATTAAATTAACAAAACAGAAAAAATGTTAAACAAATAATTTGACAACCTTAAACCAAAGTAGGGATGACTATTATTCCAAGTCATCAGTCTAACAGCTTCTTCCTGGCCCAGATATCTTATCCATCTTCTAACCATCCACTAAAATGTTATCAGTACACAAGTAAATATTTAATTACAACTATTAAGAATAGATCAAATTAAAAAAAATTCAAATTAAAACATGAATGCTTACTACAGGATGGGAGTGAATAATGCTAAGAGCACGTGCCTTGGCACGATCATCCCCTTCTAGTTTTGGCAAAGGAAGAGAATCAGACTCCTAAGATTGAAAGATATTTGGTAGATGTAAATCAATGATAGTAAGGTGATGGTAAATAATATATTATGATATTGATGTTGCCTGACCTGAAGTAAAACTAATTTGCGTAATATTCCATTAACCATATTCCCTGCTCCAGGCCTTAGAGCCACTTTCGCGAGCTTTACATTCTGAAATGTACAAGATTTCGATCATATATGTGAACATATGAAATATGAGCGTGAGAGTGAGTGATAGAGGGATAGAAAGAAAGAGAGACCTCATCAACAACAGCATAAGATGGCATATTTAACTTCAAAATCTCGAAGAATCCAATCCGTAGTATCTGAAAAATTGATAGTATATATTGGCTTAAATACAATAAAAATTGAATCCGTTTTTATAATACCAAGAGGAGTCAAATGCCTCCATCCTCGGTCCTCCCCACATACCTAAGAATAGAATGACAATATATACCCATTAAATTTGATCTTTATCACTTTCTCTCTATGTGTCAAAGAACTATGAGACTTTGGTTCCATTGTTATGGGCATGAAGAGGTTCATTAATGTTGACTGATCTGAGCAATTTATGTACATTGTAAATTTTTTTTTTTTTTTGCTCTCATGATGCCTCAAAACGAAGCCGAAATGGATAAATCTTTAACATGCATGTAGAGAAAGCGATATCTAGGTCACATCTAAGGTTTTGTTTTTGTCATTTGGTTTGTAGATTTTTAATTACTAATGTTTCAATAAATGGATGTATAATTGATCCACAAAATATGGAGGCATTTGAATACTCATTTAAAAATTAATTCAAAAATTACTTGTAGAAGTAGGGGTTCCATATCACTAAAGACCCTTTTATCATTGCATAGAGATGAGATCAGGTAATCAAAATAACGCCTCCACCTAACAGTGCCCCCGACAACTTCAGTCACCTAGAGGAGGTTACATTCTTATCAACTCAAAGAAATAGAAAATAAGGGCAGATTAAAAAGATGAGTAACCAATGAAATGAAAATGTAATGCATCATTACCAGTCTAATATCTCTATTATCCAGTTCCCGAGTTCTAAACCCTAGAGTTCTCTCAACATAATCCATCTCATTCTTCCCTGAATTTTTTCCCTTCACATTCAACAAATCAGCAAATGCCCCGCCCCTTTCTATCCTTAATAGCCTAACTGCTGCAACTGTTCCAAATAATTAACAAAACAATGAGGAAATAAACCTAGATGCCCAATTTATCTCTTACAGCTAGAAAGGAATTAGATTAATAAAGGTAAAGTAGCTGAATCAATTGTTCCAGCATTTCACAATACAGATGTTAGTAGAACCAAAGGCAAGTAATAGCAGTTCCTCTTGAAAAGTTTCCACTACTGGTTAAGATCATATTACACAAATGGTCATTTCACTAACGCTTATAAGTTCCTATTTTTAGTCCTTATAAATAATGACTTATACCAATGAGTCCTTTCTTTATTTCATATAAAGAGAATTGAAAAAGAAAAAAGTTCTTCACTAAAAGGGACGTGAAGATGAGGGATTTCTAACCAATCTCTAGATTAAATACAAGCAGAAATGGTTAAGGCTAAAATGGGCATTTAAACTCATTGACAGACTCTCACCAGCTCTATGAGGAGAAACCTCTTGATTTATGTTCTGCATTTGTCTGTTCGTCACAGAAGAAGGCCTTGGAGCTCGATCTTTCTCTAAAAAAAAAAACAAATAAAATAATTTTATCAAATTGAAAATAAAAACAAGGAATAAAATAAACACATTTGCTCTTTCTAGTTCTCCCTGCACTTCGGACTTATCAAAGGCACCTTACCGATGGATTGGTTGAATCTTCTCCGAGAGTTGTGCGGAGCCGACACACTCGAGGCAGCGACCACTCCGGAAATAACGAGAGAACTAGATTTGATTGCATGTGAGAAATTTGAGCGAGAGGCGGCGAACTGAGTGTAAGAGTGAGGGAAGAGAGAGAGCACTCCCTCCATTTTTCTGCTTTCCTTCTTTTCACAGATATTTCAGTAGAGACTAGAGAAGCATAGGTGATATGGTTTTCGTCTTGTAGAGAACCAGTGGAACTATTTGTGAAAGAAATTGGAGAAATTGGGCTGGATATTTTAATTTTAAAACCAAGTTAAAGGCCTGTATTAATAGGCTACATCTGTTGACAATGACATCATTGCTTTTTTGCGCTTTAAATCTACAGACTACAGCCCAAAATTTATATTAGTGAAACTTAACATAAAAAAACTATCGGATTAGCTTTAAATAATAAATTCAAACTGTTATACTGCATAGTGATGCGTCATGTAAAATTTTAAAATTTTACAATTTGTTTAGTACAAAGTTAAAGAGTAAAAAAAATGAAGTAAAAAAATATGACGATTTTCCAATACCGGAAAGGAGATGAGGGTTTCAAATGAAAGAACATATTTATCAATTTAATTTTAAATAACTAAATAAAATATTAAATAAATAAAAATATTGAATAAGATGTAATTTTTCGTGAGAATTTTGAATATTATAATATTTTAATGAAACAATTGATTATTTAAAAAAAAATTATGAACACACTAAAATTCTCCCTGTAAAAAACGGCTTACTAACCACAAAATCGAAAAGTTTGCAAATATTTTTAGGAACTAGAAAATATATATATATGATTGGAGCAAGTCACGGTGCACAATTTGTTCGATTAATTAATCGGTTTGGTGGCCAATTTATCGTTTGAATCTGGTAAATTTCCTCCGAACTTGTACCAGTCAATCTTGGCGGCTGTTTTTTTTTTTCCACAGCACTATAGGTCATAGTAGTCAAATTGTATCTTTTTATAATGCCTTGTTAGTATTTGTGTTTTTAATGGATGTATTTTGCAAACCACAGATCATAAAATTCTTTCGTAAAAACTGACAAACACAGATTACAAACAGTGTTTTTTCTTTGTTTATTTTTATTGCAAAATGTTTTTTTTTTCTGAGTTTATACCTGTGGTGTTTTTCCTTTTTTCTGAGTTTATACCTGTGTTGTTATTTGTTTTTATTTTTTGCTCCATTAATTTTGGAATCTTACAAAGTGCATCACAACACAAGGATTGAATTTGAATGGGAAAATATTTTACAGTAGTTAATGGTTTTACATGGCTTGTTTTCTCTTATGATTGCTTTCTTGACTTCGTCTTGAACTCTTGATCATGACATGTACTTGAATTCAAATTAAGTTCGCGAAAGGATAAACAAGTTCGACAAAAAATAATAAAGAAGGTTTCGTAACAAATGTTTTTCCTTATACTACCAGGAATTCGTGTTACTGGTTGAACTATTAATCACAACTTATTACTTTGTCATATCTTAGAAATTGATGCTGATATTGCGGCTGAGTAAAAGATTAAAAAGGCCACCATGTTGCACCATCTACAACTTTTTGGCGCAGTTAAAAGTGTAGCATGGATGTTATAGTATTCTTTTGTTGGTTTATGTTACTATGCAAAGGGCGGATCGATTCATGTTTTAGATCTATATATTCGTTGTCAGTTTAAACAACTCAATATAATTTTCATATGAAAATGTACTTGGAGAAATTATTTTACAATTTTCAGAATTTTTTTAGCTATTTTCTAAATAAGAAAGTCACTATTTTGGATGGTTCAAAATCTTTAGATCGGGTGATTTTGTACTTATCTAAAAAGATAGTAAATTTTTTTTTAAAATGTAAAATTTGATCTCTAAATACATTATTATATGAATATGTTGAACAGTTCGAATCGGTAATTTGTGTGTTGCGTGTCACGTGCTGTGTTCATTTGTGTTGTGATCATCCTTCAGAAAAAAATAGCACGACACGACACACTAACTAATTTAGCCACGGTACGTCATGGCATGTGATCAAACGTGACTACATGTGACCAAACCAACATAACTTGTATATCATTGTTTATTCAAAATAACACACTAGTGGAAAATCGCCTATCAGGAACGGAATCGAGGCGATACTAACCCAGGTGATACTGATAGTACCACTAATCAGGATCGGTTAAGGAGCCGATACAGATTCAACAATCAGGAACGGTCGTTTAGTATTAGCCGATACTGATTCCCTAATGAGGAACGGCCTTTTAGTATTAGCCGATATTGATTATTAAAATCAGGAATGGCCTTTAAGTAACATCCGACACTGATTTTAGACATCAGGAACGGTTGTTTGTAACAACCGTTCCTGTTTGTCTTTTTTTTTTTGTGGTCATCAATAATTAATATGATCTCCATGCATGATTTTTTTGGAATTTTCGGAGCTCCAGATCTCTTGCTGGTAAAGGGTTTTATATGAGGTCTTTTTATGGTACCAGCAGTTCATGATCACAAAAGCTGATTTATCTCACTTTAGCTATGCCTGACTAGCCAAAAAATACAACCAAATGAATAAATGTTTTCACAGTATAGCACAGTACCAACCAAGGAATAAATATAAGGTACAAAACTATGACGAAATCAAGTCCTTAACAGTTGCATTCCCAACTTCTCTAAACTCTAGGCCTTTAGCTTTCCAAAATTGGTCATCAAGAAAAAGCACCTTACCAGATCAGACCCACTAGCAAAGAGAACTCTAGCACCAGCTGAGGCGTAATGGAAGCTTCATTTGAGATTTCTCGAATACTTGATCTGCAATACAAACACATATTTGAAAAATAAAAAGATTGACAAGGTGATAAAACTGTCTAAAACCAACAGTACATTAGAAATTAAAGGAAAAATTCGAAGCAAATTAGAAATTCTTTTTGACAATTCTAAGCACCGTGGTTTTAGAGAGAGGAGCAAGAATTTAAGAGAGGGCCCGAGAATTTAAGAAAGGAGCGGCCGGTGTCGAAATCTCGGCCGTATGGGAGGCGGTCGGCTCGCTAGGCGGAGGAGTCACCTTGATCGGGCGAGTGTGAAGAGGTGGTATCGGACGAGTCGCTTAGCTAGGCGGAGGAGTCCGAGTCCGAGTCCGAGTCCGAGAGAGGAATTTGAAAATGAAAATGAACCCTAGGCGGAGGAATTTGAGAAGCGGCGCATGTAATTTGATAAGCACAAAATGAAAATAAAGGTCAAAAATATTGAGCGGGACTTGGCTAAAATGGTGTGGAAAACTGATTTCGAACTCTAAGGAACAGTTGTTTATAAACGACCGTTCCTGATTAGTCACTATCAGGAACGGTCGTTTATAAACAACCGTTCCTGATAGTCCTGGACTATTAATTAGGAACGGTCCTGTAAGTAATAGCTGACACTGATTTTAGACATCAGGAACGGTTGTTTACAAACAACCGTTCCTGTTTGTCTTTTTTTTTTTTTTGCTGGTCAATAATTAATAAAGGACGGTTCCTAATAGTCCTGGACTATCATGAACGGTCCTTTATAAACGACCGTTCCTGATAGTGACTTTCAATATCGGCCAATACTATTTGTCCAATCCTAAAAGTATTAGTATCACATTTTTTAAAAGTCTGATCCTGATGGGGCGATACTATTTGTACATTTTCTACTAGTGACAATTCAAATTCCGGACAACAAATTTATGTTTACATTATTTTTAATACAACATTGTTTTCTATTACATATACATATACATACATACATATATATATATATATAGAGAGAGAGAGAGAGAGGGGGGGGGGTTGGCTAATATACCAACGTTGGTATAGAGCGGTTAATTATATCAAGTGGGTTTTTGTGATTTTGAAGTCTAAATAATCGATTTGAAGTACTCAATGTGTTCTCCATATTAAAATGTACTTGGAGACCAAATTTTACATTTTTTTTAAATTTTTTACTATTTTTTCGGATTTTTGAAAATCCTATTTTTCAGATTTTTTTATTATTTTTTTTACCATATTAAACAGTGATTTAAAAAAAATCTGAAAAAAATAATAAATTTTTTTCAAAAAATATAAAATTTGGTATGGAAGCACATTTTAATATGGAGAACACATTGAGTACTTCAAATCGATTATTTGGACTTCGAAATCACAAAACCCACTTGGTATAACGAACTGCTTTATACCAACGTTGGTATATTAGCCCACACACACACATATATCTACAAACTTTCCACATTTTCGATATTTCTTCTGGTTTTTTCTTCCCTGAACAAACTTAAATTAAATAAAAAATAGTTAAACGTGATCAAAACATAACCGCATTACATTTGATCACAGTATGACTAACGTATGGTGATTATTTCTCACAGTTTTAATCACGCACAGCATGTGAAAACTTAACTTGATCACAACACGACATGATATGACACAAATTGACATTCCTACCAAGACAATGATAATCTTCTGTATGATACACCGGCAAGTGATATCTATTAAATTGTTTTTTTTTATCTAAGCCCAATAAAAAAGAAAATCAAAATTTGAGACCTAAGTTTTCATCATTATTTTTTAAATATAAGCAAGATACTATAATAAATAATGAAAGCATGTTCAGAGGGCTGGTATTGCTAATATCCTATATTGTTCACGGTCTGTTCAGATATCAAAACGTGATGAAAATTTACTCAATTTTTTTTCATACTTATATAATTAAATAAAATATTATTTATTAATGCAGGAAGTCTATTTATTTTCTCCACTAGGTCAAACTGTCAAAGGCTAGGATAAACAACACGAAATTACTTGGAAGAAAGTGTTTTATAATATTGCTCGTTTTGTCGCTTGTAAGAGGCCTAATGCTTGATGACGTGTTAGGAATTTTGGATAGCATTGTGAGACTTAATCAATTGCAATTATTTATTTTTCTTATAAATGTTAGAATCATACGCTGTCTCCCAATTTCGGAAGAATACCAATTATATCCTATCTCTTTATTAATAAAAAAATAAAAAATATATAAAATTTCCATGAAATCTTTATATATAGTCTATCCCGTTCAGTTAATCGTAACCGAAATCTCAACTCAGATCTCTATTGAACTAAACAGAAAAAATTTCTGGACAGAATAATATAATCTTTCCCGATTATTTTTTCTTGTGATTTCATTTTCAGTAATGAAAGGGTGAGTGTCGGTGCCATACAGTGTTCATGTCTGTAAATGGAGTAGTGGAGAAAACGTTCCGTGTCGTGTTGTGACTAATATGCTGTGACTTTAGTCTCGTGCTGTGCCGTGATCAAGTTAATTTTTTACGTGTTGTGCCTGACTAAAATGTTAAGGGGTGGTCACGGCACGCGAATGGTCACGCCGTATCCAAACGTGCCGTGATCAAACGTGACTCACGTGACTATTTTATCATAATTTAAGTTAGTTTATTCAAGATTCACCATTTGATCAAGATCTAACGGTCCTAATTACACGTGACTCGCGTGACCACGTGCCGTGCCGTGACTAAATCTTTCGCGTGACGTGCCGTGTTGTACCAAATTTTCAAAAGATGATCACAACACGGGACAGGCAAATCACGGCACATAACCGACACGCGTGCCGTGCCGTTCTGTGATGGAACCGGCTCCGCCGTACCATTTTTCCCACTCTAGAGTCCACTATAGGTTACTATTGTATCTCTTTTTCCTTCTTGCTCCATATATAGCCTCTATCTCACAAAATTAACATTTCTTATATATGAGACTCCAGGTGCACAATAGGGATTGCAGTAAAAAAAACTTATGCTTTTGGATTAGGAATACTACTTTCATGATTTGCATATTCATACAAATTTATTGTACATATAGATACTGATTTCAATGGATATTTTATAGGTTAAAACTTCTTAACCACTTGATTGATTTGAACGAACATATGAAGTAAGAAAATCCGTAATTTGATCTTTATGATTATAATGTCAAAAAATATCAAGTTGGCTCATTTATTTTTTTTTATGTTGATCGTTCCAGGCCTCTTGAATTTTCTCCTTCCTATTTTGAATTTTGATTGTTTATTGTACTTATTGTTTTCTGTGCATAAATTATACTTCTTCTTTTTTACTAATTGATAGGAATTTTCTTGTTGAGACCCTATGAATCACTTGAAACCTCAGATTCATACTAGAACCACGATGATTTATTTTCAAGCTAAACTCAAAACATGAAGCTCTGTGGTTACAAAGAGAACTAAAGCATTGAGCATAAAAGCTTTTAACATTATTTGAAAATTTAAGAGAAAATTAAAATGAACAGTAAAAAATATATGATAGTAAAAAAAAAATATGATAACCAGATAAAATTCAATGAAAATACAAAAAAGAACATATGTTAGTTCACTTATGACAGGTTCAAAGTAAAAGAAATGAAATTATGAAAAATGAAACAAATTCCATTTCAAAAAATATGCAGCTGGACTGAGGCGGTAAACAAATGAATCATGTAGCTGTAATGGATAAAGCCAAATTTTATTATATAACAAAGTCTTAACATATTAATTAAAAGGAATTTGATAAAATATAAATCATGTAGCTGGAGCTTGCTTTCACATCACAATAATTTAGTTACCAAAGCAATTTCCAGCATCAAGTTTAAAATCACGTTGATAACTTGTGTAAAATAAAACAAAGGCAGGAATTGCTTACGGGATATTGGTGAGACCATCTAGGCTTGCTACGTACAAAAGCAATAGTTTGCAAGATAGTTGACAAATTAATTTATGGTCTACCAAAAAGTAGTTTACAATTAACATTACAATTGCATGTTAGAAATATGAGCCAGAGGTGACGAACTGAGTTCGTGTAAGAGCGAGGGAATAAAGAGAGTCTAAAATAGCTAAATAGAGAGATAAATTGGAAAATAATTGCTATTGTATTAATCTTTCTCAAAAATTACTTTTACAGAGTATCACTTTATATAACAGGAAGCGATAATATCTAAATTCTAGTTACATTCTTTACTCTAAGTAAGATTAAAGCTATGACTCACACAAATAGACAAAGAGAATAAAACAGTCTCTAGAAAAATCCTCTTAGAACAAAGAATTATGCCATTATGCATTTGTAGCTAGCTGAGATTATTTGTGACTGATCTTGAGTGTGTTGGAATTAATTTTAATTAATTACAACATATATGAGCTTATATGTGATATAAATATATATTGAATATTAGACTGTCATATATCTAATTAGACCCGTTATGAAGTGATCAAATTAAGTATTATTTATCGGCCGGGTTCAATATGTGTCATGAGAAGTGGGGCCTTTAATGTGTAGAATGTGCATGTATTAATAACTTTATGATTTAGTGATGGTCTAAATTATATAAAGTTTATAAATAATATAATTATGCTATTGGTCCCTGGGAACACAATTAAATACGGCAATGTTCGGTAAATAAGGAAATACCCAATAAGACAAGTTCTGAATTCATACCCGCTAAGGATCCAATAAAAAAATAGGCTACAGTAATTAATTAATTGACAGCCATCACCTATTCATGCCTATTCAAGCCTATTCATTTTTTGGCATTAAAAAGCTATGTGCTCTCTCTCTCTCTTTTTTCTAACCTTTGGCATTTTCTCCAACTCTCCCTAAAACCAAAATAACAGAGATTAAGAGAAAGGGTTTGAGAAATTTAGAAAAAGGGTTTGTCGGAAAAGAACTTGTGATTCGGGTATTCTTCTTGTGTAGAACAAAGTATTGCCGCTGCCGTCTCTCTTGCTCTCTCCATCGGACTTGAGAGGAATTATTTGAAAATCTAAAGGCTTCCGGTGATTAACGGTGCTTGTGTCTCTCTGGAAGATCATGGCTATGGATCAAGGTAACTTTAAATTTCAGATTAGGGTTCACTAGAGAATCATGGTAAATTTAGGATTTATGAATTGCGATATGATTTTGCATGAAATAAATCTATCAATTGGTATCAGAGCCTACTCTAGTTGAATCGTCAAATTCTGATTATGGTTCGGAAATCATTTATGGTTCGGATCTTTAAATTCTGATTATCTGTTAATGTATATTGCGCTAAATATTCTGTTTTTGAGTTAATTTGATTAATCTGTTAAAACAAAATTTATGTTGGTTCGGCAATTTTGTATATTATGAGTAAATAATTATATGGCGACATTGATATCAATTTGTATATTATGAACAAATTGAACATCCAGATATGCCCATATATGTTGAATTGCCGTATATCAATTTGTATACCCAGATATGCCCATATATGTAAATTGCCGTATATTTAGATATGCCCAAACGGTTCAGATATGGCCAAACAGTTCAGATATTCATAATAATGTAAATTGCCGTATATTTAGGAAATTTTGATATGCCATTAAGTTGCTTGAAATGCGCCTCTGTGTATTCCCTTAATGGATTAATTGCCTTAATCAAAGAAGATTTGTATATTTAGGAAATTACAAATATTAGACTGTATTTCATGAGCGTATTGCACTCCTCAATCCAGAGACTGTATTTCCTAAATATACAAATATTAGACTATTTAGGAAATAATCAGATTTGTATTTCCTAAATATACAAATATACTTAATCAAAGCAGATGATTTGTATAATTAATTGCCTTAATGGACTGTTATTTATGATAATTAATTGCGGACCGTTTCAGATTCAAATTAAAAGTGCAATTATTTTTGTATTCAAGTCAATTAATTATATGGCGAAAATTTATAGTGCAAATTTCTGATCTGTATTCCGCTGCAATGATTTCCGAACCATACCAGATCAGTAATTTAATTATTCGAACAAGTAAACTTTTGTTTACTATTTTGGTTATAAGGGACCGCCGCCATTAGCTAGGAAGCCTATTTTGGTTTCTATTCCTAACTCTTTTTGCAGTTATGAAATATGTGAATAGTATGATCATGTTGCCTTGTGTGATATGTTGTAATGAATGAATGAATGATGTGTGTAAAAGCAGTCTGAGGTGCCCTGTGAATTAATTAATTTTAATAATTAAATGCAACTTGCATGTTGCTTATATGTGTAATTTATTCGGTCTACGAGCCATTATCCTTAGGACTTTAATGTTTTACCTTCATTGCAATTAGAGTAGTTTTGGTTAGAACTAAAGAAGATAACATGAAGGATGGATGATGGCTATTATCAAGAGGAGTCTTACAATGGAGACTATCGAGCCTTGGGTCATACTATTTCACTTGTGTTTTGGGCTTATGTTATTTATTATCTTGTATAGTTTTATGCCATTTCATGAGCCCATTATGATTAATTCGGTTAAGCCAAATTTTGATAAAAAAATTTTTGGATAATATTAAATCATTATGAAGGCTTAAGATTAAGATATATTTTGGAAAATAATTGATCAAGGTATCATCTTGCCAAAGTAAGCTCTCATACTGGCGTTGATCATTTGCCAATTTATACACAGTGAATATACATATGATGTTGGTTATTGGACTGGCCCAAAGGAAAGACAATAATCAAATATTGTATGTATACTTGTGGTAATGAATGGGTAATAGTCATTAAGTTTTGGATGTAATTAGTTAATCGGCCCAAAGGAAGGTTGACTTATTGACATCAAATGGACTGTTATATTCAATTGCTACACCTATTTATCTTAGAATAATAATTGACTCCAAAGAGCACTTATTGTTCGAAGATACTTAGTTGATGGAATATGCCTTATTTTGATTTTTTTTTATTATAATTCGGTGATTTGATTCGTTCTTTGTGAATATTTTTCAGCAAAAATTACTGATCTTACAGCTGGCATCAATAGCATTCCGATGCTGACGGGTTCTAATTACAAGGATTGGAAAGATAATCTTGAGATTATCCTTGGGTGTCTTGACTTGGACATAGCGTTGCAGGAAGCCAAACCATCTGTGCCTATTGAAACTAGTTCTGAAAAGGAACAAATTGCACATGCACGGTGGATGAGGTCAAATCGCTTGTGTCTCCGGGTCATGCAAAAGACCATTCCTGAAAGTTTTAGGGGACCAGTTTCTGATTCCACTCTTGCTAAAGACTATCTTAAGGAACTTGAGCAGAGGTTTGTCAGGAATGAGAAGGCTGAAATAGGCATTCTATTAAACAAACTCTGCACAATGAAGTACCATGGTAAGAGCAATGTCAGGGAGCACATTCTTGAAATAATGCATACCGCTTCAAAACTTAAGGGACATAAGCTAGATATATCGGATGATATGCTAGTATATTCGGCCCTTAACTCTCTTCCTGCCTCATTTGGACAGTTCAAGGTGAGTTACAACTGTCAAAAGGACTCATGGACAGTTAATGAACTCATCTCGTATTGTGTTCAGGAGGAAGAGAGGTTGAAATCGGACAAGAGCGAAAGCACAAACATTGCTTTTACCTCTAAAGGAAAAGGGAAACAGAAACGTAAGGCCAATTCAGATGCTGCAACTACAAGCTCGCAGAAGAAGCCCATGAAGGATAAAAAACCAGTTACCGGATCGGAGCCAAATAAAGAAAAGAAGAAGGGTTGTTTCTTCTGTGGATCTGAAGGACATGTAAAGAAGAATTGTACCAACTATCACGCATGGCGTGCCAAGAAAGGTATTAATTTTTCTTTTGTTTGTGAAGAAGTTAATACAGTTTCAGTTTCAATAGACACATGGTGGATAGATTCGGATGCAACTACTCACATCTTTGTGTCTATGCAGGGTTGCTGAAGTTACCGGAAGCCAAGTGATGGTGAAAGATACATCTATGTGGGCGATGGAAACAAGGCAGAAGTTGAAGCTATAGGGCATTTTAGATTACATTTGAAAACTGGCTTGTATCTGGATTTGTTCGATACTTTTGTTGTACCGTCTTTTAGGCGGAACTTAATTTCTATTTCTGCATTGGACAACTTAGGTTTTAATTGTTCATTTGGAGATAGAAAGTTTGGTTTGTATCAAAACTCCAATCTGGTTGCTTCTGGTTTTCTATCTGTTTTGGATAATCTTTATGCTTTAGATACTATTGCTTCCTATAATGAGACCTTGAACAATGAAACTCGAAACGTTAGACAGAAATTAACACATCAAGATTCAGCTGCACTTTGGCATAAGTGTTTATGTCATATTTCTCAACAGAGAATAACACGTCTCATTCAAAGTGATATTATGTGGCC
The DNA here is from genome assembly GCA_011114355.1 of Carex littledalei. Lineage (NCBI taxonomy): Eukaryota > Viridiplantae > Streptophyta > Magnoliopsida > Poales > Cyperaceae > Carex > Carex littledalei. Next base: position 6,789,873 of record CM022092.1, on the reverse strand, counting down.
CTTAGACATGTCGGATCTCGGTCCGTGCATTGAGTGTGCTAAGGGAAAACAAACAAGCATGCGCAAATATACATCCAATCGTATGACAGCCGTCCTTGAACTGATACATACGGACATATGTGGGCCATTCCCTACAGCTACTAGGAATGGACATGTATATTTTACCAGTTTCATAGATGATTATTCTAGATATGGTTATATATTTTTAATTAAAGAAAAGGCTCAAGTTTTGGACACATTTAAATCTTTCAAGGCTGAAGTTGAGTTACAACTCAACAAAAGGATTAAAAGCATCGATCAGATCATGGTGGTGAATACTATGGTCAGTATGACGGCTCAGGAGAACAATGTCCAGGGCCTTTTGCTAAATTTCTAGAGGAAAATGGAATTGTGCCATAGTATACAATACCGGGTTCGCCCGCAATGAACAGTGTGGCTGAAAGGCGCAATCGAACATTAATGGAGATGGTGAGGAGTATGATTTCTCATACCTCGCTTCCATTGAACCTCTAAGGAGAAGCACTTAAGACAGCAGCATATATTCTGAATCGGGTACCGACTAAGGCAGCAAACAAAACTCCATATGAATTGTGGACCGGGCGAAAGCCTAGTCTTCAGCACTTTAGAATATGGGGTTGTCCGGCTGAAGCTCGGCCTTATAGGCCACAAGAGAAAAAACTGGACGAAAGGACAATTAGTTGTTATTTTGTCGAATATGTGGAAAGGTCCCAGGGGTATAAGTTTTATGATTCCACTAAAAGAACAGTTTTCGAGACAAATAAAATTAAGTTCTTTGAGGATATTATGGTTCAAGGGGAAAATACAAATCAAATTGTCTTTGAAGAAAAACATGATTCTCCTATACAAGAGGCGTCAGTAATGGTACCAATTGTAATAAGAATATCTGGAGACTCATTGGTTCAGTATCGTACAGTGAATGAACATACAATAAATGAACCTCCAGAAATGAAAGAGAATCCAATACAAGACAATGTTGATGTTGAAAAGAAACTTATACCACCTTAAGAACTTCAAGAACAAGTGTCTTTAAGGCAGTCCACAAGAGAAAGAAGAAGCGCAATATCTAAGAATTATGTTGTGTTTCTTTAAGAACGTGAATTCGACATTGGCATGATGGAGGATGACCCTCTCATTCTTCGTCAGGCTTTGGAAAGTGCGAATTCTCAGAAATGGATTGAGGCCATGTATGAGGAAATAAAGTCAATGTATGACAACAAAGTCTGGGATATCGTCCCATTACCTAAAGGTGTGAAGCCTGTTGGTTGCAAATGGATATTTAAGACCAAGAGAGATTCAGAAGGTAATGTGAAAAGATACAAAGCGCGGCTTGTTGCTAAGGAATTTACACAGAAAGAAGGTATTGACTTTACGGAAACTTTCTCACCTGTGTCTATGAAAGATTCTTTCAGAATTATTATGACTTTAGTGACACATTTTGATCTTGAGTTACATCAGATGGATGTTAAGACTGCGTTTCTCAATGGCGACATTGATGAAACTATTTATATGGTGCAACCACCTAACTTTGAGATTGATGACAATAACTCAAAGCAGATGGTTTGCAAATTAAATAAATCCATCTATGGACTCAAGCAAGCGTCTCGACAGTGGTATTTCAAATTTCATCAAGTAATTGTCTCATTTGGATTTGAGCCTAACTTGGTGGATGAATGCATATATCACAAGTTCAGTGGGAGTAAGTTCATGTTTTTTGGTTTTATATGTTGATGACATATTGCTTGCAAGTAATGATATAAACATGATGTGTGAAACTAAGAGATTTCTTTTCAGGCATTTTGATATGAAAGATCTTGGTGAAGCATCATATGTGTTAGGCCTTAAAATACATAGAGATCGTAACGAGGGTATTTTGGGGCTTTCACAACAAGCATATATCGATAAAATTCTCAAGCGATATGGTATAGAACATTGCAAACCAGGAAATACCCCTGTTGCAAAAGGAGACAAATTTAGTCTCAATCAGTGTCCAAGGACAGAACTCGAGAAATCAGAAATGCACCAGATTCCATATGCTTCGGTAGTAGGAAGTATGATGTATGCTCAGGTGTGTACGCGTCCGGATATTGCGTACATCACAGGAATGTTAGGCCGGTATCTCAGTAATCCTGATATGGATCACTGGAAAGCAGCCAAGATGGTACTTAGATACTTGCAAAGAACGAAAGATCATATGCTGACATATCGAAGATCAGATAAGCTCGAGGTCATTGGATATACTGATTCTGATTTTGCGGGCTGTGTGGATAGCATGAAGTCAACATCTGGTTATATTTTTATGTTGGCTGGATGAGCTATTTCTTGGAGGAGTGCAAAGCAAACCATGATTGCTTCTTTCACCATTGCAGCCGAATTCATTGTGTGTTTCGAGACATCGAACCATGGAATATGGCTAAGGAATTTTGTCACTGGGCTGCGTATTGTGGATACTATTAAGTTGCCACTCAAGATATATTGTAATAATAATTCAGCAGTACTGTATTCCAACAACAACAGGAGCTCGTTGAAATCCAAACATATCGACATTAAGTTTCTTGCTGTGAAGGAAAGAGTTCAGAGTGGACTTATAAGTATTGAGCATATTGGTACAGCATCCATGCTGGCAGATCCACTGACTACCTAAATAGTTTCACGAGCATGTTACTCACATGGGTATCCGTGTTAAAGAAGATTGTCAGATTTAGTGGGAGTCTGTATTTTATGTATCATATGATATACTTTTACAAATATCATGTAGTTAACTTTAATTTGATATTATGTTATTTGTATGTATCATGCAGTTATTCAAACTTCAATTATTCATATTTTAATTATTCAGTTTTCAGTTATTCAGTTTATTATGCACTTTGAATTTATAATTAACCTCAAAATCAAATTAAGATAAAGTGACCAAATTGGAGATAGGCATGTAGATCGCATTGCATGTAATTTCCAAACTACACATCCCCTTTATGATTCATGTCATTCAATTATGTTTACACAGTGATTTATGTTGGTTTAGTTTCAATTTATGAGACGAATACTGCTTAAGTCCTTGTGAATATGATTGATGGACGGAATTGGTTGATGACACAAAAGGCTATGACAGCACAACTTGAGTACTCAATTCGGTTTTATCAATATATATATTATTTGGATATGTTGGGTCTTATGGTACTTAAGGCAGCGGAATTTCAAAATTTTTAACAAAAAAAGGTACCAAAAGAGATCATCATGTGTGATTGAAATCAAACCAAATTCAATTTCCAAATCATTAAACATCATACCTTTAGTTCTTGTCTCCAAACAAGAAAGGAAGGTCCTTGAGATGTAGGGTTGTAGCCTCCACCTCCTTGTTGATGCTAATGGTGGTTGATGCCTTGCAGCGCCTTGGTGGTTGATGTGTGCGTGACCTAGAATGCCTTGCACCAAGATGAGACTCCAAAGTAGAAGTCCTCCACGGTATCCATCCAAAAATTAATTAGAAACCAAATATTCCTCTTGCTAGCGAGTACTAACTTGGTTGCTCCTTAATCCCTATCATTCAAGATAACTAGATCTTGATCTTTTAGAGTTTATGGTTTCTCAACACATGAGATATGAAACAAGAGAGAAGAGAGAGAGTTTTGGCAGAACCTTTTCTCTAAAAACGAAATCACTCTCAAAAGGAATGAGAGGGAAAGTATATATAGCAAATGAGGAATGTGAATTCAGTTTCCAAAACTAACCCCACGTTCTCCTACGTTTTTTATCATGATCTATTTCGAATTTGGTTTCCCTCCAGAAGACAAAGTTCTAGATCTTTCTCTTACCTTTCCAGAAAGATATAGAACTCCCAAAACGAACTTCATATGAGGGAGATATGATCAAAATAAGAAACGTGTGCGGCAGTTTTCAGAACATGGCGGTCCAGAATAACCGTCACGTTCTACTACGTTTTTAACCACGATTTAATTCGATTTTGTCTTTCCCCCAGAGAGGAAAAGTTCTATATCTTTCTCTTACCTTTCCAGAAAGATATAGAACACTCAAAACCGACTTTGTATGAAAGAGATATGGTCAAAATAAGAAACACTGCGCAACAGTTTTCAAAAAACGTGGTAGTTATTAAGAAAACAATTCACAAACATGGGCCACAATTAACAACAGCCATTGGACTTTGTTTATTGGGCCAAATACAATTAATCTAATTAATTGTAGTATCATATAATTATTCCAAATAATTATATTTCTCATGTTCTGGTCGAGAAACCAATTTATTTATCATGTCATACATGTCAAATAAATTAAGGAACATTTCTAATTAACTTTTTATTGGTGTGACCCTGTGGGATCTATGTCAAATGGCAATGGAATCTGAAACTCCTTTCGATTCCATAAACTACAAGCGGCACCTAGCAATATGCATTGTAGTTACCCAAATAACACAGATGATAAGTACCATACTGTATCACGATCCCTAAGCAACAATTGCTCGTGTCAATTCCATGTCTCATGATATCATGAATAGATCCAAGGTAGGAATGTGTCATCCTTGCAAATCTACTCGTTTCTTGATTCTGAAATAATTCAGTAATTATGATTAACTCCTTAATCATATGTGCACATACTTGTATTATTTCATCAAGGGGCCCAGTGATATCATCACTCATTTATATGAGGGACATTGGTATTCTTGATAATTACTATCCCTCCACATGAGAGATACATACTGAGATAGAATCTGTATAACTGCCAGTTACTGACAGCGTTGGATAATACCCACGAATATGTATTCTCATGTGAGAGAAATAATCATCTCATACCTTAGAATTCAAGACACAAATAAAACATTAATGACACATAACACAATCCATATAATGTTTTATTTCTGATCACATCTAATCACTTGATCTCCATCAAGTATCCATTTGATTAAATTGACAACACTTGTCACATGATCTGTAGAACATGATCATCATTTAATCCAAATGCTAATCTTATGCTGGTTAATTAATGTTCCTTGTTAATTACCAAGACTAGGGACACTTTAGAGTATTTATTAACTCCTGTATAGAGTTCCACAATTCCAGGTCCTCAACCCGAATGATCTATAAGTAATAAAATACTCAAGGAACAAAATGATAAATATATCATCCAATTACATGAACGAAACTTAGAAAACAATCATCCTATGATTGGCTTCTAGATCACAGCACTAACAGGATATATATATAGCTCAAGTGGGAGATTGTTGGAATTAATTTTAATTAATTACAACATATATGAGCTTATATGTGATATAAATATATATTGAATATTAGACTGTCATATATCTAATTAGACCCGTTATGAAGTGATCAAATTAAGTATTATTTATCGGGTTCAATATGTGTCATGAGAAGTGGGGCCTTTAATGTGTAGAATGTGCATGTATTAATAACTTTATGATTTAGTGATGGTCTAAATTATATAAAGTTTATAAATAATATAATTATGCTATTGGTCCCTGGGGAACACAATTAAATACGGCAATGTTCGGTAAATAAGGAAATACCCAATAAGACAAGTTCTGAATTCAGACCCGCTAAGGATCCAATAAGAAAATAGGCTACAGTAATTAATTAATTGACAGCCAGCGCCTATTCATGCCTATTCAAGCCTATTCATTTTTTGGCATTAAAAAGCTATTTGCTCTCTCTCTCTCTTTTTTCTAACCTTTGGCATTTTCTCCAACTCTCCCTAAAAACAAAATAACAGAGATTAAGAGAAAGGGTTTGAGAAATTTAGAAAAAGGGTTTGTCGGAAAAGAACTTGTGATTCGGGTATTCTCCTTGTGTAGAACAAAGTGTTGCCGCTGCCGTCTCTCTTGCTCTCTCCATCGGACTTGAGAGGGATTATTTGGAAATCTAAAGGCTTCCGGTGATCAACGGTGCTTGTGTCTCTCTGGAAGATCATGGCTATGGATCAAGGTAACTTTAAATTTCAGATTAGGGTTCACTAGAGGATCATGGTAAATTTAGGGTTTGTGAATTGCGATATGATTTTGCATGAAATAAATCTATCAGAGTGATCCTTTTGTGCTTCAACAGCCCCCCGCAAGTTGACGGTGGAGAGACAACAGTCAACTTGTCGCGTAGAAACAAAATTCGAGGTGTGCCGAGTGCTTTTGTAAAGATGTCCACAATTTGATTTTTGGAACAAATGAATTGAACAAGTAATTGCTTTGAAGCGACCTTCTCTCGAATGAAATGGAAATCGATCTCCACATGTTTGGTTCGCGCATGAAACATAGGGTTGGAGACTAGAAATGTAGCTTCAATGTTGTCACACCACAAGATGGAGAAGAAGACGTGGAAATGTGAAGCTCGATCGGCCAAAAGAAATTGTAACCACACCATCTCGGCACTAACTAGGGCAAGACTTCTATACTCGACTTCAGTACTTGATTTGGAAACCGTAGGTTGCTTTTTGGAACTCCATGACACAAGGTTGGAACTATGGTATATATAAAATCCGAATGTGGATCGACGATCATCCGGACAACCGGCCTAATCGGAATCACTATAAGCATGCAAGGTGAGAGAGGGATCGGCATGGAGAGAGAGACCAAGAGATGGGGTCCCTTGTAAGTAGCGGAGAATCCTCTTAATGGCCGACCAATGTGTGGTGGTAGGTGCATGCATGAATTGAGAAACCTTGTTCACCGAATAAGTGATATCTGGTCGAGTAATGGTGGTGTATTGCAAGGCACCCACAATTGTGCGATATAAGTGAGGGTCATTTATTGGATCACCATCATGTCGAGAAAGTGAAATGTTAGCAATCATGGGAGAAGCACAAGGTTTTAAGTCATGCATCTTGGCTCGAACTAAAAGATCTCGAATGTACTTGAATTGGGAGAGGTGAAGACCATTGGTTGTGCGAACTACCTCAATTCCTAGAAAGAAATGAAGTAGGCCGAGATCCTTAATAGCAAAGCGAGTTTGAAGGTTTTGGATGACTTGTGGAGCAATGTGGAGGAGCTACCCATGATGATGATATCATCTACATGCACAAGAACCACAATAGTGTACCCATTAGCTCGATAGATGAATAAAGAGGGGTCATACCGAGAGGCTATAAAGAAGACCAATGAGAACTGTTTTTCATATGTACAAGTTTCAACAATTGTTATTTGATGGTTAGTGCTACAAAGCAGTTGTTAATTTATTATCTGATGTTAAAAATTTCTATATAAATAATTTTTTTAACTTGAATTATGTCACTTGAACCCAAATCAATCTCTGAAGTTAACTCCATTTTCTTTTTGAATTCTAGGCCGCGGCTGCCAAGTTAAGTTAACCCATTTTCAACTCAGATAATCAGTAGCAGAGTCACAATGAATCAGAAGTAGATAATTGTTTATTTCTGAATTTTGAAAACCAAATGTAAATCTATGTATAATCAGATTGTTATTTACTCCTAAAAAAAATTGTTTATTCCTAAACAATCTGCAATATATTGGTTAATTCTCGACAGCCTGCAACCCACTAGTCATACTAGTACAATTTTTTGCCTACCCCTGATAAAAACATTCTGACTACGTTCTTGTAGATAATCATGCTTGCTAACAAGCCTACTAGCTTGCTAGTTTAATTATTTAAAAAGGTAATTGTAATTATAATCATTTGAGCTAAAGAATAATTACAAATTAAGACGATCAACCTTCCGAAAAGTTTGTCGGACTACTTTATTTTGTCTATTCCAACAGACCCGGTATATAGCACTATGGGGCAGCATACTAATCATTGGTTCAAGCACCAAACATACTTTCTAATCATCAAAATCAGTTATATAGACTTGCTAATTAGTTACTTCAAAAGAAAATTAAATCTAAAGAGTAATATAAATAGCACTATCTTGCTAAAATTAATTCACTCCTGCTTCCTCACTATCCAACTCCTGTATAATGTCATCATTTATATCCATTATCATGTATATAACATAAGAATTTTACATTCTACGAAAGATACAATTCGTTATCAAGACATTGTGTGGTTATCACAATATGTCAAACATTATGATCATTCCAAGCATCATAGCGTCATAATTATATACTAGTATCGTGTCCGTGCATTACAACGGGACATATTGTTTCATAAAAAAAAATTATGCACAATGCCATATTTTCATAAAAAATAGACTAATTAATGAGAAAAATAATTATTCAACAATATCCATGAATGATAATAAAATAGATTGGAAAGAAATGAAGACATGATCAATCAATTATCAATCAATTCAAAAATTTCTTAAATGATATTTACAAAATGAAAAAGAAATCTAGACCAATCAGAAAATTGAGTGTCTAACAATTAAAATAAGGGGGCTTAGGAAAGTTTTCGGAAAAAATGGGGAAAGAGAAGGAAGCGTAGATTTTGTGAGATAGAGAGCATTAATTGCAGAGGCGTTGGCAAGTATATATGTGTGGCGAGTACTTGTCTATATAAATTTAAATTTCTATACGTAAAAAACATCAAAATAATGCATATAATAATAAAAAAAAAGACAGACTATTTGATTGGAAGACTGATATTCAATCTAAAATTTCATCTTTTAATCACAGTCGTTGTCGTTGGCGAATTAAGATATCTACATGCTTAATATGTCACAATCATCGATCATGCACTGAGCCATTAAGCCATTATGATTAATATACTTGTATACTTTTTGCATGACATGTAATATGAGTGAAACTAAGGGTACTGTAACACCGTGAACTTTTAAAATTTAGATTTAATTAAAATGATAAGTGGTAAATTGAATTATATATATATACGTATATACGAATTTAGTGACGTGGATAGTGAACAATAATTATACGATAAATTGTGTTAAGAAAGAAGAGTAAAATGTGTAAGAATTCAATTATAACGAATATGGGACAAGTGGAGGGTTTATTTTACAAAATTGCCACTTACAAGAGGGCCCCCCATGTCATACCCCTCTTTCTCTCTTTTCTCTTTTCTCCTTCCTGCACCCTTCTCCCTTCCTCTTTCTTTTCGTTTCCGCCACACAGAGAGAGAGAACGAGAGAGTGAGAGAGAGAGTCCCCGGTGACGGAATCGCCCGAAAATTTAGATATCGAGAGAGGAACTTGTTTCTCGCTCCTTGCTTCCCTCCGTTGGTAAATCCCCTCTCTATTTCTCTCTCGATTCGAGTTTTCATATTTCTAGGGTTTCGGTGAAAACCCGTAGAATTGCACCAAATTGATTGTACTATGTCTTTGTTGTTTCTAAAGTGTTTATTTGTTGATTTCGTGTTCCAATTTGTAACCAAATTTCCGATTATGGATTTCACCGAAATCGATTTGAGTTTTGGTACCGTTCTCTCGAATTGACCTAAATCCGACTCGAATTGTACCTTGGGGTACATTGGTGCACTTGTGACTTGATTAATTGGTACCAAACCCGAATTGAGACTATACGTGACATAAACCCTAGAATAATGGTATATACGTAAAGTTCGGGGTTTAGATTGTAAAAGTGCCGGAATTTAATCAATTGACTTATGTATAGATTCGCACGAACACGCGTAGTGGAATAGACGAGCTTACCGAGCCTCGAGATCACGTGCCCTACATAACCAGGTGCGGGGGTTCACGGGATCTGTTTTGGGATTTATTTCGTAGAACTAAATAACGGTGCTTATTATAGTTATAATGATTGTTTGATTTAAATAAATTGTGCATCGCATGTTGAATCTCTGAACGAAAGCATTGTTGCCGCATTGCATTAATTACGATATTAGTGTAACTGAATTGTATAACTGTTGATTTTCATGTTGGTACGGTTTATCGGTTGTTGATCTATCGTTTTGGATAAATTAGTGGAACCACAGTAATGACTTGGACTGAATGAATGAAGTGAGTAGCACAGTGGAAAGTCTGGCTAGCTACCAGACTTTCATCCAGGACCCTTATGCGCATCTGGAGAATGGCCCTAGTGAACCCAGTACCGGTTGGGTAAGGGAAGTGCAGTGTAATTTTAGGTAGAACTGTGGTTCAGTGGTTCAGTGTTCATTGAAAGATTTCTTTTTGAGAAAAGTGATATTCTGTCGCATATTCGCGGAATATGCTAGTGTGAAATTGTGTGATTGTATGATTTGAAACCAGAAAATAGAATTGTTAAGCCTGAGGTGATAGATAGTTGACGTCTATACCTCCTAACCGGACTGATAAAGTAAATATGTGAAACCAAATCATTCTGGAAATTCGTTGATCGTTCTGTTGTGATATGAATTGAAATCCGTTTAAATCCGTTCCCAATACATGTGCATTTATTACAACTGATGAATAAATTAATTGATAACCTATTGCTAGTGTATTTAGTTCTGGTGATGGATTTCTTACAAATCCAGTAGCCCTTTAAATTCCGCACTGAGATAACGGATGACAGGTTATCTCACCCCCACCCCTCGGGGAATTTTTCCCTTTGAATTAATATGTGTGCAGGTAAACGCGAGTGAAGCGGGACTCGAGATCGACTCGTGAGTATAAGCCGAGTTTATAGGTTATGCCAAACCCTATTGAACCATTTTGAATATGTAATTGAAACCGTAGTCGGTTATTTTGTTGTATAACTTGTTATCGAACCAAATTACGAATAGAAATCCTAATTGCTAATTAGAAATGTTATCTTGATTTAAGATATTTGAATTGCGTGTTGCATGTGTTAGAATTGGTGTTGTGAAATGGGGTTTATGGGTGGGATAATGCGGGATTTGATCGGGTGTGGAAACGGGGTAGAAATGTGTCGAAATAGGCAAAGGAGTGAAACCCAGTGGACTCATTGCGGGCCGCAACCCTTTTATTGCGGGCCGAAATGAGAGGAGACAGAACTTAAAAACTCCATTCTGAAAATTTCGTATATTGATTGCGGGCCGCAATAACTCTATTGCGGGCCGCAACAAAAGTGTGGTTTCGAGTCAGAGATTTAGAATTTGATTGCGGGCCGCAATAACTCTATTGCGGGCCGCAACCAAACGAGTCAGAAATATAAATTTCATTTTTCAGAAATAAGTGTTGATTGCGGGCCGCAACAGGTCTCATTGCGGGCCGTAATAAAACACCCAGTTATGATTCTTTGAGTATAAAGTTGAGTATGAATAGGTCGTTTGTATATCTTACATCGTACTTGCCTTGTGAGTATATAGGAGACCATATATTCACGGCAAAAACTGCACGACCCCCTGTTCCGGGGTGTGACAGGTACTATGCATATACATCACAAATAGGTCCGTAATATAATGTCTTTATTTTTAAAGTTCAAACAGTTGATTCGAACCATTCAACATGATCTTCATAAGAAATTGTACTTGGGGTCAAATATTACATTTTGTAGAATTTTTCTACTACTTTTTAATAAGCAAAAAATCACTATTTCCAAATGGTCTAGAATTAAAATAAAAATAGTCAAAAAAAATTAAAATAATATAAAATTTGATCTCAAGTACATATGAAATATGGAGATTATATTGAGCAGTTTGAATAGAGTGTTTGAATTTTGAAAATATAGATATGAATCCGTAGTAGTGCACGCTATCATAGTACCACAGTCTCACTCCATATAATATTATATCAATTAACACATAGAAACACTCATGATTATATCATTCATTGAATTAAGATATTCTTGAAGAGCATAATTTTTAGCAACTCTTCAGTGTAATTTAAATCTCTGATACGAGATAAACCCTCCGAATTATTCGATCGAGTTTATTTATATATGTTTATATCATTATATGACTCTGTAATTATCACTACAAAAATGGACACTACTACAAAAACTGGCTTTGTACACTGCACATTGTACACGGATTTGGCAATTATATTAAAAACAGTGTACCAAATATGATTTTTTACTTGTTCAAAAGATCTGCACGATTTCTACACGGATAATTAGTTAATAATCAGTGTAGAATTATTAGAGAGAGCTACACGGTTTATTAGAAACCAAAAATCCGTGTGTAAAGAGGTCCGTGTGCAAATAATTGAGAGAGCTACACGGACTTTTAATACAAAGCCGTGTAGGAATATTACACACGGTTTTTTGATAATATATCCGTGTAGAAATAGTATAATTGTACACGGATTAATAACAAAAGAGCCGTGTATGTTTAGTTGGAGAGCTACACGGATTTATAACTAAATAGCCGTGTATAATAGTGTAGGGTTTTAATGTCTTCCCCTTCCAGAGCGCCGTTTTGATCAAGTCTTTTAGTTAATACATCTCTCTGAACTGAGCTTTTTCCTATCAGATTTCTGCGAATTGATCGAGGCCAGTAGCTGAGATCTGAGATCTTTGAATTAAGTTTGTATTTTCTCCTCTCCATCTTTCTAAGGTTAGTAATATGTATTTAAATCATTTTTTTTCTCTAATTTTCTGTTATTTATGCTTATTTAGGTCATTTCATGCATGCTTGATTTCTTAATTTTAGATGTAATTAATTAGTGTATTGTGGTCCAATAACCGACCTTTAGATGCTTTTAGGTCCATGCCCGTTCAAAATTAATCCAATAGGGATTAATTTTGGATAGTCCCCGTTTTGGGACTGCTCTTTGAATATTATGTCTCATTTAGGATGTGAACACATATTAGCGGGATTTAATTAGTATTTGAGGAAAGTTCGACAGTATTTTCCCTTATTGCTCCTACGAGTATGTGGTTCGTACGCATACTTGGGGAGTTAAGGGGAAATGTTGCCGAATTTTTCTCAAATACTAATTAAATCTCGCTAATATGTGTTCACATATGAGACATAATATTCAAAGAGTGGGTTAGGATTGTAAACCGGCCCTTTGTAAGCCCAAAATTTTGTACACGAAGGAGAATGTTGACCATGCATGATTAATTGATCAAATCATTTTTTTTAATTTAATTTACAGATGGATCGAAGCTGGATGTATGAAATGCGACGTGACAGTGAAGAATATTTGGTTCGCGTTGATGAGTTTATAAAATTTGCTGAGAGTTATAGAGTGAAGAAAAAAGAAGAAGACATTTTATGTCCTTGTAAAGATTGTAAAAATTTATTAAGATTTTTGGACATCGAAGAAATTAGAGCTCATTTGATTTGTCGGGGATTTAAGAAGAGATATACATGTTGGTTCATGCATGGTGAGAAATTTGGGGAAAGTAGTAGTGCCAATAAAGATTGTAATCGTGAATTGAATGTTGAGAATGTTGGAATTTCTGATAATTTTGAACTTGATTGGAACGAGGATTATGAGAGTGTCGAATATTCTGATAACGTCGAACCCGAAAATGACGATGATGAGATGGAGAGGAATTTTGATGAAAATGTAGAACACGAGTTTACTGAAAATTTGGAGGATATGTTACGTGATGTGGAAGATGAAATTAGTGATAAAAATTATGATAAATTTCAAAATTTATCTAATGAATCCAAGAAGCCGTTGTATCCCGGGTGTACCAAATTTACAAAACTGTCAGCTGTGTTGAAATTATTAAACTTAAAAGCAGACAATGGTTGGAGCGATAAGAGTTTCACGTCCTTATTACAGCTTTTAGGAGAAATGCTCCCAGATAACAACGAGTTATCCGGTACAATATATCAGGCAAAGAAGTTGATATGTCCAATGGGGTTGAAGATCGAAAGAATACATGCATGTCCGAATGACTGTATATTGTATCGTAACGAGTACGAGGCCATGCATGTCTGTCCTAAATGTGGTGTTTCACGATATAAACGTCGTAAGGACCAGGACACTGATGATTGTTGTTCGCAGCAAAGTGCAACGCAAGTTTCGGTATGCTTGAGAGCGTACCTTTTAAAACCACGTTAACACTCCACGAGTAAGGGATGCAAGTGCACAACCCCTATCGTGTAGTATATTCGGGTATCGATCCACAGGAACGGTTAATTGCGAGGTTAGATTCTATCAAACTCAATCAAAAACTAGAAGTGAAAAAGGTTTGGTTTGGTGTTTAATTTCCTAAAGGGTCAGATCAAACAATTCAAGTAGATGTAATAAAATGATTGGAAGAAATGTAAATTGTGTTTTGATTATGGATAAAAGGCGTTTCCAGGGTTTCAGACTTCATCTCTGATCTGCCTCTAGTGGTACGGCCCGTACCAAGTTGGTACGGCTAGGCCGTACCTCACTTGGTAAGGCAAGGCCGTACCACCCTGGTAAGACCCGTACTGGCTTCCCAGAACAGAACCTACCAGTTCGAGTGAATGCATTTCCTTGCTGGTACCTTGTGTTAAACTCTTTAGAAAGGTTCAATTGACCATACCTAAGGTTCCTAACCCTCAACCGTCGTTTGTTGGATCAAGATCTAGGTTGGAATGCAATTGATTGCCTTTTAGGGATTTCTACACCTCAACTCTCGTGTGTTGGTACAGATCTACCCTAGCTGGTTGATTGGAGGTCTAAGGCACCCTCTAATCTGTCGATTAGAGGAGAATTCAACCTCTCGGCTTCAATTCGAACTATTCTACCCTAAGCATTTGATTTGGATGAGAGATTGAGATGATCACATGACCTTGATAGGTTCGATCTAAACCTAGAGGCACATCATACAACAATCACAGCAAGCAAAGCAAAAGATATCAAAGTAAATCACAATCAATCAAACTAAAGAGTTCATACAAGATACAAGTCAAAGAAAGTCAAAACAAATCAAGAATCAATCTCTAACCCTAGAAACTAAAAGAACTACTCACAGCACATAATCAGATCTAAAAATACAATAAGAGGGATAGAGAAAGCCATGGATTGAAGGGATCGAGAGGAGGAAGCTAGATCCGTCGAGTTTCGCCTCTTCCTCTTCCTTCCTTCTTGCTCTCAGCTCCTGAGCTCTCTTTCTCTCTCTTACTGTGCTCTCAAATGGATCTGGAATGGAATCCTCCCCGAAATTGGAGAGTTCCCCGCTTTAAATAGCCTCTGCCAAAATTTGAATCTGTCAGATCGCCTTTATGTACGGCCCGTACCAATTTGGTACGGCCTGGCCGTACCAGGCGTGAAGAGCTGAAAATCGGCTAAGTCTGGTAAGACCCGTACCAAGCCTGGTAAGGGTCGTACCTCATCATCTGAATCGCCGTTTCTTCGTGTGTTTTGCTCCAAACCTGCAGAAAACAAACAAACACTCAGCAGTACCAAATTCTAAAGATATATCGATGAAATGCACATGATTCTGGTGAATTATGGCACGAATCTGGTACTAAAACAGGCCTAAAATAGACTAAATATGCGAGGTATCAAATTCCCCCAAGCTGAACCTTTGCTTGTCCTCAAGCAAAAAGTTTCAAACTCGGGTAAAAGTGCTGGACAACTAAATCTAAATGCGGATACAAGCCTAAATGTGAAAACCTACGTGAATTTGCTATAGTCAAGAATTTCTAGAATCGATTTGGTTGTAATTCAAACATCCCTTTATAAACCTTGATTCACTCCACCAATTGGTCAATTGAACTTCTTATTTTGAGATGCTTCTAACAATGGAAAGACTAATTACCTAGGTTTGATCGAAACAATTTCATTCTTTTTTCCGAATCAGTGCTTTTATTCAAGGTGATTTTTCCTTTCATTTGCCCTCCCCCAAGCTTGAATCAAGCTTAAGGGTAAGAAAGTTGCGAACGAAGTGTGTTGGTATGAGCAAAATTTTCTTTCTTTATTTCTAATTGGGAGACGAGCTCAAAGGCGCCCATTCGAGGCTTATTGCCAGTACTCTTATGTTCTCCATCTTTTTTTTCATTTCTCTTTTCTTTTTCTTTTTCTTTCTTTTTTTTTTTTTTTTTATTCTTTTTCTTTTCTTTTTGGTTTGCTCATACCATGAATACACACATCTATTTGTATTCATTCATACCAATAGATATTCCAAACTTTCTTAATTTGAAAATCCCAATTCCTAAAGGCACAGTTCAGTTTTTTTTCGAATAATCTCGTTCGATTCAATTCTAAGTTTGTTTCATCGTTTCCATTATTAAAAACATCTCAACCTAAGTAGTTCAATAACCAATCATGGGTTAGTTCCAATTCACTCAGGTCTATCCTAATCACAACTAAATTGTTTCAAAGTTATTCTCAATTCTAGCAATTCACGCAAATCTTCACCTAACAATGCACGAAAATACGAAAAAAATGCAAGAAAAATAACGGTAAAGTAAATATGACCTAAATGCAAATGCAATCCCCCCAAGCTTAGCCTGAGCATTGTCCTCAATGCTTCAAGACTATAAGATAAAAGAGATAAAAGAAGCTCGGGGAATAGAGAGCGAACCTGATCAGTCCTCAGGGTGGTCGTACCAGAGCCAGTCGCTAAACCGCTGCTCTATCCCAGTCACCCGTCGCGTGAGATCCTGGAGGATGGCGCCCTGCTCACGAATGGCAGCACCCTGCTCATAGAGTGCATCACCCTGCTCCTGACGCATGCCGTACATCAGGTGGTAAACATCCTGGACGGTGGGCTCATCGACTGGAGGGGGAATCAGCTGGAGGGACGTTGGCCATCGGGCCAGTGGCAGAAGGGATGGAGTCGCCAGAGGGTGTGGAGGAGCGAGAGGATTGCCGACGCATCTCTCAGACGTTTGTGGCGTTGGGTGGTAAGGGTCTGACTGGGTAGGTACGGCCTGGTCGGACTTAGCTGGTACGGCCTGGCCTGACCTAGGTAGGTACGGCCTAGCCGCACAGGCTGGTACGGGCCGTACCTAACTTAGGGTTTTTGGTGTTGGCTGGTAAGGGCCGCACCAACTGGTACTAGTGACAGAAAATGGGGTTTGGGCAACCAAGTTGGTGTCAGTTCAGAGGCTGGTACGGGCCGTACCTACCTGGTACGGGTGGGCCGTACCAGGCTAGGGTTGGACAGAATCGGTGCAGAACAGTGCAAGGAAGAGAAAAAAAATGCAAGAAAAATGGAGAAGGTACCAACCGAGAGATGTGCGTGTCGGATCGGTGAGGTGGTGCGGGTCGGACCGGTGAGGTGCGGCTCGGCCGTGCGAAGAAGGAGAAGGTCGGTGCGAAGGAGGAGATGGTGTGCTGGTGCTCCGGCCGGTGTTCGGTTGGGGTCCTTGTGCTCGGGTGTGGATGGAAGAAGAGAATGGAGAAGGAGTGGAGAGGGAGAGAAAGAGGGAGAGAAGATGGAGGAGAGAGAAAGTGAGGGAGATGCGGCGGAGAGAGAAAAGGGGAAGGGTAGGGGGGCGGGGTCGGGTTTAAAAGAAAAAATGCGGCAGTTATGGCGTCGGTTCGCGTCCCTGACCTAGGTACGGCCTGGCCGTACCAAATTGGTACGGGCCGTACCAACCTTTCAATTTTCAGGCCGTACCAATGTGGTATGGCCTAGCCGTACCAACCTCAGAAATTCTCGTTTCTCGTTCTCGTGACTTCTCAAGCCGCTCGTGATGCAATGAAGAAGAATGAATGCATGTCTAACTGTTCCTAAGATGCAAAACAGGTAAAAAATGGCTTGGGCTGCCTCCCAAGGAGCGCTCGTTTTAGGTCTCGAGCTTGACCTTCTCTCTTCAGGCTTTGGTTGGAGATGGATCGGAGAGATCCAAGTTCACTCGCATTTCTTGGGGATGATCAGCAATGTAGTGCTTGAGACGCTGACCATTGACTTTGAAAGTCCGCCCCTCCTTGTTTTCCAACTCCACTGCGCCAAATGGGAACACTGCCCTCACTCGGAATGGACCAGACCACCTGGACTTCAGCTTCCCTGGAAAGAGCCTAAATCGAGAATTGAACAAGAGGACCAGGTCTCCCTCATGGAACTCACGAGGCATGATGCGCTTGTCGTGAACCTGTTTGGTCCTTTCCTTGTAAATTCTCGCGTTCTCGTAGGCATTGAGACGCATCTCCTCTAACTCATGCAAGTCAAGGATGCGTTTCTCTCCAGCTGAGAGCAAGTCCATGTTGATGGCCCGTGTGGCCCAGTATGCCTTATGCTCAATTTCCACGGGCAAGTGGCAGGACTTTCCGTACACCAGTTTGAAAGGGCTCATCCCAATCGGAGTTTTGAAGGCTGTACGGTAGGCCCAAAGTGCGTCACTCAGCTTGAGCGACCAATCCTTTCTCGTTCGAGCCACGGTCTTTTCCAGGATAGACTTGATCTCCCTGTTGGAAATCTCAGCTTGACCGTTGGCTTGAGGATGGTAGGATGTGGTCACCTTGTGAGTGACTCCATGGCGACTCAGGAGATTGTCGAACTGGCGGTTGATGAAGTGCTTGCCACCATCACTGATGACGGCTCTTGGAACTCCAAAGCGAGGGAAGATGATGTCAGTGAACAGTCTTTTCACTGCATTGGAGTCCGCATTCTTGCACGCCACTGCCTCCACCCACTTGGAGACGTAGTCAACAGCCACCAGGATGTACTCGTTCCCACAAGAAGGTGGAAACGGTCCCATGAAGTCAATGCCCCAGACATCAAAGATGTCTACCTCTAGAATAGAGTGGAGAGGCATTTCATTCCTCTTGGAGATGTTCCCGGTGCGCTGACACCTGTCACAAGCTGCAACGAAGGTCCTAGCATCTCTGAAAAGTGAAGGCCAGAAGAAGCCAGATTGCAGGATCTTTGAAGCAGTCTTGGAGGATGAAGCGTGTCCTCCGTAGGCTGAGGAGTGGCAGTGCTCAAGAATGGAGCGCGTCTCATCGTATGGCACACATCGTCTGTAGATGCCATCAACGCCAATCTTGAAGAGGTAGGGGTCGTCCCAGAAGTAGAACTTGGCGTCCGATCGCAGCTTCTTCTTCTGCTGGTATGACATGGTAGGAGGAAGTACTCCTGAGGCGAGAAGGTTCGCAATGTCTGCATACCAGGGCGCTGACTTGGTGTTCACTCGGTCAGTTGCATGGAACGTCCGATCTTTCACCGCATGAGTCGCGTGCATCGGTGTACCAACCGAGTGGATCTCCTCCATGGCAGAAATCGAATGGAATTGGTCATCAGGGAACGAGTCATCAATTGGCAGGCTACCAGAGCCCTCATCTTCCCAGCGAAGCCGGGACAGATGGTCAGCCACGGTGTTTTCGACTCCTTTCTTGTCCCTGATTTCGATGTCAAACTCCTGCAGGAGGAGAATCCACCTAATCAAGCGAGGTTTGGCATCCTGCTTGCTCAACAGAAACTTGAGTGCGGCGTGGTCAGTGTAGATCACTATCTTGGAACCAACCAGATAGGATCTAAACTTGTCGAGAGCGAACACAACAGCCAAAAGCTCCTTTTCGGTTGTTGTGTAGTTCAACTGGGCAGGGTCTAGCACCTTGCTAGCGTAGTAGATAGCACATGGCTTGTTCTCCTTCCGCTGCCCAAGAACCGCTCCCACAGCGTAATCACTCGCATCGCACATCAATTCGAATGGCAAGGTCCAGTCTGGAGGCTGCAGGATGGGTGCTGAGACAAGGGCTTCTTTCAATCGGCAAAACGAATCGACACACTCCTGCGTGAAGATGAAATCAGAGTCCTTGATGAGCAGGTTGGTCAATGGTTTTGCGATTTTCGAGAAGTCCTTGATGAATCGGCGGTAGAAGCCAGCGTGTCCCAGAAAGCTTCGCACAGCTTTGACATTTGTTGGGATCTCCAGCTTCTCGATCACCTCCACCTTGGCTTTGTCAACCTCAATTCCTTTGGAGGTCACCACATGTCCAAGGACAACTCCCTCTTGGACCATGAAGTGACATTTCTCCCAGTTCAGGATCAGGTTGACCTCTTCACACTTCTCCAGGATTTTGCAGAGGTTGGCTAGACATGAGTCAAAGCTGGTCCCATAGACAGAGAAGTCGTCCATGAAGACCTCAACCTCTTTCTCGATGAAATCGGAGAAGATAGCCATCATGGCTCTTTGGAAGGTGGCAGGTGCATTGCAGAGACCGAATGGCATCCTACGGTATGCGAATGTACCGTAGGGACATGTGAAGGTGGTCTTGTCTTGGTCGTTCGGGTGAATGGGGATCTGAAAGAATCCTGAATACCCGTCAAGGTAGCAAAAATGAGAATGAGTCGCAAGCCTTTCAAGGAGTTGGTCGACAAACGGCAGTGGGAAGTGATCCTTGCGCGTGGCAGCGTTGAGCTTCCTGTAGTCAATACACATGCGGTACCCAGACACCACACGAGTAGGGACTAGCTCATCCTTCTCATTTCTCACCACTGTCGTGCCTCCCTTCTTGGGCACCACGTGAACGGGACTTACCCACTTGCTGTCAGAGATGGGATAGATGATGCCTGCATCCAGGAGTTTGAGAATTTCCTTTTTCACCACCTCTTTCAGGTTGGGGTTGAGTCGACGCTGGTGCTCCACAGACGGCTTGTGATCATCCTCGAAAAGAATCCGGTGTGAGCAGATGGCTGGGTTGATCCCTTTCAAGTCCTTGATCGAGTACCCGATCGCACCCTTGTGAAATCTCAGCTTCTCCAGAAGTTTGGTGGTTTGATCGGGGTTCAGACTCGCATTGACGATCACAGGACATGACTTTTCTGGATCGAGGAACTCGTATCGGAGATTGGTCGGAAGAGGTTTGAGTTCAGGAGTCGGACGCTCAGGCTGATCATTGACACGAGTCGCATCTGGGTGAGCTGACTCGTGTGTCGTCGAGATGTCGGCCTTGGCAGGTTCCGCTCCACTCCTCGTCTCAGAGTGTGATGTACTGTCTTCCAGATCCTCAGGAATCGCATCCGCTGCACAGATTGACTCGCTCGCTTCGCTTGGAAATTGAGAGAGGAATTCAGCGTCTTGGCGCAGCGAGTTGTTGACTTGTTCAAGAAAGTAGTCCTTGGCCAGATCAGCCAAGTACTCCTCTGTCCTGTCAACCCGGAAACATGTCTCGGATCGTGACGGATATCTCATGGCGCGATCGATTTGGAACTTCACCTTCTCTCCTCCAAAGTTCAAAGTCAGGATGCCTTGCTTCACGTCAATTATCGCGCCAGCTGTACTCAGAAAAGGTCGCCCCAAGATGATTGGGACTTCCTTATCTTCTTCCATCTCCATGACGACGAAATCGACGGGCACGAAGAACTTCCCGACTCGAACTGGCAGATCCTCCACCACACCAAGTGGAAGTCGGACTGAAGAATCCGCCAACTGCAATGTCATCCTTGTGGGCTTGAGCTCCCCCACTCCTATGCGATCATAGATGGTGCGTGGCATGAGACTCACACTCGCTCCTAGATCACACAGGGCTTTCTTGATTGTCGCCTTCCCAATGGTGCATGGAATGGAAAACTTTCCAGGATCGTCCAATTTGGGGGGTAGCTCGCTTTTCAAAATTGCGCTGCACTGCTCCGTCAGCTTGACTGTCGCGTGCCCCTCTAAGCTTCTCTTGTTGGAAAGGATGTCCTTCAGAAACTTGGCATAGGTGGGCATTTGGGTCAAAGCGTCGGTGAAAGGGATGGTGATCTGCAGCTGCTTGATGACGTTTGCGAAGTTGGCGAATTGCTCGTTCAGTCTCGTCTCAGCTAATCTCTGGGGGAATGGAACAGGTGGCCGGTATGGAGGTGGTTTCTCGGCACCTTTCTTCTTCTGACTACCTGACGCTTCGGATGGAGGTTGTGCAGGTCTTGCCGAGCTGGTGCAGTCTGCACTCGCTTGAGGTCGGATGACCTCAGCTCGTTCTGGATTAACCTCCTTCAGTGGAATTGACTCAGGGGTCGGAGTCGCGTCAGGTGTCGCGTCGAGAATCGGATCAACTGTGCCCTCACTTGGCATTGGTGGCTCGTCGTATTGGGTCTCGCTTCTCAGAGTGATCGCCTTAGCCTCTTCTCTTGGATTTGGTTCGGGTTGAGCTGGAAGCTTCCCGGGTCGAGAGTGGCTCGAGGTGACTATCTGGCTCAGCTGCTCCAACAACTTGTTTTGAGCAGCCATTTGATTTTGTTGAGCAGCCATCTGAGTGGACATGCTCTGCATATGTTCCCACATCATCTGATTCATCTTGCCCTGCTCGTGAGTGAAGTCGTCCACTCCGGTAGGCGCAATTGACTTTGAGGGGCCAGATGGGGCTGCTCGGTTGCCTTGATTGGGAAAGGAAGCGTTCTGGTAGAAGTTCCTGTTGCCATTGTTGTTGCTGTTGCTGCTGCTCGAAGCTTGGGCTCTCCAATCGTTGTTGTTCGGAGGGGGGTAATTTCCAGTGTTGTTCGCCCGATTGTTCCAGTTGTTGTTGTTGTACTGCGGCTTCTGGAAGCTGTTGTTGTTGAAGGGCGGTCTGAACGAAGAGTTGTTGAAAGGCGCAGGGTTGTTCTGGTTTGACCTCCAGTGCTGCTGCTCAACCGGGTCCTTGGAGTAGGACCGGCTGAAGGGAGGTCTCGGGAAGAAGGAAGGCTCGTTGTTGAGAGAGTTGACCTGCTCACTCTCCTCGTCTTGTTGCACCAGCGGGCATTGCTCGTATGCGTGCCTCTCGTCTCCGCACATGACGCAGACTTGAGGTTGCTGTTCGACTGCCTTGACACTGAGTTTGTCCATCGCCCGCTGCATGGCGTCCATCTTGGCGGTGAGAGCCGTGATGTGATCAAGCTCGTACTTGCCACCTCCTTGGCTACCTCCTTGGCTTCCTCGCTGGCGTGACGTGTCGCGGCCGGACCACTGCTGGTTTTGCGCCATGCTGTCGATCAAGTTCATAGCCTCTAAAGGCTCCTTTGTCATCAGCGCGCCTCCCGCAACAGCGTCCACGTAAGCACGTGTGCTCTCGTTCAGGCCGTCGTAAAACGTTTGAATTAAAAGCCAGTCGGGTATACCGTGGTGTGGACAAGAGTACTGAATTTCTCTAAACCTTTCCCAAGCCTCGTTTAGGGGTTCATCAAAAATCTGCCTAAAACTGGTCAGGTCATGTCTTACCTTGGCTGTCCTCTTGTGAGGGAAAAATCTGGTCAGAAACATTTTGGACAATTCCTTCCAATTTCTAACCGAGTCCCTAGGCAAAGATCCCAACCATTTCTTGGCCTTATCCCTAAGAGTGAATGGAAATAAAGCAAGCTTGGTGTAATCAGCATTCTCACCGTTGGTTTTGATGGTCGTGATGCACTCGAGGAAGGTCTGGAGGTGAGCGTGCGGGTCCTCGTGGTCGAGTCCGTGGAAGGTGTTCTGCTGCACCATGTTGACAACTCCCGGATTGAAGTTCGGTTGCTGTCCTGGAATGTGTGGCAGCCTGATTGCACCTCGCACGTCTCCAGCTCTCGGCACGTTGAACTCTCGCAGCGTTCGAGGCATGAAGACATCCTCATCATCGTCTGTCAGTCGGCCTTCTTCTTCTTGCCTTTCTCTTTCCCTGGCCTCTGCCTCCATTCTGAGTCGGGCTTCGTCTTCTGCCCCAGCCATCTCTTCAGGTTCAGGCTCCTTGGTACGGGTCGGACCAGATTGGTGCGGCCTGGCCGTGCCTGAATCGGTACGGGTCGGACTAGATTGGTGCGGGCTGGCCGTACCAGAGGGTGGCTGAGCAGTCTCGGCTGAGTCTGGAGGAGTTTGATCGAACAGTGGGCCCTTGCTTCTCAGATTATACTTCAACCTGTATTTTCCTGCAGGGGGGGGTTCAAAAGCCAGTTTTTAGTGATTTTGAATAAGAAAAAGCAAGAAAGATACAAGATAAAATCTAGATCAACTAAGTAAGATAAAACCTAACTAAGCAATTGGTTACCGTCCCCGGCAACGGCGCCAAAAACTTGTTCGCAGCAAAGTGCAACGCAAGCTTCGGTACGCTTGAGAGCGTACCTTTTAAAACCGCGTTTACACTCCACGAGTAAGGGATGCAAGTGCACAACCCCTATCGTGTAGTATAATCGGGTATCGATCCACAGGAACGGTTAATTGCGAGGCTAGATTCTATCAAACTCAATCAAAAACTAGAAGTGAAAAAGGTTTGGTTTGGTGTTTAATTTCCTAAAGGGTCAAATCAAACAATTCAAGTAGATGTAATAAAATGATTGGAAGAAATGTAAATTGTGTTTTGATTATGGATAAAAGGCGTTTCCAGGGTTTCAGACTTCATCTCTGATCTGCCTCTAGTGGTACGGCCCGTACCAAGTTGGTACGGCTAGGCCGTACCTCACTTGGTAAGGCAAGGCCGTACCACCCTGGTAAGACCCGTACTGGCTTCCCAGAACAGAACCTACCAGTTCGAGTGAATGCATTTCCTTGCTGGTACCTTGTGTTAAACTCTTTAGAAAGGTTCAATTGACCATACCTAAGGTTCCTAACCCTCAACCGTCGTTTGTTGGATCAAGATCTAGGTTGGAATGCAATTGATTGCCTTTTAGGGATTTTTACACCTCAACTCTCGTGTGTTGGTACAGATCTACCCTAGCTGGTTGATTGGAGGTCTAAGGCACCCTCTAATCTGTCGATTAGAGGAGAATTCAACCTCTCGGCTTCAATTCGAACTATTCTACCCTAAGCATTTGATTTGGATGAGAGATTGAGATGATCACATGACCTTGATAGGTTCGATCTAAACCTAGAGGCACATCATACAACAATCACAGCAAGCAAAGCAAAAGATATCAAAGTAAATCACAATCAATCAAACTAAAGAGTTCATACAAGATACAAGTCAAAGAAAGTCAAAACAAATCAAGAATCAATCTCTAACCCTAGAAACTAAAAGAACTACTCACAGCACATAATCAGATCTAAAAATACAATAAGAGGGATAGAGAAAGCCATGGATTGAAGGGATCGAGAGGAGGAAGCTAGATCCGTCGAGTTTCGCCTCTTCCTCTTCCTTCCTTCTTGCTCTCAGCTCCTGAGCTCTCTTTCTCTCTCTTACTGTGCTCTCAAATGGATCTGGAATGGAATCCTCCCCGAAATTGGAGAGTTCCCCGCTTTAAATAGCCTCTGCCAAAATTTGAATCTGTCAGATCGCCTTTATGTACGGCCCGTACCAATTTGGTACGGCCTGGCCGTACCAGGCGTGAAGAGCTGAAAATCGGCTAAGTCTGGTAAGACCCGTACCAAGCCTGGTAAGGGTCGTACCTCATCATCTGAATCGCCGTTTCTTCGTGTGTTTTGCTCCAAACCTGCAGAAAACAAACAAACACTCAGCAGTACCAAATTCTAAAGATATATCGATGAAATGCACATGATTCTGGTGAATTATGGCACGAATCTGGTACTAAAACAGGCCTAAAATAGACTAAATATGCGAGGTATCAATTGTAACGAGGACACAAATGGCCGACCTTCGGCTAAGGTGTTGTGGTATTTGCCGATAATACCGAGATTCAAACGGTTGTTTGCGAATCCCAAAGATGCAAAATTATTGCGCTGGCACGAAGAAGAGCGCAAAATGACGGTAAACTAAGGCACCCGGCTGATTCTCCTCAATGGAGAAACATTGACAGACATTTCAAAGAATTTGGTTCTGAAACGAGGAACCTTAGGATTGTGGTGAGCTCAGATGGAATGAGTCCGTTTGGAAGTATGAGCAGTCGGCACAGTACTTGGCCAGTTCTTTTATGCATCTACAATCTTCCTCCTTGGTTGTGCATGAAACGCAGATATATAATGATGTCATTACTAATCCAAGGACCCAGACAACCCGGAAATGACATAGATGTATATCTCGCACCATTAATCGAGGACCTCCAAAAATTGTGGCGTGATGGCGTCCCGGTGTGGGTTGCGTATATGAAAGAGACCTTTAACTTGCGGGCCATGGTGTTTTGCACCGTAAATGATTTTCCCGCGTACGGGAATTTGTCGGGTTACACTTGTAAAGGAGCAAAAGCGTGCCCGATCTGTGAAGATGACACGCAGGTGCTGAGGTTGAAAAATTGTCAAAAGAATGTATTCATGGGGCATCGTAGGTTTCTTCCTATTAATCACCCATATCGTAAGAAGAAGATGGCATTCAATGGGAAAATTGAGCTTGGAGTGTCTCGTCATCAATTAGACCGGGAGAGTATCTTCAAACGGGTAAAAAACATTGATGTTGTTTTTGGAAAATGCGCCAAAGCACCACCGAAGAATATTTGGAAAAAGAGGTCCATATTTTGGGAGCTACCGTACTGGAAATATTTAGAAGTGAGGCATTGCCTAGATGTCATGCATGTCGAAAAAAATGTCTGTGACAGTTTAATTGGTTTATTATTGAACATTCCGGGGAAGACTAAGAATGGTATTAAAGTGTGAAAGGACATGGTAGAGATGGGAATACGACACGAGCTCACACCGCAGGAGAAAGGGAAGCGCACATATCTACCCCCTGCACTGTGCACAATGTCAAAGAAAGAGAAAACAAGCTTCTGTGAATGCCTCAATGGTATAAAAGTCCCATCAGGATATTCTTCGAATATTAAGAAGTTGGTGTCGATGAAGGACTTGAAACTGGTCGGTCTGAAATCTCACGACTGTCATGTTTTATTGACACACATAATTCCCGTTGCAATTCGGGGAATTTTACCAAAGCATGTTCGTCAAACCATTACGAAGCTTTGTTCTTTCTTCAATGCAATAAATTTCAAAGTGATAGACCCTCTAAAATTGGACTCTTTGCAAAAGGAGGTCGTCGTGACTCTTTGCCAACTTGAGATGTATTTTCCGCCATCTTTTTTCGATGTCATGGTTCACCTTGTTGTTCATCTTGTGAGAGAAATTAAGATTTGTGGTCCCGTGTTTCTTCGGTATATGTATCCATTCGAGAGATACATGGGCATCTTGAAAAAATACGTAAGGAACCGACATCGACCCGAAGGCAGCCTTATAGAAGGATATTCTACGGAGGAGGTGATTGATTTTTGCACCAACTACTTGACCGGTGTGGATCCTATTGGCGTTCCAAAATCTCGATACGAGGGAAGGCTCCAAGGAGTCGGGACAATTGGGTTGAGAGCCATAGTTGCTGATCTAAATGAACTACAAAAGGCACATTTTATTGTACTACAACACATGACAGATGTTGCTCCCTATATAGATGAGCACATGACAATCCTTCAACAACAAAACTACACGAGGAGTCAGAAGTGGCTTACTAACGAGCATAATCGTTCTTTTATAGGATGGCTGAAAGAAAGAGTGCAGTCACACCCCGTACCTGAAATTGTTAAACTGCTTGGCGAAGGACCCCAAATTGTTGTTAGAACATTCCAAGGATACGAGATTAATGGATATACATTTTACACTAAATCCCAGAGTGATAAGAGCACGATGCAAAACAGTGGGGTGACGTTGGTGGCGACCTCTCAAGAATTCAGTAGATCCGGAGATGGCCGGGCTGTAATAGCATCAAAGTCATATTATGGCGTTATTCAAGAAATTTGGGAGCTCATTTACAGTCCTCGCCTGAGCATTCCCGTGTTTCGGTGTCAATGGGTCGAAGACCGAGGTGTTAAAGTTGACAACGACGGGTTCACACTCGTTGATTTAAACAGGATTGGGCATGTTGATGATCCGTTTATACTCGCCAAGCAAGCCACCCAAGTCTTTTATGCCACTGACCCGAGTGATGCTAGGTTGAGCGTCGTCCTATCCGGAAAAAGAAGAATTGTCGGGGTAGAAAATGTCGTCGATGAAGAAGAGTACGACCAGTTCGACGAAGTACCTCCATTTTGTACCGATGTGCAAACTGAGGTAGCAACACTTGAAGGGGTAGACGAAGCTGACTACATGCGGTCCGACCACAATGAAGGATTATGGGCCGAGGGTACTGTTCAAATAGTGGAAAAAAGGAGAAAAAGGAAAAAAAAAACATAATGTATAATATTTATTTTGTTTAAGACCGTGTAGCTTTTAATATTGCAACCTTAGCTTGTAATATATCAAATAAAAAAGGAAAAAAAGAGGGAATATTAGAAATCTGAAATCTGCAACCTTAGAAATATTAGAAATCTGAAATTTTACTTAATTTATTATTACTTTAGAAATATTAGAAATCTGAAATTCAACTTAATTTATTATTACTTTAGAAATATTAGAAATCTGAACTTCTACTTAATTTATTATTACTTTAGAAATATTAGAAATCTGAAATTCTACTTAATTTATTATTACTTTAGAAATATTAGAAATCTGAAATTCTACTTAATTTATTATTACTTTAGAAATATTAGAAATCTGAAATTCTACTTAATTTATTATTACTTTAGAAATATTAGAAATCTGAAATTTTACTTAATTATTATTACTTTAGAAATATTAGAAATCTGAAATTCTACTTAATTTATTATTACTTTAGAAATATTAGAAATCTGAAATTCTACTTAATTTATTATTACTTTAGAAATATTAGAAATCTGAAATTCTACTTAATTTATTATTACTTTAGAAATATTAGAAATCTGAAATTCTACTTAATTTATTATTACTTTAGAAATATTAGAAATCTGAAATTTTACTTAATTTATTATTACTTTAGAAATATTAGAAATCTGAAATTTTACTTAATTTATTATTACTTTATAAATATTCACCTCCTAAAATTTTACTGAACCTGGGACCCGCCTGTCGGACCTATTTATACACGGACATTTAGCTAATAGTCCGTGTAGAAATGGAAGAGAGCTACACGGACTATTAGCTAGATGTCCGTGTAGAAAGGATATTTGCACACGGACTTTAGAGTCATGTCCGTGTAGAAAGCTCTTTGTACACGGTCTTTTAAGTTAAAAGTCCGTGTATAATGAGGAAAACACTATTATTTCGAAATCCTTCTCTGCCAAAATTTTCATAAGTCCGAAAACCCTCACAGAGAAATAAGCGGTTCAGTTCCAAAAACCCTCACAGAGAATTTCGAAAGCCTTCTCCGAGCTCTTCACCGCCTCGCCGCCTCACCACCTCGGTCTCTCTCACCCGTGGTCTCTCTCTCTCTAACCCGCGGTCTCTCTCACCCGTGGTTAGCGTCTCTCTCTCTCGTTATTTTGCAATAGAGGAGATGTCATTATGGCTTGAAATCGATGATGACGATGATAATTTTCTTAAACCGAGATCAGTAAACCTCCCATTCCTTGAATAATTATTTTTGTATATTGATTTCTTGAGCACAACCCGGTTTGAAGGTGTCCTCTACCAGAATTATGGCACCTTAATTAATTTGTGTTGTTCTTTATATTTGTCCTTGTGTCTTCTTGTAATGTGTTTTTTCAAGTTCAACCATATAATAAGGCTTGAGAAAGCATTTCCTATTTGGTTGCAGCTGATTATGGAAGTACTGATTATGGAAGTACTTGTGTGATTGTCTTTTGGAAAAGTTAATGGGTTCATCTTTAATTTACTTATTAATTTTTAATTAATTGTATTTAGAATACTAAACATAATTAATCTTAATTTTCGGTATATTTGATATATATTAAAATTATATTGGATAAATATGAGAGTTATTAGAATTTAGGAGGGTAAATATTATAATGGAATTTGGAGGGAGAAATATGTAATTTTATAATTTTAGCAAGAGGTGACAAATTAGCAAGAGGTTTAGATGCCTCAATTTTATTTTATGTTCATTTTAGCAAGAGGTGATTTTAGCAAGAGGTCATTTTAGCATATTTGTACAAGAATATCAATTTAGGATTTCATTATTGGTCACTTATGATATTTTGTACAAGAATATCAATTTAGGATTTTTGTACAAAATATCAATTTTATGATTTGATCTTTAATTTCATAATTTGGTCACTTATGATTTGATCTTTAATTTCAATTATTGGTACAAGAATATCAATTATTTGTACAAGAATATCAATTATTGGTCACTTATGATTTGATCTTTAATTTCATGCAGAACCATGTCGGATGAGGATGAGTACGTCGATATGATGGCAGAAGAGGAGCAGCAAGCTACTGCCTCATCAGAAAGAAGGAAAAGAGGGCCATGGGTAGAGCCGAGGGATTCTGACTCACCCGTGGTTAGGATCCAAAATCCTAGGGGCAAAGATTGGGTCATGGGTAGAGCCGAGGTAACCGCTGACGAGAGGATAGTACTCCCAAAGGATTTGCAACCCGTGGCTCAAAGAATGGTAAGAGTCCTTTATACTTACTTTGTGACATTCATCCGAAAATTATAACTCCGAAAGTACATCAATTGTTCTTTTGCTTTAACTAATTCTTCTACTTGAACAGTTGGAAGTGGAGGAGGAGGTCAACTCGGGTGCCCGGAGTGTCGAACGACAAAATGATTCCTTGTCCACAGCGCTCGAGAATCCAGAACACCCGGGTCGAGTAAGGGGTGTAGGGGTCTACAGGGGCTGGAAGGAGGTGTTCCGAGTGGAGGGACAAAAACCTCGAAGAAAATCTCGTGCCAAGGTAAACAAAGACGAGATAGTTGCGCAGATACGCGCGGAGGTGAGCAAAGAGTACGACGCAAGGTTTGCTGAGATGGAAGCAATGTTGACACAAATTAGATCAGCAACTACGCAGTCATCCGAGCAACCACCTCCCATTTCGCCGGAAATTCGGCGAAGTAGTCAAGCATCCGGCACGTGGGGCGCCTTAGACGATTTGGATAATCTCAAGGTAATCAATACTTGTTCATAATCTAAAGGTAATTAAAACATGTTTGCAACCTTGTTAGACAATATTGCATCATTAAAATAAACAACTTTCCTATAAATTTGCAGGACCCCAGAGCATGCGACCTCGTCCTGTTGCATGGTAGTGTTCCTCTGATCGTTGCTAAGGGCGTTGTACATCCAGGAGCCCAGAGTGTACACTTTGGTCAGCTAAGGCCCGACCATGCATGCGTGCAGGTTGAGTTAGTCGTGGATGGGTGGCAGCGCGTACCCCTTCCTGTCCCTACCGACGAGATGTTTGTGCTTGATGACGCACGAATGTCATTTGTCCAATGGCCCAAGAGTCAGATTGTTTTGGATCAGGTAATCCATAAAAAAATCCATTTATTTGTTACATTCAACTCACTCTTTTTGAAATACTAGAATAATCCATCTATAACTTGATACAGACACGAGGAGATGATGTTACCGGTACGGCGATGTCACCGGTACGTCAGGAGGTGGCTTGCGACGTCGCGGCTGACGCGCCACAATCACCGCCCCGTCCTATGGTCACCGAAGAAGAATACAGCCGTTTGCCCAATGATTTGCGCCTTCTCCACGACTACTTGATGACGGCGCCCGAAGGCATGGAGGCTATCATCATCCCTGTCCCACCTGGGATGTTTCTACACGAAGGCAGGGATCTCCTGCTGTCGTTCAAAGACTTCAAGGACCTCTTCCACCACTCGTCATCCGACAAATGGCTCGATGTTTCACACATCACCATTTTCCTCATGTTAGTGATATTAAAATATTTTCATTATTGTATAGAACTCAAATATATATTCTAATTACAATATGATGAGTTTTCAGGAAGCTAGTCCGAAACTGTGATGAGATGGTTGAAAATAAGAACTTGTGCATGTTTCTGGACCCGAGAAAGTGAGTGGTACGGCAGTGACATATTATCCGGATATGGCTATCGAGTACATGTGTTCTGCGATGCATCGTGCTAAGGTGGAGGAGAAGAAATTCATTCTCATGCCATACCACGAGGGGTTAGTTCTAATCTTAACTTATGTGTTGTTTATATTTTAATTAAAGAATTGTATAAAGGAATTAAAAGTTAAACATAAAAAAATGAAATCACACCATCAATCATAGCAAATACTCGTGTGACTTTTATATGCTAAAGTACTATAATTTTTCTCCTCGATCCCACAGCAAACATTGGTGCTTGATTCTCATTGTGCCGTACCTACATACGAGCATAATTGTTGATTCTTGTAAGCCCAAAGGAAGGATCGCGGCTGACAAGTGCAAAGTTATCTTCCCTTTTGTGAATAAGTAAGCAATAACAATTCTATAGGTTTGCATTTCTTTCAATCATATCAAATTATAAAATTGCTAATTACATTCACTCACTTTTGTAAGGGCTTTTGCGAAATATATTAAAGAGGGAGGATCAGATAGCACGGGCACGCGCAAGAAAAGCAAGTTGAATTGGAAGTGGATGTTGGTGAGCACACTTTATGAGTTAGAAATTTCATATCTTGTTAAAAAAATTATTGTCATTCTAACAAATGCCGCTAAATGTAAATTTCAGAGCCCGCAACAGGAGGAGGGTTGGGAATGCGCTTATTACACGATGATATTCATGTTGGACTTTGTCGAAAGAATACAATTCCTATTCCCAAAAGCGGTATGTACTTCATATTAATTTCCTATATAATAAGCAATTGATATCTACCTTTTCTGAAATACTAACTATTATCAAATTATAATTTTGTAGAGTGTGACAAAGCAAGAGCATTACACCAAGGATCAGATCGACGATGTGCGGTGCATGTGGGCAAGGTGGTTTGCCATGGAATTTTGTAATCCTCGATATGGATTTGCATAGATTAATTTGTAATAAAAATATGTTTCGAATGAATTTATTGCTATATGAATTTTGTATAAATTTAGTATATGAATTTCTTGCTAATTAATCTGTTTCGAATGAATATTTGTATTTCTGTTGCAAAAAATTGGCTAGCAAAGCTGGAGGCTAGCCCAAAAACAAAATATACAAAAAAAAAAAAAGGTATTTATACACGGACATTTTATAAAAATCCGTGTGCAATACTAATCATACACGGATATTTTAGAAAAATCCGTGTATGATAGCCTTGCTAGGCGAAATACAAAAAATCTTCAACTATTTGTACACGGATATTTACAAAAAGTCCGTGTATAATAGCTACGAGAGCTACACGGACTTTTAATACAAAGCCGTGTAGAAAGAGGAATCGTACACGGTTAATTAGGGGATATCCGTGTAGCTCGGTAACTTGTAGAGCGACACCGGCAGGTCTTTGTACACTGTTAATTAGGGAATATCCGTGTAGAAATCATTATAATCACACACGGTTAAATATCCGTGTGTAGTTCCTGACCTATTCATACACCCTGGCTTTAAACACAGCAGGAAATCCGTGTAGCTCTTCCATTAATGTCCGTGTGCAATCTGTTTTTCTGTAGTAGTGGGATTCTTGCGGATACTCTCGTTGCTAATAGAAAAAACATCTTTTTGTCGGTATATTTTCACGGATAGTCACATTTTACTTCTCGCGGATATGTCCCATTCTTGTAGTGTATTATGATACGACTGCAGAGATGCAACTTGTAGACCAAAAGTTACCACTATATCTATTTTTGTAACGAGGTTATCATCTTTTAATGTTTCGAGTGTACATGCTTAGCTATTCTTTCCCAGTTTTTCTGTGACACCGCACCTATCACTATCGTTTTTTGAAGAAAAATGTGAGTCAAGCTCACATTTAATTTCATTAAGGGTTAATAAGATACAAGAGTTTTGTATGCAAGATAAAAAAAGAAAAAACTAGTGAAAATTTGAAGAGAATAGGGTGGTACTGCTCAAACAGTTGAGCATAAAAAATTAAAACAGTAAACTACGAAAGGCCAAAACTTCTGAGAAAGGCCAAAACTTTTGAGACTTGGTAACTTCTTGGTGGACTGGCTCGCAGCTCTTTGGTCTGCCTTAATACATTCTTTTATGAAGTTCTTTGATTGACATGTCCCCCATGTGTACCAGTACCGGTGTCAGTACCGCTGGTTAACCCGGTATCATTAGCCGCCCCTGTCATTCGTCTATCATGTGCATTCCTTTGTACCGTACTGGTAACAGTATTGGTACCGATACCCACCTATCACTATCGTTAATTCGTTTTCATTGTTTTTTCCAAGTTATCTTCATGTCTGAATCGCATTGAGCCGGTACTATTTAATTTGTGGTTCTTTAATATACATCCATAAATTTAACTCACTAAAGTTGATGTTATTGAAGTGTGAATGCTTTTCACGCCATACGATGTGAAGCATCTGTGATCACCACAGGGGATCTGGACTGGGGTCACATGCAACATATGCAACGTAGGAAACCTGAAACGGCCAGGGTGGGTTTCTGTCGCTCTCCATTTTTAGGCCCTTCATTTAAGGCCTATTTTTGTCATCTCTCTCTTTCAATTTCCTTTTGAGTTTTGACCCGTCTACCTCAACAGGGGCGTCATCAAAGCCCCATTTCTGTTTGTGGAATCCTTATAAATTGGCACTGGTGGTGGCCTAACATTATAATTATAATACTATACTGCTATCCCAGTAAAATGAATCTATATGCTTCATGGTTTTATTAATATAGGTGCTAAAGTATTACTCATGAGATTGGGAGAATATTTTCTCGTTTCTTACCGAGGAAAATTACAGCGTTTGGACTGAAATTTCCTCTTAATCTTGATTTAATACAAATGTAATTAGTTAGCAGTCCCAAATTGACAAAACAGTTAATTTAGCGGTGACATTTAACTATATTTAAAATATATATAATTAAACGGAACCTTCTTTTTAACTCGAACAAGTTACTGTTCAGTAGTATTTCAATGCAGGATATAAAGAACGGGAAAACCTAGCTCTTCCATTCAAAACCAAGAAATTAAAATGTCTGAAATAGTTATATGTAAAGGCATCTTTTTCCTGTTCCAGCAGACAGGAGAGAAAAAAATATCTTAAAATTACCCAAAAATTAGCATCTTTTTTTAAACTTTGCAAGTTACTATATTTTGGCCGACACTCTTTGGGGAACTAGTCCAAAAAAAAAAGAGAAAAATAAAAAAATAAAAAGTCGAAACAAGCCATAAAGCTTGAGCAGTAAAATAGTTGCAATGCAACAGAAACTAACCGGACCCCAAATTGCTGGACCACTACATCACCTGCTATAGGCGGTCAATTCTTCAGGGTAAACCGGTTGTAAACTCTCCTTTCTGCTATATAATTGCTCAATTCTCGACCTGTTAAGTAGTGCCGTTTCTTGAAGCAAAAACAGAAAAAAGAAAAAGTAGTGCCGTTTCAACACCCCCCCAACCCACCACCCAACACACACACACTCAGTCATGCACCCAACAGAAAAACAAAAGAAGAAAGAAAGAAACAACAATATCCAATCGCCGGTTGATTTTTCATATTTGTTACTTTGTCATTCTTATTATAATATCAGGTTTGGCAAGGCGTGTTGCTGGTTAAAAATCTCTGTCCAGTTTAAATTTTAGTCGTATAGAAGTATCTTTCAAATGGAAGCTAGGCATGACTTACCTCACATACTCAAAAAGAAAATTTAATTTATTGTACCATGAGAACGATGTTTATAGGATCGATCTCCTCCTGTCGAATTACCCTTAATTCCTTAATTAGCAGTTAGTTTCCAACAACTCAGATTCTGTCATGAATAAACTATGCAATATATATGCACGCATGCATGCATATGCACAAATAATTGATTAGTTAGACCATTCATTTTTCATTTTTATACATCATGAGACGTGCATGCATGTAAAGGAAATGTGGATGTTTATGCTTCATAATTTCTCCTTTTTTTATATATGTTTAACTTGCATGATTCTATTTATATGTTATATAGCTTATGAGAGGAGAGGAGAGGAGAGGAGAGAAGAGGAGGCATAAGCTGGAATTTGTGACAGAAGAGAGAGGGCACAATCCAGTATCTGTGACAAGGCATTTCACTTTTGCTTGGGGTGTGCTCTCTGCTCTTTCTGTCATGGCCACCACCTCGGCTTCTCTTTTCTCTCCCAAAAGAAGTGAATCCGTGGTTTGGTGAGCACTTAGAAAATTCAAGATGTCTCATTTGATCAAGTTCCAGCATGTGCCGTCAAGTAAACTTTCCTGTAACTTCTTTTTTCCTTTCAAATTTTGGTTAAAAACATTGTGCCTTATAACATAACTAATTATTTCATGGACTTAATTCCTCTTCCTCAGGGGGACTACCTAGCTAAGCTAGCATAACTGATATTGGCACTTTCATGCTGGATCAGCATTGGTAGATTATAATATTGGTGCCTAGTATGGAATATGGATTGAGGCTTATGCTTAAAACTGAAAAGGAATGCTAACCTGTACTGTATTATTCTACCCTTTTTTTACCTAGAAAATTATTGAAAAGGCATATTTGGCTTAGGTGAAGTTAAAAATGCTTGAAGGAAAAGACTACACAAGTAGATGGCATGCATATGAAAACATTGTTTGAGGAACATATTCCCAGTTATCAAGTAAATTCAGAATTGTCTATACTATTTTAGTTTGCGATAATTATCTCCGGTGCACATGATTAATTTTAATTTAACGTATATTGTTATATGTCTTTCTATTCTTTGGGACAGGTATTGCCATATTTGGCAATAACAGTTCACATGGAAAACTAGCAATTTTTACCAACTTGTCATTGGGCCTACTGCGCATTTTTTTAGCAAAAATTAGATAAAATATGTGTAGTAACTGGCTAAGGATAGTCCTGGGCTCCTGGCCCCATGATGTCTCGTTCCTATTAGAGCAACGTGCCGGATTAGATTCAATCCGATTTAATGCTAAGCATAATACGCCAAAAAAATTATTAATATTCAAAAAAAATTCAAAATATAACAATCAGCATCCGTTTTAGGATTATTTCCGATATCCGGGTTTACTTTCCAAAGAATAATTCTCCTGATCCGAAGGTTCACTTTTCGGAGAATTATTCTCCGAATTTGAGTTTTTTATTAATTAAACAGAAAACGTTATGAGTTATTTATTTTTTGTATTGAAATATTATAAATATTTTATATATTTCTTTGAAAATAGATGGAATATAATATAATTTGATTTATTAGAAAGACTGCGATAAATAACCCGGATCAATATTTTTCAGGCCGAATTAAAATAATTCTTTGAGTGTTATTGGAAAAAAAATATAAATGTTTTAAATCTGAGTTATTGATCCCGGTACAAAAATCACTTCTAAGTAAATAAAGAAAATATTGTGGTCCTTCTAGTACATTTAAATTCTAAGATATTATACATTTAAAAAAATGATGAGCAATCATTTTGTCTGACAAAAGTCACACAAAATTCTTATTTTTTCAAATAGAAGGACCACAATATTTTCTGTATTTACCTAGAAGTGACTTTTAAACCAAGATCAATAACTCAGATTCAAAATATTTTTATTTTTTTCAATAACACAGAAATATTTTAATTTTTCTTATGGCTGCAAAAATTTGGCCTAAAAAATATTGATCTAGGTTATTTGTCACAATATTTCTAATAAATTATATTGTATTCCATCTATTTTCAAAAAAAAAATATAAAATATTTCTAATATTTCAATACAAAAAATAAATAAATCATAATATGTTATGTTTAATTAAAAAAAACTCAAATCCGAATAATTATCTCTGGAAAGAGATTTTTGAATCCGGAGAATAATTTTTCGAAAAAAAGCCTGAAGAATAATTCTCTGAATTGGGCAGATTTCAAATTTTCCTGAATTTGAGTGCAGAATGTTAATTTTTATATTTTTTTTTAATATTAATAAAAATTTCGGCATAATTATATCTAGAGAAAAAAAAATAATCGCATCACGATACGATACACCACATGTGTCGATCACGTGACGTAACTGTTCTCTACCATCTTAGCCACATCACGTGACTAATTTTTTCAATATTTATCTTAATTAAGTTTATTTTGTTATAGTTTCTTACTTTGCAGTACATTTTATTATTATTTTTTTTGAACTAACTTGAATATGAAAACAATAATTAAACACAAATAGTCACGACCATATGTGACGTGATTGTTCTCCACTTATTTAATCCATATGTGACATATTTATGAATATTATTGAATAATTATGTTCCATTATAACACACGAGCACCATACTAATTTGCATAGATATACATTATATTTTTGGAATTTTATAAGTTATGTGGAATGCAACCAAAAAGAAACGGAAGAAAAGGAAACCATATTGCTGTTTAAGGAGTTTAACTGTTTAAGGCTATTTACTGGTATAAAATTAAAAAGGGCTGAAATCAACTCAGGACAATAGTAAAAGCACCATCAGCCAACTCATGTCATTTAATTGACATGGAAACAAATCAGTGAGTATTATGTAACCCAAGATTCACCAAACTGGTGACAAATTCAAATGAAAATTAAGCTAAGCTTATGCACATCTAAAATAAACACCAGTAAACTAACTGCTCGGACTAACTAGAAGGATGGAACACACCTCATGCACCTTCAACCAATCTCCTCAAATCACAGAACCACAACGTCCATTGAGGAAACACTACACGTAATCTATAGTACAAACTTGTTTATCAGAATTTCCAGAAAAAAAATTGGGAATGGAAATTGGTCAAATCAGAAGCGCTGCTTTTGGTTACGGGGCTTCAGAACTGCAAAAGAAAGGGAGGCAATAAACACAAGACTTTAATTTTGCACAGATTTCTGCTTTTTAACAAAGAGTTAGATGATAGATAAGCTTACCTTTGCTCATGTCAAAAGAGCACTTGCAGGAAAATATCATTTCTGGGTTCATATACTTTCTTGAGTGTAAATAATCTTCTAAAAATTCTTTCCTGCATTGACAAGCCAGGGATAACACTTTATTCAGTACAATAAATCTTCATTCAAAAATAATAATGACGCTGAGGATAAAATATAAATAAATTAATACATAAAACAATTTATTTATAAAAAGATTAGCAAAAAGTACTGAGGTATAGCATAGCTTACCATAGTCTAGTTTCAGGGGCATATATTGAAAATAAATAATTCTCACAGCC
This sequence comes from Carex littledalei, assembly GCA_011114355.1. Classification (NCBI taxonomy): domain Eukaryota; kingdom Viridiplantae; phylum Streptophyta; class Magnoliopsida; order Poales; family Cyperaceae; genus Carex; species Carex littledalei. The sequence continues at coordinate 6,751,289 of CM022092.1, read as the reverse complement.
TGGAAAAGAAAAATGTCTAGGCAAGCAAACAAGACGGTGAAGAAAATTACCGTGCCCATGAAGGGATGTACTTCTTGCGCCTGATCTGATCTTCTTCTAACTCATCAAGGCCATCATCACCTTCTGCATCAGAGTCCTTGTATGGGGACATTTCATATGACTGGAAAAACATTAGATGTTAGAGTCGCTGTGAACAACATTTAATAATATCAAAACGACATTTTTTTCCTTGGTTTCTGAAAGCTCAAGTTTCTTCTTAGATAGTTTCTGAAAATCTCAAGAATATTGAAGTACCATAACTATAGCAGTAGGATCCAATACTTCTTCATTTTCTTTCTTTCAAGTAGGGGTGCAAACGGATCGGATAATATCTTACCGTATCTGGATCCGTATCCAAAAATTAAATATGGATATCCGATATCCGAATATCCGTGCGGATACGAATACGGATATGGTTGAATTTTAGTTATCTGTATCCGAATAGGTAGATATATACCATATAATTTAATATATACTATGAAAATATTTATATATATATAGAGAGAGTGGCTAATATCAAAACGTTTGTTCCTAGCCCTTTGGTGCTACCAAGTTGTTTTCCGATTTCCAAAGTTCAAACAGTCGATCCAAACCGTTAGATGTTCAATCTATATTAAAATGTGCTTGGAGACCAAATTTTACATTTTTTTGAATTTTTTTACTATTTATTAAGATAGTTTGAAAATCGCTGTTTTGAAGTATTTTTCAGCACCATTGAAAACAGCGATTTTCAAACCATCTTAATAAATAGTAAAAAAATTCCAAAAAATGTAAAATTTGGTCTCCAAGCACATTTTAATATAGATTGAACATCTAACAGTTTGGATCGACTGTTTGAACTTTGGAAATCGGAAAACAACTTGGTAGCACCAAAGGGCTAGGAACAAACGTTTTGATATTAGCCACTCTCTCTCTCTCTCTCTATATATATATATACAGATATCCGATCCGTATTCGTACATATCCGTCAAACATCCGATCCGTATCCGTATCCGTATCTGAAAAATAAAAGCGGATACGGATATGGTTTTACCACTATCAGATCCGTATCCGATCCGTTTGCATCCCTACTTTCAAGTCCTTTGCAAGTTCTTTTTGACAAACTACCCTAAATCAAACCATGAGGTTCTACTGGTACTAGTATGAGACTCTGAGTAAAGGATCCTGTTAGAGAATAATTGCAATTTTGAAATAGGAAAGGTAAATCTTAAATTCCAACATCAACCAATAATAGTAATTCATCGAGCTCATCTTACCTTCTCAACCGCTCTAGGCAATTCTGGAACCTCTACTATATCATCAATAATGATAATTGAGGAACCTGTTTCTCTGGGCCTGACAAAAGCATCTTCTTTCCCACATTCTTCCCTTTTTGACTGTTCTTTTTCATCCTATTATCAATTTGAAATCATATAAATCAATCGGAGAAAACAATCTGCAAAAGTACAATCAATTAACCACACAAGTCTTGTTCCAAAGCGGGCAATATCAAAACGGATCGGATATCGGATATATGTATATATATATTCACAAGGAGCTTTAACCATGTTGCGTTAATTATAAATTATTGCGTAAGCAATTATGTTTTAATCCGTGTTCCCTGTAGAAGAATTTTCTAAAAAGACATGTTCCAAATGTAATTCCATTAACAGGCTATACAGATGTTTCCATGAATAGGCATTTCCCTGTTACAGACAACAAGAAAAGGTGCAGCAAAAGGTCTTTCATCATAAACCAACAAACACAGACAAGCGCAAAAAAAATTACATAATAAAAGGTGTAGACTTACAATAACATTGCACTGCACCTCTTTCTCCTCTCTGACAATACGAGCTCTCTTCGGTGGTTCTTTCTTGGTTTGTTCTTCCCTCTGAGTCTGACGATCTATCTCGGTGCACCTGCGCTTCTTTTCCTTGTCCTTGTCCTTCTCTTTTTTGTCTCTCTCCTCCCTCTGTCGCTTTTTGACTGCCATGCCAGCTTCCTTCTTTTTCTGCTCTTCCACTAGCTTCTTCTTGAGAACTTTTTCCTGGTTCAGTTTTTCCCTCTCAGCCTTCATTGCTGCCTTGTGCAGCTCACGCTCATTTCTTTTCTTCTCTTCTAGTCTTTTATTTGCTTCCGCAGCCTCCAGTGCTGGAATTCTTACTTCTCTCTTCTCTACAATTACCCCCAAAACAATCTTTATATAATTGACCAGACAAATGCAAATCCTTACTTCAAGGACTTTGCAGACCATTACATTGTTAAATCTTATGATACTTTGGAGCATACATTTCCCAAATACAACCCTTTCTGTAGAGATAGCTATCAGTGTTAGGTACCATCACTATGTGGTGCGTGTCACTACCAGCTAGAGTGTACTGTTACAGGTCTATCCTATTTTGTTTACAAATCTAATTAGCAAAATAAAGCTCCAGAACTAATGGTTGCCCACACCAGATTTTTTTTTTTTTGTGCATCTTGAGTGTCATACAATGTAACAGCAGAACAATAATATAATATGATAACTACAATAAAAACCACTTACTAGCAACTGGTTGCTGCTTCTGCTTGACAAGCGGGACAAATGATGTAACAATATTGCTGGATTTGGAGGAGACCGTTCCCATGCTTTTTTCTCGTCCTTCCCGGATTGCCTCCGCAGTGGCCAACCCACTCTGCATTGATCCAGATGCCTTTCGGCCTAACTCTCTCTTATTCAAAGAAGCAACACTTTGTTTGGCTTTCTTGCCAGTAAAACCACCCCCTTCTGAGAAGTCCTCAGGAATAGCAGCACCTATCTCTGTGTTTTCAAAAACAACTGTTATGTCTCGAAGAGTGTTCTGGTAATTTGGGTCGTCATCTTCCAGAAGGTTCTGTGAATCATTCACCGATGGGAGTGTGCTTTCCTCTAGTATTGCTGATAAATCCCGTGGGTCCAGTGTATCAGTGTCAGGTGGGACATCATCCTCTGCAGAATCTTCGTCTATCCTGAAGCATGTGCTTCCCACTAGTACTGCTGATAAATCCCGTGGGTCCAGTGTATCAGTGTCATTTGGGACATCATCCTCTGCAGCATCTTCATCTATCCTGAAGCATGCGCTTCCCTCTAGTTCTGCTGATAAATCCCGTGGGTCCAGTGTATCAGTGTCATTTGGAACATCATCCTCTGCAGCATCTTCATCTATCGTGAAGCATGTACTATCCGGATAGAGTGGTGTCTTTCCAGAACTTCTGATGCCGCTTCCTTTTCCACTTCCATTTTCAGATTCATTTACCTCTGAGAGCTTCCCGTAGCTATATTTCTGGGCTGGAGGGGTCAAGGGAGGTATACCCCTTCTGTAGCCAACTTTGTCGCCTGGTGTGGTCGAGGCAGGCCTGCCCTTACCAGACTTTCCTGAAGTGGAAAGGCCCATCGTAAACCCAGGATACCCAAATGGACCAGACTGATATGGAATAGAGGTGACACTTGCACTAAGTTGTTTTCTATCATTAACAGGTACAGATAATGCCTCGCCTGTTTTCATGAAATCAAAATGGCCAGTAGGTAGTGACTTGTACACGTTCGGAAAAGGATTGAGCTCATATTTTGCCAAGAAAAAGGTGCCAGGTGTGGCCAAGTTGCAGAGACTGGAGGACAGCTGCTCTGCGAGAGAAGCTCTCTCCATTTGAAGTGGGATGGTATCAGGTATGTTTCTGGTTTCGCCCTCAGAATCTGAGGAAGTACCGATGGTAAAGGCTTCCAGTTCTGGTCTACTATCTTCTTGTTCTATGAAAGAGCCACCATCATATTTCGATGAGGTATACACATCAATTCCATGCACATAGTTTGAACTATTGGCCAAATCATCCTCCTGTGGAATAAGGGCATCAATTTCAGGCACATATTTTAAAGTATTGGACATATCACCCTCCTTTGGACTAATGGAGAAATGATTGGCATCATAAGTCGGAGAGCCAATATTGGGCTCAGTTGGGGAAATTGATGCCTTTCCATTATCAGCTGAAGAACTGCTCATGGATGGAAACCTGTTGTATTCTTCTAGGACCAACACACTTGTTTCGGGTTCGTCTTCTTCCATAAGACAATAGCTAACCTGAAATTCAAAAGATGCTTTAGCAAGACATACCATAACTAAAGAAATCTTTATTTATTTTAACCAATAACTAAAAAAATCTTTAGTAAGATCAAAAAGATGCTTTAGCAAGATCAAAAAGAAAGCGACACTGTAATCTGTTATAACCAATAACTAAAGAAATCTTTCTTTATTTTACCAATTGATATCGAGTCATCACACCCAATTCATAACCAACTATTGATATGCTTTAGCAAGATTAAAAGCTATATTGCATTTTTTTTTTCTTTCTTGTTTGTTTGTTACATTATTTAAGGAAAAGTGGTTTCTATATCTGGGTAATTCACACGACTTCTGTTCCATTCTGATAACCACATAAAAAATACTTAGGTGAAGAAAATTCTTGTACCTCTGGGAGCGCCAGTCTCTTTCTTGGTCTCGGAGAAGTTGCAAAGGCAAAATTGGAAGAGACCTCCATCTTTCTTTTTTTAGGCCACGAGTTAACATTGACATGGTATTGTACCTTCCCTGAACTCTTATGACTGCCTAAAGCCACAATTCCATCATGCAAAGCAGAGGCATTGCTCTCCTCTTGTCTTGCCAAGCTTTGCAAGAAGTACCGACCCCCACTTGATAAATGCTTAATTCCTTCACCACTCTTTACCGAGCTTCCCTCTCCTTGAGATTTAGGGCTTATGCTGAAAGATTTCAGGTTGGTGTCGACAGATTTAGGATTTTCTGCCAAATGACCGACAATATTGTCAGGAGTTGTTAAACGAGATCGGCAATAGCCAAAAGTACCTCCTGAAAGAGAACTTTGATTAGAAGCCTCATGGAAGCTACTTGTTAGCGAGTGTTTGTTATTGTCTGATAAATCCCGAACCTCCTCTCCTACAACTTCCATTGTTTGAGATAAAAGCAGGCTATCTGAGATATCTATTCGACTTACCATAGGCTCATTCGCTTCTGTTGACTCATTATTACCTCCAGTTACATCACCCATTGGTGAATAAGAGTCACGTGCATAAAATGCCTCCTCCACCACTCTCACATCACTACTCTTGCCAACACTTGGTTTAATCATTTGTTGTGAACCATCTATGGGTGGAGAGTGTGTGTCTTGGACTTCATCATTGTCCATGTAATGTGGGGATTCATTCAGTTCTGTGTTCAAAATGTCAGGAGCCGAACCGTCAACCAGAGCAGTTATCTCATCATTTCTCTCTTCATCACCTCTAACCCTGTCTGGTAACAGAGAGTTGTGTGCATGAAGCCCAGCATCTGTCTCTCTAGGACCACTCTGACCAAGTCTTTTAGGAGAGAGAGAGTCTAATACAACACTGGGTCTATCTTTTGGTTCATCAAAGCTAGGTCTTTTCAACTTGACAGCATCTTTTACCATGCTATTTGGGGTGCAAGTCAACTCTTGGGCAGTTATCTCAGGAGACAACACCTTGACCAGTGTCTCAGCACTTTCAATCCTCTCTTCACCATCCCTCATTCCAGAATATTCACCATTTGGATACCAGGATTTACCCTCCAACACAGAACCGGGGCTACCATCCCTTGTTTCATCATGGTTTTCTACTACAGAATGTAGGTTGCTATCAAATGCTAAACTGAAAGCAAGTCTTTTAGGTTCAAATGCACTAGTTTCTACAGGATTCAAGGTTTCAGTCAGTACTGGGATGATTAAATGAGATGTTGAACTTTTAAGTGCCTCCACTTCTTTCCTCTTTTCATTATCTCTTATTCTACAAGATTCGCCAACAGGAGATGAGAGATCTTTCTCTGAATGAAATTGGGATCTTTGGTTCATAATTTCACTGTGCTTTTCTGTTACAGAATCGAGGTTATCCCTTGAAACAGTTAGTGCTACATCAGAAGTAAGGCCTTTGGGCCTGACAACAGCAGCTTCTATACAACCCAAGGTTTCAGTCAAGTCTGGGTTCATTATTTGGCAAGCCGAACTCTCTGTCTCTCCTTGCTTCCTCTCTTTACCATCTTCCATTCTACAATGATTTGAGGTTTCAATTAGCTCTTTGTCAAGGATCTCAGCTTTGTTGTTGTCAGTCTGCCTAAAAGAGGAGGTGGTGTCGACTGGAGCTCTTTTCACACTGGATCGCTTCTCTATATCCTTTTGCCTCGATCTGGACCTTTGAATGGTTGAAAGGGCACCAATATTGGTCATGTCAGGCTGTATCTGAGATTGCTCCTTATTACACTTCTCTGGATTGGTACTGGGTATTTCTTCATTTATTTGGAGGTTTTGGATATGATTATCTGAGAAACAAATACCAGTTATGTGACTGTCTAGAAAGGATTGGGTGGGCTTGTATGAGGGGATGGGAGTTTCTCGGCTTGGTGGATATAATAGATCCGTGATGATTTGCTTCCTGTTTAACTCTGCAATTTAAGAATAATGTACTATAAGTTGTAGATTCATTGAGAAGAGAAGATAAATCCTAACATAGTAGTTAGAAAAAAGTTGCTAGTTCAGCAAAAAATTTGAGACTAACTGATTATATTATGTTTATTTGCTAAAAGACCATTTGGAAATATTTAAAACTCAAGTGAGGCAGTTATTGCAAAAACATGATGCCGTGAATCAAATCTAATGGTAAGTTCACTCAAACGGTCTGTTCATCTCATATAATAATCTGATTTGAAATGCATTGGCAATACATATATACAAAGAACTTCAAATCTGCAAATTTTAATCAGTGAAAAGATTCATTTTAAACATCTTATTCAGTCAAGAAGTTTCAAGACTATGAGCCCAATTGGAAAAAGACATAAAAACCCTACCCCAGTTGAGAATAGCAAAATTGAAAGTAACAGGTGGATTTCCCACGAATACCTCACAATTAAGTTTTCAATTAGGGTTTTAGGCAACAAAACTTGATCCAAAAATTACAGAAACTAGTGGCTCATTAAATCCTAAATGAACCTGTGCGATTGGAGTAATCGGGCACGGGCGCGTCAGATCTAGATTCCGTTCCGTCATCAAACAGCCATGACGGAAGTTCGCGGCCACTCGTGGCCAGGTTACAAGCGAGAGACTCCTCGTATGAATCGACTTGCTGCCTCAGCTGCCCGCTGATCCACTGTTTTCGATCGAAGACATGCATGAAGAGCTTCTCTAGCGTCGACATTTCTCTCGATTCGTACGACACTGCGAGAAGGGTGAACTCCGAAAACCTAATTTGGAACCTAGGTTCTGATTTTCACCATGAGGGATGAGAGAAGAAAGAGAGAAGAAGGGTAACGTAGGAAAGAATGGGCGGCCAGACGAGAGGGGTTTGAAAATTTGAAATCGACCGGACAGATCTACCGATCTGAATCAATGGGAAAGTTGCAAGGGAGCTCAGATTGGAACAGATTGTTTTTCCTGAGTCTCACCACACTGAAATATATTAATAAAAGACATGGCGTTTCAGATGTTGTCCGTGTCCGTTGTTAAAATCCGCAACAGACACGGACAGCATCCGAAACGTCGTATTTGAAAATGTTTAGAACATTTCGATTACATGCTTTCATCGTAGCAAATTCATATATTGTTCGGTTATCTAACAAGTACTGTAATTTATCGCGGAAGCATTGAAAATCAGACAAAACTATATGATTTTCGTAGTTTTGTAAATATCTAAACTGAAATTTGTATGATTCTCGTCTAATTTATGTGTGAGTCTGTCTTATTACAATTTTATCTTCAGTTTTTTTTATTTTTGTTACTTTATATTTTCGTTTTTCTTTTTTTTAAGGAAAACTTTAAAAATATTTTTCCGCTGAAAAAAATGCCTCTATTTTTCTCTCACATTTTTTGTTTGTTTCTAAAGTGATCCAGGGCTTGAGGTGATGAGCTCCGTATGCAAATACATAAACTTATAAACCAAGAAATTCGCATTCTATGAGATATCTCATATTTTGCGTGACTTTTTCAAAAATCTCAACTATTCAAATATATTATGCACGAATCTCAACGCATAATACTGCCCCCCCCATCTCCGAATAGACATCAGACACATCGGTCATGCAAAATATGAGATATTTAAGAGGATACGCACTCTAAACCATGTTGCACACGAAACTGCTCTTTTATTAGTTTACTTCAAAAAATTTAGTCTTCTCATATCATGGCAAACAAAAAAGAGAGAGAGAGAAATAAGGGTTTATATTTACCATAGTTTTGTAGAAAGCTGGATCGAATAGAGCATTAACGTGTTGGAAATAAAAACTATAATAGCAATAAAAGTTATGCATAGTATAAATATATCATGAGGAGGGATCAAGTTACAACAAAGTTACAACAATTATATTTTTTATTTTCAAAGTCCAAATCGTCGATCCAAACCGTTCAACATGATCTCCACAATAAAATGTGCTCAAATTTTACATTTTTTTGAATTTTTTTACTATTTATTAAGTATTTCACAAAAAATAGTCATATTCAAACCATTGAATTTTGTACCCATCTTAATAAATAATAAAAAAATTCAAAAAAATGTAAAATTTGATCTGCAAGCACATTTTATTTAGATAATCATGTTGAACAGTTTGGATCGACGATTTGGACTTTGAAAATGAAAAAAATGGTTGTTGTAACTTTGTTGTAACTTATCCCTCCTCATATATCATAGCCTCACTCATTTTTTCTTTTAAATAAGAGAAGATACTTTCTAGCATTGCCTTTTTTTGTGCTTTTGATGTTCCTGTAATTGTTCTCATGATAAATTTTGGTGTCGAGTCAACATGCCCTCAAATTACGAATCTTAGGATCGGAGCATCGACATTTTAGATCTGCATGAGATTTATAAGAATCTTGAAATGAACACAATAGTTTATTAATTTTTTGCTCCATAACAATGTAATTTTATGAACACTTGATTAATGTGTTTGGTCAGGAATTAAGTGTTCATAAAATTACACTGTTATACTTTGATCAATAAGTTTTCAAATTACATCAAGTTTGATCCATATATCTAAACTATAAAGAATCAATGATGGATCTTGTCTATTTATTTTTATTTTGCTATTTAACTCTATATAATGCATTGTATGAGACAAGCAGGCAATTATCAATTAAATCATGATTCATAAAGAATTTTATTTAATAAATTGTTTACTATTTTTTTAGATAGGTACAAAATCGTTGTTTTTGAACGGTCCAGAAACTGTGATACTGTACCTATCTTAAAAAATAGTGAAAAAAAATTCAAAAATTATAAAATTTCATCCCCAAGTATATTTTAATATGGATATCATGTTGAGCTGTTCTATTTGACAATTTTTTAAATATTTTTTAATATATATATTTAATGAGGGTTCAAATATTTTCAATTTTTGTATCTTTACCATGCCTCTATTTTTTAAATTTCTAATAATAAAAATTCTAAAAATTTTATTTCAAAATAAAACCGATATGATCTATATTATTTTCTTTACATGTACATAAAAAATTATTATTTTTTGGTTTTGTTTTCACATGGGTTCAATAAGTTAAAAAACATCAGTTATTTTTGTAAATTCTTGATACCAATCAAAATAAAGTCAAAATGCCATAATCTTTTGTATGCACATATAAAAAATGATATATATCATGAGGGGTCCACTTACAACATTTGAAAGTTACAAAATCTTACAACAATTTGGTTTTAATAATTTTCAAAGTCCAAACAGTTGATCCAAACCGTTCAACATGATCTCTATATTAAAATGTGCTTTGAGATCAAATTTTACATTTTTTTGAATCTTTTTACTATTTATTAAGTATTTTCCAAAATTGTTATTTTTCAGTGGTCCAAAATTGTCTAAAAACAACAAATTTGTAAAATACTTAATAAATAGTAAAAAAAATAAAAAATATATAAAATTTAATCTCCAAGCACATTTTAATATAGAGATCATGTTGTACGGTTTGGATCGACTATTTGGACTTTGAAAATCGCATAACTGAATTGTTGTAAGATATTGTAACTTTCAAATGAGGTATAAAAATAGAGACATAATAAAGATATAAAAATAAAAACATTTGAACCCTTCTCATATTTGATCTGTGGATCTATAGTTTAGAAATGAGGTCAATTGAGAATTCTTTTTATAAGGTAGCATTTTTTCTATTCTTAACACAATGTAAAAAAAATAAAAAATTTGACAACCATACTTTCAATATAAATTATGTATTATGACCTCTATAATTTAAAAAATAATAAATTTACATCAGAATTATTGCATTTAATTTGTAGTTTGTAACTTTGTATTGTTGACTCCTGCTAGAAAATATTTTACGTCCGCCCTTTGTATATAATGTAATCAAAAAAAGGAAAAAAAAATGCGAACTCCGAACATCAATCAGAACGAAGTAGAAGAGGAGACACTCAAGTCCAATACAGAAACAATTTGTTCTTTCAATTGGATTCTTCAAAACAGTCAACGAAATGCTTTGTAAAATAGTTTGGAATGAACAGAATGTATACCAGCAATCTCCACTGCTGCTATCTTAGTGTTGTAAAATAATTGCCACATAATTGTAAAATCAATAGTTCCATCTTAATCCATAATAAGGGGTGCATGCATTAAACAATTCCTGTATGCAAAGAATCATGACTGCAGAAACAACAAAAGATTTCGATGATGCAAGATGAGCTATTTTCTGTTGAGAAATTACCAAGATGATAATTTTGGTATCAGTCACCTACTGAGATGGTCAGCACGAATACAAGAACTTCAAAATGGAGTCATGGCACCCTTTTATACTCCTATCAACATCGAGTTAAATGGGTGTGCAAAACAAAATTGGTGCTAATTTCACACACATACAAGTCCTATATGATTCTAATATAACATGAGGTTGCCTTTGCATCTTCTATTAGGTTAATTCCTATTTGAGTAATGGAAAAGAAACTACTTGCATCTTTTAGCAGACTTCTCACTGTTGTCACCATCTTCACATGGTCGTTTTATCACTGAAGCTCCGCCATTAATTGAAGTGGCCTGGTCATTTTCATTTTCAAAAACCTCCTCTAAATTGCCATATCGAACAATGTTAGTCACAATTGCATGTACAGTAAACTCGGATCTTGGTTCAACATTTCTCTCCAACAACACCTCTTGGCCACAGCAAGACTCCCTTTCAGCTAAGTCTCTTAGTTCATTAAGCACCTTGTCTCTATCTAGAGAGAGACTTTTTTTCTTCACCTGCATATTACAATGAACTCCTTTTTAATGAAACCAAATAATAAAAATAGGATCAATCTACTACTAATTTTGCAAATATAATTCAAATTTCCTCATGTTGCATCTCATACATAAAAATAGGATCAATCTCCTACTATTTTGCAAATATAATTCAAATCTCCTGTAGCTCGATGGCCAATCTTCTACTATTTTTCTAAATAAGAAATTTAGTAGCTTTTCGTTTTGTTCGGGTCTACAGGAATAAGTTTCTTTGATGGCTAGTCAAATTTGTCCCCATTTAACACTATACCTATTCCATCATAACAATTCAACCAATATTCCAATATATTGATGAGAAAATGAAAAGAAGTAAAAAACAAGAAAAGTGGGTGCAATTTGTAAGATGCTTTAACTAATTACAATGTGGATTTTACATACGAGAAGAGATCAGATGCCTTCAAATTTGTGCTTCATCATGCATGCCTTTGTTTTCTTTTTTCCAAAAAAAAATTCTAGAACTAATATGACACAGGTAAAAAATTTTACATGCAAGCTATATTGCTATCGCTCCTTTCTATATGCATGTAAAACGTTCCAACCCTTTGGCTTGGTTTTCATGGGCATTAAGAGAATTAAAAAATATGCACATAAGTCATCTGCATAGTTAATTTCTCACATTCCTCTTAATCTGCATCGAAACCAAGCTGAAATATTGCATTATTTTACATGTAAGTAGATCGAGTGACATAAATCAAATTTGGTGGTAGTTTCTTGTTAAAATTTTAACAAGCAGAGGCACTAGGGAGACAATTTGAAGGTTCTCGATCCCTCCTCTTTACAAATGGATATATATAGAATTAATTGCCTGAAAATTGATAGGCCATTCAATCTGAGAAAACGAGCAGCCACAGCCATCACTTAAGTTCAGTGTTAATAGAATCTTGAATGGTTTTCTCTGAACCGTTTCCCTGTATTGATAATTTTCTCAGAACAAGATAATATGATAAATGAGTGGTTAACTTGTAAGTTTAAAGATTTGAGCTTGAGGTACCTTTTGAGAACAAATGGTTGCTTCTGCATTAAAGCACACTTCATATCAGGTCTATCAGGGAAAGAAACCTGAAAGGCAATAAAAAAAAGGAGAGAATCGAGTTAGGATCCTCAAAATTACTAATAAAACCTAGGTTGCCAAACAACAACCAAAAAAAATATGTATACATACAAAGAACAGAATAGACATATTTGCAATTTCTGTTTTCTCATTGTACCTCAACAGATTTAAGAAACGGCATTGTTGCTTTTGGTCCATGTGCACTATTAATTCGCAAGATCCATTTCATCAATGTCTTCTCTGGGAAACAGTTCAATTGGTTGCATGTCAGTTGAAAACAAATATATTACATAGCAATTCAAATTAAATTTATCACATGTTAGTTCAAAACAAATATACTTACTTCTTGTGGAATGAGAAAAGCTGACTTGCACAAAATCAATACGAATAAATGGAGGGATCCTGTGATGAAGAATTCGCATCACCTCTTCCATCACCTACTCTAATCACAACGCATAATAAACGAACTTAACAAAATTTTCTTTCCGAATACAAAAAGTATATTAACGAACAAATTTACTAATCATTGATGAAAATAATTATATAACTTAAAAACAACACAAAAAGATATATACCTTATCAACTAGCCCATGAATCACCAGACTAGCCTTTTTGTCCTTTGGAGTTGACTGCAATTAGGCAAAAAAAAATGGGATCCCAAAAACCAGAATTAACTAAAGAATGCACAAACAAAACATACCTGAAGATTGACAATGGCAACTCTTCCCCCATTCTTGAGGCATCTAAAGGGAAAGTTGCAGGCTGGAGTTATCTGCAAACTGTACAAGATGCAAAAAAATGACCAGCCGATACCAGCACTTACCTATTAGGTCATGCTGAATCAAGAAGCACCAAATATTTTCATATTGTTTCAAAAACTAAAGTACCTAGTGCCTAGACATAGCACCAGATCAGCAGCACTACAATGTTTCTGTGCAAGATCCATCTCCTTATCTGGCAATGCATCCTGCTTACATTTGAAGTTCTCATTTTATTATAATCTGGCAAACAATGTGAGACAGACACACACACAAACACACAGAGATTACCTCCCAATCAAGAACAGTATCCTTTAACTTTGATAAGCAGCTAGGTTCTGAACAACGTCTTGAGGTTTTTTTCAGCCCAATGGTCTCTATTTCAAAATCTCGGAGATACCTTTTGTGCAAATAACAGAATTATAATTAAGAAATAAAGAAAAAAAATTAATAATATTTACAAAAGGGGCAGAGGCCTACTCTTTTCCACAAGATGAGCAAACCTCCATAAAGGAATTTCCATGTAGTTCAGCAAGCTTCTCTCTAGGTATACCCGATCTGAGATGAAGGCTATCAACATTCTGACATTAACAATAGAATTATTTTGGTTCAGTTTTCTTTAATTAACCTTCTTTGGTTGGTCTAGAATTGCATAATTGAGGGTGTTGATCTTAATTCACCTATTTCAGCGGCTATTAAGATTGGATTTTCATGGAAAATAGTTTTGCTAAGTTTTATTTTTTCTCAGCTTGGTTGATGTAGACTGTTGAATTACATATTGAGAGTACTGATGCTTGATGCAGCCAAAAATATTCAATTCTGCACAAAAAAAAAAAAATTCTAAAAAAAATTGGTTGTACTGTTGGTGGCACAGTTTGGCACCATGCTAACATAATAATACTAGTAAAATGGACCTAGCAAACCTGACTAATAACAAACTTCAATACACCAGATCTCTCCAGTTCAACAAGTGCCATGTGTGTTAAACTCGGCATGGCCCGGTGAAACGGAAGCGAAGCATTAGGTATCCCCTCACCGGATTGCTGTAGAAACAGACAAGACAGACAGATTAGAAACTTGATTTGTTGATTTATGTCAAAGAATACAGTAAAAGAATAAATTGGCAATTTTACCTGAAGTGTCCAGACACCCTTGGGCCCTCGAAAATCAGGTATGCCTGATGAAGTTGATATCCCCGCCCCAGTAAAGGCCACTAGATGTTTGCTCTGATATATTTCATACACAAATGACATGAGAAGAATAATCATGGAATTGAAAGGGTTGGTTAAACAAAGAAAGAAAGATAGAAATAAAATAAAATAGGATGGGATATCTGCAGTAACACACATACCCCGAGAATCAAAACAGCGAGTTCTTCAATCTGCAAATTTTTTTAATCGATAAAGATGAGATGAAATCAAGTTTTTTATAATAATAACAAAATAGAAGAAAAAATAATAAAGTAAAAGGCAGTAGCTAGATAAATTCACTTATAATGAGATTTAGCCTAATAGTAGCACACAAAAGCACATGGAAGTTCTTCGCTTATCATGAAAAACAGAAAATAGGAAAACTATATTATTGATGAATGGAGATTAAGTATAGTCATAGTCTAGGTTATTCCTAAAAATTGGAACAAATTACTGTGAATGAAATATAGAATTAGCTTCAACAGTTTCTTAGAACTTGTATATTAGAAGTTTATTTGTAGCTAATTGCCTCTATTCAAATAAAAAAAAGAACAGAAAATTAGTTATTTTCTTGCCATGGTTATACATTGTTACAAATATTTTTCTCATAGTTCCAGAGCACAGTGCCTACCAAATTATAATCAGAAGAGACTAAGAGAGATGACCGGCTAAGTGATCATGAGAAGAATAAAACCTACAAGACACATAAAGGAAAAAATCTAGACACAAAACAGAACCAACAAAAAGTACTTGAGCTATTCAATACAACAAACACCAGAAATCCATCTCCGGCTCTTTGGATAAAATTGACACCCCTATCAATAATTCCCAGTTCAAGGCATGGCATCGCTATCTCAGCTCTTACTCAAGCTAAGTGATGCACGATATCAAATAATCGAATAGTTTTCATCGTGTATAACAAACACAAAATAGAAAAAAAAAAAAAAGTATACAAAAAATCCTAAGAGCATCATAAACTATCGACCTTGCTCTCCAAGACGCCAGGAGAATCGAAGATCTCGGGCATCCCGACTGCCCCCACATCCTCCTTGTACGACAGCTTCTGCGCATACCCCAACGACATCTCTCTCTCTCTCACACACGCTTTCTCTGTCAATGTATTAAAAAAACGAGAGATGACCGGGAAGAGAGGTGGCTCGCTCGGTCACCCCGACAACATGCGCAAGGACCAATGGGTCGTCTCTTTTGTCTTTTCCTCCCTAGTGTCCCTCCGAATGAGATGGGGCAGGCGCCAGGCGGAGAGGGCGAGACAGGAATCGCGAAAGAGGAAAAAATATGGAAAATTGAGGGATCGTGAGAGAGAAAAGAGGACTGTATACACGGGCCGGGTTCAGTCTAAATCAGCTCGTTACTGGGCCGACCTCGAACTCGGTCTATTTCGGACTGAGCCAGAACGAGCCGGCTCGTTTTTTAGCCGGGTTCGAGCGAGCCAGATTTGGGCTTTCGGCTACGGCTGAAATCATAATTTAGACTTAAGTGCTAATACGAAATTAAATCAAACAATGATTGATTGAAATTTCACAAAAAATAATAATTAGATTGACTCGAGATAATGTAAATTTAATTCTAGACTGGTCTAACTTAAGGATTTTCCGATTTATTGATTGATTGTTCGTAAATTATAATGTATAAATCCTATTCTACTTATACATAATTACATATTGAGGCTATATAGCCTTCAGAATTAATAGCAAAAAAATGATTATAGAGCCATGGAGAAGATAAATTGTACGTGATAACTATATATCGGAAGGACTCACCTTTTTTTATAAATAGAAAAATATATCAAGAAAAGAGAACGATTTCGGAAAAATTCAAAATTTAAGAAACCATAACGTCCAAATAATTTGTCCCGTTAACTTCCGTAATCAGAAAAAAAAAATATCAGACCTGAGCAGCGACGAAAAAGCAATTTGATTCTATTTAATAGTTTATATTTTATACTCATATTGATTCCGAGGATAACATACATTACATTATTTTATACTAGCAATTTGTTTGTTTCATCTCAACTTTGTACCGATTTCCAAGACAGTATATGGACCATTATTTCTTCGTAGATAGGTTTCTATTTCTTCTCAACAGAAATTAGCGTTGGCTCTGGATGTTATGATCCATAACTTTCGGAGAGATTTTTTCTCAGAGTGAATAATATGTTTTAGTTAATTAGTAGAGTTTAACGGAATAAATTATCTGAATATTATAGTCTATAACGTCAGCCGGGACGTTATAAACCATAATAGTTTTTTTAGATTTCGAATTTTTCTGAAATCATTCACTTTTTCCATATTTTTTATTTTATTTTTCTATTATTAAAAAAATCGGCATGGACTCATGGGTGTAATCTGTAAATTTTCCACACACTATGCTATGTATCTCCCAAGAATTACATCTCCGACATTCATAGTCTGTTATTTATTTTCAACACTTTCTGAAAAACAAATTATAAAAGTAAGATTGTAATTCAAAATAATTATAATAAATTTCTCACCCTAAATTTTGTCCTATTTTATAGTATTTCGTGACTTTGTTCCTGCCTTTAAAGCACGCGTGTAATATTTAAGATGTCCATAGTAGAAAATTCTTTGAGATTAATTTTGATGGTTTTTTTTTTTTAAGTCAGTTAGCAATCGCTGACTGACATTTGTATTGAGATAAAAACTAATCCTGTACAATAAGTTAATTACAACACACCCCTCTTTTTGTAGAGAAAGATTAATTTTGATGTTAGTTTGATGATTGCGGTGTTGAATTGAGATTAAGGGGGGTGTTGAAATGAGATTTTACATCAATTGTCAAATTGATATTGACGGGACTGATCTGCAATTTCGGATGAGATCTTAGAATTTAAAGAATGGGCAGAATTTTATAAATCTCACGGTACATGTTTTAAGTTATTTTCACCTTCAATATACAATGACATAAATTAAACTCCAGATGTCAAATTATTTGTCACATAATACTTTTCCCTCATCAGTCTTGTCTGAACATATTGTCATTCGATCTAAATACAATATTTTCAATGATACAAAAAATATACAAATATTTCTAACAAAATAAAATTAATCGAGAGGGAAAAAAAACTATAATCATAAAGTAAAATACCAATTCTATCAAATATATACTATTCATTCATTCATTCGATCCAAATAATTTATTACCTTAACCACACCGCGACTTGTCGTTACCCTTCTTCGCAAAAGTAGATCTATTTCATTACAAGCTGGGTTCAAGTTCAACACAAGCACATTTTCTAAAAGACAGCTACAGCGAGGACTGAGGCAACAAAACCAGCAACAGCAAACCCAGTTTCAGCCCTGATAGCTCCACTTGATGGGCTAGACGGAGCAGTTGCAGGAGCCTCAGAAACAGGTGGAGATGGTGGACTTTCTATACTGCTGTCCGGCCCATCAGCAATGGGTCCGTCCGCAAAGTCATTGGGTTCCGATCCAGGAGCCTCAACAGATGGAGCAATTGTCGGAACCGTTGAAGGAGCGGTGGCAGGAGCAGTCGACGGAGCAGCTTCCGGAGAAGCTTCCGGAGAAGCTTCCGGAGCAGCTTCCGGAGCTGCTTCGGGAGAAGTTGAAGGAGAAGTCACTAGAGCCTCGGTCGGGGTGGCAGCATCATCAGTTGTTGGTGCGCTGGCAGGGACAGCGGCATCATCAGTTGTTGGTGCATTGGCAGGGACAGCAGCTGCATCAGAAGATGGAGATTTTGCAGGAGCGGCTACCTCTGGTGTGGCCTCAGGTGATGCAGCAGGGGCCTGTGCATTGACAGAGAGGGCCAAGAAGGCAAAAAATAGAGCAGCATGGAACATGCGAGCCATGGTATATGATTCTTCGTTTTCTTCCTCGCCTTAAAGGGAAGAAGGTGACGAAGATAAAAAGGATACAAGGAGATTTTAGTTGTTTGAAGGATTCTTTTTGTTAAGAGGGTACAAATGCCAGAATAAATGAATGGAGAATTTAATGAAGTTCAATATATAAGTTATGGAAGATGTGAGCAACGGAAAAGGTGATAACAATGGTAGTGCGTCTCCGGCGGAAGCTATGTTTAGGCTTTGTTTGAATATTAGTCTGGTAGTATTCAGATGGGAGCTCAACGAAGTTTGATTTGCTTTGCCTAAATTTAGTGCTGATGTTTTATTTTACAGTTAATTGCTTGAGCAAATATGAATTTCAAAGCCCTTTCATTTTTTACGGTTTTATTTTTTTCAAGGATCGATGTTGGTTTCTTCTTTACTGTTAATTGCTTGGACTCGCAAATTCAGAAATTCTTCATTAATTATACATGTGTTTATTAAAATCTCAACACTATATTTTTTGGAAGATACCATAATATATTATCACTTGAGTGTGCATATATAGGTACAAAAAATATATAAAAAATATATATATTGAAAACTAACTAAATCAGTTCAAAAAACTATTAACTCTTTAACTCTTTTAACTCTTTGAACTCGGAAGAATTTGGGTCAACTGGTCAAGCTCGCTCCCGGCAAGTAGGGGTGTTAATGGGTACGGTAAGGGTCGGGTGGAAGCATTTTCATACCCGTACCCGTTACAAATTGTCCTTATCCGTATTCTACTTTTACCCGCTACAAATTATCTTATCTGTATTCTACCCTTATCCGTTATGATTGTCGGATAACAAAACGGTAGCAGGTAAATAACGGATAATACTAATATATAATTATTTTTATTAATTATTAAACAAAACATTAAAACATATACATTCATTTCACACATAATACTTTATTGAAAAAAAAAATCTTATCTTGCTAAAAGCAAGTAAACTAATTAAAGTGTTATTTTCAATGCTTATTATAATTACCCGATCGGATAACGGGTACAAAATAGGCTTTACCCGTATCCTTACCCGTTTAGATAACAAAAAAAATATTTACCTATACCCGTACCCGATAAATTTACGAAAAAAATATATTACCTGTACCCATCTTATAGAATACGGTACTGGTCGGGTAAACAGATAAAATGGTGCCATTGACACCCCTACCGGCAAGACAACTTCCCGCTTTTGTATCCGCTATGATAAAATTTGGGTCAAGCTCACTTAATTGAGTGGACGATTATACCTCTGTTTTATTATTTTCCAAATAATGCAATCTCCTTTGATTAATGTATTACTTTAGTTTCTTTTATATTATATATCGTTAAATTGACAATTCTTTATTTAAAATTAGATCTTTTAAATCATTAAATAAGTTTTTTTATAATAAAATCTACTTTCTATAAATTAGACCACACTTAATGATTTTTATAATTAAAATCTACTTTTCATAAGTTAGACCACAATTAATGATTTAATTATACATTGAAATATAATAATTAAATTAGAAAGTTTAAGCAATCCAGATAGCGACTATGAAGCGTGTTGTCGAACTCAGTCTTGCCATTATGTCTCTCTTGCTTTACTTTTGACTTTTGAGTATCGGATCATATATGAAATATATTGATCTCTGAGTCTGTTTTTTACGGCTTTTTTTTTCAACTGTTAAATCGGAATATTTTTATTACTATAATAGTAAGATGGCTTATGTCTACGAAAGTACGACTCAAAAACTATAAAATTAAATATTTATTATCTCAAATTTTATAATTATGTATTTATCATCCTAGATTCTAATAACTCACATATTTATTCTAATTAATTAAAAATTGAAATTATTATGTTTAATATTATATATATTATAATTAATTACTTAGTTCCTTCCCCCTTTCCTTCGACACCTAATCGTTTATGTCTTCTTTTGACACAACTCTTCTCCTTCTGTGCTAAAATTTCTCCCCGTCTCTCCTGTCTTCTTGCTGAAACCTATCCTCATCTCTTTTGTCCCTTTTAACAGGTGTGCATTTCGCTTCTCCAACATTAATCTGATCTGATCTCTGTAGGTTATGGGATACGAAGAGGAAGAAATATTAAAATCTAAAAGGGAGCTCCTGTCAGAGGAGGAAGAGAGACCTGGATGGGAGCTCGGAGTAGACATGCAGATATATAATGAAGAGAGAGAGGGAGGTACTGAGAGTCTATCTAGATGAAGAGAGAAAGCGTACATGGCAAATGAGATTGGTTTTAATTGATCCTTGATTAATTATAGTTTTCATAATTTTAAACATAATTGATTTGAATTCTAGGTATATTTGATATATTTATATTATATTAGATAAATATGTGATCGAGTCATTAGAATTTAAGATGGCAGATACTTTATTATAGAATTTGGAATGATAAATACGTAATTGTAGAATTTAGGATGGTAAACACGTAATATTTATAGTGGTATACACGGATGTTAAGATATTACGGATAAAAGAGATGAACATTGTATATAGATGGAAATATATCCAAATGAAAAAGAATTTGGTATACGCCTAATATTTTTTCGAAAATTTCGTTGGATATTGAATTTGGAATATTGCTCTTAGATTGTCTTGAAAATTTGATCAAAATTTTCTTTCAGGTATTCTAATTGTAAAAGATTGAGCATAAAAAGTGTTATTTTACTTTCATCAACATAACTCTTATATATACGCTAACTCGTACAAAATATTGAGGACAATGGCCATGAAAAGCATAAGAAAAGAGAGCCGTGAAAAAAAAAACTATAATAAATATATTCTTAATATAATTTAATTGTTATCTTCGGTGTATAACTAGATCATTAAGTGAGGTCTACCTAATTTAAAGATGAAAAATATCTAATTTAATATTATTTTAAAAAAATCTAGTCTCAAACAAGATTTTTTTTTTTTACGATTTTAAAGAGATATAATGAAGAGATTAATTGCCTTATTAGACAAACAACTATATATGTGTATATATGATCTATATATGTGTATATATGATCGTAACCAATTAAACAACTATATATGTAATTTAGGTAATGCAATCGGTGTTGCCCCCAAAAGACAAGGTATAAGAATTTATTTGTTGGTTTTTTTTTTTCTATCTCGAATCAGTTTTACTCACTCTCTGTTCTTTAACTTGCTTTTGGTGTTGTTTAATTGATATTTATGTAGTATCAGTTTGAAACATTTTTTTTTTTACCAAACAGTAGTTATTTTCTTTTAACTAGAACAGCATATGCTATAGAATTCTTGTTATGCTATTGTTACTACAGACAACAACAACTATATTACTAAATGTTTTGGGAGTGTCTTTCTTACGGTTGTCTATATATAATAAGAATTTGCTTATAAGAGTAAATTGTTATTATCTTAATTGTATGTGAAATTCTCAGATTTTTAAGAAGTATGTAGAAATAGAGTTGCAACTAGGCAACGTTGACCGGTGGAGAACCCTCGGGTGTCATGGGTACAATACGGGTAGGGAGGAAGCATTTTCATACACATACTCAATAAGAATTGACATTACTCATACTCTACCTTTACCCATTAAGATTTAATCTTACCCTACTCTACTTTTATCCGTTAAAATTATCGGGTAACGAAACGGTAGCAAGTGAATAACGAATAATACTAATATAATAATTAATTTTATTATATTTTACGAATAGAACATCAAAACTCATTCATTTTACACATATACAATTACATTACTAATAAAAAATAATCAATTTCAACTAAATTGTTTTTTATAAAGCAAGAGAATTTAAAAACACGAATATCTCTTTGGACAAATTCAATTATGAGGAGGGTTCAAATGCCTCCATCATGCCTCCATTTTTAAAAACTTTAATAACTCGAAATTTAAAACTTAAAAGTCAAAATAAAACCGTTGGATATGATCTACATCATTTTATCTATGCACATGTAAAAAATTATGACATTTTAATTTTGTTTTGGTTGTCATCAAGAGCTTGTAAAAAACGTACTAATGTGGATAATTTCTAGACGTTGATTTTTCAACTGATTGATTCACATAAAAACAAAATCGAAATGTGATAATTTTTTATGAGCACATAGACAAAATGATGTAGATCATATCCAAAGGTTTTATTTAACTTATAAGTTTTAAATTTTGAGTTATTAGAGTTTTTAAAAATGAAGGCATGGTGGAGGCACAAAAAATGGTGGCATTTGAACCCTCCTCTTCAATTATTTAACTAAATTACAAAACATGTAAATAAAAGTAATATGATTAATAATTTTCTTATAGCAAAATTCATATACTAAATAACAAAAGTACATAACTAATTATTGTTCATCATATGAAATATTACACAAATAAATATTAACATCACTAATTATTACTCAAACATTATAATATAATTTTATTTTATATAACTATCTTATAGGGTAATGGGTACGAAATAGGCTTTACCCGTACCTTTACCTGTTTAGCTAACGAAAAAAATCTTTATCCATACCCATACCCAATTAGCTAACAAAAAAATCCTTACCCATACCCGCCTTATCGAATACGATACGAGTAGAGTAAACGGGTAAAAGGGTATCATTGATACCCCTATGTACTACATGAAGTATCTTGAGTGGGCCATAGAGAATTGTTATGCATGGACCAAATTTGCTGAACTGGAGCGTAAAGCGGAAAAAATGACACGTCGGAACCGGCTCCGTCACAGAATGGCACGGTACGCGTGTCAGTTACGTGCTTTACTCATGTGTCTAGTGCCATGACAATTTGCGTGCCGTGACTATCTCTTGAAAATTTAGCACGGCACGTCACGCGAAAGATCTAGTCATGACATGGTACGTGATCACGCGAGTCACGTGTAATTAAGAACGTTAGATCTTGACTAAATTGTGAATCTTAAATAAACTAACATAAATTATGATCAAATTGTCACACGAGTCACGTTTGGTCACGGCACGTTTGGACACGATGTGACTCACGTGGCGTGACCATTTGCGTGTTGTGACCACCCCTTGACATTTTGGTCACGACACAGCATGGTACGTAAAAAATTAACTTGATCACGACATGGCATGACACAAGATTAAAGTCAGTGTTCGTCACGTCACGTCACAACACGTTTTTTCCACTCTACTGGAGCGCTCTGTTGGTGAAATTGAACGGGCCCGTGCACAAACAATCTGATCTTGACATGCCATAATTACTCTGGAAGGTTAAAGGTTTTTTATACACTAAGAACCGACGGTAAGGAGAGAAGTGAGGAGAGAGATGAAGGTACATTTGTCAATTTTATTTTTAAAATAATCAAATAAAATGTTAAATGAATAAAATAGAATAGAATAAATAATGTTATTTTTTATAGAGATATTGGATATTATAGTGTTTTATAGAAAAAATTGGCCTATTTGAAAATTTGTATAAATAGGTTAAAAAATTTCCCTTTAATTTATTTCACTAGTTCAGATAAAGAACAACCAATTATGCACAAGCAAAGGACCTCCCAATTGTGCACAAGCAAAGAACCTCTGAAGTCCTGGCTACTAATCAACAATCTTATTCGGAATTAGATCTAAGTCAAACATTCCAATGGATGACACAAGAATAGAGGCTATTACAGAATAGAAGCTACTCGGAATAACAATGTGCATCCAAACAACATTTTTGCTATTCAGAATAGCTAGAATAATTGTTATTCTCTATTTCTTGTAAAATATTGGAATAGTTACTATTCATAAATGTGAAATGAGAGAAAAAAATGCTTAATTTTTTTATTTCTGCCAACACAGTCCTAAAATGACAAATTTGATACCACTTTCCGCTATCTCCACGCCGTGACAATTCATTTGAGATCCCACTTGCCTATCTTTCCTCTTAATTAGCACATTGTTAACACTATTTTTTTATTGGTTATAGTTATTCACTATTCCAAATATACAATCCAAACAATATTTCTACTAATCCGAATAGCACCATTTTCACACTAATATGAAAAATCACTATTTTTCTCTATTCTCATTTACTATTCTAAAATTTCGATATTCTAGCTATTTTAACTCTCATCCAAACGTACCTGAATAGCAAAACAAGAATAGCTAGAATAGCCAAATCAATGATAGCTACTGTTTGTCTTATTAGAATAGTCAAATCTCAAAACTCTTAGGAATAACCAATTCTAATAAAACAAAAAGTTTGGATTCACTATTATAGCTATTCTAACCCAACCAAACACCGAATAAGATATTCCGAATAGCCTAACTCCAAAAATACTCTATTCTTAATCCAACCAAACATACCCTATATATAATATACAGGGTTATCTGTTTAAAAAATCAAATTAAATAAAAGTATAACAATTTAAAAACTGAGTTATTCTAATTAATCGAATAAAAGTTTAAAATTATATTAAAGAAAGGAGAAATGAAATGAGAGAGGTTATTTATTTTTGGTGGAAAATATTTTGATGGAGAAATTGAATATTTAGAAGTTTTTGATAAATATGATAAAAACTATTTTAATTTAAAATAAAAAATTAAGAATTTTGATGAATAAATAGATAATTTAAAATATTTCGATACTCTCTGTTAAAGAGTTACTTTTAATACAAACTTGCTAATTTAAAAACTGTAGTACATCTTAGTAATTAAATTAACAATTAACACATCAAATTAGCAATTTAAAAGACCGATCTTAGTCGTCGAACGGCACCTATATGAGATTACAGAAGAGCGAAAGCTTATAACTTCTTGTTACCCCACTTGCACTGTAATTTAAGAAATATATCAGAGATGATCCGCGTGTAAATAGAATTTTGATGAAAACGTGATATACCGCTCTTGAGTCTTGAATCTTTGATTTTCTTCTGTCCCAAAAGAACGTGGAAATAGAGGAAGATTAAACCGATCTAGGTTAAAAGAACCTTCTCCGGTCTACGCACCGTAGCTTAAACAAAAGTCTAGGGTTTCCTCTCTCCCCTTTCTCTCCCGTTACCAAAAAACCCTAAATCTAGCTTAATCTATTGACATCCTACCCCTCATGGATACTGATGGCTCGGGCGGCGGATTCCACCGCAACGAGACGATCTCAGCTGTAGACGAAGATCAATTCTACGGAGACGATGAAGACTACGACGATCTATACAACGATGTCAACGTCGGTGAGGGTTTTCACCACTCGCTCGCCGGAGAAGCTGCGCCGCCGCCACCAGTCCAGCCTCCTCCAGCTGCGGCTGCCCCGACGACCGTCTCAGCTCCGCCGCAGGAGCAGAAGGTTCAGATCCCGGGTGTTGCCACCGGTGATGCGAAGATAGAGAGGCCGAATCAGGCGATCTCAGCTCCAGTTGTAGCCCAGACGCCACAGGTTCAGGGAAACCCTCATGATGGCTTTCAGAGACAAGGAGCCATGGGAGGAGGGCACAACGGCGGTATTAATGGCGTCGGAGGAGGTGACAATCTCGCAGGTACTAAAAAATAAATTTAGATGTTACTTCTCGAGGCTGAGCTGACATAAGAATGTTTTGTTGTTATTCCTTTTCTTTTATTCATGTATAATTTGTTTTTTAAAAGATGCTTTTGAATATAGATTTGCTTAATTGAGATTGAACACAATCTTGTAGTTTGCATATGGTATAATTATGCAAAGACGGCAAATATCAGCTCGTAGAAAGATAATGGAAGTATAATAATTAGTTAGTGTTTGTAAAGGAAGCGACAAAACTAAGTAAATGGTAGCTTTGTCGCTTAATTTGTTCTAAATCATGATCTATGCTTTTGCCCATTAGATCTTTAACAAATTAATTGAATTGCACCAGGGTCTAATGGGTATGCAACATGATTGAAAGTAATTTTGTTTAGAGTAAGTTCTTACAAGGATATCTATAAGTTAGCACTAGAAAGTTTTGGGGAATAAAGATCTTTATATTTGAGTCGTTTTCCTAACACTGGTCAACTTCTGCTTAGTACACCCTATAGCAAAACGCCTGACTATCTAATATTTATTATAGGGACAACCTTATTTGTTGGCGAGCTCCAGTGGTGGACTACAGATGCTGATCTCGAGGCAGAGCTGAGCAAGTATGGCCAAGTAAAGGAAGTACGGTTCTTTGATGAGAAAGCAAGTGGCAAATCCAAGGGCTACTGCCAGGTTGACTTCTATGATCCTGCAGCAGCTTCTGCATGCAAGGAGGGGATGAACGGCCATGTGTTTAATGGGCGCCCTTGTGTCGTGGCGTTTGCCTCCCCTCACACCGTCCGACGAATGGGTGAACAACAGGTCAAGAACAGCCAGGTCATGGGAAATCAGTCAACAGCTATGGCACCAAAGGGTCAGGGGCCAGTACCTGGTGGTGGGGGTGTTGGTGGTGGGGGTCGTGGTGGTCCCATGGGCGGGGGCAATAATTTCGGTCGTGGTGGTGGTGGTGGTATGGCCGGTGGTAATATGGGCGGTGCAGGCGGTGCTGGAGGGAATTGGGGTGGTAGGGGTGGTATGGGGAATCGTGGTCCTATGAATATGAGAAACCGGATGGGACCTATGGGTGGCAGAGGTATAATGGGAAATGGTGGTATGGTCGGACCGCCCCCTCTTGTTCCCCACCCTGGCATGCTAGGTCAAGGGTTTGATCCCACAGGTTATGCTGCAGCTGCCATGGGCAGGATGGGTGGATTTGGTGGATTTCCTGGTGGTCCTGCATCTGGTCCGTTTCCTGGTCTGATGCCTTCGTTCCCTCCTGTTGTGGCGCCTCATGTTAACCCTGCTTTCTTTGGTCGGGGCGGAATGGCTGGTGCTGCAGCCGCTGCTGGTGGAGTTGGTGGTATGTGGGCGGACCCCAACATGGGTGGTGGTCAATGGGGAGGAGAGGATCAATCGAGCTATGGTGATGATGCCGCCTCAGACCATCAGTATGGTGGTGAAGGTAGCCATGGCAAGGAGAGGGGGGGCCCTGACCGGGACTGGCCTGATAGACGGTACAAGGATGACAGAGAGAAGGACATGTCTCATGGTCAAGACTGGCCTGATAGGCGGCACCGGGATGAGAGGGAGATGGTGCGTGAAAGTGACCGTGACTGGGACAGGGATGGTGAGAGAGAAAATTACAAAGAAAAGGAGAGAACTAGGGACAGAGGACGGGAGAGGGGGGAGAGGGACAGAGACCGTGACAGGGAACGTGACAGGGATCGTTACAGGGAAGAGAGGGACCACTACCGGCACAGGGACAGAGATGCTGATCGTGGTGAGGATTGGGACAGGGGCCGCTCATCAGGCAGGAGCAAATCGCGTGAAGTGGAGCATTCAAAGCGGAGGCGGGTCTCGCCAGAGTAAGATCTGGCTACAACTGCTTTTAGGTGTATGACTAAATCGGCACTTTGGGGGCAAGCTTTCTTTATCTTGTTGAGTAGCCTGTTTTATGTTCTTGGCCGGCGGGATGTATTGGTAGCTTTGTAGCCTTGGAGAATCTACACTCTGGTTAGATGTAAGTCCCCCCCTTTTGTATTGAATTAGATTTTTGTGCCCATTTTTTGTGTGTATAGTTTCTATTATCTTTATGTACATAATCTTTTGTAAATTTTGAAAGTTCTAGGAAGTTATGTACAAGAATGTAAACTGAGCTCAGCTTTTTTAATGAGGTTCAATGCATTCTTGCCTTCTTTGAAAGCATCATATCCTTTACCTGTTTTTTTAACATTCTTTTTGTAAAAGATAAGGTAGTTGTAATTTTTGGAAACTATATATGCACGGGGTGTGCATGGTTCTGTAATAAGGGAACTCATTTTGTTGCATTCTAGAGGGGCTTTCTTGATCTTTGACGCAGCACACAGATTGAGCATCCTTTAACTTCACATGATAGAGCATTAAGAAAGGTGTACATTTACTGGCCTGTATTTCTGTTTTCTAGGGGTCATAAAATTTTGTTATAGCACTGGGTGTAACAATATGTAAATCTCTGTAGCTACAAAGGAAGGTTGTTTTTGTATAGTAATTTATAATTAGAGTGCAAGTTGTAACTATGGGAGAGCAATTTATTTTAGCAAAGCTCTGCATGATTATGTACCTGTTCTAATAGGGGGTCTTTTATTCAACAATGTACATGAACAACTTTGTACTAATTATTATCAGCTCTGTACTAATTTTCTATTTTATGCACCCTGTAGGAGTATGCTCTAGAAGCCATAAATAGAATGAAAATATAGTTGCTTTCCTATTTAGAGCATCAATTTCCTATTTGCTATTAATTTCCTCAAATAAACCTGTGATAGCTAAACATTCTACAGTCATACTAATAGCCATATGGTACGGTATTGTATATGCCGGTATTTGTCACATTTTGGGAAGTTTCTTACCAAATTTTGTGTACCTGCTATTGATTTTCAGTTTCTGTTGGTGTGCGAATACTGCACTTGCAGATGCTTATTATAACTCTTAATGTGCAGATAATATATCCTCTTTTTTTGTTTTAATTTGATATGCTGTAATTTTTATTTTGTTATTTTCATGGTTCTTGTTTTGTACCATATAAGCACATGGACAGTGTTTTGCTCATTAGGTTTTATTTTGATTCTGTTGCCTTGCTGATTTATGTAATTTGAGCAGTTATAGTATTCCTTGCCAACATAAACTAAAAGACCATTTTGATAATCTGCAGGTAAAAGCTTACTTTGGGAATAAAACAAGCAGAGGTTCTTCTCTTCTCTGGCTATTCATCCTGCTGCTGGCTCGTGTTATTAATGTGCTTTCAGACTTAATTGCCATGAATGAATTGAATGTATCATGCCCCTAGACTATGGTGCCTATTTTCATTTTTGTTAAGTTAAGAAAGTTATTTGACTGTATGGATGTGTAACTTTTGTTTTCCTTTTCTTGTGGATATCGGTAATTTAGGCTTTTATGTGGTGATTTGTAGCATTTAATCTTTATCAGCTATAGGAGGTACTATTGCAACTTTTGTTTGGCCTATGTTTTAGTGAGGCAATGGTGTATGTAGGAAGTAGATCGTTGACCCCCCTTTTTTTTATCCTTTTCTCCTGAAATTTGTGTTTTCTGTATATTCTGTTTATTCCTTTTTTTGTAATCGAGATAGGTTCATTTGTGTTTAGGGTCATTTGTACATATATTCTTAGGTTATCTTTTATTTTCAGTCTGTTATTCAGGATAGTTCTATACTTCTATCAGAAATTCTGAAGCATGTATCCATTGTACAGAATTGAACCAACATTTTTCTAAGTTGTCTTTGGTTTTAATGTTATATTCTTGGTGACATTTGTATGTCAATTTGCCTTTCTGCGTTTTAATGATATATTTTGCCTTGTTTTTGTGGTTCCTCTGGAAAGTCGTAACATTGGTCCTGAGTTTTGCGTGTTGTTAGGTAGTCAAACATGTATAATCCTGGGTTTTGCCTATGGTTATGGTACTTCCATACGCAATAAATAGCCTCCATTGAATCTTATCATTGCACATCTAATACAGCTTGGCAGCCCAGATTAAAAAAAAACATCTTATCATTGCACTCTTGACTTCAGCAGGGAATTTTTTTATCCGTGGAAATTATCAAAATCAGACGTACGGAAATAGAAAGAGTGCATCATTTGTAATAAGAGGGATGCTTCTATGGGCATAAGGACATATTTGTAAAATAAACATATTTTCATTTTCAAAGTTCAAACAGTCGATCCGACCGTTCAACATTATCTCCATATTAAAATGTACTTGGAGGTCAAATTTTACATTTTTTTGAAATGTTTTACTATTTATTAAGTATTTTACAAAACTAGTCAAATTCAGACCATTGAATTTTGTACCCATCTTAATAAATAGTAAAAAAATTCAAAAAAATGTAAAATTTGACCTCCAAGTACATTGTAATATGGAGATAATGTTGAACGGTCGGATCGACTGTTTGAACTTTGAAAATGAAAATATGCTCATTTTACAAATAGGTCCTTATGCCCATAGAAGAATTTGCCTTGTAATAAATATAGAAAGATCTGACTCATTGAGTCTGATCTAAATATTATGGATCGGACTAAATGATTCAGATTCATTTTTTTTTTTAGTTTGGATCCGGATCGTCCGATTAGAGGAGAATCAAGCTTTAGTCCACAGATTATTCCAGAAAAGTAATATTTGGATTTGGACCATTGAGTCAGATCTTTCTATATTTGTTGGAAACGAGACACTCTTTCTATTTCTGTACGTCTGAATTTAATAATTTCTATGAATAAAAAATATCCCTTCAGCTGCTCAGTAACAAAATGAAAAAGAAAAGACAACAATACGCATACGTCTATTGAATCACAAAATTTGAATGCATTTTACTCCAGGGGCTCACTTAACCGCCTCTTTTATTTGTTCCACATTTCTGTGTAAGATGAGCCATTTTTTTTTATAGAAAGACCGAATGACTCTCAATCACGTCGATACTTGCACCATAGCTGGCTTCAGCGACACATTTGTAATAGGTCCTTACTATTAGCTTTTTTGTGATCCACTTTAAGGAAAGAAAATGTACATCGAATCATCTATTAATTAAACAATGACATATAAGCATAGTTAGGCCTCCCAGGTTTTGTTTTCTGAGATAAGGATGTAGACTGAGGCTCGCAGTCTAATCTATGCATAAATATAGAGACAACTTTTGTGCAGTGGACAAGGCCTCATTGCATGGTAGATTTTGTAAATATTATGCAGAAAAGGTCTGGCTATTGAGCGTCTTTATTCTGTTTATGCTCCCAGCTAAACTTTTTTTTTTTCATTTTTTCTTTTTGCATTCAGCGATTTCTTGTTCTAATTAGAATCTTGCATACCTACAGAATTAATTGGTCTGACAATTTTACATGAAAATCCTTCCACTATAAAGACTCACGAAACAAGAAAATAAAATTAGATCAAACATGAGCACATTTCCATTATCCCGTTCAATCTTGCACCATGAACTCATCTGAAATTGCATAAGTTAAAGCATATGTTCTTATCTATATGGAGAGGGCTCATGCCTATCCATTGCAAGTTCCTAGTTTTGAGAAAGAAGCCACACCAACCAGCAGAAATCTTTAAACAAAAAACACAGGGATTGTTAACAAAAAGGAGCCGTAGAATGACGCACGAAAACATGATTGTGCCAAAATGAATCCATGTCTTCTCATGCTTGAGTTACATCACAAGGTTAGAATTTTTAGGATGACAACACCAAAGCTTGGAGGCGAAGTCTTTCTTGAGCAACTGTGTCAAGCAACTTTTCATCAGGGTTTTCTTTCGCAGCAGCAAGTGCTGACATGTAAGCTGTTATCTCCTCTTCCATCTTATCCATGTCTATTTCACCTATATCATCCTGTTTTAACAATAACATTAGCACCGATAAAAGTTACAGCTGGGAAAGGGCCAATAAAGCATATGCTAGTTGTTCTTGATGTTGTACACAGTCAATGGCAACTAAATCCCGATAATCTCAGAAATTAGAGTCATCTATATTACATACCCACATAATACATTAACTGTACTTTAAAGAAGGTACTATCATTTAAGCCCCCACAAAAAGAGGAATAAGTCTTTTACCCTCTGAAACTTGTTAAAAACACACCTGTACACCTCCCCTCTTAGGGTACCCAACCTACCCTCCTTTTCCCAATTTTACCTCAAGAAAAAAAAAAATAACCAGCAATGGAAGTTGGGGCCTAACCCAGCTTTAGTGTCAGTTCCTGGGACTAAGTCTGCCAAATCAGGCACAACTTTGTCTGAAGAACTCTGTAAGAAAAGCCACATCTTAATCCCTAGGTTCACTGGGCTCAAGGCTAAGTTTGATTTTGTATAAACATCACTTGGCACAACTTTGTCTGAAGAACTCTGTAAGATAAGCCACATCTTAATCCCTATTTCTTAGCCCAAGTCAATTTTCCACAAAACATCACTTGGCTCTAATTCTGAGTAAAATTTATATAGATGCTTTGCATGTCATGTGCAGTGCCAAACAACTGATTTTGAGGTGCATAATGTTAAGAAACAAAACACTTACTTCAAATTCCATTGGCTCGCACTCTAGAGATGAGACCGTCCCGCCGTCTAAGCAGACATCAGAATCATTTGGTGCCAACTTTTCAAAGGCCTCCATTAAAACGGATATCTCATCTGACATGTAGTCCACATTTCCTTGTAGTTCTTCAACCTTCATGCTAGACATCTTTCCCTCCCATTCCAGCTTCTCCAGTGCTGCATGCTTGTCAGCAAGTGCTATCTTAATATATAAAAAGAAAAGAAAAGGAACTAATTGTTATTTGTTAAATTTTATACAATTCATGGTGTAATACATAGGTGCAGCCTTGTTCAGGTGCTCTGATAGTACAAAGAGATTACTTCATCTCTTCTGTGCCTTTTGTCAAGTTTTGCGGCCTAATTAG
The DNA here is from genome assembly GCA_011114355.1 of Carex littledalei. Lineage (NCBI taxonomy): Eukaryota > Viridiplantae > Streptophyta > Magnoliopsida > Poales > Cyperaceae > Carex > Carex littledalei. The sequence goes on along the minus strand of CM022092.1, from coordinate 6,718,703 downwards.
GGCTTATGAGAACCCAATATCCAAGTTTTGCCAAACTTGAGAGCACCCAAAACCAAAATTAATTGCTTAGCACTAGTATATTTTGTGGGTATCATGAACTAAGTACATTGTTTGCCTCTTTCCAAGAAAAATATAATAAACAAACATGCCGCTAAAACAATAAAGTTTCATTGCTTATTCTGGGACTATTCTTCTAGTCAGGTACAGCATAGCTAGTTAGGTATACCAGGAGCTATGCATGAAAAAAGGCACTTTACCTTGGCCTCATTTAATTCAGAACTAGCTGATATAACCATCAATTCCTTCTCTTCTAGCTGGCGTCTGACATCCTCAAGTGCATCACTAACCGTGCTCATCTGGTCAATTGAGTTATGTGCCAATTTGAGTGCCTCTTCCTTTTCAACCAATTTCTTCTCCATTTCACTTACCTGTCCTTGCAACAAGGCCAATTCTTCTCTCTCCTTCTTCAAATTCCTTGCAACCAAAGGCTTAGATGCACTAGAGTGAATGCCATTTGGAGCTTTCTTCATTGTTGCAGCAACTTCGCTAGGGCTTTTCTGTTTCTTTGCTGAGATGCTCTTGGTTCCTTGAACTGATCTTGTAGTTGAGACCTGGACAAACATAGATAATGTATTGCTTAACTAAGTTAAAAGCAAAGTTAATTTATTTCAAAGAGATATCAACAAATAAATGTAAAGCATTTTTTTCCATTTCTAGAAATAAAAAAGAAGTAAAGACTCGAGATTATTGGAGAAGTATGATTGTAATTTTGAAAAATTGAAGGGCCTTGAAAATTTGAAAATTTTGAAAATGGTTATCTATAAATTTATAGCCTTGAACTATGCAACCTGATCTCAAGATGAACATAGATGAACTTCAAGGCTACAAATTTACAAGTTTTACACTCCACCACTGAATTTTTTGTGAGTGTAGCTGATTTGACATATATACTAAGAGTTGGGTGCTGGGATTAGATTTAGGGCTTTGCAATACTGTCAGTAATAATTACTGAAAAACAAAGGCAAGAAACGTGATATGAAAAATGTCAGTCAGGTCTTTCTGTCGAACAAGTTATTATAAGTTTGTAATTGATATATGGTTTCAAAAATTAGTACCTTTTTAACTTGTGAAGGAGCTGGAGTATGTACCATTGAGGCCCGCCTTGTAAACCCTGGGTTTGGTTTTTTATCCTATGGACAGAGAAATGAAAATATATTAGTTCAGAGATGAAATGCAAAAAAATAAATTGGCGGGCTGGCAATAAACTGGTATAAGGTTACTCAAGCCGTTGTGGGTTTATTCCTGTTGGTTAATTCTTTCAACCAATCAGAAAACACGGTACCAAGAAATCAAGATTAGGTAAGAAACCATTAGGGTTTCAATGAGAGGGACCATCTCAACGAGGTTCTTGAAGAGAAGCTTGTCGACATTCTCTCCACCCTTTCTCTTGGCGACGGAGGAGGTGGTGGTTGGCGGTGCTGGCGGAGAAGAAGTAGATGAGACGGAGGAAGAAGAAAGCGGTCGCTGCCGATTATGGGGCCCTCGATCTGGCAATCCCCTTGACTTGAGCGATCTCTGCTGCGTTTTTTGCATCAGAACGAATGAACTTTTTCTTTTCCTTTGTTTTCAAAATTTTCGTTCTTTTTGTCTCGTGGGATTTGATATTATCAAGTTCAAAGTTTGAACCTCTTTCGAAGGAGAGATTGGGAGAGTTGCCAGGGGCAAAGTTTTTAGTCTCGAACAAAGAGACGAAGAGGCACCGATTTATTACGTAAGCCTGGAATTGATACGGTGTATAAGTCCGTCGTTGTAGAAAAAAATGTTCAAACTTGAAAGACGGATCTGATTAGTTTACGATTCTTGATCCGGGTGCATTCTCAATACTAGCCAGGGACGGCCTCAAGGCGCAAATTTTTAAATCGATAACTTTATTTTAAAATGTCAGAACTGATTATTATATTATTATTTTCAAGGGTCCGTGTCTACGGAGATTTTGTAGGAATTCAGATCCAGTGCGATAGCTGACCGAGTGAAATGAGATATGAGCCATTAGCCATCAGTTTTAAACTTGGCACGAAAAACGGATTTTTATATCTATTGTAGGTACCAATTTTTTTTTGACCCGGCTAAAAACTCATCGTACCGAGTACGGTATCAAAGGGAATTAAATCTGCTGAAATCCTTGCGGATTTCAGGGATCCTCAAATTCAAAATCCAACCGTCTAAGTTTTTTCATACACGAATCTCAAAGCTGACAGTTTTTTATGCATGAATCTCGAAACATATAGACTGTTGAATTGAGAATTTCAGGGTCCTGAAATCCCCGAGGATTTCAGCAAATTTGTTTCCATATCAAAGAGGATACATACTCGATTGATTTTGTAGTGGTACCGCAATGATCACACATGCAGATTCGGCATGGATCTTTTTCGATGTAAATCATGAATTCATAAAAAAGTGCACAAAATATGACCGAAATTTTTATTAATATTCAAAATTAATAATTAATTTCAAATCCACACCCTTTCGGACGGAAATTCGAAAATGGTCCAAACTTTGAAAAAAAAATTGCAGTTTTGGATCTACTTTTTGCAAATTTTATTTACGGTTTCGGTCTCTCTAAAACTGCAAAAAAAAAATTCGCTTTCCCAAAACTGCAGATTAAATTCACGGTTTTGAGAAACTGAAAATTTCCTCACCCTTTGTAAAATATTGGCAAATACATCTCTAATATTTCACAAAGGGCGAGGAAGCTGGAGTATTGCTTTCCTACCTCATTCAATAAAGGAATCGAGAACCATTTACAACCCATCAAATTATGAATTCTAACATAGCCAGAGTCAAATTTTCAAACTACAGAAGTCAAACGCACATTGAAAATCGATCATATAAAATTTTCATATTGAGTATGAAAATCTATATTTGAGAAAAAGAGGAATCGAGAACCATTTACAACCCACCAAATTATGAATTCTAACATAGCCAAAGTCCCAAACTACATAAGTCAAACGCACATTAAAAATCGATCATATAAAATTTTCATACTGAGTATAAAAATCAATTTACATTATCCATAACATTTTACTCTAAATTATACAGAAAATTATGTATAAATACATAAATTTTGATAATAAACATAACATGCCTACGAATATCCAATAAAAATGATTCTCTTTCTGTCTTATTAGATCTGCCATTGATTTTGATTTTTGACCTACCATTCTAATAGTAAAAAAAATAAACTGTTAAACTGTGATGTTTTGATTGGATACGTGACGGTGACAATCAAATTCTTAGTGTTATACAATGCTGATATTTACAACATGACATAAACTATCATTAAAAAGAAAAAAAGAAATATGACATTAACAATTCCAGGTTATGTTGATAACAAAATATTCTAGATCCCTGTTGAAGTAGAAATAGTATCCTCTCCAGTACCTCTCCAGTACCGTAAAAGATTCTCCTCACTTTACGGTTTGAGATTAACTCTCTGTCTCTTTGAGATTCGAGCTAGCACATGAGGCAATATTATTAGACTTTGAGATTCGTGCCTAGTTAAAAAGAACTGTCCAGATCCACTAATTTTAAAAGATTCTCTATTACGGTATCTAAATTCGTTGAAGTGCTACTACCTAGACATCTGCTAACGGGTACCTCGGGCAGGGCAGACCCGTACCCGTCCCGGGCAGCGGGCAGGACGGGTACGGGTACAACGGGTAGGCGGGTACAACGGGCACGGGTAGGCGGGTTTTTTTTTGAAAAACTCCGCCCTGCCCGTCTCAAACCCGTGCCCGTTGCGGGTAGACGGGTACAACGGGCAAGGGTACAGCGGGCACGGGCAGGACGGGCACGGGTAGAAATTTTTTTTTTTTTTTTTTGCTGTTTTCTGATTTGTTTTCTGATTTTTTTTACCGTGTCGTACGAATATTATTACGTGTCGTACGAAATATTATTTCTTTACACGAGTAATTTTATTTTATTTTCAAACTCTCATTCTAATTTTTATATATGAGTTACAAATAATAGTTCGGCTATAAAAATTGTATATATATATAATAGTTTATAAATAATACGATTCCGACATAAGAATGAGAGTTATAAACAAATAATAGTTCGGCTATTATTTGAAATAATACGCTATAATTTGTATATAAATAATAGTTTATAAATAATACGATTCCAACTATTATTCCGACACATCATATATAAATTGTATATATGAGTTACAAATAATAGTTCGGCTATAAATTAGAATGAGAGTTTAAAAATTTGAAACTAAACCAGACATAAGAACAAATACGCTAAATAAATAATAGTTTCAAATTAGAATGAGAATTTGAAACTAAACACATCTTTATAATTCCTAAATAAATAAAATTTGTAACTCATATATAAAAATTATTTGTGCGAAAATTTGTATATACAAGTCTAATTATTTATACTAAAATACGCTAGATTACTTGAAATTATGTTGAATTACACTATATTACAATAAATTATGTTCAATTATACTAAATTACGTTAAATTACAATAACCTCGCTAATTATGCTGAAATACGGTAAGAAAAACTAAACTACACAAAATTACGCTATAGTAGACTGATTTTGCTCATCTTTCATGAATTATAAAAAATAGTAAAAAAATTCCAAAAATAGTAAAAATTGGTAATCTGCAAGTTCATTATGTAACTAATTTACTGAGCTACTTGGATTGAATGATAGACATGAAAATCTTAATCGGAAACTTCAACTCAAGTTTTGAGACTCTTCCCTTAGTTTTTTGACGAATCCGACGGTCGGATCGGTCCCAAAAGACATCTAACTTGGTACAGGGGCTGTGGAGCTCATGTCAAAATTTCAGCCCGATCCGACGGACGGATCAAAAGTTATGCCCTTTTTTGTGAAGCATGCGCAGGACTTGATTAATATAACTTTGGATATTAATAAACTTTGGATATTAATATTCAACATAATTAATAATTTGTATTAAACTTTGGATATTAATAAAAATGTCGGCATTTTAATTATATAGTTTCATAATTTATTTATATCTCGAAATTTGTAGTTTACATTTTAAATTGATAATATATTTTCTAAACGTTCATTTTAAATTGATAATATATTTTCTAAACGTTCATTTATTTTTAATAGGTTAAATAAAATATAAATCAAAAATATCTTAAATCAATTACTTTAAAACAATAAACATTTTAAATTGATAATATATTTTGTAAACGTTCAATTTAAATTGATAATATAAATCTAAATCTAAATTAAATAAAAATTCAAATCTAAATTTAGATGCAAATAAAATTAAATCTAAATTGAATATAAATCTAAATTAAAATTTAAATTGAATCGAAATCTAATTTAAATCTAAACTAAATTAAATAAAAGGAAAAAAAAAAAACTCAAAATAAGCCTCTGGCGGCAGCCGAACTAAAATCTGTACTCAAAATAAGCCTCTGCAAGTTAACAGAGCAGTTTTGGCTACAGGCAGCGCAATATTCACATGAAAAGCTGTACTCAGTGCGCTGCCTGTAGCCAAAACTGCTCTGTTAATATACTGCGAGTGGGGGGAAAATTTTTTGAATTAAAGTTGTTCGGCGGGCAGCGGGCAGCGGGCAGCGGGCACGGGTACGCGGGTGCGGGCAGACGGGCAGCGGGCCGGGTACGGGTACACCCGGGTTTGGCACCAAAACAGGCCACCCTGCCCATTTCAAGCCCGTACCCGTTTACCCGTCTATACCCGGGCACGGGTACGGGTACCCCGGGCACCGGCGGACCGGGTTCGGGCAGCCCGCGGCGGGCAGTGTCAAACCACTACTACTGCCTACTTTTAGAAATGAATCCCAACCCACCAAATTACGGATAAGTATCTTCTCTAATACTGTAAAAGATTTCTTTCACTTTACGGTTTGAGATTAACTCTCGGCCGCTTATGGTTTGAGATTTAGGGCTAGCGCAGACTAGTATTATTGAGCTTTGAGATTCCTGCCAAGTTAAAAAAAACAGTCCAGATCCAGTAATTGTAAAAGATTCGCTGTTACGGTACCGGGGGAGGATCTGAATTCACAAATTACGGGGAAAAAGAAGAAGACATAAATGCACGGTGCCGAATTATTTATTGTTGGAATTGATTTTGCTTCATTTAAAACAACTCTGTGCAGATTAATTAACCTTTCTTTATTGCGGTCCTATCCAATACACTTTCCCCATTCATTATCCTACCCAATAGGTTCGCCGGCAGGTCTAATCAGTTTATATCCAAATGTGGTGTTTGGTTGTGGACTAAAGTTAAGGTGGCCTAAGTTGTTATTCCAACTTAGGCCGGCCTAAATTATTTATGTTTGTTTGAGGTCTAAAGTTAGACCACGGCTTAAAGTATTCCTTGTTTGGTTAGAGTTGGTGGAGGACTAAAGTTTTGGAAGCCTAAGTTAGTTAATTATTAATAACAAGATACTAATTATATAATATTAATTATTAATTATAACTATAATATATTATAACATTTTTATAATAGTTATTTAATATATTAACAATATAAGATATTAATTATATAATTATATATTAATAATAAGATACTAATTATATAATATTAATATATTAATAATATAAGATATTAATTATATAATTATATATTAATAATAAGATACCAATTATATAACATTAATATATTAATAATAACTATAATATATTATAATATTATTATAATAATTATTTAATATATTAACAATATATGATATTAATTATGTAATTATATAATTAATAATAATTATAATAAGATACTAATTATATAATATTAATATATTAATAATAACTATAAGATATTATAATATTATTGTTAATAATTATTTAATATATTAACAATATAACATATTAATTATATATTAATAATAATTAGTAATAAAAAATACTAATTATATAATATTAATATATTATAATAATTATTTAATATATTAATAATATAATTATATATTAATAATTATTTAATAAAAATACTAATTATATAATATTATTATAATAATTATTTAATATATTAACAATATAAGATATTAATTATATAATTTATACTAATAATAATAATTAATAATATACTAATTATATACTAATAATATATTATTACTAATTAATGAGGAGAGGGGTGAAATGGTTGAAGGTCAATGACAGTGGGCCCCAGTGGCGTAAAATTGAAGCCTAAATTTAAGGCACCTCAAGAGGTGGTTTAATTTAGGCCCGTTTAGGCCGGCATAACTTTTAGGCTATTTCATGTTAGATCAATTAGTTTAAATCATGTTTGGTGGAATAACAGTGGCCTAAAGCCTTTAAGCCGACCACAACCAAACATGAAGAAAAGGCAAGCTAGTGTTGTGTAATCATTTCCCTCGCAGAGCTCGTACAAACCATCAATGAATTTTGGACCTAAATCCCACAACAGGCCTTTTTGATATTCCAAGGCCCGATAAATCTTAGGCCAGGAAGGCTTAATTTAAAAGAATTGATTACCAGCTAAAATTCACAATTGGGCCTCTACAATTTAAACAGAAATACAGCCCAAAAATACTATTTACATCCTGGGAGGTTTGAATGAAATTATTTTTAGACATAAATACATTTGGGGAGAGTCCCCAACTCCTAAAGTAATCCATTTTTTTTAATTTTGATCCGGACAGATAAGAAATCCGGGTCAATTCGGCCAGGAGATCAGAAATTTGGGTCAATTCGGCCCGTAGAGGAACGCACAGGGCTCTTTTAATATTCGTATTAGAGTAGCTCGGACGGTCTAAATCAAAACTAAAAAATTGTGTTACTTTAGGGGATCAGAATTCATTAGGGGGTAGGATGTTCATCGGTTCAGTTAACAAAAAAAAAAAAAAAATACCGTAGTTTTATTCGGTTTTAAAAAATATAACCAAACCGATAAAAAAAAATTATCAACCGAACTAAAACCGAACTGAACAAAACAAAATATAAATTTTGATTTGTTCGATTAACCAAAATAAAAAAAATTAATCATAAACATAAAAATTTTGTTTGGTTCGGTCTAACCAGTTTTTAACCGAACCAAGCAAAATATACATTATGTTGTAATTTTTGAATTTTGTAAAATGTTTGGTTCGAACGGAGTGTGTTCAAAAATTTCGATCGGTTTAGTCTAACTGATTTTAAAAGCTTTTAAACTAAATTGAACCAAACAATTAAACCGGTTACAAAAAATAAATTGAACCAATCTATTTAGTTGGAAAAACCAAATTTTTTAATTCGAACTCTCTCGATTCGGTTTAATACCGTGAACAGCCTACTGGTGGGGCACAGGAATCCTTATCATCTTGACTCATGCTGATCTCGAGTAAATTAAAGCAAAAAGAAAATAAATAAGATCATGATAATTATTAAAATAGTAGAAGATAAGATATGTCATGTTAGAAACAATAGAGATCCGATTGAGGAATGAGGACAATTGTCCTCCATAGCTGATGAAAATAATTATAAATATTAAAATTCCAGTATGTCGATTGGCGAATGAGATTTATTGGACCTCAATGTGCCGTGTGTCATGTATTTGTTTATATTAAACATACTATCACTAAACTTTAATATTGATTAAACCGGTGGGGCCGTGGGGGGCATGAAAGGTGACGTTTTGATCTGCTGCATCTGGAGCGATATATTGTAGATAATAACTAGTGCATGCGAAATTAGAAAGCTGTCGTGTCCTTATTCCAAACAATTTTTATTAATGATAACATGACTCGCTTAAACACAACTTATTAACAAAAAAAAACTTGACATATGTTGCATCAAAGATTAATACGCTTTTAAGTGTCAATGTTGGACATTTTTTTGTACCTGTGCACACTAGCCGTGATTACAAATTAAAATAATATGTTACAGAATTATTGGATGATAAAGACAGATTTTTATCGCTAAGAAATGATAATAAAAATGGGATCAATAGTTATTAAAATGATCAAGCCATTGACGCACCTATAGATATTTGTATATGAATTCCACTTCAAATTTCAGACATTCTTTATCTGTAAAAGTAACAAAAACAAATAAGTAAATTGTTTTGAGATATGGGCGATGCTAATGGAAGGTGATTTATTTTTGTCAACTTCAACTACGCTCCCTATTTCTTAGTTTTTTATATTTTAGAGGGAGCTTCCTTTTATATATATATATATATATATATAGATAGATAGAGCTGGCCTATGGTGAGTTGTGAAGTAAGAGGTCATTTTTACTTCACGCTCATATTTTTATTTTGAAAATTCAAACAACTGATCCGAACCGCTCAACATGGTCTCCATATTGAAATGTAATTGGAGACTAAATTGTACATTTTTTTGAATTTTTTTACTATTTATTAAGGCACTTTGAAAATAGCTGATTCGGTGGTCCAGAAATTTTTATTGTTTTTTACTGTTCACAGTGGATCAGCGATTTCAAAGTGGCTTAATAAATAGTAAAAAAATTTCAAAAAATGTAAAATTTAGTCTCCAAGCACATTTCAATATAGAGAACATGTTGAGCGGTTCGGATCGGTTGTTTGAATTTTCAAAATGAAAATATGGCGTGAAGTAAAACAACGTTTTACTTCACAACTCACCATAGTCTATCTCATATATATATATATATATATATATCTCTTTTCCTCTCTATTTGTGAGGTTATGCTGTTTAAATTTCCCCTTAAAATTATGTTTTGCTAATAAAATACATGCAAGAACAAGTTCTTGCTTTTATAAAAAAGAAACTACAACGTTTAATTAATTTTTTTTACAAAGAAGTTTATCCATCAATTCAGTAGGGGCCTGTTCGGCTCTGTTACTGTGCGCGTGGGAAAAAAAATTCAGTTCAACTTCATATTTTCTGTCCCACGCGCACAGTAAACGTCAGTTCAAATTGGAGTCAAATCCATTCCCGTTCCTGTTCCTGCCTATAGCCCTAACATGCCCTAGATAATATTGACTCTTTCATATTTCTGTGTAAATGAAATAAGTGAAGCAAACAATTTAAATTTCTATTAAAAGTTAAAAGTCTCAAATTGTAAGAATACTATTTTGCAATGGTACCACTCAAAACAAATACAAATTATTGAGCTCGCTTGAATGGAAGGACCAAATCATAAAAAACGAAAGCAAGACAAAACAAAAAAATTATTCACATTGTTAAAAATTTACACAAAAAGAAAGCAACAAACAAATTATGAACAATTAATTGAAACACTCCTAGGCAATATTAATCCTATATAATATGACCCGACATTTTTATTAATATCCAAAGTTTAATAGAAATTATTATTTATGCTCAGATTTCCAACTTTTCGCCAAAAATGCCCAAACCGGCCACAAAATGGCCAGCTTACTCCCCCTTAAGCCGGCCATTTTGTGGCCGGCTTACCCCTTTTTTTTTTTTTAAACCCGAATTATTTTGTTCTTGTATATAGTGTAATTTTATTTTGTTATTGTATTGTAAAATTATTTTCTTAACTTTTTTTCTGGGTACTTATGTCAGTCACACCGACTCATTGTAATTCGGGATGCGCCAATTGGTGTGCCTTTAATCTTTAAAACTTATATTTGCTGTTTAACGCACTTATTCAATTGTTTTAAATATTTTTCTGTTTGTTTTTTATGTTGTACTACTATTTAAATGTTGTAATATTTTCTGTTTAGCATTATCATGATAATTTATTTTATCTGTAAAATATAAAAATAGTACCCTAAAAGCACACATACAAAAGAACCGAAATATAGGATAATCCAAATATACCAAACATAAATAGTATACCAAATATAAATAGTACAAAACTAGCAAAAATACAACTAAAACTGAGAGGGGGTATATCGCTGAAGCGGGTACTCCGGCGTTCGCCCGGCGCCAGCGCGGCCAGGCTCTGTCTCTCTCGGCCTCCACACTAGCATCGGCGGACCTGAGTATCTGCTCGGCGCTATCCCATCTGGCATCGTCCGTGGAGACTGGCTGTACTGGCGGAGGTGTATCGAAGATAGATGTGGCGAACTCAGTCCCAAAGGCAGGCTGAGTATGAGACCCGCTACCGCTTGCCTCTCCATCACGCGGCATCTCTGTGCCATATTGGGGTACTGGCTGTGCCGACATGAAATCATCATCGAATACCCCGAAGTCTTGGAGACTGTACGAGAGGGACTCGAAATCAAAAGTATCGGTCTCCGCAGGTGGTGGCTGTGGCGGCATCTTTGCCGGACCCTGCAATCATACACATAATTTAGTCAATTTGATATGAATGAAGAAATTTATTAAAACCTGACAGATACTGAAGTATGACATACCTGAGTCTGCACCGGACGTCCATGCTCGTCGTACCATGCCGTCCACCCAACGCTGGACAATACCCAACGATGGTAGTCCCACTCTGGATGTGAATCGGGGGAATGTGGCATATGAGACATCCTAACCGAGCTCTCATCGGGCTCGGTTGGATCTATCTCACGCCAGTTGATGTTCTCTCCGGCGTCTCTCAACATACTGATGATCTTTCCACCGTGTCTGGCATCCTCAACCCAATTCGCATTCTTCTTAAGGGTGCGGTACCCAAGCTGTCTCCAGTTCTTCTTTCCCGGCATGGCGATCCCATGCCCGGACTCCTTGATCGAGGCCAGAAGCTGAAAAAAAATTGGCATGTCAAATCAAACCTTGATTAACTATTAAGTTAGGGAAAAACTATGTAGTTTTAGGTGCATTACCTGGCGAGCCCATGGGATGCCAGTGGGATGGTAACCATAATCGGTTTGGATCCTGTCGCGGAGATGGGCACCGTAATCGCCCTGCAGATAGACACTGGCCATGCAGATCTGCGTGTACCAAAAATTGTACCTCAACTGGGGATCTCCCTAGGTCTGAACGATCGCATCTGGCTCATGATAGAATTCCAGATATTGGGGATCTAGCGCTGTACCGTAGTAGCCTGAAAAATGGGTGCTCCAGTCCCGGTCCGTTCGCCCTCGGTGGTTCATCATGTAAAAAAGACGTTAGTTGCAATACAAAGCAATAAAGTAATATGAGGTATTTCACAATAGACTTCGGCAAAGATAGGTATGTGGGAATCAACGACACTCGACCAAACTGACGGAGCACCCGATCTGGGTAGTGGTGCTCCACTACCCAGAAGTGTATGAGTGGACCTCGGTAGAACCACATATCCCGCTCCTGCTGCCCAATACACTGGCCCGGCAAGAGTTCCTCCACGTACAACTGATCGTACGGCGTCCACTCAACAAGATCGGTAGGCAAACTCTGAAGCTCTGACCGGACTGGCCTGATCCCAACGGTAGCACCGTGGGTCTGATCTAAGTAGTGGTGGAAACCGTGTCACTTCTTTCCGTATGCCGGGCATCTCCAAGTATCTGGCGTTCCCCAATCCGGCACCTCATTGAGGATAGACTAGCCCACCGGTAGCCGTGACCACGACCAGTGCTGAAGCAGGAGTACCGGCCCGTACATCTGCTTCGCATTCTTCTGCATTTTGAAGAACATTAGATGTCAGTGTATTTTGATGGATTGATTGATTAAATAATTTACTAAGAAAAGAGTTGGAGACTTACCTCACTACTACGGCATAGGTGGGAGTACAGATGGGTTAGGACAGACCCACCCCAGTTGTACGGCGACGTCTGCTCAAGGTCTGTCAGCAGCTGGAGATACATCATCGGCATCTGGTCACCACTGGAATCAGGAAACAGGACAACCAAAAAGGTCCATCACGTAGTCCCGTGTATATCTGCAATACAAAACATATAAAAATTCTAACAGAAACAATTTATAGTAAATGTAATCAAATCCTCGTATTGGAAATTGATTAATATAAACAAATTATAGATTTTACCTTTGAATCTCCAGCTCGGTGGAATCTGCCGAGAGACCCGCGCTGAAGTGCTCCCGTAACCTCGTCATCCTCATATGGAATTTGGACCTCCCATTTTCTCCAATGATATAGAGAGGATCAGCTTCCAACAACTCGTCGACATCACCTATGAACCTGGTGCTGTCAGATACGCCGCCAACGGGTGTGCCACGGATAGGCAAACCCCAAAGGGCACTCACATCCTGGAGAGTTACTGTCATCTCTCCGAATGGCATGTGAAACGTGTGCGTCTCGGGACGCCATCGCTCCACCAGTCCTGCGATGAGAGATGTATTGATGATTTTTCTCTCTGCCCGCACGATGTCCACAACCTGGTAGAGACCTAGGTTGATCAGGTACGGGTCCATCATCTCGTAGTACTGCATGTGAGGGCACCGCAACTTCACATCTGATCAGAGTCAAAATAATGATGATTTACGTAGGATTTTGGCTTAGGTTTTGCATATTTTCTCATATTTATGTTTAATTAATTAGAGAAAAAGGCTACTGTCACCCTTCTTTATGTTTTATTGCAGAAAACAGGTTTTGGGACTATTTTACACCAAATGGAGGTAGAATCGGGTCAATCGGATCAGTGACGCTTATCGATGAAATCTCTGTTACGGTCCGTATTGCCTAATACGGACCAGGCCTAGTACATACCAAGAGATAGCGCTGGAAGCATTAAAAACCCTCACCGTCAAGGTCCTAATACGGACCGTATCACCTGATACGGTCCGTAACCGAAGGCGCCTCTTGGGGAATAACTGTCGACAGCTGTATCCAGATCAGTTTCTTAGCCCCTACTCAACCTCCAGACGTCCCTCCACTCCTATATAAGGCCCCTGGGCAGAAGAAGAAGTTATCTTTGTAATTAGGGTTAGATTTGATTACAGAGAGAAGAGATGAGTGATTGTAACAATGCTGTTTCGCGGCTAAGTTCCTTTTCTTAGGGCCAGGCAGTAAACCTTGTTACTCTTGATGTTTTGATATATATATTTCTGTTGATTATGATTTCTTGTTGTTGAATCTAAATGCTTTTGTGATTTACTATCTCTTCATCTAACTTCAATGATCTAGTTTGAGTCCGTTAGGGTAGTGACAGTACTTTAATGGTAAGAGAAACTATTTGTATGAATTAGCCTCGTTGAGATCTATTAGGTTTATGTGAAGAAAACCTTACCGGGGACACCATAAACCAGACCAACAAAATGCGAACCAAATTCCATCACTTGCGTGAGGAAAATTGCAGTGATCTGTGTAGTAATTTGGGGTACTTAAGAGATCAGTCATTTGCGTAAGGAAACTCCCAGTGTCCTATGTAGAATCTCGATGAAAGATCTGTCATTCTTGCATAACATAAATCGCAGTGACCTATGTGGTGTCTTTCATAAAACAACAACAGGAAATCAGACGCAACAATAATATATTGTCAAGGCGGATTGAGTAGCAATGGTGTGCCGAAACCCTAAGAATTCTCATATCTATCTTTATTTTAATTACTTTTAATTGTTTCCTAATTTACATTGATCACAACAACATCTCTCAATTTTTAGATTTCGTCTAGTCTTTCGAAAAATTGTGATTCTATCGCTCAAAGCTCTGAACCAATATTCCCTGTGAATCGACCTCGAATATACTACTCGATAGGATTGTGCGCTTGCAGTCCGAACCGATAGCATTTCCGAGTTTATAAATATTAAAAGAAACATCACTCTCTTTTGAGTGATCAACATCTAACATAAACGTGTCCTGCGTTGAAAAAAGTAATCCGCATGGTGTTAACATAATAATATTTAAACTCAACAAAATTTAAAGAAATCCTACAAAAAGATACGTAGCTCACGGGAAGCCAGTGAGATTCAGTGAGCGTCATGGGAAATCCATAGGAGATGACTGATGTGCCCCGTGCTGCTGGTACTGATCAGCTCGTCCACTATTGGACGACGGGTAGACCGTGCTCTAGGTATCCTGATGTCTAAAATAACCTAAAATAGACCAATTGCGGTTAAAACATACTCAAACAGGCTACAATAACATAATTTCGGTAAAATATACTAAAAACGATCAAAATAGGCTTAATTTTGTTTAAACATGCTAAAATAGGTCAATTGCGGTTACAATAACCTAAAATATGCTACAACAGGCTTCAGTAACCTAATTTCGGTAAAATATGCTAAAAACGACCAAAATAGACTTAATTCTGCTTAAACATGCTATAATAAGTCAACTGCGGTTACAATAATCTAAAACATGCTAAAACAGGCTACATTAACCTAATTTCGGTAAAACATACTAACAAATGACAAAAAGGCTACAATAGCGCTTAAAAATGCTAAAATGGGTCAAATTGCGTCTAAAATAACCTAATTGCGCCTAAAATAACCTTAAATATGCTACAATAGCCTAATTTCGGTAAAATATGATCAAATTGTCTAATTTTCCTAATTATGCTACATTCGGCTAAATTACGCTTAATTAGCCTAATTATGGTAAAAAATGCCAAAATATCCTAAATATTGATCAACTGTGCTAATTACACTAAATTATAACAAATTACTCTAAATTCTAACCCCTAAACCCTAAATTAATTAAATTAAAATTAAAATTAAAATTAGATAAAAAAAAAATTACCTCAAAGAAGAAAACAAATTCGGTTGAGAAATGAGGGAGTTGTAAGTAGGAGAGAGAAAAAAGGAGTATATATAAGATGAAATGCGGATTTAAAAAAAAAATAGTAGGCCGGCTTGGACATTTTTCACAAAAAGTTCATAATCTGGTTATATTAATTAATTTCTATTAAACTTTGGATATTAATAAAAATGTCGGTAGTATGACCTTTGACATGAACATTCAACTTTCCACATAATTTCAATTTAAAAGTACAGTAGTTTCACAACCAAAACAAAACATAAAAAGCAGCTCCTTTAAAACCTAGAACGCCGCATACTTGCATACAGTTTAAACCGCCACACGAGATCAAGTACGCTCTTTCCGAGATGTCACATCATCCTGTGTCAGATCCGAAGCCGGCCATCCAATCCTATCACGCCTCCTATCGCGTATTATTATTTGGGTTTTGAGATTTGATCGGCACTGCAACCCCACCACACCTAACCTTCTCGAGACAACAAATCCACACCAAACTCCCTGTACGATTTCTGACGCAGGGGTCGGTGCATCGATATAATACTTATATAGTACATACCCACCTCTTCTCTCTCTTAGGTGGGGGCCCACGGAACTGGTTCGGTGCGCTCTGCTTCCCGAAAATCAGAAAAGAGAGAATTTTTCATTAGAAATTTTTTCTAATCTCTGCATGACACCTATTTTGTTACAATTTTATCGTCTGGAATAATTTGTGTTAGAGCATCTCCAATCAGCAATCAATAAAAAATTAAAACAGCTGTAAAGTACTATTTAAAAATTAAATTTTTTTTAGTTTCTTAACATCTCCATCTTAGAAATTAAATCAGAACCAATAAGAAAGAGAACAAAGAAGTCAGAGCCAATAAAAAAGAGAGAAAGTACTAAACATGTTCAAAAGAAATCATTTGCTTTATAAGAAAATTTATTTTTTTAGAAATTGATTTACAATCCAACAATTATATTAGCAATTGATACATCAAATTAGCAATTTATAAAGAAATCACTATTGTAGATGCTCTTAGTCCCCACCCGTACGTGACATCCACCGACCATGCACCGGTCAAATCCTCCGTGCCAACAATTTAATGCTAGTACATCCGTATTAACGAAAATTGTCTACTAATTAAAATCATCTAACCGTCTAACTCATTATTTCATCAAATCTCGTTCGGATTTTCTTGCAATTATTTTTCACAATCAAGATGAAAAAATATACAGCTGTAGATAAAAGTAGCCTGTAAGTAGGATTCAATAGGTAACAACTAAAAAGTAAAAACATTGTAATTCTACAATTAGCTCAAGATTGAAAAAAAATATATATATATAGATATACTAACAAGAAATTCAAGGCAAATATAGAGCCGGATCCGCCGAGGCATCACCCCAGTTGTTTTGATTCCAAAAGGAGCCCATGTCAACAGTACCAGAGGTGAGATCGAACAGAGCCGGATCGACCGGCAGAGACCAGTCGAGTCCGGGGAATGCAACTACTCCATCACTGCTCAACTGGGCTTGAAAGGCCGGTAGGAAATCAGTTTCTGCCATCTGTGCTGGCTCATCCGGCTTAGTCTTCGGATCAGGAAAGTTAAATTCTAGATCACCTATGTTCGGTGCAATTAGCTGGCTTGGAAGCTCTGCACCGCATGTCTCAGAAAAAATCATGCCATGATCAGTGTTTGAAGGGCGATCAACAGAGGTGACAGTTGACGTATCACTAGTAGACCGAGCAGCAGCAGCTGTGCGCTTGCAATTTTTGTCCGAGGTAGATTTTGAGGATTTAGAAGTACTGGAGGATCGCTTGCTTTTTCGGCAACCGCCTCCGACCGGTACGTTACGTAAAACACCGCCTTTGGTCCAGTACCGGCGACACGCTTTGCAGAAGTGGCGAGGCTGAGAGAGGTTATAGTTGTTGTAGTAACAAAATTTTGTGTTGGTCGAGTCGCATCGTGGACACTTTACAGGTGGCTGAGTGGGAGGCGATGCAGATGACATGTAACCTCGCGGGCTATGGATATGATCGACTGCAGTGAATATAATGCCGGAACTGCTACCACCGATGACATCGACACCGCTTCCTGTGATGCTTTCGGCAGCGGGAAGACTTTGCATTACCGGAGATTAGGTTCTTCTAGAAAGAGTTGTGAAGTTTAATTTGTATGAGGCTTGCTAAGAGGTGAGACCCAAGATTAAGAGGAACTGATTAATTAGGGATTTCATATGATCTGCTAATTGAATGGGTTAGCAGTTAGACATTGCAATCTGGGTTTCTTTCCTCTTTCTCTGTTGCCTCTGAAATCTTAAATGCTTCAGCTGCGCTTCCTGCCTATGTTGAATTGAAGTAAATATCTTCTGTGCGCCTATGACGGGAAGTTACTAATATAGCCTTGGGTGATATGAATAGACATACATGCCCCTCTAATATGCATGAATTGAGAGGAAAATCAATGTTCGGGCTGGCCGTATATTATAGGATCAATAATTCCTTTCTTATACGATTTTATGATAATGGCTGGATAAAAGTGGACAACAATTAGGATATCTGATGTTTACACTCTGTTCAAGGGTAGCCACCTTTTTTTTTTTTAAATAATTCTTAACGAGCAATACAAAACATAAAGACAAGAAAATACGCTTGCTATTTTTATTTAGAGGTGTCAATTAATGGACACGGTACGAATTGGACTATAGGAGGGAAGTATAAATTTTTATATTTATATCCGTACAAAATTACTCTTCTACATACCTATCATTACACATTAAGTATTAGTCTTACTTATACATCTTTACTCATTAAAAAAACGAATTGCCAAACAAATAATTAATACTTATCGAATAAATTAATAGTTTTTATCATTTTATAAAAAAAATATAGCAAAAAATATACATATTATACGAGATGAGCTATGCTACTACGTGGAGTAAAACGCGTTTGTACTTCACGCCGTATTTTTATTTTGAAAGTCCAAACGACCGATCCGAACCGCTCAACATGATCTCCATATTGAAATGTGCTTGGAGACCAAATTTTACATTTTTTAGAATTTTTTTACTATTTATTAAGCCACTTTGAAAATCTGTAAATCCGGGTGAACAGTGAAAAACAGTAAAAAATTCTGGACTGCCGGATCAGTGATTTTCAAAGTGGCTTAATAAATAGTAAAAAAATTCTAAAAAATGTAAAATTTGGTCTCCAAGCACATTTCAATATGGAGATCATGTTGAACGGTTCGGATCGGTCGTTTGGACTTTCAAAATAAAAATATAGCGGCGTGGAGCACCAATGCGTTTTACTCCATGTAGTAGCATAGCTCAATTCCATATTATACACATATGTACGTAATATCATAAAATACAAAATTATAATTTTTATCTCATTATTAAAATATATAAATTATTATTTAAATAAAACAATATAAATAAATGCATAAATAAATTTTGTCATAAATTACTAATTAAAACTATATAAAACTGTTAGATAAACCAACCAATTATAATGAATTGCTAAATGCAAATTATACAACATTTTGTATAAATTAATCAAATCAATAATAACAAATATATAGTTATGCGTACAAATAAAAAAACAAAGTAGGATTCAAATGCCTTATGTTTTCCATGTCTCAATCGTGCCTTGCATTCTTATCTATGTTTTCAAAGTCCAAACAGTCGATCCGGACCGGTCAACATGATATCTATATTAAAATATTCTTTGAGACAAAATTTTATATTTTTTGAAATTTTTAACTATATTTTTTAGATAGGTACAAAATTATTGTTTTTGGATAATCCATAAACTTTCAACAAACAGTGATTTTGTACTTATTTAAAAGAATAGTAAAAGGTTTCAGATCGATTGTGTGGATTTTGAAAACAAAGATAATAACGTGAGGCATGATTGAGATATTTGAACTCTGCTCTAAAATATATTACATATAATTTAATTTTTATCAATTATCCTATAAGGTAACATGTATTAAATTTATTTCTTATATATATTTCTACCTGTTAAGTTAATGAAAAACAATTCTTATTCATATACGCTTTATCAAATACAATACGGCTCGTATTAAGGGATAAATAGATTTCGTTGGCGCCCAATTTTCATCTCTATTAGTATTGTTCTATACACTTCTCTTATTCAAGAAACAAAAGTGTATCCATCCACAAACTTATAGATTTTCAATTTTTTTTCCTAGATATGTAGTAGTGTTAGAAAATTTGTAAGAAACTATGAGGATGAAATAATTTAATAATAATATTATTAATCTATAAGAAAAATATATTAATATAGGATTTTGTAAAATATGGTGCTTTCAAAGTCTAAAATTGAAAGAAAGGTCAATGCTCGCGTGCCTCGTTTCTGTACCAAAGAAAGGCCAATGCTCGCGTGCCTCGTTTCTGTATCATCGCTAACGCACCCTTACATATAAATTGACAATTGTTGATGTTAGACTGGATATTTTTTATTTTTCAGGCATTAAGTTTGAATATTTTTGTGTTTATACTCACACAAAACATATTTGATTTCTCTTTCGGGTATTAATTAAGTCGGAAGATTCATTTTGCAAAATACTTTCATAAATTAGAATTTAGACTTGCAACTTTCTAACTATTATTAATGCGATTGACATTTCATATTTCTTGTATAAAGACAGAATTTCATACTTAGATTTGCACAAATTGGTGTTTTTATATATATATGTTTAAACATGTACCTTAGACGTTTACACTTCACACTGCATCTCTTAAATATTAATTATGAATTTTTAAAACTCATTCAAAAAAGTTAAGAAATGAGTATAATTGAGAAATTTTATTAAATAAGAAATATTTTCTTGCTTTACATTTCACAGATGCCGTCATATTGTCGGATGAATAATTAATTATGATGTACCATCGAACATATTAAATTTATTGATGAATTATAAGATTGAACAAAATATGTAATATTTTATGGGGTACCGTGTTTAAAATTACAGTTCACCTGCTAAATATCAGATTGTAATTTAAATGTTATACTTATATATGGTGATTATGTTGAAAAATTATCAAATTAATCAATGAACTTAACCTTCTATGTACGTATAAGCTGTTCTGATTTTTCTTCATTCGAACAGAGCACCTTCTATTAACAAAACTGCATCCCATTACCTGACATCTCTCTCTTTAGTTTTCCACCGTAAGCCTTTAATACGACCATACGAGGTGCTGTTGTGGCCACATAATTTCATTTTACAAGGTTTTATTTATAGTTCATACTTCATAGTGACAATGATTAGAGGAGAGACCGGAGGCAATTGACCAATTGTTAACTCTGCCGTACGTCCGTTGCCATGGTCTGAGATGGAGACACGTAGCCGACTCGTCGACTGGTCGTATCTTCTATGCCACTGTCGTTGGGCCCATCCCTCTATGTACGGTCTGTCGGCCACGGTCTCTCCGGTCCCGTAATTCTCGCGGACGGTCCATCGTACACCATGTCCAGGAACTTATTTTAACAAAATCGTACCTGTGAATGTGATTACGGCTGATAGGGATTAGGGACTACGTCTCGCGTGCCCCACTGACACGTATGGACTAGAGAAGTGGGACCTGTTTGACGGAGAGTATGGCCCATGCGGTTCGGCTATATCCTCTCCAGTTGTTACGGGGACTGGTGGGATGTTGCCCTATTTGAACCGTTTGATTCGGAAAAAGTGATAATCTGGAGATCATATAACAACCAGTAGAATGTAAAATTTATCTATCGGAATATTCATCGTTTGCCCTATTCGAAAATATTATTCTGTGTGAGCCGAGCAATATTCATCGTTCTATACATAGGACAATCTATAAAATAAGTTTCCTTTGAAAACATCTGCCGAACTTTTTATTATATCCAAACAAAATATTAAATTTCAAAATCTACACTATGTTGGACATGATTTCAAAAACTGCCCAAATGATTTATTTCCCGGTTTCAGGCCGAATTACAACAGATTTATTTTCTAATTTTGAAATTCCAAAACCGCAAAAAGAATTTGCAGTTTTGGTTTTGAAATTCCAAAACCGCAAAAAAAAATTGCAGTTTTGATTTTGGAATTCCAAAACCGCAAAAAAAAATTACAGTTTTGATTTTGGAATTCCAAAATCACAAATAAAAATTGTGGTTTTGGTTTTGATTTTGATTTTGGAATTTGAAAACCGCAAATTTAATTTGCGATTTTCAATAACTTAAATTTTGTTTTTGTTTTGGTTCTGACACTCTGACAAACTCTGATTCAATTCATTGTCTTAGCACTGGATAGTTGAAGATCGGTATGGTTGACGACTGCCATATTCAATTCAAGTAGTATCCAGGTGCAAACCTTCCTCTTTTTTTTTTTTTTTTGGTTCTTAACCTTCCTTTTTAGAACCCCGAGACGAATTTATGTGAATTATTAAATAACTTAAATTTTTATTATTTTCAGAAATAGAAGGATTATAATATTTTCTGTATTTACTTAGAAGTGATTTTTGAACCGGGATCAATAATTCAGATTCAAAATATTATTATTTTTTTCAATAGCACACAAAAAATATTTTAATTTTTTTTACAGCCGCAAAAGGTCCAGCCTGAAAAATGTTGATCTAGATTATTTGTCGCAGTATTTTTAATAAATCAAGTTATATACTATTTCATCTATTTTCAAAGAAATATATAAAATATTTCTAATATTTCAATACAAAAAATAAATAAATTATAAACATTTTTGTTTAATTAAAAAAAATCTTAGAACCGGGGATTAATTCTCGGGTTCTTAGAACCGGGAATTTAATCTCCAGTTTCGGACTACTTAGAACCGGAAATTTTTTTTGCGGAAAGTTTGTATGAAACTAGGAATTTAATCTCCGGTTTGGACAGATTTCGAAATTCTTATGCATGAGATGTAGATTTTGAAATTTAATATTTTTTTTGGATATTAGTAAAAATTTCGGAAACATGTGTGTGTGATTTTTTTTTTGGTAAACTTGCCAGTAGGCATATATTTGATAAACTATTCAGCTTACAATTAGACATGATTAATTTCTGATACACATGAAACATAATCCTATATTCATCATTCAGAGTCTATAATACACATTAAAACATCTGTGTTGCCTATGTGCAACTATCTAATGAAAGTCTTTGGCGAGAATTAAAAATATTTTGAGATAGACCATTGTTAATTTGTTATCCGTTCTAAGTTGGAATAACAAATGACGGATAATAAACGGTATAATTGACAAATTAAATTCGGTGTAGTCTTCCTGTATTAACTGAAGGGGCGGTCGAATTTTGCCTTCTCGTTGTGTATGTTCCAAATATTCTAAAATAATCGGGTTTGTCTAGTTAGAGTTTCAAAATAATAAAATTTCAGAACTGACAATACATCAAAATGCATACTCCTAGACAATGGCAGACAAAGCCTGCGTTATGGCTTTTTTTTTAAAAAATTTCAAACGCAATGTGTTAATTAATGTTTTACATCGTTTGTTGTATATAATAAAAATACAAAAACGTATTGATATGTCTTTTTTTTAAATCTTGACAACGGTTGTCAAGTATAAATTTTTAAAACATATTGATATGGAGAGAAAGTAATTTTGGAGATAGATTAATTATAAGTTCTGACTCGAAACATAATCGTCCTAGCCTCTCAGACATAAACTGGGCACGTTGACGTTATCAATATGTTTTTAAAAATTACAAAAAAAATTAGATATGTATATATTTCTTATGTTTTTTATAATTTACAACTAAGTACTTAACAGGATTAACAAATATTAATTGCTTAATATTAATTATCAGTACCTTAATTAAATGACAACGTGGTATGCACACTATATATGCACGTTAATGCCAATTTGAGTCGATAATCATAAATACATGAATTTCACGTCACTTGATGATCGACGACCAGAATACTACCCAAGAATCCAATTTCAAAGTACTTTCATACATATTTAGATAATGTCTTCCGAAACGTCGTAAATTTAAAATTCGATTATAAACTTTTGAAATTAACTGAAAGATTTGATTTTTATTTCTATCCAAAATAAAATTATCTCCCGCACATAATACATTGGGCCCTGTACCCGTGTTGGATACGTATCAGATACATATACACACCCAATACAATACCTATCCTTAATATCTAAATATAGTCTTTGATACGATACGGATTGACTGGTAGCGATACAGCTCTGACACATTAGGATACGCTTGCACCAGTAACGCTTTTGCAGAATAGGACCCTAGACCGCGCATACACCAGTGATCCACCTTTAGGGGTGTTCATTGGGTCCGGTTTAGTCGGTTTTGAACCGAACCGAATTAGTTTGGACCAAAACGGTTCAGTTTTTTCGATTTAATGGTTCGGTTCGGTTTGCTTTTTAAAACCAAATTATAATTTATGTTCATTTCAGTTTGGAAATTTTCAAAACCGAAATAACCGAACCGACCGAACTTTTATATATTATGAATTTGGTCCGGACCGCCCCGGTTTATTTCTTAATACCCCGGTTTATTTCTTAATCAATTACTTTAAATACTTCAGTTTATTTCTTAATATCCCGGTTTATTACTTAATACCCCGGTTTATTTCTTAATATACTTCGGTTTATTATAAATCAATTGCTTTAAATAAAAAAAATAATATATTTTAATTTGAACCGAACAAACCGAAATAAAACTTTGGTTTGGTGCGGTTCGGTTCTATTTTAGAAACTGAATTATAACTTTGGTTTGCCTATTTCGATTTAATTTCAACCGAACCGAACCGATGAACACCCCTATCCACCTTACATCGTACATACATCAATGTTGAGGCAAATATTTCTCCCAACGCCACAGGAATCAAACTTGAATCACCATACACCGCGAAAATATCAATGTTGAAGCATAATATTTCTTCCAACGCCAGAAATCGAACCTGGGTTCCGCGCCACAAGAACCAAGCCCCTTCACCAATACACTACTGGACATTATTTGTTGGAAGCTAGTAGCATTTATATTTAATATGTACTTGAATTATTTTATCTTACCATATCCAGAATTTTTAATATTCAATTTATATAATAAAAGTGTTAAATTAATAATATAAATATAAATATAATATAATATAATATATAAAATAGGTGTATTGTATTTTTTATTTTTGAAATTTAACATATCGCCGTATATGTATCGTATCTGATACGATACCTGTATCCATGTAATCTAGTGGATACAATATAGGATTCAAGTAATAACAACTTTTCTCCATTTTTTAATACAATCGTTAACTGGCTATACGTCACTAGCTTTATAAAAAAAAGATCCCAATTAAGTGTCAAACTAAAAACTACATGAGATAGAATTCGAACATATCGATGGACAGCTCTGGACTAGGAGTGTTATAATTTCGGTTTGGTTAAAATCAAAATAAAATAGACAAATTAAAGTTTTATTCGGTTTTAAGATTACAACAGAACCGATCAAAATATACTTATCAACTGAATTAAAAAGAACAAACTAAACTAAATTTCAGTTTATTCAGTTAAATTGAAATAAGAAAATTACTCATACCAAACCAAGTAAATATTCATTACGTAGTAATTTTTGAATTTTTTTAAATATTAAGTTCAGATGGGAAATAACTTTCAAAATTTCAATTAATACAGTCTAACCGGTTTTAAAAATTTCTAAATCAAACTGAACCGAACAATTAAACCGATTTTAAAATATGAACCGAACTAATCCATTTAAATAAAAAAAAACAAACTTTTTAATCAGAACTCTTCCGGTTCGGTTTAAAAACAATTATACCCGACCCAATAAACACCGCTACCCCGGACCTCGACAGCTTGATTGGAACTATTCACGTATTCCCTTGGTCCAATCCAAGACAACCGACTAACCTTAGCTAATATCTAGGTTGTCATACAACAAATTTATGTTAATTAAACTACTATATGTAGGTGAGAAAAGGATTTTGTTTTACCGCGCAGCTCACATTTCACCCTCATCCACCGGCACGACTACTAATTAAATTAGTTTGAATCTCCATTTTCAACGAGGAGTACGCCATAGATAATATTTCCCCAGAAACAGTACTAATTCTTGCGCCAGTACTATTGTCTAGTTGTCACTTGTCAATGCATCCAACTTCCATAAATGTTTGTTTAATTGCATGTTAGGTGAAGCAACAAAGAGCGACGCGAGCATCGGTGGTTTATTTCCCTCAACAGAAGGGACTGTTTACCTCATTCAAGCGTGTCTGTTTCTACCTGATTCATCCCGATTCGATGCATGCATCTGATGTATTTATCATCAAAAGACGCGCGTGGATTTGGCGCAACAACACTTAAAAGAACATCTGCATCTCATCAACTTAAATAAGTTTTTAAATAATTATTAATAACTTTTCAGAAATTAAGATCTCTAAAATTTTTAAACGTTCACATCCTATTAAGCCAATCAGTAATAAATTAAAAAGGAGAAATAATTTGAGCTAAGAGTATCTATATCACAGCAACTCAAATGAGTTTCTAAATAACTATTAACCACTTTTTAAAAATTAAGATTTCTAAAGTTTCTAACGCTCATATCTATGAAATTAATTTTAGAGTTTCTATTAAGTCACGCAGCAACAAATTAAAAAAGAGAAATAATTTGAGTTATTCATTTTGTTAGCATAGAGTTTATAAACAATTTATTAATAAGAAACTTTACTGCATAGTTTCTAAATAAGAAACTCTCTCACATCTCTGAAGCTGGATTAGAAACTGGCACATCATATTAGAAACTCTAAAAGTACCAGGGATGTAGATGCTCTAATCATTTGGCCAGCATGGGGTTCACAAACAGTTTCTTAAATAAGAAACTTTTCTGCATAATTTCTAAATAATAAACTCTCTCACAACCCTAAATCTGGATTACAAACTATCACCTCAGATTAGAAACTCTAATAATACCAAAGATGTAGATGCTCTAACTCGACACAATTTAGCCTAGAGAAAAACTATAGTTTAGACAACAAAACAAAAATGGTGTGCAATTATTTTAAAATAATTAGACTATGGAAAAAATATTTATGTTTCAACTGAAATATAAAAGATTTAAATTTTTTTAAAGGTAATTCAGATAGATTGTTGTAATTTATATATATATTAAAATACTGTGAAACATATTTTTTAAATTTATTTTTTAACTAATTATTCAGGTTTTTGAAAGAAAAATCTATCATAGAGAAAAATAATATTTGCATATCAAATATGACTTTATAATGAATGATTAACAACTTCGCAGGAATTGTTAAGGACAACTTAATAAATAATGAACAAACTTAGACTAATCGGTAAAAAAAAAGCAACCCAAATTGAAATGATAAATTCAAAGATATCAACAATACAAGGAACAAATTTTCTGATGAGATAACGAAATACAAATCACAGCGGATCAAATTGAATTTACTCAAACGAAAATCAATTAAAATATTGAGAACAAATTTAACGGCATCAACGGTAAACATGGTTCAACAAAAGTCCAATGCTCTCGTACCATTTGTCACACTCCGGGTTGGACTCTGCAAAACGTAATTCAAAAAAGAAAAAAGAAAACTGAGTCACCAATAAAATTCCGTAACTAATTATTTAACAACATACTTCTATATAACAAATATTATAAAATACTATACTTTAAAATATATTAATTTGAATACCATAAATATATACACTACTACATATATAACGAGATGATCATACCGGTTTTTCAAATTAAAACAAACAATGTATATAAATCACAGCGAGTCTGTAATGATTCAACGCGGTCTATGCGGCCGCATTTAAAAATACTGATAGTGACGATTCCACGTACCAATCACAATGTAAAACCTTAAGTCCCGTAATCTGCCCCATTAAATATGTCGTTATAAATTACACAGCAAAATAAACCATTTTTCATGCATAGATCAATTCTCTCGACATAATTCAATTTTCATGCAAAATAACATTTTCCACAACACATTGATTCTCGTAAACATATTAATTCTGTAACATTATGCAAAATACAAATATGAAATTAATAACTGAAGGTAATATACGAAATGCTTGAAAGTGCTTTTCAATAAAATAGATAACATTTAACGAGCAAATGATATTTTCTGAACAGATGAATAGTTTAAACTTAAATTACAACGGACAAATTTTGTGAAGATATATTCAATTGAAATAAATTGTGTATAATGGAATTTAGGAATTTGGAAATATTTACAAATAAATATTTAAAAGGCAAGATTTTATATGAGATTAATATAATAGAAAATTAATACATGATAATATTTATATTTATCTTAATTAATATTGGGAAATTATAATTCCAGATAAGAAGTAAATAAATTAAAAATGAGAAATTATCAAATAGTATAGTTATATTATAAAGTATGATCAACTTTATTATTTTATTTTCTTTCTTGATGCAAGTGTCAATATTTCCTCCGTCCGGCCTATGCTGAGTGTGGTGCTTGTGTTATTTCTCTATGGTGTTTGTCATCTCATATTACGGTACAACACAGTATTTTTTTTATTCTCTCTGGTGGTTATCTTTTATACTCTTACCCAATAGGGTTTCTGTTGACTGTCATTCGGATTGTTTGGTTGTGTGTTTACCTGCTCACTCATCGCACCTAGTACTGTCATTGGTTATATTCATGTTTCTCTGTTTTGTTTCTTTTTTAATCTTATTTATAGTTTTGAAATTTGTTGAACAACTCAAATGCACAATTATAATTTCGGTAATCATTGAAATGAAAAGGAAATTTGTTTAGTACTCGAAATTGGTGACTTTACTTAGATGCCTCTCTTTTTTCTCTGTCCAGTCTTGCTTAAATCTAACATTAATGACTAAATTGATTGTTTAGAGAAATGAAAGTGTAACCGTAGATGAAATAGAAAGATTAAATATTCTTTTGTGTTGCTTATACCAGTCGGTATCAGTCTCCTTTGGTATACTGGTACACTGAACTTGAGTTACATGGGGTGATTATACAAACACAATCAATGTTTTTATTAACACCACAAATTCAAATATTTTACTTGTATGGACAAATTTGTCCTTGCTTAACTACTCTCTAAATGTCATATCTTTTTCAAGATTTTCCTTTTTTATATTAATAGTCATTACTTATTTATTTTATTTCCATATAACTAAACGCCTAATGAAATCTTCTTATTGGGAATGTTTCATTTTTTTTTTTTTTCAAATTTGAAACGTATAGCTACAAGAATTAACCAAGCAATCATTTCTGGCAGAAAGAATCTTATTTTTTTAAGTAGCTTTAGTCTTAATCATAATCATTTGTATGTGATTTCTTATTTTATTCTTATGTGCTTTCTTATTTGGACTAAAATTAATCTTAATCATTTGTATATGATATTAACTAATAATTTGTCTTGAATTTTAAAAATAAGACTAAAATAAATTATTAAATTACATAATAACATAATATATGGCCATAATAAAAAAACAATGGATCGTTTTCGAAAAATAATCTAAACATAAATGTCACAAGGTAATATAAAAATTATATCAAATCGACATAAATATGTTATGCTAGAAATAATTAATCTTTTATCTTAACATAATTAATAAATAAAAGAGTCCATCCTCCGATTTCCTTCAACATTATTTTGAAATAAAAAACCTCCATTGGAATAAAAAACCTCCATTGGAATAATAATCTTATGCTTTTATTACAGTTTGTTTTTCAATTGGTGTTATTTTAAATTTGTCTGTGCTTTAATAAGATAGTAAGAATAAACTAATTATGTTGAATTTGTTTTTGTTATTGATGTACATTCAAAGATACGTGGTTTATTTTTTCTTTTGTTGTTCTTTCAAATTAGATAAAAATTTAACAATGAAGAATATATAGTAACTAATAAATGGTCTTTGTACTTGAAAGCTATATGTATGGAGGGGCAAAATTGTCTATAAAATTTAAAATTTTGAAGTTGTTGTGTCAAAATAAAATATTATTGTGTTAATATCATCTAGGTGTAAGTTAAATCTAATCAGAGGTGATAAATGTTAAATATCACATATTTGGTAATATTTCCTTGTCAGAGTGCTTAGATTGCTAAATGGTAAGAACTTTACAACCGACTGGATATTAAAGATGGAAATATAGATTCTGGGGCTTCGGATTTGGTTAAAAGTTAAATGTGAAACTTAAAATGGATCATTGAGCCTTAATTAGAAAAGGAGTGAAAAATTGAAGAATATAATTTACTTAGACTCTGGACTGAAATCAAATTGAAATAAAAATGATTAAATAATTGGCCAAAAGATGTCATTATTTGAAATGGATAAGGTTGGAGTGTTTTATAAAAGTGTCTAATTATATGTATAAGAATTTAACTGATATTACAGGTACCATATGACATCGAAACTAAATATAAGTATTCATTGGATTGTCTTTATTATTGTAAACATAGGCATAATTATGAGAAAGACTGATGAGATAAAATGTTCAGGAAGAACAGATTGATGGTGATCTCGCTTGATTGCCCTACAATATCAGGTGTGGGTAATTGGATTAGTCTGAGATTCATGACTAGGAATTAAATCGTAACTCGCTGTGCATTTTGAATATTTGATTGACTGCATTGATTGAACTGTTGCATCGTATGCATAGCCCAATACAATTGAAACTGAATTACAAGTATGTCTGTTGACCGTCATGTTGATATTGTTTATCGATTGATTGATTCTTATTGCAAATGATTGATTGATACCACAGCAATTGAATTTATTGAATATTGAATATTGTAATCCTTTAACCTCCATATAGTGGAGAAAAATAATTAATATATCGTAAAGTCTAGCTAACTAGAATTTACCCCAGGACCCTTACGTGTATAGGGTGAATGGGCCCAACTGAACCCAGTACCGGTTGGGTAAGGGATATTGAATAAATGTGAGTTGTGACTGTAAAACTAATGAACTATGGTAATTGTCTTATCATTGATTTCTTTCCGATAATGATAGTATTGTAATATTGGTTTCGTATTGTTTCTGTTAATAAATTGTCAGGATAGTTATAACAGTACAAGCCTTGACACGACAAATATATGTTATGTGAAAAGTCAGACGTGGGTTGCTGGATGGCGTCTGCACGGCAAGTCGGATGGTATCTGTTAGTGTTACCAGACTAGAAATTATAAATTTATAAAACCAAACGTTACCAAACTTTATGGTTCAAAAGATTTAAACCAAAACCATTTATTCTGATAAGATTCTTAGAGTTCTGATTTATTTATGTAATTTTTGTTGTTCAATTGAATACTGTTATTGAGCATTTGCATTCGTCGTTATAAAATGAACTGTTAGTTTCTCGTGCGGAGATTTCATTCTGCATATAAATTTCCTTCGAATCCAATAATCTGAGTGGAAATCAGCACTGAGAAATAATTTATTATTTCTCACTCGTTTCCCCCTTGTGGGTTTACAGGTATGGTAGCCGAAAACAAAGAAACACTTATCGGGTTATAATTGACAGCAGTGTCACCTAAAAGTATGAGATTTGAGATTACTTTATCTAACATGGTGCAGAGAGTATTTCTCTAGCATCATCCACTATAAATGATCCGATAATTCTTGTAAATAATTGGAATGTAGCAAAAATAATGAATGATATTGACAATGCATACAAAAGATCCGTACTTTGCGTTACATATATTGAATGGTAAATAAACACGGTAGGTTGTTGCACCTCCGAATCGGAGATGTGACAAATTCTCACGATATAAATCATTAATAATTTAACAAAATAATAAATAATCGTAAGTTTCAGTTACGGAGAATCTCAAATACTATAAAAGAAACAGTTCATGAGTCGTAATTCAGACCACGATAATTACTTATTTAAGTTACAAGCGATACAAGTAATAACGGCCTTTAAGGGCCCGTTTGAATGTCCCATTTCCCATGAGATATGTGGTCAATTGAGATTTAATTCTCAATTCAGATGGTAGTTTGTATGAAATGAGATTTAATTCTCAATAACGGCCTTTAAGCACCACTGTTCTCTCTTTTACTTTTTCTTTCTTCCAAGCTTATACCTTTGTGTTGACTCCTCTCAATTTTAATTTCTGAATTTTGTTACAACTAAATTAATCTATTTTAAATTGCAATTTAATTTATAATATCTGTTATTATATAAAATTGAATTCAAAATATTTGATAGACAACAATAATTTTCAGTAGAACAAAATTTTGAAAAATGCATATTTGTATTTTTGAGCAAATTAATTCCATCGGTATTAATTAATTTGCTAAATTGATTTTTTGGTAATTGAATAACAAAAGTTTACGAATAAAGTCTCGTTATGAATAATAATTAATAAGTATTGTTGTAATATTTTTTAATTATTTTATTTATTTAAATTAATAATTATTGATAAGAATAATTGTATTACCATCAAGCATTTAAGAAAGAAGAATATAATTTCTACAACTATTCTCAAGATACAACTGAACATGCATTTTAACACATTTTAATTATTTTTTTCTAAAATATATTCAAATTAATTTATAAATTATCATACTTATAAAATTTCATCCTGCGTAATCATGATAACAATCTAAGAAATTACAAGTCATCTCGGCTTGACGGCACTTGAGAAGAATTTTATATACGAAAAGGATGCATCGAATGATGGAGCAACCTGACATTTTTTTTTTTCTTTTCCGATTTCTCTTGTTCAACCGATCACAGATAGAGAGAGAGAGAGGACGGAACAAGGTAAATTGGTAAATTGGTAAATGGGTGGCAGCGGGGACAGATTAAATGCTAGGATGCGCAATAATATAATAAAATAATTTGCCGTCATTACGTGTATATTTGTTTAAAAAAAATCACCTAAAAACACTTTGTTTTTTGTTATTGTAGATAAAAAGTATTCATCGAAGAGCTTATTATTTTTACAAGTCTTGTAATTATGAATGATTTAATTTTTTTGGGATGTTATAATATTATATATCTATGAGTAAGGCTTATGTATTATTATATAGCGCACTTTAGTCTGTATTATGAATGTATATTTTCAATTTTAATTTCAAAGTTTAAATAGTCGATCCGTTCTGCTCACATGATCTCCATATAAAAATGTACTTCCTCACTCATATATTCATAATATTGTTCCTCATCAATTCACGATTTTTTAATTATGGTTTTTCAATTCGGTATTGATGGTTTTTTAATAAATCCCGCACTCAAGTCGTTTTGTTATTTTCTTTTTTAATTATGGTTTAAAAAAATCGAGTAATTAACATAGTGCAGGTTGCTCTAATATTAATGCTGCGACAAAAAATAATTTTTTGTTGTTTTGTTTTTCCTTTTATTTTATTTTTGGTTTTTGGAAATAAATAAGTGAAAATGAAGCAACATAAATTCGACAACTCAGACGTAGCCATGTTGTTGTCTCCTTGACACGTCGAACGAATCAAGTCCCCAACACAGGAACAAACACAAGACACTGCTGAGACCCATTTCCATAATCCATAAATTTCAACCATCAAGGTTGCGATTTGAGAGATACAAAGCAGTGTCACATACTCTGATACCCACATGGGACGGTGGCAACTGGCAAATTGGTTGCTCACTTGCTCCAGTGGGTTCCAAATTCAGACTTTTTTCCAGTGGGTCCCATAATGCACATCCTCAGTCCCTCTGCTCTCACGATCTGTCGCTCATGATGTCGCTGTCAGAAGGGAGGATCTGAACAGCGGGCCCCACCAACGCCTGTCGAGCAGATCGCCTAATTGAACACGCAATGGTTGAACCAGTACGCCGTGGTGGGGGCAACGGTTGTTTGTTTGAATGTGCTCCTTCCTTTTTTTTTTTTTTTTAAATACTTGGTAGCAGCTACCAAGTTTGAATGTGCTCCTTCCACTCTCTCTCTCACTATCTTCTAGTAATTCTGTGCATTACTTGGCGCTGCTTGTGTTGGTGCACGTCCCTTTCTCAACCCACTGTCGCAATTATATCGTTTACGTACATCTCTCTCTCAAAGTTCAACTGATAGTCCATGCGACTTGAAAAGAATTTTAGGAGTGACTGGGATGAGCAAAGAATTACTAGCTTTTGTGAATTGATGAGTCTTGAGGTTCTTTTGTGACAGATTTTTAGTCTAATTATATATATAATTGAGGAGGGATCTAGTTATTACAATTTTGAGTTACAACAATTATTTTTTACATTTTCAAATTTCATATCATCGATCCAAACCGTTCAACATGATCTCTACAATAAAATGTGCTTCCAGATCAAATTTTACATTTTTTTGAATTTTTTACTATTTAAGATGCGTACAAAATTCAATGGCCTGAATTTGACTAGTTTTTGTAAAATACTTAATAAATAGTAAAAAAAATTCAAAAAATGTAAAATTTGATCTGGAAGCACATTTTATTGTGGAGATCATGTTGAACGGTTTGGATCGACGATTTGGAATTTGAAAATGTAAAAAATAGTTGTGGTAACTTTGTTGTTACTCAAAATTGTGGAAACTATATCCCTCCTCGTATAAATTATACCTTTAGTTATTATTTAATAAAACTAAGATATTAATGTACTTTTTATAATTGAGATATACCGTGTATCACTCTTGTAGAATTGTTCCACAGATTTCTCTTTAAAAATAAATGTCTGTTGAAAATAAGAATTGAATTATTAAAATGAAACTAAACTATCAAATTGAAAACAACATCAAAAGATGTGTCTAAATTTCAATGGAGATTACACAATATAATAACTTATTTTAAGCAATGAATGAGCTAAACTTTGCAATGATGATGCATGCCATGAATATTATGAGTTCACAGGGAAGAAGAAGATCGGACGAATAAAAATAATAACATTGTTGAGGAGATGAAAAACAAATTCATTCGTTACAGATTTGAAAAAAAAATCCAAACCTCTTTATAAGTTTATAGTTAAGAACTTAAGATGATCGATACATACTTTTCACTTTGTTAAACCCAAACTAAGTAACAAAGAGTCTTCAAAATTTGGCATTCACGATTTCATGCAATCATGCCTTCCTTTTCTTTCGACAATAGGAAAAACAAAACAAAATCAAGCCAATTCAGCAGCTATTGAACAAGCTAGTATAAATAGCCCAACTAGCAAGTTCTCGTACAAATTGGCACCGAATCTGGACGACAAGTTATATTGGGCTTACATGTTAGGCCCGAATCCTTAAAGTAATATATATTTCTTAATTCTTTTCATAACATTAAGAGGGCCCGTTGGAGAAAGCCCGTCTTTTTGTTTATTGATAATTTCATCCACTAAAACCTAGCTCAAATCTTCAATGAACTACTATTGGGGCATCCAACGAGCTCCTTCAAAATTTAGATAACTGGTTTTGATTGTTAACTATAATCACCTATTTAATATTTTTCGCAATTGCACTTTATTATTTTGGAATATTTTTCCTTGTGATTTTTTAAATTAATATTGAATATTAAAGGTTTTCACTATTCTTTCAGTTTTAGAATCACGACCCAGTTAGTGGGAAGGAAGGCGATGGTGGGTAGAGTGGGAAAAATAGCACGGCGGAGCTGGCTCCGTCACAGAACGCGTGTCCTGTGCTGTGACCATCTTTTGTAACTTTGGCACGTCACGTCACGTCACGTCATGTGAAAGATGTAGTCACTGCACGGCACGGCACGTGGTCACACGAGTCACGTGTAATTAGGACCATTAGATATTGATCAAATAGTGAATCTTGAATAAATTAACCAAAATTATGATTAAATGGTCACGCGAGTCACGTTTGGCACGGTATGACTCACGTGGCGTGACCATTCGCGTGTCGTGACCACCTCTTGACATTTTAGTCACAGCACGGCACGGCACGTGAAAAATTAATTTGGTCTTAGCATGGCACGAGACCAAAGTCACAACATGTTAGTCACGGCACGACACGATACGGCACGTTTTTTCCACTCTAATGGAGGGTTTTAAGCTTCACACTTGAATGGTCTTGGGACATTGTGGTCTGCTTCATATTTAATTATAGTTTAAACTTTAAACAAATTAATCGGCTATTGCAGAAATGGGCCGAAATACTGAATGATAATTGTTATATGAGTAAAAGTCCAAAACTAATTATGTCATTCCAGGAAGCATGAATCTTCAACTTTATAAATTCCTTGGTTTCGAGTCACAAAACAATTTTTTTTTTTTTTTCCCGTTACTACCGGGGAGCACTTTTTATAGCTAACAATATGAAAAAGGTCAAACGAAACCAACGGAAAGTTCCATGGTTAAATTAATCAAATCCAAGAAATAAAGGGATGGGGAGTCTGCACATGCTGGGCTCGGAGACAAACTGGGCCGTAAGATTTTTCGGTTTAAAGCCCGTATGCGTGGGCCGTAAGATTGAAGCATCTTAATCGGCTGTGTACTATTATCGGAGCGGATCTTGATACTGACATCCCAATTTGGGCTTCACGGAAATTTTGCAAGAAATTGTTGTTTGTCCGTTGACAAAATAAAGAACAAAATGACTCGTCTCCGTGAAGACTTGAATATCTAAAAATTAAAGAAAAAAAAATCTTGTTCCTTTACAGATGGCGAACACTATGAAATTCTGGCCCATGAAGAAAGCCATTGATTCTCCTTGCTAACAATCAGTCCTGTAAAAGACGGTCTAGACTAATTGGCCATTTAGTCGGTGCAAGTGATCAAATTGTGAAGACTAATTAGCCTTTTAGTTTGTGGCGGTGACCAAACCGTTACAAACACAGGACGTGGGAAGATGATTGCGGATGAGAATGTCAAATAAGCTAATATGTTCAATTAATCGTCTGTTTTTCGTTTAAGTTTACTCGGTTATTTATTGGACAGTTTAGTTTGTTTAGTCAGTCATTTATTGGATCCTGATCTGTTTAGTCGGTCATTTAAAAAACTTCCGAGGAAAATAAAAGTTACCTCGAACGTCAAATCAACTGATATGTTGTACTGATTAATCAAACGCATACCAAGTAATCGCTTGACGGTAACCCGTTTGTCTAACGAGTGCATATCATTATTTATAACAGTGCTAACCACCATAGTCCGATTGACCTTTAATTTAACAATAGTAATCCTAGCATACTGACATCTTTAACATTCTGGGTCTTTCTTTTTACATGCTTTAGTTCTAAAAATTAAGACTAAACATTCAACTTTCTCTGACTTAACAGAAAGGCATTGATTCTCCTAGCTAACAACCATAGTTTGACCACAGCATTTATTCTTTATGACTGTATTTTATTTTTCCTTTTTCATAAAGATTACACATATTAAAGCTTTCATTCACCTATCATGAAACATATGTCCAACCATACAAGCTCAGAACATAGAAACCCCCCCCTTCCCAAACCATTTCTCACTGATAATATTCTCCTACGCTTGATTTTAGTAAATTTTAGTCAAACATATCTCTGAATATGTTCTTTTAGAAGGAAATAAGTACTTTATTTTGAGGTTTATTATAGATAATTCTAGCATTGATATAATTAGATACTCCATTGATAGATGCAATTGCCTCCTTTTATTCTGAGGAGATGATTAAATAATGTTGCCAACATAGGTGCACGCACGGCGCTGTTGTGTACAAAATCTCATATCAAAATAAAAGGACAATAGATGTAAAGTTGTTTGCATCGACCACTTATACACCGTTTTGATTTGAATTCCACAATCGGGGAAGACCTTATTTATCAAAAGATCCTTCATTGTTTTAAATATTAAGACTTGCATCATGTAAAAAATATAGAAACTAGAACATTATTAAATGGGTCTTAATATCAATTTATAACTGAGATTGAGATTGATGATGATGTTTTCTTCAAGATATCCTTTTTTTTTCTACTATCTATTCTGCATTAAATGAGGAAACTTAATTAATTACCTCTTAACACAGAAAAAAAAATGAAAGTTAATTTAATTTGGAAATATTATCTTTTGTAATTTAATGTCCAAAATTCGTCCTTATCTTTCTCGAAAAAGACTTGTTCTCGCTGGAAGCTAACATTATCTGTGAAGCAAAATATCAATTGAATTAATGAGATATTTTTGGATAACCATATGACGTTGAAATATGAAAATTGATCTTCATAATTTAATTCATGCTTCCTCCATGAAGATGATGCCGATATTTTTATTAATACCCCAAAAAAAAAACAAATTATCAAATCTGCTCCCACCCCAAACTTATTTTTATTTCTACCCCAACCACCCGTACACTGGGCGGTCCAATTTCCTTAGCGGACCGCCCAGCACCTGGGCGGTCCACTCTTCATACCTGACCGCCCAGCTGCTGGGTGGTCTGCTATTGTTTTTTTTTTTATAAGAGTTTTATGTTTTAATTTGTTTGAATGTTTTATATTAAATTGTTCTAATGATTTGTTTAAATGTTTCATATTAAATTGTATGATATATATTTATTATTAGTTGACGATTATATTTTTATAATTGACGATTATTTTTATATGTTATGTAATTGTCTAGCTTTAATATAATTGATTAGTTTTATATTAAGTTTTGTTAATGTTTAAATGTTTCTAAATGGTAATTGAAATGGTAAGTCTAAACAACAAAAGTAGTAATCGAAATGGTAAGTCTAAACAACAAAAGTAGTAATCTAAATGGTAAGTCTAAAAATGAAACATAACAGTCCAAACACAAAATATAATAATCCAAACTAAAATACTAGAAACCTATCAAACTAAAAAAAATATAAAAACCCTAACGGCGATGACGAGGCGAGGTCCGGAGAGGTCCAACCTCTCAGGTGCACGGCGCTCCCTCTGCGACGGCGGACGCCTCTGGTGAACCTCATCCACCTGCATGTCATCGTGTACGGCGTCGTGCGCCCATGGGTCCGCCCCCGGGTGTAATGCATGCTCCTCATAGATCCCCGCCTTTGTACGCAACACCCACGGATCGGCCTCCCAAGTAGGAGGATACGTGGCCGGAGGCGGTGTGCCAAATATAGCAGAGGCAAAGCCATCTGCAGTCTGTGCCCCACTCCCACTGGCCTCGCCGTCGTGCTGTCTGGGCTCCATATACTGCGGTCGGTGGGAGCTAGCTGGCTCCCATCCGCCCTCATCTCCATAGAGGTCATCCAATGAGAAAACGGCGGCGGCGGCGGCAGCTTCATCCTGCATGTAAACAATGTTAAATTAAAGACATAGGAGTAACGAGTAAATTAATTAAATAATGAACTTTTGCTACCTCGGTATGCTGCACTGGAACTCCATGCTCGTTGTAGTACGCGTTCCACGCGTTGTTGTTCAACACCCATTGGTGGATCGCCCAACCCGAGTCATCATCTGCAGAAATGAAGATAAATTAATAATAATGATCTTTTAAAGAGACGCTTAATAATGATCATTTGTATGACATATTATTACCTGTAGGAGGTGGCGGCATCTCATCAGCGTAGATAGGGGCTCTAGGCTGCTCCGGATCTGGTGGTGGGGCCTTTATCTCGCGCCAATTGATGTCCTCCCCGGCATCGTGCAACATACCAACGAGGCGCCCGTCCCAGCCAGAGTCCTCAATGATCGGTGCACTGTGTTGGAGCATTTGACATCCTATCGCTCTCCAACTTTTTCTCGCCATGCACACCAAGCTGTGTGACACTCCTCTAATAGCGGTCAAAATCTGCACACAATGTATTTTTATTATTATTATTAGAAGATGAATAAATAACTACAATTTTTTAAGTATTTCAGTTTCATTTAAACATACCGAACGAGTATGGATCGGGCCGAAAGGCAAGTAAGTGGGCGAGCACGGCTCCACCCCAGTTCCACTTCGACGGCCGCTGAATGTCCCTCAGCAGAGAGAGGAACATAATCGGAACTGCGTCACCGCTGGAATCGACGAACATGACGCTGCCACATAAATCCATGACAAACGCCCTCACGTACCTGCAATATAAATTAGAGACATAAATAACTACAATTTTTGTTGAATCCATAACATATTTTAATTTGCAACTGTTTGTGATTACCTCAGAACGGCCTGCTCGTCACGTGTATCGGGGGTGATCCTACGCCGGTGGAAGTAACTGCGGAGCGCCGGACTAATGCAGCATTTGGAATACCGGTACTCCTCCTCCTCCTCTCCTTTCTTCTTCTTCTTCTTCTTCTTCTGCAAGTCCGTCGGAGCGGCCCCCAGCAGCTCCGGTATCATGTCCATCAGGTCCGGATGGTCTGAGACACCACCGATGGGGTCGCCATCTATCCGTAAACCCCATAAGGCGCTGACGTCACCTAGTGTGACTGTCATCTCCCCAACCGGAAGGTGAAATGTATGCGTCTCCGGTCGCCATCTCTCCACTAGACCGCAAACGAGAGCCTGGTCAATATCACAGTGAGTCATAGTGGCCAACTGATACAACCCGAGATGCATGATGCACTGCTCCATCAACGGGTGACGGACGTATCGTATCTCGGGGGTGCGATGTCTCACTGTCATCATCGTCGTGTCCTGCATTTTACAATGATTTCAATATAAACGTCTAATTATCTGTAATATTAAATAATACTATTTAAATTAGGAATACAAATCCAACGTACCTCCATAGATGCAAGTGAGACACGGTGACGGACATGTGGGGTCCAAAGAAGAGGACTAAATGTGTCAGGATGGTGCGGGGGATAATCTCCAAAGGGAGCATCTGCACCGGACGTCTCTGCACCGGATGCCGCTGCACCGGATGCCTCTGCATCGTGATCATGCGAACTCTCCCCCGTCTCCAGAGGGGCATCCCATGCACGCCCCCGTCTAGTTCTGACCATACTACATTTCAATAAACAGAAGATTCTATCTTATAAATCCTGATTTAACAATTCAACCCTAATTTAACAATTCAACCCTAAACCCTAATTTAACAA
The DNA here is from genome assembly GCA_011114355.1 of Carex littledalei. Taxonomy (NCBI): domain Eukaryota; kingdom Viridiplantae; phylum Streptophyta; class Magnoliopsida; order Poales; family Cyperaceae; genus Carex; species Carex littledalei. The sequence continues at coordinate 6,678,223 of CM022092.1, read as the reverse complement.
TTCAACCCTAAATTAACAATTCAACCCTAATTTAACAATTCAACCATAAACCCTAATTTAACAATTCAACCATAAACCCTAAATTAACAATTCAACCCTAAATTAACAATTCAACCATAATTTAACAATTAAACCCTAAACCCTAATTTAACAATTAAACCCTAATTTAACAATTCAACCCTAATTTAACAATTCAACCCTAATTTAACAATTCAACCCTAAACCCTAATTTAACAATTCAACCCTAATTTAACAATTCAACCCTAAACTTGAAAACCATAATTTTTAACAATTAAATCACGACGGGAAAATCAACAACCCGCACACGATAATTAACAATTCAACCCTAATTTATAAACTTCAGTTTTGTCAACCCTAAACCTTAAACTACAAATTCTAATTTTGGAAACCCTAATTTTGAACAATTCAATCGTGTCGGGAAAATCAACAACCCGCACAAGATAATTAACAATTCAATTTCTACAATCGTTCCAATGCCAATACAAGATACAAAATATAAATTAAAAAAATTATTTAGAGGCTTACTTGAAAATAATCGGATTGTCGCGAAAATAATTAGGGTTCGGGTGAGAGAGAAAGAGAGAGAGAGAGGAAGAGAGGGAGAGAGGGAGAGAGGAAGAGATGAGAGAGAGTTGAAGAGGGAGAGAGAGAGAGAGGAAGAGAGAGGGAGAGAGAGACGAAGAGAGGGCTGGAGGTTTCGGGCGGCGGCGAGGCAGAGAAGAAAAGAGAGAAAGAGAGAGATGGGCGGGCAGTGGGGGGTCGGACCGCCTATAAAAAAAAAAAAATGTCGGACCGCCCAGCAGCTGGGCGGTCAGGTATGAAGAGTGGACCGCCCAGGTGCTGGGCGGTCCGCTACGGAAATTGGACCGCCCAGTGTACGGGCGGTTGGGGTAAAAATAAAAATAAGTTTGGGGTGGGAGCAGATTTGATAATTTGTTTTTTTTTGGGGGTATTAATAAAAATATCGGAAGATGATGGCTACAAGTGGGCTGAGGCCCAAGGTAAACTTTTTGAACCCAGAATAAACCCATAACAAAATCGAACAAGCAAGTAAATTTTTTATTATTGCACGCAAGGTATAGTTTTATTAATATTTTGGTTTATTAGTAGGATGATATTTTTATCTTAGTTACAAATGATCAAAACCAATTAAAAATTAAGAAAAATATTTTCAAATGAGTTGAACCATATTTTAACTAAATGAATGCAGATTATTTAAAATAAAAAAATAGATCAAATAAACACCCCTACTGCTAATTATGGACTTTGATGTCGGAGAAAAGACTTAGCAAAAAAAAGTTTGATTTGTGTAGGCCACGTGTCATATTATTGCTTGTGATGTGGAGATAACTGCGTAGTACATAATCAATGTCACATTTGCTCTCGAGTCATAATCATATCAGATAAAATAACATTTGGTCAGGGCTATTTAAATAGCTCATCATTAACCCAGTTTAAGAAATTAATTGATCCAAATGACTATTGTTGCCTTCTCTTTTTTATAAAATTTTTACAGAAGCGTACTTTTGAATAACCAACAATCAAATACTGTTTCCTAGCCAACTGTGTTACCTCTCGTTTCTTCTATTGTTGCCTTCTCATTTCATATTATCTTCTGCTATTATATAGTTGAATCCAATACTGTTCATGTGTTATAGGAGAGGTAGCTGGAAGCATCATGTTCTTTCGGAAGAGTACTATAAATAGTTAGTTTAGAGTTTAATCAGGACAAGGAGAGGAATCCAAGGGACTAATTAATAATTATTGCAGGAGATGTAAGAGTTCTCTAGTTTGACTAGAGCGAAATTTGATTGGACCCCAAATCAAACTTAATTGAACAAACAGAATTTTGTTACCGGGAGGTTAATTGTTTCTTTTTGTTAGGAAAATGCTACAAGTTAATTTGTGTTATATTTATATAGAGGGGTGAAATTACTTGACAATAACTTATTTTGACAAACTTGATATTACATAGAGGCATTGTTTTGTATGAAGTTTCTTAGTATTGTGTAGGGGGGCAAACGGATCAGATATTATCAGTTCGAATTGGGATTCATATCTGAATTTTTACGGATTCGGATAATTTGTGGATACAAATACAGTTTCAATTTTAAAAACGGATACAGAATTATCCGTATTCGTATATTTTAAGTTTTCGAATATCCGATACTTCTCCAACTTCTGACTTATCCGAATTCTCTCTCTTCCGAATTCGCTGTTTTTCACGTCCCACCTCTTCAATTTCTTGTCTGAGCGACTTCTGAATTTGGCGCAACTTCTTCCTTTTCATCAAATTTCCCTTCCATTTCTCCGTATGGTAAGTTAATTTTAACTATTAACCGTTGAAATCTTGGCCAACTCTGTATCCCACTTCCAGCCGGCGGCTTTATACAGCTCAGACCCGAACTTACACTACCTACAGAATCCATTCACAGATGTTGAGATAGCAATGGCTGTCAAACAGTTGGCGCGGAATAAAGCCTCGGGTCCCGATGGGATTCCGAACGAATTTCTCCAACTACACTGGGGAACCGTTAAAGATGAGGTCAGTGACATGATTCAGGGTTTCTATAACCAAACATTGGACTTGACAAGCATTAATCGAGCTAACATTGTGATGGTTCCCAAAACCGACAACCCTTGCACAGTTGGAGAATTTAGACCCATTAGCATCATGAGTGTCATTCCAAAGCTGATCTCCAAGCTCTTAGCTAACAGGTTAAGACTTATCCTTCCGGAACTCATCTCCTCCAATCAAACAGCGTTTATTCACGGCAGACAGATCACGGAAAACTTCAACTCCACGAGGGAAATGCTACATCACATCTCACAGAGTGGCAGATCGGCTTGCTTCATCAAACTGGATTTTAAAAAAGCTTTCGACTCGGTTAATTGGGCATATCTATTACAGGTTATGGAAGCCCGAGGTTTCCCCCACAAATGGATTCAATGGATTGCAAATTTGTTCACTACGGCTTCTTCGAGAATTGTCATGAACGGTGGACAATCTGACTTTTTCTTTCATAAAAAAGGGTTGCGCCAAGGCGACCCATTGTCTCCCATGTTATTTGATATAGCTGTCGATGTTTTGACTCGGTTGATCGAGGTTCTCAATGACTCGGTTCAGGCACGTCTTACCGGAAAACTCAAACATGCTGCCATCATTCACCAATACGCAGATGACACGGTTATTATAGCAAATGCGGAGCCGACTACGATTATCTCTCTAAAGATTATCTTGAGGCTCTTCACGGCGGTATCCGGCCTTGAAATCAATTTTACAAAGAGCTCTTGGATCCCAATAAACATTACACAGGACCACATAGCGCCCATTTCAGCGGTTTTAGGTTGTTCATTGGCTGCATTTCCTACGGTCTACTTAGGATTACCACTGACTCTTACTAGACCGACCAAGCAATTATTCATGCCTCTCATTGAGAAACTGGAAACTAAAATGGCGGGTTGGAAGGGCCGACTAATCTCCAGGGGTGGCCGTTTACAGCTCATGAACTCGGTATTGAGCTCCATTCCTATATACTTCATGTCATCCTTCATGCTACCGTCTTGGGTTATTAAGAGGATTGATAAGATCCGACGGGATTTTCTGTGGGGCAAGTCCGAACACCGGTCTGGAATTTCACTGCTCAAATGGGAACTGGTATGCCTTCCAAAGGAATACGGAGGGATGGGGGCTGCAAATCTCTTAATCCGTAACAGATCCCTACTTCTACGTTGGTGGTGGAAACTATACTCCACTCAGACATCCCTATGGACCCGAACAATTAGCAGTATTTATAACCTGACGCCAGGCCAAGAGCATCAGGTTTGGAGGAAGACCGGTTCTTTCTTTTGGCACCAACTGCGGAAAATAAGACCATTCTTTGATTGGTCGGTCAGGTGGAACGTTTCCCAGGGCTCCCATATCTCATACTGGTTTGACACTTGGACATACCCTTCATTGGCAGCTCACTCAGCACCAGACCCGTCAACAAAGAAGCACTCTCTACAAATGGCGATAAATGATGGACTTGTGGTGCCACCTATCGATGAAGGCCAGGGGCATGATCAAATACAGTGGCTATGGTCTGTCAACCATCAGTACACTGCAAACTCCTACTACAAAAAGGTTATCTCTGCTGGGTTGCCGAGATGGGAGTTCGGTTTTGTATGGCAGCTTAAAATCCCACCAACGGTCCGTGTTTTTGGTTTTCTTCTAGTTCAGGGCAGACTGTTGACGCACGATGTTATGATGCGTCGTGGAATACAATGCAACCTTGAATGTCCGATGTGCAGCCATTGTTCTATTGAGACTGCCACTCACCTCCTTTTCAATTGTACCCGGGCACGACGGACCTGGCTACGAATGAAAGTTATACTTGGGATACCAATTGTCTGCTATAGAAACACGTTGCATGCTACTGTTGATATGTCCTGGCAAAATTGTAAGGGGAAGATGGCAAGAAAGACATGGGGTACGTATTTCTTTGCAGTCCTGTGGTTCCTTTGGAAGGCACGCAACCGAAAGATTTTTGATGCCCAGGACACTACTCCGGAGTGGATAGCACACCATGCAAGACGTGAAGCAAATTTGTGGCTGAGGCATTGTTGAGGTGCAACTGTATTAGGACATTATAGGATGCTTCTTGCACAACAGTTGTAACTTAAAATTTTCTTTTATTTATATGATGTAACTCAAACTGATAGCCACTGTCAGTATCTCAAAAAAAAAAAAAAAAAAAAAAAAAACCGTTGAAATCTTGGCATCTTCCTTTTGTTTTTTTAGTGATGCTTTTGTTTCTTAGCGAATTTGAGATGGTTTTTAGTGAATTTGTTTCTTCTAGACAAACTGACCAAGTATAATACAAAATAACAAAAATTAATAGACGATTGTAGTTAATAACTGTTCAACATTTATTCTTAAAATTTCAAATACTTGGGACTTTTATTTTGAGAGAATAACAGAGAGCATCTTTTAAAATTATTTTAGAATTAGTATGTTCAGATAGAATGTTTTGATTGAAGATATAGCTATGTTGAAAATTAATTTTTGTTAATTAGAATATAGGAATTAGGTATCTGAATTAGATATTCGAATTATATCCGTATTCGTATTTGTATCCGTTATTATCCGATCCGTATCCGTATCTGTTTAATATCCGATCCGAATCCGTAGCTGTTTAATATCCAATCTATATATGTATCCGAAATATACAGATATGATTTTACCACTATCAGATCCGTATCCAATCCATTTGCATCTCTAGTGTTGTGTGAGTGTAAACAAAATTTAATTAATACACTCTTAGTAGCCACGACCAATCGTTTCAAAAAAAAAAAAAGACAAACTGGATAATATATTTTCAAATCAATTTAATTAAGTTTGAAAATGCAAAAATAATTTCACAAGTTTGTAATTAGTTCAAAAATTTATAAATTTTATATGTAAACGCATTATTCGTAAAGTATATCGATTTCAATGGTTTGAATGCATTGTTTGAAGCCAATTCAATAGGTTTTTGAATTAAGTTCACAAAGGGACTTGGTGAGCTTAAGAAAACCCTAGTTCTACTCTACATGAGTCACATATCAGCTCTCTTAATCTCTTTACAACCTAACAAAATTTCAGCCATAATTGCCTGTCTCTGGCAGCACTGATACCCTTGTTTTGTGTCTCTGAACACTCTTTCGTTTCTTTCCTTCCATATGCTCCAGCATGTACACAAAAAACCAGAAGCTCATTCCGGTTTGTTCCTCTGCCCGTTGATTACACAGTTCAGCCAGGATTGATCCCAAGCCTCTCCAACTGATGATGTGTGCGCTATGCTTTGGCCCAGGTTCTGCCAGGAAGCGTATCCTCTGCGGAGTCGTTCTCTGTGGAGCTGTGCGGAGCTTTTAATCTGGTCCGTTCGTTTTGACTTGGCACGAATCTCAAAGCCCAATAATACAGCCCCCTCCGTTAGCCCGAATATCAAAGCGGCTGAGAGTTAATCTGGTCCGTTCGTTTTGCTCCACAGGTGCGGAGTTTTATAAAACTCCTCAGAGAATGAGCACCCGGTTCTGCCACACTTCCATCGCAGATGCACTGCTGTTTCTTCTTCCCCGGTATCACATACAGGGCACTGTAATGGACAATGAGGGCCTGTTCAGCACCTCATGTACCCATGGGCCATGGGTTTTCATTAGGGCTGCACAAAAAATTCGTAGTTCGTAATTCGATTCGAGTTTGATTCAAAAAAGTTCATAAAAAATTTGATTCGAAACTGAGTTCATTCGAAATTAATTCAAACCAAATTTAGTTCGAAATTAATTCAAACCAAACTCAAACTGGACCTAGTTCGTTCGAAATGGGTTCGCAAACCAAACTTAATTCGAAATTAACTCAAATGTGAACCGTTGATTTCCGCTAATAACTTATGTTCATTGATGAAAATATAAGGCCACCCAGTCCATAATTGCTCTCAGTTCTGACTTTTGAAAAATATTTCTTGAATACTTTGGATATTTGAAAACTTTGGTGATGTTTCTCTTATTAGTTATTTGGAAAACTTTGGATACTGTAATTGTACTAAACTTTGATTGATTATATTAAACTTTGGTGTTTGATATAAATTTTCCAGTCCATAATTGCTCTCAGTTCTGACTTTTGAAAAATATTTCTTGAATACTTTGGATATTTGAAAACTTTGGTGATGTTTCTCTTATTAGTTATTTGGAAAACTTTGGATACTGTAATTGTACTAAACTTTGATTGATTATATTAAACTTTGGTGTTTGATATAAATTTTGGTATTTGTAATGAACTTTGATTTCTAACTTTGGTGTACTGTGTAATTAGAATTCAGAATGCCTGAGTTTTTATTGAAGTGTTGTAGTCCAGCCATAAGTCATAATTCGTAAGTCGTAACAAAGTTCATAAAAGTTCGAAATTGAGTTCGTAAAAAATTCGATTCGAAATTGAGTTCATTCAAAATTAATTCAAACCAAACTTAGTTCAAAATTAATTCAAACCAAACTCAAACAAGAGGTAAGTTCGATTCGGTTCGGGTCGTTTGCAGCCCTAGTTTTCACGGAAAAAAAGCAACTTATAGGTATCTTTCCCTGCTTCCGTTCAGCAGTAAAATATTTTTTCCCAAAAAAGTTCTCAAGACAGTAACATTTTCCTTCCAACAGTCAAAAATAAAATTGAGTCCGAGCTCTGTTTTGTTTCCCCAACTGGTGGAACTCGCAGTGTGCCTCAAATTTTAGCTGCTTTTAAATTTTGTTTCTGACGTGATTCATGCATAAACAACTGGTGAATCATGTAAAAATAAAAATAATTCAACAAAATAAGAATTAATATAAAAATTGAAACACAAGTCTAAAAATAACTTTAAATAAAATGTTAACTATACAATAATTGTTCAAATACAAAACTAAAAATAATTAAACAAAACATAATTTGAAAGTACAAAAAATTTAAATTGTACAAAACACAAGATTAAGGCCCCGTTTGGTAGCCCCATTAAAACATACTTGTTTTGACCCAATTAAAACATACAGTAAGTTGACTTAAAAAGGAGGAATTATACTAATCAATACTTGTTTAATTAATTAAACTGAAATTAACTTGTACAATCAAGCACTCAATTAAACAAACACAATTTAATAATACAAATGCTAAAATTAATTAAACAAGCACAATTTAATAATACAAGAAATTATTAAACAGGCATAATTATATTGATCATAATCAGTGATTAGTATTAATACACTTAATATAATTTAATTGTAGTATTACATCTTCTATAAAAAGAAAAACAAACCAACATCCTAATAAATTTTTCATGCATTTGTCGAATACCTATATTCTAAAATTTCCCATAGGTTAAATAACTTTGATTTTGACAAATTGAAAATCTCATTCCCATATTAACCGAACATGTCTTGTCAGTACTTTCTGTTTCAATAACAGGAAACCGAAAATTTGTACTGTTGGAGGAGCTTTGCACTTCCAAATTTCCTTCCATCTCCACTGTATCTTTCCTCCAGTAGTAAGAGCTTTGTATAAGGAATTTGAAGAGTACAAACCACTGCCTTCCCATTTCTTACTTTCACAGTACAAATCGGTCCGATCGATCAGATCTATCTATCCGTTGGATTCGATTCGCGATTGACATCCTAGTTCCAATGCTAGAATAAGTCGTAGCAAAATGGACGAACAATATTTGTTCTTTGTAAAAGATGACATGTCATATTCTGTGATGGCCGAGGGTCACTTCCCCAGCGACCCAGTAACCAAATGAGGCCCCTAGATTACGTCCATTTCATACTTATTTAATAATTATTTCTTCCCTCTCTGCAACTGACAAGTAATTTATCTTTGTATCTTGCGTTTCTTTATTCGAAAACCAGTTAAAGTTACAAAATAACAAGCTGCTCAGAGTTTTTCTATAGATTTTTTTTTTGTTTTACAAAAAAATGGTTATAGCCTATTTTCATTGCTGAAAATTATTTGCTATAATATTCTCTATTAAAATTTGTTTTGGTGTTCCCCAATTTGTAACCGTTGATTTGCCTTTATCCATTTCAGGACCATTAATATATTAGCGGGCAAAACTGGACCAAATCGAAAAACATTAATTCACCTTTTTCTGCTATATCCTTTTTCCATGGAGAGATGAAGAAATGGAAATATATACGGAGGAAAGGGGAAATGGATTCGAGCCAGCCAGGTCACTTGTAATAATTTCGCATATAATCCGATAAAATGTTAAAAGTATCATTCATACATAATTCGCAAATACCTTAATTTTTTCAAAAACATTTAAAATGAGTATTACTTGCTTGTCCAATGTTTATATTATTGAGTAGAACTATCATCACTTTAGTTAGTACACTTGTCAAGGTGATCGTTAGTTTAATCACAAAATTTATAGGATCGTTTTCAAATAATGAAACCAAACCGTTTTAACCAGTCTATTTTTTAGTGATGGGTTTATATACCAATTTGTTTTGGATATTTGAGTTTATAATATATACGAAGTGAAATGGCAAAAAAAAAAAAAAAATAAACGCACCAAATTCAAATTGTAAACTTCTATTTTTTTTTTACCACGTGACTTTATACTTAAAAAAATTGAAAATAAATGAATTAACTATGCAGGCGCAACATTCGTAAAAGAGATAAATATAATTTTTTTTGAAAAATGATTGAAAAATAATCCTATAAATTTTAGAGTTAAAACTCTCAAATCATCTTAATAAGCCTATGCTCATAATAGCTTTATATTATTTGCTAAACTTATTGGGCTATACATGAACTTCCATATCCTCTTTCTATGGCTGCTCAGCTAAACTAACTCTATATCTAAGAATTCAAACAGACAAATGTTCCGGATGTCAATTAATCATATTAATATGTACTTTGCATGTATTATATGCTACACCTAAGGACCAAAGGTAATATTCACTATGCTATACATATGCAGATTCAATTAAATATATATGTACTTTTCAGTAGAACAATATTTTTACTTAGATAGATTATAATTTAATTTAGAGTTGTTTTTTAAATTCTACAATCGCAACAATATTGTTTTGATTTATAATAATAATTTCAATTTATATTATAAAATATATTATTTAATGAGGGGTTTTTAAGAAAAAGATATTCATTACGGACACGTTTGGTTGGTGGAGTAAAATTAATGAGGATTAAATTACTAACTCCATGTTACTCCTCAAATTTTACATCTTGTTTGGTAGTTTAAGTTATAGCTTAAATTAATCCACTTCATGAAGTAAGATGTTGGAAAATATGTCTCTGCTTATGACAATGGGTCATACAAGTGAAGTGTGAAGTTAATCTTCTTAGAGAGGTGAAGTAAGTTACTCCGGATTAACTAACTTCTTACTTCAGTGATCTTACTTTTATTTTAGTCCTTGTTTGGCTATTTAAGTGCGGAGTAGGAGTTTACTCTACCTCTTACTCCACAATCAAACATTACCTACATGTGTATGTGCCTTATCTGTTCAGGACTTGCCCCATAGCTGACCTTACACAAGTTATGAGCACCTATCTATTATGATCGGAAATACTAAACTCAATATCAGGATTGGACCTGACCTGATTAGAAATTAAAGAAGTTACGAATCACAATTTGGACCCAAATACTTTCTAGGCTAGGGTTCAAAAATGTAGTAAAGCTTATAAAAAATATGTTTAACTATATTTAATGAGAGAGTGGTCTAACAATTTAAGGGTTAAACGGAATAAAGTGCTCGTCAAATTAATCTTTGTACTGGCGTTTTTATTAAGAATGATGATGATGATGACGACGACGATGACGATAATAATAATAATAATAATAATTAGTAACAATTATAACATAATACAATATATACAGTGAATTAGTACTTAAATAATACAAGTATCAATTTTTAAATCAATATTATACTTAAATTGTTTAACATTACAATATTTCAAACTTAACGGTTTAATACTACATAAACATAAGAGACATTAATTAGCATAAGAAACATAATCAAGTCGAACATAATTTTTTTATTAAGTCTAACTAATGAACTATCAATCACACGTAAACAAAATACATGAAATGCGGAGAGGAAAAAATGAAAAATGAAAAAAAGGATGAACTATCCATCACGATTAGGACGCCCTAACTAAATGTCAATTTCAACATTTTAAATTTATATGACAATTAACATCATTAAGAATGGATTTACAAACACTTAACACCAGGGAGTCCAAAAAATAATTAATTTGCTTAATCACAAGTTTAATCGATTTTTTTTAAAGCTTGATATATAAGACATACATATATATATAAGACCTCTAGTCCATATTGATGGTTATTTTAATAATATTATAATGTCCATCAAATCAAAGTCGAAATATTATAATTGTTGGTGTATGGATAAAAAATATATGATATGGATACCGATAAAATTATCATACATATATATACACACACACACACACACACTTATATATACACACACACACTTATATATACACACACATATATATACACACATATATACACATACATATATATACACATATATATAGATATATACATACATACATATATACATACATACATACATACACACACATACATACATACATACATACATACATACATACATACATACATACACATACATACATAAAATTTAGACTACAAAAACACTGTATTATATGTTCAAAAATTATACATACATATACATACATACATACATACCAAGTCTCTTTGTGAGCTTAACTCAAAAACTCATCGGATTGGCTTCAAGCGACACATCCAAACCGTTAAAACTGATCTAGTCCACGAGTGATGAGTTTACATGTCAAATTTATAAATTTTTAAACTAATTTAATATAAAGTCAAGCGGTAAAAAAATGATGAAAAATGAACACATTAAAATTAACTTATAAATCATCTTTTTTTTTACCACTTGACTTTATACTAAATTAGTTCGAAAATTTATAAATTTGACATGTAAACGCATTACTCGTGAAGTAGATCGATTTCAACGGTTTGGATGCATCGTTTGAAGTCAATTCAATAGATTTTTGAATTAAACTCACAAAAGGGCTTGGTGAGCTTAAGAACACCCTAGTTCTACTCGCTCTATATATAGAGAGAGAGAGAGAGAGTTGGGCTATGGTTCATTGCAATGTATAGGCTCTCTTGTACATTGGACTACAAATTGTTGGTTTTGATTTCCAAACAACCAATCGAAATCGTTCAATTTGATATCCATATTAAAATGTGCTTGGAGACCAAATTTTATATTTTTTGAAAATTGTTTGCTATTTTTTAGAATTTTTGAAAATTGTTGTTTTTTTATGGTCCATAAATTTCTGAAAAGTAGCGATTTTCAAAAATTCTAAACAAATAATAAAAATTTGGTCTCTGAGCACATTTTAATATAGAGAACATGTTGAGCCCTTTAGATCAACTATTTGAACTTCGAATTCAACGGTTTACAGTCCAATGTACAAGAGGGCTTATACATTGCAATGCACTATAGCCCAAAGAGAGAGAGAGAGTTGGGCTATGGTACTTCGTGAAGTAAAGCGAGTGTTTTACTTCACATCTATATCTTCAATTTTAAAGTTCAAAACGTCGATCAGAACCGTTCTATTTGATCTCTATATTAAATTGTGTTTGGAAACCAAATTTTACAATTTTTGAAAATTTATTACTAGTTTTTTGAATTTTTAAAAATCACTGATTTTTTATGGTCCATGATTTTCTGAAAAACAGTGATTTAAAAAATTCCAAAAAAATAATAAAAAGGCTATATACTTTAAAAAATTGCCTATGTCATATATATATGAAACTATATGACATTGGCAATAAGGCGATTTTCTTGATTTCAGAATAAATATTCATATTGTTTTCATGTTAAAAGGGCTATGTACTTCTCTGTGTTCTCTCGATGACGCAGCACTTCTAGAAAAGTATATACGATTGTAGTTTATTTTTCTTTAATATTTTTAATGGTACATGTTGCATTGTAAAACTAATTAGGTGTTCTCATACGTTCATACCTGTCATATGAATCTAGCACTAACAAATTATTTTATATTCATTTTGTGATTGAAAAAACTACACTAATTTTGGTAAAGTAGCTATTAAAATTCTCCAAAATATTTTTAACCCTGGAAAAAAAATTACAAGTTATACAGTCTTGGTAAAAAAAATGATGATAATAAGAAAAGTGCTATGTGAAAAAAAAAATTAGATTTTATATGGCCAAATATTTTCATTTCACATCCAATTTAAAATAAGAAAAATTATGAGTCACAAATATTATAATTTAGTTTCATTATAAAAATAACACAACTGATACAACAGTCCTTACAAATAATAATTAGCAATGTACAAATTAATCAAGTTTTTTGGGGTGAATTTTATTATACCTGATTCACCATATGGCCGCTGAATTCATACCGTCTAAGGTAACATATATTTTTGTTTAGATTCAGACGGTCTAACCGCTCGAATATTAAATAGGTCCCATAAATTTCACATGAGCAGAATTTGCCTGATCTAAACAGAAATATTGTGTTACCTCAGAGGATATGGACACATGGCCGCTGCCTAGAAAGCCTGGCTTACGAGGACAAATATCCTCCCAGGTACATGACTCAAGCAAATTACAACGGCCGGCTCAGATTAATTTTATCTGGGCCAAACTCAATTTGGTGCCTATTGAGACTGTAGGGTGTTTGTTTTGAGATTTGTGCCATGTTAAATGGGCCGTTCGATCGTAATTTGCTTGAGTCAGGTAACCTGAGGTGATGTGAATTCGGCTTACGAAGCCCCTGCCATAAAAGATACCATATATATTGTTTTTTAGGTTAGACACAAAGATACCATATATTAATTTAGAGCAATATTCCACCTTTAAACTTGCCGGATTTCCATCCTATGTAAAAGTACTAAATTATCCCTCAAGTAGATATTTAAAATTGAGTAGAAGTAGGGTGTTCTTAAGCTTACCAAGTTCTTTTGTGAGTTTAATTCAAAAAACTATTGATTTAGCTTCAAACGATGCATTCAAACCGTTAAAACCGCTATACTTCACAAGTGATGCGTTTACATGTCAAATTTATAAATTTTCGAACTAATTTAGTATAAAGTCAAGCAGTAAAAAAAAAATAGTTTATAAGTTTATTTTAATGTGTTCATTTTTCATGTAAACTCATCACTCGTGAAGTAGATCGGTTTCAACGGTTTGGATGCGTCGCTTGAAACCAATCCGATGGGTTTTTGAGTTAAGCTCACAAAGAGGCTTGGTGAGCTTAAGAACACCTTAGTTCTACTCTGTAAAATTACTTGCATTAATGTCAATTACTTTCGATATTCTTTTAATTAGGGAATATTACTATAATAAAACCCACATTTTGATATTCTACACTTTCAAATTAAATCTCTTTTGAACGGATATATTAGCATCTCTCCTTTCAACAATTCCATATGAAATTTGTTTATATATATTGCACCTATAAATTGAAGTTGTTGGGATGCAATGTTCTTCGCCTTTTGACTTTCCAACTTTTCCAGCGAAAATAAAGAAATAAAAGGCAAAGATCGCTCTTCGCTGCTGAGGACCAGATTTAAAGCTTCTGCTGGTACTGGAATCTGGATTGAACTTTTGAACCGAGAGGAAATTAAATTAATTACAAATTTGATAATAATACATAGCTGACTAATTATATAATTATAAGTTCAGCATCCATTTTGATGAAAAAGATAATTGTATAGGTTAATACGCAAACATTTATATATACTATTAGCTAGTAGGTGCGGAGTATTTATTAATTAAGGCAGTTATATTTCGTGTCTGAATAAGCATAAGGTGTGTCAATTAATTAGAATATATCTAGCTTCCCTCTACATGATTTTCATTTCTGTACGTATTTTAATATTCAATCAATAATTTATCTAGACTCGGTCTTATTTCTTAAAATAAAAAATGTGCAAATAAATATCTTGGTTGTATCTATGCCTTTCTTAATTTGCTTGCTCCAGCCCGGATGACAAAGAACAGAAATAATTGAATGGTGGCTAGCTGAAAACAAATTTAAGTTTTCAATTCAATACCAGTAATCGTCAGATGTTCTAAATATACATCTGAACCTGAACCAGAATTAGGTTGATTTAATGCAGCTATTTTTTGGGTTATGCTCCCTTCCAGAAATGCAAAGCCAGTTATGTTTTGCTTATAATTTGTTAATTACTCATCTTAATGGACCCAACAACTTAATAAGGTCCTAGATATATGTCTGCTGGCCTACCACTCATTCTTCCTTTTCATGTTTTTGTTCTAAAATGACTAGTAATATATATATATATCTGAAGTGCTTTGCCAACTTCCCAAATTAAGATAGTGATCACAATGGAACCCTAGTGCACCACAAAGAAAGTTATTGACCTAGCTAACAACCAGCATTTAACCACTAAATTCTATATTCTTTCTGATCATTATTTTTCTTTTCTGGGATCGCATCTCCATGCTTTCATCTAGCTACCATGAAACATATAGCCTACCAAACAAGCTCAAGACTTGGCACCTCAACCCATTTCTCATTTGTTTTTTTATTAGTACCCCAAATCCTCTCCATCCACAACAAATTACCCCACTTATGTGCTTTGCTACCTCCACATTTGATCACCTTTAATTCTCCCATTTTCTTTCTTTCAGACCAAATTAAGGAATGCCTACCGCAAGCATTCAAAGGCATGTATACAAGAGAAATACTGGTACAACACTTACACAAAAAAGACTACAACAAAATAAGAAGGATCAGAACTCGGTAACCAAGAATGAAAATAGCGTGTTTCCATTTCTCGGCATACAAAGAACCTACTCTAACCTTTCTCTATCATCTCTATCTCTTTCACAAAACTCAAACGATGACTCGTCGATCGGGAGTTCTATATGCAGCTGGGAGCAGAAGGTGCTTTCGTTTCGTGGCAATTTTAGTGCATGGGGAAAGAATGAGTTATTTTTTGGCGGTGCAGAGGAAAATGAAGAGGTTGTGGAATTGGATAAAAGAGATCAGGAAAAGGATGATATTGGTGATATTTTGAATGAGTATTTAGATTGTCAGGAGCCAGGGAGCTTGAAGAGGTGCAGCTGGATAACAAAAGCAAGTGGTAAGAAATTTCTAACTAAGATACCTCAAAACAAAAATGCGGTAACTAAGTTGTTATTATAATATAGTGTTCACTGATACAATTCTGGTTTAACGTTTTTTAATATTTATTATCAATTAAATTGTCTTAATCAGCTTTGAAGTTGTAAATATGTTATTCATAATCAAAACATGTTATATGTCAATTTTTATTTTAGTATAGAAATTTATTTGGTTATCTATTAAAAAATCTTTAAAATTCAACCACACACGCTAAAAGTTTCAAAATTTATTACTCGCTTTATTTGAATGGTGAAAAACAAATCTACAATTCACTTTAGATAAAGTTTTTTCTCACCTACCAATATGAACACCCCATCTCCATCAGTGCAAATAGATTCGTACATGATTACGCTAGCTAATTAGTCATAAGCATGCAGCAGTACATGACATGCACTTGTTTCAAACCTGATGAGATCAAATTACATACAAAATAGCAAAATTTTAAATATATTTTAGAGGCAGTACGCCCATGAGATCAGTTTTTTTATTATTAATTTCTTTTATTAATTCCATTATTATAAAATATATTGAACTTTTTTGACGAACTATGATACCCGAACCATGAACTTTAATTTTTTTTTTTTAAATTCTGAATTTCGAATTTATTACTATGACATTACTTGATTCATTATTACTTAAAAATACATAAAGGAAATTCTGCAAAACAAAAATAATATCTTAGATGAAAAAGAAGAAAAAAAGCTTGGAGTATAACCTCAGCCCGAAATTTGAGGCCCATTAGCGTCTTTCTAGATCTTATAAATTGGGCTTAAGCATTAAGATCCAGCCCATTCAATGATGAACAGGATTATATCAAGCTAAGCTTTTGTTACAGAAAGAAGCCCTTTCTACCTTTTGACTTGTCCAGTTTTCTTCGGAGAAAAAACAAGTCCTTTTCCACAGTTCCACTTAAAATTTTACATCAAGCGCCATGCTCCAATTTCCACGGTAAAGAAGGCTAAATCAAAGGAGCAAAAAAAAAAAAAAATATTGCCCAGATTATTAGAAACTAGTTTATAGCAGACAATTACAGGTCCAGTTCTAGTATGGATTTATTATCGTGTTGTTTCTTGAATTATTGTGGAAGAACTATTAAATAAAACCATGCCAGTATCCTAATTGGTTTCACTTGTAAATAATCCAAAAATGCTGCTTGACATGCGAAGTCCCATGACCAAATGTTTTTAAGTGGAAATGTCATGATTTTTTTTCCTAAAAGATGTCATGATTTCTATCTGGATAACTAAATCAAGCGGTTTTCTTTGGTTGCAGATGAAGCATATGTTTCATTCCATGATGAGTGCTGGGGTGTGCCTATTTACAACGACAAGTAAGCATAACATCACTATACTATAATTGCCAATAAAAACTAGATTTTTTTTTTTGGCTTTTCGATTCATGTTTGGTTGGATTTAATGAAAAATATAGGGCTTGTTTAAACTTCAATGATAAGCCAGATTTAACAATGGGAATGTCATACCAGCATCACTTTTCAACAGTAATATGTGTCTTTGGTACAGTAATGTTTTATTTTCTTCTCCTGCTAATTAATTCATTGTGATACTTTTGTGTGATGGCCGCTAAGCCGGCTCTTTGAGCTGCTTGCATTGTCCGGACTGCTCATTGACTACAACTGGACTGAGATCCTCAAGAGCAAGGAGATTTACAGGTCATTTGAAATTACCAGATTCAAGCATTTCAAGTATATTTTTCTTTTGTTCACATTATGAAAGTAATTTACCATCAATTACTTGTTATTAGGGAAGCTTTTGCAAATTTCGATTACAATGTTGTCGCGAGGATGGAAGAGAAAGATATAGAGGATATCATTTCAAACAAGGAGCTTAAACTAGCCGAGTGCCGTGTTAGAGCAATAATAGAAAATGCCAAGTGCGTGCAAAAGGCAAGTTTGACTAATCACAAGAAAAATTCTACGAATTTATGATGTTGCTCAAGTACCTATCATGGTGCCTGGGAAATCCAGTTTTCTGGTTATCAATTGGAAAATTAATGATAAATGAGGCCTGATTGCCTTAACCATTTAGGAAATAAATTAAAAATGTTGTTGGACAGCGTATACCACCCTGTACGGTGATAGACAGGTTTAGTACCAGTAGTATACCAGTTACCGGTATACTGGTATTGTTATAATAAAAGTTTGACAAAATTAATTGTTTTTTTTTTCTTTTTTCTTGTTCAACCCAAGATTGCAAGAGAATTTGGATCATTCAGCGGTTACATATGGGGCCATGTAAACCACAAGCCGGTGATTGGCAAATACAAGCATCCACGCAGTGTGCCTCTGAGAACCCCAAAATCAGAGTTCATCAGCAAAGACTTGATCCGAAGGGGATTCCGGTTAGTGGGACCCGTAATTATTTATTCGTTCATGCAAGCAACAGGGATGGTTATAGACCACCTTGTCAACTGCTATCGATTTAACGAATGTGTTAAGCTTGCAGAGAGATCATGGGGCATGACTAATGTTGCAGTTTAAAAGTTAAAACTGGTGACCCTAAAGGGCTATTTTGTAAATTATTTAAAATTTGTATAGACTCTGGGATGATGGTTTTGAGTGCTTAATTTGACCAATTTGGGATTTTGTGGTGGTATGGAAGCTTTTGTAGAGGCTTGTTACCTCTGTCTGTTTATTTTTTTTCCCTATAGAAGGAAAAATATTGAAGTGTAAGTAATAAATTAAAAATACATTGCCTAGAATTATAATTATTATGATATAGCTTCTTTCTCTTGCTTGCAATAATTATGTGTGTGTCTGTATATTTTCTGTGTGAATCATGCAGGGTGTCTGTCTAGAAAGTGCTTATTATCAAGTCAAAGATTTTATTTTAAGAGCAATTATGCTTCTTGTAAATAAGTCAGATGAAACCCAACGACTTCCTAATTCGTGCCAAGCACAACTCAACCATCACATCTTTGTATTACCTTTGATATGAAATAAAATATAAAGCATCATACCCTCTTTTCCAAATTCTGACAAAATAAGTTGAAACTTAGAAAATTAAAATGATTGAATAAATTATCATCTATTCAACTCTCAAATTCCTTCCTCTTTTCTCCTCTTGCGCATTTGTCGACATTAAATATTGCATGAATGATAGTCCACATAGTGTTCTTTAAATAAAAATAAAATAAAAAATTCTACTAACCAGAGGACCACTAGAAGCAATTACTTGCAGAGGCAGAGCCTGGGAATCTGAGGTCATGAGATATTAGGACATTACGAAAAAGCCAAAATAAAAATTATACCCATCAATCATCATATGGTATCTATTAATGTCATAAATAATAAAATGGCCGGGTCCGCCAATTCCTCCTAGATCTGTACCTGTTTGTGGCCACATTAGGAGCATTTTTGCATAGTCAAAAAAGACCCAAAACTCAAGATATAGTTTATATTATGCAAATTCCTAGGGGCTGTTCGGCAACAAGGCTTAAGGCTTAATCTTTTTCCTTTAGCTTCCTTAGTCGCTTAATCCTGCTGAACACCGGTTCCTTAACGCGGATTAAGAACACCTCTTTAGCCTCTTTTTGCCGGATCTTAATCCTCTGCCCGGATCTTAAATCACCTCTACCCCTTCATTTAGCTTCTTTAGCTTTCACTCACGGATTAAGACAACCGAACATCGGTTCCTTAGCGCTCCTTAAACTCTTAATCCTTCACTCTTAATACTTTGTTGCCGAATAAAAAATAAAAAATAAAAAATAAAATCATATGTAAATAGTCAAATATGCTTGAAATAAGCACATTCTTCTCTTGGAGGTGTCCTTCTATCCTCCCAAATTTTAGGTATCCTACCAAAATGAGCTAAGAATCCAAGCTTCTCTTGGACAAGTCTGTTTGTCAATGCACGGTACAGAAGCGGGCAAGATAACTTTCCCTTGCATACCAAAAGTGAAGAATTTTTTTTTTTTTTCCTTTTGCGGTTGAACAAAAGATGGTTTTAAGTGTTAATAAAGGGAGAGAACAAAAAAGACATCATCCTGTCCGACGGGACCTGCGCGGTGGGGACCACTCCACGACAAATTGACGACTCCATGGGCTCCAAGCTGACCCCAGAGCACCTTGTTTTCATTTTTTCTTGTCGTTAATTTCTTTGTTGACGATGATTGATGATGACCGTGTTGGATCATAATCCAACGTTGAGCATATATGTAATATAATTATGAATTGTATACTGTCATGTATGATTGCTACAATTAAGTGATCTAATATGGAATTAAGATATTAGACAATTTATGTATTCGATAGGGTGTGATAGAACAATTTAGGTAAAGATCAAATTATTGATGGACTGATTTTGAAATTTGCAAGTAAAAAGAACTGATGTCTAGAGAGTTGTGCGGACCGCACAAAATATCTCAATTAAGTTGACTGATAATCAGAGAGTTTTGTGGCCGCACGGATTTTGATGTGACCGCACGGTTTTTTATGCGTCGCACAAAATACCTTTTTAGAGTTGGCATACAGCCATAAGTTTGTGCGAGCCGTACGAATTTTGTGCGGGCCACACAAAACACTGTTAAATCAAGAAAGTCGGTTATTCAGAGAAAAGACGGTTCTGTAGACATGTATGGCCGTTGTGCGGGACGCACGCGCAGTGCCAGATGTGTTACCCTATATAAGGATGGGTCCCCAAGGCACAAGATACACAACACACAACTCAGTTTTCTAAACAACAGTTATGTTAGACAGAATCTGAGTGTCTTCTCTTCTTTTTTCACCATCACAGATCTAAGGGGGAAATCCATTAGGAAATTTGGAAGAGATTTCTCAAAGGCGTGTCTTGCTGTCTTGGAAGACTTAATCCACGACCATACAACGTAAAAGCGAGAAGGGCTTCTTGCCATTGAAGACTTGTCTCGTGCTCACAGAGACGGCTCTTCAGACTTGAGGATTCCATGGCCAATGTTATGGAATCAGGTATTGTATTTCGCACTTATGATTTATGTTTTGAGTTTCTTTGACATAGGACGGTCCTTAGGTTAAGGTGGGGAACTATTTCTCGTTCCCCGTGGTGTAAGTGTTTGACTCCTAGATGAGATGTAATTGTTTGATCTCTAGATAAGGCGTAATTGTTTGGCCTTTATGATTCCCCAACAAGTGGTATCAGAGCCTTCCTATGCTGAAGGATTAGGTCTTAAGGATCTAGAGAGAATTAGGAAATTGATGATTTTTCGTTGATTTTTGTTGGATTTTTCTTGATTATTTTGATCTGAAAATTAAGGTTTGGAAAACACAAATTTTGTTTTTTTATTAAAGTCCTGATTGCCTAGGTTGCAGTTATTAAGTTGGTTAGGGTTTGCTAGAAGATTTCCATTTGAAATTGCAAAATTTTGATCAAAATTCGGTCCTGGATATTTTGTGCAGCCCTTTGTGCGGCCATAATGGGCTGCACGAAATTCCGCAGCCATTAATTTGGCAGTTTTTGGGCACTTATGGAAATTAGGTTTTGGTGAAATTTATTTATGATAAGTTTCTAAAACAAAATATACATATTTGGAATTAAATTTCTAAATTTGAAAGGATATTTAAGGTGCTTCCAAAATTAAGAAATCTCTCTAGATCAAGGGTCAATTTCAACATAATAAATGTAGTTTTACAGTTATTCAGACAATATGCGGGCCACACAAAATTTTGTGCGGCCGCACGTATTGTAAATTCCATTTTTTTACGAAAATAAAATTTTCAGAAGTTTGTGCGGGCTGCACGGATTACGATGTGGTATCACGAATTTTGATGCAGTCGCACAAAATACCTTTTTCAAGTTGGTAGGCTGCACAAAATTTCGTGCAGGCCGCACAACTCTCTGGAAAATTACAGAATTTTTTTTGGGATTAAAACTGCAATTATTGTGATGCAATTATATTTATTTAATTGCAATTTTGTTTTATGGCTAATGTATAGATTATAATTCTTATAAAGACATTAAAATTATATGTATTTTTGAATTGGATTAGTTGAGTCATAATTGTACCCAAAGGTACCTCTTTTGACAAGATTAATTTAAATTCATTTTACAAAAGGTAGGTGTGCATTTAATGGACGCGATCATTCATTGGCCCAAAAGAAGATAATGGTTGTTGAAGTTATTTGTACAATTGAGTGATAATAAAATATAGTGATGACTATTAAGTGTTTACATGTGTCAACATTGTCGGCCCAAAGGAAGGCATGTTGTCGATATGTTAGTGAGTCATCAATATTATATTATTGCGCCAAAGTGTCATAAGAAATTAATTCGTTGCCCAAAGGTAATCAATTAATGGAAACCGATACTTTGATGATGATGGTTAAGTTTAGCATTTATTTGAATGTAATTTATAAATTCAATATTTTTTATTCGTGTTGTTCTTTGTGATTTTTGTTCGCAATTTTACAGTTAGCATTGTTAAAGGCCTAAACAACATTTTTTTATGTTGAATGGTACCAACTTCAAATCTTGACATGAAAACATAGTTCTCGGTGTCATGGATCTAGACCTTGCATTAAGAAGGTATGTCCCACTATTACAAATAAGAGTATTTTTGATGATCAGAAGGAGAAGGAAAATTGGGACAAATCAAATTGCATGTGTCTTATGATAATGAAAATGTCCATCAAGAGGCATTAAGGGGCACTATTTCAGATTTGATTGTTACCATTAAGAAATTTTTGGAGAACATTGAGAAGAAATTCATTAAAAAATGAAAAGTTTTAGATTGGTACATTATTTAACGAAACTCACCTCACTGAAATATAAAGGAAATATTAGAAAGTACATCATGGAGATATTTAATGTTGTTTCAAATTTAAGATGCACTTAAGTATGAGATCTCTGATGATCTTTTAGTGCACTTAGCATTGATATCCCTTCACACATATTATGTGCATGAAGAGGAAAGACTGAAACAAATTCAGACAGAAATGGCCCATCTTGTTACAACCTCCAAAATTAAGGTTTTAGATAAGAAGAAACAATCGAATAAAATAAGATTTTAGATATTTAATGTTATTTCAAATCTAAGATGCACTCAAGTATGATATCCCTTCACACATATTATGTGCATGAAGAGGAAAGACTGAAACAAATTCAGACATAAATGGCCCATCTTGTTACAACCTCCAAAATTAAGGTTTTAGATAAGAGGAAACAATCAAATAAAAAAAGGTTTTAGATATTTAATGTTGTTTCAAATCTAAGATGCACTCAAGTATGAGATCTCTGATGATCTTTTAGTGCACTTAGCATTGATATCCCTTCACACATATTATGTGCATGAAGAGGAAAGACTGAAACAAATTCAGACATAAATGGCCCATCATGTTACAACCTCCAATATTAAGGTTTTAGATAAGAGGAAACAATCGAATAAAATAAGGGATAATAAAGAAGCTGCAGAGTGCACTCAAAAGAAACCGAAAACTGGCAAAATAATTGTCAAATCGGATGATACCAGTTGTTTTCTTTTGTAGTGGAGTTGGACACAAGAAATAACATAGCCATTATTTTCATGCTTGGCGTGTGGAGAATGGTATGTCTCTTCTTTTGGTTTGTAAGGAGGTTAATTTAACTTCTATATCTAGATCAGGGTTCTAAATAGCTAGCTATAGCTACACAATAGCTGCGCTATAGTTTTTTCGGACCTCAAAAGCTATAACGCTATTAACCGCTTTTCTTTTATAATGATTCTAAATAGATTTATGGTTGCGCTATAACGCTATGGTTGCGCTATAGCTTTTCTTTTTCAGATCTCAAAAGCTATAACGCTATGGTTGCGCTATAGCTTTTTCGGACCTTAAAAGCTATAACGCTATAATTGCTATTTTGAACCTTGATCTAGATACAATTGGTGGATAAATTAAAACTATTCACATAAGTGTATTTTTGCAAGGCTGCATAAATTACCAAAGTCAAGTGATGATGAAAGACTCATCTTTGTGGGCAACCATAATAAAATTAAGGTGAAAGCTATTGATAATTATATAGATTATTTTTGGGAAAACTATATTTATTTGAATTTATATGAGATATTTATAGTATTGTCTTTTAGACGGAATAAAATTTCTGTTTTCTATATTGAACAAGTATGAACTTATGATAATTTGGTTTCTGTAATTTTATTTACAAAAATTTGATTTGTTTCAAAAATTCAAAACAAGTTGATTCTGTAATTTATATTCTTTGGATGTCAATAGCTCATATTTAGATGCCTTGCATATAGATAAAAAGAAGTATTAGGAAACATTGACAAATGAGAATTCTATCACATTATGGCATAATACATTAAGTAATTCTAGACGTAGAATTGAACGTCTTGTGTCTAATGAAATTCTCAAACCCTTAAATTTTCAGATCTTAATGATTGTGTTAATTGCATAAAAGTGAAGCAAACCAATTTAAGAAAATATGAAGCCAAAAGGTGTTCAGAAGTCTAGAAATTAAAACATACCGATATCTGTGGACCATTTCGAACGACTACTAGAAATGGCAGCGGTATTTTATTATATTCATAGACGATTATTTTAGATATGGCTGCACATATTTGTTTAAGGAAAAAGGCTTAATACCTTGACATGTTCAAAATGTTCAAAGCGAAAGTTGAGTTACAACTTGACAAAAGCATTAAGGCTATTAAATCTGATCATTTTATGAAAATTACGGCAGATTTGATGGATTAGGTGAACAATGTCAAAGGCCTTATACACAATTCAAAGATAAATGCGACTTTGTGTCTAAGTATACATTTTCTATGATGAGAAATCTTAAGGACTACAACATATATCCAAATATGAATACACACTAAAGTGACTAATGTAAACCCCTTTGAGGTTTGGACTGGGTGAAAGTCTAGTTTGAAACAATTATGTGTATGGGGATGTCTAGATGAGGTAAGGCCTTATAAGACCGCACGAGACGAAACTAAACAAAAGGAATGTTAGTTGTTATTTTATTGGGTATGTTGAGGGCCAAAGGTATATAAGTTTTATAATCCTACATAACATTTAGTATTTAAGACGGAAAATGCAAATTTTTTTAGAATGTTGAGTTTGTGGGAGGTGATACAATAATGGATTTTAAATTCAAAGAGGAGCATGTGAATATTCCCAAAGGTGTTGCGAGTTTTATGAATATAGAACCAATTTTAACTCTAAATACAATTATCGAAAATGGAACCATTATTGAAGACCAAACTCAACAAAATCAAATAACACAAATTCATATTCAGGGGAGTGGTGCGGCCACAGTGGATTCTATGCAGCCGCACGGTGAGATGCAGGATGGTGCGGCCCCAGGAAATTCTATGCGGCCGCACAGTGAGCTGCAGAAATCACGTTAGGATTTTGTGCGGCCGCACAGTGAGCTGCAGAAATCACGTTAGGATTTTGTGCGGCCGCACGAATTAGTCTTAGGCCGCACAAACCCTCTGGAAGGTGTTGTTGTAAGTCAGATTGTTTTAGACGATGCTGGAATTCTCAAGGAAAATTCAGAAGTGCTAATAAGAAAATATAATCAATGATTGACAATGACATTGGAAAAATTACCCCATTACCTAAAGATAAGAGACCCATTAGTTTCAAATGAATATTTAAAACTAAAAGGGATTTGAAAAGTAATGAGGAGTAATATAAAGTTCGTCTTGTCAATTAAGATTTTAGAGACTTTCTCTTAAGTTTCATTTAATTAATACGAGGATTAACCGGCCCAAAAGAAGGTTGATGATTGTTAAAATTATGTGTATATAGAGTATAGTGATGATTATTATGTTTTACATATAATTAATATTGTCGGCACAAAGGAAGGCATATTGATCGATATGTTACTTGAATCATCACTACTCTATTTTTGAAAGTCTCTGTAAAGATTATATTGGCATTTGTTACGCATTTTAATTTGGAGCTTTAGTAGATGGATATTAAGACAACGTTTCTAAATTGTGACATTAATGAAATAATTTATATGGTGCAACTAGAAAACTATGTGTCGGGAGACGCAAAGTCTATGGTGTGCAAACTTAAGAAATTCATCTATGAACTAAAGAAAGTGTCTCAAAAATGGTATTGAAATAGTAAGATTATCTCGTTTGGTTTTGAGATAAATTTATTGAATGAATTTATATACCTTAAGTTCTGTGGGAGTAAGTTTGTATTTCAGGTTTTATATGTGGATATCATATTGCTTGCCAATATCGATATAAATATGTTGCAAGAAACTAAGAACTTTCTGATAAAGAATTTAGAGATGGAAGATCTTAGTGATGCATCATTTAGCCTACGGATCGAAATACTAGGGGATAAGATCCCAAAGTATTCTAAGTTTATTCCAAAAGAATTATATCGATAAAGTTCTCCTTAAGTATGACAAACAAAATAGTAAACTAGAAAATATACCCCAATAACAAAAGGAGACAAATTTAGTCTCAACAAGTGCCCCAAGTATTATTTAGAACATGAAACAATGCTAAAGTAAAGTAAAGGAAAGGAAAAAATACAGAATGGTTGATTGTATAAAGGAACAGACTCCATGTTGGCAGATCCGCTCATTAAAGGATTTTCACTCAAACAGTTTCACGAGCATATTGCTCATATGGGTGTAATATTTATTAGGGATGCCAAGTTTTAGTGGGAGTATATTATTGTAATTTGGATATGTGAGCTTGCATCAAGTTTGTATAGATATGCATGTTTTACAAAAGAATATCATGTGTACATTCTGTCTCAATTAAGGTATGATTTAAACTTGAGGTTTGTAATTTGCAAAATGTTTATATGTATATGCATTTTACAATGATATAAACTTAATATATGTAATTTGCAAGAGGTTTATATGTATATGCATTTTACAAAAAGTTTATAAAATCCAGTTCTTAAGTTTTTAATATGTAAATTGCAAAAGAGCTTATTTGAATATGCATTTTACAACAAGTTTCAGTTTTTAAGTTTTGGATATGTGATTTGCAATTAGCGTATTTGGATATGCATTTCACAACAAGTTTATGAAATTCAGTTTCAAAATTTAAGCGAGAGATCTAGTTAGAAATTGGCACGATAAGATCACAATTGCGTGTAATTTCTATGCTACACATCCATATCATGATTCATGTCATTCACTTATATTAGAAATGTGATCATTGTTGGTTGAGTTACGAATAAATATAACAAAAACTGCTTTGATTATTTGCTAATATAATTGATGGACGAAATTGGTTTGGAAATACATAAAGTTGACAGAAAAGTTTGCGCGCGCATAAGGTTTGACAATACATGATTAAAAGAGTATGACATATTGTCCAAGTGGGAGATTGTTGGATCATAGTATCCAACGTTGGACTAATATGTAATATAATCATGAATTGTATACTGTCATGTATGATTGCCTAATTAAAGTGATCAATATGGAATTAAGTTATTTGGCAATCTATGTATTCAATAGGGTATGGTCCATAAATGTGTAGAACAATTTAGACAAAGATCAAATCATTGATGGACTGATTCTGAGATTTGCAAGTAAGAAGAACAGCTGTCTAGAGAGTTGTGCGGGTCGCACAAAATATCTCAATTAAGTTAGCTGATAACCAGAGAGTTTTGCGGCTGCACGGATTTTGATGCGGTCGCACAAAATATCTTTTTAGAGTTGGCATACAGCCATAAGTTTGTGCGGGTTGCACGGATTTTGTGCGGGCCACACAAAACACTGTTAAATCAGGAAAGTCAGTTATTCATAGAAAAGGCGGTTCTGTAGACACGTCTGGCCATTTGTGCGGGCCGCACGCGCAGTGCCAGATGTGTTACCCTATATAAGGATGGGTCCCCAAGGCACAAGATACACAACACACAACTCAGTTTTCTGAATAACAATTATTTTAGACGGAATCTGAGTGTCTTCTCTTCTTCTTTCACCATCAAAGATCTAGAGAGAAGAAAGTCATTAGGAAATTTGGAAGAGATTTCTCAAAAGCATGTCTTGCTGTCTTGGAAGACTTAATCCATGATCATACGACGTAAAGGCGAGAAGGGCTTCTTGACATTGAAGACTTGTCTCGTGGTCACGGAGACGACTCTTCAGACTTGAGAATTTCATGGCTAATGTTATGGAATCAAGTATTGTATTATGCACTTATGATTTATATTTTGAGTTTCTTTAGCATAGGACGGTCCTTAGGTTAAAGTGAGAAATTGTTTCTCCTTTCCCGGAGTGTAAGTGTTTGACTCCTAAATTAGATGTAATTGTTTGATCTCTAGATAAGATGTAATTGTTTGACTTTTATGATTTCCAAACAGAACCGTACTTAAATATGACACAAAGTAGAAAAATAAAGCAACTCGCTTTTTCACAACAAAAAATAAAAGAAAAATATAGGCCAATATGATGCTTGTACAGTTTAAGATAAAACGACAATGATTGTGCGATTCTTTTTCAACCCAGCAAATATAGTATTTTCCAAATATCTTACCAAAATGCTAATTTGCAACAGAATGCAAATTGCATCTATTTTTTGTACTTATCCATCTTTAATTACGAAAATGTGGAGCCTGAGCTTCTTAGTTACTACTCCCCATATATATTATGTGCCAACATTACAACAACGGCTCAAAATTGAGCTGTATATTAGTGCACTCGGTTATTTTTCGTCAATAAAAACTGAAAAGTGAAAATGTGACGGTGACATTAATTTGGGCGTGATGGGCTATCTTGGGGAAATAAATCTGCTGCGATTCCAAAGAATCGCAGGGATCCTGCCTTTTCAAATCCAATCATTAATTTTTTGAAATACACGAATCTCAAAATAGATAAATGGTTGGATTTGAAAAAGCAGAGTCCTGCGATTCTTTGGAATCGCAGCAGATTTATTTCCCTATCTTGGGGCAGAAGCTGAATCACCAGCGTGAAACGGACACATCACCAACTTCTCCTGCGGATAAGGGGAGCAGACCCATGTTTGTAGTCGCTCTCTTGTTTTGTCCCGTTGCACCGGATGCTCTCTCTCACGCCCACAGATGCATACCGTATACCCCCTCGGCCCCTCGTTTTTCTTATACGCACCTAACCCCCTTATCCTATCTGCATTTATGAGGATGTTTTATGTGATCCTGATTATTTTTTCTTCAATTTTACTTAAATAATTAGATAGTCTGGATGTTGCCCATTTCGATGAATTACCAGAGGAAGTGAAGTACTGTAATAAATTAAAAAGGCGCATATTTTGGTTCAATCAGCTGTTGTTGTCTGTGTCACTGGCTGGAAGCGCTGATTGACCAGGAAATTGTGGAGAATATATCAAGAATAGAAAGTTAATAAAGCCAATAAAACCAATTTTAATTGTTCAGAATATAAGCCATTAATTATCTTAACAAATTGCTTGAAACAGCCAACTGAATATACATTTCTAAAAAAACTGAGAATTACGTAAGACACCAAATGAAAGATTATTATTTCACAAGACACCATTTGCATTCTTTTTGTTTTCAGAAAAGAAAAGATATTTAACCAACAATGTGATAATTTATACAAAAGATACCAAAAGAAACATATAAAAAAATATATGAGAATTACATAACTTCTTTAGTTTATTTTTTATAACTGTTCCGGATACATAACATAAGAAGGAAATAACATGTCAAATACCAGCAACCTTTCTCCAAGCAGCAGCATATCTAAATTCCAGAACTGCTAGAGCTATTTACAAAAAAGCACCAACCTCCACCCCACACACACAGCCACACACACGCACTCTCATATATCTCAGTCTAACAACAGAACACAGACATTTATTCGCGAAAAAAGCCCCATGATCTATCCCATTCCTTACACTAGCATATCACGGAAGGGCCACAACAAAGCACAAACCCTACTCATCTTCTATAACCAAACCCGTCTAACTCAAAACTGGCAAGAGGTGCCGAGCCGCTGCATCTGCCTCTGAGCGAAGGACCTGCACTTGCGGTCACGAAACGCATCAGGAAGAAGCTCTCGAAACTTCTCAAGAAAAAGCTCCCACTCCTCTACCCCCATATCACCTAATTTCACAAAACTTGCACTTGCTTGTGCCTGCTCGTCAGCACTTCTTGTACCTCCCTTGAGTCCACTTGCACCTCCACTGTTGTTACCTTTGTTACCTTTAGTTACTTCTTTGGTTTTTCCACCCAGGGTGATGCACTTGAGAGATGTAGAGAGCTTTGCAATTGCAGGAACCCACTTGTTGACGAGACCATTAAATGCACTCTGCTCAAATTTAGTGATGTCTTCATCCCTATTATCTTCTTCACCTTCTTCCTCTTCCTCCTCTATTGCTTCATGTAATTTGGACAACGGATTTCTAGAAGAACCCAATCTAGACCCAAAATTATAAAATGGTGGGGTCTTTGGTGTAATTGGGTCATCCTCACAATCAATCTGGAACTGCACTAGGTCTTCATCCTTGTCATCGGATTTTGAATCTTCAAGGAGGAACTCCTCCCTTTCAGAAACCAGCTTCCTTGCTTCAATACAGATCACCTCTAGTTCACTTGGCTCTTCCTCCTTCCCAGTAAACTGCCGACTCATCATCTCACCTATCTCAGCCAGGCACAGGCCAGCCCTGACAGCCTCCTTCAGAAAAATGGTAGAAACCACCAAAACCCGAAGAGACGCCTCCCTCATCATAGGCAACTCCGTTCTTAACTTCTCAGCATCTCTAGCATGATCTAATTTTGCAATGTACTCCAGTTCCTCATCTGAGAAGGGAATGGAAGCTTGAGGCCAATGAATCCATTCAAAATATGGGTCCTCTAAGCTCTCTGGCAAGCACAATCCATGGTCAATTGGAATTAACTCAGCCTGTACACCAAATGTGTCGGAACCGGTACCAGCACCACTTTGAAACTTCCTGACAAGGAGGTTGCCAGCATGCCTATCGGTATTGAAAATGCGAATATCAAGTATACCAATCCGGTGGACCGCCGAAACAGGAAACGATGACGTGCCGTAGTCACTTGCATCAAAGTCATGTTGGATAAACTGTTGAAACGAGGCTATCTTGCTAGTAGCCTTTTTGTTAGTAATATTCACATTATACCCCTTGCAGCCACTGTTGTTACCACCGCATTCAACACCGCCTTCATTGACATGAAACACCGAATGAGTGATCTTCACCAGCACAGTAGGTGGTACATTTGCAAAGTGATCATAATCCAGAAGGTACGCAGCCACCTCACGAAACCCTGTCTCACCAACCCGTACTGAACGTTTGAGGCCTGGTTGACCCAGCGCCTTGCCTACAAAGCCCTTGGGATTATTTGGTGCAAACGGTTCTTCATCAGTTGGCTTAGCGATAGCAACACTCTCACCTCTTACATTGCGAAAGTAATAGGCCCCACCCATACCACTATGCACTGGTATCGGGTCCACCCCATTTCGGATTGCCTTTACCACATCTTTGACCACCTGCTTCATCCTTGTGCAGTCAAAAGAGCATCCTAGGATTTCAATAGGACCACTGCGATCCCTCTGTGGTAAGTCCCTCCCAGTAGGGGACAGGCAAGGTGTAGAAGAGCTCCGGTGCATAAAATTCCTCGTGAGAAGCAGAGGAGAATCATTTCTGATACCAGTTAGGTCATTTTTCAATACACGATCACCATAAGTGAGAGAGCTTTCATCGGTTGGTACATTGAGCGCCAGCTGTAACTTCCTTTTTACAGTATGGGCATTGTCCCCGCGGTCAAGCTCAATGCCCAACACACAGCCACTGTCAGTTTGCACAAAGACACGTTTCCACCCAATACGGCCTTCCGTGCGGCTTCTGGTGGCATAGTCACTTTTCAGGGTACGGTTCAGCACTGCAACAGCCATCTGGGTTTGCACTGGGCTGTCCAGGTTTGGAGACATGAAGCAGCAATTTTGAGGGTGTGAAAAGGACGCTTACACCCCTCTCTGTAGCACAGCCGAGACGACAAACTAGCAGGGAGAGGAAGTAAGGTGTCAACCACTTTGTATACCAGATCTGAATTCTTTACATTGGAGTTGCCATATGGAAGATTAATAGTGAAGCCTCTGCAAGAAAACATCTCCTTTGTTAGCAAAACAGCTCAATGTTTCCAAGTTCTGGTGTACACTTTACTTGTAGCCTATTTGTAAAGATGGCAATATTTTGCTATGACATATAAGGATGTTTTATATGAATTGCAAAACTAAGTGGCTTTGATCCATCATCTTCGAACTTAAGACTTGATTTAATTAAAAAGGAAAAATCAGACAAGGATCATTTCTATTAGTGCCAAGATCAACAAGTTTAAGGATAACTTGTGAAACACTACAAAAGATTCCCACACAGTTTCAGTTTAATGCCATAACATCAGAATGATAATTTTTAAACAAGAAATGATAACTAGGAAATGTATATCTACAATCAGATTGATGAAGTGATTGTTCTAAATTTAAAACTAAATCTCAGTCAGGAAACAGAGAGGAAGTACTGATCATGCACCAAACTAGATACACAATTTCCATGGATGAATGAATGCATCACTTTATATACCAAATTCACAAAAAAGAAAACTAACCTTCATAATAAAAAACATATAATTGAAAAATAAATAATATAATATGTCTACATAAGCCATCATATGCAGGTACCACTTAAATTCTTTCCCCTTCGATCTAAAGGCCACATCATGAAGTTTCTGCCTTATTTTAAGTGAATTTGTTGCTGTAAAAACGTAGATTCAGAAGTTCCATGATTACTATGAGCTAAAAGGTACATTTGACTCTAATTTGAAAGAAATACGATGATTAACCATCTTTAAAATTCATTCTCGTCCTCGGATCTACTCTGAAGAGTTTAAATCAAGCAATGAGAAGTCTAAGATTTATGGCAGAAAAATAGCTCCCTCTTATTAAGCAAATGACAAAGGAAAAAAAGATTGAACGCGCTTTTTTTCTTTTCTCGGTAAATACTGATCCACCAATATCAAAGATCAATTCTTAGAACAATAAACAAGTATCTAAATCTTATAAACACGGGAACCCACAGCTCAGCCAAAACAGATCTAAACAAAAATATGGATCCAATCATGAAAGGAGATTGCACTCACAAGGATAATACTAGATCCGGTTCGGAAAAGACGCAAGCACTACACAGGAGTGAAACAAGCACCAAGACGCACGCCGCTGAGACGACACCCGCCCCTGACGGAGAGGATGCGGTTACGGAGTTGATCGGAGGCCCAAGATCTCTCTATCTCCGTTTAGCTGTTCTCTCCAGTACCTTCTCTCAATCTAAGCGCCTTTCTCTTTCTTCCCCCAATGGCCTCTTTCCTTTACCGTACGTACTGGCGAAAATAGACGGGTTACGGAACTAACCAGGGTTAGACATCTAGGTTTCGTTACTTTATAGCACGGGAAACTTACAAAACACACCCTCGTTCTTTCCTCACTTGGCTAACAAGGACATTGTCCTTCTTTGGGTCCTGGATAAGTTCGTGACAGACTGACAGTGAGCTAATTAATCGCCATGGTTTCAAAAGATATTTTTGGTGGAACTTGGTTCACAATATGTTTTATAATATTACTGTTGAAAGATGATGTGTATAGCGGGTCCCTTGTCATCTTTATACATTTATTGAATAGTGCAGAGTCCGTGCTACCAGGTCACCGAAGATCCAGGGATCGCTAATATTTTGTTGCGAGGAGTCCGGTTTTCTGTACTTCTAGCCGTGTGGCGGATTCTTCCTTAGCATCTTTATTATTGTTTTCATGTTTAAATAGTCGATCCGAACAGTTCAATATGATCTCTATATTAAAATATATTTAAAGATTAAATTTTATAGTTTATTAAAATATTTTAATATTTTTAATATAGGTGTAAAATCAGTAGATTATGAATTTCCAAAAATAGTGATCTAAAACAAATAAAATTTGGTCTCCAAATATGTTTTAATATGGAGATCACATTGAGTAATTCGGAACGAATATTTGAATTTTAAAAACAAAAATAAGAATATGGGAGCATGATCGAGACACAGAAACAATGGGGCACTGTAACTCTTTATATTAATACAATTTCATGTATTTTTTAAACGTTAAGTATTGGTTTGGCTATACATTTTACGTGTTAATACGTTCCTATCGGTTCCCATAATATAGGTATCGATAGATATTCATTTACTGGTTGGAAAGTAAAAATAACTTTTTTCTGTAATTATCTTTTTTAAAACTATTATATAAAAATATTCTATACGTGTAGAGTCTAGAACAAAAGTAGCCGTTAAAGATGAATACAAATCCACAAGTGATATGTGTTGAGTCTCGTAAAGCTTAAATGTGGATTAAAATTGTCTGCTATGAAAACTTTTCAAATTATAGTAGTATGTCGTTTATCAAATGCAAAACTTAGAAACAGACAATTATACCAATGATATCTTTCAGAAAAAAAGACAATTATACCAATGATGAATTAGTTTGTTACTTATCGTCGCACTAACTAGAGGGTAGACATTTAATAATAAAAGTAGAATTTTAAGTTGTCGATACAATATAATTAGTAAGAATCCTAGCTAGATTATAGATCTACTAGTATCGTCGTGATTTGTTACGGGTTCAAAATTTAAATATAAAATACAATAAATAAAAGCAAATCAGATCAAATATTTTCATCTTTAACAATATTTGTATTTTTATAATTTTTGTTTCTTTTGCAATGAAATAAACTATTTTGTCTTTTACCACTCTGTTAAATGGGAAGGTAATCAATATTTTAGTGAGTAAACATATTAATTACTTTCTTATTTTGTTGTCATCAACAACATGAAAAGAAAGAAAAAAATGTTATCAATTAATTGCTTTTATGACAACATTTATATAAAAAATTGTAAGGAGAAAATCAGCGCAACGAGTGTTCAGAGAACTAAATTCAGATTTCAACACAATAAAAACCAATACATTACAACATAAAATTACAATTGCTTAAAAAAATATATCTTAACAATTTAAAATCCAGCAATTTAAATCACAATTGTTGGCTGACACTTAATATAAGAGAAAGATGTAGCAATAATTTTAATCGTATCAAACTATTCTGATCACCTTTCTTTTAACTATATACATTTAAAATATAATAATTGGTCACAAATTTGAATTTTTTTAGTATGCTAATGTTACCACTTCATTCGAAGTGCTAACAGTCCAAATATAGCACTGTTACTAGTTAATTTTATTTATTTTTTTCGAAAATTCTGTTTCCATCCATTTAACAAGAAAAAATTCGGATTTTTAAACGACACAGAATAATTTTTATATTAATTGACGATAAGTAATGCATAAACGTAATGTAACTACATCCATAACTAGTATGATATCTAGCAACCATGACTAATTAATCAAATAGCTTAGTTGATTTTAATATGCAGTGTATTTGCAATGTGTTTTTTTCTCCCTAACCGTTGATTGATAGGAACAATTTTTCAATATATATATACAGAGTCTGGCTAATGTCATAATATTATAATTTCAATCTAAATTATAACAAGTTAGTTTTAACGATTTCAAAGTACAAATTTTCAATTTAAACCGCTCAACATGATCTCCATATTAAATTTTGTTTAGAGACAAAATTTATATTTTTTTGGAATTTGTTTTACTATTTTTTAAATATGTACAAAATCATTATTTTCGGATGATCCATTATCTTCTGAAAAATAATAATTTTGTGCCTATCTACAAAAATACTAAAATATTTCCAAACAATATAAAATTTGGTCTCTACGCACAATTTAAAATAAAAATCATGTTGAGCAGTTCGGATCAATTATATGAACTGTGAAAATGAAAATAAAGATGTGAAACATAATTTAGGCACAAAACCAATAAAGTATTTTAATCCTATCCTACTCTTTGTATATTAACAAATCTAGCAAACATTAAGATCTTGTATCCATAATTCGTCACGCAAAAAGGCAAGTAATTTTAAGGACAATATGCCGTTGATTGTTAAAATCAAATCATATAATTATTTGTTAAATCTTCTCTGCATAGCACATGAATAAATCCCTGGTATTTGCAAATTAAAATATGAGACATTGAAATATAATTGTATCCGGGAACGGAACTATAATATTTTTTTTTATAGAAGAGCTGA
The DNA here is from genome assembly GCA_011114355.1 of Carex littledalei. Classification (NCBI taxonomy): domain Eukaryota; kingdom Viridiplantae; phylum Streptophyta; class Magnoliopsida; order Poales; family Cyperaceae; genus Carex; species Carex littledalei. Next base: position 6,642,378 of record CM022092.1, on the reverse strand, counting down.
AAATTAGAATGCACAATATATAATGAGTAAAATTTAAATTTAAATATTCTCAATCACAAAATAGAACTCTAACCACTTCACTATAATTAAATTTTTAATATTTATTGAGAGGCTGAAATATATAATTTTTTTGAAAAAATAAAATAATAAATTAAACTATACTTAATTAAAAATTTAAAATCATAAAAGTGACTTAGCCACCTTTCTAATACACCAAGATCCTCCCCTAATCACATCAACTTCTTTGCTTGCAAATAAAATAAAACATATAACAAAAAAAAACACCACTACAAAGTGCCACAATTAGGGGTGGCAACGAGTTGGCTCGTTACGAGCTGGGTCCAACTTGAACTCATTAGGAGCTGGCTCGTCCGAGTTACGAGCGAGCTGACTTTAGGGGTTTGAACTGAAATCTCAGCTTAAAATCGTTATGAGCTGGCGAGTTGGCTCTTTGGGTCTAACTGAACCTTGTTTTAAGAAGAAAATAAATTCTACAGACTTTTTGAATCGAGCTAGACAGTATAAAATGCACACAGATTCAAACAAATTCACAAATTGATGTCTAGTCGAGCTAGCTCGCGAACTGGCGAGCGAGCTAGGCCCTAGCTTGAACTCACTAATTCTGAACCGAGCTGGCGGCGAGCTGGCTCGTTAACAGCTCGATCCAATAAAGAACGAGCTGTTATCGAGCGAGTCAGATGCAAGTCACAATCGACCCACGAGCTACGAGCTTTTGCCACCCCTAGCCACAATCCAAGTACATTTAAATATGTCATAGTGGATGATGTCAGTCCAGAGATCTCGTTGAAATTGAAAATACTCTACATTTTCTCTTGCTTGAAATTATACGCCTTGCTTTTAAGAAACTTCTGTTCCACAGTTTGATCTTTGATGTTTACTCAGCGAATCTGTGACCCACTAGACAACATTCGCTATGCAGGAGAGAAAAATAATAATATTTAGCAGTTTAAAAATAACCCCATCCGGCCATCCCTATCGCTTACAATGCGTCAAAGTCTAATCCGGACTTCTTAAACAAAAAAATATTAAATATTTTACGAGGGTTACTTTAAAAATATGCCAAAGTTTGTTTCCATGCCTGGACCAGCGGTTTGTTCCCTCACAGTTCCCACCCCTTGGAAAAGAAGACTCTAGAACGCCATCTATTAACCGTCGATCGAAAAGGTTACAAATAATAAACGGGTTCGATCGCTCCACCTGTCGCTTGCGGTAAGGCGTGGAAAGTGACGGCCTGGAGGCACCTTATTGGTTCGTACACCGTGGTTTATATTATTTACTGCGCGAGTTAATCTACCCGCTATGCTATTGGTTAGCTGCTGGCCCAACGGAGACAAAAAAATCACCGTACTACATCACCGTCATTTATATTTTACCAAAATACCCGTGAAAATAAAGTATAATTAAAAAGAGTATCTCTGGAAAAGGCTAGCGATTAAATGTAGACCGCTGAAACGGAAGGGTAATTTAGGAAAATCGAGCTGGATGCTTGTCCTTTTCCTCATTTAAGCCGCTGAACCAGCTGACTACCCCCTCTGCAAACAGGGACAAGTATCCTCTCCATTACTGTAAAAGATTCCCTTCACTTTACGGTTTTAGATTAACTCTCAGCGGATTTGAGATTCGGGCTGACGGAGGGGCAGTATTATTGGGCTTTGAGATTTGTGCCAAGTTAAAAAGAACGGTCCAGATCAAGTAATTGTAAAAGATTCCCTATTACGGTACCGGGGAGGATCTGAATTCCTGCAAACAGTGGAGAAATTAAATAAGGAAAAGAAAGGTTATTTTGGGAATTTAACCTATGGGCTATGGATTATTTCTCCGGAAATTAAGAAGATTTGGCAATCCGCCAATCCGCACGTCTCGAGCTTAAAACGTATTTTTTTTAATTCTTGTTTGAATGATAGCATTGGTCATTAAAATTCAAGCTATTTTGCTTTTCGCAACAGGATTTGCACCACTTGATATAAGAATAGTACAGAATTTTTAACCTTCCAACAAAAATAATCCAGATTTTAGTTCATAACAATCATACTATATAATTTCATCCATGAAACGAGTTAAACAACGCGTGTATATAAAAAATCAATAGACATTTTCCTTTGTTGCTTCGTTCCCTGACATTGCATTTTAGAATATAAACGCGCCACACTTAATTATGATAAATGCCATATTGCCATGCAATGCTAAATTAAAAGCTAGAACTTAGAGCATCTCCAACCCAGTAATTCGTAAAAAATTAAAAACAACTGTAAAACACTATTTAAAAATTAAGTTCCTTTTAATTTCTTAACCTCTCCATCCTAGAAATTGGGTCAGAGCCAATAAGAAAGAGAACATAGGAGTCAGAGCCAATAGGAAAGAGAGAGAATATTAGTATGTCCAAAAGAAATCGTTTGCTTTATAAGCAAATTTGTTTTTTTAGAAATTGGTCTACAATCCAACAATTACATTAGCAATTGACACATCAGATTACCAATTTAAAAACAATTACCTTTGTAGATGCTCTTAAGTTATGGTCGAGGGCGCGTCTCAACTTTGTTTTGTTTTATATATATATATATAGAGTAGAACTAGGGTGCTCTCGAGTTCACCAAGCCCTTGGTGAACTCAAGTCCAAAACTCATCGGATCGGCTTCAAATGACGAATCCGACCGTTGAAACCTGTCTACCTTACGAGTGATGCGTCTACATGCAAAAAAATTAAATTTTAAAATTAATTTTGCATAGAGTCAAGTGGTCAAAAAACGTCAAAAAATGAATGCATTAAAATTAATTTATTAACCTTCTAATTTTGACCACTTGACTCTATGCAAAATTAATTTCAAAATTTAAAATTTTTGCATATAGACGCATCACTCGTAAGGTAGACGGGTTTCAACGGTCGGATTCGTCGTTTGAAGCCTATCCGATGAGTTTTGGACTTGAGTTCACCGAGGGCTTGGTGAACTCGAGAGCACCCTAGTTCTACTATATATATATATATATATATACACACACACACACATACACACACACATATATATATACATATATATAGGAAATTGCTAATATACTATGCATAGCATAGAGGGCCTCCGTGCTACGGCTCAATATTTGAGTTTTCAAAATTCTAACGGTCGATCTGAACCGTTCAACATGATCTCCATATGAATATGTACTTGCAAACCAAATTTTACATTTTTTAGAATTTTTTTACTATTTTTTTAGATAGGTAGAAAATCACTTGATCTGAAAATTTTGTATCATTCAGATCAAGTGTTTTTCTATCTATCTAAAAAAATAAAAAAATTCTAAAAAATGTAAAATTTGGTTTGCAAGTACATATTCATATGGAGATCATGTTGAACAGTTCGGATCGACCATTAAGATTTTGAAAACTCAAATATTGAGCCGTAGCACGGAGACCCTCTATGCTATGCATAGCACCGTAGCCAACTCCTATATATAAATAGAGAGAGAGAGAGAGTGGCTAATATCAAAACGTTTGCACCAAGGCCCTCGTGTAACCAAGTCGTTTTCGGATTTTCAAAGTCCAAACAGTCGATCCAAATCGTTAGATGTTCAATCTATATTAAAATCTACTTGGAGACCAAATTTTACATTATTTGGAATTTTTTTACTATTTATTAAACCACTTTGAAAATTGCTGATCACATGGTCCAGAATTTGGTTGCACTGTTTTTACTGTTCACCCGGATCAGCAATTTTCAAGGTGGCTTAATAAATAGTAAAAAAATTCAAAAAAATGTAAAATTTGGTCTCCAAGCAAATTTTAATATAGATTGAACATCTAACTGTTTTAATCGACTGTTTGGACTTTGAAATCCGAAAACGACTTGGTTGCACGAGGGCCTTGGTGCAAACGTTTTGATATTAGCCACTCTCTATATATATCCACTTTGAAAATTGCTGACCATCCAAAACAGTGATTTTGTATCTATATAAAAAAATAGTAAAAAAATTTCGAAAAATATAAAATTTGGTATCGAAGCACATGTTAATATGAAGGTCATGTTGAGCGGTTCGGATTGACTGTTCGGACTTTGAAATGGTAAAAATTGACTCGTTATAACTTAGGCTGAAATTATAACGTTATGACATTAGCCGGACTATATATATAGAGAGTTGAGCTACGGTGCTTCGTGAAGTAAAGCGAGTGTTTTACTTCACACTCATATTTTGCGATTTCAAAGTTTAAAATGTCGATCCAAACCGTTCAAATTGATCTCCATATTAAATTGTGCTTGGAGACCAAATTTTACATTTTTTGGAATTTTTTTACTATTTCTTTAGAATTTTTGAAAATTGTTGTTTTTGATGGTCTAGGATTTTTTGAAAAACAGCGATTTTCAAAAATTCTAAAAAAATAGTAAACAATTTCCAAAAAAATGTAAAATTTGGTCTTCAAGCACAATTTAATATGGAGATCAACATGAACGGTTCAGATCGACGTTTTGAAGTTTCAAATTGAAGATATAGACGTGAAGTAAAACACTAATTTTACTTCGCGAAGTACCGTAGCCCATATTATATATATATATATATATATAGGCTAATGTCATAATGTTATAATTTTAGTCTAAGCTATAACAAGTCATCTTTTTGCGATTTCAAAATCCGAACAGTCGATCCGAACCGCCCAACATGATCTCCATATTAAAATGTGCTTGGAGATCAAATTTTATATTTTTTGGAATTTTTTTACTATTCTTTTAGATAGGTACAAAATCACTATTATGGATGGTTCAGAATTATCTGAAAACAATGATTTTGTACCTATCTAAAACAATAGTTAAAAAATTCCAAAAAATATAAAATTTGGTCTCTAAGCACATTTTAATATGGAGAACATTTTGAGTGGTTTGGATCGACTGTTTGGACTTTAAAATTGCTAAAACTGACTCGTTATAACTTAAGGTGGAATTATAACGTTATGACATTAGCTGAACACTATATATATATATATATATATATATATAGAGTATGGCTAATGTGCTTCCTCTAGAACTTCGGCCTCGTCCTTCCGGGGGCATATCTTAGTGTTTGATGTTCAAACAACAAATTCAAACCGTTAGATGTTCAATCTATATTATTAAAATGTACTTGGAGACCAAATTTTACATTTTTTGGAATTTTTTTACTATTTATTAAGCCACTTTGAAAATTCCAGATCCGGGTGAACAGTAAAAATAGTCTGGACCATATGATCTGGAATTTTCAAAGTGGCTTAATAAATAGTAAAAAAATTCCAAAAAATGTAAAATTTGGTCTCCAAGTACATTTTAATATAGATTGAACATCTAACGGTTTAAATTTGTTGTTTGAACATCAAACACTAAGATATGCCCCCGGAAGCACGAGGCCGAAGTTCTAGAGGAAGCACATTAGCCATACTCTATATATATATATATATATATATATATTATATAAAAGATCCTTAAACTTTTAGGTGATTTGTTAGTTTTTGACTTTTAATTTTGACAATCACTTTTCGAACTATGCAATTTATCTTCTTTTTTTGTTTATGTTTATAAATTATATACTTTGCACTATATTTAATATCAATTATCAATTTTAATTTCTTACTTCATAATGTTTTCTTTTTTTCAAGTAAAAAAAAATTGTTTATGAAGCTTAAAATCTTTTCTATTAAAATTAGATTGAGAATACAAAACTAAAACTAAAAATAAAATAACAATGAATTCATGTATTATGATTATTTAATTAGGTGGCTACGTACATCATATCCAAAAGATACTAAATTATTACAAATTAAAAGGCCAGAAATCATAAATATTTAAAATATCATACTATAAACGTTTGAAAGTATTACGATCAATTTGTAAATTAAATAACGGGGCTGGTTGTCACAGTATGAAGTATTAACAATCAATACGGACAATAATGATGATGATGATGATGATATATATTGTTTTTTTTTTCTGAAAACTTACCATTGTCTTTCCACAACAAAAGATGGTAATTATGTACAAATTGAATAGTTTATAAACTAGTATCGTGCCCGGACGTTGTAACAAGAACATATTATAAGATAATAAACATATCTCATACAAAATAATATATTTTAATAAAAAAATTAAATTAAATGACAAATAACATATTACAACATCTACATGTAAATAATATTCTTTAAATGACATATTAAATAACACATTAAATGACAAAATGTGAAGATGTCTAAATAACATTCATTTAATATGAATTTAAGGAATATGTTATTTAGAAATGTGTTAAAATGTCATTTAAGGAATATTATTAAGAAAATATGCCAAAATATTCTTTTTGATCATTTTGACATATTTTCATAAAAAAAATTCAAACAGAAATAACATATTAACATTTCCTAAATGATATAAAAAAATAGACAGAAATGAAGACATGACCAATCAATTATCAATCAATTAAAAAATTCATTAAATGACATTTAAAAAATAAAAAGAACCATGTTCAAATAAATTTGCATGTGGAGAGTACGTGTGGCGAGTGTGTGTTGATGATGCCAAAATATATAGCGAAAATCACTATCTTTTCTTCCGAAAAAATGGCGAAAAACGAATGCAAAGTAGTCATTTTCCTGATTTATTTACCGCAAACGTGTTTTTGAGTCATTTTGGCAGGTTTTGGAGAAAGTTGCGTATGTAGGCAAAAAACAGAGCAAAAATATCATATTTAGGCGATTTCTGAAAGGGCGTCAAAGTAGGACATTACATTGAGCATGCAACACCTCACACGAAGTGCACAACATGCGAAATGGTGAAAATACAAAAAAAATTGTTAAGTCAGAAGACCCTGCGGCCTCCTCCATGTCGCATGCGACATACACAGAGGCCGCACAATCCGTGGACTGTTCTAAATTGGGCTTTTCTGACGGGCCTTCTAGAAGCTACACCTTTCCTGATGGACTTTCTAGAAGAACACGCTTTTCTGAAGAGCCACGCTATTTTTAGACAATTTGTGATAGATCATGGGTGGACCCCACGATTCCCACTACTTCCCCTAGTACTTAAGAAGGTGTTTAATTGTGTCAAGTCCATAATTGTAGCTAGCAATCCTCATTGTTAGGTTATGTTAGAGAGTTAATTAGAGAAAGAATGATAGTCATTGCAAGCCAAGCAAGAAAGAATGTGTCATCTAAGGAGGCAGAGGTTCTTACATCTTCAATTGGATTGTAATTTATGTTCTCTTTATTTTACTTCTTTTATTTTGCCATGACCATGAGAAGCTAAACTTCTCATCTCTAGGGTGAGGGTTGTACTTAAATTCTTAATTATGTTATAATATTTGTTTATGTTTTGTTTTGCGTTACGATTTGAATTTTTTTTTCACTTTAATCTTTTTATACGTCATTGCATACATAATTATGTCTACTATATGTCAATGACCCTCTACATACCAATAGGTGCTTAGTCAACGCATCTTTGTGTGAGAAGGATAATGCATGTAAGTACTAACACTTCGGCTAACGAGGCTTGGCAGCGGTTCAAAGACTTGGCAGGATAATATAAAAAGTATCTTAGAGTAGATTTTAATTCCTCTATGGACAAACTAGACTTAGTTGGAACAACGTTAGAAAGCACTTAGATTAGGTGTGGTCTTTGGGATATTTCAACTAAGGGTAGTATAAGGAAATAATATAATTTCGTACCTAAAACACTTTAGTCTTGGTAGCCCAAAAGTCGATCGCAAGAACTGAAAACCTTTCAAATCGCATAAACAAACACCTAGTACGCCCTGCGGGTAGTGACAGTACCGCATGCGGGGTAACTGTGGGGCAATCTATACCGCATGCGACAGTGACAGTGTCGCATGCGGCATAGAAAATCATCGAAACTTATATTTTGCATGATTAAGAAGGACATAAAACCTGAACCCTAGAGGCTCTCTATCTACTGTTTAACTTTTTCTAGTTATAATACATTGATTGCATTTATCACCACGAACCCTTTTTCAAAAATCCGATACCCTAAACTAGTAAAAATTGTTTAAAATCTAATACACTATCCCTGTGGATCGACACCCCAATCATACTACACGATAGGATCATACGCTTGTGATCTGAACGTAAGTAGAAATTAGGATTTATAAATATTTAAAAGTAGTAGTTCATTTTGGACTCATCACGTGTCTAAATAAATTTAGACTTCTACACGTAAAAAACTATAAAAATGATGCATGTAATCAGAATATTTGATCGGATGGTTGATATTTAATCTAAAATTTTAGTTTTTAATCAAAGTCGTTGGTAGATTAGGACATTTACGTGCCTAATATAAAAATGGAGATATATTTTTTTGAAGTGTCGATGTAATAATCACAACAATTGCAATAACAAATATGTACAAGAAGGGAATCTACTTAAAAAAAAAATTAAAAAGAAGGGAATCTAATGTTCCGGCGTTCATTTTTTAGAAAACTTTTATAATGATTCAACACGTATTTCGTCACTATCCCTAACAGACTTGAGGTTCTGAATTTAGATAACCTATATTACAATTACAATTTGCAAACATTACAGAACACACGATGAATCTTGAAGAGGCCGTTGCAATAATAAATGGACACTGATTCACATGAACTCTTAGCCAACATTATAATAAGAAATATTATATTTATAAACTCTTCATTGCCTAACACCTCCTAACCGTTTTTAGCCAAACTTCTTTCCAAAATTCAACATGCAAGTGTATTTGCAATAATCAAATGTGCACGTAGATCAATGGATTTGCATTATACAAAGTCAAGTACGCATTACAGGGTGATTCAAGTAATTATGGATATCGAAATAACAAGTCTGTACTGTAAAGTTAGTTTTTGATCTAGTGATAAATATAATTATATCCATGTGAGAAGTCACCAGTGTTAAAATCTAAATAGAGGATTCCCTTGTAGATATTAAATAGTTGGATAATATGACCTCCAACTTTTACTAAAAAAAAAAAAGTCTGCATTGTGCAATCGCTAAGTGTGTATATTGTCGTGCAAAAATCGTGCGTGCATTGTGAAATAGCTAAGTGTATTGTGAGTTAAGAGTGAATTTAAGACAACGGTTAGAGAGAATTTTATGTGAATATTAAAGATGATTGACATCCAATCACTAATTAAAAAAAATTGAATTTGTATTACTGTTGAATATAACTGATATTATCTGGGATGACCAAATATGATAAAACACATTGATATCCTTCAACGAAAAATAAATTATATAAATGTATTGATAAACAAATCTCCACATTGGAAATACATTTGTTGTTATTCCAGTGAAATAACACTATAACAGGTTTCTATTATTCCGATCCAATAATTTGAAATTTTCTGTGTACGAATCTCGATAAAGAAACTTTATCATACACGGAACTCGACGAAGTTGAATGGTTGGAATCGGAATAACATGAACATGTTATTCCATTGGAATAATAGCAGATTTATTTCACAGGGTTATCTAAAATGCCATGTTATTTTTTCAATTAACCTCTGATGGTTCGATTTCAATGTTTCGCCGTTGGATCAATTCAAGGCAGGTAAATTATTGGGCCAGGATAATCATGAGGCCGGACATGTAAAGGCAACGAAGAAAATTGCGTTTGCTGAAATGGTACGTAAACAACAATATCTTTATAGAAAGTAAAGTATTAGGTGGGGACACATACCGTGACAGGAATAAAGAGCAGCCAACGTGGATGGATTAGATTAAAGGATAGGTAACATTCAAACGAGAGAAAGAATTTTGTGGGATGATTAAACTAGGATTTGTTATAGGGATCAGGGAGTCCGGATCCCCTAAAGTAACCCAATTTTTAAGTTTAGACGTGTACGGTGCCTATTCGGTGGTAGCGCAGGGGGCCAGTATTAGTTGTGGGGTCCAGGATCTTTAAGATTCGTGTTAGAGCATCTTGGACGGTTTGGATCAAAACTAAAAAATTGGGTTACTGCACTGGATCTGAATTCGGGATCAGGAAGGGTAGTTATTATTCCGATGTAACTTGATTGCTTAAAGCAATTTTCTGTGGTATCATCTAGCGAGTTGGGTTTTTTTTTTTCATGTCATGTAACATCTAGGGTACTTATCGGTTCAGTTCGATTAAAATCAAAATAAAATAGGTAAATTAAAAATTAATTTGGTTTTAAAAAATACAACCGCACTGACCGAAATAATACCGAATCATACAAATCAAATTAAATTTCGGTTTGTTTGATTGAACCAAAATAAGAATATTAATAAAAAAAGGAACACTATTTAAATTATAAACTTATTTCAATACACTAAATTGATTTAGGGTTTATTGATTTTCATACTCAAGGAGAAAGAAAACATTAATAATTATTTTTTATATGTTCAAAAAGAATTATACTCCTCTTTTCAGTCGGCTCGATTTAACCGTTTAAAAAAAATTAAACCGAACCAAACCAAATAATTAAATCAGTTTGAAACAATGAACCGAACCAATCCAGTTAACAGGAAAAACCAAAACGTTTAATCCGAACTCTCTCGGTTCGGCTTAAAACCAATTAATCCAGACACGATGAACACCCCTAAGGCCCTAAGTAACAACATGAGGTGCAACTGACTCGGTACACATAAATCTGAAGAGAAATGGGCACAGAAGAACCATTTAAATCCGATTTGGAAATAATAAATTAACAACGTACCAAACGTGGCTCCAACCCTCAAACATGCCACGGCGCTTTATAACATGGCAATTCGGTGCTTGAAAGGGTCCTAACTCCTAATTAGTTGCATTGCATGTTGGGCATATGGAAAAAAGGCAAATAAATAAATTCACTAAGAAAGAAAGAATATATGAAAAGAAACCACCGGACTCAAACCCTTCACACTTGTATATAATCCGAGGTGGACACATTCAAGAGCGGATTTAGAATTTATGTCAAGGTAGGACACTAATTGGGTTCAAATTGGGTTCAAACTCATTAACTTATTGGGTACAAAATTACAACTCAGTCCCTGTAACTATATTTATTATAAAATATGTTATAATAATAAAATCGATTGACACAACATTAAAATATTTTTCCTAAGCTAATTAAAAATTTGTCTGGCACAATTCAGAGCGAGACTGTTCTTAGCCATTTAGCAAATTGAAGTCAAATCTTAGATAAAAATTTAACCGAAATATAAGTATTGAATAATAAAAGGCCTAAACAGTTCGACCGGCCCATTTCCTTAAAATTGTAATGATATGTACTATCGTCAGACATTTCTTGTTCTCTTCTTCTCATTCATTCTATTTATGAAATAGAGCATCGCAGATCCGAAATAAAAAATGAAATACTCATAATTGACGAAAGCTTTGAAAGAATTGGTTCAAGATCGAACTAACTCGGACCAGGAGTAGGCACTGCATCGGTCCAGAGGTAGGCACTGCATTGATCCAGAGGTGGGCACATCGAACAATTAGTACTGAATTGAAAAAAAAAAAAAAATCAAATTCAGAGACAGACACTTGCCTACTCCTAAGACAACATGGGCGGACATCGAACAATTAGTACTGAATTGAAAAAAAAAAAAATCAAATTCAGAGACAGACACTTGTCTACTCCTAAGACAACATGGATCCGCCCATGAACACATTCGTGCCAGAGCACCGGCTATTTTACTCTTTCTTTGATATCTTTTTCTAGAAAAGAGATTCTCTTTTATTAATTCTGTCTCCGGAAAGTATGGGTTTAAAAAAAGTATAGATGTGAAAGCACGATAAATTAATCTCTTCACATCTTATGTAATTAAAGACGATATTTTCAAGTCACCTAGAAAAAAGATTAAAGTTGCTTGTTTTTTTTTAAAAGCTTGGTAACGCTACCAAGTAAAAATAAAATAATTTTTTTTTTTAAAGTTGCTTGTTAACTTGAGTTTTACATGAGAGAATGAACATTGCAGCTGGGGATGGATGAAATATTATTTACTAATTGAGAGTTGTACAATCATTAATTTAATTTTACTTATCATTTTATAAGTACGGGAACAAAACAGAAACATCATTAGCACAGAAATAGTAGGGTCGAATTATATATATATATATAGAGTATGGCTAACATGCTTCCTCTAGAACTTCGGTCTCGTGCTTCCGGGAGCATATCTTAGTGTTTGATGTTCAAACAACAAATTCAAACCGTTAGATATTCAATCTATATTAAAATGTACTTGGAGACCAAATTTCAAATAATGTAAAATTTGGTCTCCAAGCACATTTCAATATAGAGATCACATCTAACGGTTTGAATTTGTTGTTTGAACATCAAACACTAAGATATGCCCCCGGAAGTACAAGGCCGAAGTTCTAGAGGAAGCACATTAGCCATACTCTATATATATATATATATAGCTGGGCTATGGTGAGTTGTGAAGTAAGATGTTATTTTTACTTCACGCTCATATTTTCAATTTGAAAATCCAAACAACCGATCCGAACCGCTCAACATGTTCTCTATATTGAAATGTGTTTGGAGACTAAATTTTACATTTTTTGGAATTTTTTTACTATTTATTAAGCCACTTTGAAAATCGCTGATCCGGTGGTCCAGAAATTTTTACTGTTTTTTAGTGTTCACAGTGGATCAGCGATTTCAAAGTGGCTTAATAAATAGTAAAAAAATTCAAAAAAAATGTAAAATTTAGTCTCCCAACACATTTCAATATTTAGAACATGTTGAACGGTTCAGATCGGTTGTTTGGATTTTCAAAATAAAAATATGACGTGAGTTTTACTTCACAACTCACCATAGTCTATCTCTCTCTCTCTATATATATAGAGTTGGGTGTTTATATATATATTAAAATTTTCTCAAATACTATACAAAAAATCAATGCTAATCAACAAAAGTAAAAAAAAAAATATATAGAGGTCAATTGATCCATGTAAATTCGCCCCTATATTAAATGTTTCGAGACCTCTTTGTTATAAACTTATAATTCATAGGTGAATGAGTATATTGAAATAAAATGGATGATAAATCATGCAACATGACACTAATAAATAAGTCCGACCACATATTATTGGGTATCTATAATAGACCATGTCAATGAAATTTTTTATTTTAAGTTAATTTTTTAAGGAAAATTCTAATTTGTCAAAATAGCCAAAAAAAACTTCATTTTCGTTGTCAGGAGCAGAGCTATGTATAGACTATAAGGGAAATTGCACTTCCAAAAGTTTGAGAACTAGTTATATTTTAGAAAACATTTGAGAAATTATGCTATTGTGACACCATTATCCAATTGGCTATCTTATTTTATAAGATTTTTTTATTGTTCTTTATAAGTATTATTATAATTAATTAAGATTGTTTTTTTAAACTTCACTTCTAAATTAAAAAATATTTATCGAAGAAATAATAACTTTTCAAGATAATATTTTTATTAAAAAAAGTTATTGCATTAACAAATTTTAGACGCAAATAGATATCTTTTCAAAACACTAAAAACTTATACAACGAAAAATAACACGATGAGTCACAAGAAAATTCTTGCAGAATGATACAAAAGAACTATATTACTTTAAAAACTTGTTAACGTCTTAGACATATTAAATATATTATCTTTAAGTAAGAAAAGAAATACATGAATATTAGAGTCACTCAATAAAAATAAATAAGGAAATAAAATTAGAATTGTACGAATAAAAATAATAATAAGACAGCATGTCTATAAGTTTTGAATCATAACTTTTTTTATATATTAATAATGTGTATCTGATATGGCACCAGGAAGGTTCTAAATAACAATTATCATGTCATCGCATAAATATTATAATAACTATAGTGTGAAAAACAGCTGATAGTGTTATAGCTTTTAAATCCAAAAAACTATAAGGTAGCTATTGTGTAGCTAGTCAACTATTTAGAAACCTGAGTACAAGCATAGTCATAAGATTTGCGAATTATTTGCGAATAATTTGTTTTTTTTTGTGATGCTGAACCGAACACTGAATTATCAGTTGACCGAACTTTGACCGAATTACTCTCAAATAATTCGTGAATTTTAAGAATTTTACGAATTTTTCTTGAATTTACGAATTATTCACGAACTTCCAGAATTTTTTTTGTTTTTTTGCTCCTTTGTATGACTGAGATATTTGGTTCGGATAATTCCGAATCATTTCCAAATTATATCCGAATTATTCACGAATCACGAATTTTTAACATTGCCGAATCGAATCCGAATAATTCATTTGTCACTGTGAGTACAAGTCCACATGCTTGTATGGTAGAAGGGTAAGACGGGTATTAAATGAAGTTAGCGGTGCCGAACTGAATTTGAGGCAGAGGCAAGTAAAATATATTCAATTGCGAAATCAATTAAAATGAACATGGACCATGCGAAAACAAAATATATCACCGCTCCTTTCCAGCCAATATGATCTCTTAAATTTATTTACTCAAGAAAGATATGATCTCATTGGAACTCCAAAATATTCTCAAGCTCAAGGTACCGGAGTAACCGGCTAATTTGAATTATTAGGAGCCGACAGGACCAAATACTCTGAACTTAGAACCGAGTGCGTGGGAACTATATATAAATTGTATAAATTGTACGTGTCTTTTCTTTTTTTTGAAAACTTGACTGATCCAGTCAAGGTTGAATTATCAGAAAGTACAAGAAATACACATCTTCTCCATTACAACTTTGAGGAGGTCTAAATCGAAAATGCCAAAGGAATTAGCAAAATTACCCCCTCTCATTTAAAGAAATGCTCAACAGAACTTCTCCCATAAGACACTCTCTTCCGCTATCCTATTTACCAGAATACTCGGAGGTACCTGAACACCCCTGAAGATCTTACCGTTTTTGTGCTTCTAGATGTGCCAGCACCCGCAGATGAATTTAGAAATCCATATTGGAATCTTTACCCCCGTGTTCCTCCTTGCAATCAGTATTGAGGCTTCCCAAATCTCGACTAAGGATGCATCATCGGATATAAAGAAGCCATAGCCCCAAATCGCAGCAAGCCGATTCCACACTTCTTTTGCATATGTACAGGTAAACAATAGATGTACCGATGTCTCCAGTGGTCCTGTTAGGCATGTGTGACACTGTTGGTCACATTGGAAACCTCTTTTCGCCAATACCTCATGTGTGAGGAGCTTCCCTCGCAACATGAAATAAGCGAATAATTTTGCATTTGGCGGCGCCTTGCACTTCTAGATTGCCATATATCTCCATTTGATCCCCCCCCTCCCGCCAATCATGGCCTTATACACTGAACTGGCTGAGTAAGATTCTGATTTTGACCATCTCCAACGCAATAAGTCTCTTTCATCAGTTAACTGAATTGGGGGGAAACATCATATATTAGCGGCAAGGCATCCCTCAGAGATATCGCGGGTATTGGAGGTCGTTGTAAGGTATTATCGGATTGGATAAGTGGCCTACCGCCCCATCCATCAAACCAAAAGGATAATGACCGACCGTCACCTATCTTCCAATTGCAACACCAGATGAATAAGCTCTTAATCTTAGCCAATTGATCCCAGAAAAACAATCCTCCTTTGATAAAGAATTTCGGTCCTTGTGGTACCATATTCTTGGCTTTGAGCTGTGTGGCTACCTGTGTCCAAAGAGGCTTCGGATTTGAGTACAGCCGCCACCACCAGCGAAGTAGAAGCGTAATGTTGCATAAGTGCAGGTCCGGTATCCCTTGGCCACCCCACTGTTTCGATATGCAAGCCGCATTCCAGTTTATTAAAGAAACCTCTCTTGCATTACCACCTGTTCTGCCCCATAAGAAACATCTCCGGACTATCAATCCGTGAAATTGCCCATTTAAGAAGCACGACACAGCCTATGAAGTAAATCGGGATCGAAGATAGGACTGAGTTGACCAAGAGCAGCCGACCTACTCTAGATAACAATCTCCCATGCCAATCGTCTAACCGGCATTCTATTTTTTCAATCAATGGCATTAATGACTCTCTCTTTGGGTTTTTGGTTGAAAGAGGCATGCCCAAATATAACATATGGAAGTTTGTCATTTGGCGGCCAAGAATTAGTCTCACAATTTCCTCATCATGAACATTAATAGGCATAAAAGAACTCTTAGAGTAGTTCACATTGAGGCCTGAGATCTTAGAGAAGAGCCTGAGAACCACTTTGACCGTAGTTAACACCTCAATATCGGCCTTGACAATTAAGGCAGTATCATCTGCATATTGGAATGCATTTATCGGCTGTCTTACTCTGTTGGTAATCGGTATTGCCAGGTTTTCATTGGCCCATTGAATCACCTTTTGAAACACATTGACAGCTATGTTGAAGAGCATGGGCAACAAAGGATCTCCTTGACGGAGCCTCTTTAAGGTGAGCAAAATAAGGCGATGGTTCGCCATTGATAAGCACTCTCAAAGATGAGGTCTGTAGAATGTTTCGGATCCACCAGATCCATAATACTGAGAACCCTCGATCCTCCATCACCTACATAAGAAATCCCAATCGACTGAATCAAACGCCTTTGTAAAATCAATTTTAATGAAAACGGCCTGCTGTTTGGCCGCTTCTATGTGGTGTAGCAATTCTTTGGTTGCAATGAAATTCTCCGTGATTTGGCGGTCTTTGATAAATGTCGTTTGTTGGGTAGAAATTAAGGAAGGCAGCACTTCCCCTAACCGGTTAGCAAGAACCTTCGAGATGAGCTTGGGTATGAGGTTGAGAATACTAATAGGGCGGTAATCTTGCACACTTATCGGATCATCCTTTTTTGCTATCATCACAATATTTGCTCTGTTTACTGCCCTTAGGTCTGCCCTATTGTGATAGAAGTCGTGCATTATTGAGGTGATTTCTGTTTTCATATCATTCCAATAGATTTGAAGGAATTCGTTGGTTAGACCATCCGGGCCCGAAGCCTTTCCCTTTGCTAGACCCATAACTGCCACTTTGATTTCATTCTCATTAAAAGGAGCCGCCAGTGCTTGCAAGTTCATAGCTGTTGGATACAACCTTTTAGGGTCAAAAGGCAACACCTGAACTTGAGTCCCAAGGATGCCTCTCATGTGATAAAATAACAGTTGCCCTATAGATTTCCCCTCCGTTAGTTCAATCCATTGGTGGTTAACGGCCATGATCTTGTTGGAGTTGTGTTTAGCTGAGGCAATTGAATGGAAGTATCGAGTGTTTCGGTCCCCATTCTTCAACCATCGCAGTCTGGCTCTTTGCTGCCATTTAAGCTCAATATTTGTAGCCAGTTCAAAGGCCCATTCCCTTATTTTTTTTGTCTCAGAGAGAATTCTCTGGCATCTAACCGGCGTTTTTCCTCTAATCTGTCAAAGAACAGAATTTCTCTGTTGCAAAAGTCTAGTTGAGGGTCCATCTTATTAAACTTCTGAGCATGCCGAAGCCACCTTATTATGAAAATCGGTCAGCTGCCTTGAGGGTTGTGCCCAGACCCGTTGAACCGTCAGCCTAGTCTCTGCATATCGGAGCCAGAAATTTCCATTCTGCGGGTTCTCGGTTTGGTGTTGTTCTGTCTAAAAAATAGTTGCAAGGGGACATGATCCGAGACAACCATTGGCAAGGCCTTGAGAGAGATGATCGGAAAATGTGAAGACCAGTCACTTGTTATGAATATTCGGTCGATCTTCGAGAATGAAAGCGCCGGCCTTTTGTTTGTCCATGTGAAGGATCTGTTTTGGAGCTCAACATCGATCCAGCCCTGCTCTCTAATTAGATCATTAAACAAGTTCATTAGAGATAATCCTCACATGTCACTAGAGCGGTCAATTAACCATCGCACCACATTAAAGTCTCCTGCCACAATTCAAGGACTGAATATAAAAGAGGAAAGGTTATGTAATTCATTCAAAAATTCTACTTTACGGTCCTCAACACTCGGGCCATACACGTTTGTAATGGTCATTACAGCCGCTGAGTTTGATTGTTTTAAGACCACAGTGATTGTGTTATTTGTAGTCCAACTCGATAGCAACTTGTAATTCTTCCTCCAAGAAATTACACAGCCCCTTTAGTGTTTTTTGCACAGATATAAGCCCCAGTATGATCAAAGTTTGGCTCAAAACGCAGGAAGCCAAGTTGATTATTGTCAGTGTCACAAAAAATCAAATAGATTATAAATGTAAACAGCAAACTATAAATATGAAAAACAAAACGTCAAAATTTAACGAGAGAGCACTTACCACTTTTTTATAAGTTACATAAATAAACTATAACCAAACTAGGGTGAAAACGGAGCGGATAAGATTCGTATTCGAAAATTAAATATAATATTTGATATCCGAATATCCGTACGAATATAGATATGGAATTACAGATATAGTTGTAAATTTTAATTATTTATATTTAACTAGTAGATATATACGCTAAACTATATAGTTTAAGAGTGATCGCTATGGTACTATGCATATTACGGATTGGTTCATACTACATATTAATATTTTTGTTTAACTGAGGCTATGGTATATATTATGCATAGCGCGGATTGATCCGTACTACGGATCAAGTTTTTTTGTTTTTAAAATTCTAACGGTCGAATAAAACGCAAGAATGTCAGACAAACATTTTTTTTGTAATACACAGTACAACAGTAATT
This sequence comes from Carex littledalei, assembly GCA_011114355.1. Classification (NCBI taxonomy): domain Eukaryota; kingdom Viridiplantae; phylum Streptophyta; class Magnoliopsida; order Poales; family Cyperaceae; genus Carex; species Carex littledalei. The sequence continues at coordinate 6,623,782 of CM022092.1, read as the reverse complement.
TCATAAATCTCTCATAATTCTTGTTAGATTATACATAGTGGAATAAAAACGGAATAAAACAAATCTGGTATTCTTCTATTTGATTGTTATAATATCATACCAGTTTTATTCCGTGTTAGATTTCTAATTGAATTATATAAACAATATTAATCCTTGGAGATTTATAGAATTGTACCTATTTAAATTTTACCTCGGCAATGTATATTATAAAAAAATAATTAACTGTGGTGCGATTAATATGTTGTCATATTGTAATTATATGGGACGTGATGAAAGCAGCGCTACTTTATTATTTTAAAATTTAACTTCTTATCAAGATCTTAACAAATATAATCAGAGTATCTATTTACATGATATGACATTCTCGTATTGTGATGTGTTTGCGTGTCTACACGCAACATGTTGTGCTGTGACATGTTATCAAGATCAATTTGTGTGACACATCGTACTGTGTCAACTTCAATTAAAAATAATTACATCACGTAAAATAATATATCACAATTCATGTGACACGTTATTTATGTCAACTATTTGTGACGGATCTCAATCACGTCGTGGTTTTCCTTCTCTACCAGCATTTGTGCCTTTCTCTCATTATCACAAAATGAACGGATAAAAAAAAGAAAGATATTTAGATGAAACAAGGAATAGAGCAAGAATAAAACTAACTTCAAGATTGAGAATAGTAGCTAACTCAATATTTTGTTGGGTTAGTAGAATAGTGAGAAAACTCACAAAAAATAAACAAATAATAGTCTATATTTGCTAATTCAAACACTCAAATTGAGAATAATAGTTTGAAATATTACTAACTCGAGTTAGTGACTTATTTTTCACCCATCCAAATACACCCAATGAGAGAAATGGAGAAGCAAAGAAGAAATTGAGGGCTTTTAGTGACGATTCGGATATAAAGGACGGCTCAATTAAAAAACGCAAATAAATCTATACCGTTGGGATGAATGATTTGATGGGAAATGAAATCTTTGGATGGAGGTCGATAGTTTCATAGTTTAGATTTTAGAGCCTAGAGGTACTGTAGACTGTAGTGAGGGAATTCTATAATTATTCTTCATAAAAGAATAAACTACCAAACTCGGGGACCACTAGCCGAATAGGATCATGGCCGTTGGTTTGTTGAGCTCTCAGCCGCAGATGTGGTGCCACGTGGTTAAAGCGATAAGGGAGAGGTGTGTATTCATGTCAAGAGCAAAGAATATAAAGAGATTCTAAATTGCTAATATTAATAACGAGGTTAATTGTCAGCCAGGTCCGGCTAAGCCTCAATAGTCGGCACCTGACTCGCGTGAGTTGCACGTGGGGGCCCAGTACTGTAATCAAAAAATATAAACAAAAAATATACTATTTTATGTTTAGCCTGCTGCAGTGAAGCCTGGATCCGTATCCTCCCAGGTATCTGAGAGTAAATCTGAGCCGAGAGTAAATCTGGGCCGTCCGTTTCAGTCAAGTTCAGTCTTTAACCTGGGAGGATGCGAATTCGTGATGCCTACCCACTACTGTCCCACCTTCGACTTGTTGTGCTGTTCTTCTGTGGCTTCTATAGTGCAGCTACACTGTTGCTGCATGATGTTTGCATCTTCTTTGCCCCTTTTCCTCCAATCATCATTTCCGACTTTTGCCACGTAAACGCCACTTGAAACAAAGTAACAAACGATGTTCTAATCCAGTCAAGAATTCCAAGGGTTATTTCCTCCACACACACACACACACCCCTGTTTCTTTCCCTTTTGTTTATTTCAGGCTGTAATAATTGATTGATGGATAAAGAGGTCATAAAAAAAATTACCTGTTAATCTTATTTTATTAAATTTGGTAAGATGGATATGAATAATAATATTATTCATTACGTTAAAAATAAAATAAACGGAGTAAAAAAATTCGTTAATTTCAAATAAAAAATAGATAAATTACTTTGTATATATTACCCTGTAGGATAATAATAAATATGAAATTATAATAATTCTTTACTTCTGCATATTACTATACAATATTTATTATGATGATGAATCTGATTATACAATATTTTATTTAATGATTTATAAAAATATTATTTATACTATATTTCATATTATTTTATTTGGTCAATAATTTATAATTATTTAAAATAATGAGATCAATAATTATAATTTTAAATTTTATAATACCATGATGTGTTTAATATATTTGTTTATTTGTATATCTTTTGGTTAGATTATGTAGATAATCAATTTATTCGATAATTTTTCATTATTCATCCGATCTGTTAATCTTAACGGGGAAGCATATCCAGCTAATTTAACGACTGCAACTAGAGTATGAATAAGATATATCACTATTTATGAAACTTCTAACTTTCTGCAGTATTCTCCCCTTTAACTTCTTCACAATATCTCATATGTGACAATTTATTCAAGACCAGCTTCTTTTGGTCGACTTTTATTTCACAGTATTGACATTTGACATCATTTCAATAAGAAACGACAAAAATATATTAAGCATAGTTTATCCATTTTAACATAATAGACGTTACAATTATTAATTACTGCTCTATTTTAGTTTAGATTATAAATTATTCGATCCTCATAAAATTATATATTTTTTGCCAAAATTTGTAGATTAATAAAATATTTCTTGAAATCGAATTCTATTCTGGACTTGTGCGTTTAACGAGTGGGATCCAAACCATTTGACTGGCCTGAGAAGTTGGGCCGACAGATCTGGGCCCACTAAACCTATGCAAATAAATTTTGGGCTCAATCTCAAATCCCATCAATGCAAGTATCCCAAATTTAAAGGCAGATGCCGCAGATCCATCAACTTTAGAAAATATAACCCTTCTGCATTTTCAGTTCTCCGGGTATAATACGAAATTAGGTGCTCTCACAAATGCAAAACATATATATAAAGTAAAAGAACACACTAAGGGAAATAGAAAATATAAGAGGAGCTTTGCTGCCTTGAGCACAAACTTGGTTATAGTACATTGTTTGACACCACACACTGAGTGTATTGCTTAGTCCAGATGCCACTTGCCCCTACTGAGATTCTCCTTGCTTCTCCAAAATGATAGGACCTCATAAAACTAAGAAAAAAATAAGTGATGCAAAGGTGTATGTTTCAATAAATGAAAAATAAAAAGAAATTTGAAAGTATGAAAAATTATGTATTAGGATTATTTTAAAATTTATTACTTTTTGTTTTACTTGTTGAATAAAATCAAAATATCATCATTTTCACATGGATCTATTAGAATATATAGCCCCTCTAAATATCTCTTTTATGGTGCTAATTAATGTAACAAGTTAATTGATATTACTCTATGTGTTGACAAAAAGTGAAATTGGAACTACAACTTTAGATTCATTTTTTTGTTAAATTAACATGATATATATAAACAAAATTAAATTGGACAAGGCGTACGTGTCTATAACATTTGTTATACAAATCCTATGCTTTAATTAAGGTTGTTGGATGTCTAAATTTTTTTAGTTGAACGCTATTTCATCTTCTTACACTTTGCAAATCAACAAGTTTAAGTTCACATCATCATACATTCAGACTGGTGCTAGACTACCTGTCCCAATGCTAGTACATAAGCGCGATATAGAATACTAACTACCAATTTATCAAAATTAAGCTATTGTACAAATTAACATATACATATCTGGACATGTGGAAATTAAATCCTGGTCTTTTATGTTTCTTTAAAGAAAAAAAATGAGGATCATGCCCTTAAACTTTGTAGTGATTTGATAATACTGAGGATACTTACAATCAAGTCCAAAAAAGTTCCAAAACTAAATTTAAATCCGTAATATTAAGCATCATAATTTTATATCAGAGGTCATGCATGAGACATAAACAATTAAAAGTTTTTCCAACAAGATGAATGATAACACTACTAGCACACACATATATATATACACCATCCGATTTCATATCAATGATATGCACATCACATTGATCATACTGTTTTAAATATAAAATTTGTTTTGTCCATATCGTGAAGTTAAACTTTCTATCAACGAATTCAAGTCTGTATTTATAATCTACAGACTACAAAATCGAAAGTTGAATTTTCAACAACAATAAAAGCTTACACTCATGAACCCGTCGCTTTGAACCGAACCAAATCGTTTGAGAAGCCGACAAAACTCTTCATGGTCCATCTCCTCCAATTCCTTCATGATCTTCTCTTGCTCTTCAGTTGAAGAAGTTGATGACGACGACTCATCGAACCTGGGTACTTCTGAACTATCCAATTCAATGCACTCTGGTTTGTGATCTTCAACTGGATCAACAATTTTCGGCGTGCAACTTTCGTCGAAGGAATTGATAGGTAAACGAGATAGCACGGATGAGAGAAGATAAATGGTGAATAGTGCGAAAGCTAGGGGTAAAAGCAGGAAAAAGGCCAAGATGGAGAATATAATAAGAGAGAGAAAAAGGGAAGGGAGGGTTAAAAGGAATAAAGAGAGGATCAAAGAGAGCTTACATGTCTCCATTATGGACCCATGGCTCTGTGTTTGCGAAGTAGGCATGACTCATCCGAGGTGGAGAGAGAGAGGGGGGGTTTCTATATTCTTGCTGACGGTTTAGCTGACACGTGGAAGCAAACGAGGACAGAAGGATGGAACGTGGTTTGGGTTCCCTGCAAACGTGTCGCATTAGTCTGATTTTCATTTTTGCAACCTTTTCTATTTTACAGAGAATAGCTAAATAGTGATCTTTAAGTAATAGACCCGGTTCATTGTTAGCGGCCGAGTTCGTGATTTCAGTTTAAACTCTACATTTTCTTTCAGGCCCAAAAGAACATAAAAAGAAGGCCCTTAAGTCTTAATGATTTCGCATCTTAAATAATAGGCCTGTAAAGGCCTAGGTAAGAATTAAAGTCAAGTGCATTTCAATAAAACTGAAATAAAATGGTGGGTCCACGTATTCACCGAAGCAATATATCTAGGCCCAATAATATTCTACGCCTTCGTGTGGATTGAGAAACCAAAACCGGATAAAGATGAACAGAATAAAAATCCGTGTCAGAAAACTGTCGGTGGGTCCTGACCTGTGGGCCCACACCATAGCCGCGTAGGGGCCAATCCCACGAGGAAGCGGAGCCCTTCGGATCGGAACCAAGTGAATCAAATGAGATCGGGTCACGTGAGGGTGTTTGATTCACTGACAGTGGGCCACCTCCGCACGCGCCGTGACGGGACAGGTCAAGCCCGAGTGAACCACATGCGCTCCTTCTGGCCCCGCTCTTCCCCCACGTGACTGCCTACTCACGACTCACGAGATTTCGATAGCAGGTCCTCTGTCTCCCTCCTTTGCACGTGCCTCTCTTTCTCTTTTTTCGCCATTTATTGTTTGGGCCTTGAGGGTTGAGAACTATTTGATTTGTCGTTACTCTTCCTCTTGTTGAAATGTCATTGGCGGAGCAAAATGTGTGCATAAATAGCAAAAAGAAAATGAAATCTGAACTTTATAAATATTTGGATCTTTTTCTTAGACTTTTTTTCTGTTGGAGGAGAAGGGTGTGCTTAAAACAAATTAGATGGACTAATTGTCAGTTTTACCATTTTGTAGTTGCATTTACTTACTTTTTCCTTACTTGCGTGCGCACTTGTTGAAAAAAAATAGTTTTTTTTTTTGTTTTAGTTTCTATCAAACCTTAATAGGGATTACAGGGGTACATTACATACTCTAAATTTTTCGGTAGTATATTGCCCGTCATAATCATACTATGTCCAGATATATATTCAATACATGTTAATATTACTGCACAACCTCAAAAAACATTTATATTCACATATAGAAATTATTAATTAAGAAAGATTAATAATGTGCAGCATAGTCCCTCGGAAGTACAGACTGCTAGTGTTTTTCTTAATTTAGAGATATCTGAATCATAATTATCTTGACAATGTTAACAATGATTTTTAACAAAATAAATAAAAGTAATTTTTTAGATATCTTGCTCGACATATATATAAAATAACAATTAAATTGCATGTAATTGGAATATTTTTTTTGAGGATTCATCAACAATTGTTAATTTGAATTGTTGAGGTTCAAAATCACTTATCTGTACGGTAAATATATATTATTATTTTTTATGGGTGTAATATTTGAATAGAGGAGGGATCCAATTACACTATTTTATGGTGACACATCTTGACACCATATGTTTATGAGTCATTTTACGATTTTATAGTTTAAACCAAGGTTCTAAATAGCGATTATAGCGGCATAGCGGGGAGCCAAAAAAAAAAGCTATCGCGAATAGCGTAGCTATAGCGAAAGCTATCCTACATAGCGTTTTTTTTATTTTCAAAAATTTTATTTTATATTTCTACTAATAATAAACATATGTAAAGTCTCATAAGTAACAAAAACACCAAATTGATTAAGAAGTTCTAATATTCACATTGAACCAATACAAAGTTCAAATTGTCATTCAAAATATCTCTAATTCATAAACTATCGATATTATAGACCAACGCACATTGTTCAAGTTTATTGATATTATAGACCCATCTAATTTAATTTCGTTTTGGACCTTAAAGCCCATTTAAATTGCAAAACAAATAAATAATAATAAGCCCATGTAGCATAGCGGACCGCTATTCCGCTACGCGCTATGCGCTATAGCGGCCGTAGCTCGATTAGCGTAGTTTTACCCCGTAGCTTAGCTTTTTAGGTCAAAAACCGCTATAGCTAGCTATTTAGAACCATGGTTTAAACAGTCGATCCAAACTGTTTAAGATGATCTCTATATTAAAATGTGCTTGGACACAATTCTAATGTGTTCAAAATAAAAAAAAAAAAAACGTAAAATTTGGTCTCCAAAGTCCAAGCACATTTTAATATGGAGATCATGTTGAAATGTTCGGATCGACTGTTGGATTTTGAAATAAAAAAAATGACTTATAAACATATAGTGTCAAGATGTGTCACTATAAAATTGTGTAATTGGATCCCTCCTCATTTAAATAATATAAATTATGCATGAAACGTAAGTTTTAATTACATAATTTTAATTCCATATTATTTAATTTATTAAATAAAAAATCAAATCCCTCAAAGAATAAAATAGGTAACTGACTCAAATCAGTGTTGTAAATGGCTTAGTTATTATTCGGCACAAGTCAGTTTTCACTATTACCTACACCCACTGCACGTTTACTATTTGACTAAATTAGATAAAAATAAACAAATCGTTTTGACACAGAAGGCGGCGGGGCACAAACCAATTTTGTGGCAGTGAACTTCTAATCTAACTTTTAATAAATAGAACAAAGCAGATGTTTACTAATATCTTTAGTCGGTCCAGCTAGGACCACGAAATAACAAACTTTATTAAATCTCACCGTCGGTTAAGGCGTTAACTACATTTGACGGCGTCTGCCCAGTTAATAAGCCGTTACCGTTGAATAAATCATGGGTAGCGACAACAGACCTAGCGGCCTAGTAGGGCCCACGTTGAGGGAACACGCGCAGACACGTGTCAAGGTGGAGACAGCCGAAGGATCTATGCACGTGAGAGCCAACTGCTCCTTAGCTCACGTGCCTTCTCACCCCACCTCACGACAGTGACGTTGCTTTACTTTCTTTGTATAAGGACATTTATATGCACCAGTTCCACATTTAATTTGTACACCCATTTTTTCAGATTTAATTACACAAATAAATTGTGCTTGAAAAGTTGAAAAATAATCTGTGGAGAGACTTGAGAAATATTATAAATATTTAGATAATCAAATAATTTAGCAGTATAATTAAAATTTGGGACAATGATAAATTTATCTATCGATGAATTACTAACCAATATCAGAGAATAAAGAAATATGTATTAAAAAATATTTAGTTTGGTATTAAATTTGGTAAATTTCAATTCAAATTAGCAACAACTTAATACGAGATCATAATATATAGTTATTGCATTGTCTAGTATTAGATGCGAAAGGAAATCAAATGAGATATAAATAGAAATCAAACTACTAAATGAAAATGTTGGACCCACTACCAGCAACAGATGAACTCCGCAGTAATTAATTTAAAATTAATTAAAGAATTATTTTCACCGCGGGAGCTTATGCACCGTCTCATTGTATTGCTTCTAAATCTAAACTAAGTATCCACGTTGAACGGTTGAGTTATATCGTGCTTCGATCGTGCGTTAAGGCGGACTCAAATCACCCCTTTCTCTCTCTCTCTCTCTGCCCTGCTCTCTCTGTTTTTAAAAACATGGCAATAATTTCTTACCATATTATTAATATCGTATTTCCTTGATACACCTTTCTAAATTTCTCTTCAGCCTTTTCGTAATCAACTAAGGCTCGTTTTAGGTTACTACCGAAAGTGAATAAACAATCTCTTCTTCAACATCTTTAATCTTCTTCTACTTCTTTCAAGTTCTCAGAGGTATTTCTTGCTAGCTATTTTTTTATAATTTTCTTGATTATCTTTTTTTTTGTGAATTTTGTATCGCTAGTGGATATTTTTTATTTTTCATCTTTTTTTATATAAGAATATAAAACCGTCTAGTCTTTTATGTGGGAGATCATTAGTTCAAAGCCTATATAGAGAAATTATTGTTGTAATAACAGGTATGAAATTTCAATTTCAAGCTTATATAATGAAAAGATTAAATTCACACCTAGTGCAGGATTTAAATGTTGAAAGTGTTGCATGAGTACTTCAACGTAGGTGTGGAGCCATTATGGCCTCACTTTACGCACTTAAATAAACCTGGTTCACAGGTTGTCCGTCCCATCGTGGGACCCACACAGCACCCAGCGTGAGTTGGCCACGTGAACCGGGCGGTAGGAGAGAACCTTTTTTCGTTTTTCCCCTCACGTGACAGCCGAGAAAGATCCGCCAATAGTACACTGACGCGTGTATCCTTAATGGCCTAGATACAAATTGGCGACTGGCGAGATCAATGGAAACATCAAACATGCAGCTTAATTAATTTGTTGGATTATTTTTTCATTTGAAATTATAATAGTTTACTGATCCCTAAACTGATACCTTAAAGAAGAGAGAGGGAGAATGTCTAGTATCAGAGCAGACAGTAATAAAGTCCACTTAGCCCTTTAAATTAATTATGCCTAGATGAAGAGTCTATGATTAGATCAATATTATTTTAAACTTAGCTTGCTTGTTTATGTCTAATGTGATAGGAACCTTCCTTCCTGCTGGTGATCATGCATGTGCATTGATGTTTAAATTTGATTGGAATCTTCATCTCTGTCATGCATGCATGATGCATGCCTTTATCTCCCTTTTCATTAATCAACAGGAATTACCTTGTCACGAGCTGTAAACAAAAGAAAATTATATATACAAATAACCAATCATTTATTAAAAAAATTAATAAAAAAGTAATTTCTCGACCGACATCATCCAAAAGTACATCTGCCTTGCATGGTTTTTGTGTTACTTCTGAAGGCAATTTTTTTTTAAAAAGAAGAAGAAGAAACTTTAGAATATAAATAATTAGTTGTATGCATGCTAACAAATTATCGCTCTGTTTTGTTTTTAATTTTTGAAAGGCAAAATGTAAAAAACGCAGGAGTGAGTCTATGGTACTATGCATATCACGGGTTGGTCTGTAATATGGATTAATTTTTTTGTTTTCAAAATTCTAACGGTTGATCCAAACCGTTCAACATGATTCCCATATGAATATACTTATAGACCGAATTTTATATTTTTTAGAATTTTTTTACTATTTTTTAAGATATGTAGAAAATCACTTGATCTGAAAATTCTGGACCATCCAAAAATAGTGATTTTCTATCTAATTTAAAAAATATTAATAAAATTTAAAAAAATCTAAAATTTGGTCGGCAAGTACATATTTATATGGAAATCATGTTGAACGGTTCGGATCGACCGATAAGATTTTGAAAAAAAAAAAATATTGATCCGTATTACGGACCAAATCGTGATATGCATAGTAACATAGATTCACTCAAAGCACAAAGTGTCAAAAGATAACTAGACAATAATTGCCATCACGATAAAACGGTGCTTTCCATTTTGGCTAATTGTAGGAGTCATGTGACTCTATGATTGTTAAGAGTCACTGTACAATATATAAATAGATTTAACAACTGGCAAGCTTTGATATTTACAAATTTCTCGGAAGATATTAAATTCAATCAACTTGAACTGATGGGAAAAAAGAAGCCTGTTCCATCTAGGTATGCACAGACAGTAAATAAATAAAAAATAAAGGTATAGATCCACTCGTAATGTTTTAAAAATTACCTCGTAATATTTAAATTAATTATAATAATAAATGCAGTTCGAATATATAAAATTCCGGATATTTTTTTGTGTATTATTTTAAGCTAACTTTTTTTTGAAATAATAATGAGACATGTGAGCTGGTGGCTTACTATAAAATGAGACGTGGTAATGTGGTAGTGGTGGAAACATGCATTAGCTCAAAAAGGTGTGTTTTTATAATATGAAGGAAAACGAACATGGACAAACAGAGGTGCTTAGTTGGAATTGGAATGGGTGGAGTGTAACGGGGAAAAAAAAATATGCGATCTAGATTTGTGGATAGGAGAATAACATGGCAATTTTTTTATGATATGATTGGTACAAAATTGTTTCTCAGCGGAGGATATTTTTCTGTCTCTCTTAAATTTGAAAATGAGTAAGGTCAATTGGTTTTTTATAATTTGTTCTTTTTCAGAGATCTAGTGTCAGTAAATCATGAATTATGGTCACGCTTGTTTTTTATATTTCTCATCTGTTCCAGCCTAGGTACCGGTTTTTAAAATTACACACAGCATAAACTAGCCGTTTAGGTTAAAATCATAATCGTGTTCTTCATTATTTAAATAGGGTGTATTAACTTAATAATTTAATTGATGAATTACAAATTGTAATTTAAGTTTCTTTAAATTTGATACATGTTCTATTTAAAACATGAGAAATGTATGCATAACTTGTTTGCATAATTTGAATAATATTTTTTAAGATATTAAATAAATGTATTGTCATTTTTTATATAAGCTAAGAGTTATTACGTAGCATTCCCCCTTTAATGGGAGATTTCAATAATTAATTTTTATCATCCGGTCAAATAAAGATAAGAAAGTAAAATTCGCAAAGGCTTAAATAGCGTTTATCGCATCATAGCGGAACGGCTAAAAAAACGATGCTATTTTTATGATCTCCATATTAACTATTCTTAGAGACCAATTTTTTTTTTTTTTACCATTTTTTAAGATAGTTACAAAATCATTAATTTCGGATGGTCCATAAACAGTGATTTTGTACCTATCCAAAAAATAGTACAAAATTAAAAAAATATATCAAATTTGGTCTTCAAGCACGTTTAAATATAGAAATCATGTTGATCGGTTCAGATCGACTGTTGAACTTTAGAAACTGAGATAAATTTAGAATGTGAGGCATGATGAGACATGAGACATTTTAACTCTCTACTCTTATCATTTGAATAAAAAAAACAATATATGAAATAAATATTCTCTGTCCAACAAAAAAATAATGTAATAAAACAATTTTCATTAATTAAATGAATCTGTAAATTATAGTGAAAAGTTAACAGCAATCCTGAAAGCCATAAGCTTTATGTTCTACCAGGTGTCCAAACATGTGAATAGAAAAGCCACCGCCAAGCACTAAATTAGTCTGTCAACTAGCTAATTATATTACAAATTATGGCACCATGTGCTCTGTCTTGAATCTGCTCAATTGTCTGGACGTGCTTTTCATTCGGATTTCTTGAGATTGTTTCTTCAGATATAATACTTATGCTATGTAGAAATAAATAAAATCTATCATGTATGCGCCCAGTGAATTAACCATAGAAATAATAAAATTTGAACTAATTAATCTTTATAAAGCACCACTTAGGCATGCATATAAAAAGTAAACATGTAAAACAAAAGTAGTGGTTTGACACTGCCCGGGGGCTGCCCGAACCCGGTCCGCCCGTGCCCGGGGTACCCGTACCCGAGCGCGGGTATACCCGGGTAAACGGGTACACGGGTACGGGTCTCAAACGGGCAGGTCACCTATTTTTGGAAAAAACCCGGGTGTACCCGTACCCGCCGTACCCGAACCCGAATACCCGTGTACCCGAACCCGCCCCGGGTGTACCCGCACCCGTGTACCCATTTTTTTCAAAAAAATTTCCCTCCCCCCAAATAGTAATTGGTTCAAATCAATCAAACCGGGTGGGTCCCACCTGTCATTTCAAAAAATTTCAAAATTTTTAAAGTAATTGATTTAAGATATTTTTTATTTATATTTTATTTAACCTATTAAAAATAAATGAACGTTTAGAAAATATATTATCAATTTAAAATGAACGTTTACAAAATATATTATCAATTTAAAATGTAAACTACAAATTTCGAGATATAAATAAATTATGAAACTATATAATTAGAATGCCGACATTTTTATTAATATCCAAAGTTTAATACAAATTATTAATTATGTTGAATATTAATATCCAAAGTTATATTACTTCTTTTGATATATAATTAGCATATTTATACTGAAATACGCTAGATTAATTGAAATTATGTTGAATAACACCATATTACATTACATTACGCTAAAATACGGTAAATTACGCTAAATTACAAATGAATAGGGAGGATATCTTTCACTGAAAAGGCAAAAAACGGCGATGAAACTTCAAACGGTCATAAAACGGCGCTCGAGTGTCCGATTTCAGCAAATGACCACTTTTCGGAAAGCTTGCGAAAATGCGCATGCATCCGTGCCCACTATGTTGGATTTCGAAATTCAGAATCGCCAAAAAACAAAGGGAAGAGCCTCAAAACTTGAGTTGAAGTTTCCGATTAAGATTTTCATTTCTATCATTCAATCCAAGTAGCTCAGTAAATTAGTTACATAATGAACTTGCAGATTACCAATTTTTACTATTTTTGGAATTTTTTCACTATTTTTTATGATTCATAAATGATGAGCAAAATCAGTCTACTATAGCGTAATTTTGTGTAGTTTAGTGTTTTTTTTACCGTATTTCAGCATAATTAGCGAAGTTATTGTAATTTAACGTAATTTAGTATAATTGAACATAATTTATTGTAATATAGTGTAATTCAACATAATTTCAAGTAATCTAGCGTATTTTAGTATAAATATGCTAATTATACATCAAAAGAAGTAGTATAACAAATAATTTAAACAAAAATTTCAAATTTTCAGAGTTAGGTTTCAATAGTTAGGTTTCAATATTTTGTTCTTCATAGTCTCTCTCTAAAAAAAATGGAGTAAGCCGGCCAGAAAATTGCCAGTTTACCTAAGCCGTTCATTTTCTGGCCGGCTTGGGTATTTTTAGCGAAAGTTTGGAAATCTGGGCATAATTAATAATTTGTATTAAACTTTGGATATTAATAAAAATGTCGGATTAGAATGAGAGTTTGAAAATAAAATAAAATTACTCGTGTAAAGAAATAAATAATTAGACTTGTACTTAGCCGAATAAATATACAAATTTTCGCACAAATAATTTTTATATATAAGTTACAAATTTTATTTATTTAGGAATTATAAAGATGTGACTTGATAATTTTATGTATATATATATACAATATTTGATATTGAACTATTCAGATTTTAAAAGTCGAATTATAAACACGTGACGTAATAATATTCGTACGACACTGTAAAAAAAACAAGAAAACAAAACAAAAATTTTTGGCAGAAACAGAAAAAAAAAACCCCGTCTACCCGTTTACCTGAGACGGGCACGGGTTTGAAACGGACAGGGCAGACTTTAAAAAAAAAAACCGGTCTAATCGTGCCCGTTGTACCCGCTACCCGTCCCGGGTTTTGCCCTGCCCGGCCTGAGGTACCCGAGAGCAAATGCCTAAACAAAAGTAAAGAAGACATTACTGAATTAATTAAGTAGCACCAACTTTTCCCCAAACGACAACAGCTTACATTTTCTAGCCGGTAATCATTTTAGAAAATTTTCCACCGCCTCCATCCAAAGAAGTTTGATAAAATACTTCATAGGCAATTAGTGCCTATCTTACAATTAAGCATACCAACCAATTGAGCCGCTTCATCATTCCCTGTATTTTGAGGGACTAATTCGTAATTAACAATGTTTATATTTAGCTCAGATATCTTCATAGAAGTTTTTAAGCTCGTTAGATATTTTCTAACAGAAGACCAGGGGCGGAAGGAAGAAGAGAGAATGGAGGTTAATTGTTTTTTATTTTTTTTATTTTTTGTATTGATGATTTTCAATATAATTTAGACTAAAATGATATGATATTGTAAAATTGATCTCATTTTCTATGTAAAATTTTATATAATTGACTTCTATATATGTTTGATTCCTACAGTACGAAAGTCTGGCTCCACCTCTGCAGAAGACCATCTGATTTTATAACAAATTAGAATCATTAATTATACGGGATGTTGCAAAGAATTCAAATACATGTGTAACTATTTCGAATTATTTGTAATGGATTATGTAATGAATTGAATGAACGTAGGATATGGTTTAGAATAAGTACAATACATTATCTTTTGAAAAAAATTGTGCTCTTTCTTTCTCTGTAAGGTGTAAGGACCAGTCTTTTTCCAACTAATTATAAAGTTATTCAAATGAGAAAAATGTTTTTTTAGTCTCTTTCTCTCTCTTACTAGACCTTTGAGACAGTTGTTGCAAATCTAGTGATTTAGCCTTAAATTCATCGTAGTGGCTAGTGAGAACGCACAATGAATTAGAATAGTCATATATAGAATGTTTGTTGGAGTGATACAAGTCTTGTATAGGTTTATATTGATATTTTGTTTTTATCATTTTTATTACAAATTTTTTTATCGGTGCAAGCTGGGATGAAACTAGAAAAAACCATGATAGTGGATGCTGAAATTTTAAAATGCACAAGTATGTGGTAGATGATATTTGAATTCAAGTTTCTATAACTATAAAATATCGTTCTAACTACTACGCTACAAGTAAATATTTAATATTTTACAATGGGGTTGGTCTATGTAAAATGTTTAAAAATAAAATAAAATTTATTTAAATTTTAATATAACATTACTAAAATTTTAAAATCATAGAAATGACTTAGCACCCCTAGTCGGGTATGTTTGGTTGGATTGAGAATTGGCTATTTTTTGGATTAGGCTATTCGGAATAGCTTATTCGGTGTTTGGTTGGGTTAGAATAGCTAGAATAGACTATTTCTAAGAGTTTGGAGATTTAGCTATTCTATTAAGACAAATAATAGCTATTCTTATTTTGTAACCAAACATACTCGTAAGTGCAAGTGGTACAAAGTTTTAAGTTTTTATCTTTTAAAGAAAGTGAAAGACAAACTCCAAAGTGCTATATCAGAAATTGTAAGGTACAATTTTGTGTTACGGTCACAAGCATAAACTTGACTTGATCGGTCATTCTAAATAACTTTTTAAAACTCCCTCATAAAAAATTATTTGTATACTTGTTAGCTTCTAACAAGGTTTCAAAAAAAAAAATTATTTGTTCTCTCTTTCTATCTCTTTATATATTATTTTTTTATCTCTCTTTATATATATATATATTATGAAATATATTATTTTTCTTAGTTTGTACATGTTTGATAGTTTTTTTTTAGCACGGTGCACAATTTGATTTGGTTTGGTTTCATAATTTAATTATAGAAAAGGGACCAATTTCGATTTTAAAACTTCCTTTTTAGGCTGTTATTTTGGAACAACATTTTTTACTACTATTAATAGATATCTTTCGTGACCTGTGTTACTGTGTAGCAAGTCAAGTAAATATTTGTCTTTTATTTTAATTATTATTGTGTGTAAGAATCAGTATAAAGTTTTGTCAAAAAATATACAATAATCTTTTGAGCTAGATGCACTTGAGGAGAAAATTCAAGAACTAAATGAAACCTAATTTTAGTCAAGAATAGGCGCCTCTATGCCCGAATTTTTTATTAATATCATTCTTAAAAGAAACAAATTTGACAAATTTTAAATCTATCAGGACCGCAACGACAAATAGCGACTCTATTTTTGGGGGGCCGCTATTTGTCGTTGCGGCCACCGCGAAAACTAAAAAACCCCAAAATTTGGATATGATTCGGTTGATTTTATAATATTTGTTTAATAATTTTCAAAAATAGAAAGAACTATTAATAAATTAAATATGTTAGAAAGAACATTAAATAAAATAGATAAAACATCTTATAATTTAGATGTACTAGAAGGACTCCGAAACATTTTTCAGGCAGAATTTTTCCCGGCTGTAAAAAAAAAATTAAACTATTTCTTGGTGTGTTACTGGAAAAAAAATAAAAATATTTTGGATCTGAATTATTGATTCCGATTCAAAAGTCACTTATAGCAAATAAAGAAATTATCGTGGTCTTTCTAGTAATTCAAATTGTAAGATACTCCATCTATTTTCGAAAAAAATTGATTTGACTTTTGTAATGATGACAAGGAATTTTTTTTCAAAATAGAAGGACCACAATCATTTCTATATTTACTAGAAGTGACTTTTGAACCGGATCAATAATTCAAATACAAAATATTTTTATTTTTTTTTCAGTAACACACCAAGAAATAGTTTAATTTTTTTTACAACCGGAAAAAATCTTGCCTGAAAAATGTTTCGGAATCTTTTTAGTACATCTAAATTATAAGATGTTTTATCTATTTTATTTAATGTTATTTCTAATATATTTAAATTATTAATTGTTATTTCTATTTTGAAAATTATTAAACAAATATTATAAAATCAACCGAATCAGATCCAAATTTTGGTTTTTTATTTTTACGGGGGCCGCAATGACAAATAGCGGCCCCCAAGAATAGGGCCACCATTTGTCGTTGCGGCCTTGGTATTTTTCAAATTTCTCAAAATTTATGGTTTTTTTTGGGAAATGGTATTAATAATATTTTCGGCCATTTTCTCATGGAGATCATATTTAAAGGTTTGGATTAACTGCTTAATCTTTGAAAATAAAGATATAGATGCATAGTACGGCTCGATCTGTAATATGCATATTACTGTATTCTCATTCATATTATATTTCATATTTGAATTATTGTGCTATTTAATCAATGTATTGTGCTCATTTTAAAATAAATTCAACTCGAAAATCACGATTCGAATGTCAATTTCAAAATTATACTCAGAAAAATAATTAATTGAAAACCTAAAAGAAAAAAAAAGAGTAGAGGGACAATTAGAGGTGCTAGTTTTATCCGATTACCCGGATCTGATCCGGAACCAAACCGGATCCGAACCGAAACTGACCCGGATCCGATTAATTTGAATAGGATATGGTTTAAAAAATATAACCGATTAAATTATAGGTACGGTTACAAAATTAATAATTTAATATCCGATCCGGATCCGAACCGAAACCGATACTGTAATAAATAGGATATGGGTTTCATTTAATTATCCGACCCATAACCGAACCCGATCAGATACTCGTATAAATACCCGATAAAATGATAATACCATTTCTTTATAATTATTTAATATAAGGAGATAGGCTATGGTGAGTTGCGAAGTAAAACGTCGTTTTACTTCACGCCATATCTTCATTTTGAAAATTCAAACACCCGATCCGAACCGTTCAACTTTTTCTAAATATTGAAATGTGCTTGGAAACTAAATTTTACATTTTTTGGAATTTTTTTACTATTTATTAAGCCACTTTGAAATCGCTGATCCACTGTGAACAGTAAAAAAACAGTAAAATTTTCTGGATCACCGGATCAGCGATTTTCAAAGTGGCTTAATAAATAGTAAAAAAATTCCAAAAAATGTAAAATTTAGTCTCCAAGCACATTTCAATATTTAGAACATGTTGAACGGTTCGGATCGGTTGTTTGGATTTTCAAAATGAAAATATGAGCGTGAAGTAAAAATGACCTCTTACTTCACAACTCACCATAGCCCAGCTCTTAATATAAAAACATATATTAATAACTATGAAAAGGACAATCATTTGTAGTATTTTTTTATTTCTTGAATGAAATTTATTGCTCTTTTCGCACAGATAATTGAAATCAATTGTCACGTTTACCTTTTGCCTATAAATTTTCGAAGCTAATTAATTCCTTTCTCGATCTCTTTATCTACCATGTATCTAACTTTCTGCACGGATTATTGAAATTTATTGCTCTCTTCGCTGATTGAAACAAATTGGTATTGATATTCTATTTCTAGATTTTTGGAACCATATAATGAAATCACCATCTCCAATATTTTACTTTCTAAAATTATCTCACCTTCAATATTTTGGAGCATATTTTAATTTATATTATAATGATATATTATTAAGATGTTTAATAAATTATAATTATATTTAAACGTAAAATGTTTCTCAAATACTTATGAGTTGCGACATGTATCCGCTTCGGATCCGGACCCGATAATCCATAAACAAGTTATGAGTATATATCTACCCGAAACTGAAAGACTGGACCCGAAATATCTACGGGTAGATAGATATCCGAATCTGAACCCGACCCGATTTGAAACAAATAAGTATATGAATCGAAATTCGGACCCGAACATTTTTAGAATACGGGTCCAAATATACTAGTATCCGGACCCTACCCGACCAGATAGCACGTATAGCGACAATATACATTGGAGAGGAAATAAAAAGACAAGGTTGGTAGGATGGGAAATGGATAAAGAAGTTGCTTTTTTACGTGCGTATCGAGTGGGAGCTACGAATCTTTGACTACTGCGATGCTGCGACAAGGACATCTCGCCCACTGTACGCACGTGCGCCTGGCGCAAGTTCACACGTGAGCTCTTTTCTCTCTGCCATTCTTGTTCATTTGTTCCTCCGTGGGGTCTATGAAAGATGAAAAGACTGTCAGTTTTTATCTCATTCTACTTCCAAGCTATATGTGCTTTGACCTGACTAGGGGTGTTAATTGGTTCGGTGAAACCGAACCGAACTAAGCAAACTATAGTTTTATTTTGGTTTCAAAAATACAACCGAACCGAACCGTTTTAACTGATCAACCGAACCGAACAGAACTAAAATTTTATTTCAGTTTGTTCGGTTCAAACCGAAGTATATTAATTTTTTTTATTTTAAGCAATTGACTTATTGTTTTTTAATAAATTGTCCTTAGTACAGACCATACAGTACATAATCAAAAACACAAAATATGAGTCATTCCGATCAAAGCATAGTATTCAGAAAGATATAATACAATCAAAGCATACCATATATTATCCAAACAGAGGATAAGTAAATCATACATAATCAAAGCAATATTTTCTAAAGCAGTTGACTTATTACTAATGCCTTAAACCATGCCAATGAGTCATTCCGATCAGATACGAACTTGCACAAACTATTCATTAATTCTCTAATTCACACATGGAGAAACATATGTTCTCCAATTTTTCCTTAATTCTTTTTTGAGAATCTCTTACCAGTCCGTAGATATACAGAATCAAATATTCAATCTCATTACATGATAATTTTTGTCTGAAACTCAAATCTACAGGAGTAAAATTAAAGAACCTTCAGACTACAGAATTCGTTAAATACTTGCTGGCCTATCTAATGGTACAAACAAACTTTATCAGCAGCTCGGATTCGAGCAACTGAATCAGACATTTCTTTCAAACCATCTTGAACCATCAAATTAATGATATAGGCAATACACCTCATGTGCAGGTGCTTCCCATTTAAGATACCGGTACCCCAATTAGTGATTTTTTTCTTTAACCAATCAATTGCAATATCATTTGAACTTGCATTATCAATAGTAACGGTAAAAATCTTATCAATTTCCCACTCAAACAAGCACTTATCTATATAGACATTCTAATTTCTTTACCACTATGAACCGAAACTAGATAAAAATTCAGAATTTTTTTATTCAATTACCAATCACTATCGATAAAGTGAGCCGTGAGACACATGTAGTTTACTTTTTGCAAAGAGGTCCATGTATCTGTGGTAAGACACACTCTTTGTTGGTTCAATCTCAAGTAGTTTTTCAATTTGGTTCTCTCATTTATGTAAATATTAAAACAGTCCCTAGTAATGGTGGATCGACTCGATATGCAAAATCTAGGGCAAGCTGTTGACACAAACTTTTTAAACTCTTCTCCTTCAACAAAGGAGAAAGGAAGTTCATCTAAGATGATCATACAAGAAAGCCCTTCTCTAATAACATCTGAATCAAACCTCCAACTACTATTGTACTCGTATTTTCACCAACAACCCCTTGCTCAAATGATATACGTGCTTGTTTCTTTTCTTCTTTCCCCTTACATTTTTTCATGTGAACTTTCAAATTTGTTATACCATTTCTATTTGTATCAGCAAAGAATTCTTTTCCACAAAAAATACATCTAGCTTTTTCATTACCTTTTTTATCCTTAAACTTGGTGAACTCTGCCCATACCTGAGACCTTGGTTCTATCGGTTTCCTCTTCCTTTTGCAGTTAGAACTCTCAATTTCTATTGCATGAACTGAAGTTGGTTGCGTACTTGCTTTCAATTTGGGCAGCTTGAGTCCCTTGTTCAGCTTGAGTTTCTTGTTCAGACATCTATAAAAAAAATATATATATGAGAAGCAATGTTGAAGATAAATAAATGACATTAGCATTCAGCTTTGTCTCTCGTTATGCACATATAAACTTAATGCAACTTCAAGTCCTTTGTCTCTCACTATTGATCACATATTGATAATTAAAAGAGAAAAATCATACACTGACTAGCGAATCATACACTAACTTAATATCATACACCGACAAAGGTCACAAAGCATACACTAACTTAAAAAATTCAAGCATACACTGACCATTAACCAGCAAGTCAAGTCAATTCAATTTCAAACTCAGACATACACTGACTACGTGCTGAACATGTTTAAACGAAGTCACAAATAACCAAGCTAGATTCAAGCATATACTGACTACTACTCTGTCAGAAAAAGTCACAAATACAAAGCTCCTAATTAATTGATAAACTCTAATTTTTTTATTTCATAAAAATAAGCTCATAAGTCATAACAGGGAGAAGAGACTAGAGAGTAAAGAATTTCAAACCTAATTTAAATTCTTGCCAATACTAAGAGAGCAAAGCAAAAGGAGAAGAAAACTCAGAAATTATCGGTTTCAAGTTTCTTCAAGAAAACTGAGAGATTGAGAGAGATTAAAACTTATATAATAAGAAAGCTTGAGCAGTTGAAGAAGCGGCCAGGCGTTACATCGCAGTCGCAGCGATTTGATAGGGGTGGGTGAAACCGTGAGAGAGAGAGGTTCGGCGATTTGACAGTAGAGTGGAGGCGTGCCACTGCTGCGTGCGCGACTTAGCCAGAGAGGACAGGTTAGGTTTCGCGTGGCGTATGGCGTGGGAGAGGAATAGGTTATCGAGTGTGGCTGGGGTGTTGTCGACTAGATCTAGGGTTACGGTCTTAAACTCTTACGGATGGCGATGGGATGGGGAGACAGATAATGGCACTGGCCAGTGGGACCTGAACGCTATCAATAAGAAAACAGAAGTTCGGTCGGTTCAGTACATCCGGCTTTAGAATTTTTTAAACCAAACCGATCCAGAGTTATAATTCGGTTTTGAAAAACCAACTGAACCGATCCATTAAACTGAAAAAACCGAACCGTTTAACCCGAACTAATTCGGTTCGGTCTAAAACCCATTAAACTTACCATCACTTGATCCCTTTTACTACTGCATAAACATGTTTTTTCATACACCAGCGAGCAACATGTCTTTTCTTTTCTTTTTTTCCCTTCGACGTATGATAAATCAATTTCAGTTTTCGCTGGTGATATCAGGAAAATATGCGATATAAATGACGATGTTATTTAAGTACCAATAGCATCTTACAAGAGTCGACTGCTACATCAGCAATTTTAGAAATTATTATTTAATCAATTTCATCCATGTAATTTATTTTTTGAAAAAAAAAGATGGAGGTCAAGCCTTCAAGTTCTATACCTATGTTATTACAATAAATAATTTGTCTGTTTGAAATTCAAACCTATGAACTCTCACATCAGAAACTGTGTGTCTTTACCACTATATCAAATGCTAGTTCTTCACACCAACATTTATAATTAGTTTGCAAGTGGAGTTAAGATTCTCTTGTACATTCATGATACATCTATATGCTTACAATTACAAATAGTCATGTGCATTTTTAAACATATTATCAATTTTGCAATATTGCAAAAATATTAATTGTTCCATATTTCTACAAGTGAATTTACAAATTCCACATAAATATTTATAATTACTTTGTAAGTGATATGGAAATGATCATAACAATGGAAAATTAAATGCATAGCTCGGTGCCATAATAGTGAATCTTTTAGAATTAGTGGATATGGACTGTTCTTTTTAACTTGGCACGAATCTCAAAGTCCAATAATATTGTCCTGCGCTAGTTCAAATCTCAAAGCGGATGAAAGTTAATCTCAAACTGTAAAGTGAGAGAAAATCTTTTACAGTACCTGGGAGGATATTTTTCCATGAAACAGGGTTAAAGAATTTTCATACTTTTATCAATTATATTAATGAAGAAATTTTTTACTCTTAAGTTTTATCCATACCTGATAAGTTAAACAAAAAAAATCTCACCGTACATATCTTATCAAATACGGTATAAATAGATACACAACCAAAAAATATCAATTAAAAATATATATACGAGCCGCAAATAAAATTATAATATATTATTCATCATCTTTATATTAATATATATCTATCTATATATATAATTATAGATAACAACTAAAAAATAGTTTTACCTGTAACTCTATCTATTATGTTAATAATATTTTTTTATCTTTACTCATTTCTGGTAGATTAAATAAAAAATAAATTATTCATATCTATCTTATCGAATATGATACGGATTAAGTAAACGGAAAAAAGGTATTCATTGACACTACAATGCTTGATTAATCCTAAATTAATTGATATCTCGTCTCTAAACAAGACCTTTTGTTTTTCTTTTAAAAGAGTGATATATTAAGACGCAACTTGGAAGTACAATGGATGGTGCATTCTATTGAACTTACACCACGCCGAAATTTTTATTAATACCACTGTCAAAAAAAAAAAATCACAAATTATGAGAATTTGAAAAATACTAGGGTCTCCAATTCAATATGCGGTTCTATTTTTGGAGAACCGCAGATTGAATTGGAGGCCTCAAAAAATCCAAAAATACACTGTAATAAATATCATATTTAGATTTTTGGAGGCCTCCAATTCAATCTGCGACTCCTCAAGAATAGTGCCGCAGATTGAATTGGAAGCCCTAATATTTTTCGAATTCTTCAATTTAAGTAGTGTTTTGGTTTATTTTTTTTTTAAATGGTATTAATAAAAATTTTAGTACAACACGTTCTTCGCGTGCTGCTGATTGAATTGGAAGTCTTGATATTTTTCGAATTTTTCAATTTCAGTAGTGTTTTGATTTTTTTTTTTTAAATGGTATTAATAAAAATTTCGGTACAACACGTGCTTCGCAAGAGGGCGAGATTTATCGAGGATGAGGTTGCGACACATCATGCGAACGCAAAAACATAACAATGTCAAATTTTGGAATTTGTCATACTTTCAATATGGGTTTGCCTTTAGAGGTCCCGGCCGGTTTGACAAACATTTTATTACAAATTTAAATTACAGTGGGCATCAACGTGGCAGTTCCTTGCTGAAATCAGGTTAATTGACTCGTCACTGGACAAAAGATTCCATCGACCACACTTTAATGTATATATTATTTCCCTCGTTTGAATCTCCGGACGCAATTATTATTTTAATCTTTGCTAATTAGGTCAAGGTATATATGATAACTAATATCGATCCGATGGTGTTATGACTTAATTTTAATCGGTGAATTGAACTATTCAATATGATCTACGCGTTAAAATTTTGTAATTGATTAAATGGAAATCTTTTATATATATTCTTTACTATTTTTTGGATAGAGAAAATTATTAATTTGAAAATTCTGGACCGCCTAATAACACCTTTTTTTTCTATTATAAAAGAGGTAAAAATAATATCAGAGTTTTAGTTCTACTTTATAGCTGTACTATGTGTTATATAATACATACGGAGGAGAGATTATCTGATAATAATTTAATTGGAAAATTATAATTTAAAAAATAAAATAAACTTGAAATCCTACATTATCTTTATGATGCATATATATTTTTTATATAAAAAAAAGTACGAGATCCGCTTATGGTTTATTGTACTTTAAATGACTTGAAATTTACGACACTTTATTTACCATCAAATAATACTTAAATTGCATAAAATTTAAATTATTGAAGTATCTGTATATCTAAGAACACGCCTGCATGTAAAGGACTCTAGTTTTAATTTTTAATTTTTAATTATTTTCAAAAAAATATTGTTCGGGTCGTTAAAATATATAATTATTGCGAGGTGATATCGAGCCATATATAAGTACTAATTTAAATATGAGGAGGGATCTACTTTCAACATTTGTAAGTTACAACATCTTACAACAATTTAGTTTTGCAATTTTAAAAGTCCAAACAGTTGATCCAAACCGTTCAACATGACTTCTATATTAAAATGAAATTGGAGATTAAATTTTACATTTTTTTTATTTTTTTACTATTTATTAAGTATTTTACAAAACTATTGTTTTTAGACAATTCTGGACCACTGAAAACAACAGTTTTTAAAATACTTAATAAATAATAAAAAAATTCAAAAAAATATAAAATTTAATCTCCAAATACATTTTAATATAGAGATCATGTTGAACGGTTTGAACCGACTATTTGAAATTTAAAAATTACAAAATAAAATTATTATAAAATATTATTACTTACAAAGAGTATGGCTAAGTTGCTGCCGGCAGCATTTCGGCGAGGTGCTGCCGGCAGCGTTTCAGCCATTCTGGTGTTCAAACAGAAAATCCAAACCGTTCAACGTGTTCTAAATATTAAAATCTACTTGGAGACCAAATTTTACATTTTTTGGAATTTTTTTACTATTTATTAAGCCACTTTGAAAATTCCAGATCATATGGTCCAGACTGTTTTTACTGTTCACCCGGATCAGCAATTTTCAAAGTGGCTTAATAAATAGTAAAAAAATTCCAAAAAATATAAAATTTGGTCTCCAAGTAGATTTTAATATAGATTGAATATCTATATAAAAAAATTTGGTGTTTGAACACCGGAATGGCCGAAACGCTGCCGGCAGCACCTCGCCAAAATGCTGCCGGCAGCAACTTAGCCATACTCTACTTACAAATGTTATAAGTGAATATTCTCTTTAAATATTACATGTCACCTGAATCATACCTGTGATTCTTTGAAAGAGAATTGACAAGGGAAGCCAATGGTCAATTGGTTTTCTTTCTGTTTTCTAATGACGGAGGAACATTTAATAACAAGATCCAGGTTTCTCCGTCATTTATGGCACAAACTTCAATGCAAATGTAACTCCTCTCCTTCTCCCTTCCGATCCAATCTAGTTACCGAACAAGGGGCAACACGATCCAGAGTCGCCTAGCAACTCCGTTAGGAACCGTCTGATTTAAATTCGACGATTTAGATAGCAATAGGATCAATAGGGCAAACCGTTCGCCAGGCTGAACTGCTGAAGTAATAAATGACGAGTAGAAATTGGATGTTCTTGAGCTTATCATACTACTACTTTTGAACATAATTTCAAAATTTATTAGGGGTGCAAACGGATCAGATAATATCCAACCGTATCCGGATCCGTATCCGAAAATTTGATACGGATATCCGATATCTGAATATTCGTGCGGATACGGATACGAATATGATTTTGAATTTTAATTATCCGTATCCGAATAGTAGATATATACTATATAATTTAATATATATTATAAAAATATTTATGTATAGGTGAACCATCTTTTTCTTAATTGTACAGTAGCTCAGCAAATCTGGTTTTGGTTAGGTAATTGTCAACCAATATACTCCCAATGGCACACTTGCTCTCATATTTTTGATTTTGCAGGTACATTATCCAAAGAGCAGCAAATTGCACTCTTAGTGATATTCAGTGCTGTCTGTTGGACTTTGTGGAAATATAGGAACTCGGTTATTTTTCAAAATTCCCCTTGTAAAACAACACGTTCTATCATATTGCTCATTATTTCTGTGTTTGAATATTGGACAGGCCATATGGACAGGCCATATGGACAAGAAAATCAAGATGGCAGCAGCTCAGTGGTTGCCAGACGAGTTAGATGCTATTCCTTTGAGCGTGTGGGATCCCAATGACATGCAAATGGTGGTGTACCAGCCGGGGATAGCACAGGCTAGTATAGGAGGGGATGCTGGCTCGCCAGTAGACTGATGATATGACGCATGCTTCTCCTTTTTGCACCCGTCCGAGTATAGGCGTAGTTTACTTTAGCCCCATTTTGATAGGTGGCTTAGATTACGTGTTATTTTCTATCACAGTGTTTTGGTGGACTTTAAAACGAAGGGCATTTGTCTTTTGCTCTTTGTTAGCTTTTGTGGTTAATTTCTAATACTTGGGAATTGATACTATGGTCTTGTAAGTTACCATTATGTTTCATATATGAAACGGGCTCATATGCCTTTTTTCAAAAAAAAAAAAAAATATTTATGTATATACGGATATCCAATATTTCTGCACCAGATTTCCCTGTACACCAACATAATTTATTCATGAGAAGGGATTCAATTACATCATTTTATGGTGACACATCTTGACATTATATTTTTATAAGTCATTTTTGTGATTTCAAAATCCAAAATAGTCGATCCGAACCGTTTAACATGATCTCCATATTAATATGTGCTTGGAGACCAAATTTTACATTCTTGAAATTTTTTACTATTTATTTAGAATTTTTGAAAATCGTTGTTTTTCAATGGTCCATAATTGTCTGAAAACAATAATTTTGTACACATCTTAATAATTACTAAAAAAGTTTCAAAAAATATAAAATTTGGTCTCCAAGTTCATTTTAATATGGAGATCATGTTGAACGGTTCAGATCGACTATTTGAATTTTAAAATCGCAAAAATAATTTATAAATATATAGTGTTAAGATGTATTACCATAAAATGATGTAATTGGATCCCTCCTCTTTATTCATAATGCGAATGCGAATTAATTCAAAAAATTATGTCGGATTCAATACACAAAGTCTTCAAAATCAATACAGTAGCAGGCCCTCGATTTTAATCTGATTTATTTGATCTAACATAAACGGATAAAAATTTGCATCACTACTTTGTAATGTTGACCATCTTCAATTTGAATCACGGGATTTATATCGTCCGGTTAAAAAAATTATGCTATTCCTGTATCCAACGAATAAACAAAAAGGCATCAGAAAGCAACCTGATATCCATTTATGTGTACTTTGTTTTGTTGCTTCCCTTTGGCCCCTTCTCTGCTTCCTTCTGTCTTTATTTGTCTAGCACTGTCCTTCGTAATGTTTCATAATGTACTGTGACAAGTGTGAACATTATCTCGTGTGAGAGATAATATTCTCATACAGATAAATTGCATTACCGTTCCGGACATGCTCATTATTAAATGAAATTTTTAAACGGTTCTGTTTCTTTAAGCTATGTATTAAAGGTTCCCTCAATTGTGATGATAATGTATCTTGCTTATAATGGATGAGTGATTGACTTAAAAATTACTTCCTTTTTACTTTTTTTTTGATAATGGTATGTAGGCTTCTCATTCACACCACAACGTACACACTTAGACACTAGACTCAATCCCACAAGTGAAATTCGATCATATGCTCTTCCACATGAAGGGCTCAAATTACTTATTGCATTTATTAATTGAAGTAAAATATATAGATTGGTTAAATTAATCAACATAAGGGTTCAGATGTCTTCATTTTTTATGTCTCCATCATGTCTCTATTTTTAAAACTAAAATAACTTAAAATTTAAATGTCAAAATAAAACCGTTAGATAAGGAATTTATAATTTTGTCTATGCACACCTAAAAGATCATGACATTTCGATTTTGTTTTGATTAATATCAAGAGCATGCAAAAATACACCGATGTAAATAAATTCTGCACGTTGATTTTTTAACTTATTGATTCATATAAAACCAAATTAAAAAGTGATAATTTTTTATGTGCATGTAGAGAAAATAATATAGATTATATCTAAAGGTTTTATTTTAACATATAAATCTTAGAATTTTTGTTATTAGAAAATTAAAAAATGGAGGTATTTGAACTCTCCTCTTGATTAAAACCTTCTTACGCATTAACACAACTATAAATTAACGATAATCTAATTACCCGTTCCAATGTATAACTATGCATGCACATATTTTCTGACAAGAAATTGAGATAAACAATATCTTCGTTTTACATTATAATCTATTAGTTTTAGTTGTCATTATTTCCAAAAATATTTATTTCAAGTGTTGAAACACATGCTTATTTCTCGGCGATTTGTTGTAATATATCTGAATAAAAAGATGAAATATAGTAATGAGCTATGCTACTATTTTCTGTAAAGATTTTATTTTCCAAAATAACAGAAAGAAAAGGGAAATGCAGGTGGAAATAAATGGGACGAATCTCGTGCACATGAGAGCCTCCCCATGAGATACCCGCAATTCTCGCTCATGTGCCACAAGGAGTGGCCCGGTGGGCCCCACCCTCCTCCTCCTCCTCCATATACTTATAAAAAAGAAAGAAAAGAAATCAATTTGACAATAAATAAATAAATAAAAGAAGTTAAAACATCCAGCCGCGGCGGCCCATCACGTGATCTTCCTCTCTGGCCCAATCCAAACATCCTCTGACGCGAACTCTCCATCTTCTTTACTCTTACTTTATTAAATAGAATTAAGCAATTTAAAATTCCCCTTTTAAACTCGTAACTACCCTTGTTTAACCTTTTTAATTGGGATTAGTGCCTGTGCTTCTTTTCTCTGCCGGCTCTTTCTTTATCTCCTCACCTTGTCCCAACCACGGTCAACCGTTGTACGGCACGATCGGCACGTGATTGCCTTCCCTAATCCAACGGCTGAGACTCTTGATTAAAAGTCACGCTGTTAAGTAAACGGCGTTTTGTGGTAATGAGAAAGTATTAGCATTAGCAACACAAAGAGAGGAGAGAGAGAAGAGAGAGGAGAATAAATAAAAGGGAGAGAAGCAAGCACAAGGGAGTATAAAAGGATCTAAGAGGGGAGACCCGCTTACCTGTCTCCACCACCTCCGTGAGACAGAGAAGAGAGAGTGAGCGAGAATTGTCTCAGTTGAATTCTCTCTCGAAGTGGCATTTGAGAGTAGTAATTCAGTCCAAATTGCACCACATTGAATCGAGTGCTTTGATCTGGTTTGTTTTTGTTCTTCTTTGTTTATCACGCTTCGATCTGAAATTTAAAAGAATCGTTTCGATTGAAGAAGTGTCTCGGCTCGGTCTTTGAAATTCAACAGAACTGTCTCGGTTCAGTCTCTGAAGTCTGAATTCATTTCACTTCTGCTGAGGTGAATTCTTCAACGGGAAGAAGAAAGGAAAGGAAATTATATCGATTTCTAGATTGAGCAGTGTGAAGAACTGACGATGGAGCTTCAAGGTACAGAACTTTACAAAAGCATAGGAGTAGCTAATTGCGTTCTTTTTTAAAGAGCTAAATTTTCTTTTGTTTGTTTCGGAAACACGATTTGCTTAATATAGCGAATTAATTAACAGCAGTGACAATTCTGATTAATTAACAGGAAACAAAGCTACTCACGATTTCCTTTCTCTCTACACGAAGGATTCTTCTTTCCAGCACCAGGATCCGAGACCTCCTCCACAAGGTACTTGTTTAACTCATCTTTTCTTTAATCCAGCTTCTTTTGTAATTTAGATACTTCGATAAATATATGGCACGTCTTGATCTGCTAAGAACAAGTGCAGTTGAAATATTTTCAAGATAAATTGCGATTAAATTACTTAGATATTAGGTATCTTTGCTCCTCTCACGGTAAAACTAAAGGGCAGCTGCACCGAGGTGCAAAATTCCCGGGGACAAAAACTTGCCCAATTTAGCAAGAAGAAGTAGTTGGTAGAAAACATCACCCTCAAACCTCAGCTTTCGAATTTACCGCGTGGCGGTTAAAAAGTAAAAAACTGTGTTTTATTTTTATTTTTTTATACAAAAAAAACTATCTGATGAAGAAAGGAGAGTAGTGCATAATCCGTGACCTCTTTTCTCTTCTCTAATTAATCAGGTGTATAGAGTCTACTGCTTAGCCTTCCTTATCTTAACTACCTTTTCTTTATTAATCACGTGCATCGGTTCCATCACTTCGTTGTTCGTTTCCTCTCTTTCTGGCCCCACCACTTGCCAGGTCCCATCGCTAATCACTCTCTAATTTTCTATCACCATTTTTAATTGTTTCTACTTTCTAGGGTTCTTTCTGAAAACGCACGATTTCCTTCAACCGCTTGAGAGAGGGGAGAAGGGGGAGAATCCGGCCCGTGAGGTGTCAGGTAAGGGTCCCACGGAACACGTCCTTCCAGGCGGCATCGGCACGTTCAGCATCTGCCACGTGGCAGACGCAAGTGCCAGAACGGTGGTTAAGCCGGAGCTGGTAACTTGTGCTCCAGCGGGAAAACCCGATCCCGATAGCAGTGGCTACACCCGTTACGCCGGTGCACCTTTCGCTCTTTGGAGTGAATCGGTTTCTAGAGAATCCGCATCCGCATCCAGAGGTAAGATATTATTGTGTAAACTCATGTATGTGTGAACTTTTAATTTACTTAGTGGATTCGATTAACTATAGCGTGTGATGATGGAATCCGATAAAGGCCAGCGCAATTGACCACCACTAGTCATGCAAACTATTTAAATTCTATGAGCTATAGGCCTATAGCCATGGCTTTCGGTCTACCAAAAATGTAGTGTAGCAACTAGCTAGTTTTGACAACTTGAAAGACTAGTTGCACTCCTTTTCGATCATCCGGGAAAGGGGGTGTGGGGGTCGACTAGCACGTGAGGACACATTGCTTCCTCTTGTGGGAAAGTCGTAATTTGAGGTGTCGTCTGTTGTATACTTTGTCATGGAGAAAATCTTCAAGGTAAAGTAATAGAGAGGATGAGCAGAGGAAAAAAAGAGGGAGGATGAGGTGGAACGGGAAGGCTAGTCGTCATCATGGTCCATGCACATTTATTAGGTTACATGATATCTAAACTCAAAATTCATAAAAGGAGAGCGAATGTCAAGCATTTTAGTCAAATGAGTGTTAACATTTGAAATTATTATCCTATTAGCTTGCTAAAAGTTTAATCAAATGAACGTTAGCTTTGTAGTTGGACGCTCTAAAACAATCGATCGGTCCCTTACTATGTTCGATTGAAGTTTGTTAAGTGTAGTTAAATATTTTTGACGCAAAGGATTGTATAAAACTGAAGGTTGTCCTTGGAAAAATGGAGATATTTATAACCGTTTATAACCCCGAAATGCTGTCTTGTACGCAAGTCAGGTGGTTGTCACACGCTGTCCACGTGATATCCACGTGACTTCACGCGGCCCCCGCAGTGACGAGAGAGATCTATCTCAATTGCACGCCATGCCATTCTTTCACCATATTACACGGTCGCAAGTCACTGCCTCCTGGTCCCAAATCCAGGCACCCTGCATTTAAAAAAGAGCGCATTTCCTCGTTACGCACCGGACTTCAACTCCCTTCTCTAGCTCAATTAACCATATTTGAATCGCCGCTGGTTCCGGTTCGCGGGTACAGATCCGGAATGATCTCATACCCGAACCGAGGCGATAGAAGAAAAATGGCCTGAAAAGTGACCATCCTAGCGCTAAGTCCCCACTACACCTAGCGCCAATTCACTAATTTTTATTTCCCACCTTTCTTTTTTAAAAAATTGCCAAGTTGACCCCCGACCCGGGCGTGGTATTTACTACTTCTATTCTCTTTCCTTTTGCTTGCTTGAAGGCGGGCATTGGACGCTGCCGTACGCCGGCCGCGCCAGCGGCGCCCCCACCTCCTCCTCCTCGAGGTTCGTCGTTATTCACCTTTATTATGTCTCCACTCCGGAACTTTTTATTTTCGGAAGTTTTTTATTGGATTTTTTGGTTTTTCTTTTACGGAGCTTAGGCAAAATCAAGCGGCTGAGAGAAAGGGGTATATGGACGCGGTCTCACGGTCCAGTAGAGGATTTGATGACGATGATAACGATGGGGAGGAGTTCACCAGGAGAGAGGCCTCTTCTTCGCTTAAAGGTTGGTTATATCGATTATCTGGTCTGTGTTTCCATTTTATACAACTAATATTGATTGCCTGGATTGTATTGGTAGCGAATTTAAAATCTTTTGTTGAAGATTGATTTTTTGTTTTGCTCTATGTTTTCATAGAGTTGACTGTGAGAACAGATGGGAAGGGGAGTGGTAGTGGCAGCGATCAGAGACCAAACACGCCAAGATCAAAGCATTCAGCTACAGAGCAGAGAAGAAGAAGCAAGATAAATGATAGGTGCGGGAAACTTTTTCATTTGTGTTGTGTATGCCTTTGTAAAGAGTGCAGGTTTCTTCTCTAGCCTAATTTGATATGTCTCCCGTTTTTCCCTGGTAAGCTGTCTAGATAGGTTTGGATACATTGGCAGACTAGTTAGGTTCTACATGCATTTAATGGTACCTGAAGTGGGGTGTGATGCTTGTCTGAATAATAATTGACATTTAGTTTGTGGTTAATTCAGACAGAACAAACACTAATCTAATATTATTAATATCAGGTAGGTTTTAGTTGAAATTAATGCATGGCATCCATGGCCCCTTTGTAAAATTGGTAAATATACCAGTGAGGGGGTGGCATTGTTGGACTGAAGCTATGCAATTAAAGCTATTGTCAATCCAATTATTATGCAGTTTTCAACTAATATGGGTCAATTGTCCTGCAGGTTTCAGATTCTTAGGGATTTAATACCGCATAGTGATCAAAAGAGGGATAAAGCATCTTTTCTTCTTGAGGTACTCCTTATTTCTTTGTGTGTGTGTGCGCGTGCGCGCACGTGCATGCGTTGTGTTTTGCGGGAGAGGCGTGTCTTTGTTCTGGGTTAAGATTGTTGATGTTTGAATGAACTCTGTTTTCTTAGGTCATTGAGTATATACGGTTCTTGCAAGAGAAGGTCCAAAAGTTTGAGGTATCATACCCAGAATGGAATCAAGAGAATTCGAAGCTAATGCCATGGGTCAGTTCTACTTTTTATTAATATTAGCTGACAGTCGTGATAAACTTGATTTTGGTTAGGATGATATTATAATAAACCTCCATCCGTGATCAGAAACTCGAAGCCAAAAGTGCTAGTGTTTTTAACAATCATATATATATATCAATACATCTTCTACAGAAATCATGGAGGACATCTTTTTGTAGGGCCTTTTTGTCAGAATTGGCTTTTTTTACCTTCCAAATTTAATTTTCATTTCTTACTTGTTTACATGGGTATATTAATTAACATTTTATTGTTCTTGTTAAATGATTTACAGGCAAATGCATACTTCAGATCATTCTGGAAACAAGCCGAGGTGAGCTCCAACTTGACTTCAGAATTGATAATTGTCCAGACAGTTCTTTCTCAAAACCCAAAGGACTTGTCTTAATATTTTTCTCTTGTATAGAATAAAAGTATAAATGGAGACACAATGCCAGATCCTGCTCAGGTCATGAAGAATGGTGCTAGCCCCCCTGCATTTGCATTTCCTGCAGGTGGAGCTGCCACAGTCTCAGCTGCAGGTAGTCCTATGGAGGCTAGTGTAGTAGCTGGTTTCCCCTACAAATCATCAGAAACTCCCAAAAGTTATTCGCGTGAGTGTTTTTTCTTACCTTTAGGTCTTAACAGGTTTGATCAGGGGATCACTTGCACTGTGGATGTGCATGTGCCTGTATTGTTCAGTTCTTTCTTCTTCTCCTTTTTGGGTGCGGGGGCTCTGTTATTGGGTGATTATATTCCTAGGCCTTCATTGTAGGCTGTTACTAATCAGTTGAATTGTTTAATTATGTTTTTGTGAATTAGATGCTGAGAATGCTACGTCTGAGGCACATGCACAGGCACAGGCACAACCGCAAGCACAGGTGCGTACACTGTCCCAATGGATGAGACCAGCAGCGGCAGAGGAATGTTCAGCTAGTAGAGATATGCTGCATGAACATGAAGAGTTAACGATTGATGAGGGCACCATTAGCCTCTCTTCTAATTACTCTCAGGAGTACGCTCTTATTTTCAATGATACCCTCTCCCCCCCTCTCTCAACCTAGTTAAGCTGTTAATTTTAATCAGGTTTCTTGTTGTTAAACTTTTGTTATTGACATGAAACAGACTGTTGACTGTACTAAGTCAAGCGCTGCAAAGCTCAGGAATAGATCTCTCTCAAGCCAGTATTTCTGTCCAGATTAATCTCGGCAAGCGTGCATCAAACAAGCGATCTGACACCACTGGTACTGCCTACACACCTCAGGTATTCATTATTGTGATTGTTATGTTTTTGTTACGGTCCATCTTTTGGGGAATAATCTTCCTGCCAATGCTCTGGCACCTGCCCCTATTTAGCATGGTAAATGGGACCAAATATGACCTTTTTGATCTGATTCACTGTCTTGCTGTTATCAATTTCATTTTGAAGTCTCGGGGGATGTTTTCAGTGGTGATCATTATCAGTAGACCTCTATATTATCTATTGTCAATTTCATTTGATGTCTCGGGGGATGTTTTCAGTGGTGATCATTATCAGTAGACCTCTCTATATTATCTAACATTGACATAGCGGTGTTGATTAGTCTCTTTTGGTGATCCTACTTCAACATCTAGAATTTGTTTTGATAACACTGTTGGCTAGCTGACTGGTACAAATGTAGGTCCATCTCTGTACCTGGCCTTTTGAGTACAAAAACTTGTACCAAGCAGTCCAGCCTGATTGGTTGAGCATTATAGTTTAGCAGAATCTTAGGTCTCAGTCCTTGGTTTATCCATAAAGAAGTCCTCTGCACTATCAAAAGCTCATAGAATGTTTTGTTTAATTACTTGTAGGAGCACAAAGAGGCAACATCTGATAATCATGCAAAAAGGCAGGAAGAACCTTTGCATGCACTAAAGAGACGCAAGTCTGATAACAATAGCTGATCCAGTATCCCTATTATTCTTCCTTTGATATTTTTGTGAATTATAATTTATGATATTGTTATTAGTCTTTTTCACGAGTGTATAATATACTTTCTAGCTGATAACACGCATAGTGGAGCTACTTTTTCATCCAAGGCTTCCATTCACATGAGAAGCTGCTCTAGCTCTTTTCTGAAAAGGCTTTCTTGGAAGGTAGCAGAATTAACAGCCATGTTATCATCATTTTCCTATTCTGTATTATTCATGTATAACCACACGATTGTTTAGAGGTCGACTGTATGTAGTTATTTATGTACAAGCACAGTTTGGCACTGGCTTAATTGAAGTGCTCATTAAAAAAAAGCCTATTCTTTCAAAATGATCAGTTATTTTATTTCTTGATAGAGATCCTATTATACAATCCTCTTATTCTTTTGTAAACCAATTTCCCAATTTTATATGCCATAATGTGTATCTATTTTAAATTCGGTGTATATTCTATCAAGTGGCTTTAAACTTTGTTTCTGCATTAAAGAAGCTTCATGGAAACTAGATATGCTCCCTTCGAAATATTTTAGTCCAATAATTGTTTTCATTGTTCTTCGTTTGACCCATCATCGTACCTGAAATCTATGCAATAATTTCTAATTGTAATATAATTCAAATATGCAAGAAATCTATAGCAGAACACATTATGGCATCATTGAAGAATTCATGTCTGCTGAATATTGGGAAGGTTCCAATGATATTTTCAGCTAGAAGGCACAATTTGACTGCAATTTTGATATGGGTTTCCTGAGTTCTGTTTTCGTTCACTTAACGCAACGAGTTCGTTCATAAATAATTATTGTATTACTATATATATAGTGAGTTGAGAGTGTCCAATGATCTTAGGTTCAATTTTACTCATGTAGTAGCAAGAATATAAAAAAGTTCTTCTTTGCAATCTGACTTGGGCCTAGCTGTTGCAACACGATACCCGGCCCATCGCTTTTTGTAGGCCGTCTGGAGTCTGACACTACACATTCCTTAAAGCAGGTACATTGCAAGCTTGTACCGATCTCAGTAACTCGTCTTGACGACACGAAATAACTTTTGCTTAAACTATGAAAAATACTTCGTCAGATTATATACTCAATTTTTGATGAATAGGTATATACGATATGTATACAACATGTATTTTATTTTGTGATCTTTGAAGAATAAAACCAAGAACATGGTTAAGAGTTCTGCTATACATTTCTTGCATATTTGAATTATATTACAATTAGAATTGTGTATTTCTGTGCCAAACCAAACAACAAGAGAGTCAACTTTACATTCTATGTTTTTCCCTCTAACAAAATTAATGGTACCATAGCTTGCAATAGAAGGAAGAAAACATAATCTAAGGACCCTACTCCAATTTTCGATAACAAAATTAATGGTACCATAGCTTGCAATAGATTATATACTCAATTTTTGATGAATAGGTATATACGATATGTATACAACATGTATTTTATTTTGTGATCTTTGAAGAATAAAACCAAGAACATGGTTAAGAGTTCTGCTATACATTTCTTGCATATTTGAATTAAATTACAATTAGAAATTGTGTATTTCTGTGCCAAACCAAACAACAAGAGAGTCAACTTTACATTCTATGTTTTTCCCTCTAACAAAATTAATGGTACCATAGCTTGCAATAGAAGGAAGAAAACATAATCTAAGGACCCTACTCCAATTTTCGATAACCTTGAGTTATTTTTGGTTTATTTTAACACAGAAAATTATGTTCTAAGTAACATTATATGTCCGTGATGCTCAATTAATGGCTAATGGGTCGAGAACACTTTCAACTAGCTTCATTTGCACTTCACTAATGAGCATATTTGCTTCTATAGCTATTCAACAACATTCAGGGGCGGAACTCGACTTTAAGTATAGGGGAGGCTAACCGACTTAACATCATAAATTTAAAAAAATATTATAATAAAAAATCAAAATCTATACAACATGAGATAATATGATTCTTCACTATTTGATTTTATAAAAGTTACAATAAATAACATGTTTATCAAAAAAAAAAATAGCATATTCATATACCTTCCTTATTTAAATTTTTCTATAGTTCGCTATTTTGTTCTTTTTAATCCTTGGCTTCCCTTTTCTTTTCATTGCTTCTAAATTTCTAAATTGAAAAAGTTATTAGAAAATAAGTTTTTTCAAATTTAGATGCACGGTTATTAGAAAGCAAAAAAAAGAAGTTTTTTTTTTTAATTTAGGATGCACGGTTAGAGAATCTGTGGCTTCTTTATTTTAAATTTCTAAATTTCCAATAGCGAAAGAAAAGGAAGTTTTGCTACTTTTTTTTCTTATTTTAAATTTAGAAGCTTCTTCTTAAAAAAAAGAGGCCTAAGGATATAATTGGAAAACAAATTCTTTCCTCTAACAGTGCATTCTAAATTTCAATAATTTTATTTTTTTCGGTAACCGCACTGCTATTATTTTCCTAATTTATTTAGTATCTTTCTATATCACAAAAAAAACCTTTCTATATTTAACAACTTTCCAAGTCAGTTGTTCACGTGATCTGATAAGTTGGAAAACCAAAGCAAAATAAGGAATATGTTACTTTTATACATATGTTCTTTAAATTTCTTGTATAATCACAAGGGTGGCTACTACATATAAAATAACAATTTTAGTAAAATTTCTATGTACCTATTAAAAAAATTAAAAACCTTGAAGTTTACTTAGCCATCTTTATCTTGTACTACCTTCCGCCCCTGACAGCATTAGTATAATTAGGCACCGACAGAGTCAACTTTGCCTAACGGGATAACATATTGTTTGTGTCGTAGTTGTATTATCGTTTTCGGAGGAGAATCTAAGGATGAATGAATAAATGACATAAATTTGGAGAGATGAAAAGGGTGAAGTAAATTAGTCATGGCATACATTTAGCTATGATTAGTTTGTGGATGAAACATCAACGTTTATCTAATCAATTGATACCAACCAACACCCTTGTTGTCGGTGCATACTTCGATAGTTTGATTCAATAAATAAAAAGGAAAGTATCGGAAAGTGTTTCAAGTGGGTTGTCAAAGTCTATAAGAGAAGCCATCGCCTAAACCCACGCGTGGTAGGTGAAGTGGTAGAAAGAAAATGAAACTGACAAATCACCACTAATCACAA
This sequence comes from Carex littledalei, assembly GCA_011114355.1. Taxonomy (NCBI): domain Eukaryota; kingdom Viridiplantae; phylum Streptophyta; class Magnoliopsida; order Poales; family Cyperaceae; genus Carex; species Carex littledalei. Next base: position 6,585,442 of record CM022092.1, on the reverse strand, counting down.
AAAAGAGATGCAAAATTTGTTTAGAAAATCAGGTAATATAAATTAGAGGTTGGGTTTCAACGCAGAAACGGCCAAATACGGAGGCTCACTATGCCTCCCCGTGACTTGTTTTATATTTTTGAACTAATCTTTAACAAAAGGTGTTAAAGATTAGTTCAAAAAGAGTGCAAAATTTTCTGCAAAATAAATGAAAAAAAAAACATGAAAGTGCTTCGCTGCTTTTGTTTATATACTTATTGTTCCAATCGTGTTCCAGTAATTAAACGTCAGCCTGACAATTTTGGCTTTTAGTCAATTGCAGAGTTAGATAAGATGTGCTCAGCACTATTGTAAACAAGAGATCTCGTAACTATTTCTTCCTCTCTTTTTTTTTCTTTTCTCGTGAAGCAGTGATACCTTATAAACCATTGTTTTTTTCTAAAAAAAAAGAAATAATGATCAAGCTCCTAACTTCTATTGAAATGTGAAGTTTTACATATACGAAAAAAAAGATGCAATTGATATATAGATCAATGAGTATTGAATCTTTAACAAAAAATAAGATTGTAATTCCTCCAAAATCAGCACGCCAGTGCTATTATGTCTGCTCGTCTCTAGTGACTAAGGATTATCTTTGAAACTGATTGGTGGCTTATTACAAAATGGAACTGCAACATATAAGTCATGTTTGTTTATGGAGTAAAGTTAATGAGAATTAAATTGCTTACTTCACGTTACTCTTCATATTTTACATCTCGTTTGATAGTTTAAGTCATGGATTAAATTAATTCATATGAAGTAGTAAGATGTTGGGAAATGATCCCCATGTCTATGATAGTGGGTCCTACAGGTGAAATAAGTGTGGAGCAAGTCAATCCACTTGAAGAGGTGGAATAACTTACTCCAGATTAACTCATTCTTACTCCATCTTACTCCTCGTTTGACTCCTTAAGCATGGAGTAAGGGGTTTTTTCCATCTCTTAGGTCATGTTTGATTGTGGAGTAAAGTTAATAAGGATTAAATGGCTTACTCCATGTTACTCCTCATATTTTACATCTCGTTTGTAGTTTAACTCACGGCTTAAATTAATCCGCTTATAGGAGTAAAGTGTTGAAAAATGAGCCTCTACTTATGACAATAGGTCCTACAGGTGGAGTAAGTGTGAAGTAAGTTAATCCACCTGAAGAGATGGAGTAACTTACTCCGGATTAACTCACATCTTACTCCACTTCTCTTATTTTACTCCTCATTTGGCTACTTAAGTATGGAGTAAGAAGTTTACTCCACCTCTTACTCCACAACCAAACATGACCATAGTACCATAGCACCTAACTTAATTTCATCTTGTCCTCGTAAATAACTTGCATATATTTACACATTTTCTTTGATTTCTAATGAAAATTCAAGTAGGTCATTGATTACGTAAAAAATAAATAAACATACATATAATAGTACTAGTGTTTTCTAAAAGAAATTAATCATTAACGTAGCAATAAAGCATTTGGAACCGCAACCATTGATTGGATCACATAAACTATACTAGCTGGTTTCAGGTTTCAGCTTATGCCTACCCATTCTCTAATTTTTAATAGCCTAATCCACCTTGTGGTTTGGCTCATTCATTGTAATACTCGCTGCTTTCCAATAATTTGCGTACAGATCAATCATAACAGCTCAGACCTATGTACGGGAAATAGAATTTAGAATGAAGCACAACTAGGTTGTTATTAAACTAACCAAATTTCTTGATATGCTTAACTTCAAACCACATTGAATTAGCTTCAAACAAAAACTGCAAACCGTTAAAACCAATCTATTATAAAGTAAAACGGTAAAAAAATAATGAAAAATGAATGTGTTAAAATAACTTACAAAACCCTTTTTTTCTTTTTTTATGCTGGATTTTTTATAATAATTTAATTTGAATACTCATAGATTTCACATGTAAATGTAAAAATCGTGCAATAGATCAGTTTCAACAACTTGAATTTACCCGTCTTAAGCTAATTTCATAAATTTTGAAATTAAGCTCACCAAGAGACTTAATATAATGAGGTTAAGAACACTCTAATTTTACTCTTTAAGATGTACTAAACTAACCATTTCATATGTAATAGAGATACTTATGTGAAAGTTATCTGAAGTAAAACTAGGGTATTTTTAAGCTCTCTGACTTTTTAGTGAGCTAACTTTTAAATCTATCGGAATGACTTTCATGCGTTTACATGTCATATTTATAAATTTTCAAATTAATTTAGTATAAAGTCGAGCAGTTAAAAAAAAAAGTTTATAAGTTAATTTTAATAGTTCATTTTTCATTATTTTTTAATTTCTTCACTTTATACTAAATTATTTCAAAATTTTAGACATTTGACATGTAAAATACATCACTCGTGAACTTTCAACGGTTTGAATTAATTGTTTAAAGTCATTTCAATAGATTTTGGAGTTAATCTCATCAAAGTACTTGACAAGCATAATGTAAAAACAAGGTTCATTCCTCATCACCATCACAGAAATTTCCAGATATGGGAGGTAAATCGGTACAAAATTCAGCAGCTTTCTGTTCAAGCTAGAGTAATTTTTGACCGTAACAAGTCAAGGTGGTACTGATGCTACCAGAGTGGAAACAAATATGTAAAGCAATATTAATAAGAGAGTGGCTAATATCAAAACGTTTGCACCAAGCCTCTCGTGCAACAAAGTCGTTTTCGGCTTTTCAAAGTCCAAACGGTCGATCCGAACCGTTAGATGTTCAATCTATATTAAAATCTGCTTGGAGACCAAATTTTACATTTTTTGGAATTTTTTTACTATTTATTAAGCCACTTTGAAAATTGCTGATCTGGATGAACAGTAAAAACAGTGCAACTAATTTCTGGACCATGTGATCAGTAATTTTCAAAGTGGCTTAATAAATAGTAAAAAAATTCAAAAAAATATAAAATTTGGTCTCCAAGCAGATTTTAATATAGAGATCACATCTAACGGCTCGGATCGACCGTTTGGACTTTGAAAATCCAAAAATGACTTAATTGCACGAGAGGCTTGGTGCAAACGTTTTGATATCAGCCACTCTCATATTAATAATAGACATATTGATGTGAAAATGTACTTTTATGTGTTGTCTAGCAAACCCGCTGCTAACTGGAAAAAAATGCCAGAGATGCATCGTTGTAAGTACATTCTAATCATTTCTCTTTGTTCAATTAAGATAACCATTAATGATCGACATCTCTGCTTTCTGGCATTTTATATCCTCTCAGCCTCGCATAAACAATGTTGTTTTATTTATGTAAATATGCAACCGTCTTAAGCTGCATTTATAAGAGATCATTAAGGGGAAAAATATAAATAAGTCCAACCAGGAGCAAGTTTAGCAATCTCAATTCAATAAAGAATTTTTACATGGGCGCTATTGTATATACATAAAGGATGTACAAAAAACCCGAACTAGTAGATTACGCGAACAAAAGGACATCGATCGACCTAGATGTTTTGTTCTGGGATTATATAATGGGAATTATTAATGCAAGTATAGAAAAAAATTGACCTGAAGTATTTCTTCAATCAGCAAAGTCGGTATTGAAAGACTGAACTACCTTCAACAGAGATATATGTGCATAATTCTCGTCTTTAAACCCGTATAACTGACAAGAATGGACATTTCCACTTATCTCTATCCCACGCCATCCCGACCCCGTACATGAAAGGAACTCTCGCCTCTATACAACACTGGCCTTTTATTTATGAAAAAAAAAAGATTCCATCTCAATTCTTAATTTATGACAATACACTTCTATCCCCAGCCACATTTTCCTTAGAACAACAACCCACATTCTTCTCCCCTTTGTTCCATCTCCAATGCTTATCCTCTCGTGTGGTCCAATCTCGGGTCGGGCTGAAACACCAGCCCAGATGAAGAAACGTCCTATTTCTTGAAAAGAATGGCAATGTAAAGGGAAAAAAAAATAATAACTGTGAATTTTTATCTATATAGAAGTCAATTGATCGATGGATTGAGGCAAGCACTCATATGGGTTTGAATAGAAATAATCCTCTTCTTTGGGCCTATCAGGAATAACAAGTCTTCTAGAAGGTGAGCCCATGCGGCTGGCATGTGCAGCCTTAATAGAAGAAGAAAATTCATCCCAGCTGAGGCTACCATTCGTGTATTGATCAACGAGGTTGACTATTAGCCTTCTTTCCAACAAAATTGTTTTCCTATAACCGAGGTACCTGTTTCAAGAAAAGATAAAGATAAAATTGGTTAGAAACAGCATTCTGTGAAGGAGGTTTTGCAACACGTGTAGTTGTAGTAGGTGATATAGAAAAAATACCTCCGATGACCTTCAACAACTTTGGCCATGTTACCGTCATAAGTAGGGACAAATATGTCACTCTCAAGAGAAACCATGTAATCTAATGCTGCCATTTGAGATGAATGGTTCTGAAAATATCTCAGATCGTCTGCCTCCAATAGAACTTCCTTCCTCACCTGAACATATTTTTCACATTTTATAAACATCAGTAAGAAGAAAAAACATCATATCATCATTATCCTTAAAGGAATGATAAACAACTATCCCGAATCATAAGTATCATGCATATCACCTAACTGACCCCCACAAGTATAAAAATCATGCAAAATGCACCCCTCCTACCCCCAAAAGAAAAAAAAAATATTATTTTTCATTTAAAATGGAAAGTCCATAATAGCTTCCATCAATGTTTATTTCTGTTAGTGGAAAGTAAGTAGTTCCCTGATAAAAATATATTTGATTTTATTAGTAACAAGCAGTTACAAGTTTTATAAGACACTAAAAATAAAAATAAAAATGTTATTTTTTTAATAATAGCTAGCTTTTAGTTGGTACTTCTGAAGGAACTTATGCCACCATAAAGGATACTTCTAAATTTGTAATAATACATGTTATTTGCAGCTTTTGGGAAGTGCCATACACCAAGAACCAAAGATGAAAACTTACCACATTGGGGTATGCAGCAGTGAGAGCCACCATCCTGTGGGACCCACCATATATCTCTCCAGCAGCTATGTAAATTTGCATGGTCTGGTCAATATCTAGTGCCCGTAGAACAAGGGCCGTCTCCTCAGGAGTCAAGGGGCACAACCCATCTCTCCTTTTTGCATCTGAGTCTATTACTTTCTCTTTCCACCAAGGATATGCATATCTATTCAACATGAAAAATGATAGAAAGTCAGCCACTAAACTACAAAATCTAATGTTGCACTCAAAAGCAAAATTGTTATAAATTTTCCATTATTTGACGAATGATAAATTTATTCTTTGCACAGAGGTCCCTGGATAATCCATTTTCCATTATAGCTCTTCTTTTCCTGAGAAAATGTGTTTCTGTTTATTTTTCAGAGGTTGCGTGTAAAAGACCAAAATAATAATAAAAAAGCAATACTGAATATAACATGAAATACGGCCTCCTACAAAAAGTAAAAGATTACCTCATTCTAGTAAGTTCTTGGGCCTCTTCAGTTGAGCAACCTTGTGTGCAGCCTGAAAAGGCCAACATATCCATCTCATACCGTAAATGAAGCACCAGAAAGGGACCGTTTGCGCGTAAAATTTTTATTACCCTTCTACCCAGCTCCTCTATCTGGGATGTGAATCTCAAGGCAGCATAATTGACTCTGCACCTCAATTTTTGTATCTCAACTGGCAGCCCATTATTAGCCAACCTTGCATCAGTTCTATTCAGGTGCACTACCTTGTACTTGTGGAACAACGGTAGAATCTGTTTTTTTTTTTAATTCCAAAAGTAACCTCATTCAGCGTCTTCCAAAATTAATGATAAAAAGTTAACTTATTTCGCATTAGTTACATATGCATTTTTATATAACTTTTCCGGCATCCTGGGTACATCCTTTACAGGTTACTAGATAAGAGGCAAGACCCGTCACCAACTGTTATAGACATGTGGTTCTCACATAAGTATTTTCAAAACTTGACATAAGCTAGTCATAAAATGTAACTGAGCATGTTTATAATAGCTTCAAAGCTGGTATGGAAGGGGCTCCAAAGATGTATAATGGTATTCACACTAATCTGAACATATAAATAAATATGAAAATGTAAATTTTTAAACCTGATTATGGTAATAGGAGATGTCAGACCAACTGACAGGAGGCATTGAATGATACATCCCCAGTTCAACCCTTCGTTTTAGCCTCGGTGGTAGCCCTTTCAGTATTCTAACCTCATCTCTTAGTGAATTTATGAAATGATCCACATCAAATATATCTTGAAACTCACTGACAGAAAAAAAAGAACTGGGTATTGTTAAGTTACAACTAATGAAAGTTGTAAAAAGGGAGAAAAATACAGAAGCAGAAAGCATGTGGATTACCTAGGATCTGCCCAAAATGAAGTTTTATCTAATTCTGGCACAATTAAAGTCACATTCAAGTATCTCGCAATAGCAACCATATCACATATCTGTTTAAGAAAAACAAAAATGAAGTTCTTTAAGTTCCAAAAATAATAGGTATTTTTCCAAAGAGCAGATAATTGAATGGTACATTTAAAGAAATACTTACCGCACCTCGCATCTGATTGAGACCGCCATTGCATGAGACCATCAAGTAACCATTGTTCTTATATATTCCTGTTTGCAAAAGATAAAAAACTTATTTTATGAATAAAATTGACAAAACAACAAGAACCAATTTAGTTGGATGCAAACATTTGGCAATTCCAAACTCATTAAGAGTACTTAACCAAAACTAATCAAATACATAACACCAGAAAGGTATCAATTGATTGCCTAAATTATAGGAACCATCACATGTCTCCCAAAGAAACCAACAACGAACTTGTTGCACATGCAATAGTACCAAACTTGAATAGGTCTTTAACATGAAAAACACAAAAAAGACCAATAGGGAAGGAAAATTTGTATGATGTAAATTAGGCACTTTTTACTCATATAGAATATAGCTAAAAGATTTCAAATTCGACCAAGCCAAAGGTTTAATCCATTGTTTAATTATTATTATTATTTATTTATTTTGCAAAAGGCTGAGCAAAATGTGTACTAGTTTTATTTCAAACAGAGAGCCTGAATTGGCAAAAAAATCAACCAACTCGATGGATTTCACAAAAAGAAGAACAAAACGAAAACCGAACAAGAACTTTCCAGATGGCGTTTTGATTTAACAAAAAAAAAAAAAGTTGAGAAAACAGTTGCACAAGAAAAATTGCATGACGACAAAAGAAAGAAAGAAAAAGATAAAAACATATACAGAGCTTTATCAATTCCAGCATCAAATACACATAAAAAAATAGCTCAACTAACTTCTCAAAAACAACTACTGAATCTACCAGCGCAATCAACTACCTTAAAAACAATGGGGAACATTATATGCATCAGTTTGCCAAATAAATTAACAAAATTGGAAACAAAGCACTACATCATCATGCAAGATTCTTATTTATAAAATAATCAAAAGTACTCACTTTTGGGTGGAAAAACAAGCTTCTCAGCCACAGCCGAAGCACTACCGACCTCTGTGGAATCGCCATGAGAGTTCACTGGAAAAGGAGGAATCGACGGCGTAAAACAAGAAGGCCATCCTTTCAAAACTCGAGGGCCCCATGTCTCTCCAATCGCAGTAAGTTGCACCACGCAAGTCCACAGGAGAATAGTCGTACTAGCTCGTAATATCCACACCTTCATCATCTTCGATCTGGCCTTATCAGATCTCTTGCTATTGCCTCCGCCAAACCAAGCCCCCTTTACACCCATAAAGAGGAAAGCTTTCAAGAAATCTCCAATTTTGCGCAATGCGGCCGAAATCTTCAGCGGAGAAAAATAAAAAATAATCAATCTTTTCCCACTGGGGTTCAGCAGGAAACCAGAAAAAGGCGACCAAAATCGCGCCTTGGCAACGATTCACAGCTACTTTGGCTCCAATTCGCAGCTAGTGTCGAATGGCCGAACTCGATCAGGTCAGATTTTGCTCCTGTTTCGGAGAGAGAGAGAGAGAGAGAGAAGAAAAGAAAATATCAAAAGAGGATCTCTTGGGAAGAAATTCCAAAATAGCTGGATTTTTGGGAGGTTAGCAGAAATATTCATACAAGGAATTTAGGAACAATTAGCGAAATTAGCGGCTGGGTACGGTTTTTTATTTTTCGTTATTCCCCCACTAATTTTATTTGCTTCTTGTTTTTGTAATAATTTGGAAGGACTTTTTAAGAGCGGAGCGCTTTTCCTTCCTCTCAGTCTTTCTCTCTCCTATCATATAGCTCTCTATAACGCGATGCTCTTTATCTCATCGCTGGCGTCGGTGAATGCGCTTCCTCTGCATTAACGTACCATTGAGTTCATTTCCAAACCGTTCGACCATAATTCGAGCCAATCCGAACCGCGGCTATAACACACGGACCCTTTAATATCTGTGCGGATTTAAATCGAACGGTCCAGATGTTAAATCAAAATTTGAGTTAACTCAGAGAATACAATATGGCGTCGGTGTCGTTTATGCAAGGCGACCTGTCCGTACATTTTCTCTCTCTAGAGTGAACGCATTAACGCATTGTTTGGTAGATAGCGACGCTTGGCCCAAACGGTGTTACAGCCAATAATCGATTTCTTTATATTTCCATACTTGTGTTTTCTCACTTTACAATTAGCCCCTTAACTTCATTTTATTGAATTTTGTGCGAAGATGAATTGAACAAAACTCTGCTTGTCATTTATAAGATTCTGTATAGAATAATGAACCACGTGTACGCAAGTAGTGGTAACAAAAGAAGCAGTGTCGAATGTGGTAATGAATTTATATATGGTATTGATACAAATCAATTTGATTCTTATTATAAAGTTTAATGTCTTTTGTGCAATCTAAGATATTTTCACAACCGCCCACAAGTATAATTTATTTCACAAACTTAGTTTGACCTACTTCGTTTTTTTTTTTTTTTTTTGCTTTTCCGTAATCATTATTTAAAATTCCAAAATTTAATTATGAAATGCATATTTTTTGTAAAATCTCAATCTTCTACGGGTAAAGCCAGATTTCATAATTTGCAACTACATTCGTTTTTTAATGATCTAGAACAAAATTAATAATTTGAATTCTATTATTTAAAATAAAGTAGAAAATAAAGCTTAATGGATCTCGCACATTACTAATATAAGCTGATAATATAGATCTTACAGTACAAAATAAATTTTTACAATAACATACCAGAGTTTACATATCCATATTTTTTTACTTGCATTTGAAATAAACCTTTAATATTTATTAATTGGATAAATGCACTTGATTGTTTGTTCGGGCGTTTCCTTCATTGATGCTTTTTTTAGGATAACTAATGCATCTTTCAAAATTCTAACACTGACAATGAAGTTCAATCTAATTAAGACAATACAAAAAAAGTTGCGGATGTTTCCGCAAAAGCGTATAAAGGAATCAATGTAGAGCCTACATCACTGGCCACGTGTCACGATCCAGAGAGCCGTCTCGGGCCTCTCGGCCGTTGAGAGGCACTGACAAGTGACAGCTAAGCACAAATGATGGACATACGCGGAATTTGTCAAGATCTCCGTGACTCCCACCGTTTGGTCCGGTTAATTTTTCGGTGCGGTCGCCTCAACTCGCGTTTAATTTCCCGTAAGAAAACGGCTCCAACCGGTCAAATTTAACTGCTTGGACACGGAGCAAGGATTAAATCTACCAGGCAAATTTCAAAAGAAGCAATATATATATATATAGGAACGGTATCTATGAATTGATTGACAACACCAAAAAAAAAAAGGTAATTCGTAGATTCGTTCCCGAATATTCTATCATATTTCGTTTTCTAAGAATTTTTTTTTTAGAAAACACTTGTTATCTTAGTATACAAGAAATTAAATTTTATAATTTTTTCATCTTTCCTGCAAAAAATACTATTTAAATGTTGGACACGTAAGACCATAAAAATATTTAAAAAATTTAAACAAAAATTTCAGTCGTTCATAACAAATATAGTTATATGTTGAAAAATAGATATTTTCTATTATTTTTCGTTTTCGTTGCACGCTCGAATAATCGACGAGTAATTTAACATAAGTGTTGTAAAGATGAAATAAGGTAACAAAGTAACCTTCATTAATCTCATTCTCCTATTAATATCTAATTAAACAATATTAGTTTATGAAGTTAATTTGTCTTTCCCGTTCCATCTTTCCTCCACCCCTTATCCAAATAGAAAGTAACAAAATTTATCTCAAAAAGGATTAACATGATAATTATGATGATGGTGACTACAACAAAAATTGTGATGATAATGACTATAATATGTAAATTTCTAACAAATGCAAACATTTAAAAGAATGTTTATATTGTTATGATAAACTGTTGTCCCCGTCATGTATTCTAAAAATAAATACAAAATGCTAATGCATCATTTTTAATGAAACATATATTGTGTTGCAGACATGAATCGGGCCAAGTGATTCCATTTTTTTTTAAAGTTATATTAACATTTTTTTTAGAAGTATACTGACTCTCATAGAGTCCGGCTAGTATAACATCGGTGTCACATGACACTAACTACAAAATTGATTGGATAGACTTCAAACGACTAATTCAAACCGTTCAAACCGATTTACTTTATTAGTGATGTGTTTACATTCAAAAAATTTATATTTTCTAGTTATTTTAGTATCAAATTAAGAGGTAAAAAATGTTGAAAAATTAATGCATTAAAATTAACTTAAAAACTCACACATTTGACCACTTGACTTGATAATAAATAAATTCGAAAATTATAAATTTTGCATGTAAACGCACAACTATTGAAATAGATCGGTTTGAACGGTTTGGATTCACCGTTTGAAGTCAATTCGATAGGTTTTAGAGTTGGTGTTATATAGGTTGAAATGACACTGATGTCATACTAGCCAGACTCAACTCAAATTTGTATATTTATTTTGACCCCTATATAATAAAATATTACCTTCACGCTTTGATAGCATAGAATATTTTTATGTGGACTTCATCGGAGGCTAACCTACTGTTTATTTATATTTGTTTGTTTGCTTGACCGTCTAATTCTACTTTATTTCGCACAAAGTATTGCATAATCCTTTTTTTTATTTTCTCAGGGAAACAATTTAATTTAGATAAAAGTTAGCCGCATGCATGACATTCTAACCCTGTACAAAATCTGGTTGCATCTGTATACATTTGCAGACAAACCCTTAAATTTGGGCATCTCCAATAACAAAACCTAAATTTTCAGTCATTCCCAAAACATAAAAAAAAAAAAAATTGTAGTGGAGGATTAAAATAGGTTGCAAAGCAATGGGATTGTGCAGTGGTGATTTGGCGGCATATATGCACACTCTTTATATATTTAAATATTATAAGCGCAGCTTGGATCCTCTGTGGCGAATAAAGGTTTCCATACCTTGTGGCCAGATCAAAAGACCCATATCTCTATATACTTTTTTTCCTGTCAGCGATAGGCTACATGGAAAGCAGATCTTTACTGTTATACTAAATCTGGAGTCTTGCTGGGTTAGGCGTCACAGGAGGTAAATGTGACAGGATATTAAATGTCTTTCTTTAATGTATTTTGATATTTTGTTTAATATTTTTTATAGGATGCATCTCTGACTTGCATGACGACGGTGTCAACTTTCAAGCTAAGAGTCCAAACTTCAAAGTTAATTAATTGTTATTAATATATCGTTTGAGCGCTTCCGGGGGGAATGTCTAGGTTTGATTTTCCGCGTTGCCGCAACTGTTTATGGAAGCACCTTGGCGTAAAGGGCTACAATTTGTTCTATGATTTTGTTGTGTTTATTGTAGCAAATATTTGTCTTGGATCGGATTTGTAGTAATAACTAATAGGATGAAGAAAAGCCGTTCGATATCCGTTTTTCAAAAAACTTTTTTCTCATGAAGGATTCATTGTGAGAAAGTTCCAATATAGATTGCGGCAGTAAAAAAAATTACTGGTATTATGTATCAAATATAAGCTGGTATTTGCTGATCGTTTCAGACCATAAAATTTATTTATTTTAGTACGGTTCATTCATCTTCAATGCGCTTAGCAGGGGATTCGTACGTGGAGGAAACGTACGTGGCGAGCATAGAAGAGGAGGAGAAGATGCCTGGCACAATGCGAGAATTTGTGAGGAGCGGAGGAAAACAATTATTCAATGAAGTCAGCTGACGTGATTTCAATATAATCAGAGCTCTACATCTTCGATCCGACGGCACAGAGAAGGGGTGTCACTGTTCATTCTACAGTAACACCCCATCCAAAATTAAGATATTTATAATGACATGAGATGTGCTTGATACTTAGTAATACTGATTATATGTTGTCTGTTATTTTTTTTTTGCAGTAAAATTCGTAGGCGATTTAATTAACTTAAAGAGTTACAAACTAGCTGTTACATAATATTAGATAAGAAATAATTTAGAAAGCACTCAGCTGTAAACAAACTAAAAACGCATAATAGTATGTGCATCATGTGGACACAATTTTAGTTATCCTTGCTTGATGGAAATGATACGAGCCTAGTGATGGTTTCCTCTGTCCGCATAGTTGTCCTGCTGGTAGACTTCCTCGTAAAAGGAACTGAATCAAACCAGACCGAGAACTGAATCAACCGGGCCAGGACAATCACCACCAGAAGTCCCAATGGAGGCACTGAATCAAACCGAACTTGAAACTGAATCAACCAGACCGTGACAGTCACCACTCAGAGGTCCCAATAAAGAGCCGCCAGTGTGGAAAGCAGAAAAGGGAGGGAGAAGAGGAGAAGAAGAAAGAGAGCACATAAACAAACCCCAGCACAAACAACATATAAAGTAAGTAACTATACGTACAAATCGTTCCACCCACTCTTCCATTGCCAAAGAGAGGAAGAAAAACTCAGGAGAAGAGAAGAAAAAGCAAACCGATATCTTGGAGAATAAAAACCCCCAGAAGGACGATGAGGAGAGCGATGACCAGATCCACGAAACAGAAGCACCAAGAAACGGTGGTCAGATCCGCTAGATGGAAGCACTGGCTTGAACGACGATGGAACAATGAGCGGTGGCCAGATCCACCAGGCGGAAGCACCGAAAGCGGTGGCCAGATCTACCAGACAAAAGCATTGGCTCAGTTGGAAGAAATGGATAGGAAGGAGGAGTGTATGGGGTGGGGTGGAGGCTCGGATCGCCATGGCGATTTCAGAATCGCCTTTGGCTCTTAAGCGGCACCTGTTGTCTGTTATTTTGATGAGATAGATAGTGAATTTTATTCAGTAGAATATTGTTCATGTTAAACTCAGTAATACAGATGTATCAGATCTTTAATTTAAGAGGAGGGTTCAAATGCCTCCATTTTTTGTGCCTCCATCATGCCTCCATTTTTAAGAACTTTAATAACTCAAAATTTAAAACTTAAAAGTCAAAATAAAACGTTGGATATGATCTACATCATTTTATCTATGCGCATGTAAAAAATTGTGACATTTCAACTTTGTTTTATTGTCATCAAGAGCATGTAAAAACATACTAATATGGATAATTTCTAGACGTTGATTTTTCAAATGATTGATTCACATAAAAACAAAATTGAAATGTGATATTTTTTTTATGAGCACATAGAGAAAATTACATAGATCACATCTAACAGTTTTATTTTGAGGTTTATAATTTAAATTTTGATATATTAAAGTTTTAAAAAATGAAGGCATGGTGGAGGCACGAAAAATGAAGACATTTGAACCCTCCTCTTAATTTAATTATTGTAACAAAATTAATTTAATAAATTATTGCTCCGTTATAAAATTAAAATAACTTAAAAGTATGGATATAATTTGAATATACAATCATTATGACAAACAAAATAAATTTACCCATGCTAATCTTGTTATGTCATTGCAAAATATATAACTCGTTAACAAAAATAATCACCAACATAACTATATTTCTAATTAAAAAATACCAACAAAAAATATATTCTTCTCTTCAAACATATATATTCTAAAACAAACGGATACCCAAAAATTTAAAAATACAGATAATTGTTTGTATTCTTATTGTATATTATTCTTAGAGTGAGTCTATGGTACTATGCATAGCACGATTTGGTCCGTAATACAGATTAATATTTTCGTTTTCAAAATCCTAACGGTCCATCCGAACCGTTCAACATGATTTTAATATGAATATATATTTGCAGACCGAATTTTATATTTTTTAAGATAGGTAGAAAATCACTGTTTTTGGATGGTCCAGAATTTTCAGATCAAGTGATTTTCTACTTATCTTAAAAAATAGTAAAAAAATTCTAAAAAATATAAAATTTGGTCTGCAAGTACATATTCATATGGGGATCATGTTGAACGGTTCGGATCGACCGTTAGAATTTTGAAAACGAAAATATTAATCCGTATTACGGACCAACCCGTGATATGCATGGTACCATAGACTCACTCTTATTCTTATGTGTATTCGCTTTTGAAACTTAATCATATCCGGCCATATCGTATCTGTATTGGTACTCGAATCAACAAAAATTCGAATACGAATTCAGATACTGACAGATAAGTTCCGATCCGTTTTCACCCTACATCCATCCCAATTTTTTTTTTACACAAGTTGTGCTCTGATTCCATGGATGTTACTCAACTTATCGATTAATGAGGAAGCTTAGTACAGAGTTGAGTCTACTGGACACTTATGGGTTCAGGGGCGAATTGAAGAAGGCACAACGGAGGTCAATTGACTCCCATTATTTTTAAATTTTTTGTATTTATATATAATTTTTTATATAATTTAGAGTAAAATGTCACGGTACTGTATAATTGATCCCATTTTCTGCAGAAAAATTGTATATGATTGTTCTCCATATGTTTTTGACCTTCAAAATTCGAAAGTCTGACTCTGCCCCCGAATGGGTTGATGGTGTCCTTGTACATAAAGCGCATGCACGAATTTGAAAAGAGTCCTTATTTTATTTTTATTTTATGAACGCCTATGTTTAGCTTAGAAATCACAAAAAGTGCTTGATCGAATTCATGGGCTTATATAAAAACAGAGCTGCAAGTAGCTTGCTATTGCCCAGCAATAGTTATTACTTATTAGACTAAAATGCTAGCGATCGAAGAAAACTTGAAAATGCAGCTATGATTGCTAAATCTGATCTCTAAACCCTCTATTGCGCTATTCGTTTTGACCATTTTAGTTGTCTACTTGTCCGCTATGCTAAATGTGTCATTTTGCAACTTTTTGAATTTTTTAAAGCATGATCCTTGTTCCTTTATATTTTATACTATCATTGCATTAAATTTTTCTTAATCTAACTATCTAAGATTGAATGTTGATTTAACCCTGATTCATATTCTAATTATTTATAGCTGTACGATCTTCTCTTGTATTATCTTTGTATGATTCATCTCTGTGAATGCCCATGTGCTCTAAATCAGTAGGAGAAGGCTAACCTTGAAGCACACAAACATATTATTTGAGAATTTTTCAATCAACTTGATTAGTGATTACTATCTCATAAGTCCGAATTTTTTATTTATAACATAGTTAAAAAAAAATAAACCAAATAACCATAGTTTCTGAAAATTTCGATTTTCACCACGGCCGCACCGGCATTCTGCGGACCCATTTCAGCGGGGCCGCAGAATGCCGATGCGGACCCTTAAATGGGTCCGCAATATGCCGGTGCGGACCCATATTTTTTAAATAAAAAAAATGAAATTTGTAATTTGTTTTTTTGTTATAGAAATATTTTTATGTTGTTAAATCTGTTATTTATTTTAGTTTCAAATGTTGTTTAAATTGATATATTTTTGGTCGTATCGTATTTTAGAAATGTCGTTCGTTTGGAATATTTTAGATATGTCGTTCGTTTGGAATATTTTAGATATGTCGTTTGTTTGGAATTTTTTTGTGTACTGTTCGCTGGTTAGAGCAACGCAAGTTTCGGTACGCTTGAGGGCGTACCTTTTAAAACCGCGTTTACACTTCACGAGTAAGGGATGCAAGTGCACAACCCCTATCGAGTAGTATAATCGGGTATCGATCCACAGGGACGGTTAATTGCGAGGTTAGATTCTATCAAACTCAATCAAAAACTAGAAGTGAAAAAGGTTTGGTTTGGTGTTTAATTTCCTAAAGGGTCAGATCAAACAATTCAAGAAGATGTAATAAAATGCTAGAAGAAATGTAAATTGTGTTTTGATTATGGATAAAAGGCGTTTCCAGGGTTTCAGACTTCATCTCTGATCTGCCTCTAGTGGTACGGCCCGTACCAAGTTGGTACGGCTAGGCCGTACTTCACTTGGTAAGGCAAGGCCGTACCACCCTGGTAAGACCCGTACTGGCTTCCCAGAACAGAACCTACCAGTTCGAGTGAATGCATTTCCTTGCTGGTACCTTGTGCTAAACTCTTTAGAAAGGTTCAATTGACCATACCTAAGGTTCCTAACCCTCAACCGTCGTTTGTTGGATCAAGATCTAGGTTGGAATGCAATTGATTGCCTTTTAGGGATTTCTACACCTCAACTCTCGTGTGTTGGTACAGATCTACCCTAGCTGGTTGATTGGAGGTCTAAGGCACCCTCTAATCTGTCGATTAGAGGAGAATTCAACCTCTCGGCTTCAATTCGAACTATTCTACCCTAAGCATTTGATTTGGATGAGAGATTGAGATGATCACATGACCTTGATAGGTTCGATCTAAACCTAGAGGCACATCATACAACAATCACAGCAAGCAAAGCAAAAGATATCAAAGTAAATCACAATCAATCAAACTAAAGAGTTCATACAAGATACAAGTCAAAGAAAGTCAAAACAAATCAAGAATCAATCTCTAACCCTAGAAACTAAAAGAACTACTCACAGCACATAATCAGATCTAAAAATACAATAAAAGGGATAGAGAAAGCCATGGATTGAAGGGATCGAGAGGAGGAAGCTAGATCCGTCGAGTTTCGCCTCTTCCTCTTCCTTCCTTCTTGCTCTCAGCTCCTTAGCTCTCTTTCTCTCTCTTACTGTGCTCTCAAATGGATCTGGAATGGAATGGATGTCGAAATTGGAGAGTTCCCCGCTTTAAATAGCCTCTGCCAAAATTTGAATCTGTCAGGCCGCCTTTATGTACGGCCCGTACCAAATTGGTACGGCCTGGCCGTACCAGGCGTGAAGAGCTGAAAATCGGCTAAGTCTGGTAAGACCCGTACCAAGCCTGGTAAGGGTCGTACCTCATCATCTGAATCGCCGTTTCCTCGTGTGTTTTGCTCCAAACCTGCAGAAAACAAACAAACACTCAGCAGTACCAAATTCTAAAGATATATCGATGAAATGCACATGATTCTGGTGAATTATGGCACGAATCTGGTACTAAAACAGGCCTAAAATAGACTAAATATGCGAGGTATCATGTACAATGAGATAATGAAATCAACAAAATAAATAAATAACAACAAAACCAAAAAACCAAAAAACTAATCAACGAAATAAATAAGTATATGACAAAACATCTAACAATACTACAAATAAGAATCTGACAAAACATCTAACAGTACAACAAATGAAAGCCTACGGATCAGGACTAAATACCGTCCTCGCCTTCTTCTTCCTAAACCCTCGCTCCCGCCTGGAGAGTGGCGTCTCGTCAGTCTCTGCTGAGTTTGTAGAGTCCTCAGCCCGGACATCCGAAGACTGAACCGGCACGTCATAAACCTCCTCAATCTCGGATGTCTACTGGACTCTAGGACCAAAAACCGTAGTCTGTCCAGACTCAGCCTGCGTGAATAAATACGCCTGTCTGGCAATGGGGTCATCATGGAGGGAAGGGTACGATACCTGCTGTGAGGACTGTCCAGGGAACTCCGGGATGGGCTCTGTCTGAACATACCCTGGCTGATAGGCAGGAGGTACCGTCTGAGTCGGACTGTAACCCTGAGAATACAGTCCATCTCCCTTTGTGCCAAAATCAGTGGAGATATTGAAGTCCAGCGGCTTCTCCTCCTCCTCCTCACCCTGTAGTAACTTACAAATTAGATATTGTTATGAATTTGAAAAAAATCACAGTTATGTATTTTAATTACAATTATACCTCGGTATCCATCGTAGCCTGGGATCCCATTGCCTCATGTGCAGCTCAGCGCATCAACTCGGCACCTCGGTCGAACACCTGACCGACAGTTTCAGCGTCGTGGACGGCTGCAAACACCTCCTCATCACCAGTGTACAGGACGTAGACATCGGGCTCGTCGGATATATCGTCAACCGCATCAACACCGCCTAAGCCAGCACATCTCAGTAGAGAGTCGAGACGCGCCCTGTACCCACACTGGCACACTGCGGGTACGTTGTGCTTGATGATGACTTTTCCGAGTCTCTTCCAGCCCTTGGTCACGGCCATCGTAGCCCCTATGACGCAACTCTTGACAAGATATAATGCCTGAAAATTGAAAAAATTATGAAAAAGTTGTACAAATGTAAATATTGTTAGTTTTTAATTTGAAACTTCAAATTAAAAATACCGTGGCTGTGAACGGTGCGCCGGTGGGGATAAGACCATGGATCCGTCCTCTCTGATCCCTCGGCTTCGGTACCCGCTCATGGGGGTTGTCGGCGAGACACCCCTCCAGAAATATGGTGTACGCGCCGTGATCCTGGTACCAATCTCTGTAAGGTCTGTACGAATTACAACAAATGTTAGATATTACAATCAGAAAGCTATTGTGAAGATTTTGAATTAATAAAAAATTCTTATACTGGCGCGACATCCATGTGACGGTCCGGCTCGGCCAATGGGGGATTTGCAGATGCTGCCTCGAACACGTAATCGGCACGCACGACTCCCCAATTCTTCCCTACAGTGGGGTCTCTGGCATGATGAAGCCCTCGCCAGACCCCCTCGCTGATCGGTGCCGGGGGCGGAGCAAGCTGACGCATCCCGAACTGTCTCATGACCTGCCCGGGGTAGTGGTGCTCGATGATCTATTTATTTAAATATGTTAGGTTGTTTTTATTAAATTAAGTTGCTCGTGTAGATAATTAACGAAATTAAATTACGGTACCTGAAAACATATGAGCGGCACCTCTGCACGCCAGAAACTCTCCTGCTGTCGACATCGCTCAGGCAATATCTCAAGAAAAGACCGATGTCCCCCATCCACCAAGACCTGGAAGTATAGATTTAATATCATATATCAATTCGAACTGAAAAATATGAAAAAAATTTAAATCAAATTTAAAATAAAAGTAAACTTACATAATCTCTGTAGGGCTCCCAGGTCACAAACTCTGGATCATCTCTGAGATGCTCGATCTCCTGTCTCCAAAATGTGATGCCGAGTGATGAGCCATGCCCCTACTCGACCCAAATCTTCGGATAGCAGTACTTGGCGCCGTATGCAGGGCAGTTCTGGCTCGGGCTTGCCCCACTCTAGCACATCTGTCTTGTTAGCCAGGACTGGACGGCCAACAATCAGATGTGCGTAGGACCAATGCTGTAGTAAAATGCATGGTCCAATAAAGGTCTTGTTTTTCTTCAAGCAGGCATTGTTAAGACCCCTTTACAATGTACAAAGTCAGTGTTACTATGCTACGATGTATAATATTTGAAAAAAATTAAAAAATTATAAGAATATGTTTGTACCTATATAAGCATGCCAGCGTGGCACCCCCCCAGTTGAACCTGCCCGCAGTGGACAAGTCGCGCAGAAGCTCAAGGTAGTACAGCCGCACCTGATCTCCATGCGAATCCGGAAACAACCGACAGGTGATCATCTCCAAAATATACGCGCGCAGGTATCGGTCAACAACCACCTATTATTTATTTAAATTAGAACATTGTTTACAAGTAAATAAATCTAATATTATTTAAATTAAATATTGTACAATTAAATACCTGATCTGGACGATCCGGATAATCCTTGAATTTCGTCCGCAACTTTGACAAGCTAATGTTGCTGGGCGAGATCACGGTCTTCTCACCTCTCTTCTTCTCTTTCTGGAGCTCCTCGTGCGAGATACCCAACAGCTCTAAGCACAATGCACGGAAGTCCCCGTACTCGACGCCCGTCACTGGCTCCCGATAATAGTCATACCCCACAGACAACTGACGTCCTGTAGGGTGACTGTCATCTCAGCACGGGGGAGATGAAAGGTGTGCGTCTCGGGACGCCATCGCTCAACGAGGCCGGAAGATAAACCCTCGTCATGGTTCTCCTATGCCATCTGGGATAACTGAAACAATCCCATCGCACGTAAAGTCCCCCAGTACGCCGGATGGTACCGTAGCCACATGCGGTTGTGACGAACTGTAACCGCATCCAAACCCTGCATTTCATTAAAAAATCAGATCAAGTTCATTTATAAAAAAAATTAAGGTTATTAATATTTTTATAAATATGACAAATTTATAACTTACCCCAGTGGCAGCCTGTAAAATCCGATGCTCCGCATTCGGGTACCACAAGAAGTCGCTGACCCTGTCGGTGCGACTCCGGATACCCGGAACATGTGCCAACGCACTCTCGATGTACTGGGACATCTCGTACGGCGTGGTTGTAGGGCCATGCTGTGTACCTCTACTGGAAGAAGGTACACCCCTACTGGAAGACGGTATATCTCTACTGGATGCCATGCTGTATTTGATAATTTTTGGTCAAATATGAGAGTTTTGGTACAAGTCCAGTTTAATGTTGGTGCTCAAACAATTAATTTTGGTAAAATAAACCTAGTTCAATTTTGGTACAAGTCTAATTTAACTCAAACAATTAATTTTGATAAAATAAACCTAGTTAAATTTTGGTACAAGTCTAATTTAACTCAAACAATTTTAAACCTAAACCTAAACCTACATTTTGGTACAATTCTATTTGCTCAAACAATTAATATTTGGTACAATTCTAATTCTAAACCCTAAATTAATATCTAATTCTAAACCCTAAATCTAAATTCTAAACCTAAACCCTAAACCCTAAACCTAAATCTAATTACTACTCTAAACTAAAAATTAAAACTAGAAAAAAAGAAGGAAACTTACCGGAGGTCGAAGGGATTGAAACTTCTTTGAATTGTTACAAAAAATGAAAACAACGGACCCCTTATATACCTTCCCAGGGGTCAGCACCGGCATATTGCGGACCCAGGGTCCGCACGGGCATTGTGCGGACCCATTTAAGGGTTCGCATCGGCATTCTGCGGCCCCGCTGAAATGGGTCCGCAGAATGCTGGTGCGGCCGTGGTGAAAATCGAAATTTTCAGAAACGATGGTTATTTTGTTTACTTTTTTTTGAACTATGTTATAAATAAAAATTTCGGCTCATAAATCATAAGACTTAACATAGTAAAATATGAGCTAGTATCAATCGTGACTTTAGTTGAGAACCAGTATTTGATCTAGTAGCAAATGTAATGTTTTTTGTGTGGAAGGTCGTAGGTTCGAAATCTATATGAGATAATTTTTTGTGGATATTAAATAATTGAGTGACTTGACCTCTAATTTTTACTGTAAAAAAAAATCGTGACTTTAGAGTGATCAATAGCAAGTCAGTAAATGTTTGTCAATTATAAATTTGGTATTCTTCTGATTTTGTGATGTCAGGACAACAAGCACTATATCAGTGAATAATATTTTTCAGTTTAATGTTTTGAATACACCAAACACTTAAATAAATTTAGTGCGAGAAATAGGTGAATGTTTATCTTATTTTCAATTTATACTGTATTTTTATTGTTTTATACTGAATTTGTATTATTCAATTGAAATCTTCAATATGATCTACATATGATCTTCATGTTCAAATTAGAATGACCAACTCAATCTATTCAATATGATCTACATATAAACAGGAGATCAAATTTTAAATTTCCTAACTTTTAGTACTATTTTTTTTCAAGAGCAGAGTTCAAATACATTACATCTTTCATACTTCAATTGTACATTACATTCTTATCTTCGTTCTTAAAGTCCAAACAGTCGATTCGAACCGTTTAAGATGATTTCCATATTAAAATATGCTTGAAGACCAAATTTATATTTAAGTATGAAAGTCGATTCTGGACTATATTAATATGGTCTCCAAGCATATTTTAATATGGTCCAGAATCGACTTTTTTGGACTTTGAATATAAAGATTAAGATGTGAGACACAAATTAGGTATGAAAGACAAGATGCATTTGAACCATACTCTTTGTCTAATTGCAAAAAAAAAATAATGATATAAGAATTTTGTACCATCTATTAATAATGGTTTTACCCCTTTCAAAAATATAGTTAAAAATTAAAGAGTAAAATTTTTTAATCTCCAACAAATGAAGAGTAAAACGAATTACAAAAGGACAACCTACTTCAATCAAATTAATGTAGAATAAACATATGCCAAATTACTCTGTTTTTGTAACCATCAAAATTGCAATGAAAAACAGTTCTTTCTTCATTAGAGAACAATATTTTATTTTTCTTTGACTACCATCCATGAAATAAAACAAACGTGTCAATAATTCTGTGATAAGGCCATGGCAACTAAACTCAACATTCCTTAAGCCAGCACTAATCATTCTTTTTAGTCTGAAAAGCAGGAAAAGTGGATCCACTAGGGACCTCTAAATAATGGAAATGACATGTGCACACATGAACTATATGGTTATATGAGATTCTTATATGGCTCTAACCTTGATGAGATCTAGGCAACAAAACAAGGCTAAGAAAAATAGCCAGTAACCAGAGGCGGACCCAAGTGAAGGAATGGGAGTTAACCGACCTCATTTTTTTTTTAAAGTTTTGTATTTAGGTATAATTTTCTATATGATCTAGAGTAAAATATCATGGTATTGTAAAATTGATCCCCATTCTTTATTGGAAAATTTTATATAATTGACCACCATAGTTCGAAAGTCTAGCTTCGCCCCTGCCAGTAACGCATATTGTTTGACCTAAATCTCATCTACCAAAGCCTATCTTATTTTTTTAAAAATAAATATAAGTCAAATTTTTAAGTTTTAAATATTTATAACAAAATTTTCATTCGAATTTTTATACAAATGACACTGTCTTAGTCATTAATTAGACTAAAGATTAATTCTAGAACCTTTTTTTTTCATCTTATTTTCTCATGAAATGCAAATATCTGTGCCCATTAGGTCTTGTACGTGGAATTTTTTTTTTTTTCTAATTTAAATGTCTAAAAGAGCTTAGAATGCTAAATCATTTAGTATGATTTTGTTGGTATTGCAAACTCGCTATACAAAGTAATGCTAAGACCATGTGCCTTGAAGCCGCAAGTTTAATATATAATAAACTTATATTTTCTATGATTTGAGAATTAGCGACGAAATCCTCAACCACCAGCAATATAGGTCCAGCTTGGATACAGCGTATCATTCTACTTTTGCACTGAAGCAAGATTATTCTCTTTTTTTTTCCTAATCATTCATTGTTTGCGTATTCTTATATTAGCTAAGTTGATGCAAATTAGTGCAATCAAACCAAATCCCTCATGAAACTAACAAGAGTTACAAATAATTCGCAAGTTATTTATTTTTTTCTCTTTTCTGAATGAATAGACGGATTAAATAAATTTTCAAATTATTTGCAATTTTTGTTAATTATTCACGAATTATTTCCGAATTATATCTAGATTTTTCGCAGAATTATTTTCTTATAACTAAAACTTCATAAATTTAAATATTCATGTATTATAAGAGAGCAAACTATCTGTGAATTGTATTTGAATTATACATGAACTGCGAAATTTTAAACCTTGCTAAATTCTTCTCGAATTTTTAATTTTATCATTGTGCCAAATACCACATAACATGCTAAACATGAGCTGCACATTTTACTGTTGTAAAAGAGGCAATTGTTCGTGAATTGACAAGGAACTAGAAGTATAATCTACAGATATTGTAGATAGGCCTTGAGCTCAGGGGCGGATTCAAGATTTTCGTCAGAGAGGCAAAAAAAATATTGAATCGGGTTTTAAATAACTAATCGGGTTTAAATCCATTAATTAATTAGATACTCGACAAAAAATAATGCTTTAACTTATACTTTCTAATGCTTTGACTTGTAATTTCTAATGCTCTAACTTATAATTCTAATTACCAATCAAAATTCAACAAATTTATTTCAATTTTAACCCTAAATTTAATCCGTATTACAAATTAAACATCCAAGAGGAGAACAAAATAATTTTCGTAGGAGAACAAAGTCAGTCAGCACCGATAGATCTCCACTAAAACTCAAAATCCAAAAGGGCAGCTACCCCTGAAACCATGTGGGTCCGCCCTGCTTGAGCTGAGCACTACCTGTGGCTGCTAAGATTTAAGAGTTTTGTGGATTTTCTTTTCTTCTGTTTTTGCTATTAGGAATCTAAGACGTTGGAAGTGGAGATAAAAAAATTAAGTTGCCACCTATCCCTTATTCTAATAAATAATAACGAGTTTTCTGTGAGTCAATACAAAGGATATCACAATTCACAGGTAATTACCGATATGATCTGTTGTGGAAGCTTAAACTAAGATTAATTCTAATAAATTAGAGAAAGCTTAAAATAAGAATCATCATGATAAGATTTGCACCAAAAGGAAGTAAGATGTTGGAAAAATTAAGAAGAATTATTCTATCTTACTTTTCATATTTTATATTTTATTTGGTAATATAAATTATTGTATAAATTAATTCATGTAGTGGAGTAAGATGTTGAAAAAAATATATTTATCTATGAAAGTGAGCTTTATAGGTGAAGTAAATTAATTGCACAGAGATGGAAAGTAACTTATTTTGAATTAACTCAACTCTTATTATATCTTACTCTTTTATTTTACTCCTCATTTGACGGTTTAAGTAAGGAGTTTATTTCACAACTAAACATGATCATAGTGAACTATCTCGGTCAACTATGATAGACCAACTATAATGTTCATTTTATCAACTCTTGATCTAACATAAACTATACTAAAATTAATTATAAAATTCTATGTGTACGCATGATTTGGATTTGATGTTAGATATAAACAAGAAATTTAAATGCAAAAGAAGTTACGGAATTTTGTGGTATTAATTCACGGTGTCGAAACCTTCTTCGCTAAATTTTTGAAAAATAAAGGTTTAATTGAAGCCTCGAATATGAAGAAATTTCTTCTTTCTTTTCTAGCTGATAGCCCCTTTTGCAATTAAAAATTCATGAACTTTTAGAAAGATTAGCCGATGGAAGTCAAATGTCCAAAAATAAATTATATTTTGACATGCTAAAGATTTGTAAAAATGATAAATAGCATGATAAATCACATGAAAGTTTCAGCAAAGAACACAAAAATGTTGTTTTATTTGAACAACTTCGCACCTATGGCACATTAAATACATCCGAATTATTACGAAAATGATCATGTACCACTGAATAAACAAAGAGAGCAAAATAATATCAAACGGATGACACAAAGATGATGTACGATAACTTAAGCCTAAGGTAATTTTGCTTGATCTTTTTTTTTCTTATGTATTTATAATTATAATTTTGCATCGAATACTTCATCAGTTTTTGTTATTTCCAAACCTTTTTGTTAGTACATTTCTCCGAAGGTCACTTAATTTTTTCTCATTTTGATTTTCGAGCTTCAATTTTTCTATCAGAATCTATTAAGCATTCGATTATTGCACTGCCGACCGTCAATTTTCAAGGAGAAAAATCTAACAAAGTGATAATTTCATCGTCACCATCAACAAAATTTATTTCCGTGTCGATAAGGATATTCAATTATCCCCTCTATAATTTTTGACCGATTCATAGGCCTGTAGAGGCAAATTTAATTCAGCAGGCAGCAGCTCCTAAGTAATATATACCCCGTTTTGCTTGGTTCTAGGCTTCTTGCAAGGAAACCACAAGAGTCAAAATAATATGGTCCCATCATTTAATTTTGCAGTGAAAGGTTTCTTAAAGGAGAATTTTTTTTTTTTTTGAGAAGACTGATAGAAGCTATCAGCTATAAAGTCTTAAGGGAGATCTTAATCCACAGCTTATTCCAAGAAGGTTCTATCAGGCGCCTCACCTTCCAACGGAACCAAATGCAAAGAAAACTCAGGTTGATGCCTTTTCTAAATTAAGAGCTTGGGTCCTTTGTGACAGTTCCAGTGTGGTTTCAAGTGCAATCTTTTTGCTCTAGATAATAACGCATTGCTCGCCTTCTCGGAGATGGTTATACTATACAGTACTACGCGAATTTCTTCGCTTGTTAACCGGGAACAAAACCAATCTAGCTCGTCATAATTTAGAGTAACAAGGTTAGCCATAATTTTGTTTTGATGACTATAATATTATAGGGTTTCACTTAATCCTTTTCCTGGAAAGAAATCTTGGCACAGATCTTCCGAGTCTTGAATAGCTGGTCCATATGATTTGTTTTGTTCCAAGATTCTTTCATCACATGAAACTAGACACCAAACTTCTGATATGCAAGTACTGTCAAAGTCCAAGGGAACAGAATCACAGATTAATTGTCAGCAAAGCAACAGCTTCCTCCAAAATTTTACGGAAATGGAACAGTTCTAAACTATAATCCCCCAACTTGGGATAATGCAATATTATGCACACTGCACTAGAATTTTGCTCACGTGATTCAAGTAGCGCTTAGCTTCAGTAGCTTGATTTTGACAATTTAACCTGAATCAAACTCAACCAGCTAGGCCCAAATTGTAAATACGAAGTATCACTTTGTAAGTGTGAACTGTGATGAAAAAACAGTCAGCAAGGCATAACTGAAAAGGCAACAGAGGATGTGTGGTCATGATTTATTGATAGAACGGTAGAAAACTCAGTATAAAAACATAATACGAAATATCACATATGGTCTCTCCTTCTTATCTTATTTACATCACACTGTTTCTTGAGAAAATAGTCCCACACACTTCCTGTGTTGAACAATTAGGTAGACTATATCAAAACTGGACTATGTTTACTAGTAAATGACATAAAAGTCACAAAAAAAATCTTAAGATTCACATGTTGTAATCCTACGACCCTGATCCAACCTACCGTCATCAAAATACTCCGATTTCCTTGGGAAAAAAGGAGTTATGTTTGGTATCTAGAATCCCGTTCCTATACTACAGGATCAGAGGGAATAAAATCACAATAAAATTAACAACGACAGGTGCAATTATCCACTAGAACTTAAATAAGTATTAAAAATAACCCAAAATAGACCATTGAACAAAATCTTAAGGTAGAAGCACAGACCAAAAAGAGATGGATTTCACAAGGTAGTTATGATTAAAGATTGACACATTCATTCTCCAAGTGCCTTTATGAGGAAGGCATATTCAAAAGCTGTCTCATCACATTGTAAAAATCGGCCTCCTTCGCCAAAATGGCCGCTTGTTATGTTAGTTTTAAGAATAATTGAACAGGAGCAGGAGGTGCATGTCACATCCCTTGCCTTGGCCACCCATTTTGCTGCTTCCCACACCCCAACTCTAAAAGGAAAAAAAGAAAAGTGAAATAATTTTGTATAAGAAAGAACTTTCAAATATGGGAAAACTGTAAAGAATAAAGATACCTAGAATCATGGAAGGAGGCTGTTACTAGAACTGGGGGGTAACATGCACCAGGTAACAAATTATCATAAGGAGACAAACTATGAATTGCCTCAAATTCAGGCTTTACTTTTGGGTTGCCAAATTCATCATAGTCCAAGATTGTGAGGGGCAAACTCGGATCTAGCATTGTGTTGCATATATCTAGAAATGGTACCTGATTAAAAGTCAATTAGCCTGACATTATCATCTATGATAGTAATTTTTTTGCAATGAAATCTCCTATCTGAATAGGAAGTACCTTTAGTATAGCAGCAGAAAATAAATGCGGATACAAATTGATTGTTGCACCAACAAGAAGGCCCCCGGCGCTGACACCAATGGCACCGAGACGATTTTTGTGAACAAAACCTTCTCTAATTAGATATTTTGCACATTCAGTGAAATCATAGATTGAGTTCATTTTATCTATTTTGGTTCCTGCTTGGTGCCACGATGGATCAGCCCCACCACCCCTGTAAACATAATCGAATTTGAAATATTGAAGCGTGGTGATCTTGCAACTGAAAAATTCTATGGTAAATGTACATAGGATCGGAATTCGAAATATATGCAGGTTTTGCATTTGTCTTATTGAAAATATTCTCTTGAAAGCCCCATATATAATTCTTACAACTGCTTGTTATGGTCATTAAGCAAAAGTTAAATCTGGACCTTTCCATTAAAAAATAAGTCAAAATTTCAAACAATCAAGGACACATTTTTCTTTTCTTTTTTTCTGACAAAAAGATGGACACTTAAATTTAATAATAATAAACTAAAGAGGAGGGTTCAAATGCCTCATGTCTTTCATGCCTCATTGTATCTCATATGTTTTATCTTCATTTTCAAAGTCCAAACAGTCGGTCCAAACCAATCAAAATGTACCATATTAATGTGCTTGGAACCAAATTTTGAAAGTTCTTACATTTGAATGTCTAAAATCCGGTCCATTCAATTACTATAGAGATGAATCCAATCCAGAATATGAACCGTAAAAGAAAACACCTATTAAACCTATAACAAGGATAGATTTTCTCCTGATTGTGTTTTTAAATTTTTTTTACTATCTTTTTAGATAGGTACAAAATCGCTGTTATTGGATGGTAAAAAAAAAACAGTGATTTTGTACCTATCTAAGAAAATAGTAAAAAATATCCAAACAATATAAAATTTGGTAACTCCGCCTGTGTAGTTTCTGCACAGCCTGTCCCAAGCCAAGATAAAGGAGGGTCGTGATAGGTGTGGCGAACCAACGATAGACCAATGGTCGAAAAACAGCCATTCTCTCATGAAATGAAACCCATAGATATTTCATTGGGACGTAACCCTCTTAGCGATGCGCCATATCGAAACCCGGGTGTGGTGTTAAATGAGTAAGGGCCGGTTGTCACTTCATTAGTGATGCGCCATATCGGGACCTGGATATGGTGTTAAATGAGCAAGAGTCGGATCGTCACCCTGTTAGTGGCGCGCTACATCGACGCCCGGATGTAGTGGCAAATGAGCAAGGGTCTTCGCACTTCACTCGACGAGTGCGATGGGCAAAGAAGCTAGCCGAGAAAAGTAGGATTCGTTTAGGTAGTTAGAATGTAGGGTCCTTAACAGGAAAGTTAAGAGAGATAGTTGATACTGCGACTAGGAGACGTGTGAATATCTTATGCATTCAGGAGACTAAATGGACGGGCCAGAAGGCAAAGGAGGCGGAGGATACGGGCTTCAAGTTATGGCCAGAAGGCAAAGGAGGTGGAGGATACGGGCTTCAAGTTATGGTACATGGGAAAAGAACGGAACAAGAATGGGGTAAGCATCTTAATTGATAAGAGCCTCAAGAACGGAGTTGTCGACGTTAGGAGACAAGGGCATAGGATCATCCTAGTCAAGCTGGTAGTTGGTGATAGGGTTTTGAACATCATTAGTGCGTATGCACGACAAGTAGGTCTAAGTGAGTGCGTGACTTAGACCATGTGTAAACCATCTTAATTGATGAGTCATACAATGAAGCTTTGGGAGAGAGTTATTGAGCATCGCTTAAGAAGAATAACAAGCGTTACGAAGAACCAATTTGGTTTTATGCCTGGGATGTCGACCACGAAGGCCATTTTCTTGACAAGACAGCTTATGGAGAGATATAGGGAGCAGAAGAATGATCTACACATGGTATTTATTGACTTGAAGAAACCCTATCACCAACTAGATCTATCTAGACAGCTCATTAGATCTATCTAGATTGTGTGACAAGATGAGCTTAGTGGATATATTTTGCCCATCTTGAGGGGGAGTGTTGGTATTTTGTATCTAGTTTAGGGACCTGTCCGTAAAATAGAAATATAGAAAAAGTCGAGGGACTTGAATGTAAGATGTAAAGGCTATATAAGCCCAACTTATTAATGAAATAAACTAAGTTTTGCAAATCATTTCGTTTCCACTTGGTATCAGAGCCTCCTACTCCTGCCCTCTCTACCATAGATATCAATGCTGAGTCTATCCGCTCACGATCCAGGTACCACAGTCCACTACGTCACGTGCCAGTCCCAAGTCTCCGACCAGTCCCCTTCTCCTCAAAGATCACCTCGGGAATATAAAAAATGACAACACATTTTAGTTGGAGTATAATGACACTAATGGATAAAAGATTTACTGGAAAGGAACAAACATGCAAAACATTGGACAAAGTTACAGAACCGGTACATTTCACTGTACCCTTACCAACCACAGGCTGTGTTGTACCATCTGCGGTCTAGATGCTCTCAGACATCGCTAGGTGAGTATAGGAAGAGAACTCACTAGCATTACCTGTCACATGTCGAGATGCACCAGAATCTACTATCCATTCTGGTGATCTCGTGGTAAATATAGAGGCAAGAGCATGTGTGTCACCAGTACCCTTGGTCGAATGAGCATAAGAAGCAGTGTTACCCCTGGGCAAAAAGGAGGTGGATGCATCATCGACCGCACTCTTTCCATCACCTGCTGCTTTATGCTTCCTCCTAAGCATTTGCGAACAAACCTCTAAGAGTGCTTGGTCCTCATCAGTAAAACCCACACCAGCCTCTTCCTCTTCCTCCGCTACCATCAGATTGGCCGGTAGCCTCCTCTTCCACCTCTTCGACCTCCACGGCCACGACCCCGACCTCCAGACTGTCCCCTTCCACTCGAATCTCTCTCCTTGGGTGGTTTAGGACAAACCTGTTTCAGGTGACCTACCTCACCACAGTTGTAGCACTGCCTAGTCTCCCCCTTGAACCCTGTGTTATCTGAGTTGGAGACCGCTAGTGCTGACTTCATCCCTGGAAGTCCATCGAGTTTCAAATCAATAGGTGGAAACTCCACCCTCTGTGGCCTCGGTCGATGCGCTCTCACTTGCTACCACACTAAACGCTCGCATCATAATCGCGATCTCAGAGGCGCTCAACTTTTCCAAAATCTCCTCCATGGGATTCTTGCTCTTGCTCGAATCATCCTCTGCCATCGATCCGACTCAGATCTGATCCTCTCACACCAATCTCCCGATCCTCCTTCCTCTTTTAGACCCGATCTTGCACCCTCAAGATCTAGATCTGCCTCATCTCAACCCTTGCTTCCCTTTTCTTGACCCGATCTTGATCTATCTACTCATCAAAGATCGAGATCCGAACCCGATCAACCCTCCAACGAGTATCGTGGGGTATAGGCCCCCCACGCCGGCCTAATCACACCAAAATCGGAACCCTAGGTGGTGGCCGGCCCTAGAAGAGAGAGAACCGGCCTAGAGAGGAGAGAGAAGAGAGAGGATTCGGTTACTGTAGCGGCGGCGGCGAGTACTGTAGCAGCGGCCCAACCCTAAACCTAGAAGCTCTGATACCAAGTGGAAATGAAATGATTTGCAAAACTTAGTTTATTTCATTAATGAGTTGGGCTTATATAGCCTTTACATCTTACATTCAAGTCCCTCGACTTTTTCTATATTCCTATTTTACGGATAGGTCCCTAAACTAGATACAAAATACCAACAGTGTACGACAAAGTACCGAGAAAGGTCATGTGGTAGGCTCTTGAAAAGAAGAAAGTTCCAACAAAGTACATTACTCTCATCAAGGATATGTACGATGACGTTGTGAGTTGTGACTAGTGTCGGAGCATGCGATAGCAAAACCAATGACTTTCCTCTTATGATAGGATTACATCAAGGGTCAGCTTTGAGCCCCTACATTTTTGCCCTAGTGGTGGATGAAGTTACAAAGGACATACAAAGGGATATCCCTTGAAGTATGCTCAAAGCTGACCCTTGATGTTAGCCATAGGATACGAGCGTGGTGGGTAGAGTGGAAAAAACATGCCGTGCCGTGCTGTGACTAACACGCTGTGACTTTGGTCTCGTGCCGTGCCGTGACCAAGTTAATTATTCACGTACCGTGCCGTGACCAAAATGTCAAGGGGTGGTCACGGCACGCGAATGGTCACACCACGTGAGTCACGCCGTGCCTAACGTGCCGTGACCATACTTGACTCGCGTGACCATTTAATCATAATTTATGTTAGTTTATTCAAGATTCACCATTAAATCAATATTTAATGGTCCTAATTACACATGACTCGCGTGACTACGTGACGTGCCGTAACTAAATTTTTCACGTGCCGTGCCGTGCCAAAGTTTCAAAAGATAGGCACTGCACGCGAATGGTCACGGCACGTAACTGACACGCATGCCGTGCCGTTCCGTGACGGAGACTGCTTCGCCGTGTCATTTTTCCCACTCTAGTGGTGGGTCAAATTGCGACAAGCATCTAGCATCCTATGTGACAGAAAAGTCCCACAAAAGATCAAAGGCAAGTTCTACAGAACGACGATCAGGCGTGCGATGTTGTATGGTGCAAAATGTTGGACTACTAAAAGACAACATGTCCAGAAGATAAGTGTAGCAGAGATGCGTATGTTGCGGTGGAGCTATGGTCATACAAGACGGAACCAAATTAGAAATGAAGACATACATGACAGACTTGGGGTAGCACCGATTGAAGAGAAGCTCGTCCAACACCGCTTGAGATGGTTTCGACATCTCCAATGGAGGCCTCTCGAGGCACTAGTGCGTACTAGAATCATAAGCCGTATCGAAAACACAAGGAGAGATAGAGGTCAACCACGATTGACATGAGACGAAACAGTGAAAAGGGACTTGAAGGAATGGAATGTATCCAAGAAGTTGGCTGTTAGTTTTCTGTTCTAAAAGTTATCTTATGTTGATTACTTTTACATGTTAAGTTTATGAATTGGATGTTATATGCATTTTGTTCCATGAGTTTTATGTTTATCTTTAGAAGTGTTCAAGAAGATGCTTATGGTCTTGAACCATAGAACTCTATATGATGACAAACATAAATCTCTAAAATGTTCACATACTTGGTTATTAGCATGAAACACTAATATACCATAATAAGTTTGTCATTTTGATTAAAGTACATTGTAATTCTATAAATGTTAATAAAGCCTTATCATTTAAAAACATGAGTATATGAAATGTTTCATATATTGAATAGACCTAACGAATGGGAACATTATATGGATTATATTAGTGTCATTAATGTTTTCATTGTGTCTCAGAATTTTTAGATATGAGATGTATTTTTTTTTCACATGAGAAGTATATAATGTAATAATATAAAAAACTACTTATTACCAGTGGTGATAAAAATATTAGTTCCTTGCATATAACTTGTGCGGGAGAAAGTCATATGTCAATAGTATCATTGTTCCTTATTTATAATGAGTAATGATATTTTATAGGCCCCTTTGTAAAGTAGAATTATAATGCATGTAATATAACTGAAGTGCAGTTATATATTAATAATTTACTTAAGAGACCAAAAAACGAATATAATTCAAAGATGACACAGTCCTACTCTGTATATTATTCATAATATCATGTAGCAAGGAATAGACACAAGTAATGTTATTTGTAACGTTACTTTACAAGATCGTGTATTGTAAAAGGATACTTTACAATTATGTTATTAGAGTACCGCTTATAGTTTATGGTAATAAAATGTTATTATGCCATTGCCAACATAACATAGATCCTATATATAGATCACACCAACTGAACAAGAAACAAGAAGGATATTTTATTTATATGATGTATATTGTTTCATATGATATGAAATAAAATACATGTGATAAAATGTTAAATATCATGACTGCTTAGAACAAAGATAAACTTATGAGAAATGTGCATATTATTTGGTATAATGTGGTGCACATTATATAGTATAATATCCATGACACATAAATATAATGATGTGTATAACATTGTTATAACATAAGTTTATTAAAGCCCAGGATTAGTATGAGTTGAAGATGGTACTGTAGCGCGTACTGTAGCAACAAGCTAGGATTTGGCTCTTTTAATTAAGGAGAATTATACTACGAAGGTTACACAATGAAAACATAGTATATTTGTATATAAGGAAAGATAGAAAAGTTTCTCATTAAGCAATTTTCTGAAAATTATTTCCTTCTCTTCCTCTCTTCTAGCCGCCGCTCCCTCTTCCTCTTATATTATTAGTCTCTCTAATGAAAGATTATTAGAAGAACAAGAAGGGTTATTAAGTAGGTTCTAAGCTTAGATTAGATTAAGATCTCTAGCAAGGTCTTTCTAATCCTTGTTTAGTTCAAGGTAAACACTAGGAGGCCGTTTCGACAAACGAAAGTATCCAAGAGACCTAGAAGAGAATACGACTTCTCTCTATTTACCAAATTGACATTTGATAGAGGTATATCCAAATCTCCTTTAGTAAATAGATTTGTGATGAATGAATGAGTAGATAATTATTCGTGCATATGAATTACTTGAATAGAATTAGCATAATAAAGTAGGTTTGTAGATGCTTGTAAAAGGGTCAAATTTTTTAATTTTTACCGCCTTAACACATCATGAAATCCTTCATTCGCCTCGGACAGGAGCGCGTGGAAGTTAGCGATCCACGTACCAGAACCATAACCTAGGAAATATTATTTAGGGATGGTATAGGGGTAGTATTATAGGCCTTGGGTCATAGAACTAGTGATTCGGGGCAAAGACGTAGAGTTTAGGACTTTGACCCTTACGATCTATAGTTTAGACATAATATAGTTAGTATTAGTATTACTATTATTATTGATACCATTATTATTAGTAGTAGTACTACTATTACTATTACTACTACTATTATTATTTTTATTACTATTTTATTACTATCGACATTGACTTTATGATTATGATTGGATTTCATTTGTAGCCTACCGGAACTTGTTTGGGACCAAAGGCTTGGTTGTTGTTGTTGTATAAAATTTGGTCTCCAAGCACATTTTATATGGAGCTAATGTTGATCGGTTCGGATCGACTGTTTGAACTTTGAAAATGAAAATAAAACATATGAGGCACAATGAGGCATGAAAAACATGAGACATTTGAACCCTCCTAAAGCTAATTAAAATGGTTAACTTGAACAACGACTGCATTTTTGTACCTTACATCAGCAAATGCAACAACCCAACCACGGTCAAGTAGGCTCAATTGATCAGCATACCAGCTTTTATCTAAAACTTGTCCATATGCACCATAACCATGTAAAATACCTGCCGAAGCACTATTTTGAATATCTTTGCTACCCGAGTATAAAATTGTTAAAGGCACTGAAATCCCATCATGAGACTTGACCTCTCTTCTCTCGCAATGAAATTTCTCAGAAAAGTCCCTCCAAGTTATCATATTCCTGGATTCCAATTTTTTCAGAGAGCCAGCTGGATTACTGTTTTCAGATAAGCCCTTGACATCGTCTTGTTGTAAGATGATGAATTCTCTTTTTTTCATGTCATAATCAACTGTTAGATCAGGCATCTGAAAAATCACAAAAAAAAATTAAATAAGGCAAAAATACTAAGATAAAAACTGCTTGCGGATTGATTTTTTTTTTTTTCTATTATTGTAGTAAGCATTATTACACAATAGAGGGTAACATGACGCACATGTTTCAGTTTTTATTTTTATTTTCTTCTTTGTAGTAGCAATGTGCCATTTTTTAATTCAGAGTTAACTTTATGGAGTATATATTTGGCTAAATCTAGGCCTAATTGGACAGCAGAGGCTTGACTCCAAGGCCATGGGGTTATGACCAGTTGATTGCAAATATTATAAAACTGACATATATTACAGCACCATTACTCCAGCCAAGCCGAAATTTTGGCTACTAGCTGAGTTGAATTATGGAAGACAAAGACCATACAGAAAGAAGAACTAACATAGAAATAGCAGGCAATACCACTGGTGATGATATAACAGCACGATAAACAGTGGACATATAATCATGGTTTGAACCAGGTGTGATGCTGCATAAAGCAGTTGGAACTGGGAAGAACCATGGGTCAAATTCTTCTACCTTCTTTGGACCCTGAATAATATGCATTTATCAAGAGACTTCTAAAAGAAATAATTATCCATAGAAAGTAGACCAGTCAGCTGGCTCACTAAGATACCTGGATATTAGAATCAATTGGCATGTCAATGGAACAAAACAATGGAAGCCCCTCTTTGTGAAGAAAAATAACCAGATTGCCATGAAATATATCCATATCCTGAAAAATAGTGCCCTCTTCTGGCACTAAAAGAACCTGACAAATTGAATCACCAACGCTAAAATTAAGAAAAACCTCATAACAAAAAATTAATTAAGAGAGACATGGCGAGAACTAAATGCCTGGGAGGGTTCGCTTAACAGCACTGACATGGATTAGAGTGTCTGACATGAGCCAACACAATATTACACGTCATTTTGGATTCAATTTCTATTAAAGTATGAGTGTTCAACACGGATACAGTACGTGGTTAGACACAGATATGGCATGATTTTAGAGTGTCCATGCTACATGCCTACATAGCTTGACAACAACATTACCTCCCATTCATTGAACATGGACATTTCAGCCATGCATCTAGCCAAGTAATAACCACCATCATCTGCTAATTCCACTGCTTCAGTAGGATAATTTGTTAGAATGTAAAAGTAACCCTGGTGATGCTCCACGAAATATTGCACACCAGTCACTCGTTTCCTAATTCTGCTCATGCCAGCTCTGACGTTAGCAGAATCAATTATGTACACCTGTTACAGCATCAAAATGAAAACTATTTCTCGATCAAAGCACCAGAAAAGGGTTTTGAAAATTTGATTTTTAGAATTGAATTTGGAAAGTGACCTTCCTCGGATGATGTCCTTGAGTTTGAGTTAATGGTTATGTACTTGAAATCTTTTGTGCTTGTTATATCCACGCAACAACTTCTATCATGTTCAGTGAATATCAGACAATCTTCTTCTTCTGATCCAAGTTTGTGGCAAAAGACCCTATTGAAAGGAAAAAAAAGTTCAAAATCGCATATCAAGATTACAAGCGGAAATGTTCTTCTGTTGAGCTGCTTTGTACTTGCTGCTGTTGCTGCTAGTGTCGGTGCTCTAAATTTTTTATTATGTTTTGGAAAAAAAGAGAAGGATATACTGATAGGGACGCTGAGTCTGATCACATATAGTGTAAACTAAAAACATGCTGTCTCCAGTCCACGCTAAGCTAACAACACCTTTGTCTACTGAACTCGTATAAATAATACGATCAGTTTGAAGGTCTTTTATGTGAAGCGAGAAAAATTCGCTGCCAGATGAGTCAAGCGTATATGCAAGGAACTTGTGATCAGGTGATATTCGACAACTGCCAATATGAACATAACCTAAAAATGATGCAAAGCAAATTATGAGAAAAGGATGATTCAAATATTGAAACAGCTTAACAAAATTTTGTCAAGGTCAAACTTTTAGTTCCTAAGGGAGCAGCGAAAACAAGATGCAATGCTTAATTATCAAGGCAGGATTAAGTTGAACTGTGGCTTAATTACCTGTCTATCTTAGCTTAGTTGAGGCTTAAATTGCAGAATTGAAAATGAATAAAAATGCTACTGGAATATGGAGAAAATGGTTTCTAACTGTATTGTTTAGTGAGCACTTGCTAAAATTACATCCTTTGGGACAATAAATTGAAAGAAAGGACAGAAGAGTAATGCATACCATATTTTTGAGCAACTTGATTCCAATCTAGCAAAATTTGCTCCTTCTGAAGGGCATAAATGTAATTTATAGCTGATTTAACAAATCCTCTCGATAGCCTGGGCTTTCTACATAGTACTGGATACTCCTTCCGTTCTGGTATGTACTGAAAGTATAACCTGGTTCAGAAAATTTTAGAATTCAACAAAAACTGCAATGATTAAGTACTTCGTATCAGAGGTAAGGTAAAGTACCATGTCCCCCACGGTTCAGGAGGTGTGGCCACTGTGGTAGGCATCCGACCTTTCATCTCTGCTACCAATCTCCTCCTGAGACCACTTGTGTCAGCCATATAAGCCTCCGTGTAGTCATTCTCTCGTTTGAGATAGTCTAACAAATCCTGGTCGTCCGTGTTGCGCATCCAGTGGTATGGATCCTCCCAGCTCCGTCCATGAGCGGATACAGTGAAAGGTATCTTCTTTGGCGGTTCTGGTGGCTGTACAGAAGGCGAATTGAGGTTTCTTCTTTTGCATTGAGAAGAAGAAGAAGCAAAAGACGACGATGCAAGGAAGAGAGAGTGAAGAGATCGGAGAGAGATAGGGGCGGTTGTTCTTCGCAACATGGTGCGCCGCCACTGGTGGCGCGAGCGAGACAGCCAGAGATAATCAGAGAACTTGAGTAGCCAATTGGGTCGGGTTCCTAACTAGCAATCGCTGCCCATCAACCGTTTACCTTTCTTAACGGGCCGGGATAAAGATGCTTTGAAATTATCAGGTAACCAACCCACAGTAGTGATCCGAACTCTTAAACTCGTTTAAATTGTTCAGTAGTTTACGCCTTTTAGGCCCAATCAGCAACTTCGATTGCTTCTCCTTTCCCAGGAGTTTTGAAGACGGAATTAGACCCAATACTAGTTATGGGCTCACATATCGTTGTTTACATTGGTGAAGTCAGCTACCTAGGGGTGAAAACGGAATGGATAATATTCGATTCATATTTCAAAAACTAGATATAGATATCTGATATCTGAATATTCATGTGAATATGGATATGATATGGTTTTACGTTTCAATTATCCGTATCCGAATAGTAGATATATACATATAATTTAATATATATTATGAAAAAATTATGTTATAATTAGATAAATATTATGAATATTAATATTTTTTTAATAATATTTATATATTTTATTAATAAATATTTGATCCGATCCGTATTCGTATTCATATCCGTATATCAAATATCCTATCTGTATTCGAAAAATAAAAAAAAAATGTATATGGTTATGGTTTCACCCACTATCCGTTCCGTATTCAATATGTTTTCACCCCTACAGCTACTTCTTTGCAGCTTTTGACTGCTGAATCGGCAACGAAGGAATTTAGTCACGTCAAGTAAGATGTGTCGATCATGTATCGTAATTCACGTGTTGTATGACGTATTTATCTTTAATTATAAATGACACGATATGATATATCACATGACTAGTTTTTTTAACATTATTTGTTTATTTTAATTTATGTTGTAATTTATGTTGTAATTTTTGCATAATTTTAATATTTTTTATTTTTTCAATGAAGTAACTTATAATATGAAATATAATTTAACGTGACCATATACTTGCACCGTGTCAACTTCTCGCAACAGGAGCACTTCAAAACGTGCTGTGTGGGAGTCCAGCCGGTCTAGCTACTCTGTTGGTTAAAACAACCAACTGGTACAAATTGATTTTACCTGGTTGAGAGAGTGTGAGTATTTCGACGACAAGTGTAAACTATGATGTGGTTGTACTGGTACAAATTGAAGCAAAATAAATGTTTAATCATCCTCAATACAGAAAATTCTGTTGTTATCCTCAGATTGGCAAATAGCTCCAGACCGAAAGTAACTGTTACTTTGCTTCATACCAGTTGTAGTGCATCCAGTACGTCAGGTTCTTTTTTTGGCAACACCTGTGTGGATGAGTATCCTCTCTAATATGTGTAAAAGATTCCCTTCACTTTACGGTTTGAGATTTACTCTCAGCCGCTTTAAGATTCGGGCTAGGCAGGAGGCAGTATTATTTGTGCTTTGAGATTTGTGCAAAGTTAAAAGAACGGCTCAGATCCACTAATTCTAAAAAATTTCCTTTTACGCTACCGGGGAGATGTGAATTCACACTTGTATGACACTTCAAACAGTAAGAAGTATTATTTGCATAAGCCCATCTTTTTTTTTTTTTTTTTTTTTGAAAAAAGGCATAAAAGCCCGTTTCATAGAAGAAACATAACGGTAACTTACAAGTTCATAGTATCAGATCCCACGCATGAGAAAATAACCACAAAAAAACGCAAACAATACGCAAAAGACATAAGCTCTACGTTTTAACATCCACCAAAACTCTGAGATAGAAAATAACTCGTAAGCTAAGCCACCTATCAAAATGGGGCTAAGGTAAACTAATCCTAGATACGGATGTGAGCAAAATGGAGAATGGTGTGTCATATCATCAATCTGCTGGATCTCCAGCTGCCCCTCCTATACGCAGAACCTGGTCTATCTCCGGTGAGCCCGCCACCAGCTGCATGTCACTGGGGTCCCACACGCTCAAAGGGATAGCATCTAGATCAGCCGGCAACCACTGAGCTGCTGCCATCTTGACCCTCTTGTCCATATGTCCTGTCCAGTATTCAAACACAGAAATAATGAGCAATATAATAGATCGAGGTGTTCTACTAGTAGAATGTTGAAAAATAACCGAGTTTCTATATTTCCACAAGGTCCAACATACAGCACTGAATATCACTAAGAATGCAATTTGGTGCTCTTTGGGCAATGTACCTGCAAAATCAAAAATATTAGAGCAAGATTTCCATTGGGAGAATATCTGTTGACAATTACCAAGCCAAAACCAGATTTGCTGAGCAATCGTGCATTTAAGAAAGAGATGGTTCACCGATTCGTTTTTGTTGCAAAATTGACAATGTAAATCACCTTGCCAGCCTCGTTTATGCAAATTGGTTTTAGTTAGTTTTCTATTATTCATAACTAACCACATAAAGATCCTAATTTTTGGTGGGAGAGGTAATTCCCACCAAATAGCAAATCTATTTTTACTAGTTCCTCTAAAATTAATGAGTTGATATAAAGATTTGACAGAAAACAATCCTGAATGTTCCCATCTCCAAGCAATTTTGTCTACATAGTGTGTAAAACTACAAGAACTAATGAGACTTAAAATCTGATGCCATTCTACAAGTAATATACCACTTAACCTTCTTCTAAAATGTAAACTAGAGCCTTGCGAATTTATGACCGAACTAATGGTAATTTGTTGATTAGAGCATAGATTGTAAAGTTGTGGATATTTCGTAGCTAGACTACAATTACCTATCCATATGGTATGCCAAAAGGACAAAGAGGAGTGAATTCCTGGCTCAAATGTAACACTAATTTTCCCTAAATTTTCTAATTGCATGACAGATTTCCAAAAAGGAGAAAGGGGTAGGTTGTTTGCAAGATAATAGTTGTGTTGAATGACAATTTTCCACAAACCGTGATAACTATTATCTTGAAACTTCCACCACCATTTGAGTAACAGTGCTATATTCATATTCTGTAAATCTAGAATCCCTAAACCTCCGTGTATTTTATCTAAGCATGACTTGGTCCAATTAACTAGAGTGTATCTTTTCCTACTTCGGTCTGAGCCTTGCCAAAGGAATCTATTTCTAATAGAATTAATTCTTCTAAGTATGGTCTTAGGAGCTTTGTACACTGACAATGTATATAATGGTATAGAGGATAAAACAGAGTTTAGAAGAGTAAGTCGACCCCCTATGGAGAGTAGTTGTCCTTTCCAATTTTGTAACCTATTCTCAATCTTATCAACTAGAAATTGCCAATCATCCATACTTAATTTGAGCTTATGCAGTGGTAAACCTAGATATTTAAAAGGGAATGTTCCTGCTTTACATTGGAATGTATTAGCAAATTGAAGCCCATCGGAATGTAGTGGATATAGTTCAGTTTTTTGGAGGTTCATTGTAATTCCAGAAAGGGCTTCAAAGCTTTTCATACTCCACCATGCTGATGACACATTTGGATGAGAAGCATGTAAAAATAAGATAGTGTCATCAGCATAATGACAATTGGTGATTGCTTTACCATCTAAACATAGAGGTCCTAATCCTATCAATTTATTGGCCTGTCTACCCTTTTGAAAGATCTTACATAAGGTATCCGCTGCTAGAATGAATAAGAAAGGGGATAGTGGATCTCCCTGTCTAACTCCTCGCTTACAGAAAAAATACTGTGTAAATTCCCCATTGAAATTGATGCATGATTGTGAACTATATAACCAATCCTTAATCCATTGTATCCATCTAGGTCCAAATCCTCTACTTGTTAAGATCTCTAAAATGTAATCCCAGTGTATCTTATCATAAGCCTTCTCAAAGTCGACTTTGATAACCACACCAGGATTGTGTTGTGTCTGACAAGAGTGTATAATTTCCTGGCTTAATATAACATTATCTAAAATATAACGATGTTTAATAAACGCTGATTGGCTAGCATCTATAATTCTACGCATAAGCCCATCTTAGGCTCGTACGTATATTGCCAGTATGATATGTAAAGCAACTAATATTAATCGTAGAGTAGAACTAGGTGTGTTAAGCTCACCAAGTCTCTTTGTGAGCTTAATTAAAAAATTTATCAGATTGGCTTCAAACAATACATCCAAACCGTTGAAACCGATTTACTTCACGAGTGATGCATTTACATGTTAAATTTATAATTTTTCGAACTAACTTAGTATAAAGTCAAGCGGTCAAAAAATGATGAAAAATGAACTCATTGAAATGAACTTATAAATCATCTTTTTTTTACCGCTTGACTTCATACTAAATTAGTTCAAAAATTTAAAAATTTGACATGTAAACGCACCACTCATGAAGTAGATCGGTTTCAACGGTTTGAATGAGTCGTTTGAAGTCAATCTGATAGGTTTTTGAGTTAAGCTCACAGATTTACTTGGTGAGCTTAAGAACACCTTAGTTTTACTCTCAATCGTATATTGCCAAGTATGATATGTAAAGCCCATCTTCAGCTGCATAACCCAATCTATTATACCACATCTTAGTATAACCTTGCCACATAATAAATAAAATCAGCGAAGCGATTTAATCCGTTATGACAAACCGTTGCACCAGTTAGTTGAAATTTCCAGAGAGTTTCCATTGTGACAACCGTTACAACGGTTAACAACCGTTAGGGTTTTGCAGGCAGCCAAACCTATGATTTGGTGGCAACCGTTGTAACGGTTAAGATACCGATGTAACAGTTAAGATACTGTTGCAACGGTTAAGACCAAATACCTAATTTTATTATGTTCTCTATAAATAGAAGCAAAATCTAGGTTTGGATTATCACTCTAGCCGCCCACAACTGCAATATTTTGAATTCCTTTCAGATCTAGAAAAAGTCATTGTTGCTTGTGCACACAACTTCAATATTCACAATCCAATCTCAAGCATACTTAATCTCAATCAATATCTTGTAAGAAGTAGAGTGATCCTTGAGTGATCATCTTTGTTTGATTCATACACTTGAGCCTCTAGTGCTCGTGAGTCATTTTCGTACTCAGGCCGAGTGACTTCCCATAGGTTTGTAAGGGCTCACCGGTTCCATCTTGTACTTCTTTCTCATTGGGTAAAGAAAGGTGCGCCATCTCGAAGGTCGTGAAACCCCGGAGACGTAGGCGTTAGTGTGGAACCCCGTAAACAACTCTCGTGTCAAGTCTCTTAACTCTTCTATTTACTTTACTTACACTTGCTTAGTTTATCGTTATTCGAGTTTCCGCCAAGAATAACAAATACACGATAGTTATATTAAATTAGCTTTAAATTTAAAAGGCTCCTTATTCACACCCCTCTAGTATATCAACAATATGCTTCCGACCTTCAAAATCTATCGAATCGGCTTCAAACGACAAATCCAAACCGTTCAAATCAATGTCCTTAATGAGAGCTTTGTTTCCATATAAAAATATTTAATTTTTGAATTTATTTACCATCAAGTCAAGCGGTCAAAATATGAAGGATTTTGTGTGCATTTTAATGCACTATTTTGCTCATTTTTTTGACCACTTGACTTGATAGTAAATAAATTTGAAAATTAATTTTTTTTTATATGGAAATGAAGCCCTCGGTAAGGAGATTGGTTT
This sequence comes from Carex littledalei, assembly GCA_011114355.1. Taxonomy (NCBI): domain Eukaryota; kingdom Viridiplantae; phylum Streptophyta; class Magnoliopsida; order Poales; family Cyperaceae; genus Carex; species Carex littledalei. Next base: position 6,541,632 of record CM022092.1, on the reverse strand, counting down.
GAACGGTTTGGATTTGTCATTTGAAGCCTATTCGATAGATTTTGGAGGCGGGAAGCATATTGTTGATATATTAGAGGAAGTGTGTTAGCCGTACTATATATATATATATATATAGAGAGAGAGAGAGAGAGAGAGAGATGAGCTATAGTAAGACATGGAGTAAAACAAGTTTGTACTCCACGCCATATTTCCATTTTGAAAATCCAAACAACCGATCCGAACCGTTCAACATGTTCTCCATATTGAAATGTGCTTGGACACCAAATTTTACATTTTTTGGAATTTTTTTACTATTTATTAAGCCACTTTGAAAATCGCTGATCCACTGTGAACAGTAAAAAATAGTAAAATTTTCTGGACCACCGAATCAGCGATTTTCAAAGTGGCTTAATAAATAGTAAAAAAATTCCAAAAAATGTAAAATTTGGTCTCCAAGCACATTTCAATATAGAGAACATGTTGAACGGTTCGGATCGGTTGTTTGGATTTTCAAAATGGAAATATAGTGCCATAGAGTAAAAACTTGTTTTACTCCACGTCTCACCATAGCTCAATTATATATATATATATATATATATATATATAGAGAGAGAGAGAGAGATGAGCTACGGTACATTGCAATGTATAGACATTACTTCTCCGTTTGGTTACAATATAAGACATTACTTAGATGAAACTGGGAATTATCTTCGGTACTGATGATGTCCAATTAGTAAATGGAAAAGGGAATATATATATTATTCTTGCATTCAGGACAGGTTCGTTTTTGTAAATTTGAATCACAATACATCAAATTAATGCATATATGCTCATCAGTAATAAAAAAATTAAATTCCTCAAAATATAATTATTATAATGAGCCTTTTTAAATAAAATAACAAACATATGATTCTATTTATAAAACTCCTACGTAACTGGTTTCTATTTTTAAATTTATTATCTTTTGTAATTTTATCAATATGAGTTAGTCAGAGATACTAGTGGAAACCAATATAATCGTGTAATTAATTTCATCATGGTGCAGTGCAGATTAGTATAAATACTTAAAAAACATGTATTCGATATATATATATATAGAGATGGGCTATTGTGCTTTGCAAAGTAAATTTTTTGGATTTTGAAAATTCAAACAACCGATCCGAACCGTTCAACATGTTCTAAATATTGAAATGTGCTTGGAGACTAAATTTTACATTTTTTTGGAATTTTTTTACTATTTATTAAGCCACTTTGAAAATCGCTGATCCGGTGGTCCAGAAAATTTTACTGTTTTTTACTGTTCACAGTGGATCAACAATTTTCAAAGTGGCTTAATAAATAGTAAAAAAATTCCAAAAAATGTAAAATTTAGTCTCCAAGCACATTTCAATATTTAGAACATGTTGAACGGTTCGGATCGGTTGTTTGGATTTTCAAAATGCAAAATATGACCCGAAGTAAACGGGGGTTTTACTTTGCAAAGCACAATAGCCCATCTCTCTCTCTCTATATATATATATATATATATATATATATATTATCTAACTGAAAATTTGTTGCATGTCTACAAAAAAAATTATTGTTTGAATTATATATATATATATTTTTTAAATTATGCATTTATTAAAGTCTAATGAAAGACAAGGAGGTGTCAAACTTGATGAGAGTAAATAGGAGGTAGGGATAGAGAGAGGGAGAGAGGGGGAAATGAGGGTCCCACAAGAATATTTTGTTAATTATTTTAGAGGAGAGATATTTTGTTTGAAAATTTTTAAAAATAGGGCAATTTATAAAATTTTCCGCTCAATAATATATTCCTGGAGTGAGGCTATGGTGCTATGCATAGCACGGATGGGGTCCGTGCTACGACTCAAAATTTGACTTTTCAAAATTGTAACGGTCGATCCGAACCGTTCAACATGATTATAAAATGAATATGTACTTGCAAACCAAATTTTACATTTTTCCGAATTTTTTACTATTTTTTCGAAAATCACTTGATTTGAACATTCTGGACCATCCAAAAACAGCATATCTAAAAAAATAGTAAAAAAATTCGGAAAAATGTAAAATTTGGTTTGCAAGTACATATTCATTTTATAATCATGTTGAACGGTTCGGATCGACCGTTACGATTTTGAAAAGTCAAATTTTGAGCCGTAACACGGACCCCATCCGTGCTATGAATAGCACCATAGCCCTCATATTCCTGATCCTAAATTCATGGGTAGCTACTAGACCCATATATTTTCGATAATCCATGCATTCTGTGACGAAATTAAACATTTTTAGTGCTTAATTTGTTCGTTACAAAAATCCTTGTTTCTTGTATTGATGGCTCTGCCGCTCCTGTTTGATATTTATAACTAATTAGTCCTCCATAGTGAGGTTTCTGGCTCGTGATTGTGTATAGATACCTCTGTTTTCACTGACTTGAGGAATTGGGTCGGATTTATCTATTCAACGAATGTTAGATTGGATGGAGATGCTAACAAGAAGCCAATAACAAATATTTAGATGCGGCGCTTTGACAGAGAAACGAAGATGCGGAATCATTTTTGTCTAATGAAATATGGAAGTCTTAATACATTAGGGATCTTTTACAAGCTTCAAGTTAACATACGTAAGCCAAAATTGTCCATCTAAGTTATGCACCGTTACTAGACCCAAAACTGGACTATGAAAGCTTGAAAGCATTATTCTATTTTTACACCGAATTATCTGCCTCTACCTAATATTTTAAACAAAGAACAAATCTAACATAGCCATATATATATTTATAATATAGTCCCTATAATTCCTATTAAGTTTTATTTAGGGTTCTTCATCGTCTAAGGGTAATGCATTATTGATTGGCCCCCGACGCCGGGCTTTCTGGGCGTAGTCTTTCTTGAGCATGTTGAATATCTCCATAACCACATCGCCATTATTATGCGGTTCCAAGTTTTGATTTGCACCAGGTTGAGCCAGTATTTTTGAAAGCTCTGTTTTGCTTCCGGTACCCTACATATCAAGCGGTATATATTTCACATGATGCAAGTACATATGATGGTTAACTCATTTAATGTTGTTTTCTGCATTGTATTATGATAAGAAGATGTAATTTCTTTGCCCTGTTTTGTCTAGCCTAGCATGTTGAAGAACCCACAGGCTTGGAAAGAGATTAGAAAGAGACCTTTTCATTTGCATCTTTAGTTGAAGAACCCACAGGCTTCGTTTCTGTCTCAGTTACCTTACCTGCATGAGAGAAACTAAATATTCATATTTCATTATTATGTATTGTCAGAAAACAGTCAAAGACTGACATATTAGAGTACTCTATTTATATTACTCTGATTTACATCTGAAGTTTGTCTAACTTAAATTTTTTACTCCCGAAACAAGCTCTGCATCCTTCATGTCTATTACACGAAGCCTGTTATTAATTATATTATTTCTTTACTTGTGTAATTTCCTTTATTTTTCCTTGGGAATAATTGATTAGCCACATAGACCAAAAAAAATGAGGCAATTTGTTATATAAAAAAACAGACTATTGTTGGAAATTAGAAAATGAATCAAGAAACTGTTGAACAAAATTTACAATTGGAGGTCAGAAAGTGAATATTTTTTTTAGTAAGCAAACACCCAAGTACATGCCAAAAGAACTTCTTTCTCCTTGGTCACTAGAACATAACAAAATAGCAAAAACAATGAACAAATATATGTACTAAACAACGGAACTAAAGCTTGTGATTAGTGTTGCAAATTCAGAGGCTCTGCCTTCTAGTTGTGGATTGGTAGATGAGATCTAGGTTGGCGATAGTCAGCACTCAAAGGTATTAAGCCAACAACACTAGCTTTGCCTGAGGCTCCTTTAAATGCACTTAAATCTCTCTTCATTTCATTCACACTTTTTCCAATAGAGAGGTTTGCACCTGTCTCAGTTGAATCCTTTTGCACTTCAAAACCTCCCATCTTTCTTCCTTTCGGATACTTCGTCGTCTCCTTCTCCAACTCCTACAAGTCAAGTCCATGTAAAAAGTAAGATAAATAAATAAAAAAAATAAACACAGTGAGCTACTTCTTAACAACAGTATAAGAAAAATATGGATTATTTTCAAGAGCAATAAAACTGACCTTGTTGATATTTGCATTATCCTGCTTGTCACCACTTGATTCACTCGATGTTGTCATCACTGCAAAGGAATAGTGCAATTAATTAGTACACTATAAAATGTTTTAAAATCTAAAATTGATTAAGGTTAAGTATGGATTGTCATAGGAATAGTGCAAGTTAATAGTTTAAAACTATATGAGTTAGTTAGCTCATTGCTATTCGGAATAAGACAATTATTGTTTGGATTGTATAACTCAGAATAATACAAATCTAAAAAAAATCAGTTTGCTATTCCAACGAAAGCCTGAGTTGGCGGAATAATTAATTAATCCAACATTATTCTCAATCTTTGATTGAGCGTTTCCATTACAAGTGAAACAAAAAATGTTATATTTCCGGAGTAGAACTATTCTTGACCATCCAAATGTAACCTTAATGTGGAGATGATTGAAAAACCAACCGTTGTGTTCAGTACTTGTAGCACCACTAAATGAAGCTGAACAGAGTAGCAGTAGTAGTAGAATAACGCTGGTTGTTATTACATGCGCCATGAGCATTCCAGATGTAGTTATTAGGTGATGAAAGCTAGCTAGCTAGAGTAGTTAAACAAAAGAAGAGAGAAGAGGAAAGGAACGAAGAAAGGAAGTTGGCTTTATATAAAGGTGGTGTTCAAACTTAGTTCAAACTAAAATATAGAAAGTCAAAACAAAGATCTAGTTAGCAAGCTGGTCTTACTTCTCTGTCAGTTCATGTGTGCGTGTAAGTGTAACTGTTTTCATTTAATTAATTAATTCATAAATGCTGTCTAGTAGAACGTACTTCTATGCAGTGGTCCTGCTTAAAACGGAGTCCAATGTTTAAATTAACCTCAAATACAGATTTTTCACATGGGAACTGGTATGAAATGCTTTAGGGCACAAGTGTTGTTGAATTTTGAACATAACAATTTGATTCTTCAAGTTATTCTCAATAGTACCAGATTTAAATTTCTGAATAATAAGACATGAAAATGTTGCAAATTACTTTTGAGTGCTATATTAATAAATTATTGGATTGTTTATAAAGTAAGGAATGATGCTGTACCAGTGAAGCTACGCGTACCAGAAAATGGAAATACCTACCAGTAAGGCAATAAAGATGGTTGTTATAACAGCAATGGAAATTTCCACATCGGTAAAAGCATTTTTTAGAAGGACTAAATTGCAAGAAAATAATATACCTGAGAAGACGGAGGGCTTTTCTGCATAATTGTTGACAAGCATGGTTGAGGTGGATTTATTTAGAAGAAATTAGTTAGTGCTACCTGGCTAGGTATCGAGTTTGATTTTGATGAATTAATTAGCTAGAATTTGCTCTGTTTTGGAAAAATCTAAAATGATCGTAAGAAGAAATAAAAAATACGAGTTGTTTAGAATGTAAGGATCTTAGCTAGGAGCTATAAGCAATATTGTTCTATAAAAACCTCATTTGTTTATTCAATTAGACACACGACACTAGATTCAAAATCCCATATACTATCACACTCAATTATTCTGGAATTCCAAGTAATTATGTTGGCTTGATGCGCATAGGCCATAAGCAAAAGTTGCATAAAAATGAGGGTTCAGTACATAACGTGGCTTGAGCACAGTTTCTTATGCAAGTGCCTAGTGGAAATTAACAATTCGGTTGGTTGCGTTTCTTCAGATGATTTCTGAGATACCACACCAATGGGGCTATAGCTAATAGATTTTACTTAATTTCGTTCTTTAATATTTATCGTTCTATTTTTCATTTTGTATATTTTAAAATGGCATTAGCTTACTACAATTTGTTAATTTTTCTTACTTGTGCGATTTTTTTACCCAAAAAGAAAAAAAAAATCAAAATAGAAAAAAAATAAGAGTTGACTTTTTATTGAGTGCAGACTATTATTGGTGTCTGCAGTCATGTTAACAAGGGCGAAGTCACGTTCAATCAGAGGTAGGCAGTTGCCTACTCCTGAATTTGAAAAACCGATATAAACTTCATGTGAATATGAGTCGTTGCCTACTCTCTAGTACAAGAAATTTCCTATATATGAGCATTTTTGTGTACTCTTGATAAAAATTGATAAAAATCCTGACTACACCCTTTGATTATGTAATATCTATATAATCAATTAATCATCAATCAATTAGAGTAACTTCCGACTTGCAGATTTAGGAAGAACATACAATTAGAGAAGTAAATAGCCTAGGTAGATTGTGTCTTTCTTAATGTTCTAAATAGCGCGCTATAGCGGCGTTATAGCGGCGTTATAGCGGCGCTATAGCGTTTTCGGACCAAAAAAGCTATGACGCTATGGCCATATAGCGCCGCTATAGCGCCATAGCGCCGTTTTTTCAGCCTTTCCGCTATAACGCAATAAACGCTATTTAAACCTTTGGTCTTTCTGATCATAGTTACCTTATAATTAAAAGAACTTTACAAAATAAGTAATTAATCCTGACAATGTAATTAATTGACTTAACAGCATGGTCGTGGTTACCTAAGCAAGCAACAATTAGGTTAAACTTCAGTCAAGATTCGTGCTAAATTAGAATCCGAGGTTCGCCACAGATTGATGACACATGTTGCTCCAAAGAAAAAATTAATTAGTGGAGTGTTTCCCCGTGATTATGTAATTAATAAGATTCCAACATGATATCCTGTCAGTTCTTGTCGGTAATACGTACCCAAAGTGCAATTAACCACAGTTGATCGTGTTAACAAATACATTGAAATACAATGTCACGGCTATAGGTATAGATACCCTGAACCTCGAACCAAAAAAAAAGAAACAGCAGCAGCAGCAGTAAATAGAGGAGGTGGTATATATTATCAATTCTTTCATATTTTGTTACCGCATCAAAACGTTGAAGCCGTTTATCTACCTTTAAGATGCGTGCGGCCGAAAGCATCTGATCGCTTATAAACCGGCCGGCCAAGTTTCCAGACTCCAGGTCAGAGGAGTACGGGAGTACGGGTACCGATGAGGGCCCCACCATTGGTATCCAACTATCCATGCCCTCCTCCCTATGTTATGCAGATGGTAGGCTTAGAGCACGAGGCCCATTGGAACCGAATTTCCAGTAAAGCCGTCGTGGTTGGATCGCAGTCACACTAGCCAGTACTGTGTGTAAGTCGGTTTGGTGCTGTCACGTGCCTGTTTCTTGAAATCATGAATTCCTGTTGTCTCGTTTTGCGTGGGTAGACTAAAAGGCCGAAATTTTTTTAGTTACCTCCGAAGAAAATCGAAATTAAATGAATCCTATCGGGTTCAAGTTTTTTCCATTTCTACCACTCACTCATGCGGATCCAGTCCGTACATCAAAATTGAACGGTGCGCGGCTGAGCAGGCGCACCAAGGGTTTGATGCTATAAAGTGAGCCGCGCACCAAAATTGATGCTTAAACGGGGTGAAGCGCACCCGGGGTCAGTAAAAAGGTAAATTTTATTTTATTATTTTATTATTTTTAAATTAGTTAGTTGGGTATATAGGTGTTTAAAATAGTCTAAAATAAACTAGAATTGTTTTAAATAGTTTGAATGGTGTCCAAAATTGGTAATATTTTAAATTAACTATATTTTGTAGTATTTTAGACCAAATTTTTTTAGAAATGTACCAAATTTGCCAAAATTGTTTGAAATTACCCAAAATTGTTGCATTTTTTTACCGATAGTGTCCAAAAATTACTTAATTAGAAATGTTCCATATTTGTGGTATTTTAAACCAAAATTGAATAAAAATGCACTAAATTGATCTTGTATTGTTTGAATTTACCCAAGATTGTACCATTTTTTAACCAATGGTGTCCAAAAATTAGTAAATTATAAATGTACCATATTTGTGTGGTATTTTAGACCAAAATTGAATAGAAATGCACCAAATTGATCTTGTATTGTTTGAATTTACCCAAAATTGTACCCTTTTTTTTTCCGATGGTGTCCAAAAATTAGTGAGTGGCTACTCTAATTACATAAGCATATGAGAGCATATGCTTATAAGTCATTTTTGCATTTTCAATGTCTTAAAAGTCGATCTGAAGCGCTCAACATGTTCTTCATATTAATATGTGTTTGGAAACGAAATTTTACATTTTTTGGAATTTTATTACTATTTGTTTAGAATTTTTCAAAATAGCATTTTTCAAAATAGCATTTTTCAGATTTGTTTTTATTATTTTTACCATATTAAACCACTGTTTTGAAAAATTCTAGAAAAATAGTAAAAAAAATTCAAAAAATGTAAAATTTTGTTTCCAAATACTTATTAATGTGGAGAACATGTTGAACACTTTAGATCGACCATTTGGACATTGAAAACGCAAAAATGACTTATAAGCATATGCTCTCATATGCTTATGTAAGTAGAGTAGCCAACCTCCAAAAAGTACTCAATTATAAATGTACCATATTTGTGGTATTTTAGACCAAAATTGAATAGAAATGCACCAAATTGACCTTGTATTGTTTGAAATTTATACGTTTAGTACCGATAGTGTCAAAAATTGATAACATTTACAAATTTTCTTGTAGTATGGTGTCAACAAGCGGTACCAAACAAACCGGTATGCCGTACGATGAATTGGATTTGGATATGGAGTTGGCCCGGACCATCTTTCCGCACTTGACAAAGGAGAGTATTAGCCCCGTTTGCTGATTCCCGTACAAGAACCACAAGATCAGAAATTCATATGTAAGTTTACATTTGTTAACTACTTGCAAATAATTTAAATATTCATTTGAATAAATAAATAAATTATCTTTTTGTTTATTTTGAAATTAAATGTAGACTCATGACCTCACGTCGACACGGAATAACCAGATAAATATCCTCTACGACGAGCGATTTGCACCGGCATTACAGAGGATGGGTTTGTGGCATGTGTCCCAACTCACTCCAGTAGTTGCATATGTCGTCCTTCTATCCGCGCTGGTCAAGAGGTGGTGGCTGGAGACGCACACATTCCACTTGCCTGTTGGAGAGATTACGGTATCTCTCCAGGACGTGAGTTGTTTATGGGGCCTGCCCATTACTAGAGAGGCTGTGACGGGTATGGAGTATAGAGACTTCTCACAGCTCATTACCGACCTGTTCAAATTAAAGTACTGGATAGTACCATAAACGGTTATAATTAAAGTATAAATAGTATTTGATTTTGAGAAGACATAATTTATATTTTAATTATGACAGTTCAAATTATAAATAGATGGATGGACCAACTTTGTTGGTAGAAATTTTCTATCCACACTTACTAGTTGTTATTTAATTAGCATATTGTATTTATATCTAACTAGAAGAAAGTGGTTTGATTTAATCTTAACTAGATTTAAAAAAAAAAAGTCAGGATTTTCTTTCATTTTGCTCTTTTCACTTACTATTTGATATGAACAGTTATGATTAAAGTATAATGGTACGAAGACACAATTCACACTTTAATCATGACTGTACAGATCATGAATAGATGAACGGATGGATCTTATTGGTGGAAATTTTGATTCAATTCCTATTTTTTAATGCCAACCAAAAAAATTCGGGATTTTGCGTAGAGCCTGAGCAGTAAATCAAGTACTATTCATACTTAATCATAAACTGTTCGGATCATTAATAAATGGACGGATGGACCTTGTTGGCAGAATTTTAATTCGGTTGCTAACTAAAAAAATTCGGAATTTTGCGTAGAGCCTGACCAGTACATGTTTCATCGCTCTAATTTTTTGAAATTATATTTTTTTGACAGGAATGAGCAGTATTTAAAAGCACACGCATCCTGCAGCATATGATTCAAATAGATGATATATAGCTGACTCCATTAATGGCAACTTTGGAGATAATGGAAATTAACGATGTGGTGCTGCTGACTTGAGAGAAATTTTATGATACTTGTAAAGCAATTGCGAAAATTAATAGAATAATTATAATAAATTACAACCTTGAAATTATATTTAATTACTGATTATTTAACCATGATATTAGTTGACAATTAATAATTAAAAATTAAATAATAAAATTATTTTTTACAACTGAAATTAGAATTAATTACAGAAATGAAAATATTATAAAATTAATGAAGAGATAATTGATAAAATTACTGATATTTCACAAATATATTTTTCTACAATTATAATAATGATGATGCGCTTACAGAAATGAAAATATTATAAAATTAATTAAGAGATAATTGATAAAATTACTGATATTTCACAAATATATTTTTCTACAATTTATAATAATGATGATGCGCTTACAAAGAACTTTCGTGATTTTTAGATTTTTTTTTTTTTGTATTGTGTGTTTATGAAATTGATATTGCCTGTAATGTTTTTCTGGGACAAATTTATGTGTATCAAGTTTTATTATTGTGATTATATTCTAATTTGGGATGGTTACGAATAAGACGGTAGGCATGAAGCTTAATCTTGACCTGTTGTCAATACTTTGGTCTATTCTGTCATACCTAAATTTTAAGGACATGTTTGATGGAGGTTTGAAGACTTAAAGATCTAAGTTTATTATTTAAAGTAGGGATGGTTTTAATTTATTTTTGTTTGTTTGAAACTAGCTATTTGAAGTAATGGTTTAAATTATTGGTTAGAACTTGTACTTAAATTATTGCTTAAGTTAATTTTTTTTTTTACTTTTTTGCATGCAGACTAATTAGTCTATAATTAATGCCATCTATCTCTTGTACAACTTCATCTTAAATGATTTAATAGTCTATAGTTATTTCATTTTATAATTTAGCTATGCAATTTGAAAATGTCTTACAAAATCAATAAAGTATATACACTATGATTTGATCTTTTATTATATAGACATCTTAAAAATAGCCAAATGACTCACTGTCAGAGTTTTAATTCAAAATTAAACAGAAATTTGACAAGGTGTAATAAACTTTTAATACCATCAAATAAAATAACAAAAAACATGTTATTAAATCAAGCAAATGAATACTGTTTAGTGGATTAGCGGTCCCATTTTTATTTTTTTACAGAAATTTTATTAACAAAAACAACAATATTTTGTCAATTTATATATGAGAACAAAAACTAAAAAACAAAAACGAACAACATGCTTTATTAACCCTTTATTAACCCTTGTTCTCTGTGCCAAAAAAAAAAAAAAAATGGAGCCACTAATCCATTGGGAGGTATCTAGACTGGGGCCGCAGGGTTAATTGGCGACCCTCTGTCTTTGGGGCTACAGAGACGTTTGGCAGTCTAGGTATTTTTCAAATTCCTCATGTACTGAGGTGTTTTGGTTTATTAATTTTGAGTTTATGGTATAAATAAAAATTTCGGTCTAATTTATTAAACAATTCGGGTTCATTTTTTATGGAAGTGTCAGAAAATTCATATTATATATACTCGAATATTGAAGTAGTCTAATCTGAACTATTCAGTTTGAAATCCACAATTCGGATTATTGCATCAAGCTTTATCCGCAAATAGCAAGCAAGCCATTAAAATGATCGGTCATAGAGTTTGAACTTTGAACCATCCGATTTCACATATGAAATTTTTTTATACCAACAATTTTTAAAATCTGCAACGAACGGTTAAATTTATTCATTCCGAGCGTAAAGTCACCTGAGAGACGCCGCTCCAAAGACAGAAAGAACAAATAGAGGTACTCCGTACACATTGGCCAGTACGCAGCATTTAAGTCAAACTTTGACTACTTGTTTGGTTTTTTTTTGTTTTTTAAATACTTGGTAGAGACTACTGGTTTGTTCTTTTCATATTTGGCATATTTGGGGGAATTTCATGTATATTCCTCAAAAAATTTGAAATTACGTATTTCTCCCTCTAAAATTCATAATATCATATTTACCCTTTTAAATTTCAAAAACTCACAAATTTATTCAATTAATAACTGAAATTAATTATATTTAATATTCTCTAAAATATAATTAATCACCTAATCCCTTCCCTTCCCTTCTCCCCTTCTCTATTTTGACATTTGAGAAACCCATAATCAAACCAGCTTGATTTATGTCGTATGCTTATTGTTCGCCTCTTGAAGAATGAAGAGAAATATTAAATCAATAAAGAATGCAATACTGGACCGTCAGCTCTCAAGTATTGGATGCTTCTGATGTTCTAACGAGACTAACAAGCTTCCTTATAATTAAAAAAGCTCTTAGATTAATATTTCACAAATGCTCTTAGATTGACATGAAATTCAATAAATAACGAGACTTGTTACTTAACTTGATACAGAGAATCATGTATTTGGGATATCTTTTATATATCATTTGGCAATTTTAAATCTTTTGTTTTACAAACAATATATCAATCACTTGAGAGTAGGTCCGATGGGCATCGGACCTACTTTGGTTCGATGGGTTTAATCACCGTTGATTTGCTTTAAGATTCGTGCAGAACGCTTTAAAATTCGTGCATGTTTGTTTCAGTTTTCGTGCACACAAATCTTAAATTAGATCGGACGGTCATCATGCTCGTTGAACCTAATAGTAGGTCCGATGGGCATCGGACCTACTCCGTTCTCATATATCAATATATCGTGTAATAATCTAATATGTTTCTACCGTCTTCATTTCTCATTGATGGTTATATAAAGAAAAATAAATTAGTCTTTGGCTTAATAGTTAAACAACTAAACAAGATTCTTGGAGCGGATATGAATAGATTTATCATAAGAAGAAGTAAGGAGGTTTTGCTCTCATAAGCATTTTATCAAGAAGTTATTGTGCATGAAAGTTTAGAGACCATATATACACCAGTGGTAAAAAACTGTCGGCTACATGAGTTGGTTTTGCTCTAATAAGAGACATTTCATCAAGCATGTGTTGTACAGTTGGGTTGCCCATGTGCAAGCTTATTTGTACTCGTCGGATGAAAACGTTTTTTTCGTTCCAATGAGGAGGGTGGTAGAGACGGCACGGGGATAGAGAGGGCCAGGGAGTGGCGCAGTTGGCCCAAGTACGCCGCAATGAGATTAGAGCGAGAGAGAAGGAGAACATCTCCATTCGCAATGGCCACAGGCAAAAGAGAAAGGAAGGGATTAGGGGAAGGGATTAAGTGATTAATTATAATTTAAAGAATATTAAATACAATTAATTTCAATTATTGATTAATTAGATAAATTTGTGAGTTTTTGAAATTTAGAAGGGTAAATATGATATTATAAATTTTAGAGGGAAAATACGTAATTTCAAAATTTTTAAGAAGTATACATGAAATTCCCCTTTGAGCAAAACTAGGGTGTGATGTGCTCACGCGGTGAGCACACCTCCTAGAGGTTGTATTTTCAAAGTTCAAATAGTCGATTCGAACCTTCCAACGTGTTCTTCATATTAAAATGTGCTTGGAGACCAAATTTTACATTTTTTGGAAATTTTTTACTATTTTTTCAGAATTTTTGATTAAACTAAACAATAATTTGAAAATCAAAACTTTCAAAAATTCTGAAAAAATAGTAAAAAATTTCCAAAAAATGTAAAATTTAGTCTCCAAGCACATTTTAATATGAAGAACACGTTGGAAGGTTCGAATCGACTATTTGAACTTTGAAAATGCGACCTCTAGGAGTCACACGGTGAGCACATCACACCCTAGTTTTGCTCTTCCCCTTTTATATATATTTTGTCTTCTGGCAAAGGATTCTTCTTTCAGCTGAAAAAAAAGGATAGAATACAGCTTAAATGAGCTTATAATAAGTTATATTGAAACTAGTATTTTTCCTGTGCACCGGATAATAATTTAAAGAGGGCATTAGAACAAAATCATATGTTAACCACTTGCTTGAGGCAGTGGTTTCCCAAAGAATTGGCGCTACAATATATATATATGAGGAGGAATCCGATTAACACGTTTTTTGTTACCACAAAAGTTACCACAACTATTTTCTACATTTTCAAAGTTCAAATCGTCGATCCAAACCGTTCACATGATCTCCACAATAAAATGTGCTTGCAGATCAAATTTTTCATTTTTTTTTACTATTTATTAAGTATTTTACAAAAACTAGTCAAATTCAGACCATTGAATTTTGTACCTATCTTAATAAATAGTAAAATAATTCAAAAAAATATAAAATTTGATCTGGAAGCACATTTTATTGTGGAGATCATGTTGAACGGTTTGGATTGATGATTTTTAACTTTGAAAATGTAAAAAATGGTTGTGGTAATTTTTGTGGTAACAAAAAATGTGGTAATCGGATCCCTCCTGTATATATATTTAAGCATTGAAGCCCAACTCTGTTAAAGAAGATATTTCGTTTCAACAAATGTTTCAAAATCCCATGAGGCCGACATGGTCCCTCGGAATTCGTATCGTCTGCATTAACTCAAAAAAGAATTTTTGAGTTAATACACCTGGACCGTACGATCTGCTTTAAGATCCGTGCGGACTAGATCCACACTAATATTAAAGGGCCTCTGCATTATAAGCTAGGGCCGGATTTGTTAGTGTTGTGATCTAGAAGCCAATCATAGGATGATTGTATTCTAAGTTTTGTTCATGTAATTGGATGATTTGTTTATCATTTTGTTCCTTGAGTATTTCATTACTTATAGATCATTCAGGTTGAGGACCTAGAATTGTGGAACTCTATACATGAGTTAATGAATACTGTAAATGTCCCTAGTCTTGGTAATTAACAAGGAACATTAATTACCGGCATAAGATTAGCATTTGAATTAGATTATGATCATGTTCTACAGATCATATGACAAGGAGTTGTCAATCTAATCAAATGGATACCTGATGGAGATCAGGAGATTGGACGTGACCAAAGTAAAACATTTAATATGGATTGTGTTTGTGTCATTAATGTTTTATTTGTGTCTGAAATTCTAAGGTATGAGATGATTGTTTCTCTCACATGAGAATACGTATTCGTGGGTATTATCCAACGCTGTCCGTAACTGGCAGTCATACAGATTCTATCTCAGTATGTATCTCTTATGTGGAGAGATAGTAATTATCAAGAATACCAATGTCCCTCATGTAAATGAGTGATGATATCACTGGGCCCCTTGATGAAATAATACAAGTATGTGCACATATGATTAAGGAGTTAATCATAATTACTGAATTATTTCAGAATCAAGAAACAAATGGATTTGCAAGGATGACACATTCCTACCTTGGATCTATTCATGATATCATGAGACATGGAATTGACACGAGGCAATTGTTGCTTTAGGGATCGTGATATAGCAGGTACTTATCATCTGTGTCTTTTGGGTAATTACAATGCATATTGCTAGGTGCCGCTTGTAATTTTTGGAATCGAAAGGAGTTTCAGATTCCATTGTCAAATGACATAGATCCCACAAGGTCACACCAATAAGGAATTAATTAGAAAGACTCGATTTATTTGACATGTGTGACATGGCTGATAAATAGAGTTCTCTATCAAAACATGAGATAAATAATTATGGGGATAATTATATGATGTTATGGATTTAATTAAATGGTTTAATAAAATCCAAATATCGAGAAAGATCAAAATGGAAGAAACTTTGTGAGCTACAAAAATGAGTTTTTGTGGGCAGCAAAGAGTTATGTATTTCCACCACGATTTCTGTGAACAGAACTTAAAATGGGCATATCTCATCAACCGTAGCTCCGTTTTCAGTGTTCTATGACTTTTTAGAAAGCTTGCGAAAAGATCTACAGTTTGATGTAAAATAAGTTGTAGGTCTATGCCGCATGCGGTATGCCCATGCCGCATGCGGTATCGCACAGTGCGTTGTTGGGCCAGAATCGGCTAATTGTGGCCCAAATTAATTATGAAAATTGTGGAGAACGTGGGAATCGTGTCTAGGTCGGTGGGGACTCTTCTAAACAGCAAGAAAGCTATTTAAAGAGGTCCCTACTACCTAGGGTTTCAATCTAATGATTATTCATCTTCCTTAGAGAGCCAAAACTTTGTCTCTCTCCCATTTTGATCTCTCATGTGTTGAAAACTCACAAATCCTAGAATCAAGATATAGTTTTTTTGGAGGATAGGGATTAAGGAGGGACCAAATTATTACTCTCTAGCAAGAGGAAACTTTGGTTTCTAATTAATTTCTTGGTGGATACCATGGAGGGCTTCTACTTTGAAGTTTCAACTTGGTGCAAGGCGCTGCAAAGCATCAACCACCATTAGCATCGACAAAGAGGTGAATGATCTTCAACCCTACATCTCAAGGACCTTCATTTCTTGTTTGAGACAAGAAACAAAAGGAATGATATTTATTGATTTGGAAATTTGATTTTGGTTTGATTTCAGTCGCACATGATGATCTCTTTTGGTACTTTTCTTGTCAAAAATTTAAAATTTCGCTGCCTTAAGTACCATAAGAACCCAACAGGATTGGCTCCATTTAAAATCAGACGGCCAAAATAAGTTAACTCAAAAGATACTCTTTTGAGTTAATGCAGATGATGCAGACTCTCCTCTTCGGCTCTAATGTTGCGTGCACATTTTGGGTACATTCTGCTTAAAATTATTATATAAAAATAATTCATATAATAATATCCAAATTCAATTATATATTTAACAATAATTTATTTTGAAACAACATTCTTTATAGTTTTTTAGGTAGAAAGATGGACGTCTAGCCTACCAACTTCTATTTAATTGTCCAAAAAAGACCTCCCATCCGGATTTCAAACCCATGACCTCTCACGCATAGGATGGTCCTTTGCCACTAAACTAAATGTTGATTCTTAACATTTTTGTAATTTTGACAACTATCAGCTTTAACCCTGAATTTTTGACATTAGTGTCAGCAGCGGAGCTTTATAGAGAAGGAAGAGGGCTACAGTCTCTCCAAAATTATATTATCTAATTATTATTTATTAAAAATTTGAAGAATTATGCTTAAAATTATCGTTTCCGAATCCTAAAATTCGATGTGTTATCCCAGCCCTCCCAAGTCCCAACCCCTTCCCCGTTCCACCCCCAATTTATTTGGCTCAAGCTCCACTGATTAGCTTTCCAATTTTTAATTTCACTTAACATGGTTAATTAACTTTTGATGATAAATAAAGGCAGTATGCATGATACTTTATATTTATCGAAATCTTTTAATTAATTTAAAACCCATTGTATTTTCAATTTGAAATGAGGTATAATAAGCACTACTTAGAAATATTCTTATATTATATAACAATTAATTATATAAAAATATTATATTGTATCGAGTTTTATTCATTTTAATCTAGTAGTTAAAAGCAATGCTCTCATGTGCGATATCACATGTTGGATAACTAAGTTGAAGGATATCTAATGAAGATTGGGTGACTTGACTCATCCCTTGCTAAAAAAACAAGAATGTTTATTTTGCCTTGAAATAATAAAAACCATAAACATTAGTAAAATTAATTGATGGCTGGAGAGGGGAGGAACGGAATTCTTTGTCAAACTAAAAATTTAAAAATGGAACTTAACTAAGCAATAGTACAACTGTACAGGGTGTCAAAATCCTGGTGTGACTTTGTTCGCAGATCGAATACTGCAGCGATCACACAGCTGCTTAGCTAGCTAGGTTGCGCTATTATGGAATAATTAAAAGCAACACTATTATTAGGCATGACATCCGAAAACTATTATTAGGCATTAGCAATTTAGCATGCAGTATAATAGTATATACCGACCTCAATCAATACCTCGCCATTATGCCACATTAATTCCCCGGCGGCAATTAAAGTTGTAAACAAGGCTGAATGTGTATTGGAATGTGTACAGGACCATGCAAATTAACCAAACCCCCTCTTAGGTCATTGTTGAAATGGTGAATGCATCTACCTCATTCCCATGCCCTCAATTCATGCCAAACCTTTAATTCCAAAAAGAAAACAAGAAAATGCACACCAGATCCTAATGAGCTTCTTTTAACTACCTCATGTTCACTTGTTATGCACCTTCAACACACAACATTCTTGTGAGAAATGGAAGGAAAATATACAAGGAACAAGTTTTTGCTTTTTCTAATTTTACTGGTTGCTTTTTTCGGAGGATTTTGTACAGTATCAGATAGTGCAAGATCGCCGGCTTTGTTCATATTTGGAGACTCGTTGATCGACAATGGCAATAACAATTACATCCCTGCTATTGCACGTGCAAATTATCCTCCTTACGGAATTGATATTGGGGGACCCACCGGCCGGTTCTGTAATGGTTTAACAGTCCCAGATTATGCAGGTAAGAACATTAGTCTATGTTATATTTGGGAGTATTTATTTTTCTCCTCTGTTAATTTTTCTCTATTTCCGTAACAATAATGTATCCATGAAATGTGATGATGTTTTTGATGATCTGATTAAGATTGCCAGACATTGACTGCAGTTTTGATGATCTGTTATTGTTGCAGCTAGATACTTGGGATTGAAATCTCCACCACCATATTTAAGTCTGTCATCTAAAAGTAATTTGATTTTGCGAGGTGTGAACTACGCTTCAGCTGCAGCCGGCATACTTGATGAAACCGGCAAGCATTATGTAACCTTTTATCAAAATTTGTATCTGTTCCATGCTTAATTCAAATTTACTTTTGGTATTTGATTTCCAGTAACACACTACTAATTCACTAATTAAAGACAGCATAACACCAATTGTTGTTTATATATATATTACTGTTGTGATCATGCTTAATTAGTATTATTGTTGTGATTATTATCATTTGTTTTGCAGGGAAGTAGGGTAACAATGAATGAGCAGATAGCATTATTTGTAAGCACGCTGAGAATACAATTACCTCTGCTAATAAAAAATCAAGGGACATTATCAAAATACATTGCAGACTCTCTTTTCATGATTAACATAGGAAGCAATGATTACATAAACAACTATCTCTTGCCACTTCTCTACAATAGTAGAAGCATCTACTCCAGCGACGCATTTGCGAAACTATTAATTAACAATCTAAGTCGACAATTGGCGGTAATTATTTCTTCAAAACTGATAGCTAAGCCTTTGTAGCTTCTTCTTCTTCTTCTTTATTTTTTCAAAAAAGGGCTTTCGAACACTTCTACAACTTTTTTGTTATTGATATATTTTATAGAGTTTGTACCGGTTAGGAGCTAGAAAATTTGTGGTGACAGGGGTGGGGCCACTTGGGTGCATACCAAGTCAACTAGCTATGAATAAGACCACCACCGGCCAGTGTATCGACTCGGTCAATGACTTGGTCATGACTTTCAACTGTCATCTTGTGCAACTTGTCAGCCAGCTCAATTCAACTCTATCGGGATCATTTTTTGTTTACGAGGATGTATATAGCCCGTTCACTGAAATGGTTAATAATCCGTCAAAATATGGTTAGTTCATAATGTACGACTTTGTTTATTGAAATACAATATCAGACATGCTAATAATTATTTGAGATAATTTAAAGTTGAAAGCATTTCATATGGTTCGCACATATGAAATCGTTTATTGGGGAACCATAAATTACACATATTTTCTTTATTATATATTCACCATTACAAGTTAAACATAAAGTAATTTTTAGAAAGGAACTACAAAGCCATTGAACCATCATGACATAACATAACATAACTAAAGGCTCCAGGAGTCCTTTTCCTAATAGATTAAACTTGCAAATGGTCAAACAATTAAGTTATACTGCATAGCATATATCTCATCAGTACTTACACCTTGAATTTTGCGAACATAAATGAATCAGGGTTTACAGAGGTCAAACAGGCTTGTTGTGGCAATGGACAGTACGGGGGCGGAATTACGTGTCTACCCCTTCAAACACCGTGCGCAGCACGTGACAAGTATGTGTTTTGGGATGCTTTTCATCCTACACAAGCTGTTAATGCAATAATTGCTGCGGGATGCTTCGGAGAAAACGCAACTGATTGCCGTCCCATTAGCGGTTCAATGCTTGCCCAGTTATAGAAACAGAGGGCAAAGCAAGATAATAGTTTAAGTCGAAAGAGAATAGTTATTTATTTGTTTAGCGTTTATGTTTTTGCAGTATATTCGTACTAATGATGCCAGTATTTTTTTTCCTTTTTAGATTGAATTTAAATAATTCTTTATATAATTCAAGGGTGAAAAATCTTTTTGTTGTATTTCTCTGTACTGTTACTGTTATCATGCAATAAAAAAATATGCGGCCTTTCCTCTGCAGTTGAGTCTAATAATCTCTATTTAGTTAATTGGGCTTCAGCCCAATTATTATGGGCTGGTTCGGCTATTTTAACCGCTTTATATTATGTCAAGCGCGACTGCGCGATAGTGCTTTAATTAACATGATTGGAATTAATTAGGTTTTAAATCATTTAACATAGTTCAATTAGGAGAAGAAAAGAAAAGTACGAAATATTGTTTAATTTAATTGAAATGAATAGGAACGCGTGAAATTTTAATTAGAAAATATAGGAATAATTAAATTTAACAAATTTAACCAGTACTGGAGCAATTACCTCAAGCAAAATTAGAGTGTGTTGTGCTTATTAAGAAAATTTAGTGAGCACAACTTCAACAATCTATTGAATTGATTTCAAACAACAAATCTAAACTATTGAAATCCACTACTTTACGAGTGATGCGCGTATATACAACATTTTGGAAGTTTCGAATTCATTTAGTACAAGTCAAGTGTTCAAAAAAATTAAATTTTTATAAGTTATTTTATGCATTTTTTTCAATATTTTTTTACCGTCTAACTTTATGCTAAATGAATTCGATATTTTTAAAATTTTGTATGTACACGAATCATTCGTGAAGTAGATGAATTTCAACAATTTGAATTTGTTGTTTAAAAAAAATCTAATATTTTTTTTAAATTACGCTCACCCAAACCGTTTTAGTGAGCACAACTTAGAGTGGAAAAAACGTGCCGTGCCGTGACCAAGTTAATTTTTCACGTGCCGTGCCGTGACCAAAATGTCAAGGGGTGGTCATGGTACGCGAATAGTCACACCACGTGAGTCACGTCATACCTAAACGTGCCGTGACAATACGTGACTCGTATGACCATTTAATCATAATTTATGTTAGTTTATTCAAGATTCACCATTAAATCAATATCTAATGGTTCTAATTACACGTGATTCGTGTGACTACGTGTCGTGCTGTACCGTGACTAAATCTTTCACGTGTCATGCCGTGCCGTGCCGAAGTTTCAAAAGATGAACACAACACGCGAATAGTCACGGCACGGAACACGTAACTGACACGCATGCCGTACCGTTCCGTAACATAACCGTGCCGTTCCGTGACGGAGCCGGCTCCGCCGTGCCATTTTTCCCACTCTAAGCACAACACACTAGCTTCGTGCGGATTACCCATTAACTATGTAAAATTACCTGAGAATGCCCAAACAAAAGCCACTGGCCCACTGGCCCACTGGCCCACTGGCACTGCTAACCAGAGGTCCAGAGCTGCTCAGGCAGAATGAAGCACGTGACCTCCGGAGTAGATCACGTGAGCTTGTTCCCTTACATGCGCCGGGAATTCCTCGTTTTCTCGCGCCACTGTCCCTCCATTGTTTTCGTTCCTTCCATTTTCTTCCCTTTTGAAAAATGATAAAAATCATAAAATCATAACTTTCCCTTTAATTATTTTCCCTGCTTGCCTTTTTGCACCATGCTTCTAAAAGGAATCCATTTTATCAAATATAAATCATGCATTGCTCTCCACTTACCAGCTTCTTCATACGACCCCCGGTCTCTTTCGCTTCGAGTCATCACTCTAACCTTAGATGGGAGGGGTGACGTCAAACATGGCGGCGAGGCTCGCCTTCTTCCCACCGGATCCGCCTACATACGGCGTGGAGGAGCCACCACGGGCGGCGGAGGAGGTGCCGTCACCGTCGGGATTGGTGATACTCACTGGAGTACCGGTCGGGAGAGAAGAGGAGGTAGAGGCGAGGAGAGTTTTGACAAGTAGGGGGAATGAGATAGTGTTGATGCATATTAGAAACAAGAACGCGAAGTTTACTGTCCTATATTCCCATGGAAATGCCGCTGATCTTGGCTTGATGTATACTTTATTTGTTGTGCTCAGTACTCATCTTGGTGTTAATTTACTGGGGTAAGTTTATTTTGTCAATTTGCGGGAGGCCTTCTTTTTAAGTTACTTTTTAATTAGTTATCATATTATGGGCTGATTTGGCTATTTACTACTTCAGAATGAGGTGTTTAATGCAATTACATATGCAAACAACGTATGCAAACAACGACCATAGAGAAATCCCACCAATTTGTTCTCTTTCTGTTAAAATTACCCGTTACTCAATTTTAATGCACTTCATGGTAATGTTCTTGTTATCTGCATGATGTTTAAATTCTTCTTTGTAAAATTTAAGTGTTCCATCTGTCCTTTTGCTCATATAGAGATAATAGTTTTGTTTTTCAGTAAGATTTGTTATCTACTTGTTGCAGGTATGATTATTCAGGATATGGCCAATCCTCTGGAAAGGTTGATACTATCTTCTTTTCTATTTTCAAGAACTTTAATTAATAAAATATTTGAAGTGCCCCTAGACAGTTTAACTTTTAATATTTACTGACACTTTTCTCTGTCTCTCCAGCCAAGTGAGCAAAATACATATGCAGATATAGAGGCTGCTTACAAGTGCCTTGTAGAGACTTATGGTACCAAACCAGAAAATATTATTTTATACGGCCAATCTGTTGGCAGTGGGCCTACCTTGGACTTAGCAGCCCGTTTAACTTGCACCAGAGCCGTTATTCTGCACAGTCCTCTGCTCTCAGGCCTACGCGTCATGTACCCCGTCAAGCGTACCTACTGGTTCGACATATACAAGGTATTTAATTTGGTACCCCCCCCCCCCTCCCAAGAAAAAGAAAGAAAGAAAGGAAAAGGAGATTAATTGCCCAGAACACTAGTGACATGCAGTCCACATTGCCCCCATTAACATGAACCGGCACAGCTAACTTTCTAGCAGTAAAGGAGTAAATTAATAGACAAGAGTACTTTACAAAATAATATTCTGATAAATAGAAGTCTGTAATAAAAGCACATTAGTTTTAGCAAAAATGAGGGAACTGCTTAGACAACAGTACTTTCTAAAATAATATTCTGATAAATTGCATGTCCATAAATAAAGCATGTTGGATTTAGCAGAAAATGAGTTAAGTTCTTAGACCATAGTACTTTACAAAATTATTTTCTGATAAACTGCAAGTCCGTAATAGAAGCACATTAAAATTAGCAGAAACTGAGTTAAGTGCTTAGACAACAGTACATTGCATCAAAAAGAAAATCTGATAAACTGCAAGTCCATAATAGAAGCTCATGAGGTAGCATGTAAACGGTGCTAACTCATTTTCTGTTAATATAAGCAGTGCTAACTTTGTTAGAAGAACATGACTAACGTACCCCTTAGTTGGTGTTACTTGTTAGCTTAGAAAGTAACATTAAACTGTAAGCCTCTAATAGAAGCATATTAGGTAGTTGCCTTGCTATATATTATTTCAATTATTCTCAATTCCAAATATAGAAGGCATTTAGTTAATAAGACACAAGAATAGATTTTTAAGGGTGTCTTTATCATTTCCTTCAAAAAGATATAATATAATTGTTGGCTGTTAATGGGAAAATTTCAGGTTTGGCCTTTGAACTTCTCAAACAACCAAGTTGATTTCAAACTTTCATTTGCATTACAGTAGTACTTGGATTTCTTGGAAGAAAAATAATACCAAGCGGGCCCTTGAACTTCAAAAGAAGAAAACCGAGTTAGTTGATAAATTTTCATTTGCACCAAATTAGTCCTTGAACATCTAAAGAAGTACTACATTGGTCATTGAAGTTCTCTCATAAAAACCCTAGTCCCAAGGGCGGATCCATGTAGTAATCCACCCCATAAATTAAAAATTTGCAATTTTTCCTTTTCCTTTTATAATTTTTAAAGCATTTATATCTTTTACAATCTCAATTTTCTAGTTCCGCCCCTGCCTAGTCCTTGAGAGGACTAACAAAACAACTAACTAGGTTCATTTGAGAGATGTTTGAAACCAACTTAGTTCTCTTTTCAGTGTTGAAGGACTGTTTTTGTGCAATGAAAATTCAGGGACTTATTAGGTTATTTTGATAAAATCCAACAATCAATTTGGTGCAGTTGAGAAAGTTCTAGGATGGGTCATGTGGTGACTGACAGATATAGAAGTTTGTTTTGTAGATGCGTAATTGTACCTTTTTCCATAATCAATATTTGGTACAGGTGTACATGTTCTTCCTTGTAGTTAAAATGCCCGGTTTATTGCCTAGCTGACCAATCTATCTGCAAAGAAAGATGCAAGAGAGGGTGGGGGATAGAAGGATAAAAAGGTTTATGTTGATTACTGGAGCAGTATTATTTTCCTGCTTGGTAATTTTTTTGTTAAATTTTGTGAATATACTAGTTGATCATTAAATTCAAATTTTTTTGCAGAATGTTGATAAGATAACTCAAGTCAAGTGTCCTATATTGGTAATTCATGTAAGCTGTGTTCATCTATTGAATTTGAACTTTTAAAAAGAAATTACATGATCCGTTAGTAGCTTAGTTTATTTTATTGATTCCACACAGGGAACTGATGATGATACAATTGATTGGTCGCATGGGAAGCAACTATTTGAATTATGTCACCAGAAGTATGAGCCTCTATGGATAGAAGGCGGAAATCATTGCAATCTCGAGTCATATCCGCAATACATAAAGCACCTAAAAATGTTTGTAACAGCCATAGAGAAAATGCCGTCTAACTCAGCTAAAATTGAGCTCGGTACAGGTACCTCGGGCTTGTTTGAAGCGCCACGTACCAACTCTGACAGGTCAGATATATCAAGGGAGATTGTCAACTCTGATAGGAGAGAGAAGCGCAGGATGAGCACGGGTTGTAGAGAGAGGCCAAGGAATAATACTGGCAGGAGAGAGAGAACAAGAAAGAGTGTTGACTTCTGTGAAAATATTAAAGATGGTGGTGTGGAGAAACCAAGAAAGAGTATTGATCGGTAGGTTACCCATCACATAGTTCTGCTGATATTCCATGGTTAAATTTTCCAAGAATTTAAATATCATACAAATCTTTCAAAAGAAGAAGTAGCATGCAGTTTCTACAAAATATAAAATATTTCTTTGATGATATTCCCTATAAATTTTCTTCAAACAACACCCTAATTAACCTTATTTTTAATTCTCTGACTCTTCAAGATGAGCATGAATAGAGGGAGAATGAGGATATCTTTGAATTTGGTAATAAATGAGGGAAGGATGTTGATGATATTTACCCTTTATTTAGAGGGTGCATATGGTAATTACTTGTTTGTATAAGAAAAGGATATTTGTTTTGTTGTTCATAACATCACTCTGAAGTTTTGCTAGCTATGTGTGATAGGACCTGATTAAGCCCCAATAAACCACTGTGTTTCAATTAACTCTCAGTGGTAGCCGAAATGTAATCAGTTTATAAGTCAGTTACTCATAATTGTGCAACTAAGCACCAAGGCACGGAAATAAAAGAAATTATAAAGAGACCATGCTGGTGTCAACACTGATTCATACCAGTACTGTATCAGTACGTATTGAAATTTGGCATGTTCACGGTTTAACATTTTTTACAAATAATATAAAGCTAAGATGAATTGTTTATGCAGATTTGGAGGGATGATTAGGTCGGTGGGTTTGTGCAATGTTGACTGTTTCAAAGATGTTTCAAAAATATGAGATATGAGGATTATTCCAAGGAGCTTGTTAGTTCTGGCGTGTCTTGTGTTTTTTGTTGGTTTGGCTTTGTGGATGAATATTATGTTTGTTATAGTAAAGTTGGGTTTTAATGAGGATTGTTTTCAGAGATGTCACCAAATAGTGTGGACATGCCCCCCCTTTTTTTTCCTTCAATACTGGCTGCCCTTCTTGCGCTAACTGTTTTTTGTAAATTGCAGTGCCATGTTGCGGTTTGTGCTTCGAGTTTTGACTTTTGATATAAGAGGATATGTCATGATATACTTGTGTAAGTCAATATCAGGATCATTAAAATGTGCATAAAAAAAATATTAATCAATTTTTTTATGGGATATTTTGTGGGAGGGTATTGGGAGGCAAAGAGAGCAAAAAAGATTGATCATTTTTTTGTTATATATTTGAAAAGGAAGTTATAATTATATTTCTCATAAAGTTCCCTAACTTCAAAAATAATATACTTTTTTTTTAATTGATATTTCTCATCAAGATCCTATAACTTCAAAATTGATATATTTCGTTTTAATTGATACTTCTCATCAAGCTCCTCCAATTAAAAAAATAACTAATTATTTTTTAATTTTCAAATTAGAGTATATAAGAAGGGGAAAAAATTCAAATAAATAATTATTTTTTAATTTTCAAATTAGAGTATATAAGAAGGGGGAAAAAATTCAAATAACTAACTATTTTTTAATTTTCAAATTAGAGTATATAAGAAGGGGGAAAAAAAATCAAATAACCAATTAACCAAGGGATTGAAATTATAACACCTTCCATTCGATTTCATTACCTTTTCTATGTAATATTTTGATCTCCACATTTGATCAGCTGCACCAACCTGACAAGATTTCTTTTTCTTTTTCTTTTATAACGGGGTGTTCGACAGTACAAGTCATCCCTTTGTTAATAATTTTAAGAATAATATTTTGTTTGATGATTTTTAAAAGTATAATATTTCATTAACTTATTGGTATTTTATTGTATCACCCACATACACACTAATCGGGAATATTTAGACAATTCAGTTGTACTTGTACATAACGAAATTCAAATTTATTATAACATCCAAGTCGGTTTTGTAGTCATCCAATCGAATCTCATTTCTTAAAAGTAATAAATTAATCCCACTATATCAATAATATTTTATTAACTTTTTACTAGTGCAAAGTTATTTTCATTATTGAAACAACAGCTCTGCGATCGTTCAAGATAGTTACCAATTTTAGTTTTAAACGTTTAAGTTGATTATATAAAAGAATTAATATAATTAATAATTATAGTAGATTGTATTACAAAGTTTGCCGGAAAAGAACTTACAGTGCTGATCAATATGACGCATGGGTTCTAAAAAATATATAGTTATTCTGTTCAATTGATAATTACATTAAAAAAAAAATTCCACATATATACTTACTGCTTCTCGCTTTCTCTCACTTTGGTTTTCTGAAATTCATCAAAAAACCAGATCGATCATTGGAGGGTAAGACGGGATTTATCACACATATACATCATATTATTTGGTAGAGATGAGCTATGCTGATCTATAGAGTAAATGAATTTTTACTCGATGTTTCTAGTTTGTTGGATACATTTCAAAATTCGTACAGATCTCATGTGTGATCAGCAAATTTTTGCGCTGAAACGCTTCTTCATTTACTGGAACTGTCCAATATGCTTTAATTCCCAGCACCTTTTCTCTCTCGATGCAGCCTCAGCCTCCCCTCTCTCGCGATGAGATCACATATGAGATCTGCACGAATTTTGAAATATATCCAACGAACTAGAAACATAGAGTAAACATAGCTCAGCATAGCTCATCTCTTATTTGGTGTATATACATCGTTAGATAGTTTGACGTCCGAATTACGCTGTTTAATTTAGCAGATCTTGTATGTCAAATAATTTGAAAGCTGCCGTACACCTCGCCAAATTATTTGACGAGCCTATGTGTTCCCAATTAAACAGTAGAGTTCTCATTTTCGTGATTTGAATTTCCTGTTAAAAGACATTTTGGTTTTTTACCTTTAATTTCTACTCTAGTACGTTGTTAAAAATTCGTAAAATGAATTGATCAAATTAATTATAATAGATAAATTTTATGAGTGAGGTTATGGTAGATGCATATTACGGATCGACTCATGCTATGGATCCATATATATATAGAGAGAGAGAGAGTTGGGCAACGGTACAATGCAATGTATAGACCCTTTTGTGCATTGGACTTTAAATCACGGGATTCAAAGTCCAAAAATTCAATATGAAGCGCTCAACGTGTTCTCCATATTAAAATGTGCCTTAAGAGTTAAGACCAAATTTTACATTTTTTTAAAATTTATTATTATTTATTAAAATGGGTACAAAATCGTTGTTTTTTCAAAAATATCTTGACCATAAAAAAACAACGATTTTCAAAAATTCTAAACAAATAGTAAAAAAATTCCAAAAAATGTAAAATATGGTCTCCAAGTACATTTCAATATAGATATCACGTTGAACGGTTTGGATCGACTGTTTGGACTTTGAATCCAACGATTTACCATTCAATGCACAAAATGGTATATACATTGCAATGTACCGTAGCCCAACTCTCTCTCTCTCTCTCTATATATATATATTCGAAGTTT
The DNA here is from genome assembly GCA_011114355.1 of Carex littledalei. Lineage (NCBI taxonomy): Eukaryota > Viridiplantae > Streptophyta > Magnoliopsida > Poales > Cyperaceae > Carex > Carex littledalei. The sequence continues at coordinate 6,513,259 of CM022092.1, read as the reverse complement.
AGATAGTCGATCCAACCTGTTAAACATGATCTACATATGAAGGTACTTGCAGATCAAGCTTTATATATTTTTTTAATTTTTTTACTATATTTTAAATAGTTCGAAAATCACTTATTTCGTATGAACTAGAATTTTCAAATCGAGTGATTTTCTACTTATTTAAAAAAATAGTAATTTTTTTTCTAAGAAATGTAAAATTTGATCCGCAAGTACATTTTAGTAAGAAGAGAATGTTGAACAGTTCAAATCAACTGTTTGAGCTTTAAAAATGGAGATATGAGTCCATAGCACGAGTTGTTGTGTAATATGCATATTATCATAGCCTCACTCAAATTTAATTATGTTTATCTCATGGACTTTTTTTTTTTTTTGTATAAAACGACTATAGAAAAAAATTACATAAAATACATTACTCGGGAAAAAAAAGAAGACCAACAGTTTAACTTCCTCATTTTAACTTTAGATTTTAGAATATTAATACAAAATGAAGTTGTGACAATTTGTGGCACTAGATTTCTCCTTGAATATAAAATAATTTAGCAAATATTAAATGATTCGATTGATTAGTTGTGTCACAAAATCTTCATTATAGGGACATTCAATGCATCCAAAAATAATTTAAACTGGATGCCTAATATTTTTACATACAATTTTTGTTTTACAAACTATTAACTATGTATGAAGAAGCTTTACATTCATCTCTCCGGCCCGAAATTTTTAAAAATACCCTTCAACCAAAAAATAATAAACAAAAAAATCACAGATTTGTGAGAATTCGAAATTTATCCGAACCGCAATGTGAAATGACGGACCCCCAAAGACTGGGCCGCCATTTGTCGTTGCGGTCCTGCAAAAATAAAAAAATTCAATTGTTTCGGCCAATTTTTATAGATTTGTTTAATAATTTTCAAAAATAAAAAGAATAACTAATACTTTGAACAAGTTAGAAAGAACATCAAACAAAATAGATAAAACATCTTATAATTTAGATGTACAAGGACTCCGAAACATTTTTCAGGCATGATTTTTCTTGGCTGTAAAAAAAATTAAACTATTTCTTAGCGTGTTACTAAAAAAAAATAAAAATTCTTTGGATCTGAATTATTGATCCCGGTACAAAAGTCACTTCTAGTAAATAAAAAAATTATCGTTGTTCTTCTAGTACATTGAAATTACTCTATCTATTTTGAATTTTTTTTTGCTATCATTACGAAATGTCAAATCAATTTTTTTTTTCAAAAATAGATGTAGTATCTTACAATTTGAATGTACTAGAAGAATCACGATAATTTATTTATTTACCTAGAAGTGACTTTTCTACCAAGATCAATAATTCAGATCCAAAATATTTTTATTTTTTTCCAGTAACACTCCAAGAAATAATTTAATTTTTTTACAGCCCGGAAAATTCATGTCTGAAAAATGTTTCAAAGTCCTTCTAGTAAATCTAAATTAGAAGATGTTTTATCTATTTTGTTTGATGTTCTTTCTAACATATTCAAATTATTAGTTGTTATTTCTATTTTTTAAATTATTAAACAAATCTATAAAAATGACGGCCCCAGTCTTTGGGGTCCGCTATTTCACGTTGCGGCCTGGTTTAATTTTTTTTTTGACATGGGTATATTTAAAAATTTCGGTCTCTCCGCGCATGGTGGTAATTTTCTTCAAAGAGAATTCTGGTGCCACATTTTTCGTGTCTGTGTTGTCACAACCTCTTTTGTTTAGTTAGTACTTTAAAAATTCAATTTTAAATTAGAATTTTAAGCCATTTATTTTTTTTTTCTGAGAAATATGTCAAAAACTAGTACAAAACATCAAAACAATACAATAAAGACAGTCAAGTCTAACAGATAATAGCTAATTAGACTAAATTAAACAGTGTCTTCAGTATTAGCGGATTCCACCAGCACTTGTTCAGACTCCATGAATTGCAGTGGGATGTGTGCAGTATCTTCCGGCATCCAAGTCTTCACGAGTGCGTATCCTCTGAGATATCTCATATTTTACGTGACCGACGTGTTCGGTGCCTATTCGGAAATAGCGCAGGGTCAGTATTATTTGAGTTTTGAGATTCGTGAAGAACATATTTGAACAGTTGAGATTTTTCAATAAGTCACGCAAAATATGAGATATCTCAGGGGATGCGAATTAAGTCTTCACACCCTCAACTGTTACTTCATTGGTTCCTGCCCATAAAAGCATCCAGTTAATAGTTTTTAAAACTGAGTTTCTAACCGTATCACAAGGTGTTAGTTCAAAGCAAATACTATTTCTTAATTTCCATGTTGTCCAAGCAATGACACTAAATGCTGTAAGAAAATAAGCCCTTGTGGATTGAGGTAATGTAAAAACAAAATTGAGTGCCATTTTGCAGTAAGATCTTGGCATCTCTCTAGTCAAAATTAAACATGTCTAATTCTCTCGTACTGAACAAAAAGATGATCAATAGTTTCTTCTTTATCATAGAAGTGGCATGTGGTGTCTCCTTACCAACCTCTCCTAGCAAGATTTGTTTTGGTCAGGATTTTCTGTTTGGTCAGTAGCCACATAAAAACCTAAAATTTAGGAGATAGTTTTGTTTCCCACCAAGTTAGAGCATGTAATTCTTTGATCCCCTAAAATTAACGAAATACTAAAAAAAAAAAAAATTGGACGAGATTAATAGTCTATAAAATGAAGAAATCAAGCTAGCCGCTACATGAGAAATGGGAGGTAACACAGTTGGTTAGAAAAAAAGTTCTAAGACTGATGGTTACTCAAATGTCGAGAGTTCGATTCCCCCTCACGACTTCGCAGCCTCTGCGAAGATTTAAAAAAAAAAAAGCTAACCGCTGCATATAAACATTTCCTATGCTTATTTTTTTGCATTCTAATTATATAACATAGATCCAGAAATTTAAAAATTCAACATGCCCACATTACTCATAAAGAAGAGCAAAATTAACAGTTTAAATTCATTATTTAAACTTTAAAATATAATACATATTGTTAAAGCTACTCTAATCAGGGGCGGATCTACATGTATGTCAGGGGGTGCTAGGCCACTCCAATGATTTTTTTTTTAATTATGTACATTAAAATTTAATTTAATTTTTGTTTTTTTAAGCTTTTATATAATCTAGCCCCCCTCATAAAATGACAAATGTGTGCTTGTAGTCTAGTGATAATGATAAGAGTTATATTTGGTTTCTGTAAGGTCATGGGTTCAATTCCTACTAACCACAATTTTGTTACCTTTTTCACATATTATGCATTTTATAGATTAGCTCCACTATTTAAATTTTCTAGTTCCACCCCTGACTCTAATATACCAATACTATTATTGCTATCATCTTAGCATTCAGGTTATACAAGTTAGAATTCATTTTACACATATTAACTGTTTGGGTTGTTAAAAGTTTGTAAATTCGTAAACTTGTGCTGAATTAGAAAAATAATATTATAAATGAGTCGAAATCTTTCAAAAATTTATATCAATAATGGGTTCAACCTGTTCTCATTGGACCAAATAATAATTATTTTTTTCACTGTCAAGGTTATACAAGTTAGTATTCACTACATAAACTAACTATTCAGATTGTTATAATATTTTAGAACTCGTTCTTCCTATATCTCAAAATCCAATTGTTATTTTTTCAAAAATTTAGTTTTTATCAAATAAAAAAATTCGGCTGGTTCTATTATTTTTACTATTCATGTGGAAAAGGTTATCATCGTATCATTTATCTAAAAATGATTTTCTGTATTGCCAAAAAAAAAATGATTTTTTACCACTGCACTAGAGAAAAAATCCGTTGTCATATGGTACCGTGGTGGAAAGAGTTTCCTCACCAGTCAGCAGTCACCATACGTTTTGCATGAAAGATCAAATTAAAGGGCACCATCACCGTCCATGCATCCAAATGCAATTTTGTATGGTGGAGATTGGGAGAGATTGAATTTAAGAAGCGCTTGCACTTGGTATATGACATATAATAAAGCTTTGTTCGTCGAATCAGTCGGGTCCCACATTACAGTTACGTAATATCTGTTTTGTACGAAAGAACCTGTTCTAGGTCTCTTCCTTCGAACTCTCTAGAAGGCACTCACAGTCCCCATCGCTTTCGCTCCGTTTCTTCTTAAACCTTGCTATGTTTCTAGGGTTTTACCAGTTCCATACCTTATCCAATACCAATTGAAGTGCCTCACACTATTGTTTGGTTTGAAACTCGTTAAACACTGCAACAATGGCACCAGTTTTGAGCGGGAGAAGCTTAGGCGCATCCTCTGTCTCAGCTATTCACCTCTCTTCTCCTCGATTTGGATTGGGAAGAGCTGGTCGGAGTAGCTCACTTTTTCCCAACCATGTTAGTACGAGAAGTAGAATTTCGCTTTCTTCAGCGATTGGATTGAGATGGAAAGCTGAGAAAAGACGGAGCCGATTGGTGGTGAAGAGCGAGGCGGCTGTGGCAGAGAAAGGGGCTGACGAGGCATCAGGAGAGAAATTTGAGTATCAAGCTGAGGTCTGTTCTCCCCTTCTTTAATTCATGTAGTGAGGTTAAAATTAAATGTTTACTGCTGTCAGAGAGACTGCTAGCGCAGGAAAGAACTGAAAGACAGTATTTCACTGTGAACTGTGTGATTGTGTCTGTAAAGCCCACTACGCCTTTGTTTTCTTATACATCTTTGAAGTGGAACTATTTAATACACGGTGCTTTGCGACCTAGAGATTAACACACTGAATTGCCCTGATGCTTTTTGGGTACATCGGGTCATCAGGTGCTAGGCTCATAGAATGTCCCCTTGATTTGGTATATCACTAGTTGTGAGTCTCCTTTAGTCGGGTCCATAAGCAGTCCATTAGCTTTCGGGGAAATTGCATTCGAAAATCAAAGAATACATGTGTTATTTCACCGATCCATAAAATACCCACTCTCTTGACTTTCAAAGGATATCCTCTATCCCTCCTCTTTATACTTCTCCTTGAGTTACTTCACCCTATTAGTCTTGCATAGAGAAATATGCTGGTATTGAAGAAATACGAAAAGTTAAAATCCACTAGTGGTACTTCTTAAAATCACTAGTGGATTTTAACTTTTCGTATTTCTTAAAAAACATATGGACATATGTCATTTGAATTGTTTCTGTTAAATCAGAGTAAATAAAATATTATGAAACCAAATAGTGAAGAAAATAGGAGATTTCTCACCTTATGTTTCTTTTCATCTTTTGGTACTTCTTAAAATGCAGGTTAGCCGGCTATTAGATTTGATTGTTCATAGTTTATACAGCCACAAGGAAGTATTTCTAAGGGAACTAGTCAGGTTGCTAACAATCCTCGATAAACCTTTTTGTATTCTTGTAATAATTTTACTGGACCTGATGCTTTACTTACATTAACATATTTCTTGTTTTTTTGTCCTCCAGTAATGCAAGTGATGCTCTAGATAAGCTGCGATTTCTCAGTGTCACGGACCCATCTTTGCTTGGTGATGGTGGTGATTTGGAGATACGTATTAAACCTGACCTGGACAATGGCACCATCACCATAAGGTTAAATATCCATTACATTTTTTTTTGTTTTATTTAATTATGATATCTAAATATCTTCGTACTTATAACTTTGTTAAACCTTTAGTGATACTGGTATTGGAATGACGAAAGAAGAGCTTGTCGATTGCCTCGGCACCATTGCTCAGAGTGGAACCTCCAAATTTTTAAATGCTCTCAAGGTGAGAAATCTCCTATTTTCTTCACTATTTGGTTTCATAATATTTTATTTACTCTGATTTAATGGAAACAATTCAAATGATACATGTCCATATGTTTTTTCCCTACAGGAGAACAAAGATCTTGGTGCAGATAATGGTCTGATTGGTCAATTTGGTGTTGGATTTTATTCAGCTTTTCTTGTTGCTGAGAAGGTGCAGTCACAAAAAGCATTTGAACAATTGTGGATGTACTGTTTCTGAATTCTTTTGGGTGATGTGGATATATAAATAATTGCATTCGCATTCCGTACAGGTAGTGGTGTCAACAAAGAGCCCCAAATCGAACAAGCAGTATGTGTGGGAGGGTGATGCTGATAGTAGCTCGTTTACAATCAGAGAAGAGACCGATCCTAATAAGATGATACCTCGTGGGACTCAAATAACTCTATTTTTAAGGGTATTAAATGTTTTTTTTATACAGCTGCCTGCATACATCTTCATTATAGGCTTTTTTATTATTGACACCGATTTCTACAGCCTGACGATAAATTCGAGTTTTCGGACCCCAAGAGGATAGAGGGATTGGTCAAGAACTACTCTCAGTTTGTATCCTTCCCTATATACACTTACCAGGAGAAATCACGAACCAAAGAGGTTTTATTTTGTTTTATTATTTTTTAAAAATCTCAAATTTTTATTCGACTGTATGTTGGATAATTATAGAACTAGAATTATGTATACATTGTATCATTTTTTCTCTCTTTTTGTCAGGTTGAGGAAGAGGAGCCACCTAAGGAGGAAGAAGAAGCATCACAGGAGGTTAGAAAATTTGTCCCCAAATTTGTTTTGTAGTTTTTTTTGTGGGAGCAAATTCATTTTATAGTTGTTTGTAGTAAATGATTTTAGACTTTTAGTTGAAGTTTGATCATGCTGACTCATTTTCAATTATTTCTCTGTTTCAGGGCGAGAAAAAGAAAAAAACCAAAACTATTACTGAGAAGTACTGGGACTGGGAACTGGCTAATGAGACAAAACCTATATGGGTAAGTTTATTTCTGCAGTAGGCAATAATCTTTGAATCTGTTTCTGAAATCATAGTAGAAATTTACATCTTATATTTGTTAATGCCATGCAGATGAGGAACCCGAAGGAGGTTGAAAAAGAACAATACCATGAATTCTACAAGAAGACTTTTAATGATTTTTTGGAACCCCTGTCCTACACACACTTCACCACTGAAGTGAGCATCTTTCTAGAATATTCTCTAGTGATATATAACTGTTATAAAATCAGGTTGTTAGTTCTTTTGGAGCTATTCTTAGCAAGTCTTATTCTTTGGTTTCAGGGAGAGGTAGAGTTCAGGAGTGTGCTATTCATACCGGGAATGGGTCCTCTTAGCAATGAAGACATTGTTAGTCCCAAAACAAAGAATATTCGTCTCTATGTGAAACGAGTTTTCATCTCTGATGATTTTGATGGAGAGCTGGTACACCTTGAAATTATGCATTAGCTTTGTCTTGTGTTTGTTTTGAGTTGTTGCATGTGGTCTTTAATGTCTCATTTATCCTATGATTTATGCAGTTTCCTAGGTACTTGAGTTTTGTCAAAGGCGTGGTTGACTCAAATGATCTCCCTCTCAATGTTTCCCGTGAAATTCTCCAAGAAAGCCGAATTGTAAGTCATACGAAAATGATTAATAGTAAACGTCAGCAATCTGTTTAATTTTTGTGTTTTGTGCAAAATGAGTTGCTTCAATTTTTTTTACTCAGGTGCGGATCATGCGCAAAAGGCTAGTGAGGAAGACATTTGATATGATTCAAGAGCTGTCTGAGAAAGAAGACAAGGAGGTAAAGTTTCTTTTATATAATTTTGGAAACATTGTTTGCATTACTTTTGCTGGACCCTAATTTGTCTAGCGCTTCAGTCTTTATATTGTATTATTTTACTGCGAATTTAATTTCTCCATATTCTGCTTGTTTAGGATTATAAGAAGTTCTTGGAGAACTTTGGAAAATTAATTAACTGCGAATTTAATTTCTCCATATTCTGCTTGTTTAGGATTATAAGAAGTTCTGGGAGAACTTTGGAAAATTAATTAAACTTGGTTGCATTGAAGACTCTGGCAACCACAAACGATTGGCACCACTCTTGCGATTTTACTCTTCAAAATGCGAAGAAGACATAATAAGCTTGGATCAGTACGTGGAGAACATGCCAGAAAACCAAAAAGCTATCTATTACCTTGCCAGTGACAGCCTCAAAAGTGCTAAATCTGCCCCTTTTGTTGAGAAACTTATTCAAAAAGACATTGAGGTAAGCTTCTTTAAAGGTTCAGTAGCCTTGGATATGGTCGTGAAAATGATTTGTCAAGAAGATTATTGTTAGTTTATTTGAATTCATTATGACCGTAGTAAGTTCTAAATTGTTTTGGAGTTTTTTTGGAGGTTCTTACCAGCATTTTCAAAGCTAGTAGGCTAAATGGACACATGCCAGCTTAATTGCCTTAGGATAACTAGACCTTTTCATAATTTTATATAGTATATATATTTTAAAGATTATTGCTGTAATTGCTAGATACTTATAAAGAGATGAATTTTGAAGTTACTCATATCATGCTGCATTATTAGCAAATTAGTATGCTTTGCTTTTTGTTCTTTCTTTTCCTTTGTGTGTGTGTAATTCCCTAGGAAGTTCGAGTCCAATGAACCTTAATTCTTATCCTGTTTCCTTTATTTAGGTTCTCTACCTTGTGGAACCTATAGATGAGGTTGCAATTCAGAACCTACAAACCTACAAGGAGAAAAAATTTGTTGACATTAGCAAGGAGGACCTTGATCTGGGTAAGTTCAGTTTGCCTTTTGCATGTATCAAAATACAAGGGTCTACCTTCTTGAGCCTCTGTTGAGCTTATCTGCTATGTTATTATGCATTTTAGGTGACCTTGCTGAGGCAGAGGAAAGTGAAACCAAAAACAAGCAGGAGTTCATCCTCCTCTGTGACTGGATTAAGCAACAGCTTGGTGATAAAGTGGCTAAAGTTGAAATCTCAAAACGCCTTAGCTCTTCACCATGTGTTCTTGTATCAGGCAAGTTTGGCTGGTCTGCTAACATGGAAAGGTGCTCTTTTTGTCTTTTTCTCAAACTGTTCTTTATTTTAGAAGCTTCAAACTAGTATCATACCTAATTAATACATTTTGGTTTAAACAGGCTCATGAAAGCACAGACACTCGGTGATCCATCAAGCATGGAGTTCATGAGAGGAAGGAGAATTTTTGAAATCAACCCTGACCATCCTATTGTCAAGGATTTGAATGTAAGATTAGAAATAAGAACCAAATAAATCAATGCGATGGTTGTTTCCTTGATTACTAATTGGGAAAGTTACCTTTTCAGGCTGCATGCAAGAACGATCCCGACAGTACAGAAGCCAAGCGGGCTGTTGAACTGTTGTATGAAACTGCATTGGTCTCTAGTGGATACACTGTATGTGCATTTTAAACCTCTCCTTTCCTTTCTTTAGATTTGAAAATGAAGCCCAATTACGATTAAAATTTAAAGAAAACCATATAATGTGCAATTACTGCCACAATGAGCACTTAATCGTCTACAAGGAAAAATTTAAAATGGCAAACAGTAATCATTTAGTAAAATCAAAGATTTGTTTGCCCTGCTAAATTTTTTATGTAATGCACAGCCTGATAACCCGTCAGAACTTGGAAACAAGATTTATGAGATGATGGCAATTGCACTTGGTGGGAGATGGGGTAGAGCCGAAGAGGATGCTAGTGAAGCCGAAGCAGATGGTGGTGAGGAAGGGGTTGTGACCGAATCGAATTCGGCAGAAATTGCCGAGGCTGAAGTGGTGGAACCCTCTGAGATCAGGACAGAGAATGATCCATGGAAGGACTAATGTCGTCCTTTAAAAGTTCCATAGGACTTGTTAGCGAATTTTGCATGGGTTAATTAATTAGGTTTTTTTTTTTGGGGGCTAGGTTCCTCAATTTTATTTGTGGCTGAAAGTGGTTACAAGCAAATGTATTAATAGATATTATTTTTGGGGTGCTTACCCGAAACGAAATAAAATCTATTGTTGGAAATCATTGGCTCCTCGCATCCGAGTTTTTCTTATAAACCGTCTTGTGCGGCTCCCTTATATGGTTCATGAATGTTCGAATAAAAATCTAGGTTTTGCTAATATTTTTGTGGGTAATTATATTTTTTTCATCTATCTATCCTTTATTTCATCATCCAACTAACTAACTTCATCTTCTAACTATAATTATAAATTTTAACTACCTAATGGTCCTTACAAATTAATTAGCAAATTTTTTTTCTTTATTTCCTTCCTCTTTCTCCCTCTCTCTCTCACCTCCACCTCCACCTGTCTTTCCCACCTCTCCCTCTCCGTCTCTGTCTGCCTCTCTCACCTCTCTCTCTCCACCTCCGCCTTCCACCTCTGCCTCTCTCCCACCTCTGTCTCTCCGCCTCCGCCTCCACCTCCCTCTCTCATCTCTCCATCTCCGCCTCCGCCTCCCTCTTCCACCTCCGCCTCCGTCTCCCTTTCCCTCTCCCACCTCCGCCTCCGCCTCCCTCTCCCTCTCCCATCTCTGCATCTGTCTCTCACCTCCTTGAACTATTTACACTTACACGATGAGGATGAATACTTGCTCGATGAGGGATGAATACTTGCATGACGAGGTATGAATACTTGTGCAACTGACAACTCGAAAGTATGTCATCATGGATCTCATTTGAAAGAGAAAATTGTGTAGAAGACATTGGTGGTTTTAAATTTGCAAAATTCCACACAGATCGTCAGAAATATTGGTTAGATTGAACGGAGAAAAAAAATCACCTCTAAAAACGTGTAAAAAATGGGTAAGTGATGTGTCAAGTTTTTTTTAAATACTTGATATCTTAGGTGTTAATACTTGATGTATTATAGATGAATACTTGATTTATTATATGTGAATACTTGCGCGCTCTTGTAAAATTAATGGAGGTATGCACATATGCTTGTAATACTCTTGATACATGAAATATTTACACTTACACGACGATGATGAATACTTGCTCGATGAGTGATGAATACTTGCATGGCAATGTGTGAATACTTGTGCAACGGACAACTCGAAAGTATGTCGTCATGGATCTCATTTGAAAGAGAAAATTGTGTAGAAGACGTTGGTGGTTTAGATTTGCAAAATTCCTCACAGATCGTCAGAAATATTGGTTAGATTGAACCGAGAAAAAAAAACCACCTCTAAAAACTTGTAAAAGATGGGTGAATGATGTGTCCAGTTTTTTTTTAAATACTTGATATCTTAGGTGTGAATACTTGATGTATTAGAGCATCTACATCCCTGAAACTATCCGAGTTTCTAATCTGATGTGGCAGTTTCTAGACCAGTTTCAGGGATGTAGACCAATTTCTTATTTAGCAACTGTGCTCAATAATTTCTTAATAAGAAATCATTTATAAACTGTGAGTTGGCAAAATGATTGGCTGATGTTCGCTGAAATTTTTATTTTATTTTATTTTATTGCTGATTTGGCATTTTAGAAACTCTAAGATTAGTTTCAGGGATGTGAACCTTAGAAACTCCATAGCCTATAATTTCTAAAAATTAGTTAATAGTTACTTAGAAACTCTAAGAGTTTTAGGGATGTAGATGCTCTTATAGATGAATACTTGATTTATTATATGTGAATACTTGCTCGCGCCAGTTGTAAAATATTTCAGATATTAAGCGGTTTCCAAATAGTAAGTGGTCCCCCCAAGTAGTTATTGAATGGGGGATGAAACGGGGGATGGATTCCGGGAGATAGCTAGGCTCTCCCTATTTTTTTATTTTACTCCGAATGTGAATCATATGATGTATTATTTTGGAGATCCTTATCAGGAATCCTAAATCTCGTTTTGCTATTAAATAATGATAACCGGATGTCATTATCAAGTAGGTGACATGGCTCTCTCGCGTGCAACAGGAAGTATAAACTCATTCTAAGGGAATAATTAACGGAGTGATACAACTACCAAACCACGTTAAACACCAGGTATTATATATATATATACAGATGGGTTATTGTGCTTTGCAAAGTAAATGAGGGCGTTTACTTCGGGCTATATTTTTATTTTTGAAAATCTAAACAACCGATCCGAACCGTTCAACATGTTTAAATATTGAAATGTGCTTGCAGACTAAATTTTACATTTTTTGGAATTTTTTTACTATTTATTAAGCCACTTTGAAAATTGCTGATCCGGTGGTCCAGAAAATTTTACGGTTTTTTACTGTTCACAGTGGATCAGCGATTTTCAAAGTGTCTTAATAAATAGTAAAAAAATTCCAAAAAATGTAAAATTTAGTCTGCAAGCACATTTCAATATTTAGAACATGTTGAACAGTTCGGATCGGTTGTTTGGATTTTCAAAAATAAAAATATGACCCGAAGTAAACCTTCCATTTACTTTGCAAAGCACAATAGCCCATCTCTCTCTCTCTCTCTCTTTTTGAAAATACTTGGTAGTGGCTACCAAGTTGAAGTTTTCATTAAAAAAGTAATAGTTCTGTTACAACTTTGTGAAGCCCCTTTTTGTTTGGACTTACACCCCTCTACCGATATGCATCATACTCAAACAACAGGGCAATGCACGACAATAGGAAAAAAGGAAAAAGAAAAAAAGAAAAAGTTGCTGCAGTGCTCTCAACCATACTTAAGCCACATGTTCGAGTCATGTACTATCCTGTCAGCCAAGTGTCTCGGGTCCAGTTTAACTCCTCCAAATGCTACCTGATTTCGACTTTTCCAAATTCCCCATAGAGTACACATGTATTGTGTTGCCCAGACCTCCTTCAGCCTCTCGCCACGGCCCCCCGCCGATCGTATCCATATCTCCTGCACCGTCAATGCCGGTTTCATCATTTGGTATCCAAGTGCATTAGAAACCAGGAACCAAACGGGTGTTGCATATGGGCACAGGAACATCAGGTGCAATGTCGATTCCACCGGGCAGTTACGGCACATGAGACACTCAAGTTCACAATGTATCCTTCGTTGCTCCATGATCTCGTGTGTAAGAATTTTGCCCCTCAACAACATAGTTGCAAAAACTTTAACTGTAGGAGGAGCCCTGCTAGCCCAAACCTCCTGGAAGGCCCACTTTATCTTACCGGCACCAGCCATGGCCATATACAGCGATTTAGCCGTGTAGACTGCCTTGCCATTCCACTTCCAGATTATTTGGTCCTGGCCCTCAGTGAGTTGTATTGACCTAAGCTCTTCATTTGCCGGGGCGAATACATGGGCTATATGCGTCGCAAGGCCCAAAGAGATTGACGGGTATTCTATTTCCGATTGTCCTGTTTCCATTTGCGCCAGCGGCAAGCCCGATCATGAGTCGAACCAAAATGAGATACTCATGCCGTTACCAATGGTCCATGCCGTGGACCAATGGAAGTACCTCTTGAGGCGGATTAAGCTCTTCCAGAAAAATGATCCGTTTACTATCCACAACCGGGGTCCATTCGCATACGTAGCTTTTTGCCTTATTCCGATGACGATCTTGGCCCAAAGTGAGTCAGGCTCCTCATATAACCGCCACCACCATCTAGTCAACAGTGCTATGTTTCGAAGTACCAGGTCCGGTATGCCTAAACCTCCATAGGCTTTTGGCAAGCACACGCTTGGCTAATTAATCAATGACACGCCATTGTTTGAGCCTTCCATCCGTCCCCATAGGAAATCTCTTCTTATTTTGTCAATACGATTAATCACCCACATCGGCAACCGAAAACATGCCATAACATAGATAGGAATAGACGAGATTACCGAGTTAATTAGTTGCAAGCGGCCTCCCCGCGAAATTAATTTGCCCTTCCAACCTTGGAGTCTTTTTTCAATAGACTCAATCAGTGGCAGGAAAGACCTTCTGGTCGGTCTGTTTATTGTGAGAGGCATGCCAAGATACGTCATTGGGAGGCTTGTTGAGGAACAGCCAAGTAAGCACTCCAACATGGCCGAGTGGTCATCTCCAATGTTTAGAGGTACAAAACTGCTTTTATGTTGATTTTTAGTCCCGACATCTTTGTGAATAGGCCCAAAAGGATTTTGAGAGTGACCACCGTATCTAGCTCGACATTAGCTATCATTGCCGTGTCATCGGCATATTGCATTGCTATTATCGAGTCGGGGATCCGCTTCGAGATCGGCATGGGTAAGGTGCCATTTACCACTTGCACCATATTTTGCAAAACATCGACCGCCAAGTTAAAGAGAAGTGGCGACAGTGGATCGCCTTGACGGACCCCCCTTTTGTGTTCAATAAAATGTGAGGCCTCCCCATTAATTAGCACTCTGGATGACGCCGTGGTTAATAGGTTGTCAATCCAAACAATCCATTTATGCGAGAACCCTCTTGCCTTGAGCACTTTTAGTAGAAACGGCCACTCGAGTGAGTCAAAGGCCTTTGCGAAGTCCAATTTGGCCAAGAAAGCTGGCCTCCCCGTTGTGTGAATATGTTGCAATAGCTCTCTTGTAGCATTAAAATTTTCTGAGATCTGCCTGCCCCTAATGAATGCCGTTTGAAATGGGGATATTAGCTCCGGCATCTTCAGTGCCAACCTTGTTGCCAGAATTTTTGAGATCAACTTTGGAACAATGTTAATACAACATTTGCCCGATTTATGTGAATATGATGCTTATCGGTCTATAATCCGACACTACCTGCGGGGTTTCCTTTTTTTGAATAAATACAACATTTGCCCGATTGAGCGACTTCAAATCCAAATGATATGCAAAAAAATCCTGCACCATCTGCTTGAGCTGGGGCCACAGGGAGTTGATCACTCAAAAGAGAGCAATGTTTCTTTTAATATTTATAAACTCAGAAATTCTATCGGTTCGGACTGCAAGCGCACAATCCTATCGAGTAGTATGTTCGAGGTCGATCCACAGGAAATATTGGTTCAATGCTTTGAGCGATCGAATCACAATCTTTCGAAAAGCTAGACGAAATCTGAAAATTGAGAGATGTTGTTTTGATCAATGTAAATTAGGAAGCGATTAAAAGTAATTAAAAGAAAGATAGAGATGAGAATTCCTAGGGTTTCGGCACACCATTGCTACTCAATCCGCCTTGATAATATATTCATGTTGCGTCTGATTTCCTGTTGTTGTTTTAATGAAAGACACCACATATGTCACTGCGATTTATGTTACGCAAGAATGACAGATCTTTCACCGAGATTCTACATAGGACACTGCGATTTACCTTACGCAAATGTCTGATCTCTCAAATACCCCAAATTACTACATAGATCACTGCGATTTACTTTACGCATGTGATGGAATTTGGTACGCGTTTTGTTGGCTGGTTTATGGTTTCCCCGTTAAGGTTTTCTTCACATAAACCTAATAGATCTCAACGAGGCTAATTCATACAAATAGTTTCTCTTACCATTAAAGTACTGTCACTACCCTAACGGACTCAAACTAGATCATTGAAATTAGATGAAGAGATAATAAATCACAAAAGCATTTTAGCACAACAACAAGAAACCATAATCAACAGAAATATATATATCAAAACATCAAGAGTAACAAGATTTACTGCCTAGCCCTAAGAAAAGGAACTTAGCCGCGGAACGGCATTGTTACAGGCACTCCTCTCTTCTCACTTTAATCAAATCTAACCCTAATTACAAAGATGATGTATTCTTCTGCCCAGGGGCCTTATATAGGAGTGTAGGGACGTGTAGAGGTTGATTGGAGGCTAAGAAATCAATCTGGAAACAGCTGTCGGCAGTTTTCAGAACATGGCGGTCCAGAATAACTGCCACGTTCTACCATATTTTTTATCACGATTTAATTCAATTTTGGCTTTCCTCCAGAGGGGCAAGGTTCTAGATATTTCTCTTACCTTTCCAGAAAGATATAGAACACTCAAAACCGACTTTGTATGAGAGAGATATGGTCAAAATAAGAAACACTGCGCAGCAGTTTTCAGAAAACGTGGTAGTTATTAAGAAAACAGAATTCGGACCATATCAAGGAACGCCTACTGATACGGACCGTATCAAGGTAATACGGACCGTATTGAGACCTTGACGGTTAGGGTTCAACTTCCAGCGCTATCTTCTGGGTCTGTGCTATGCCTGGTCCGTATTAGGCAATACGGACCGTAACCAAGACTTGGTCGATAAGCGTCGCTGATCCGATTGACCTGATTCTAGCTCCATTTGATGTAAAGTAGTCCCAAAACCTGTTTTCTGCAATAATACATAAAGAAGGGTGACAGTAGCCTTTTTCTTTAATTAATTAAACATAAGTGCGAGAAAATATGCAAAACCTAAGCCAAAACCCTACGTAAATCATCATTATTTTGACTCTGATCACGCCTCGAGATTAATTTGAAGAAATTCAGCGGTAAGGCCGTCGGGACCCGATGCTTTATTTTTTGCCAAGCCTTCTACCGCCACTTTAATCTCTTGGTCAGTGAAAGGTACATCCAGGTCCTGTAGTTGCGGGTTGGTTCTGTATAGCACGGACGGGTCAAAACTCAGCAGGTCACTGTGGTGTGAGGTCCCTATGGTTTGCTGCAAGTGATTTAAAAACACCCCTTTTATCTGAGCCTCTGTCGCCATTGATCCTTGGTCATTTAGAATAGCATCGACCCGATTCTTCCTACACCTTGCCGACGCATATGCATGGAAGAAACGGGTGTTTTTGTCACCCTCCCGGAGCCACCGACATCTCGCTCGTTGTCTCCATCTTGACTCAATGACCTGCACAAGTTCGAAAACCCTTTCTCTTAGTCGGATCCTGTTCTGAAACTGGTGAGTGTCCTGAGTAGTAGTTTCCTCCAGTTTGTCTAGGTCGAGAATCTGGGCTTTGCATTGATCTAGTTCCTCATCTGCGTGCTTGAAGTGTTGCATGTGCCATTTCCTCAAATCCTTCTGCAACCTCTGATTTCTCTCGAGGAATTCATTAGCACTATTGCTGGCCGATTGGGGTGTCATCCAAATATCATGGATTATTTGCCTGACTTGGGGGTAGTTGAGCCAAAATTTTTCTAAACAAAATGGTTTTGGCGTGGTGTGATGTTGTCTACAGTGAAGAACCAAGGGGGCATGATCCGATACCGTAATTTCTGAGGCAGTGAGGGTTATGATGGGGAATTTGTTGGACATTGAAATGGATACGAAGGTTCTGTCAAGCTTTGAGAAAATAGGGTTCGGCCTCTTATTCGACCACGTAAATTGCCGGTTCTTGAGTTGGATATCTATGAGGTCGGTTTGCCTTACAAAATCATTGAAAAGGCACATCAAATTCATGCCTCTTAAGTCCCCCGACCGATCAATTAAATACCTTACCATATTAAAGTCGCCAGCTAAGATCCATGGTACCCGTATGCTATCTGCTAGGTTTTGCAATTCTTCTAGAAATTGAACTTTCAGTTGGTCTTGGGTGGGGCCGTACACTGAAGTGACTGCCAGTGTGATCCCTGTTGCAATCTGTCTCAGAACCGCTGTAATAGTGTGTCTGGTGGTCCAACTCGTTACCATTTCATAGTTTTGCTTCCATGATATAAGGCAACCACCCGACGTGTCTCGCGCGAATAGCACGGCACAGTTCCTTTCAAAGAAAGAAGGCAAGATGCGAGAGAGATAAGAGAAATCATGTGTATTCATTTTTGTTTCCTGAAGGCAACAAATTTCACATCTAGACGACCGTATAACATCCCGAACTACATTCATTTTTTCTTCACTTCCCATGCCCCTAACATTCCAACTTAACACTTTCATTTTTTTCCAATACATTTAAAAACTGATAATGTCTACCCTCAATGTTCCTAAAACCGGCTAGGAGGCACCAGCACTCCCTGGTATTAACTATCCTCCGGGTCCGAGCCCAGTTCGTCCCCCGTGAGCTCATCGTCTGTTAACTCCTCACTTGAGTCCGAGTCAAGACAGAGTCGGTCCTCATCCTCGTCATTTTCTTCATTCAGTTGTGCTGTTGATGACTGATTCGTCCCCTGTGGGCTGTAAGTATTTAATTTGTCCCTTGCTGCATTGTCTGCCTGGACCACCTCTAAAATATCATCTGGTTTGATTCCTAGGCCCACGGCCAGTTCCACCGCATGGCTATATTGGACTTGGACTTGTACCAATCCATCATTAGTTGAGTGAACCGAAATGGGCTTTTGCTGGGCCGATTCCTGATTTGCATTCCTTTTTCCAGCCGGCCTTGAAGGCCCTGCGCCATTAGCTTCCAATTTTCTCTTTTGCCTTTCTGAGGAGCGAAGCACGCGTAAGGTGGTGTGAGTAGGCAGCAGGTCAGCCTCAGTAATAAATGTTTCTGCATGCGCCTGGAGGTTCATTAAATGCCCGCCGACTTCTGACGAGCCCTTTCCCAATATGACCACTGCAGTTGTACTAGGAGGGGAACGAGTCTGAGGGGTTACTGTCGTATGTTTTGGGGAGTGTGCGTCTTGGTCTCTGTTCTCCCAACGGTTATCTATGATGCATGCGTCATCTGCAGCCGGATTTAGTGCTGTCTCATGCGGTGTGGCCTGGTGTGCAACCCTTTGAGGTGGTGTGCTTACCTCTCTGGCTTGTGTAGTACCTACCAATGTGTCTCTGTTCGGTAGGCATATCGGATCCGAAGTGACCCCCTGTACCATACTTCGTAGGGCGTCTAAGCTTTGGTTTAGCATTCTGATCACGCTTCCCCCACACACCACCGGTTCTGGATCAGCTGTGGCCTGTGGCCGTGCATTCTCGTTGTGGTTTGGGGTTGTGACCGGTCCGCTCCCCCTCCTGCTGTCTCTGAGTTATCTCCTTCTACTAGTCGCCGGATTTCCAATGGTAAGGACTCCCTGGCTCTGTCCCTGCATACCTCCATGAGGGCAGCCCGTGATACCATAATTCTATCCTCGAACCCCCTCTCTTCCTGCATGGCCGAGTTTTGACCGGTTTCATAAGCCGGGTACCGGCGTGGTGGTGGAGGGTTAGGTCTCATGAACCTTGCTGGGGGTTTAGGCATGTCTTCTTCTGAGTATAATGGTCCCTCCGACCACATCTTGACATGGACGGTGGCCTCCTGTAGCAGGCCTCCAACCACTAGCCCCACGGACTCCGGTATCTCTTCCAGCTTGTTGACGGCCACCACAACCGTCCAACACGAGATGTCACCCTGATGCTGTTGTTGTACCGAGCCCAGGTACAAGCCAAAGCCACTGACGGCTCTAATAATTTCCCTCTCGCGATAGATGTCCGGTTGAAACCCAACGATATCCATGAGGACCTTGTACGCCGGGTTGTATGTCTCTCTATCCTCCAGCTGATTCCACTTCTGGAAGGACAATCCCAAGTCCCAGAGATGTTGCGGGGTGGCTTCAATGAACGTTTCTGGGGCCAATCCCTCCGGAAGGAAGATGATGTGTCTTGCCTTTGAGAGTGTAGCCACATGCACTTCTTTTTCGGTTACCAACCCTATTTTAGCCGCATATTCGGCCACTTTATCAACATGCAGTGGGACGTGTAAACTGGCAGCGTAAAGAACCACCGCTCGCTGCAACCTGGCAATCTCGTGGTAGTGTTCCCCATCTCGCTCCACATATGATATTATTCGTTTTGGCCGGTTGGGTGGCATTATGTCAGGGTTTAAGGGTTTAGGTTTTTGGAGAATGTCACTGAAACTTGGCTTATAGTCCATCACCTTTGTAGGTATTTTGGTTGCCGGCCAGTAAGGCCTTGCTTGAGGGTTTAGTGTTCCTTCTTGCATCTATTACCGGTATGACCAAAGTTCCAGCATTTACCGCAGCGTTTGTCATTGCGACAGTTGGAGACCCTGTGCCCCTTACGGCAGCAGTTAAAACATATGTCTCGCCATTCGGGTACTTGGATGACGGGGGAAACCGAAGA
This sequence comes from Carex littledalei, assembly GCA_011114355.1. Classification (NCBI taxonomy): domain Eukaryota; kingdom Viridiplantae; phylum Streptophyta; class Magnoliopsida; order Poales; family Cyperaceae; genus Carex; species Carex littledalei. The sequence goes on along the minus strand of CM022092.1, from coordinate 6,493,639 downwards.
CGCTCTGGGCTATGTGGCGAAATGTAATAGGTAGGGGACTGAGGGGAGGAGGGCGGGGTTGGTGAGGTTGGGGGGGATGGTGGGGGGGGTTTTCTGAGTAGGTATGTTGGGAGGCGGATTGTTGTTAGCGACAACCTGCGCATAGGTGGGTACCGTCTGGAATGGGGCATACGTGTTGGTTCGCGGTAGGAGAGCGGCTGGGGTGAGCACTGGGCCCGGTCGCCAATGGTCGGGAAAACGCCGACGCCGCTGCACTAGGTGCCATACTCCTGTTTGAGCCATTGTCTCTTTTTTCCTTTTTTTTCTCTCCTCTCTCTCTCTCTTCTCTCTCTTCTCCTCTCTCTCTCTCTCCCTCTCTATATATATATATATATATATATATATATGAGGAGGGATCTAGTTACAACAATTTTGAGTTACAATAAAGTTACAACATTCATTTTCAAAGTCCAAATTGTCGATCCAAACCGTTCAACATGATCTCCACAATAAAATGTGCTTGCAGATCAAATTTTATATTTTTTTGAATTTTTTTACTATTTATTAAGTATTTTACAAAAACTAGTCAAATTCAGACCATTGAATTTTGTATCCATCGGAAGCACATTTGAAAAAAATTTGTATTAAAATCTGCTTGGAGACCAAATTTTACATTTTTTGAATTTTTTTTACTATTTATCAAGCCACTTTGAAAATTACTGATCACATGGTCCAGAATTTGGTTGCACTGTTTTACTGTTCACCCGGATCAGCAATTTTCAAAGTGGCTTAATAAATAGTAAAAAAATTCCAAAAAATGTAAAATTTGGTCTCCAAGCAGATTTTAATATAGATTGAACATCTAACGGTTTGGATCGACTGTTTGGACTTTCAAAATCCGAATAGATATATATATATATAGTAGAACTAGGGTGCTCTCGAGTTCACCAAGCCCTTGGTGAACTCAAGTCCAAAACTCATCGGATCGGCTTCAAATGACTAATCCGACCGTTGAAACCCGTCTACCTTACGAGTGATGTGTCTACATGCAAAAATTTTAAATTTTGAAATTAATTTTGCATAGAGTCAAGTGGTCAAAATTAGAAGGTTAATAAATTCATTTTTTGACGTTTTTTGACCACTTGACTCTATGCAAAATTAATTTCAAAATTTAAATTTTTTGCATGTAGACGCATCACTCGTAAGGTAGACGGGTTTCAACGGTCGGATTCGTCGTTTGAAGCCGATCCGATGAGTTTTGGACTTGAGTTCACCAAGGGCTTGGTGAACTCGAGAGCACCCTAGTTCTACTCTATATATATATATATATATATATATTTTTTTTTTTTTTTTTGTAAACTTCCAGCAATGTTGGATAAAAATTATAGAAAAATAACACGGATAAAAGCAACTGTTAAATGGTAAATTTAATTATAAAGGCTGATTTTTTTTTTAAGTTCGTATATCCTTTTGTTGTATCACATTCACAGGTATAGCCTGTTCCGAGCATTTTGCATGCGAAAACTGCTCGAACTCGACGAACTAGCACTAGCAGTGCGATACTAAACAGCGCCGGATCCTCCACTAATTCTATCCCTTGCGTTGTATTTAGGGGTGTAAACGGGCGGATTCAGAGCGGATAATGTTGATATCAAATTCATATATATTTTTCAATGAGCAAATGCGAATATCGATACAGATAGTACACGGATGTCAAAATTTAAAATTAAATTCGCCTTAAACAGATATGGATACGAAGCGAATAATTCACGAATACAGATTCGAATACATATACGAAACGAATAATTATGAATAATAAAGTTATATGAAACAATCCACTACAATAATTCACTTATATAATATAATATAAGTATTAGAATCAAAACAAACATTATTTCCCTTTCTAATTTGGAACGCGATGCATGACGTATTTGTCAAATAAAGTTTTTTACTTTTCTTATGAGATGAAATACTGAATATTACATGCATAAAGTTACAGAAGATCCTACGCACAAATAAACAAAAGGATCTTCAAATCACACGTGAAGAATAGCTGCATTAATGTACAAAAAAGAAAATTCTCAAATTGATCCGTCTGTATTAGCTAGGAAAAATTGAAAAAGAGAATCATAACTGATAAGGCCATGTTCTCAAGGCCCTCAACAAATCCGCCACGGGCCATGAAAGAATCAGGATTCGGACCTCCTTGAAAGGCCAACCCGGGATAAATATGAAAAGCTCGAGGTCCATCAAACAATATGGGCTAACTCGGGATTCGAAACTCCTTGAGAGGCCAACCCGGTATTAATATGAAAAGCCCCGGATCCATCATAACCAGGCCCAATAAAGCCTCACAAAGCCTCATGCAATACGGGTCAAGCCCGAACTCGGCTTACACCGCCTTTTGTGCGGAATAACCGTCGCTACGGTTATGAAAACCGTCACATCTCCTATAACCGCGCGGTATAGCGGTTATGGGAAAGCCTATATAAGGCAAAAAGGCCCATTGAACGGGGGTCGAAATTCTGAACAAGAGAGATATCACATAGGTCAGAGTCCGAATATCTCCAAACCTCCCCAAGTTCCAAACTCGATTCTCATCTCGGCCTGCCACTTCGAGGCAGGGCGAGCCCGTCCCAGAAATCCTTTTCCCATACGGCCTACTCTCTCCGAGATAGGACGTATCAACCACCGTGGAGCCCCCGCTAGCTCTCCCTTGAATAATTAGATGGCCTAAACGGGTACCTCAATCCCGCCCCTTCTGGGAGTCAACAACAACCTCCAACTGAAAAACAACCCCCCACCGCCTGCGAACTCGCCGCCAGGTGGGTAACTCGGGATGCCAGAAGGGGAAACTCCCCCTGGAGGTCTCCCCCCCGGAACCGTACTCGCCAACCCGGCAATTTGACCCCGCAACGCTGCATTAGATCTACCTCGCAGTGTTGGTCCCAATACCACAACCCGACCACCGATAGTCACCCTTCATACCATACTACTCCCCACAAGCAAACTCAACTCGGCCGCCTTTCACCGAGCAAAATCTCTTGGTTGACTCCCAGTAGCCACCCTTCATACCATACTACTCCCCACAAGCACCGTTGTACTATTGTGGTGCATATCCTTATTCGCCATACACCCCGGTGGGTCCATAATACACTTACGTAACCCTGCCCGGACAACTCACCCAGGGAGGCGACCCGGGGGTATATACTCCTGGAGCCCCAGGGATATATCCCTTAACTGGTCCAACACCGGCCGCCAATCCCTTTGCCCAGCAGATGCACCCGCGACCCGCAATCCAAGCGCCCCCCACAACGTGCCACCAGCCAGACCCGCGCTAGGGAATCGCCCTTGAGGCCGGCAGATTGAAATTCCCCCGAGGAATTTGGACCCCGAATTTGTCGAAGTCCGAACCGCGAATAGTGGGAAAACCGTTACCCCTAACACCCAGAATCAAAATGTGGTTCAAGACCCCTCGCCGGCCAGAAGAGGCCAGAACGGCTCACCTAGCTTGGAATACTTCGCCGGAAGGGGACAGCGGGAAGGTCAGGGCGAAAACCGGGAGCAGGCTCCCTAAGAGGAACAGAGGCAAGTCATCATAGAGGAACTTGACGCTTCCCCTTCGGGATGAACAAGAATCCGCCTATACCAGAGCACGACAAAAGACTTCCCGCCACATGAGATCTCATTCCCGCTGAGAATGAGAAAAAAGCCAACACCGAGGTCGAGACAAGACCTGCCAAGACAAACAGAGGCAAACTCGAAGGTCACCCCTGAGCCCGACTAGAGGCAACGAGGTTACCGAGCTCAAAGAACGAAAATAGTGGCAACAGAATAGGGATCTCGTAACCTCAAGATTATGTCAATTACGGCATCATCTAATGAGATGTATAAACAAAAACCCCAAGGAGGCAACGAATATACTTACCTGATCAATACAGGGTACCTTACTACTGCCTATATCGCAAATTGACCGAGCTTATTGAGATATAAGAACGAAATCCCTAGCGGCAACGAAAGAAAAATCTCGTACCTTACTACGACCTATGTCGCGTTAATCTTAATTAATCGAGGTTTCCGAGATAAAGGAACACAAGCCCTAGTGGTAACGAAATAGCGATCTCGTAACCTCAAAATTATGATAGTCACGACGTCCTCAAAGGAATGTATAAATGAAAATCCTTTGAAGTAACGAAGATACTTACCCGATCACAACAGGATATCTACTCCAACACATGTTGTGTCCTGACTTACAGAGGTTACTGAGATAAAAAATAAAAGCCTAGTGGCAACGAACTAGAGATCTCGTAACCTTGCGACTTTGTCAGTCGCAATATCATCTTAATGCGGTATAAACGAAAACCCCTAGGAGTAACTAAAAAACCTGCCCAATCATAATGGGGTATCCTACAAGCACTATGTCGAAAGCATTAAACAAATGAAAACCCTCCGGGGTAACGCATATGAGCTTACCGACAATCAAAGACTTATCTATGATAGATACAACTAAAGATTACTTCGAAAATATAAGACGTTAAGTCGAAATAAAAAAGGGAGGAAGCATACACTCACAACTCGCTTAATCGAGAAGTACAACTCGTTAAAACAACACAAAAATCCGAGAAGTACAACTCGTTAAAACAACCATTAAAGAAGAACTTGCAACAACATAAACTAAGTGGCAAGGAAATATATGGCTAACACATGATGTCGCAAAGTTGTACTTGGGGCGTATCAGCCCTAACTCGGCAAATACCAAGGTAAGACGTTACGCGAGATCTATACAACTCACTTAAACTCGTAATGGATTTTTCTTTTACTTAATACACTCAAGTCGAAAGCATCTCGCTGATGCATTCTGACTTCGGGGGCTAATGATAGGGCCATGTTCACAATGCCCTCAACAAACCCGCCACGAGCCATGAAAGAACTGGAATTCAGATCTCCTTGAAAGGCCAACCTGGGATTAATATGAAAAATCTGAGGTCCATCAAACAATATTGGCCAACTCGAGATTCAGACCTCCTTGAGACGCCAACCCATGATTAATATGAAAAGCCCCGGATCCATCATAACCAGGCCCAATAAAGCCTTACAAAGCCTCATACAATACGGGTCAAGCCCGAACTTAGCTTACACCGCCTTTTGTGCGGAATAACCGTCGCTACGGTTATGAAAACCGTCACATCTCCCATAACCGCGCGGTATAGCGGTTATGGGAAAGCCTATATAAGGCAAAAATGCCCATTGAACGGGGGTCGAAATTCTGAACAAGAGAGATATCACATAGGTCAGAGTCCGAATATCTCCAAACCTCTCCAAGTTTCTAACTCAATTCTCATCTTAGCCTGCCACTTCGAGACAGAGCGAGCCCGTTCCAGAAATGTTTTTCTATACGGCCTACTCTCTTCGAGATAAGACGTATCAATAACGTAACATATACCTTTATATATCAGGAGCTCACAATCCACGTGAAGATGTACAGTGACTTGTACCCGACCCTCTTTGAAAATCTAAGCGTATTGCGATTTGGTAACGGATTCGTTTCCGGGTCCGGTTTAGATTTGGTTAGTTGTATTGGCATCGCATACCAGCCCAAACGTCACTTTAAACCAGCCTGGCATTCTCTTATTCCACCTCACCGACTTAAACTGTCGTGAACTTAAGATCACCTATGGCGGTGCAGACTGCCAGAATGTTGTTAGGTTTAATTCACGCGTATTTTTTAGTTATATGTGTCAAATTGTGGTTCTTATGAGATATCAAAAGTTATACTAATTGAATCCCTTCTAAAAAAATAACATTTGGGAGAAATTAAAAATAGCATCAAATTTAACTTGTGTGCCCCCTCAACCAGTGCCGTAAAAAACGACGTCCGTTTAAGCTAGGGGTGCAAACGGATCGGATACGGATCGAATAGTGGTAAAACCATATCCGTATCCGTTTTCATTTTTCGGATACGGATACGGATTGAATATTAGATGGATACGTACGGATACGAATCGGATATCGGATATCCGTAGATATATACATAAATATTTTCATAATATATATTAAATTATATGATATATTTCTACTATTTGAATATGGATAATTAATATTCAAAACCATATGGATATCCGTATTTAATTTTCGGATACGGATCCGGATACGGTCGGATTTTTATCCGATCCGTTTGCACCCCTAGTTTAAGCTGATTAATCGGCCGATTAGTCGTTGGCGGTGACCAAACCGTCATAGATTTTTCCGACTAATCGGCCGATTATTTCCGATTATAGCCGATTATTTCTGATTATTCCCGATTAATCGCTTGCTGATACCCTGTCCATCCGACGACCGCATACCGTTATTTACAACCCTGCCCTCAACAAACCACTATTATAGCAGGAATTCTATTAAAAATAATTATAGAGAATCTGGCCTATTCTCGTCGAATACAATCCCTAAAGTAACTCAAATGTTATGTTTGAATGCGAACCGTGTGATCTGATTTGACACGAATATTAAAGGGAACCGTGCATTTTACTTCGGACAGGAATGGTCCTGATTCTGATCGGACGGTTTGTATTCAAACATAATATTTGAGTTACTTTAGCATACGACCCATTCTCGTCAAACCCTTCTTCTATATTACTCGGAACCCCCGATATCAACCCAGGGGAGATCTTTCTTTTTTCGAGTAACGCTCTTCCCTAAAGATTCTCCGGTTTCGACGTCTCCACTGACATGGCGGCGTCACCTCGTTCCTCCTCCCTCCTACCAATGGATTGGACCTCCGACGATTTTTTCCTCTCCCGTCGCATCTCCTTATCGGAGTCCTCATCCTCATCCGATTCGGTCGAGTTTTCCAGGGCCCGTCCCTGCGATTCCGAGCATGACTCCTACTCAGACGAACAGATCATCGCTATTGGAACCGACCCGAACTCGGATCCGTGCTATCCGATACGCTGGGATTGTCTCCAGCTTGAGGATTCGCAACGAAGAGATCAGATCCAATCTGAAGATTTCGAATGGGAGGAGGTCGATGGCAACAACAACGATCTTGGATGGGAGGTGCTCATGGCTTCGAACAGTCTCGGCAGAACTATCGTAGATCCTGAGGATACGGATTCCTATTTGGTAGAAGACCATGAGGCATTTGTGTACACATCGGATTTTGAATCATACGATGTTGTAGTAAGTCATCTCTCAGATCATGATAGTTTCTTGAAATCTAGACCTCCTGCTGCTAAGTCAATAATTGAAAACCTACCTTCAATTTATCTGACGAAGGATGAATTGTCCAAAGATGAAATTCAATGTACAGTGTGTAGAGATTCGATCGGTTTGGATCAGAAGGTTAAAAGGCTTCCTTGCATGCATAATTATCATGAGGAGTGCATTTTACCGTGGCTAAGTGTGAGAAATACATGCCCCCTTTGTAGACATGAGTTGCCTACAGATGATCCAGAGTATGAAGATTGGAAGGCACAAAGGGTTACAGATTTAAATTTGAGTTTGGATATGAATATATGAATTTAGTTTTGTGATACTTTGTGAAGAAGTGGTTTTGGATTAAGTTTGACAGGCAAGTATATGTATTTCGTTTGTTCTTTTGATGTCTTTAAACAGGGAGCAGTGTGCACATTTTAATTTGAGTTGAGGGTTTCATTTTGTAGTCTCGTAGGATATTTGGGGGGGGAGGGGCAAAAATCTGAAGTACATTGTATAACACTGTCGTACCATTGTAATAATGTAGATTGGTGAGGCTGTTTGCGAACAATTTATATGAGTATATAAGAGGCTTTATTTATGTGAGTTGTTTTTTTATTTATAATTGCATTAGTTGGATTCCTCATAAAGTTGCTTTGATTTCTATGGTTTTCCCTTGTTATTATCCTTTTCTATTTCTTGAAACTTGTTTCTTTTACTTTAGCCCTCTATTGACATATGCTTTAAGAATATGTTAAATTCGGATGTTAGTATTCCCTTAATTATCCTCATAACATGCCCTATTTAGTTAATTGTAGATTTGGGTTAATTATAAACTTTCAAAGAAATGCTCATGAATACAAACTTTGAAAATTGCCTTTGAAGTTTGACTAGACGAGTTGTGTTAGTTATAACCCATTTTCAAGCAATGTTGGTAATGAACCATGTAACTTGTTGTTAGGAAGGGAACTTGGTATTGATGCTTTACTCTTACCTAATCTTCTCTATTTTCATCATAGTACTTGGTAATCACACATGTATTGTTGATCTCTGATTATGCAGATTTTCCGTGTTTGTCCTTACAAGTACCCAACTAAGACAAATTTTAGATGATGAGTTGGTGAAGGGAAAATTTCTCTTTTCCATTCTTTATTCATGACTAATCAATTATGCTGGATTACAAAAAACATACATTTTCTGTTATATTGCAGAAAATTAAGTGAAATGGCACCTTTCAAAGTTGTTGGATGATTACTAAATCCTTCATCCAAAGTCCTACGCATCAATAATCTATCAACAGCTAACCATTACCAATTCTAACTCAGCATCCTTCTTTGGATCGAAATGCTTTTACTGGTCAGACAGGCTGGAAAAGTTTTAGGCATTGTCATATTAATGCACAGTTGTTGTTTCATAAAATATTGGGGATGCTACGGTAAGCAACTGCATGAGCCCGCCTGAAACAATCCTTACCAGTTCCCATTGTCAAACCACCATTGTTAAGTGACTGTACCAGCCCAATGGTCAGTACGCTTATGCTGTTATGCAGATGACATACCCATCTAGATTTAACAAAATTTTATTTTCTCTTTAGCAAAATCAGTATAATTAAGTCTAATATAGAGCAATACAAAATGTTTTAAGACGATTGCCATGAGACGCATTTGAAAAAAATGTTATTTCTGGACAGATTTGCTGGTTTCGTCCAATGATTAATTTTTCAGATTTTTTTTTATGATGGAACACAAACATTTTTCTCAAGTTCTTGCAATTCCAGTGATCTCCATTTTCAAAGGAAGGAAAAGCTAAAAAAAAATGGATATGCAGTTTTTAATTGTACAATATAATTGGTTTTGTATTGCACATTAAAAAAAATATTTCTTAAATTGTGATACTATTGAGCAGCTATGGCAGTTAGATAATTTAATACCTCTAAAAGATTAAAAATTAGTTAAATTTGTTAGAGAACCAGTTTGTTGGACCGTTTGGTTGAAAGTAATAGATTAATTTTTAGAAGAGGAAATTGTAAAACTGTTAGGGCGCTAGGATCAACAATAATTAATCTGGCTAAGTACTGATGTCAAGCTAAGAAAAATGATACATTTTATAAATTACAAGGAGATTTAGTGGAGAGGGGAAGAGGATCATAGGTTACAGTTGGAATTAAGCATAGGACATGGATTTGGAGGACAATACATTAAATTTTCCATGACTGTGAGGAATAAAGAAGATGAGCAACGAAAAGGTATTGAAATCTGGATATACTATGAATATATTTTGAGCTCTTTGCATTGATGATATTGTATGTTATGATGTTGATATTGTTTTTTATTGTGATGTTGGTAGGTGAAACACTTGTTATTTGAAACTAATGTAGTGTAAATCCCCACTGGTGCCGGTATGCGGTACCAATTGAACTCTCAGTTTCAATAGAACTGGTGGTCACTGGTTACTAACCACTTTTTACAAAAAAAAAAAGAAAGAAAGAAAGAAAAAATCAACAATGAATCTATGTATATTTTAGATCCTGTCTTGTACTGGTATAGTGGTATGACCTTGCTTTGTTATAGTTTGTTCCTTTTTGACTTGCTCTATGTTAGTTTGCTTGGTCATAGAATTGGCTTTTCCTATAACAATAATTATTTCTTGAGAAATTTTTTTCTATAACAATAGTTAAATTAAGTCTATTGCTTGGATTGCTGCATCGGCAGTAATCTCATTAAAATAACAATTCTCTTTTCAGTATGTATACAATAGGATATGTACATAATTGACACTTTAAGTTAGATGCATGGTTGCTTTCCTTCATTAAAAGTGATAGCTTGAAGATGTTGCCTTCAAGGGGGGAGAAAGCTTGGAATATACCTGTACCAACTACCAACCATGGCATGCCTCAAGAGTCAAGAGCATGTAATGGTTCCATCTGCACTTGGGTGTTTTGCACCCAATTGCCTTCTATTACTGTTCCATGTATTGTCATTTTTTAGGAATTTATTTGTTTGTATTTTTAAACCACGCAAGCTCGACTCAGATAGTTTGGAACATCAAACCACTTGGTAGCACCTACCAAGCTTTCAAAAAAAAAAAAGATAGTTTGGAACATAATAACGAGTCTGGCTACTATAACACTAGTGTTATTTCAAACTAAATAACACCACATCTTAAACCATTGGATCTACTTTAATATTCGTGCAAGACACTAGTGTCATTCCAGCCCTATCTTGTGCACGAATATTAAAGTAGATCCAATGGTTTAAGATGTGGTGTTACTTAGTTTGGAATGACACTAGTATTATAGTAGCCGGACTCCATAACAACTAACGGCCTATTTTAGCATTTCACCAAAAAAGTGACCTGTTGTTTACTTGTTTGTAAATACTAATATGATGTCAAATTAGCTTTACTTTGAACTTGACTTTCTCACTTGAATTAATTATTCTGGAATTTGAATTTTGCAACTCGAACAATTAAAGCCTGACTCAACCGAGAATATTTTGAAATTTGAATCTTCAAACATGACTGAACTTGTGAGAACATTTGTGTAAGGCCCAAACCAAACGGAGCCGGAATCCTAAAATGCCGGAAGAGGTGAGCCTAAATTAACATCAAACTGAAGCAAAACATATACCAGAACCAACTCAATCTAAGGTAAACAGAAAACTAAATTAAATTCTCAACTAGAAACTGATCCAATTCTAAATAAGACTCCTTGTGAAAACCAAATAGAGTCTAAACATATACCTGATGTTCTGATGTCACCTAAAAATGGAGAATTGTGGTACTTAACCTAACCCAAATTCAATTTGGGCTTTAACATGGCCCATTAGTACAGTAACTGACCTAGCTTACCTAACCCAAATCCAATTTGGGCTCTAACATGCCCATGAGTACAGTAATTACGAAAAAAAACCAGGGCTTGCTATTCCGGCTCAAATTTGGGCTTTCATTTTTCTCTCTTCCCTAGTTCCGAAAATTTAAGGTGACAAATAACTTTCCTTTTCACCTTTGTGGATTGCTATAAATATTAAACGGTTCTTGGAATAGCGTGTCTATTTCATCTTTTTGTTAAAGAAAAGGTTGAACGTAGTGCAGTGTACTTTAAATACGTGAAAAGGAGCAGAATGAGGTTTTTGCATTACACTCATTCAAGTATATGTTTGTGGATGCTAACCAAACATGAGGCAAAGGATCAAGCGCCATTAAGCTAATCTAGAAAAGCACCTTCAAGCTTATCTCATAAGCTAGTATTGTTTCTTGCAAAGACTAAAAACTTTGAAATATTTAATATCAACCTACGTATGATCTCAGACTCTTCGTTCTCTAAAGTGGGTTTAATTTATATAATTTGTCATTATGGTATCGACAAGTACCCTTTCAAACATTAGGCAGTCTTAAATTTTAATTGTAAGGTGTAATCGCACTAATTATCCACAGCATGAAGAAGCAGCTGGGCGTCTTTTTTTTTTTTTTTTCCTTTCTTCGTAACGGATGTTTTGTCAAAATCTAGTGACTACAACTTCATTATTTACTAATATAAAAAAGTAGAACTTTCGCAAGGGTGAATATGAAAAATCAGTCTTAAATTGAGTTCTGTCCGGTCAGCATTTTTTCTTTTTGATAATTAATGCCGACTGGAATGAGGCTAAACAAGCAAAGAGGCACTGGTAACCTAAACATGCACGTAATAAATTTGACCTCAAAAGCTTAATTATATATATTGATATGTACTCTAGCTTCTTGATTGGTATGTAAAAGATATTAGGTATCAGTTTGTATAATTTTTTTCTTAAAAGAGGTAGAGAAGAGGAAGAAAAGTTAGAAAAGAGGCGTCTCGGAGTCGACACTATGAGGCAGCAGCAAAAGTATGAAGGTTTTCGTCACGCGGCAACTTGCAGTTTCCTTACACATCGGCATGATATCGACCTTTATAGTGGTACTGAAATTTGCCTCTACCAAGTGAATTTAACGTCTCAAATAATTGGTCTCTTCAATACAATTTTATTAGTTTAATGAAGCCTAATGGCCTTTATTATCCACATTGTTAGTGCACCATGACCTTATTAATGGGACTACGCAAGCAAACTCAACAGGCGTGCAAAATATTGTAAAAGACCTTAAACATAGCACCATTAGGTCTAATTAAAATACTTCAATTGGGCCTTTGTTCAAGAAAGTAGTTCCTTTGATATCTAAATGAAGCATACAAAGAAAGACACTCTTGTGATTCATGCATTAGTACTAATCAGTTCCGGCTCAAACTCTAATTGATGGTGTATGGTTTATTACCTCTAATCTAGTCCTGAGCAGAGTGGAAGGAACAATGTAATTAGGAAAAAAAAACATAATTGTGTTCGTGAGTTGCATACTGTAAAAAATGCAGGACATATTCTAAATTAATAGGGATAAATTAGATGTAGCTGGTTTTTTTATTTTAGTGATGAAGAGAGCTAACATTTTTTCACAGCATTGTGTCTATTGGAGCTTGAATTAATGATTCTTTAGAATCAGCTTATTAGTAGCTTATTACTTGAGCTACTAGTTGGGTTCAATCATATATTTAGTTTATAAAAAGAGATTTCATTTAACATCACTTGTTTTGTTAAATGTCTTGCAAATTTTACTCTTTACCCACTAGACATAAAGGGGCAGTAATGTGGAGGTGGCCTAAAGTTTTTGTTAGGAGAAATAAGGAAGAAAGATGTGGATTGGAATGGCGATCTATGGTGCATTTAGCACCAAGCCATTCCAATCCCCTTTGGTCCCACCCCAAGGCGTCCCTTCATTGCAGCAAGGGCTTTAATTAAGTTTGCAAATTAAAAAATTAACCAACATAAATCATGGGATTAGTGATACAAAAATCTCCTGCATTGCATCCAATTCCTTAACCTGCAAGTGAGAGTATCAAATACATCCCATGGAAAAAGTTGGATAACATTTTTTTTTTTGTGTGCTCATAAACAAATAACATACTTTGTGCATATTTCCATAAGGATGGAAAACATATAATAAGATTGAGAGAAGCATTGAGCAATGCTGGGCCCAAAAAGGCATTATATGATTTTATCCATGGGCAGGGATACTATCATACTAATTACATGTCTAGCAATTAATTAACATTTTGGTGGAAGGTCTTTTGGTGTCAGAATGAACCAGTACTGAAAAAAATAATAACGACAAATTAACAAGGCTTCTACAATGGATTATTCTTCTACATTTATGTCAATGTTTGGTTCATGTAATTGAAATCATCTTTAATTTACTACCACATTGTTGCAAGAGCGTTAAATGATATAGTAATCTTGTGTCAAACTCAAAACACTCGCCTTTAATAACATGACCCAATATCCAAAATAAAGGTGGATGAAGGAAAAGAACCTCAATAATTGAGCATGTATTTTTGTTCACATATTGGTTCTTTGTTTATATATACTTCTATGGCTCATACACACTTTACTGTACCATATATAGGTGTCTCTGTAAGCAAGAGAATATAATATTAGTTGAAACTTTAAAATACGTTTTTAGTTTTTACACAAATCAATTTCCAGAATATAGAATCCTATATTTCACAATTTCATTTTTTTTGGTGAACTAACCCTTAATTTCTTTAATTAATTAATTAATCACAAGTACACTTATTGAAGATACTAAAGATATTGAGGATCTCTGACAAATCCTGAACATTATAATAGAAATCTTGTAATCTTTGTAAAATAGGAAACTGCAATCAATACACATTGATTAGATATTGATTAGATTTTAGCTGAAATTAGTATGTACAACAGCAATATTGTAATTTAGGAATGTATGTAATGTAGCCTATATAAGCACATGTACATATTATAATTTCCTATTTTACAAAGATTACAAGATTTCTATTATAATGTTCAAGATTTGTCAGAGATCCTCAATATCTTTAGTATCTTCAATAACACTTGATAATGAAAATAAAAATGCCATGTTAACTGAAATTATATTCTGCACACGAATGTGGTTTGGTCAAAGATTCTATTATTAAAAAAAATCAGAACATCAATCAGTTAGCCTTTACAGAAAAGAAAAATTACATGACCTACCTATATTTAGCTTAACTAAAAAATGCAAAAGAGTAATTAGCTAGGTAAAGCCACTTGTGAATTCCCTGTGTTAAGCAAAGTAAATAACAGTTGAACCTGCTTTTCTTTAACCAATTTTTCATTCATGTAGGAATCTCAAATGTATATGCACTAATATGCTTTAATTATTGGGTCAAAGATTCTGTGGTTTCTAATCAAGACATCAATCAGTTCCCCTAATAGAAGGCAGTCTTAGGTGCCTCACACCAAAAAAAGAACAGCGGTTACAGTGTCCCTAAAAATGTTACTAGTTGCCTTTCAATCCAAATTATGTTGTCGAGCTGCTATTGGTGCAAATTAGAGGATACCCTACATATGATTGCCACATTAAATGTGCTGCTCATGAATTTGTGTATGAAATGTAGGTGACGATATAAAGAGCAACCGCATATATTATTGTTTGGTTTGTTCAACTTTAAATACTTGTTTATCATGTATATAAAGAGCACGAATGCCACTACAATATTTGTTTATCATGTCGGAATCATAAATACTTATTTGTAGTGGCATTCGTGCTGATATATACATAAATATAATTTTCGTTCAAACATCTCATTAGAAATGAAAACAGTTGCAAAGGATTTATGAACTTTAGAACGGAACAAATTTTACAAGTAAAATTACTGGCAGAGCTAAAACAGGGCGAGTTTTTGTACATAAACAGATCGAAACTACTTTGTACTAATCGAAGTTTGCGTCACATATTTATAAAAACAGAAATTCGGAAAGCGCTACTCATATAGTTAGTCCTTGCTTGAAGGATTTTCAAAGATGAACTTCAGAAAAAGGGGGAAAAAAACATGAACAATATCTTTTTGAAGGGGCATTCGGATCACTCTAGGTACCTGACTCAAGCAAATTACAACAGACGGCCCAGATTAGTTCTTTTAATTTGACACAAATCTCAAAATGAACCCCTATAGTTTCTCTAGGCATCAGATTGACTTTAGCCTATGAGATATCTTTTTTTTTTTTGAGATAGCAGACAGATGTTGTGAAATATCTTTAATTTTAGTTTAGGAGCTTGATAATTGTCTCTCAAATAAATTTGCGAGCGCGCCCCCCAACTATTTAATGTTCAACTTTCATTTCCAGTGCTCATATTCAAGCTTTTAAAGTTCTGTTTATAACATTTTACAATGCTACTCACAAGCATTTAAACCTCTATCTGCAACCATTTAAATTCTAAATCTGTGTAGTTTAACTTCTAACTACTTTTGTTTTCAACCAAAAAAGAAAAGATTCATTTTACCCACTTTTTTTTTTATTTTCTTTGAACATTCTTGTCAATTTTCCCGACGATCCGTGATTAATTTTACGAATCTAAAAATACGAACGTTTTCTACTTGATTGTTTCTTACAAATAGATCCATGAAGAAATACTTGTGGGTTATTTTGAAGTCGTATTTTTTTGAAGGTAAAGCCCATGAGCACTTTAAATTCTCAAGCTTTTAAACCTCAGTTTACGATCTTTTAAACCTGACATGGAAACTATTTAAATGTTTGACACAACTACTTTAAACGGTTGTATGCAAAGATTTAAATGCATGATATTATGATCGACATCAGAGGTTTAAATCTGGGGCGGAGTCAGACTTTCAGACTATGGGAGGTCAAACGTGAATGGGGGTCAAGCATATAAAAATTTTCTACTACGAATGGGGGTCAATTTCACACTATCCATAATATTTTAGTTTAACAATATTAAAATAAGATATAAATACAAAAAAAAATTGAAAATGAATGTGGATTCGCCCCTGGTTTAAATGCTTGAATATAGTAGTTTAAATGGTTGTAGATTGAGGTTTAAAAGTTTGAAAATTTAAAGTGCTTATGGGCTTTACTTTAAAAAAAAAACACGACTTCAAAATAACTCAAAAATATTTTTTCATGGATCTCATTTAGAGAAAATCGAGTATAAACATTCGTATTTTTATATTCGTAAAATTCATCATGGATCATCGGAAAAATGGACAAGAATGATCAGAGAAAAATAGAAAAAGAGTGGGTAAAAGAAATCTATACAGATTTAGAACTACACAGATTTAGAATTTAAATACTTACAGATAGAGGTTTAAATGCTTGCGAGTAGTATTGTAAAATGTTAAAAACAGAAATTTAAAAACTTTAATATGAGCACTGGAAATGAAAGTTAGACAAAATTAGAAGGTTTTTTCTCTTATATTAGTTGGGGGCGTGCTCAGATAATGGCTCGGGGGACCAGAACATTTCTCTTTAGTTTATCTAAAACAATATCAAATTTTCTTTAGTACTTATTTTAAGACCCGTTATCATGTTAAATATATCATTATAATATTATAATCCAGTAATCAAATTAATCAAACATTGGAAACTCAAATTATTGAGAAGTTTAATTACCAGAACTGTTCAATCACCCGTGAGGTAGCATTAATCAATCGATATACAAATATATATATATTTACTCTTTTTCTTTTAATATTTTTTCTTATTTTTTTTTATCATTGGAAGAGAGCAAAAGAGTGAGATGGATATGTGTTGTTGTAAGCAATCTTCTGTGTTGTTTGATTAATTTGTAAAATATATAAATATTGAATTTTACAGTTTTTTTGTTTGAGATGTATGCATGTTTAGTTGTTACGTCCGAATGTCAAAACAAGTCAAAGATACATATCATGACAAGTTAACGTGACAAGTTATACAAGATAATCGAATATATGATCTCCTCGAGCTACAAGTAAAGATTTGATACAAATGATATGATGAAAGATTCACACGAGCCATTTGGAATGTTGGATATTGATAAGATGCTGAATCATGAAAATTACGGAAGATCATAGAAATCGAGATCATGAAGATTACACTTTACCATTTTGTTTTATCAATTTTAATTTATATCCAAAAGTATGATAAAGTAGATCTGAGGTTGTGACCACCCGAGTCTACCAGTTGCAGGGCTGGAAGTCTAATTCAAAATTCAAATAACCGGGCCTGGTCAATAATAGAAACTAGGCACAAGCAAAATATGCTAAATCCTAAATATTGTAGATCTTGTGATATGCATTAGAGCCGTTGGCTCTCCTTTGAACTCCACTATAAATAGTGGGCTCTGTCGTCTGTCTAAAGTAGACATGGAATACCCTCACAAATCTTATACTTTAGAAATCCTTTGAGATGTTTAATTAGTCTAGTCCATTATTGCTTGTGCCTAAACTTCAATTATCTTTTCAGCAACCTCAAATATACTTCACCTAAATTAGTGTGAGATTAGAGTGAAGCTAGTAATTGTCTGGACTTAGAGCCTTTGTTGCTCGCTTACTCCAAGCTGTTGTGCTTGTTTTTGAGATGTTATGCTCACTTCTCTCTTTGAGCCGATTGTGCTCATCTGTCTGTTTCTGTGAACTGTATGAGTGTTGTATCTCCAGTCACAACTTGTATACCTTTCTGAATTGAGAAATAGAAAGGCGCGTCGGTTAGGTTGTGTTGCCCCGGAGACGTAGGTCCTTCAATGGCCGAACTCCGTTAACAACTCATGTGTCAATTTCTCTAACTTTATCTATTTATTTTACAATACTTTATTTATTTAATTTACAAGTTCTTGATTCCGCCATTAACTTAAAGTAGATAGATTACTTAAACACTGGAACGACTTTCAAACTTTATCTAACCGATAGTTGCAAGTTGTAAGGTTTAAATTTTAAACAACCCATATTCACTCCCCTCTAATTGCCATTAGAAACAACAATATATATGAGCCATGCCCACCACGCAAGAGTTAAAGAGAGAATTTTTTTATTCATATAAAATATTACAGAGAGAATAAGAAAGAGTATTTCAGTTTTTTTGTTGTAAAAAATAATCAGTAAATTTTCTATCGGAGAATAGTTTGCAAGTTGTTCCTTGTAATATCTTTTTTTTTTAGATACCGTGCAGATGCAGCGAGATATCTCAAACGTTTAGTTTATCTAAAACCAGACCATATTTTCTTCGGTACTTATTTTATGATTCGTTATTCTGTTAAAAATATCATTATAATCTAATACTCAAATTAACCAAAGAAATTGGAAAATCAAATTATCGAGAAGTTTATTACCTGGACTGCTCAATCACCCGCAAGATAGCATTAACCAATCGATATAAAAATTATCGTTGGAAGAGAGAAAAATAGTGGGAGAATGTCAAGGGGTATGGGCCACGTCGCCACGGTGGCATGCCTACCACGCAAGAGGTAAAGAGATAAATTTTTATTCATATAAAATATTATAAAAAAGAAAGAAAAAAAAAGAGTATCTTAATTTTTTGATGCAAAGACTGATCAGTAAACATTTAGTAAAAATTCAACCGATTCAATTTTGTTTAAACTTTTGTTTTCACCTTTTGAGATCAAAACAAGTCTTGATTAGTGTGGGTGTATAAAGTTGAAAAATAAATAAGAAAGTGTTGGTTTTCGTACACAAAACTCAGGACAATAAAAATTAAAAACTCAACACGTGAGAAGTTCAAGAAAAAGAATCAAAAAAGTTGGTAAATATTCTACCGATCTTTCTATAAAATTGAAAATTAAGGTACACTTTTTCTTTGTCTCTTTTATTTTATAATATTTTCTATACATAAAAATTCTCGGGTAAAGAAGCCACGTTAAGGGGTTACGTGTTTTCTTTTATTTTTTATTTTAAGTATGTATTTTTTTGGCTTGATCTTCAACTTTACTAAAAAAAATTTGTACTTTTTTCATTAATTTTCAAGTTTTCCAATTTTATAAATAAGTTATAAATAACTTTGAAAAAAATTGTTTAAATTATAGAATGTTTACGAATGTGTCAAATTTTTGTGTCATATTATCATAAATGCCTTCTAACACAATACAATACCGTATTTGGCCCATAAAGTACTGTGGCACGCCGTGTTTTATGTTAATCATAATCATCTCTCTCTCTTAATAATTTTCTAACATATCAAATGGATAAAATATCAATATCTAGGTGCGGACGCAGGATTTCTATCAGGGAGAAGCAAGAATCGGGTTAAAATAGCTTATTAGGTTGAAATCCATTAACTAATCGGGTACTAGATAAAAAAAAACAATCAACATAATAAGAAACAATAAAAATAGTACAGTCTTACATAATAAAAAAAACAAAATAATTTTATTTTACAAATTAAAAAACAACAAAGTTAGTCCGAATCCCTAAATTTCTATAAAATTTCTATAAAAACAACAAAGTTCTCATTAATAGTGCTTTTGGATTGGTCTGGCAGAATTTTCAGTTTCAGAGAAGGACAAAATAATTTCTATAGATGAGCAAAATGGTACCTGATTCGTATTTTTTCACTTAATTTCAAAATCTAGAAAAAAACAGCTGCCCCTTTTGGGTGTGTGGATCCGCCCTCTGTCAATATCTCTCTTCTAATTAGCTCCAACAATGGAGAGGCGTCGGAAGCAATCTCAATTCTCAAGTAGAATAATATAAGAATCCCATAATGGAATGGAAGCCTAATTCACATGCCAAGATTCGCGCAACATTAACTGAGTAAAGCCTAATTAATTTACATCTAATTTAAAGCCGGTAAAAATAATTGCAACTCAATCGTGCCCCTTGTTATTTACTTTCTCTAAAACACGAGTTTTCTCTAAAACATTTTTAATGAAAATAAGCAAATCGGTCCAGATTCTCTCTTCCCTATTTCTAACAGATGTCATGTTGCAAGTCAATGCGCGTGGGCTATTGGATTCTATTATTTTTGGGTCTGATTTCAATGCGGGTGGAACCCGTTAGCCAATCATTTGAAGCAAGATTCATCTTCTAACAAAGAATTTGGATTTGGGAACAACACGCCTAGATGTTCATCGGTTAGGTTCGGTTAAAATCAAAATAAAATAGACAAACTAAATTATTTGGTCTTCAAAAATACAACTAAACTGATCGAAATAAATTTATCAATCCAATTCAAATCAAACTAAACAAATCGAACTAAATTTCAATTTGTTCTGTTTAACCAAAATAAGAAGATTCATAAAAATATAATAATATTTGTTATTTTTTTATAGGCTCAAAATAGTTATTTATTATAATATACAAAATTAAATTTGAGTTTAGTGATTTTCATACTCAAGAAGAAAGAAAACGTTCATAATTAATTTTTTATAGACTCAAAAGAATTATATTCTTCTTCGATCGGTTCGATCTAACTAGTTTTAAAAGTTTCTAAAGCAAATTAAATCAAATAATTAAACTGCTTTTAAAAAAATGAACCAACCCCGTTTAATATGAACTCTCTCGATTCAATTTAAAATCAATTAAACAGACTCGATGAACATACCTAAACACGCCACAAAGAAAAGATCCTAAAAGAGAACAACATTGAAACAAAATGACAAAAGAGGTAGCATAGCCTTATCAAAGTGACCTTTGATTGAGAAGAATGCCCACAAAGGTAATCAAAATGAAACCACTAATTCTTCCCTCAAAACATATTTCATTTGTTTATTAGTTATTCCATTTCAGTATGTTCCTTCTGTAGTTGTTGTTAATTTGCCTCTTCTTACTTTTTCTTCCCCCAAAAGTTGAGATAGTCCGCGCACTTTTAAGTTTCGGTAAATATTAAGGGATAAGTGTAGATTGGGAAAAATGGCACGGCAGAGTTGGTTCTGTCACGGAACGGCATGGCATGCGTGTCAATTATATATCGTGATTCGTGTGTCCCGTATCGTGACAGTTCACGTGCTGTAATTATCTTTTGAAACTTTGGCACGGCATAGTATGTCACGTGAAATATCTAGTTACGGCACGGCACGGCACGTAGTCACGCGAGTCACGTGTAATTAGTCACGTGTAATTAGGACCATTAGATATTTATCAAATGGTGAATTTTGAATAAACTAACCTAAATTTAGAGGTGCTACTTTTATCCGATTACCCGGGATCCGATCCGGAACCAAACCGGATCCGACCCGGATCCGGTTAATTTGGGTAGGGTATGGTTTAAAAAATATAACCGGTTAAATTATGGGTACGGTTACAAAATTAATAATTTAATATCCGAACCGGAACCGATATTGTAATGGATAGGATATGGGTTTGAATTAGTTATCCGACCCATAACCGAATCCGACCCGATACCCATATAAATACCCGATAAAACATATATTAATAACTATGAAAATACAATTTTACATATAATCAAATTAACAAATGTCATGCCAGTAATCACATTTTGCATATTAATTTTTTAATAAAATTTATTGCTCTGAATATATCTTTCAATATCTGCCTTATATATCCTCTGCATAATCATGAAAATTTATTGCTCTGAATATATCTTTCAATATCTGCCTTATATATCCTCTGCATAATCATGAAAATTTATTGCTCTGAATATATCTTTCAATATCTACCTTATATATCATCTGCATAATCATGAAAATTTATTGCTCTGAATATATCTTTCAATATTTGCCTTATATATCCTCTGCATAATCATGAAAATTTATTGCTCTCATTGATATATCTTTGCAATAAATCTCATTGAAATCAAATATCTGCCATAAATTTAATTCTCTATTAAAAAATTAGTATTAATATTCCATTCATGGATTTTTTGAATCATAGAAAAGGAAATCACCATCTCCAATATTTTACTTTCTCAAATTCTTGAGAGTTGTGACATATACCCGCTTCGGATCCGGAACCGCCCATATCCGGACCGGACCCGATAATCCACAAACAAGTTATGGGTATCTATCTATCCGGAACCGAAAGACTGGACCCGAAATATCTACGGGTAGATAGGTATCCGGATCCGGACCCGACCTGATTTGAAACAAATAAGTATATGGATCGAAATTTGGACCCGAACACTTTTAGAATACGGATCCAAATATAATAGTATCCGGACCCGACCCGACCCGATAGCACCTCTACCTAAATTATGATTAAATGGTCACATGAGTCACGTTTGGTCACAGCACGTTTGGGCACGGCGTGACCATTCGCGTGCTTTGACCACCCATTGACATTTTGGTCACAGATTATGCTATCACGTGAAAAATTAACTTAGTCACGGCATGGCACGGTACGAGACCAAAGTCACGGCACGGCACGTTTTTTCTACTCTAGGTAAGTGTAACCCAACTCGTTTGATTGATTAGAATAATTACACATTAGGAATTTAATTGATTGGATATGAATTGGATTTTGATTAATCCGCAAAAAAGATTAGGTATGGTTTTTATTAACATGTCAAATAAAATTCCACCCGACTGTTTTGCATTATTTTTTTAAAGAAAAAATTATACATTATCACTTGTTAGTAGTAATATTATTATGAAGATAACGGGACATGGCATAATCTTTTTATTAGAACTTGCTCTACGTTATTGTTTTTTTTAAGGTAAAAGTTGGAGATTAAGACATCCAATTATTTAATACTACAAGATCAAAAGCTGCTGCTCTATTTATGTTATTGTTAGTAGAGTATTTTATATTTGTTATTCCTGCTTTTTATAATTATAACTAATGTTGTAAAAAACAGCCTTTTAAGTTGATTAATTGGCGATTAGCCGTTGACGTCGACCAAACCGTCACAGATTTTTTCGACTAATCAACTGATTATACCCGATTTTGGCCGATTATTCCCGATTATTTTCAATTAATCGCTTAGAAGTATCATATCCGTCTAACGAGCGACAACACTGATTATACTTTTTCGCATGTGTTTTAGAATATTTTATGAAACTCATTGGAAACCTACAAACATTAACCACATATATAAATAAAGCTCGAAAATTTCTATCTTATATTTGTTTATTCATGAACTATAGTGAATCAATTTGATGATCAAGATAAAATTCGACAAATTCGACATGTTTAAATAACTATCAATTGTAGTTGCATAAGTTTAGACCAAATAAGATGCAAACATTGAGAAATCTATAAATGGAATGCCCAGGGGCAATTTAGTCTTCACAACATTTACATAGTAAAATTAATTATTAGTCCTGTATTTTTTTGTTTACTTTTTATTGGATGTGGTCAGCACATATATTATTAATTAAATATTGAATTTCAAAATTGGATAGATTGTTTTAATCGAGTATAAATATTTAGAAACTTTGAGAATCCGTCTTCGATCTAGTGACAAATACAATACTTTCCGAATGGGAGGTTACATGTTTGAAATCCGAATAAAAACTCTTTGTGGATATTAATAGTTAGACGGCTTGACCTTTAATTTTTACTCGAATATTTAGAAACTTGAATCCTTTTCTGATAATCAAATGACAAAAATTAATTTAAATCCCTATCAACAAACCACCTTATATTTGTTACGGAATAAATGTGAAAAAAATAATTAAAAATAATAAAAAACACACAACAGACTGTAATAATATTTTAGAAAAATGAAAGGGGAGGTAACACAGTTGGCTAGGAAAAAAGTCTTAGGATTAATGGCTACTCAAAGGCCGAGAGTTCGATTCCCCCTCACGACTTCGCAGCTTCTGCGAAGATTTTCAAAAAAAAAAGTTAGAAAAATTATATGCATAATATTTAATATATTTACTAAAGTTTTATACAAACAATTTACCAACAGAAAATATTTCCTCTGCTTTTGTTGTACGATTTTAGAATAAGAAAGGTGATTTGGTTCCTTATCGACATGTGATTATTCTCTTCACATCCATATCATACCGTTTATAAACGAATCATGAGCAAACATACATTTTATAAAGATAGATGATTCGCGCCTATCCGGCTCATTAATAGAAAAAAAAAAAGTTTGGATGCAAAGCTTCCTGCTGCGGGTTTAATCATCCGATTGAGGCCTCTCTCCAGTCTCCACTTGGATGGTTCTGACTGGAGAGCTTTTGACAAATCTGGAGCCTCTGTTTCGGATCAAACGGTTTAAATAGTGCCTAATGAGATTATTCCTGATGCCCCGTCAACTCTTCTGTTATATTTGTACAGTTGGAAAGGAACTTAATTGGGGTGAAAACAGATACGGATACGAATCAGATACTTATTAAAAAAATTAAAAATATTAAAAATATATAATTATTTTAAAAAAATACCGAACTTATAATATTCATCTAATTATAATTGCGAATAACATAGGTAATATACGCTACAAATATAAATATAAATATAGGAAATTTGTCTCTCAATTCCCATCGTGCAGCGCGGCGGATTTTAAATTTTTAATACAGGAACCGTTGTTATTCCATTCTTTCATTCTAATAATAGTAATATACGCTACAAATTGAACATGCACATGCTCACGAATATTTTCGGCTACGAAATGTTCATCACAAATTGTCGCTAGTGTATATCATTTGTCTAATCATTTCTTTATTGAAATGATATATCTTGTTTTCTTACATACCATACCGTATACTTTTTTGAATTTGTTGGATTTCATCTGTGTTACTTTTCAAAACTTTATCTTTATATTATATCTGATACGTTTAACGGAATTTAACAATGAAAAGATAATTTAACAGTTTAATAATAAGTAAACTAACTCGACCAATACATCATGATAGCATTTTATAGTTTTTATTTTCTAGTCGAACATATATAATCCAGATTATAAAGACACTTCCCTTATTCTTATCAATTTTAAATATAGTTTACAGAAATTAAAATTATAGCATTCGACTTTAATTTATAGTTCATCCATTCAATATCTTAAAAAAAAGCATTCAAATTAAAAAATTAAAATTGTAAATGTATTCTCAATCGTTCAGATATGAAGTGCATTAAATTTCAATCAATTTGAAATTTGATTGGCCATCCATAAAAAAAACCGTTAAAACTCGATCGTCAAAAAATTTTAATTTATGGATGGAAGGTTAAACAATTTTTAAGTTGGACTAAATTTGATACACGCCCTACTTTAATAATAAAGAACATATTAACAGTTTTAATTTTTTTTTAATTTAGTTAATTATTTTGATGATATTGAATAGATGTATAAAATTGTATGTGAGTAGTCTTCTTGTGTATTTCTAGTAAAATTGTTTGTGAGGAGCGAGGATTAAAAATTTAAAATAACAACAACAGATGACTTGCAACAGTTGACTAGCAAGTTGGAAGAGGATAACTAAAGTGAGGTAATTTTCTTTATTTTTCTGATAGATATGAGGCAAAAAAATATTTTAAGCAGAAAAGACAAGGGAATAAGTATTTGGGAGATTGACAGGAACAAAGGAATACTGACCTCCGATGCCTTGATTAGCTTACACCTAACCAAGGCTAAAGCAAAAGTTCAGGTAGAGAAATGCTACTTCCTCGTGTAGATAAGAAGAGGAGGATTTAAACGTTATTATTTCTATATTTTTAATGTGTGTTTCAGTGTTTATTTTTTAAATTATATTAATTTTAAATTTTAAAAAGTATTTATGTCGCACTTTTATATATATCTATATATAGAGGAGGGATCAAGTTACAATAAATTTGAGTTACAATAAAGTTACAACAAAGTTACAACAATTTTTTTTTTTATTTTCAAAGTCCAAATCGTCGATCCAAACCGTTCAACATGATGATCTAAAGAAAATATGCTTGGAGATCAAATTTTACATTTTTTGGAATTTTTTTGCTATTTATTAAGATGGGTACAAAATTCAACGGTCTGAAAACAGCAGTATTGTAAAATACTTAATAAATAGTAAAAAAATTCAAAAAAATGTAAAATTTGATCTCCAAGCATATTTTCTTTAGATCATCATGTTGAACGGTTTGGATCGACGATTTGGACTTTGAAAATAAAAAAAATAGTTGTTGTAACTTGATCCCTCCTCATATATATATATAGATGGGCTATGGTGAGTTGCGAAGTAAGAGGTTTGTTTTACTTCACGCTCATATTTTTTATATTTGAAAGTTCAAACAGCCGATCCGAACCGCTCAACATGATCTACATATTGAAATATACTAGGAGAACAAATTTTACATTTTTTGGAAAAAATTTAGTATTTTAATGAATTTTTTAAAATAACTGTTTTTGATGGTCCATATTCCATCCAAAAACAACGATATTCTACCCATCCAAAAAAATAATAAAAAATTTCTGGACTTTGAAAACGGATATATAAGCGTGAAGTAAAACAAGTCTCTTACTTCGCAACTCACCATAGCCCATCTCTCTCTTTTATATATATATATATATATATATATATATATATAGAGGCTGGCTACTATGCTTATATAAGCATATGCCCACATATGCTTATAACTCATTTTTGCGTTTCCAATGTTCAAATGGTCGATCCGACCGTTCATCTTGTTCTGCATATTAATATGTGATTGGAGACTAAATTTTACATTTTTCTGAATTTTTTTACTATTTATTAAGCCACTTTGAAAATTGCTGATCTGGGTGAACAGTAAAAACAGTGTTTCCAAAATTCTGGACCACCAGATCAGAAACTTTCAAAGTGGCTTAATAAATAGTAAAAAAATTCAGAAAAATGTAAAATTTAGTCTCCAAGCACATATTAATATGGAGAACAAGATGAACGGTCGGATCGACCATTTGAACATTGAAAACGCAAAAATGCTCATTTAAGCATATGTGGGCATATGCTTATATAAGCATAGTAGCCAAGCACTATATATATATAGATGAGCTATGGTGAGACGTGGAGTAAAACAAGTTTGTACTCCACGTCATATTTTCATTTTGAAAATTCAAATAACCGATCCGAACAGCTAAACATGTTCTCTATATTGAAATGTGCTTGTAGACTAAATTTTACATTTTTGGAATTTTTTTATTATTTATTAAGCCACTTTGAAAATCGCTGATTCACTGTGAACAGTAAAAACAGTAAAAATTTCTGGACCACCGGATCAGCAATTTTCAAAGTGGCTTAATAAATAGTAAAAAAATTTCAAAAAATGTAAAATTTGGTCTCCAAGCACATTTCAATATAGAGAACATGTTGAGCGGTTCGGATCGGTTGTTTGGATTTTCAAAATGAAAATATAGTGCCATGGAGTAAAAACTTGGTTTTACTCCACGTCTCACCATAGCTCATATATATATATATATATATATATATATGAGGAGGGATCAAGTTACAACAATTTTGAGTTCCAACAAAGTTACCACAACCATTTTCTACATTTTGAAATTCCAAATCATCGATCCAAACCGTTCAACATGATCTCCACAATAAAATATGCTTCCAGATCAAATTTTACATTTTTGTGAATTTTTATACTATTTATTAAGTATTATACAAAAACTAGTCAAATTCATATCATTGAATTTTGTACCCATCTTAATAAATAGTAAAAAAATTCAAAAAAATGTAAAAGTTTATATGGAAGCACATTTTATTGTGGAGATCATGTTGACTGGTTTGGATCGACGATTTGAAATTTCAAAATGTAAAAAATAGTTGTGGTAACTTTATTGTAACTCAAAATTGTTGTAACTTGATCCCTCCTCTATATATATATATATATAGAGATTGGCTAATGTGCTAACGTTATAACTTCGGCCGAAGTTATAACGAGTCGTTTTTGCAATTTCAAAATCCAAACAACCGATCCGAACCGTTCAACATGTTCTCTATATTGAAATGTGCTTGGAGACCAAATTTTACATTTTTTGGAATTTTTTTACTATTTATTAAGCCACTTTGAAAATACTGATCCGGTGGTCCAGAAAATTTTGCTGTTTTTTACTATTCACAGCAGATCTGCGATTTTCAAAGTGGCTTAATAAATAGTAAAAAAATTCCAAAAAATGTAAAATTTGGTCTCCAAGCACATTTCAATATTTAGAAAAAGTTGAACGGTTCGGATCGGTTGTTTGAATTTTAAAAACTAATAAACGACTCGTTATAACTTCGGCCGAAGTTATAACGTTAGCACATTAGCCAATCTCTATATATATATATATATATATATATATAGAGTAAGGCTACGGTGCTTTGCAAAGTAAACCCACCCCTTTACTTCGGGCTACTTTTTGGATTTTGAAAATCCAAACAACCGATCCGAACCGTTCAACATGTTCTAAATATTGAAATGTGCTTGGAGACCAAATTTTACATTTTTTGAAATTTGTTTACTATTTATTAAGCCACTTTGAAAATCGCTGATCCAATGATGAATAGTAAAAAACAGTAAAATTTTCTGGACCACCGGATCAGAAACTTTCAAAGTGGCTTAATAAATAGTAAAAAAATTCCAAAAATGTAAAATTTGGTCTCCAAGCACATTTCAATATTTAGAACATGTTGAACGGTTCGGATTGGTTGTTTGGATTTTCAAAATCCAAAAAGTGGCCCGAAGTAAAGGGGTGGGTTTACTTTGCAAAGCACCGTAGCCTTACTCTATATATATATATATATATATAAAGAAGACGATATTTTGACTTTGTTTGATTAGCATTAATATTTTATAAAAGTTCATTGACGTAGGCAATTTCTAAAAGTTATTCTTTTACCCCATGTTTGGTTGTGGCCTAAAGGTGGCTTAAAGGCTTTAGGCCACTGTTATTCCACCAAACATGATTTAAACTAATTGGCCTAACATGGAATAGCCTAAAAGTTAGGCCGGCCTAAACGGGCCTAAATTAAACCACCTCTTGAGGTGCCTTAAATTTAGACTTCAATTTTACGCCACTGGGGCCCACTGTCATTCACATTCAACCATTTCACCCCTCTTCTCATTAATTAGTAATAATATATTATTAGTATATAATTAGTATATTATTATTAGTATATAATTATATAATTAATATCTTATATTGTTAATATATTAAATAATTATTATAATAATATTATATAATTAGTATTTTTTATTAATAATTATTATTAATATATAATTATATTATTAATATATTAAATAATTATTATAATATATTATAGTTATTATTAATATATTAATATTATATAATTAGTATCTTTTTATTACTAATTATTATTAATATATAATTATATAATTAATATGTTATATTGTTAATATATTAAATAATTATTAACAATAATATTATAATATATTATAGTTATTATTAATATATTAATATTATATAATTAGTATCTTATTATTAATAATTATTATTAATTATATAATTATATAATTAATATCATATATTGTTAATATATTAAATAATTATTATAAAAATGTTATAATATATTATAGTTATAATTAATAATTAATATTATATAATTAGTAGAGGAGGGATCAAGTTACAACAAATTTGAGTTACAACAAAGTTACAACATTCATTTTTTTCATTTTCAAAGTCCAAATCGTCGATCCAAACCGTTCAACATGATTATCTAAATAAAATATACTTGCAGATCAAATTTTATATTTTTTTGAATTTTTTTACTATTTATTAATATGGGTACAAAATTCAATGGTCTAAGTATGGCTATTTTTTGTAAAATACTTAATAAATAGTAAAAAAATTCAAAAAAATGTAAAATTTGATCTGCAAGTACATTTTATTGTGGAGATCTTGTTGAACAGTTTAGATCGACGATTTGGACTTTGAAAATGAAAAAAATGAATGTTGTAACTTTGTTGTAACTCAAATTTGTTGTAAGTGGATCCCTCCTCTAATTAGTATCTTGTTATTAATAATTAACTAACTTAGGCTTCCAAAACTTTAGTCCTCCACCAACTCTAACCAAACAAGAAATACTTTAAGCCGTGGTCTAACTTTAGACCTCAACCAAACATAAATAATTTAGGGCGGCCTAAATTAGAATAACAACTTAGGCCACCTTAGCTTTAGTCCACAACCAAACACCACCTTAGGTTATTGATTTTCATCGAGAGGATATTAAATTTCTTGTTGTAAATATAAAAATTGTTATGTGCTCAGATTGTGTACTAGTACATCTATCAGCTTATATCAATACCCATCCGTTTTGATAAGTATAGATATGCCACAACTAGATCCCATGTGACATAAGTAAGCAAGGAAAAACAAAAACAAAATAACTCGTACGTGCTGGTATTGAGCTATCAGTTCTTCATGCTCAGATGGAGATTTATTGAGCCATCAATCATCCTTACTCTCAGTACAAACGCATTGGTTGAAAAACGAAGCAAGACCGGAATATCCAGAAAAAACACAGATCATTTTCCTGTTTTATTATCAAAAGAAAAGAAAAAAAAAAAGAAAAGGAGGAGAGAAGAAAGAAAAAAGAAGAAGAGAAAATATAGCTTCTATTACTACGTTAATACCAGACAAATTTCTCAGAATTTTGTTATTCATATACCGAGCTTATGTCTCCAATTATATATTTAGCATTGCATCACAGAGTTTTGTAATTCATATACTAAGCACACAAACCGAGCGATTTTCAGACTGACCTCGACTAAATTTTTTAAGTGCGTTGTAAAATAAACCACTTAGGCTACATTTTCTTTAGAGTGTTTATAAATAGTTAATAATTTATTTTTAAGTCATGTAACATTTTGAAGTAGTGGGTCGTTAATTTTATTAAGTATTTTAATTAGTGAAGTCTTGCCTATAAGCATATATGTTTAATGTCAGTTGTATTCAATTCAACCAATATACAATTAGAATTAATTTACTTATTGTTCTTTTATTACTAGAAAAAAATTTGTCTAATTTCACCGATATCTTCTATAACCCCAATTTTTTCCTGCCGTCATCTGTCAATTTTCACTATCAAATTTGCCCATCAAATCTTTAAAAAAAAGAAAAGATAATAAACGGTGTTGTAATAAACGGCCTTAATGGCCGATTAAACGCCCGTTTAATCGTTAACAGCGGTCAAACCATTACGAATACACTAATCGGAGGTCTATTTGTGAATTTTTCCGATTAATCGGCCGATTATTCCTGATTATTCTGTTTATTCCTGTTTAATCGTCCGTTTATTCCAGTGAATATTTATTTTCACATTTTTTTTTGTGATTGTGTATGATAATAAGTTTAATAAATTATGTATTGTAGTTTTATTTGTGTTTGGATATACATCAAATATTTTTTATATATGTTTTTTCTTCTTACTTTGAAATTGATTAATTCTTCTATTATTTATATAACATATATTTTTCTTACTTACTGATGTAATTTTTTCAATTAGTACGATTTCAAATGTAAAATTAAGTTGTTATCATAAACTAAATTTAGTGATTTTATGTTGGAATATTTCATTTCTTTCAAAAAATATGTTATTAGTATTGAAAAAGCTTAATTTTTGAATTTATTTTTGCATTAAATAAATGTGTTACTTACACATATAAAGTGCGTATATGTTGTTGAGAAGAAATAAGCATAGCGTCATGTTATAATAATAAAATTAAGTTAAATTAAGTTTATTCGATAAGTTTAATCAGTTAAATAAATTATTTTTAATAAATTATTAATATATACACATAATCTTAATGAAAATGATTAATCGTTCGCATAATTTTAATTAATTAGGCGCATACCGATTAATCGCTTAGCGATAATCCGTCCGTCCGGCGAGCGCATACTGTTATTTACAATACTGATAATAAATAATAATTTGTCCATCGAACCACATTTTTAGATCATTAAATTTCACCAAACCTATGTCTACTGCACTTCCATATAAAAGTTTCCAGATACTATCAAAAAATTCCAGTGAAACACCTCTAAAATAATCGGAAAGTGTTACTTTTAGTCACCATAAATTTGACCCAAAAAGTAACAAATTAAACGTAGTTCATACCATTAAATAACTATGCCAGAGAAAAAATTGAAAGCTGCTAATTAATGCTATTGAAAATAAATATAGGAAAAACTCATATTAAACTAATTTTAGTCATTGATTGTTACATTAATCAGCGTATGTAGCTATTTATAACATCTCTTCCTCCATTTCAAAATAATTTTTCGTGGAGTCAACTGAATAATAAGCCTATATAATACAAAAATGTGTAGTAGAAAATCCGAAATTTTTAAAGTTACCATTCTCTCAAAAAAAATAAACTGGGGTTTACACCAGTCTTCTCGTATACCATTTGCTTAAGTTCCAGAAATGTAGTATTTTCATTAACCTCGAAGCCATAAGCTGCATCTTTCATGTACTGTGCTCCCTCCGCACCCCGGACAAGCTTCCCGCCCACATACAGTGCAATCAACATTTTTCTTTTGGGAAATACATTAGCCAATAAACATTTATCAGTTATATATTAATTTAAAAAACTGAATTAAAAAATTTACAAATTTATTAAATTAAAATTTTAAAAATAATATAAACAATACAAATAATACAAATAAAACAAATAAATAAAATAAAACAAATAAAATAAATAAAACATATAAAACAAATAAATAAAATAAATAAATAAAATAAAAATACCTTAACGTTAGTCTGCTGGAGGAAGAGAGAAAGAGAGGAGAGATATTGAAAACTTAGAATGAAGGGGTGAAAAGCGGGAGGGGTACCCTCCAATATATATATAGGCAATAGCAAACCGCTCCAACATGGGGCAGTTTGGTATAGATAGCTGACCGCCCCACTGTGGGGCGGTCTGGTATGAACAGTTGATCGCCCAGTGATGGAGCGGCCATGGCATTTTTTAACAAAAAAAATTATCGAGGATAGATTTGATATTTTTTTTTGGAGGGTATTAATAAAAATCACGGTGAATTATTGTGTAATATTTCCATAGCCTCACTCTTAATCTAATTTCAAAAGGAATTGTCAGCTCATTAACTGAAGTATTTGCTTGTGCCTTACTTTCGGCAGGTATTGATTTGATAGGAGGCACTAATTAATAGAAGTTTCCACGCTGCTATGCTTTCAATCAAATTCCTTCAGGAGGAAAAGAAGGAAGAAACCAAAATGTAAGTCATGTATGAAGTCTTTTTTAACATAAAATTGATCCTTTATTCTTGTATGAGTAATTCTTCTACTTTACCTCCTCCGTAGAATCTGATTCTAAACAGTAGTGTGATAGCATAATCAGCACATTGATTCTGCTTCATTATAAGGATGCAATTTTAAATATCAACTATGCTTTAGTTTTGGATAACTAGAGTTTGCAAAGCTGTTAGCCTCAAATTCTGCATAATTATTTTTTCTTAAAAAGTTGCCGATTCCCTCGAACGATCTTTTCATTATTTTTTTCTAAAAATCAAGCACTAATATCTTATAGCCAAGGGAGGCGACTTGAAAATCCGTAAACTCTAGAGCTGTCTCTCTTCCTTTCTAGGCTTCATTCTCGACACAATAACACCTCTCTCTTTTGGCTCTACCTCCTCGAGCGAAGAGGAGAATGAGAGAGAAGTGAGAGCAAAGCCGATCGAGAGCGCGGTATCTCGAGTTTGGAGCGTAGATTTATTTTCATCAAAATACTTAAATTAAAATAATTATGACAACAATTATCCGTCTAAGAAATGTGACAATCCTCAGTGGGGTAAGGCTTATTTGTCTCTTTCTTGAGGTTTTATTTTGTTTTACATTTTTTACGCTAAAGGTGAGCAAGGCTACAACATTTGTTGTCAGTTGTCACTAGCCATTAGCCAATCAGAAAGAATACAAATGGCGAAGGCCCAAGCAGGGAATTTTGTGGCCTTCGTTTAACCTTAATCGTCTGATCAGAAATAAATAACAGTGATTGAGGATCTCCTTTTGGGAGCACACTAGCCTATCACACATCTTTGTTGTCCGCCTGTGACAATGTTCTCCAAAGCTTTGATGTCTCTTCATAAAGCTTGTTCCTATTCTGTATTCTCCTAGTAATTGATTGCGTCACAATTTTTTTTTGTTAATTTATATTTTAGGTAATTAAAGCTATTTGCCAAGTAAAAAATATTGCAAATTTAAACTAAAAGATCGTAATAAAATTTTCATTATCTTTTTTTAAATATGATGATGATAGCAATAATTGTAGTAATAATTATAATATAGTAATAGAAATAACAAAAACAACAACAATAATATAATAATAATAATAATAATAATAATAATACATTTTTATTATAATAATACAATTAATGATAGTAACATTGATAGTAGAGGAGGACAACAATTTTGGGATCAAAGTATTTAAATTTTTCTCTAAAACAGAAACTGAATTTCAAATTTACAATTAACTAAAATTATTCATCTTGTAGTTTCTCCTTTTGCAATTTATCTGATGCTTTATAATCTTGTGCTTCCACTCATTTCTCTTTATTTTTTATTGGACCTAAAATAATAAATTTACAACAGATGTATTATAAATTCAAATTTTTTATTAGCAATCTTCTAGATTGGACAGAAAAAAATTGCTCCTTTCCCTAATGATAATAATGACAATAATTCATGTCATATGTTGCTAAAATTGTTTTGACCTTAATTTATAATTTAAACTCCAAAATAATAAAAGGCGAATTTGAATTGTATAATTATAGATAAAATCAAAGAGTTGAAATATTAACACGACAAAAATTTATTTATCATGAATAACTTGGTGTGCTTATCCCTTTTTTCGTTGTCTCGGCCGAATCCTTCAAACTTCAAATTTATGATTGAGCACACTTTTGTCCAACTTTAGAAGGTCCTCTTAGTTATTAAGTTGCAAAGTTTGAGCCATTATATTAATTATCGATGAATATTTTAGTTTCTTAAATAAGAGCAGGTTTCAAATGCTTCATGTCTCTATATCTCATTTGTACCTCACATTTTTATCTATCTAAAAATAATGATTTTGTATCTATATAAAAAAAAGTAAAAAGTTTAAAAAAATATATAAAATTTAGTCTCCATGCACATTTTAATATGAAGATAATGTTGAGCGGTTCATATCGACTATTTAACTTTTGAAAACAAAAATAAAAACATGAGACACAAATAAAATATGAAAGACATAAGACATTTCAACCCTACTCAGTAATTAATTAATTAAGTCTTTTTTAACAATAAAAGAGTCAAAACACCAAATTATTTTTTAGTATGATTTTATATTGTACATGCATCCTTCATACCACTCACATTAAGTTAATGGATTGAATTGGCTGCTTAAATCTTAGACTTTAAACTATGTACCGAATTACTAATAAACATATTAAAATGTAACAACATTTTGTATCACTAAATAGCTTGTAACAACAAAAACAAAGACTACAAAAATAGTTGTTGGACCTAAAAAGTGACCTACAGAGAGATGAATAGATAACTTAAATGTACCTTTTTTAGATTTATCATGTTGACATCCTAAGTTTACCAAATTTATTTTATCTACAACATTATTAAAAAATAAAAATACCAACAATGTAAGAAGTACAAAAGCCAACTAATAAAAAATACAAACCAAGCAATTAAGAGAGGAGACACCAAAATTAATAACAGAGTTCGTTATAAGCGAATTGATTATGCCAAACAAGCGCATTTGCTAAAGATGTGATTGACACCTCTTTATATTATACTTTTCAGAAATTATTTATACAACAAGTACCTTGATGAGGACCTTAAATACTCAAAATCATAAACTTATAACTTTCGAATCAATATTTCTTCCATAATAAATTAAAGTGTTCATAAACTCCAACAACAAATAGAAGTATAGGTCATGTTCGACACTATACAATAAAATAAAATTGAGTGAAATAGTTGTCGAACACGTTTGGAATAAAATAAAACAGAGTATGGTGATGACATAATAGAAAAATGTGAAATAGAGAGTCTATTATATATTATTGAATCTAATTGGAATAAAGTGAAAAATCTTCCTATTTTCTATTCCCCATTCTCAATTTTATAGTAGCCGAACGTCACCATAAATATCAACAGATGGGTCGGTCTAGATCTATTCTTAATTTGACTATATAGATAACAGTATATCTATAATCTTATGATGAGTTTTTATTTTAGAGGAAATGAACTAGATCTTTGACAAAACAAGGGTTATGTGTATAAGATTGAGCAGTTAACATTGATTAAGGACACCTCAGCCCTTGGGACACAGAATAATATAACTTAATTAGGACCAGGATCAGAAGTGATCCATATAATTTAATTTTGTTATATTTATATTAATTAGGGAATTAATGTGACTAATTGAAAGAAGCAGAATTCGACAGTTGGAGTGAAGTCCCGGTTTGTTAACGCTTAACGGCTTAACCCCTTAATTATTATTAATGACTAACTATTGTTTTTAACTCATGATTACTTTAGGGGTGCAAACGGATCGGATAATATCCGACCGTATCCGGATCCGTATCCGAAAATTAAATACGGATATCTGATATCCGAATATCCGTGCCGATACGGATACCGATATGGTTTTTAATTTTAATTATCCGTATCCGAAGTAGATATATACCATATGAAAATATTTATGTATATATCTACGGATATCCAATATATGATCCGTATTCGTATCCGAAAAATAAAAACGGATACGGATATGGTTTTACCACTATCCGATCCGTATCCGATCCGTTTGCATCCTAGATTACTTGACGTCAACGCTAGGGTCCTTAGACCGAGGTGTTAACATTGGATATAATCCTCAATTTAGTTTAAAATTGAGGTTGAAACACTAAGCATTTAGAGGCTAAACTTTAGTGCTTATTTAGGAGGCGGAACTAGAAAATTTACATAGGAAATTTAAAATTTAAAATTCATAATATATGATTGGAACTCGGAACTTAATCTCAAGTTTTCACAATAACAAATTGCAATTCCAACCACTAGACTACAAAATTTTTGAGAAGAGCTAAACTATATAAAAACACGACATTTTATGCACTGAAATATAGAAATTATGGTTTAATTATTTTAGACTAAAACATTGTCTTACCATGAACTTTTTATAAATTCTAACTTATCTAGATAGAGAAAAGAGTGTTGTTTTCTAGATATAAAACCTTAAAATTGGTAAACTTATCTATAACTATATAATTTGAGTAGAAATCACTTGACAGCGATTATTTAAAATTCAAATAAATTGAATATTATTTAACAATAAAATTTATATGATTTGAATATTGTTTGATAATGCATCAACTATCATTAATTCCGGACCGTTAAAAATTTCTTGTCAATTTTTATCTTTTTTTTATAGACATAATATGCAAATAATAATATAATAATATTAGACTTTTAATTTAAGCTTTATTTTCGAAGACTGTCAAAATAAGAAGATATCAAGTAATTTCACTTCTATCAATGTGTTGGTGGAGGGTCTAATTTAAATACTTGAATTTATGTTTCGTAGATATTCAAAGTTAGAAGACTTGATTCCAATTTCTTTTTTTAAATATTAGTTTGTAGTTCATTCCGGTTAGTACATAGTTATTACGGTAGCAAGCTTGCCCATTTTAATTAGCATAATTTATTGTTTAAATTATTTAAATTGAGATATGATTATACGTATAAGGTATTTGAGTTTTTAACGGATAGATAGTAAATTTAATTTCTCATGACAAAATATTTAGGGAAAATTTCATGTATACTTTCTCAAGAATAACAAAATTATATATTTTTTCCTCTAAAATTCATAATATCATATTTACCCTTCAAAATTTCAAGAACTCACAAATTTACTAATGTAATGAATTTTCTATTAAAACTCATTTTAAGTTTATGAAGTGTCTATTTGACCCCTTATTAAAGAAATAAAAAAAAATATGTAACATGTTTAAAAGATATATTTACTCTTTAAATTAGCTAGTTTGGATGGTAAATGGTTTAATTTCTTGTGACACACACATATCACCGAAATTTTTATTTATGGCATAACCTCAAAAAAAATAAACCAAAACACTCCAGTTTCTGAGCAATTTTAAAAATACTTAGGCTGCCAAATCATTTAGCGGCTCCAAGACTGGGATCGCCATATGCCCCTGCGGTCCTCTTTTTTTTTTAATAAACATATTGGTAAACATGTATAGTTTGGTTTTGTTGTATTTAGATAAAAAGTTAAATATAAGTTTATTTATTTGTTTAATTTTCAGCAAAATATGTTAAAATTAAGTATATTTTGCATCAAATAATAACCTAACAATAAATATAAAGAAGCCATAAATAGAACAATATAATGCATTATGTTCTCACGAGTACAATAAAAATACGTCTAATAAATCTAAAATAAACAATGTTCTTACCAATACAATTAAAACATCAAATACAACAAAAATATAAATTTAACTCCTAGATAAACATCCAATCCATTGACTGCCTTTCAACTTGTAAATTTACAAACAAATAGTGACTGTTAAATCTAATTGTTTCAATAATTTTTTAAAAGTTGAAATTGAATAATAAAATAAGTTAACTACCTCGTGCATCTCGAGTAGCTCTGTTCTGTCTTTCCTGTGTATCTCGGTTGGCTTGGTGTCATCTTCTCCTCTTATTTAGTAAGTCCAACCACATCGGAATCCTATTGTGTCATCTTCTACCCAAAGTAACATTTTTTTTGTTTCTGGAACAAGGATAAGGCCCTCGTTGTTTGGTTGTACCCAACCCCAGGAAAACTCATTATTTGGTTGTACAATACATGTCAGACTCTATCATTCTGAATTGGAAATAGTTTGAACCATGTTTGTATTGAACTAGTAGGCATGCTAATTTTGGCATGAATATTAAGGTCATGCTGACCCTGATCCAATCCCAAACTCTGACAAATAACTGATTTAATCTCCACATAATCAGTACCCAGCATTACCGGAATCATGATAACAGGCCCGATACTATAATAAACCCCATTAGGGCCTGTTAAAATATCACCACCAGTGTAAATGGATACTATAAGACTCATTTTGAATCCAATACACACAAAATCTAAAATTAAAAATTAACTAAATTAATTATTAACCTACTAAAAATAAAAAAATTGAAAAGAAAAGAAAAGAAAAACTTACATATCAGAAGCTCTTGTCCAGGAGAGAGAATGAGTGAAGGTGAGAAATGAAATTCTGCCTCTAGTTGTGTATATATAGAAAAACAGGGGCCTCCAAACCATTTAGCAGACCCAGACTGGGGCCGCTGGGCCATTGGGCGGCCCCCAGACTGGGCCGTAGGGGAATATGGCGGCCCCCAGTCTTTTAAGAATTGCCCAGAAACTTGAGTGTTTTGATTTATTTATTTTTGAGGTTATGCTATAAATAAAAATTTCGGCACATATCACATGCCTAAATCTCATCATGTGTGTGTCACAAATAAAGAAATGAACCGTTTGTCCTCATAAACCGATCAGTTAGACGAAGAAATATTTTTCATATACAAACTATATATTTTTATTTTTAATAAAAGATAAAATGGAAACTTTATAAATTTCAAATAAGTTTTAATAGAAAAGTCAATTAATTGGATAAATTTGTGAGTTTTTGAAATTTAGAATGGTTAATATAAAATTTCCCCTAACAAATAGTGAAAAGTTTCTATAAAATTTGAATGGTAATTGTAACTACCAGTGTAATAAAAATCGGCCGAACCGGACAATTTGACTGTAAATTGGATCCGGATTATTTTCAGTTTGGTTCAGTAAGATGATTGTTTTCTCGTTAACGAATACTCCATGTACATATTCTAAACAGACCGATTAATTTGAGTTCAGTTTCAGCAGGGTACCCTGCTCTACCGTGTATAACGAAGAATCCCCGCTGTCTGATTTAACCTGGCACGAATCTCAAAGATCTGGTACGAATATCGAATACCCTCTGTACATTTATCATTGCTCTGTAAAAGCATCAGTCCGCTGGAATTGCGTAAAATGGAGTACCCAGGTACGCCTAATGGAGACCATTGTGTACTGCTAAGCGATTAATCGAGAATAATTAGTTATAATTGGTAATAATCAATCAATTAGTCGGAAAAATCTGTATCGGTTTGATCACCGCCAACGACTAATCGGCCAATTTATCCGTCTAAACGGATATTTTTTACAACACTGATGGAGTCGCACATAAACAGGATTTCATTTCCTCTAAGTACTACATAGGTACTGTTCTGTACAAGTAGTTTTTTTTTTTTGAATGACAGTGAGAACACTATTAATTTCATCGATTGAAAAAAATTATTTACAAAGTTCACATCTAACAAGATTAAAGGTCCTAAAGCTCATAACGGTCATACTACTCGGTACCAGTTGAGCGCCTCTTCTCTGGCTTGAGCGGCCAGGTCCTGCACTCTCCTACGTTGTTTTGTACAATTAGTTAATTCAGACAGTTCTTTTAACCTGAGACAAATTTTAACCTAAATCCTAAACTCTAAACTCTAAAACCCTAAATTCTAAACCCTAAACTAATGTTTACTTTACAAAATATCTTGTGCACTCAGAATTACAAAAAAAAACATCATTTAGGGTCTCAAAACTGCAATTGAAATTTCTGAAAAATAACGGTAAATTATAAAATTAATTTCAACAGAAAAATAAATGTTATATTATAATAAAAATAAACATAACATTTTTTTTCAATAAGAAATGAACTTGTATTTGATAGATACAAAAAAAAATTCATGGAACTTGTACTTATAAAAATTTTGTTGCATAAACAATCTAAATTGTATTTGATCAATAGAAAAAAAGGGTCGTCAGAAATCTCGATGGTTCACTTTTTTCTAGACTATCAAGAATTCTGACGGTTCTGAAAGAAAGTGATATAGACCACCAAGAATACTAATAGTTTGGACATTTTTCCAAAAAACGTGAGCATTTGTGTTATTTTCTATTAAATGTTGAATATTAATAAAAAAATCGGCTCTTACGCATTCCGAAATATAGTTTGACTTATTTTTCTTTCTTATAAAATCGATTTTTTTAAGACAATTCTTGCGAGAGGTTAGTAACACCTGCAATAAACCCTTAGTAGACGAAACAAAATGTTACATACAATTTGGAATTTTAAAAATATTAAAAATGTTTTCTTTTCAATTAAGTAAGAACAACATGATCAAACAAATAAAATATTTAGTTTTGATTTTTTTTAGTAACAAATCTAATAAATTGAATTTTAACAATTAAGAGCTAGGCACGTGTATATTTTATTTTGGCTCAATCTATATGCACTCCATTTAATTCTGAATATGTAAACCACAATTAGGTTTCATTTCTAACCTATTCAACCTGTTTGAGACTAAAAAATTAATTTCATATCATACATTAAACTAGATATACTCCACACTTTGACGAACATTATTTAAAAAAAAATTAATATTTAGCCGTACTATTTAATTTGAGAATAATTAATAGTTAATCTAATAAATATAAAACTTGACGATTTGACTTGTTTTAGAGGTCATAAAACTCGACCAAATATTTAAAAAATAAATTGTATTCGGTATAAAAATTTCTGGCCACAATTAATCTAGCAATTAATACACATGCTACGTCATCCACAAGTTCCAATCCTGTTTTCTATCAAATTTATACATGACATGATAAATAAGACCGAGATTGTAAGCAACATAATGAGTGCTTGTGCATGGGTGGAAGAATCAGAATTAAATTTAATAAGTTCCAACTGATTTTTTTTTTTTTGAGAATCAGCTTTTAATCTAGCGATAAAGATAATATTTTTAGTATTAAAAGTTGTATTTTAAAATTCAGATAATGGTTCTCTAAAATATTAAACTAGTTGGTGGCTTGAACTCAAACTTTAATAAAAATAATGATTTTTTTATTATAATTACAAAATTTTGCTATATATGCAGGACAGATCTAGGATTTACATCAGGAGGACAAGAAAATAGCGAATCAGGATTAAATAGCTAATCGGATACTAGATAAAAAATAATACTATAACTTATGATTTTTAATGCTCTGACT
Source organism: Carex littledalei (assembly GCA_011114355.1). Classification (NCBI taxonomy): domain Eukaryota; kingdom Viridiplantae; phylum Streptophyta; class Magnoliopsida; order Poales; family Cyperaceae; genus Carex; species Carex littledalei. The sequence continues at coordinate 6,451,647 of CM022092.1, read as the reverse complement.
TCTAATTTTCAATGCTCTAACTTCTAATCCTAATTACCAATCAGAATTCAGGTAGTTTGTTCTAATTTTAACTCTAAATTTAATCCAAATTACAAATTAGAATACTAGAGGGGGCAAAAAGAAATTCAGAGAGGGAGGGAACAATGTTGATCTGAACTTGTAGATCTCCATATAAAATCAAAATTCAGAGGGAGCAGTTGCCCTCCTGGCTCTATGTGGATTCGCCCCTGTATATATGTATGAGTTGCCCGGTATTTTGTGTCTACAACCTCATATTTATATATTATTGAATTAATAATTATGTAATTTTTAATTAATAAATAGTTAACCAACATTCCTAAATTTTTTTATATCCGCCGTAACAAATACTTAGCGAGTAGGGGTGCAAACAGATCGGATAGTGGTAAAATCATATTCGTATCCGCTTTTATTTTTCGGATACTGATACGGATCGGATATCAAACGGATACGTATGAATACGGATCGGATTTCGGATATCTGTAAATATATACATAAATATTATAATAATATATATTAAAATATATGGTATATATACTACTATTCGGATACCATATAATTAAATTTCAAAACCATATCCGTATTTGTATCCGCATGAATATTCGAATATTAAATATCCGTATCTAATTTTCGAATACGGATCCGAATACAGTCCAATATTATTCAATCCGTTTGCACCCCTATTAACGAGTCTCTAATAATTTATTTACATACCAAACCTCAATTTCGATTTAGTGCTTGCCGATTTGCAAGATATTCATATCGAGACTGATAAAGAGGAGACAAGACAAATGTTGCCATGTAAGTATCGTGCTACAATAGTGACTAATGGTGTTCATCGGTTCGGTTCGGTTGAAACTGAATCAAACTAGGCAAATCAAAATAATAATTCGGTTTCTAAAATAGAACCGAACCAAAGTTTTACTTCGGTTTGTTCGCTTCAAACCAAAATATATTAATTTTTTTATTTAAAGCAATTGATTTATAATAAACCGAAGTATATTAAGAAATAAACCGGGTATTAAGAAATAAACCGGGATATTAAGAAATAAATTGAAGTATTTAAAGCAATTGATTAAGAAATAAATCGGGACGGTCCGGACCAAATTCATAATATATAAAAGTTCGGTCGGTTCGGTTATTTTGGTTTTGAAAATTTTCAAACCGAACCGAACCGAAATTATAATTTGGTTTTAAAAAACAAACCGAACCAAACCATTAAACCAAACAAACCGAACCGTTTGGTCCAAACTAATTCGGTTCGGTTCAAAACCGACTAAACCGGACTCAATGAACACCCCTAGTGACTATCCATCTTAATTTCTTGAAGAAAGAGCATCGAATGTTCTAAATAAAAAAAACAAAGGCAGATTTATGGGATTCGAACCGACTCTTTTCAATTATTATATAAGATTTAAACTAGTACTGAGATCACCAACTTATCGAGAAAGTTTGATAAATCATTGACACTAAGAAAAACAAAACAAAGAATTCTCACTTTTCACTTCTCTTAAATATTCCATCTTTCATTTAAATATGTTAATACAATAATCGCAACATCTCAAGAGTTATCTCTAACTACTACTAGTCTTAATTAAACGAACGCCTTTATTAAAGGACACTGTTAAGGTGGGTGCTTCATATTGAAATATTGAATCTACCTCCATTTTACATTCCATCTAGCTCTCTCTTTTTCCATAACAAATTGAGATCTTTAGCCTCTCATGAAATATCCGTTTAAATAATATATGTTCACCGAAATTTTAACAAGTGATCAAGCTGAGATGTAAAAAAGCCACTTCGTAATATAGCTATCTTTTGGAAACTTGATACTTCACGCGAAAGATCTAATCACGGCACGTCACGTGGTCACACGATTACATGTGATTAGAACTTTTAGATGGTAAATCTTGAATAAACTAACTTATATTATGAAAAAAATAGTTAAATTTGATGAAACTTAACAAATTTGACCAGCTACGTTCGAATACGTCATGTATAGTCACTGCATAACTAACGTACCATGACTGTCTTTTTGAATTTGATCACGACGCGTCACATAATATTAAAAATCTGATTTAATTACGACACGGTACGACCCGTATTTAGATTCCTATGACCAACTAAATATTCTGATGGCCAGGGGATTGGCGCATGCGAATCTATTGTTCTTAATTATTAGGCATGAGAATCATAAATTGTTTAGGCTCAGGATCCATGACTAAAATAAATAGACATGAAATGTTGTTCTTGGGAGTTCTTAAGCCTGTACTGACACCAGCTAATCAGGAGAAATGATTTGTGCTATGATCTGACTATATTGTATATTCATTGATTATCTTCGTTGATATCATTTTCAAATTATAAAAATTTAAATTTTAAATGTGTCCTTTTTTCTATTATTTAGGTGGAATACACATATTAAATTTGCTGCAATATTGAATTACATTTAGTCATTGATCAAATGATAAATTTTGATTATTCGAAAAATTCTTTAATCGAAACATAAAACATAACCTATCTGAATGATAAATAAAATACATCTATATTTTAAAATAAATACACATGAATTACACTAATTTGATAATATATAAAAATTATAACACATATTATGTCATACAAAATAAAGACTCGATCATGTCTCTGGTACAATGAACAGAGTGCTAACTTAAACATAATAAATAAATAAATATTTAAATTCCTTGTTGACGCACCATTAGAACACTTTTTATTGCACTAAAAAAATGTAATTTTCACAATCTAAATGACAAACGTAAACTTTTCATCTTGTTGAATATCACAAGCAATTAATGTATATGATATTTTTGAATTTGTTTAGTGCAAGTCCAACATGGGAAAATAAAATCAATGACTGGTTGTTATTAATTTAGTTCATTGATCCTGTATTAAATGAACTCCAGATGTTATAATTTTTGGCTTGTATTAAATGAACTCCATATATTATAATATTTGGCGACTTAATACAAGATTAATGATTCGAGTATATTCTCTGAAATTTGGTTTTTAATGCAATTAAAATATTATTATGATGTGTCTAAAAGGGATTCTAGTTCATTACAAATAATAAAACTCTTTTTTCAACCCTATATTACTGGAATTACTATATACTAAGGTTTTAAATAGCGATTATCTCGTCATATATGTGTGAACTTCATGCGCTTTAATTCTTAAAACAAAATTTTTATTGGGGGATCCAAAACATAATCTTAAAAATTATGTACAGAATCCATTATTGTCCATTTGTCCTTCAGTTGTCCTCTGATTGGACTTAAAAGTTTGTTTCATGGCCATCTCCATTTCCAACAAATGCAGAGAACCAGAAACTTACCCTTCCCCTATAAAAACCCCATACCACATTTCCCCTTTACTCAACGCCTCTCTTAGCACTTAGCAGTAAAGTACTAGAATAGCACTAATCATGCATCCAGGTGAAGTAGCCAGCATTGCATGCTTCTCTAACAACACCCCTCTCTCCTTCAATTCTCATTGCCACATGCCCCAAAATTTCACAAATCTCTTTGATCCCCTATTTGGCTTCTCATTTCCTACCGGCAGCTTCAGCAACTGCTCGACATCCTTTGAAGAAGAAACACATAATCTTCAACAAGATGCTAGTATTGTTGAAGAGCGGCGAAGGCGAAGGATGGTATCCAATCGAGAGTCTGCGAGGCGGTCCCGCATGAGGAAACAGAGACAGCTCACAGAGCTGAGGTCGCAGGTGTTGCACCTGCGTAACAGGAAGATGGAGCTTCTAGATGAACTGAACAAAAAGATCAGGGCTTATAAGGAGATTACCCATGAGAATTCACAGCTTAGAGCAGAGCAGTCGGAGCTCGGTAAGAAGCTTGAGATGCTTAAAGAGAGGAGCAATTTTGGTGTTGATGAGGTCTGAAGGGTTAAAGTGAAAATTGCGGTTGAATTTAATATATAACTTGTATACTATTGAGATATACTAATTTTCTCGTTTTTCTGCCCTTTTGCCTGTTGGGCTATTGTAATTTGCTATTAATCACCTTTTTTTCCATGTGGGTGATGAATGGTATTAATCATTATACGGAAGCCTTCTAATTGAAAACTGGTACATGTATAGACGGATAATAGCAATTTGAGGAATATGATTTTTGAAAGGATAACTTTTTCCTAAAAGATGTTAAAATTTCATGAACTTAATTTCGAAAGCCACATTAGACCTGTGCCAAAGAAAAACATGCTTCTTTGAAGGGATTATCAACCTTTAGTTTTGAACAGACTATCTGATGTGTTCTGACTTCTGATCAGCTCGGTACCAAACTGGTACCACAAGGTAGAAGCCTTCGCTTTGCACGATGCTTCCCCTGCCTAATAAGCTTCATACAGAAGGAAACATTAGGTTTTCAGGATTATAAATGAGCTTAATTATTACTAAAATTACATGGATACAATTAACTTAGCAACTACTAATTAAAAAAAGGGAGAAAATAATGAAAGAAAAAGATCCGGATAATGCAAGGGCAAATGTGTAATTTTTTTGAAACCAGCGTCAGGTGTACTAAAACAAAGTATTGAAATGGGTTTTCATCACCAAGTCACTGCTTAGGTCACGGTCCACAGTAAATTAAAAGACAAGTTAACTTTGCAATAGAAAAAACTAAAGGAAGGGAAAAAGACAAAAAAACAAAAGTTCGATTGCAGTGTTTTTATTTAAAAATTATAGGCTTGAAATTCCAGAATTACTCGATCAATTTGATTGTAACTTGATAGCTACTATCAAGCTTTCAAAAAAAATACTCGATCAATTTGATCTTGCGTTTAATCTTTTGTCATAATCCTGTTAAAGCAAAAGTAGAAACCCACCATTTAATTATTTTATAGATGATTGTACTATCACGAAATTCTTATTTTATGCACGTTTTGGATATAGATCACAATAGCAAAAAATAAAGGGGCATCTGATAGAGAAAGAGGAAAAATAATGAAAGCGCCTAATCAATAAAAAGGTCGAAATATAAAGAGGAAATCCGTACAAACATTCCCTGTAACTTATTATTTGCAAAGAATAATGCCTTCCTGATTTTGTTTCTTGCAACATTGTGATTCAATATGTTCCTTTGTCTACAGAAACTCCCATTAAACTAACCTCTCTTTCTTTATAAAGAAATAAAGCAAGAATGGAAAGCGGCTTTTGATGATGATATTGCCAATCATATACCTATTATGTTAATAAAAGGTTAATTGACATAACTGTACCCTGTGTACATTATCAGACACTCTTTATGAATTTATTATGTCCCCCCACCCCCAAATCTTTTCAATGTTATTACTAAACAGGGAGCTTTCAGTTTTTGCCAATTGGTATTTTCTGGATGTAGAGATCAGATCTTAGCAAGGTTCTAAATAGTGATCATTGCGTCATCGCAGAAAGGCTAAAAAAAACGCTATAGCTAGCTAAAGTGCCGAAAACTGTTGATAACGCTATAGCTTTTAAGGTCCGAAAACACTATAGTACAACTATAGCTAGCTATTTAGAACACTGGATCTTAGTTTAACCTTCGCTTTCCTGTTATGTAAAAACACGTCCCAGTTGAACACCAGAATAGCATAGCCTGGCTCATCAAGACAGGATGCCAAAATTCTCTCAATTTCAAAACTCTTTATAAAATAGAAAATTATTATTTTCCCTTGGGTATGTTGGGGGAGAACCATGTTTGCTTAGAAAGAGTGAGTCTATGGTACTCCGCATAGCACAGATTGGTCTGTACTACGGATCAATATTTTCGTTTTTAAAATCCTAACGCCAATCCGAACCGTTCAACATGATTTCCATATGAGAATATACTTGTGGACAAAATTTTCTATTTTTTAGAATTTTTTTAAATAGGTAGAAAATCATTGTTTTTGGATGGTCCAGAATTTTCAGATCAAGTGATTTTCTACCTATCTTAAAATATAGTAAAAAAATTTGAAAAAATATAAAATTTAGTCTGCAAGTACATATTCATGTGGGGATCACGTTGAACGGTTTGGATCGACCATTAGGATTTTCAAAATGAAAATATGACTCCGTAGTACAGACTAATCTGTGCTATGCATAGTACCATAGACTCACTCAAAAAGAAATATAAAAACTAGGGACCAAATCGAACAAATTCAACATAGACAAACAAAGAAGTTTAGTGACAAATGATATACAGACAACTAATATTCTGAAGAAAGAATAAGAATTTTTCTTAATTTTTTTTTTTGGTTCTATTATTAGATCATCTACGGGGTCTTCTTAGAAGGCAGTTTCTTGGTAGGTGTAGTAGAGGTAGATGTAGAGGTAGAGGTAGAGGTCTCAGCACCTGATGATGCTGGCACTGTAGAAGATTCTTCTAGCTTCTTTTTCTCTTCTACATGCTTCGCTGGGTTGGCAAATGCACTCGTGCATGGCCACCTACGTGACAGGACACATTACAATTACTATAGAGTTTATTTGTCAATTTCTATTGTAATGATTTTGTTATTGATTGGCCAATTTGTACCAGTAACAGAATACCGGTACAGTTTAAGAAATCTCTCACAGGTGCATTCGTGCAGGCTGCTGGTACCAGACCTGCCTAGAATGTTCTGGAGATCCATTATTGAAAACTTGACAAAAAAGATAAAAACTTAATGATCTGATTTATTGAGTTTGCATGTTTATTGCTTTGGTGTTTGGAAGAATATCAACTACAATGAGCCTTAGTTGTATAATAATTAAATTAAAACCATACTAAAACTGGTACTGTCTCAGTAAAGATCAGGCCGGGTCGGTCTCAGACTGCTGGTAACAGTCAATATATACACAACTGATTCTCCATGTAACAGATGGCTGCTAACAGAAAATACATACCTGCTTGATCTAATTGTTTCATCTTCAATCTCTGTTTCTTCTTCAAATACATGATCTGCTAGTCATAAAAGCTAAAGCATAAATATTTTAACTAAACACCAAGCTGGGCAATTGAAAACTGTAGAACTGTGTTAGTAAAGGTAAATTTTATTTCGGTCACTGTACGTAAGTTCGTTTGGGATTATCCAAAATCAGTAAAAGTTGCAATATTTTTCTTATTTCGGTACCTCCTGTGAAGGTTTTATTGGAGAAGTACTTAGCCTTCAAATGATAACCATATTCAGCCTCATGTCTCTTGAACTTTTCCTGCCTCTCCTTTTTATCCTCATCCTCCCTGCAATAATTAATTAATAGTTTCACAATTACTACTAGAGATCCATTCTATCTCCGATAATTAAGCGAAAATTAGCACTGTGTAAAAAAACAAACTTACGATGAATCATTGTTTTCACCAATTAAATCAGGCATGACCTGAAATTTCGCCGTCAGGTTAACTCCATCATCCTCCTGAAACGATTAAAAGAAGGTAGTAAATCGACATATCAGGCTCTACAGTTTGACGTAGGCACCACCTGTCAGAGAGAGAGACAGACCTGGTCGGGGGAAGGGAGGTTTTTCTGGTGGGATTCACAAGCAACATTGGGCTTTGCTTCTGACGACTCTACCGCAGCCATGACCAAGGAACGAGCGAGGCTTTACCTACGGGTTTCTCTCAAAAAAAAAAAAAAAAAAAAGGAACGAGCGAGGCGCCGAGGTTTTAGGAAAGCTTTGTAACCACTGACAGTCGGTCTGCAGTGATCTAAGCACGGGGCCGCCACCTGTCAGTGGCACGAAATAATTGGATTCGAACTGGGGAGATATGGAAATTGGGTTTATGCGGGTCGGTTCCAATGCAACTTATCTGTATGTCAACATATACGTAACGGGTATTATACTGGCGTTGTTATTTGTTAGGAAGTGGAAAATAGCGATTTATTTGGTAAATTTTATAAATTTAAAAAAAAAAAATAACATTATTTCTTTAAAATTATTAACAAAATGTCTTTGTAGACATGGGTGGAGACAAATATCCAATGAATGGGGATCAAAATGTCAATTACATACAAAAAAAAGTTTCTATGTCTGTGGGATTTGAGAGAGACACACAATGTCACATGTAAGAGCAATTTTTTCAATTAAAAAAAGTTTTAAAATGCTAGAAGTCCTCAAATCAATTGACCAAAAAATTATGGGATCATTCATATAAAATTTTCATAAAAATATGGAGTCAATTTGGAATATCCGTAATATTTTACTATAATTTATATAAAAAAAAACTGTACTTCATTGCTGGTTTTTTAAAATAAATGGAGATCAATTGACCTCTATTGTGCCTACATACCTCCGCCGATTTGGATCAATTGACCTCTCATAAAGCGAATCAGACAGTTTCGAGCGAACATCAGGCCGATTTGGGTCTGATGCCCATCGGACGTGCCCACTTCTGTTACTTTGGGAGTTGAATCAGATTAATTTGTTTGGATTTCAGATCTCCGACAGGATCCTGTTCAGGTAGTGGTACTGTCAGGTTCTCAGGCAGGGCAAGTTCAATTCTGGTTCACTTTTGATTAAGGTTGTAGCTTCATTTATGTCAGGCTGGTTTCTAGTATCGCGTTTTACATATCTCTTTGGTCATGTTATATAGTCCATAATTTTTTTAAATGGGATCAGATTAACTTATTTGGACAACCCCTTCCAAGTTGCAACAGTTATTCTCTCCAACACTTACCCATGTTTTTTTAGGATTAGTGGAAAAGTTTCTACTAAGAAATATGTTGATAATATGAAGAGTATGTACAAAACCGTTACGTTAATCCAGTGGTTTCCGTACGGGGCCTAATTAGTTTATAATATATTTAAATGCTGAAAGGCTCCGCTAAAAGAATTAAAAAAATCTCCAATGGCATCAAGGCCATTTCTCTCAGATTGCGATTCAATCAAAAAGTATCCAGTTGTGTACATTAATTGTAGTTGCATTGATTATTATGTGCTCAGATTTTTTCTGTTGAGAGAATGTTCTCTTATTTCTTTCTTTCCAGATGACCCATGATTCTGCTGCCCATGCTGTAACACTTAACCATGTTAGGCAGCCTCAACACCATCGATGATCTCAAGTTAATCCTTTAATTCAGTTAAAGAAATACGAAAATAAAAATCATTAGCTTAAGTATTAGTCTCTATACTAATTTTTTGCATCGACACAGAGAGTTTATAATTTGTAATTGTTTTTTTCCTGCAAGTTATTTTTCTTGCCAGCACATAAAAGATTGTAAGCTCTGGTCCCAGAAAATTACAGCATGAGTTCATCAGTTTTATATTATGATTTGATCAAAGCCCAATTTGAATGGTTAAGCAAATATGTCATTTTCTATGGTTGTAGTTGTGTTATACTATTATGATGAAAGGAATGCTGGTACGAGTGATGAGTCAAATGAATCATATTATCAAACCGTCTTGTTCTGTTCGATTCTTGACTAGTTAGAACTTGAATTTAAAACTAGATGCTGGCCTCACGTTGCTTCGGCACTTGTTGAGGCGGAATGAAAAATACATAAAAGGTTTAAATAGGAATATTATATACAACAAAAAGTTTTATAAGTTTTACATGGTATAAAAGGAGGAAAAGTTTATATACTCAGCCTTCTGTACTCACTTTTTACCCACGCCAATTAAATAAAGCTTCTAACCACCTTAATCATTCCTCAAAACCGTTCCTCTAACCTTTTTTTTACAATTTCTTCAATTATTGTTGTTTCTCAAAAAATTATTCTCTTCTCCTCCAGGGCCTCTATCTCTCTTCTTTATTCTCTTCCCCTGGAGATCTCTCTCTCTCTCCTCCATTCTCTCCCCCTGAAGATCTCTCTCTCCTCCGTTCTCCTCTCTCTCTCCCTCGTTCTCTTCTCTTTCCTTGGTGTCGGCCCAGCCGCTGCTCCGACTACGGAGATAGAAGAGACGATCGGAGAGAGGCGATCTGGAGGAGAGAGATGAGAGAGAGGCGATCAGGAGTATAAACCTAGTTGTTTTACAGTATTCACCTTATGGTTTTACAATAGGCATCTTGTGGTTTTACAGTATTCATCTTGTGGCAATCTGGAGGAGATGAGAGAGAGGCGATCTGGAGGAGATAGGAGGAGATGATATGAGAGAGGCGATATGGAGGAGAGAGATGACAGAGAGGCAATCAAGAGTATAAACCTGGTTGTTTTACAGTATTCACCTTGTGATTTTACGTTATGCATCTTGTGGTTTTACAGTATCCATTTTGTGGCAATCTGGAGGAGATGAGCAAGAGGCAATCTGGAGGAGATAAGTGGAGACGATATGAGAGAGGCGATCTGAAGGAGAGAGATGAGAGAGAGGCGATCTGGAGTATTATTCTTATTGTTTTACAGTATTCACCGGATCTTACCACTTCCCTCTCCTCTGCGCACCACCTCTCCAGCACTATTACGGAGCTCGATCAGATCAGGTCTGTCATTTCTTATAGTTGTTTCCTTTATATTTAGATCTATTTAGATCGTTCTTTTACATCTTTTTGTTTCCTTGTATTTAGAACTATTTAGATCTATTTAGATCGTTCTTTTACATGTTATATGACTAAAATCGAGTATTGTATCTGTTGTGATCTTAATTAATTTTTTTATTTCACTCTATTGTTTATCAGCGAGAATAAGAAGATTGGATTCATCAATCTCGTGAGTCACTACTTGAGGTGGATCGGATGATTCTGAACTTTTTAAATTTCTATTCGTCGTCTGCTTTTGCTTGCGATTATTAATTCAACTCTAAACATTGACGATTCTTTTCCATAAATCTCAAGACCTTTTTGCAACAAAAAGGAAGATTTCTTCTAAAGAATTCACTACTAACAGGATCTATCTAATAGGTTTACATGATCTATACAATATTTTACAGGATCTATCAAATATATTTACATAATGTATACAATATTTTACAGTATCTATCTAACAGTTTTACAGTATATATGCAATAGTTTACATGATCTATGCATTAATTTTATTTTCTTTATTTTACATATCTTGATTGATTCATGCAGATTGTTGAGTTAGTACTACAGCTGATGCAATATGAGACACCTGTTAAACATCCGTGGATATATCAAATAAATGTCTTGTTCTATTGATGTGACTTATGACTCATTCTTATAATGTGCATCAAAGGGTTCTTAAGTGACAACTTTTTTATTCTAGTGATGGAACAATATATTTATGTATTTTTCTATTTGTGAATGATGTAATATGTCTTTGGTGAACAATATGTTGGTTAGAAACAATACGTTTGGTGAACAGTATGTTTGTTTTAATTTTTAAGGAATGTTATGTTTGTTGGAAGACATTTATGTTTTTGTGTATGCTTTTCTTTTACAGTATTAACCTTGTTGTTTTATAGTATCAATTTAGTTGTTTTATAGTATCAATTTAGTTGTTTTATAGTATTCATAATGTTGTTTTAAAGTATCCATCTTGTTGTTCTAAAGTATCCATCTTGTTATTTTATAAGATATAAATGCAGATATAAAAAAAAATTGAAAAAAATTACAATATTAACATTGTTGTTTTTACAGTATCCATCTTATGGTTTCACAGTATCCATCTCTTGGTTTCACAATATCCATCATGTTCTTTTACAGGATCCATCTTGTTGTTTTACAGGATCTAGATGCATATATCAAAAATTAAAATTTTGAAAAAAAATCAATTTTTGAAAAAAAAAAAATCAATTTTGCAGTATTCAAAGAGTTATTTTACAGTGTTTAAAGTGGTCCGGGGTTAGTTGGAAAATCGTTAGAGAGCTTCTAGAAGTGGTCCCAGTGGTCCCGGTCAAAATTCTGCAAGTTGTTCAAGTAGTCATGGTCAAAGAAGTTAGCAACTAACTCGGGACCACTTTGAAAAGTCATTACTTGTGAGTGCTTATTTTACAGTATTCGTATTGAGGTTTATAGGATCTAGTATTGTATTTTATAGTATCGTTGATTGTTTGTTGACAGCTGTCTAAGTGGTCCTGGTGAAATTGCGTTAGCAACTAACTCTGGGACCACTTTTTAAAAGTCGCGACTTGCAAGAAGATCATGTGCTTATTTTACAGTAGCCGCGTTGAGTTTTATAGAATGCAGTATGCTCTTTTACAGTATCGGTGATAGTCAAATGACAGTTGATTTTGGATAAAAACTGGGTACAGAACCTTAGGTACAATTAGTCGCTTCCATATAAAAGAGTGTATGATAGGAGTGGTTGTTCGGGATTTAACAAAATTTGTACAGCTGAAAGGAATAAGCGATATATGGCAGTGTGTTATGCCTTTGTCACAATACTCCCAAACACATTTTTTTTATAGTGTTTTAACAAAACGATTCTAGGTGACTTCATGAATACACTAAATAAAATAATATTTACAATTGATAAATATGTTAAACTGTCTGTACGGGTACGATGCAGCTAATCTTTCTTCTCTTGCCCTGCTTTCCTCGTTGCTGAGAAAAATGAGAAGGGTGTTAGTTTTTTTTGTGCACTGTGCAGTGATGATTTAATTTGAATATGTAGTATGTAAAATGTTGTATTGCAACAATGTGCATATAGTGTTGTGTTTCTTATTGTTGTAGGAAATCTGTATGAGTAATTGAATTATCATTTTTTTGGTTTGGAGTTCAAGACTTAAGTATGTCTTTTCGGGTACTGGGTTATGCATACAATTTGAATAGCAGTATATAATCCATATATTGTTATATTGTTTTAGATTTCTAAATATTTATTGCAAGGAGAATATAATGCAGGTGTATAATATGTTAAATTCTAATAGGTAGGTATCACAGATGAAAGGTTATATTAGAAGAGTGTGTAGATAAAGCTTGATATATGGGCTGTGCAAACTGACAACAAAGATTAGATAACAGTGCTTTTGATCGTGTGATACATGAAGTCATGCATGACACGCAATATTATATTGGTATGGAAATTTATTACCTTGTTCGTGACTTTTCGGATTGATGCTCTACGCATAGCTGCTTTCTTGCGTCTTTTGAGTCACTTGTTTGAAGTTTCCATGGTGTTTCATAACTGCAAGAACAAATTAGTGTAGAAGTGAGAGTTTTTATTGTAGGAAAGACTACCATGATTTGTTGTTTGATGTGGTAGACCTTTTATTTATATATATATATATAGGAAATTGCTAATATGCTATGCATAGCATAGAGGGCCTCCGTGCTACGGCTCAATATTTGAATTTTCAAAATCCTAACGGTCGATCCGAACCGTTCAACATGATCTCCATATGAATATGTACTTGCAAACCAAATTTTACATTTTTAGAATTTTTTTACTATTTTTTTAGATAGGTAGAAAATCACTTGATCTGACAATTTTGTACCATTCAGATCAAGTGTTTTTCTACCTATCTAAAAAAATAGTAAAAAAATTCTAAAAAATATAAAATTTGGTTTGCAAGTACATATTCATATGGAGATCATGTTAAACGGTTCGGATCGACCGTTAGAATTTTGAAAACTCAAATATTGAGCCGTAGCACGGAGGCCCTCTATGCTATGCATAGCACCGTAGCCAACTCCTATATATATATATATATATAGAGGAGGGATCAAGTTACAACAAATTTGAGTTACAACAAAGTTACAACAACTATTTTTTTCATTTTCAAAGTCCAAATCGTCGATCCAAACCGTTCAACATAATCTCCACAATAAAATGTGCTTGCAGATCAAATTTTACATTTTTTTGAATTTTTTTACTATTTATTAAGTATTTTACAAAAAATAGTCATATTCAGACCATTGAATTTTGTACCCATCTTAATAAATAGTAAAAAAATTCAAAAAAATGTAAAATTTGATCTGCAAGCACATTTTATTTAGATAATCATGTTGAACGGTTTGGATCGACAATTTGGACTTTGAAAATAAAAAAAATGGTTGTTGTAACTTGATCCCTCCTCATATATATATATATTTTTTTGAGAACTTGGCAGAAGCTGCCAAGGATATTTGATTAAAATTAATGGTTTGATAATACAGCCAAAATAGTAAATAAACAGAATAACAATCCCAAAATTTCTTCTAAAGGTCACGTAGTACTTGAACAGTGCCATGCACGTATCCGATCAGTTTGTTGAAGGCTCAGCAGTTTTTATTCCATAGCTCCATTTCTTGAACAGCTCTGGCAGCGACGTATTTTGCTTCGGTTCGCTCATCTCTAAAAATAACCGTATTTCGCTGCTTCCAGATAAACCATGCGACACAAAGGAAACGAGCACTCCATTCTTGTTTCGACATCTTTCCAGCCTGCTTCACCTTGAGCCAGGAGGCCTCCCAGATTCGGTTGACTGATTCAGCTATCTGAAAAAGGGGGCAGTCTAGGAGCAGGGTAATGTGGTACCAAACTGTCACTGCAAAAGGGCAGAGGAAAAGAACGTGCAGTGTCGATTCCGCCGGGCAATTTTGACACATTGAGCAATGTCGCTCCAACCTCATACCCCGCCTTCGTAACATGTCTCGAGTAGGAAGCTTCCCCTGTAGCATGAAGTAGGCAAAGAGCCTGACTGACGGGGGAATTTTACATCGCCAAACGTAACCGAACCTCCACTTTATGCGGCCTCCCCCCATTAGGATCTGATAGACTGACTTGGCCGTGTATGTCCCAGAATTTTCCCAACGCCAAGTGATTGTGTCCTGGGCCTCGGAGAAAGTTATATCATCAGGAAATGTCATGTCTGGTGCTAAGCTGTGTCTCCTCGGCCAAGCTTCCCGTAGTGAGATGTTTGGGATTGGTGGATCCTCGTTGACTGAAGTAGAATGTCCCCCTCTCCAGGAGTCAAACCAGAAAGAGATACAATTCCCATCTCCTATTGTCCAAGAAATACACCAGTGAAATAAATTTTTTATGGAGCTCAGTTGTCGCCAGAAGAAAGACCCAGAGGCAAACCACAAGTTGGGTCCTATTCGGTCTTGCCCTTTTCTTTTTAAATTGGTGATCACCAATGTCCAGAGGCTATTGGGTTCCTGATAAAGCTTCCACCACCATCTCAATAGCAGCGCTATGTTGGCCTTGTTGAGATTCGAAAGGCCTAGGCCACCCCATTTTTTTGGCATGCAGGAAGTCTCCCAATTTGTGAGTGACATCCCCTTTTTACTATCAACCGACTTTCCCCATAAGAACAACCGTCTTGCCTTGTCAATGCGTCGAATTACCCATTGCGGTAGGCGGAAACACATCATAAAATATATCGGGACCGTGGATAGTACCGACTGGACGAGTTGGTGTCTCCCTCCCCGGGAAATAAACTTTCCCCTCCATCCTTCTAATTTTTTCTCGACCCGTTCTACTAACGGCATATACATTTCTCTTGTTGGATTTTTGATAGTCAATGGTAAGCCTAGATAGGTAACCGGGAAAGAAGTCTGGGGACAACCCAGCAGGGCTCGGATCCACGGCAGGTCCGTGTGAGAGACATTTAGAGGGATGAAGGAGCACTTATCGTAATTTACTCTTAAGCCAGAGACTGATGCGAAAAGGCGAATTATGATTTTGAGTGAGGCTAGCGCGGTTAAATTGGCCGAAGCGATCACCGCGTTATTTTTTTTTTTTTGCGGAGCAAGTAAAGGTTTGTTTTAGAAAAAATAGATAGTGAATAAGAAAAAATAACAAAATAAGAAAGTGCTACATATATTTGGTAAGTTTTTTTTTATAAAACTTATATAAGATGCTACCCAAATAAAAGGTAATTTGGTGAGTTTTTGACTGAGAGTGCTATATGTGTAGCCTAAAAGTGGTACTTAATACCCTTCATATTAAAATTCAGTATAATACCAGTTTTTACAAATCAGTGAGAACGTTTAATAATTTCTTCAAATCATTATGTTGGTATGGACTGGTACATAGGTGTACCAGTTTGGGTTTGGGTGTCAATTTTAAACCCGAAATGGAAACTAATTGCTTCAAATATTAACAAAATTCAACAGCACTTGTTAAAAGAAATAAATCACAAAATAAATTTCATTTGATTACAAAATTATTAACCTATAATTTTTTGTAGAGTGAATGTATAGATTATTCCAAAAAAGAAATAAAGTAAAGCTTCACATATGTGTATTGTGTAATGCCCTTTTTTTTGGTAAATTGCCCTTGAGAAAATTTAGTATCAACATTTTGGGAACATGAACAATTTGATTGTCTTACTATATGTTTCTGAGTTACTTTTTATTGCCTTAAAGCACTTTATCTGACAAGGAAAATAGTAAGCATTAAAAAAAGTTGATGAATTTTCAAAAAGCAGAATGATAACATGACTATCTGTTTATTCTAAATTATAGAAAAATAAATTATGAGAGGCTTTAGTGTATTACACAGAAAAAGATAGATGTAATTAGTACCTTTGAGAGAAACCAAAGACTTTTTGAGTTAGTCTATCTTGCCTTCCATCAGATCACCTAAAATATTTAACATGTAACAAACACAAATTTAAAATCTTAGATAAGATACTATCCAAACAAAGGGTAATTTGGTAAGTTTCTTAAAATCTTATATAAGAAGCCTACCCAAATAAAGAATAGCAGGTATTGCATAGAACATATATAGGCATACTGCTAAGCATCAGTCAGACATTCAATCAAACATGTAGCATGCAACTACTCAATCCATTTTATACCTGCTGATGATTGCTGAAGCAATCACAACAAATTCAAAATTTACCTAAGGGAAAGAAAAGTACATTTTTTTTTACCTTTTTCTCTGAAATGTATTTTCTTTCACCTTTTTTCAGAGGAAAAGAACTAAAGAAGTCAGCTAATAAGTATAACAGACTTAACAGTGGAACAATAACTTACCTGAAAAAGTCCTCAGGACTGTGGAGCAAATATGAACTTGACAGCTTCATCAGCATCATCGGTTTGCAACAGATGGTCGAGAAGGCTGCAGAGGAGCATTCAGTTGACGATCACGGTCCTCTAGACGTAACAGCTGGGTGGATCTCGGCTGTTGGTTCTTCTTGTGCTTCATTAATTTTCAGATAGTATTTGGGGCACATGTGCCATCTTGTTCGCACTTCAATCTTTTATTATCTCTTGGGCATGATTTAAAGTACCAATCATGTTCTACTAATACCTCATCTACTGTTGCAACACATTTATAGTCTCTATTATGTTGAAATGAAAGAATAGCCATTAAAGTGATACTACATTATTAGTTTTGGCATATATATGAATAGACAACAGTTTGTTGTACATGTACAATTAAAAATACTGATATTACCAGTTGTTGTTCAAGATCTAGACTGAGTAAATACTCCACCTTAACAATATCCATATCAGTGCCATGGGAAGTGGGTGTATTTTCTGATTTCTCTAATTTCACGCTTCAACTTTGCAGAAATTCTTTAAATTTGTTTTTTCAAACAAAAATCCCGTTAGAACAAACATGCAGTAGTCGTGCAGTGATATCTGAATGATATTTGAAATGCAAGGTTTGTACTGAACTGTATTTGTAATATGGTGCTAGCTTGTAATAAAAGATTAGAAGCAAAGAACATTTTCTCAAATTGTGCAATTTCTGGCATTGTGCGGTCCTGATATATACATGTTGCAGTGTACGCCTCAAGGCTCCAAATCCTTCGACCTATAATAGTGTATCTAAAACATTTGCGAGCTCATGTATAATTCTTTGCTAAAATTTGCTAGATGAGCTTGACCACTAACCTGAACATTGTTGGATGCGGAGTGAGCTAAAAGCTACCATATATAGGTGAGACATTATGGTGAGATCTTCTCTCAGCTCCTTCACCCCAGTGCAAAACTGGTACTGGTACAATGGTATTATACAAATAATGGCAAAACAATATTTATCTTAAAGATTAATTTAATTTGCAGAACTGCCTAAATTCAAAGAAACTGGAACTACCTAATAAATCATCAGTTGAGGCATCACTAAGGAGGAAGGGAAAGAATGCGCAGTACTTCTCAATCCTTGCATTAAAATAAAACAAAATAACATTACGTGAATTGAGAACAAATTTCAATTTCATTGAGAGGAGTGAAAGACACTATGAAAATCAATATAACCATGTTAGAAGTCTATCTCAGACTAATGGTAGAGTCGTGATGCTTTCGTGAGCTATTTTTGTGTTGTGATGTTAAAAAGACAAACAACAAAAAACATAAAACTTAGAAATTACATTTTTGAGCTAAAAATATGAGGCATGTGTATCTAATAATATGTCAGATTGAACTACTGAGAGCCTGGAAATAACTTTAGCATAACAAAAACATAAACTTAGAAATTACATTTATGAGCTAAAAATATGAGGCCTGTGTACCTAGTAATTTGTTGGATTGAACTACTTAAAGTTTGTGTATCTAGTAATTCGTGTTTAGACTTGACCTCCAAAATTCATCCACAATTGCACAAAAATCAGAAATCAAACAAACTAACTATCAAGTATTCAGGATAGATTCAAGCCCCTTTTCGATTTATAACTCTAAATTGGGCATAGGAACAATATAATAGATATAATTAAGCATCTAAATCAGATTTGACTACATAAAAATTACATAATATTAGAGATGGATAATCAATTCAGAATATGTTCTAATTTAAATCTTTAAGCCAGTTAATTGAGAGAGACTTCTGGATATTTTGAGCGTTCCAAAATGACTTAATTGAAAGTCATCGATACTACCCAGCTCCTATACTTAAAAATTTCAATTTGCTTCATAAATATGAGAGAAATGATTCCAGTAAACTATTGTCAATTTCTAATAGGATTCTTACCCCAAATTTTCCAGTTCTTGTCAACCTAGAAATTTTAAAGAAAAACCACATAGCAATGAGAGAAATTGCAGATTGCCAGTAGGGATGGATGTTGATTTACTAATACCAAGTGCTATAGACAGCTAGTCAATTTTCATTCTTATATCATTTTTCAGCAGCAAAACACTCATGTGTCATGCACTATAACAAAAGGATTTTGGGTCTGGCCCTTCAACTGAATTAAGAACAAAGTAAGGCGAGGAAAACCATACAAAAAACCCAAATAGAGCGGCATCAATATACATGTTTATCTTAGTAAAAAACAGTAAGAAATCCAATAGGCCCCGGCTAATAGAATTGAATAGCCAAGACAACACCATTATATTAAAGCAGCATCTGTCATTTGGACACGACAATTTACCCCAAATTTTCCAGTTGAGTTCAGACACAAATAGTTACTAATTTTCTCACAAACCTACAAATTAATTTCACAGTATACCAACTTGATTGCTTTGAGAGTACAGTTGGATTGCTTTCCTCCGTTCTAGCTGGAAGAGGAACAAAGAAAACGGAAGGGAGAGGACAGAGAGAGGCGGAGGAAGGGGCTAAGGGTTAGAGGTTAGGCGAAGGGAGAGGAAAGGGATAGGTGGGGGAGAGAAGGTTAGGCAACGGGAGAGAAGGAAGAGGCAGAGTTTTAGGTGAAAAAAAAGGCGGACGGTTTGTGGAGGCGTTAGACGAAGGGAGAGGACAAGCGCAGGAAAAAAAATTAGCTCACAGAGAGAACAGGGAGAGGCGGAGAAGAGAAACAAACAAAGGCGGAGGGAGGGGTTAAAGCAAAATGAACGAAGAAACGAATTGACACGTGAAGAGATTTAGATCCATCAGAGTCTGTTGATTCATCAGTATGTTGGATTTGTATCCAACTGCTAGGAAGGTGTCAGCACTGAAATGAACAGTGCAAAACCCTTCCCAGATATATAAGATAGATTATTTGAATATATTCGTTCAAATTTGATTTACAAAATAATAATATGCAAGTATATTACTTAATTTGAAGTATTTAGTTATTAATACAGTATAAGACCCTCAAACTTCACAACCTCCAAAATATCTTAGTACATTAGACATCATCTAAATCTATCTTAATTTGCAAGTAATTATGATACAAACAAAACACATTTATCTCCACACAAAAAATAGACAATTAAACAACTATCTTACTATATTAATACTTTGTTTGATATAAATTTAAAAGTTTTCATTGTTGTTATAAAAGAGGACGGTTTAAATGTCTCCATTTTTTCGTGCCTCCATCAAGCCTCTATTTTTAAAACATTAATAACTCAAAATTTAAATCATAAATGTCAAAATAAAACCATTAGATGTGATCTATATTATTTTCTCTATGTGCTCATAAAAAATTATCACATTTCGATTTTGTTTTTATGTGACTCAATAAGTTGAAAAATCAACGTCTAGAAATTATCTACATTAGTACATTTTTACAAGCTCTTGATGACAACGAAAACAAAGTTGAAATGTCACAATTTTTTACATGTTTATAGATAAAATAATGTAGATCATATCCAACAGTTTTAGAATTGATTCAATTCGGTTTTGCATCTTGTACTTGTGGTAGATTTAGTTCTGGTTAGATTTGCTCTATCTTAGATTTATATTAAACCTAAGAAATGTTACCAGCTGCTTGATACAGCAAGGAAAAATGGGTTTGCATGCAATTTTTTTTCTTGCCCATTTGACATTGCTCAGATGATAACAAAAGTGTATTCTTGTAATTTTCTTTTTGTGGATTCTAAAATAAAAAAGGTGTTTATCACTTGATATTAATCTCATGATGCAGTAAAATTATGGTGTGTATACAATTTTATTTGCATGTTTTATTTTCTTAGGAGATCAAAAAATTGTTTTTCATGTAGATTTTAAAGAGTTTGCAACTTCTGAATTAGAAATAAATTTTTTGCTAGACGTGTGATATTGATCACATGGTGCAAAATATAAGGGATACCTTGGGTATTAGTTGGGACAAAATAGACGAAATATGATATGGATACTTTTCTTTTATATTAGATAGAATAAAATATGTTATTGACTATTTCAATATCAACTGGACTGTCTAAAATAAGGTCTAACAATTTTTGTCAATTTATTTTTTATTTTTCAGATTTGTCATTCTACCTCCAGCAACAATTGAGAAAGTCGGTGCATATAAAATTTGTCAATCGTTTTTTTTTTTTAATTTTCATATTCTAAATAGAAAAATAATGTAACTCTTTGCTTCGAATTAATCATTCAGTTGAAATAAATTAGATTATATACGTAATTTTATTGAGTCGTTTAATATTGTTCGGAGAATGCAGAAAAATAAAATATAAGTTGCAGATATTTTTGTATTCAAATTGTAATATAGAAAATGTCTATAGTGGTTCATATCAATCCTACGTTATATAACTTCATGTATTAAATCTTATTTGGTTGTCTAATAAAAAAATAAAATAAAAGACATGTATGTCTAAGTGTCCATCTTAAATTTTTAGCAATATCACAAAATTAATCACTCCTTATTGTCCGATTTACTGTCAAGGATTATATTACAACATTACAACATTTGGAATTACATCAAAGCATACAGTAGATATTATCAGTACAGAATCACATACAAATCGACTTTCATCTAATTAGCATTAGCATCTAATCTTATTCTGTATGTATAGCTACCCTTCCTTTCTGAGTTACCCTTTCCTAGCAATCCTTCATCCATGATCAAGCCAAGTTTTTTTTTTTTTTTTTTTTTTTCATATGCATTGATTAAGTTAGATTCGTCACAGTAAGGAGATTATTCATGCGTCATGCCATCATGTCAAGGGAGCGCTGCTCGGAAATATATGCAATTGATATGTCGTTGATATTCGAAGCGTTTAGACATGTCTAAATTATCAAATATTCTAAATATTGAATTTATTATTATTTATTAATTATTTTAATCAAACGACTAAAATTATACGTTTTTATAAATAAATGTTTATTAATATATATTGTATGAAGAGGGTTCCAATGCCTTCATTTTTTGTGCAGAGGAGAAGGAGAGAAAGAACAAATAATTTACTTTACATATCCAAATAGCTCTTGGCATCTCACTTTGGCCATGGCTGGAGAAGGTACAAGTTGGTCTTACTATTTTTAATCTTAGCTAGGCATTACAAGGTGCACATAAGGTGTTTGACAAAATGTGTCTGAAGAAGTTTTGAGGAATTCTTCTGAAATTTTTTTGGATAATATTTATCGTTGGTTTTTATTTCAGTTAATAACTTCCTTGTAAAAAGAATGCATACCAGAGAAGGTACAATTGGGTGAATGTTCTAATAAATAAGTTTATAAGTGATGATTGATGTTAGATTTTGTGTTTTTCTTTCTGAGATTGATGCTACGACTTATCTTGCAAGGTGTGCAAATATCTGTGTTTTGACATAAATTTTTGAAATAAATGCATGAAATATATGAAATACTGATTTAGATGTGTATTATGCTTTGTATTGTAATGTGCACAAAAGGTGTTTGATAAAATGCCTTTTATTTTTATATATCTTACAATCGACAAACCACTCTCTTTTGATTGATCTTATTAGATTTCATATTTAGTTATTCTATTTTTATTATGCCATGTTGAGTCGGTCTCTTCTGTAACTTCCAGGTACCAATGTGCATACATCTGTGTAATACTAGTAAAGCTTAATTTTGTGTTAAGAATTCTATGTACTTGTATAAGGAGCTATGTTTAGGTTTGAGATTAATTTCCAGTGTTGTATAAGGAGCTATGTTTAGGTGTGGAGAAGATTAGTTTTAGCTACCTAAGTTCCCAACTAAAAACTTGTGTTTCTATTGGTACATGAAACCGACAGTACCATTCACCCAAGTTAACTACTTACTTTAAATAGAGTAAATTTTACTGCAAT
The DNA here is from genome assembly GCA_011114355.1 of Carex littledalei. Taxonomy (NCBI): domain Eukaryota; kingdom Viridiplantae; phylum Streptophyta; class Magnoliopsida; order Poales; family Cyperaceae; genus Carex; species Carex littledalei. The sequence goes on along the minus strand of CM022092.1, from coordinate 6,428,977 downwards.
TATGATAAACATGAAAATATAATCTTCTATAGTTATTGGATAACAAACTTTTCTTTTGATATGCAGGAAATGAAAATGAGGCCAACAATAAGGCAGCTTGGAATGAGTTGCAAAAGGCATTTCTAGTGGAATTGCTTGTTGATTTAATTAATACTTATTGTATTGATACAATCATCAAATTTAGAAAGAAAATATGATTTTCCACAACTATTCCCACGGTACAACCGAACACTCATTCAGTATATTCTCATAATTATTCCCGTGCGTATTTATGAGTATGAGTTCCTGCAAATAAAAAAGTGGATTTCCGAACCCGTCAAATCTCATCCCGCACAATCCCGCGACAAACGAACAGGCCCTTAATGCAGAGGATACGTGTTCGTACCAACATTAGATCATGTAATGTAAAATAAGAAAACATCACATCATCAATGTACAAATCGAAGAGTACTTGACAGAGCCAAATACCAAGTTCCGATTCTCTTAAACAAATTCATACCAGTAAAAAAATAAAATAAAATGTCTGATACCATTTAAAAAATTGCCGACTGACGAGCTGCAGTTGGGCCGAGATATTTTGGCGCGGATAAACTGACGAGATAATTTCTGTATGGGTATGTACAATGCTACAATCTCCTCATCTTCTATAACGAGAAATGAGCAGTGAACACCTTATCCTGCAACGCAAAACACTTCCTCCTGCCTTTTCTCTCTAGAGTAGAAAAAAGATTTCCAGTCCAAGGAAAAGAAAGACTGCCAATCTTTGTTCTTTCTTAATGGCTTCATCTCCAGCGCCAAGTGCATTCTCAATGCCTCCGCAGCTCCCCTTTGCTCCAAAGCAGCCCCCTTCGAAGCCCATCTACAAGGACCTCCATTTCAACCACGACCTCGCCGCCACTAGAAAACTCCAGGTCCGACTGGACCTCTCCCTTCCATCTAATTTTTTGTAATTGAGTTTACTCTGGGCTGAATGGACTTGGTGCAGGTTGGAGTGGACCTGGTAGCACGGCTAGTTGGGGTTACGCTGGGGCCCAGGGGCAGAAATGTGGTCTTGCAAAACCCTTATGGACCTCCTAAGATTGTGAAAGATGGTGAAACTGTGCTGAGAGAGGTAATACCTTTATGTTTTTTAGCCATTATGTTTTAATCCCATATTATCAGTATACTTATTTGGAACTTATTTACAAGGGGATACGGTAGTTGTCTCTAATGGTTATATCTCTCTTTTTTTTTTTTTTTTTTTTTTTTTGCTCATTTCAATTCATGTAAGATTGAATTGGCTGATCCAATGGAGAATCTAGGTGTCAAATTGGTGAGACAAGCTGGTGCAAAGACAAATAGTATTGCTGGTGATGGCTGCACCACCTCTATCATTCTAGCTCAGGGTTTAATTGCAGAGGGAGTGAAGGTACTGTTCTTATCCATTTTGCGGTTAGGTCATTTTTATGCATGTCCCTCTTATGTATCAAAATATATTGTATGCCCCTGAAAAAAAATGGGAAATATCATCCCTGCTACCGCAGGATATAGGTTGTACCAGTTAAGCCAGCCCTTACTAAACATCAACACCATTAATTACAACAACAACAAATAAAAAGCCCAAGCTCCTGCACATCATCTTTTCGTCAAGGGGTGACTGTATAAAAACCACCAAACACTATCAGCTTTGCTTTTTAAGCAACTAGTTGGTTAACAAGTGCTTGTTGATTTCCTCATCACTGATCTTCAAGAATTAGGTACTGGCTGCAGGAATGAATCCAGTTCAAATTGCACGGGGTATTGGGAAGACTGCAGATGCTCTGGTCTCTGAACTCAGATTTATGTCCAGAGAGGTTTTAACAGCTTCTTTCTATTTCTTTTGTTAAATCATAATTTATTCATGGTATTTTTGGTTATTTTTTTGTTGCTACTTTGTCTTTGAAGTTGCAAGGCATGTGCGGACTCTCATAAAATCCTGCAATTGTCCGAGCCTTGTCTACAAGCAAATACATAGAAACTGTTATTGAACCTGGCTGCTTTGGTGCCTAATTGACGACTGCTTTTTGTGTGTCAGATTTTAGACCATGAAATTGAGTTCATTGCTACTGTCAGTGCGGGAAACGATGAAAAGGTAGGGAACATGATTGCTGAAGCTCTCAGTAGAGTTGGTAGAAATGGATTCATTCGTATTGAAAATGGGAGGTCAACAGAAAATAATCTGGAGATAGCCGAAGGAATGCAATTCGACCGTGGCTATCTCTCTCCATATTTTGTCACAGATCACACAAACATGCAAGTTGAGTTTACGGACTGCAAGGTCAGTGCTTTATGATTTTGTAACATTCTTCGGGCTTCTGTGCATTTACCAACTCTCTTTTACATTAAACCTTCAATTTTGGTATTTAGACATTTCAAACTACATGATTTGTTTCGATGCTATTAACATGGAAGTTGGTTTTGAGCTATTGATTTTGATCTTACATATACTTCATAACGAAAGAACATTTTGTTTATACATCTGTTGGTTAGTCTATGTTGAGTTTTAAAATTATTAAATATACTAGTCTTTTCTTTTGTTTTCCTTTTGCAGATATTATTGGTGGATAAGAAGATCAATGATGTAAAAGAGATGTTTAAAATTAATAAAATATTAGATGCGGCCGTTAAAGAAAAGTTTCCCCTCCTAATAATAGCTGAGGATGTAGAATCAGAAGCCTTGGGTCTTCTAATTAAGAACAAATTAAAGGGTACTATTAAAATAGCTGTCATCAAAGCCCCTGCATTTGGTGCTCGTAAGAGTGACTACTTAGATGATCTTGCAATCTTGACTGGAGGTACAGAGATTAAATCTTCTCTTTTGATTTTCAGATAGTCCTGAAATATACCTATAACTAAATGACCACTAATGTGTGGTAGAATTTTGAGGTTGAACTGACAGGCTTTTCCCTGGTTCAATAATGCTACTATGATGTAATATTTAGAATTTCACTTGGTGCCTGCTAATATTGATCCAATCAATCCATTCTCTTCCCATTGAGTTTTCTGATTTATCTCAAACCATAACCATAATTATGTGCATGAAAAAGAAGAGTTAAAAACAATAACAAATTGATTCAAAGATAATCAAAGGGACAAGTTGTAAAAATTATTCTGTGAGAGAGGAGACAGGTAAGAATAGCATCTTATAGTAGTACTTGTTAGTTCATGAACTTGTGTCTTGACAAATGCCAAAGATTGTGACTGTTAAGTACGAGTTAGTTTCTTTACAATGCTCTGCTTTACTTTGCTGCCTTATTCTGACAAAACTTCTGTTTTAAAGGTAGAGTAGTGAGGGACGAAATGGGGTTGACTCTTGAGAGGGCCAGAAGAGAGCACTTAGGTTCTGCTATTAAGGTTGTCATTACAAAGGATTCAACCATAATTGTTACTGATGGAAGCACACAAAACGCAGCTAAAGAAAGGATTGCTTTGTTAAAGCGTCTAGTTGAGGTACGGTATTGTATTATGTGTAAGATAAAAAGAATACTCTTATCTGTGATGTCTAGATCATATCAGTTAAATGAAAATATCTAAATTGTAACATCCTGTTGTTCAGAACTCAAATGAGAAGTTTCAAAAGAAAATATTGAATGAGAGAATTGCAAGGCTAAGTGATGGAATTGCAATTATCCAGGTAAGATCCAAGACTTGGTAAAATTTTGTTTGATTAACTCTAACTAGACCTTAAAAGAAAACTCTAATTAGACCTGTCTATTTAAGTATTTCTGAAATGTTGTTTATTTTTTTTTTTTTTTGATTAAAAGGCCGAAGCCCATTTCATTGAAGAAATTTAAGTTACAACCGGCAGCATGTTGTTTGTTTTACCTAGATAGCACCAAAATACCCACCCTAAAACAAAATGTCTCAACTATTTGAAAACACAAAGCAACAAACAAGTTTATACGATAAAGGAAAGTAAGCCACTCAACGGGGCTGTGAACAAGATAGTGAACTACAAAATTGGGCTGCCAAGTCCAAAGTCTTCTACTTAGATTCTTCATGGATCCGCATCTAGTCCCGGAGCGCCAACACAGAGGAGGTGGCCACGTCATCGTCACCATCATCCGGATGCCAAGAGGAGAGAGGGAGTATGTCTGTATCCACTGGTAGCCACGAAGTGGTAGAAGCAGAAACGTGATGTGTGACCCGACCTGTCCAATAATGCACAAGTGAGATGATAAGTAAAACAATTTGTCTCACCGTTTTTCTCTTACCATTGTCAAAACACAATTCATTTCGATGTTTCCACAATGTCCAGCAAACTGCACTAAAAACCAATAAAAAGGCTGATCGATGAGTATTAGGTAATTGATTAGCAAACTGAATAATATGTGCAAATTTCGACCATTGAATGCTAACAATTTGACAAGAACCCATATAGAACCAAATCTGTTTTGTAAATGAGCAGTTCACAAATAAATGGTCGACAGTTTCTGGTTGTTGACAAAACTGACAAGTATTATTTCCTCGCCACCCTTTTTTACGTAAGTTGTCAGTTGTTAATATTATATTTTTATGAGAAAGCCACATAAAGATGCGAATTTTAATGGGAATAGGGACCTTCCACCATAACATTGGGTTCCTAGGTTGAGTGCCTCGGAAATTTAGAAGTTTATATAAGGACCTAACCGAAAACTTTCCATTGGATTCCCATCTCCAACTAAGTTTATCCTCTAGATGAGTATATGAGAAGTGACTAATGATATCTAAAATCTCTAACCATTCTGTAAATTGGACAGCATCTAATGTTCGACGAAAAGTAAAGGCATTGCCTTGCGAATTGATAACAGTTTGTAATAAAATGTCAGTGTTGGAGCAGATATTATATAAGTAAGGGTAACGAGATGCCATGGAACAATTCTGATACCAAATGTCAGTCCAAAAACGAACGGAAGTAGTGTAACCCGGTTCATACGAAACACTAATAATCCCTAAAGGTTGGAGAGCTGAAATAATCGACCAAAAGGTAGATTTTGGTTCACTATGAAATGTGTATTTGTACAAGATCAGATTTTTCCAAGCACTATTGTAGGAGGGATCCTTAAATTTCCACCACCATTTCATAAGTAAAGCGACATTCATTTGTTTGAGATCTAAAATACCTAATCCTCCAAACTCTTTGGCAAAACAAGCTCTTTGCCAATTGATCAAATGATATCTCTTCTTACCGGTATTAGTACCCTGCCATAGAAATCTACGTCTAATTTGATCTATTTTGTTTATCACAGAATCTGGAATTTTATAAACTGATAAGAAGTATAAGGGTACCGAGGACAAAACTGAGTTCAATAAAGTTAAACGGCCTCCTATCGACAACAAACTACCTTTCCAAGATTGAAGTTTCTTTTCTATCTTATCAATAAGAAAAGTCCAGTCAAGAGATGATAATTTCTGGATATGTAGTGGTAAACCTAAGTAATGCATTGGGAATGAAGATGGGTTACACCTAAAATGGTGAGCAAATCGAGAAACATCAGTAACATTGATAGGGTACATCGAAGTTTTGAAATAATTAACTTTTATGCCAGATATGGCTTCAAAAGCAATTAGCGCCCACCAAGCATTCTCAATATTAGTTTCATCAGCTTTTAAAAATATAATGGTATCATCTGCATAATGACAATTGGTATGAGAATGATTATCTAAAATTGGAGGTCCTAACCCAACTAAGGAATTTGCATTTCTACCTTTAAGAAAAATTTTACTAAGGGTATCTGCTGCAAGGATGTACAAATAAGGAGATAATGGATCGCCTTGTCGTACCCCTCGCTTGCAAAAAAAATAATTAGTGAGGTCACCATTGATGTTTATGCATGATTGTGAACTAATCAGCCATTCTGTTATCCATCTAATCCATTTGTCTCCAAATCCTCTACTATGTAAAATATCTAGAAGGTATTGCCAATTAATTTTATCGTATGCTTTTTCAAAATCTACCTTAACAATTACTCCTGCCTCGTTTGCCTACAAACTATAGAAATGTTGTTTATTCAAATACTAGGTTGGTGCACAAACGGTAGTGGAACTCAAAGATAAGAAATTGAGGATTGAAGATGCTTTGAATGCTACCAAGGTAGAATTGAAGTTGTTTTTACACATGTAATTAATACCACCTTTAACATAGGCTATATAATTTGTAGGCAGCTATCGAGGAAGGTGTTGTTGTGGGGGGTGGATGTAGCTTATTGAGATTATCTTTGAAAGTGGATGAGATTAAAGCAACATTGGACAATGAAGAACAAAAGGTACAAATGTAAAAAAAATTCATAATTTAAAACTAAAAAAAGTTCATGTAATATGTGGTTTAGAAGCCTCCAGAATTTTGCTTTTTATGTGATATTTTCTAATTTAGATTTAGCAGACCATCTCTTTTTCTTAAATTACTTGCCATTTACATTTTTTTTCTCCCTTGATATGGTTCTCTCATTATCAACAGACATCAAAACTTGGGATAAATTGTCTAAATTTTTAAATTTAGTTTAGTTTGCTTTTAATGAGAGTATGTAATGTGGCATGATATATGATCTAATGATCGGTATATATTATGCAGATAGGTGCTGATATTTTCAAACGGGCTTTAAGATACCCGTCAAAATTAATTGCACAAAATGCTGGCAAGAATGGTACCTTTGTAGTGGACAAGGTTTGTTCTCTCACATTTAACCGATTTCCTTTTTTCAGTTCAATTACACAAGTTGTTAAATTTTCATAATATTACTGCATTCTGTAGATTTTGGCAAACAGTAATTTGAATTATGGATATAATGCCGCTAGCAATTGTTACGAAGACTTGATTGCTGCTGGAATATTAGACCCAACAAAGGTAAGCTACCTACTATTGTTGTATTTATTTGTAATTAACCTTTTCAATTTCTTTTTCATGAGGATTCCATAGTTTCCTAGTGATTGCTTTGCATTAGTTTGAGACGATTTGCTTCTGATTTGACTGCATGTTGCCCGGAAGGGGACATGCTGAGTTGTGCTTTGACTCAACATCTGACAAACTTCAATGTGTATGACTTGATGAACAATGAATCTATCAAATAACTCTAAATTTGTCCCACCCAACAACCCCCAAAAAAGTAGAAGAAAAGAAAGAAAAAAATAATGAATGAATAGGAAAAAAATGGCTGAATTTTAGTGGCAATGTATTCAAAATGGAGCAGGTAGTAAGATGTTGCATACTGCATGCATCAGCTGTGGCGAAGACATTTCTGACCTCTGATCTGGCAGTAGTTGAGAAGAAAACTGAGCCAGTTCAGTTACCCCGGTTTCTTGCTAACCCTAAAACAATGATGCCTAAAATGATGATGCCACCTTCAGGTTCAATTTTCTTTTGATGGTGTTATAATATGCCTAAATTGTTTGTTATGTCTGTTCATATTTTCTCATATTGTCAACTCCCTCAGGTTTGGCCTTGTGATCAATCGATTGATGTGTAAATTAATATGCAATGGAGCAGCTCGACTCAACAAATATGAACAGAAGTTGGGAGAACAAGTGTTAAACAACATATTGAGAAGGGGCATATTAAGTGGATGAGATAAGTATCAAGCAAGAGGAAATTTTTCTTGGCTAACTGACTTTTAGTTAAGTGAAATAAGATGTTTCTTTTGAATATCGTGCCAATTCTGTCTCCCTTATGTTGTACAGTTACAGTATTTATGGAACGTTCTCAGTTACATTTTTTTTTATTATAAAAAAAAAAATAGGAACAGCTACCTGTTTCATTAAAGAAACAATCCACATACAATTTCTCTGTTTCAGTTTTAAAATCTTTTTTTTTTCCGTTCCATGCCTGTAAATTTTACAGTGGTAAGTGAATAAATGGTATTTATTCCAATCCCCTTTTAATGGGATGAGGATTGCAAGGAAGATAAATGGATGAAGAAATGCATGTAAAATACACCTAGGTTGGTGTTGAATTATCTAAAATAAAATTTACAGATGATTGGTTATGTGATAGTATTCAGATAAAAGATTTTATTTCATTTTCATATGAAACCTTAGTAAACATCTAAAAATAGAGAAAAAAAAATTAACAGTTTTTGCAAAGGAAACAAAAGTACCTTTTTGGGTCTGAAAACAACCTTACTTTTTTAGACTCATTTGTTAAGAACTCTCAATAAAATGGGAGAAGTGAATTTTTTTTTTTTTGTACTTCTCAAAGTTTATAAAAAAAAAAAAAGGATCATCCAAATGTATATAAAAAATAAACCGACTGAAAAATGAAAAAGAATCTGAACAAGGAAATTATTAACGAATACGTTATTGGCATCCCATCCATAAATTGAACAAACAAGTCGTTGATAGAAAATAAACAGTGAGAAATTTCTCTTTTCTGATAGAACAATCAAAATGCAAAATTTTGTTTTTTAACTTATCCAAAAGACCACCAGTTGGTTCCTGATCTTGTCTTGGTTTTCTTGGGTGAAGTTCAGGACTAATTTAACTTGTGAACTCTTAGGTCGGGGATATATGTACATTTAAAATTTCAAAATCGGATTGATCGTTGACGTGCAGAGCAAAAAAAAATTTCAGTGTTTTCATTCGTTTTCTTATTAATATTTGCAGAGTGTTTACAAAGTTAGTGTGAGTGTTTAGAAAGAAATCACATTGAAAATACAAACTGGGCCTGGATTGGCGTGAAATTGAAATCCCAGCCCTCATTACATACTAAGCCCAACCCACGAGTTCTCCCAACTTGAGCACGAAAACCGGAAATGGAGCCTTCGAAAATCTAATCCATAATCAGAATAGGATAAATCTCATCTGCCGACAGCAGAGAGAGAGAGCCGAATGGCGTCGTGGCTAGCCAACATACTTCTCTAGCGGTGCGCAGTGCGCCCCCTGGCAATTGCTGCTGCTCCAATCAATCAAATGCTTCCCCATTTCTCTCAGACCGTTATAAACGAAACTATTCCGATAAATCCAACCCAGCCTCTTTCTGCTCCATCCTCTTTTAATGAGGAACAAGTACCGAGAGAGAGAGAGCAAGAGGGGCCTAAATGATGATCCTACATCTGGTGCAAGTGATGCTGGATCTGACGATCGCTGGCATCTCTCTCATGGTCGTCTTTGGTTTCTTCGCCTTCATCGCTGCAATTCTCTGCACAACCGCTTTCATGCACCACTCCAAATCCTAGGTATGGTGATTTTAAAATCGCACGGTCGTCACTAAAATATCTTGTAATTGCAAGCTCGTTGTTTATGATTCTGGAATAGTCAGTACTGCGGGAGAATTATGAATTGTTGGATCTCAATAGATTGATCATGTAGGGCCCTTTGCTAATGCATGAAAAGGGAAATTGGTAAATTAAGTTGCATTCTATCGAGCACCTGGTGTGCACACATGCTTATATTTTGACAGGTGCTGGCTCTCATTTGAAACATACCAGGGCCCAGGAGATTTTTTTTGTTTTTGGATTAGTTGCTTTCTATTTACATTTTTGCTTCTGCATTTTAATTTATTTTTTTTTAGTCCCAAGAAGTATATAAATTGTGTATTTAGTGATTAAATTTCTGAAACTGTCAGGCCTGATTGATAAACTGAATTGGAAAATCATTGGATTAGAAAGCTTAGTTTGATCTTAGGTTTCAATTGTGATATCAATGTATAGCATGGTACCTTTTTACTTGGCTTAATTTAATCATTGTCAATATACATGTTATTCCAATACCAGTGTCATACCAGGCAGTACCAAGCTCGTGCATTAATAATTGAGGTTATCAGATCCTTGAAATTCAAGCTCTGGCAGCATGCATCTATAGATGCACAAAATAAGCAACAAACTGCAAATAAATACCTGTTAAGTATAGCCGTGGCATTTTGCACTGGCTTATTGTAATCATGCCATAAATGGATTGTTAAATGCACAAGCTGAAGTTCTTTATGTTAACCACCAAAGCCTTTTAACCAAATCATCATTGACTTGCTATTGTTGATCTGAACGTCTTTCCAGAAGCAAAGCCTAATTCTGGATCCCTTCACATTTTTGGCATTGCAGGATTGGTAGTTCTGATGCATGGGTCTGCATGAAGTTGTGAAGTTTTGTTTGTTGAAATTAAGTTAGGACTGCTGTAATTTGTCTTGCTCAGAGATGAGTTGCTTGTAATGAAAACTGTAATAATTTAATTGTAGCTGTTTCCTTTGACGATTAAATCAGTTAATAGAATAAGCCCCTCAAATTTGTTTCAAATTTCAAATGTACATAGCTAGAACTCTGGAACTGGTGCGTTTTTGCAGAGAGCATTGATAAAACTAGTGTGTATTTGCAGAGAGCAACAATTTATCATTGCATTGTATAGCACCAGTTCTGCTCACTTATTTAATTTTAGTATATCAAGGTCTGAGAAACGGAATATTCTGATGAGCTGCTAAATATTGGCATAACTTGAGCTACTGCTATTTTGAAAAACCCAGGACAGTTTTTACATGAAAGTATTGGAAGTGTGACTTGGCTGAATTCCAATTTCATCAAAATGATAAATTTTATTTCAAAACTGTACTTTCAGTTTTTCTAATTAAAATCAGGCAGAGCAGCTCTGGGGCGCCTCCGATGGGCATTGGACCCAAATCGGTCCGATGCCCACTTGGAACCTTCTGATTTGCATTATTTTTTGTGGATCAAGCGCACACGAATCAAGAAACGAATTGGACAGTTCCGATCGGGTATTAGACCGATTTGGATCTGATGCTCACTTCCCTCACCTATACTATGCTTGCTTTAATCTGGAATGATAAAGGAATATTTGAGTTTGTACTTCCTGAATCACATTTCATCAAAACCTCTTTCTGACTTAAATGTTGCCCAATAGTAACTTATAATGAAATTATGTTAATGATGCTCTGAATTCAACTTATATGATACAATGATAAATCAACTATTCTCAATATTAGTCAAGTTTGACAAAAGGATGGACTAACTTCATATTTCCTCTTTTGTATTTCTTGGTTTGCGTGGGCCCACGTACACATAAGAACGAAACAACAAATTAGATGCACGGAGCTGGTGTTATGTTGTTTTCTTAGTAGCTAACTAGACCTAATGTTACTAATAATGCCATAATTTACAATATGATTATGATGCAATTGTTAGGTATAACAGATAGGTATTAAACTGCCCACATGCTCGCACTAAACTTGGTGTAGGTGAGCTCATATGCACGGGCTCATCGCCTTTTGGGGAGTTCATGCTCTAGTTGTACAATTTAATGCATGCACTTATTAACTAGATTGGAAGGACATACTGTCTTTCTAATGATAAAAAAAAAAATTATGTGATGACAAAAGACTAGTTTTCCAAACGTCAATTGTTATGAATCAACAGAAAGCAACAAAATAATGGATCAGGGTTTTGCTTATGTAAAGATCGCTTGCCTTGCTAAGCTCTAGTTTGTTAAGTCATTGAATGCTAGCTAGATTTTTTTTTAATCAAAATATTCTAAAAAAGATTGAACTCAAAATTTTACTTAATTGAAAGCTAGGAAATTGTATATTTTGTTCTTACAAATATATTTTAATTTGCTAAAAGATCATATAATTTAAGTGAAATTGAACTTTATAGTAGAACTATAATGTTCTTAAGAGCTTAATCCCAAAATCTATCGGATTGTATTCAAATGACGAATCCAATCATTGAAATTAATCTACTTCATGAGTGATGCATTTATATGTATATATAATTTATAAAATTTGAATTAATTTAGCATAAATGTCAAGTGGTAAAAAAAAGGACTATAAGTTAATTTTAATGCAATTTTTTTTTTATCATTTTTTAATAAATTTATAAATTTTACAGATGTTTACATCACTTGTGAAATAAATCAATTTCAATAGTTTGGATTCATGGTTTGAAGTCAGTTCAATAGGTTTTTTTTTTTTTGAAGATTTTAAAAACATCTTAGTCTACTCTTAAAACTTTATATCAAATAAATTAGGTTTTACTTAAATTTCGGAGCTTATAGGACAAGCAGAGTCATTTTCATAATAATGAAATGTTATACTAAATTCAATGAGCTGCTTGTGCACCTCATTAAATGACACTCCTGGTACAAGAGGTCATGTTCCAGTTTTGAAGAGCTATTGTATCTTTATTCCTGCTCATGCCAACCGAGAATAGACTGGCAATGTTGCAAAGTTTTGCCCAATTGAGAGTTAAACCTCTTTCAATCTTAGTACTCAAGTTTTTCTTCTTTCATTAATTAAGAAACTGCTTCTGTTTAATTAATTCTTTCAGTTTTGTACTCATCTGTGGGTCAGTTGAGATGCAACTTCTTTATTCTTTTCTAGGTTGTAAAGTTTTGAGGTTGAGCTGGATAGTTAATATAATAGATAATGCAATTTCCAAGAAAATATTCGAAAATATATAGAAGCTGGGGCGGCCATCAGGCCATGTTAAATACAAATTCAATAGATCTTATAAAAATTATATAGTGAAGATTCCATAGAAAAACCTATTTAAGTCAAGAGGCTAGCTAGCTTAGTAGCATCTAGTAAATTTAACTAAAGATCACCAACTGAATTAATGAAAATGAAGTGTCAATTTGATGTATATATATAAAATTTCCTTTTCTACAAGACATCCGTCAAAGATTAGATGCCAGTTGAAGTTTGACATATATAGAAAGAGAGAGAGAAGCAGTTGTGGGTTAATTAGCACGGTTAAGCCTGTGAAAATTTATATGCTTGTGCATCCAATTTTTTCTCAATATTCTAATCATTTGGAAATTTTACTGTTTTCGCAATAGTTGGGAATAGTTCCTGATCTAGTTTATCATAGTTATAAAAAGCTCTATCTGATTTCATATATAGTTCTCGACTGCCAAAGAATCAAAACATGAAGGAAATCATATATAAAAGAATATCTTCTTAGTAAATCATTTTTGACAGAGTGAAATATACAAGTATAGAGCCAACATTGATTATTTATATGCTATACAGAGCTAATACACTCCCATATTGAGAAATTTAAATATGGACTAAAAGATATACGCATCAAAAGAATTTATTATTTAGCAATTTAAAATATCCTTTAACATAGCCAAAATAGTATTTGGAGAGCTTAATTAGCCAAATCATCTACCACACTTGATGTTAGCTTTCTTATTCTTAGAACCGCCTTTGCTAGAAGAACCATCTTTCTTGAACAAACCCCTGAACCATTTCTTTTCTGTGCTTTTCTCAGTACTCTTTTCCACTTTTCCCTTCTGATTGTCGTAGGTTTTACCATGATCAACATCATCTTCATCGCCACCATCATCATAATAGTTGTCATGATAATGCCTCGTCTTATCTGTGTGAATGTTTCCGGTAGATGCATCAGAGGCCAATGAACTCTTGCTGTCTGTATCACCGTCATCATGCATGGAAGATACCAAGTACGTCGTCCAACCAGACTCGGTACGGGTTCGGCTACGCCCATCCCCGTCAGTGATGTCAGATAACTCCTCTGGAGTCTCCATTTGTAAAGAAAAATGGAGAGATCGATGCTAATTAGCCTTTCTACCAGCACAGACGTACTCATGCAGTGCAATCTAACTCTATAATGGAGATAGAGAAACAAGAGAGCAAGAGCATTAAACGAAGTATGATATAGCAACGAGCAGCTGAGAGAAGAAGAGCAGTTTGGCTTTTGAACGGTCTGACAACCCATTTCTTTTGAGGAATGAAAGAGGTGCAGAGATCATTTGGGGTGAAGTGTCACAGTCGATCTTTCTTTAAAATCTCTCTTTAAATAGGAAAGGTTAATGTATCAGTCATCTCAGCTGTCTCTCACACCTCTTCCAGCCCATTTTAGTTCTGGGTCTTGTCATAGGCACTGCGTACAGGTGGTCATACTGCCAAACAGTTGTACATTAACTTTTAATATTTTTTTTTTCCCCTTAATTTCGACACTGGACTGTTACACTAACTAGGTAAATGAACGTGCATACGTTTTAAATAGAAAAAGGGCATGACCCTTCTCTCGGTTGCATTATTATTATCTTAATTACAATAAGTACAAAACAAAACGAAAATTTATAGGATTTAATTATTTATAATATTATTGGACTGATTGATACAGGATATGGGTTAAGTCTTGCAATACCAATAAGTAATCAATAATGACAATAATAAATATGATCAGATCATCTCGTCTTAATGATATATTAATATCATTTAGGATCATCAATATCAAATATTAGAAAAAGAAAATTTAACACCTTCCTTCAAAGGCATTAGATTTGCCAGTCGAATAATATTATACCCAGACTTATGTGAAAGGGGATGATCAGTTGGAAAAAACATAATTAATATTGGGGGAAATTAATTTGGGAACATCTCAATTTATCCATATGCTGTTGATCTACACCCAAACTGATTTTCGAAGAGAGTCATAAGCAAGAATTCCATATAGTATCTACTTCTGAATTTTCCATATATATATCTACTTCTGAAACATGAAATCTTATTTTCCGTATCTGTATAAATCATATCCATATTCGTATTCATATCTCCATTCCATTATTAAGCACGTTGATGTCCTGATCCGCCAACGGCTACGATTGAAAGATGAAATTTCGAATTTAATATCAGCCCTCCAATCACATAATCTGTCTTCTTTTGATTAAATGCATCTCTTTTATGTGTAGAAGTCTCAAATTAGTTAGAGATATACTTGCCACACATATTGTCACAAGTAATGCCAAGAATTGAGCAAATGGAATTAGCATTAAATTTTTGTTACCATATCTCTCTCCAGCTTTGATTGGTGCATAAAAAGATTAATTTCCGATTTTGATAGCATATCTCATTTCCGAATTGCCTACCTCTTATTCATTTTTGGAAGAGAACAAAAAAGACATATTATTGTTTATTCCCTAGCAGCTTTCCACATTTAATTTAATTGAATTACAACACAAAAATTGTGTATGCACTGACATGCAAAGAATGTTGTTGTATTAAAACAGTCATTTGTTGTTGTTTTTTTATTATTATTTATTATTTGCATCTCTATTCAATCTTAATGTTAAATCTTATAATATATGTTCCGTTGCAACGCACGGGTACGATACTAGTTTATAGATTATCCATATCTAAATCCACAAAACTTTGAATACAAATACAAAAACGGACGAATAATGTCCAATCCGTTTGCACCCCTACCTGTGGAATTCTAAATTGTATGGTAATCAGCTCTGAATCCGATTGTTTTACTTCTACCTTTCAACTAGGGGTGCAAACGGATTGGATATTATCCGTCTATATCCGAAAATTATATACGGATATTCAATATCTGAATATCCGTGCGGATACGTACACGGATATAGTTTTAAATTTTAATTATCTGTTATATTATATAGTTTAATATATATTATGAAAAAAATTATTATTCACTGTTATACAAAAACAAATATCCAATACGTCTAATTTTCGATCCGTATCTGTATCGTATCTGAAAATTAAAAGCGGATACGGATATGGTTTTTACTCTGTATTTGATCCGTTTGCATCCCTACTTTCAACGTATGACAATGGACGCAAAAGTCCCTGTTCTGGGCCATAAGTAGGCGTGCAAACGGATCAGATACGGATTGGATAGTGATAAAACCATATCTGTATCCGTTTTTATTTCTCTGATATGGATACGGATCGGATATTAGACGGATATGTATGGATACTGATCGGATATCGGATATCCGTAGATATATACATAAATATTTTTATAATATATATTAAACTATATGGTATATATCTACTATTTGGATACGGATAATTAAAATTTAAAACCATGTCCGTATCCGTATCCGTATCAGCACGGATATTTGAATATCAGATATCTGTACCAAATTTTCGGATACGAATTCGAATACGATCCGATTCGTTTGCACCCCTAGCCATAAGCTATATGATCAGGCCCAAGACCTATCCAAAATTAGTCCATATCGTCTCAAGTAATATTTAGAAATGGGTTGCATCTCTGCCCTCCATTATAATCCACGGTTGAGATTCCATTTCAGATATCTAAAGTGCTGCCCGACGTAACTTTAGGCACCGCCGGGCTAATTGACTCTCTTGCACATGTTGTTCGTCGTATTTACACCCCAACTCATCTTTCCTGTCATAACTCATGAGTCCTCTTTCATTTCTCCCCTTTAAAAAAAAGGGGGATTTCATGTATACCCTCAAAAACATCAAAATTACATGTTTCTCTCTCTAAACTTCCCAAACTCACAAATTTATCCATTTTATTATCTTTTATATTAAAACTCATTTTAAATTTATAAATATTCATTTTACGCATAAAAAATTATAGCTTGTTTAAGAAAAATGTCGGTCTTTTATATGATCGGTTTTCGAGGACAAAATGAATATTTTATAAAGGATAAAGGGTATAATAGGTATCCGGTGTTCGAGGGCAAAATATATATTTATAATAAAAGTAAAAAGTATAATGGATATCTTATAAGATCGATATTTTTCTTAAGCATACTACAATTCTTTTTGCTTTTTATAAAGAGTAAAATGAATATTTTATAAATTTAAAATGAGTTTTAATATAAAAGACAATAAAATGGATAAATTTGTGAGTTTTGCAAGTTTAGAGGGGGGAATATGTAATTT
Organism: Carex littledalei; assembly: GCA_011114355.1. Lineage (NCBI taxonomy): Eukaryota > Viridiplantae > Streptophyta > Magnoliopsida > Poales > Cyperaceae > Carex > Carex littledalei. Next base: position 6,412,353 of record CM022092.1, on the reverse strand, counting down.
TAAAGTTTCTGAGGGGTATACGTGAAATTTTCCCTAAAAGGATAGTGGATTTCACAATAATTATTCTACATATTTGTGATCCTATCAATTCGAGTTGAGAGATTTATTAAAAAAGTTGGTCCAATAAATATAAGGGTTTTTACTTGATGTCTTGTGTTTCGTCAACTTATTACTATGCAGGATATAATGATGCCTACGGGCTTCAAATAAAAAAAAGGGTAAATTTTGCTGGAGGTCACTAAACTTTGTCATTTGTCACGAATTGATCACTCAAATTTGATTTGTCTCTTTTTAGTCACTCAACTTTGTCATTTGTCCCAATCAAGTCACTCTATACTTTTCCGTCCAAAATGCTAACGGAATATGCTTATTCCGTTAGTATTTTGGACAGAATATGCTCATTCCATTAGTATTTTGGACGGAATGAGTATATTCCGTTAATTTTTTGGATGGAATGGGAATATTCCGCTAAGATCTAGGACGGAAAAATATAGAGTGACTTGATTGGGACAAATGACAAAGTAATGTGACTAGAAATGGACAAATCAAACTTGAGTGACCAATTCGTGACAAATGACAAAGTTTAGTGACCTCCAGCGAAATTTACCCTAAAAAAAGATATAATTACGAACCCACTTTAAATTTTAACTATATTTAACGGTAGGTTGTTATATGATAGTTTAATTGGTTTAAACGTATTTCAAATAAATTATGTGTTTTCAGAGAATTTTTATTTTATGAGGTTTATAAACGATTAAATGCTTTAATGACAAGTTTAATTGCATTTTTTTAATTAGGCCTCGAAATGGCCTAGTGAATCAATTTAAGAGATAAATATGATAAAAAAAATGAAAGTTAGTGGCAAAATATGATAAATGATGATGTTTTTTTAGAGAACTTTAACACTATGAGGTTTATAAAGCGATTAAAAGTTTTAATGACCAGCTTAATTGCATTTTTTTTAAAACTACGTCTTGAAATATGTGATTTTTTTTGATAAATCGCAATTATATGGACCTACCGAATAAATTTAAGAGATAAATACATGAGAGGGCTCAAATGCCCCATTGCTTCATGGTCCAATCGTATTCCAACATCTTTATCTTCGATATCAAAGTTCAAACAAAAGATCTGAACCGCTTAATATGACATCCACATTAAAATATGCTTAGAGATCAAATTTTATATTTTTTGAAAATTTTTACTATTTTTTAAGATATGTACAAAATCAATATTTTTCATGAAATTGTGGACCATCTAAAAACAGTGATTATATCTAACATGTGGTCATACGTCATAACAGAAAATTGTGGGCAAAATTTCATGTTATGACGTATGACCAAAACTTATTTTCATGGCGAAGAACAATCACGTCACGTGAATGCATGGTCATGTCACGTATAATCGCACTGTGACCACACGTGACGTGATTGATTATTTGTTTAATATTTCTTTTTAGGTTTTCATGGAAATAATAACGAATAAATTAAAAATATAAAAATAAAACTATTACAAAATAAATTATAATAAATAAATAACGTTAGAAAAATTGGTCTTGTGCTATGTGACACTATGTGATGTGACATAACGTGATCAGATCAATTTACATGATGTGACATAATGTGTCATTTTCAATTGAAGAAAGACACATCACGCGAACAAGAGTGAAAATAGATGAAGAGAAAGGGGTGCTTCATAAAATTTATTAAGATACGTCACCCCCTATAAATTATTATTTTTCAATTTTATCCTTTAAAATTTTAATTTTTACCAAAATTATACTAGTCTTTCATAAATTAAAATTACATAATATTTATATATCCAGTCTCTCATATTTTAAATTTTGAGTTTTGATTCTGTACACGAATGAACACGTTATGCGACGACACATGAATTACGAACTGATGTAACAAAAGAAAAATAGAAATACATAATCAATCCAGATGGTCCATGTAAAAAAAGATTATCCACTTGCACTAAACTGTTTTGGCATATTTTTCGGAATTCAGATCCTCTCCGATACCCGTAATAGGGAATCTTTTAGAATTAGTGGATCTGGACCGTTCTTTTTAGCTTGGCACGAATCTCAAAGCCAATTAATACTGTCACCTGCGTTGGCCCGAATATAAAAGTGGCTGAGAATTAATCTCAAACCGTAAAGTGAGGAGAATCTTTTACAGTTCCTGAGATGATACTTTTCAAACTTTAATGACTTATATCTTCAACGTAAATAGAATATTTCAAACTTTTTACCTTCGATTTTCATAGAGATAATAATTACGATTAGATGTACGGAATTGAACAAATTACGTAACAGATGAATTTGTCTTGTCACCCAATCACCTATTAGCTCTTTGGGCATCCATTTAATGACACCTCGCCACCTCGGGTGCAAGAGGTTAATTAATTAAGTCACTAGTTTTTAAAGAAGCATATATATATATAGGCAAATTCTTCTATGGGCATAAGGACCTATTTGTAAAATAAGCATATTTTCATTTTAAAAGTTTAAACAGTCGATCCGACCGTTCAACATTTTCTCCATATTACAATGTACTTGGAGGTCAAATTTTACATTTTTTTTAATTTGTTTACTATTTATTAAGATGGGTACAAAATTCAATGGTCTGAATTTGACTAGTTTTGTAAAATACTTAATAAATAGTAAAAACATTTAGAAAAATGTAAAATTTGACCTCCAAGTACATTTTAATATGGAGATAATTTTGAACGGTCGGATCGACTGTTTGAACTTTTAAAATAAAAATATGCTCATTTTACAAATAGGTCCTTATGCCCATAGAAGCATCCCTCATATATATATACGCTTCTTTTTTGTTTTTTGCTCTGCCAACCAAGATTAGACTGGACATGTTTCAGATACTTGCCCATTTGTGGCAGTTCAGCTTTTATCATCTTTTACTCAAGTTTTTGTTCTTTAATTGGAAAGTACGTAGTCTTAGCTTGATTATTCCATTCTTTTTTTTTCAGGTGCTGGTAGCTATGTTGAGTTGGCATTTTGCTTTCCGTTTTTTGTTTTGGAAAAATTGAATTATTGGGTTACCTATTTTAATGTTTATAGCTTCAAAATATTAAAACGTACAAGGGACAAATGACCTTGCTGAATAGAAATTCCACAAGTCCTGAGGAGACTTAATCTATGGGAAGAGGTGTTGTATGTTATCTTGAAACCAACTACAAATACAAGACTAAACAGAGAATGTTGAGAAAAAGGCATTTGATGAATAACTAATTTACATAACTCATACGAAAAGAGATAAAGGAAATACATAAACCTCAAAGAGATGCTAGTTCCTACATTGCCTCAACCAAAATAACAATATATAAAAAAGTTTAGCAAAATCATTGTTACCAGGTTAGTTTTGTTTTCCAAATCTTAGAACTGCAGCTACTAGAAGATCCACCTCTCTTGAATAAACCACCAAAACATCTTCTTTCTTCCCTTCTCTCCATCTTTTTAGATTTCTCCTTGATATTGGTAGAAAGGTTACTAACATGATCATCCGTTGTCGTAACATTTCTCTCATTATTTCCTGTAGACGCATCAGAAGCCAACGAATCATCCTCCTCTACTCTGTTCTCACCAGTGCTGTCATGAAATTCAACACTGAGATCACTACCCATCTCACCAGCATCATCATCCAGGGGAGATGCCAAGTAAAGCGTCCAGCCGGACTCTGTGCTGCTGCACCTCTCCCCTTCTCCAGTTATCACAGATGTCGACTCAACTAGGTACTCCATTTGTAAACAGAGAAAGAAACAAGAGAAGCTGAGGCGCCTTCCTATTTACACTCAGACGCGCAAGAATATTCGTAAACAGAGAAAGAAACAAGGGAGCAAGCGTAGATGAAGTGTGATTGACCACCTACCAACTAGGAGCAGGAGAGAGCAGTTTGGTTTTGATTCTTGCTTGATTCTTGAATTGTCTGACAACCCATTACAGGAGATCTTTTGGGCTGAAATGTCACATTCTTATATAAATTCCCCCCTTTAAATAGGAAAGATTAATAATGTACCAGTCCCCACAGCTGTCTTTCACACGGAAATTTTTTATCCATAGAAATTATAATATTTGGAAATACGGAAATAGAAAGAGTACCTCATTTCTATCAATATAGTAAGATTAGACTTATCGAGTCCGATTCATTGATCTTTTTTTAAAACTGCGTAGAGAATTGGCAAAAAAAAAAAAAAACATTATGGATCATGAACCGTGATTCCAATTCATAAATGCGTTGATTTTTTGTGGCACAAAACTCTCTGTATCTGCGTACAGAGGGTTTGGTGCCGCAAGAAAATCAATCAGTTAGTGAATGGATCGTGAACATTGATTCCGATCCATAAAGAGATTGATTTTATGTGGCACAAAATCCTCTGTATCAGTAGAAAATCAATGGTTACAAAGAATTTTTTGTCGCAGAAAATCAACTTCTTTGTGGATCGAAATAACTGTTCAAAATCCATAATTTTGTTTTCCCTCTGCGCAGTTTAAAAAAAAAATTAATAGATCGGACTCAATGAATCCAATCTTACCATATTTGATAGAATCGCATATTTGATAGAATCGATAGACTCTTTCTATTTTCGTACGTCCGATTTTTATAATTTCTATAGATAAAAAATTTCCCTTTCACACGGCTTCCAACAAATTTTATTTCTGAGTCTTGTCAGGAACATAAAGGGATCCATATCCTCTCAGGTACCGTAAAAGATTCTCTTTTACAGTTAGCTATTTACGGTTTGAGATTAACTCTCAGCCGGTTTGGGATTCGGGCTAGCGCACGGGGCAGTATTGTTGGGCTTTGAGATGCGTGCCAAGTTAAAAAGAACGGTCCAGATCTAGTAATTGTAAAAGATTCCCTTTTCAGGTACCTGGGAGGATGTGAATTCAACATAAAGGTGATCCGTCTTTTCCAAAGAAAAAATGTCTCGAAGCCCTCCACGGAAGATTTTTTTTTTACAAAATATAATTTTAAAAAAAATTACCAAACCAATTTAATTACCAAATCGGAAATAAGTAGGGGTGTAAACGGAGCCGGATTATCCGAAGGATATCCGCTCCGAATCCGTTTATAATCCGAATCCGAATTAAACGGATCCGGATAATTATCAAATATCCACAGAATATCCGGATTCGGATACGGATAGTAAGTATAAAACGGAGCGGATATCCGAACCATCCGGAACGTGATCGGACCCGCTAAGAACCCCATTTGCTGAGGCGAACCTGGACCCGCTAGGCGGACCCATTTGGTGAGGCGGACCCGTTAGGCAGAAACTCAGCTCTAAAATAAATTGCTACTGCTGGGATTCGAACCCCTACCCTCTATTATCAAGACTTAGCATCAAACCACTACACCACTTTGTCTTTTGTTACCATTCCATTATTTTGTATATATAATATATCAATAGATCATCTCCCATCTCTCCAACATTATAATTAATATTTATATTTAATTCTTTTTATTAATATTTGTATCTTAAAAGTTCATATACCTCAATTATTCATCTTGTATTTATATTCGAATCCGTATCCGTAGATTATCCGCTCCGTATCCGTATCCGTTTAAGATGGATTTGGTTTTGAATTTTGATATCCGTTTACTATCCGTATCCGCTCATTATCCGACGGATGTGGATATGGTATCAGCATTATCCGCTCCGTATTCGCTCCGTTTTCACCCCTAGAAATAAGTGAATACACGAATATCAAAACTTTGCCTATTTTTATTACATTATTGGTTCAAAAACATTAGACTTCCTCATCTAGCCCTGATAATTTTTGTTCTAATTGGTGGCATGTTTTTTCTTTCATTTTCTTTCTTTTATTTTGTTCTAAATCAGAAAAAATGGCATGATGGAAAATGGTCCCTAATTTAAAATCATCAGTGTAACGATGCTAATTCCACTGGTTAAGCAAAATTAGTTCTGGTAAATCATTTCATTAGTTTCACCAATTACCAAAACGCGTTGTATTTTCTGACAACTTGTTTTGCATCTTAATTCGGTGTTTGTTCAATATCTCAAGACAACGCATCCGAGGTTTGGAGATGGTACCACTCTCTTTTGGGCTTCACCATCATGGTACCAGCACATACGGTGCAACAGACGGTGACCGCTTCAAAGAGAGCATGTCGGACTCTTTTGCAAAAACAGATGTGGGGCTCCTTCTTCTTCTCGGCATGTTGGAGTATATGGAAGGAGCGAAATAATAAGATTTTTGAAGGGAAGGGCATGGAGCCACGGGGTGTGGCCCACCGAGCATGGCATGAGGCCACTTTGTGGATGCGGCATTGTTAATAACTCAGCTGTCTCAATTTTGTAGTTTTTACCTTTTCGTTCTGATGTAACCACTGATAGCCACTATCAGTTTTTCAAAAAAAAAGAATATTACTGACCTAAAATTAAGTTTGATAAACGCTAAAGTAGATCTTTGGTGCAAAGAATAATCCAGACGATTTAACCAATAAACCTAAATTACATGTGTGGTTGGCTGGTTGCTCTTTTTTTTTTCATTTTGGGACAAAAAATCTACTTCCAAATGACAAATAAAAACTAATGATGAGCTGTGAAATATTATTTTGCTTGGAATTGAAATCTGGAATTACATGTTTTGCATCTTTTAGTGATTTACAACGTCCTAATTCTACTCTATTTATGCAAGTTCCGGTCATATAACCGTTGGAAAGAAGAAAGAAATGAATAAGGGAAAGATTTACAGAAAATTTATGCATCAGCTGTAAAAGAAAGCTGAAATCGGAGGAAAGAAGGAAATGAGAATTAGAAAACGACAATTTAGGAAATCAACTTGGCTGGTTTTTTTTTATTATAAAAATCATAAAAACTGAATAGGCTATTCGGTACCTCTCATTTACATTTAAACGGTACTGAATAATCTATTTAGTACCATCCAATTTTACTCTTTTACTTAGCAGAAACTATGAAAAAATTGTGAAACTAGAAGGTACCAAATAGACTATTCGGTACCTCTTGAAAGTACATGAGAGATACCGCATAGCCTATTCGGTACTTATAGTTTTTGTAAAAAAAAAAATCAATCAAGTTGGTTTCCTAAATTAACATTTTCTCAAAGTTTTTATTAATATCCAAAAAAAAATATCAAATTTCAAAATCTACACTCCATTCTGAAAATTTTCGAAATTTGTTTGCCCAAACCTCAAAATTATTTTGCAGAAATTAACCGAATTTCCACAAAATTATTTTGCGGTATTAGGTTTTTCTGATTTTGTTATAATTTATTTATTTTTTGTATTGAAATATTAGAAGTATTTTATATATTTCTTTGAAAATAGATGGAATACTATATAATTTGATTTATTAGAAAGACTGTGACAAATAACCTGGATCAACATTTTTCTGGCCGAATTTTTTGCTGCGGTAAGAAAAATTAAAATATTTCTTTATGTATTATTGGAAAAAAATAAAAATGTTTTTGATCTGAGTTATTGATCCTGGTTCAAAAATCACTTCTAAGTAAATAAAGAAAATATTGTGGTTCTTCTAGTACATTTAAATTCTAAGATATTGTATCTATTTTGAAAAAAAATCAATAAGAAATCATTTCATCCGACATTTTGTCAGATGAAATTATTATTTTTTCGAAAATATAATGATCATAATATGTTATGTATTTACCTAGAAGTGACTTTTGAACCGGGATTAATAACTCATATTCAAAACATTTTTATTTTTTTTCCAATAACACACAAAGAAATATTTTAATTTTTCTTACTGCCGCAAAAAATCCGGCCTGAAAAATGTTATAAATCAAATTATATAGTATTCCATCTATTTTCAAAGAAATATATAAAATATTTCTAATATTTCAATCCAAAAAATAAATCAATTATAATATTTTCTATTTAATTAAAAAAACAGAAAAACCTAAAACCGCAAAATTATTTTGCGGTTTAGGCAGATTTTGAAAATTTTCAGAATGGAGTGTAGATTTTGAAATTTGATATTTTTTTGAATATTAATAAAAATTTCGGTACTTTTTCTAATTATGATTTTTAAAAAAAATCAGAATTGGGTTTAATATGCAAGTTTGCCAATGATTATGCTAAGTATCTCCAGATAGTATAGCTCCAATATGTGTATTTTTCTTCTTATTTTCAATCCATGAGCATAGGCCTAGATGCAATACGCTTTTTGGAGAAAAATTACAATGACCAACGAAAATTGATAAAAAGAAAAAAGAAAAGAGAGAGGGTAATATAATAAAATTGCTACTTACAGGCTTACAGGTGAAGAAAGGGAGAGATGAAAATCGCATACTAAACCAAATATACGTCTACATAATTCATTTTAGTTGCGTTATTGTTCAATTCAACAACTTTATCATATTTGTCCGGTCACGTTAGCAATATAGGTCGTGTCATCATGTCTGGTTCAACTCGATAGCCTCATTTGAAGGATGCTAAGCTATTTCAGATTCAAATTATCATGACCCAAGTCGGTATTAACACAATTTGGGTCAGCAATGGATCGCTCTCTAGACTGTTTTCTAGACAAAATGACACGTTTCATATTTTTTTTTACCACAACTTCTTCATTCGAATTTCCAATTTATGTGATTCAAAATTATGGGGAAAGCTTACAACGTGTGCTACGATCATTATGTTTTGCATTTTTCTAGAACAAGAGGCACCATGGTCAAACATGTGTGCCAAGAGAACTGGTACGTTTGGAGTATGTGTGTTACTAAATTAGGTGTGAGTTTATTTAGTCAATATAGGAAGAATAAATGTAATTTGTATTTTGTGTTGAAAAAATTAACCAATAAACTAGTTTTAAATCTGAATTTTGATCACTAAATAAATAACAATTATATTAAAAGATATAATCAAGAATATATAATAAAAAAAATTTTACTCAAAGCTACAAAATGTGAACCTAAGAGCATCTACATCCCTGAAACTCTTAGAATTTCTAAATAACTGTTAACTGCTTTTAAGAAATTATAGACTCTAGAGTTTCTAAATGTTCACATCCCTGAAATTAATTTTAAAGTTTCTAATAAGCCACATCATCAGTAAATTAAAATTGATAAGCTACATCAGCAGTAAATTAAACTAATGGCCAATCGTTTTGTCACGTCAGAGTTTATAAACGATTTCTTAATAAGAAATTATTGAGCAAAGTTGCTAAATAAGAAATCCATCTACATCCCTGAAACTGGTTTAGCAACTGCCACGTCATATTAGAAACTCTAATAGTTTCAGGGATGCAGATGCTCTAAGGTAACTTCATGTCCTGTGCGCAAAAATAATCGGGTAAAATCGTCTCAAGTTACGCCGAGATTCCTTTATCTATGGGCACAATCGTGGTAGATATTGATGTAACTTCTTTCAACAATGGTAGCAAAATAATATTTTTACTATACATATTTGTTTGTGGGCGAATTGAAATTGAATTTTATGAATTATAGAGTTAAGAGAAAGAGCAGGAAAATGTGGATTGTTGGATAATTTGCTCTCCAAATATCATTTATTTTTATAGGAAAATACCAATAAATATCATTTATTGTTATATATATATAGAGAGAGAGAGATGGGCTATTGTGCTTCGCGAAGTAAATGGGGGTTTACTTCGGGTCATATTTTCATTTTTGAAAATCCAAACAACCGATCCGAACCGTTCAACATGTTCTAAATATTGAAATGTGCTTGGAGACTAAATTTACATTTTTTGGAATTGTTTTACTATTTATTAAGCCACTTTGAAAATCGCTGATCCGGTGGTCCAGAAAATTTTACTGTTTTTTACTGTTCACAGTGGATCATCGATTTTCAAAGTGGCTTAATAAATAGTAAAAAAATTCCAAAAAATGTAAAATTTAGTCTCCAAGCACATTTCAATATTTAGAACATGTTGAACAGTTCGGATCGGTTGTTTGGATTTTCAAAAATGAAAATATGACCCGAAGTAAACCCCCCCCATTTACTTCGCGAAGCACAATAGCCCATATATATATATATATATATAGAGGAGGGATCAAGTTACAACAAAGTTTTTCTACATTTTAAAATTCCAAATCGTCGATCCAAACCGTTCAACATGATCTCCACAATAAAATATGCTTCCAGATCAAATTTTACATTTTTTTGAATTTTTTTACTATTTATTAAGTATTTTACAAAAACTAGTCAAATTCAGACCATTGAATTTTGTACCCATCTTAATAAATAGTAAAATGATCTGGAAGCACATTTTATTGTGGAGATCATGTTTAACGGTTTGGATCGATGATTTGAAATTTCAAAATGTAGAAAAACTTTGTTGTAACTCAAAATAACTTGATCCCTCCTCTATATATATATAAATGCCCCATTGCTTCATGCTCCAATCGTACCCCAACATCTTTATCTTCAATTTCAAAGTTCAACAGACAATCTGAACCGCTCAATATGGTATCCACGTGAAAATATGATTGGAGACCAAATTTTATATTTTTTTGAATTTTTTTTACTATTTTTTAAGATATGTACAAAAACTTTGTTTTTAGATGGCCTATAATTTCTTGAAAAAAATGATTTTGTACCTATCTTAAAAAATAGTAAAAAAATTCAAAAATTATAAATTTTGGTCTCCAATCATATTTTAACGTGGATATCATATTGAGCAGTTCGGATCGTCTGTTTGAACTTTGAAATTGAAGATAAAGATGTTGGGGTATGATTAGAGCATAAAACAATGGGGCATTTGAGCCCTCCTCTCTCTCTCTCTCTATATATATATATATATATATAGAGAGGTTGGCTAATAACAAAACGTTTATTCTGGAGTCCTGATGCAACCAATTATTTTTCCGATTTTTAAAGTCCAAATGGTCGATCCAAACCGTAAGATGTGATCTTTATATTAAAATGTGCTTGGAGACCAAATTTTATATTTTTTGTAATTTTTTTACTATTTATTAAGTTAGTTTTAAAATTGCTGATTTGATTTTAATAAACAGTGAAAAAATTATGGATCATTGAAAACAACGATTTTAAAACTGGCTTAATAAATAGTAAAAAAATTTCAAAAATGTAAAATTTGGTCTCCAAGCACACTTTAATATAGATTGAATGTTGAACGGTTTGGGTCGACTATTTGGACTTTGAAAATATAAAAATTGAAGCGTTTGTTCCATGGCCTAGGAACAAACGTTTTGATATTAGCTACTCACAATAAAATTCTAGACCATCCAAAACAATAATTTTGTACCTATCTAAAAAAATAGTAAGAAAATTAGGTCTCCAAGGCCATTTCAATATAGAGGTCATGTTGAGCGGTTCGGATTCATTGTTTGGAATTTGAAATTGCAAAACCTGACTTTTTATAACTTAGACTGAAATTATAACGTTATGACATTAACCGGACTCTCTATATATATATATAGGGATAATATTTCATATACCCTCCAAAAACTCTTAGATTTCTTATTTACCCTCAAAGACTTTAATTTATTCTATTTAACCTCTAAACTCTTAGGAATCTTTCTTATTTGCCCTTTGAATTATTTGAACTAAAATTAGACGCTTAACAATTAGTTATTCTGACTATGTGATCAGAGTCAAAATAATGATGAATTACGTAGGGTTTTGGCTTAGGTTTTGCATATTTTCTCACACTTATGTTTACTTAATTAGAGAAAAAGGCTACTGTCACCCTTCTTTATGTTTTATTGCAGAAAACAGGTTTTGGGACTATTTTACACCAAATGGAGCTAGAATCGGGTCAATCGGATCAGCGACGCTTATCGACGAAGTCACTGTTACGGTCCGTATCACCTAATACGGACCAAGCCTAGCACAGACCAGGAGATAGCGTGAGAAGCACTAAAACCCTCAGCGACAAGGTCCTAATACGGACCGTATCACCTGATACGGTCCGTAACCGAAGGCGCCTCTTGGGAAATAACTGCCGACAGCTGTATCCAGATCAGTTTCTTAGCCCCTACTCAACCTCCAGACGTCCCTCCACTCCTATATAAGGCCCCTGGGCAGAAGAAGAAGTTATCTTTGTAATTAGGGTTAGATTTGATTAAAGAGAGAAGAGAGGAGTGCTTGTAACAATGCCGTTCCGCGGCTAAGTTCATTTTCTTAGGGCTAGGCAGTAAACCTTGTTACTCTTGATGTTTTGATATATATATTTTCTGTTGATTATGGTTTCTTGTTGTTGAATCGAAATGCTTTTGTGATTTACTATCTCTTCATCTAACTTCAATGATCTAGTTTAGTCCATTAGGGTAGTGACAGTGCTTTAATGGTAAGAGAAACTATTTGTATGAATTAGCCTCGTTGAGATCTATTAGGTTTATGTGAAGAAAACCTTAGCGGGGAAACCATAAACCAGAACAACAAAACGCGAACCAAATTCCATCACTTGCGTAAGGAAACTCGCAGTGATCTGTGTAGTAATTTGGGGTATTTAAGATATCAGTCATTTGCGTAAGAAAACTCGCAGTGTCCTATGTAGAATCTCAATGAAAGATCTGTCATTCTTGCGTAACATAAATCGCAATGACCTATGTGGTGTCTTTCATAAAACAACAACAGGAAATCAGACGCAACAGGAATATATTGTCAAAGCGGATTGAGTAGCAATGGTGTGCCGAAACCCTAGGAATTCTCATCTCTATCTTTATTTTAATTACTTTTAATTGCTTCCTAATTTACATTGATCACAACAACATCTCTCAATTTTCAGATTTCGTCTAGCCTTTCGAAAGATTGTGATTCGATCGCTCAGGCAATTGATACAGATACACTCAGGCAACTGGGCCTCCTTGTACAAACCGAGCAGCTTGTAAACCGCATTAATATCTGGGTATTCTTCAACCTGATCAAAGGAGCTAAGGTTTACAAGGTACTCACGAGGGAGTTCCTTGCAACCTTCGAATACAACGGCGACTCCATCGCCTTCCAGATGCTCGGTGATTCTTACACGGTCACAATGGATGATTTCTGCGCCATCTTCGACCTCATCAATGATGGTCCCTCTGATTCTCCCGATTGCCGAGAGTTCTGGTACAGCATCACGGAAGATAATCAAAACACAACTCGACCGGCAAGCAGAATCATCCATCCCTAAGTCCGCCTCTTGCAAGTAGCCCTTGCTAATTCCATTTTCGCAAGAGGCGAGAGTTCATCGAAAGCAACACTACCCGAGCTCTATCTTCTCAAATGCATGATCGAGCCCACACCCATGCGACCTCATCTCGGTCACCTCCTTTGCAAGCAAATCTGAGAGGTCGCCGTGCTAAGAAAATTGGTGGCAAGGTCTCCATTGGATTCGTGGCCACAATCCTGGCCAATCATCTTGCCTTGCAGATTGACCATCTCCAGGAGGCAAGCGGGCTCACGTACATTGACATTCCGTGCCTCCAAGCCATGAAATTTGTCACCGGCCACTATCCGGGTCCCTACTTCTACAATTCACCGAAGAGAATCCTCCAATTCCCCTTCCGACATCTTAATTTCCCAGTAGGGCCTCCTGGAGAATGGCACGACCCGCGACCCTGACATACGAGTCTCCTCAAGATTACATTGATGTAATCGAGAGCCAAGTCGAAATGCAAAATCGAGCTAATGTCGATCGGCAGCAAAGGGAAGGGGAGGAGCCTCCTTTTGATGCATATAGGGAGGCAGGCACATTGGCAGCTAGAGCCGAGTCTTCAGGGGCGGCACCATCTGATGCCCCTACAGATGATTATGATCAGTTCATCCAAATGGTAAATTGGATGGATTCGAACCTCAATGAGCTCACCTTGACAACGGGCGAGACTACCCGGCAAATGGAGCAAAATGGCTCGTCACTTCACCAAGAGGTTGGTGAAATCCGAAACAACATGGAGGAGGTCCGGATGAGTGTTGACGAGAGCAGGTGCGAGATCCAGCAGACGCGCTACATGGCACAGCAGTATTATCAGTTCGCTGTCGACTCCGAATTCGAGTACCAGCCACCACCCTATGGACTCTTCGACCCGTCATTCTACGAGGAGATCCATCGCCCACCACCACCTCCACCACCTCAGGATTGAGGTGTAGTGAGTTGTATCTTTTCTCAGTCTTTTTACTTTTATACTCCCTTTATTTTTATCTCTCGAGCATTGGGGACAATGCTCAATTTTATTCGGTGGGTAGGAGGTAAACTGACCATGTATCTTTAAAAAATTTCTCGCATTTTACTTTTTTTTTTTAGGTGCTAGTAGTTTTACTTAATTTTTTACTATGGTTAGAGGCTTTACCAAAAATCCTAGAATGATTAAATTGAGCTTTTTAGCTAGCTTGCATTTTTATTTTTCCTTAGGAGTAGGTTAATCAAATAAGGAATTGTTTTAAATTGAGTTAGATTAGGGTTTAGACAATTGGCCATGATACTAAAAAATTCGGAATTTTTAAAATAATTAGCTATCTCAAAGTAAACAATTAATTGCTAACCACGAGTGTTGACCAAAATCGCAAACCCTAGAATCTTTATTCATTGAGTAATTTATTTTTGCAAAGTCTTTTAAGCTTGATGGTATTTTAGAATACCCATTTATTATAGATAGAACCCTAGCGAAACTATGCAATAATTCCTTGTATGAATGAATACTTGAAATTGTGTGTAATCATGGTACTTGTGACACAAAAATATTTAAATTTTCAGAAAAATACAAAAATACAAAAAAATCAGAAATGAGAAAAATAAAAAAAATAGAAAAATTCAGAAAAATAAAAAATAGAATAAAAGATGGAGGATAAAAAGAGTACGGGTGCCTACGTAAGACTGGTTATCAATAGGCTCGATAAAACCTCCCAAATTTTAATTTTTGTACATATTTAATTTTTCAAAAATAGTCACAAGTACCAACACACTTAGTTGTCATACTTTGCTCCAATCAATTGGGAAGGAAAATCAAAATTTATATCATTAGAATTCCTATTGATTGGAAGGGATCCATTTATAATCGAAGGAGAAATTAATACTCTCAATTTTAAGGATATTTGTGAAGTAAATTGCTCGATAATAATTTTTCTAGGGTAAGCACAATGAGGTCAATCATGGGGTGAATAAATTGTTCAAGGGAGAGGTCATGAATATTTTAGAGTTCTAAATTTTTATTGTCATGCCAATTGTACCAAACCCAAGTTCTAATTTAATTTTTAACAAGTCATTGAGATTGTATGGTTTGACCTAGACCAGATCTTTGACCAGCTGGGATGTCGTTGCTTGAGGACAAGCAACAATTCAAGTTGGGAGGCGTGATCAGAGTCAAAATAATGATGAATTACGTAGGGTTTTGGCTTAGATTTTGCATATTTTCTCACACTTATGTTTACTTAATTAGAGAAAAAGGCTACTGTCACCATTCTTTATGTTTTATTGCAGAAAACAGGTTTTGGAACTATTTTACACCAAATGGAGCTAGAATCGGGTCAATCGGATCAGCGACGCTTATCGACGAAGTCACTGTTACGGTCCGTATCACCTAATACGGACCAAATCTAGCACAGACCAGGAGATAGCGTGAGAAGCACTAAAACCCTCAGCGACAAGGTCCTAATACGGACCGTATCACCTGATACGGTCCGTAACCGAAGGCGCCTCTTGGGAAATAACTGCCGACAGCTATATCCAGATCAGTTTCTTAGCCCCTACTCAACCTCCAGACGTCCCTCCACTCCTATATAAGGCCCCTGGGCAGAATAAGAAGTTATCTTTGTAATTAGGGTTATATTTGATTAAAGAGAGAAGAGATGAGTGCTTGTAACTATGCCGTTCCGCAGCTAAGTTCCTTTTCTTAGGGCTAGGCAGTAAACCTTGTTACTCTTGATGTTTTGATATATATATTTTCTGTTGATTATGGTTTCTTGTTGTTGAATCGAAATGTTTTTGTGATTTACTATCTCTTCATCTAACTTCAATGATCTAGTTTAGTCCATTAGGGTAGTGACAGTGCTTTAATGGTAAGAGAAACTATTTGTATGAATTAGCCTCGTTGAGATCTATTAGGTTTATGTGAAGAAAACCTTAGCGGGGAAACCATAAACCAGAACAACAAAATGCGAACCAAATTCCATCACTTGCGTAAGGAAACTCGCAGTGATCTGTGTAGTAATTTGGGGTATTTAAGATATCAGTCATTTGCGTAAGAAAACTCGCAGTGTCCTATGTAGAATCTCGATGAAAGATCTGTCATTCTTGCGTAACATAAATCGCAATGACCTATGTGGTGTCTTTCATAAAACAACAACAGGAAATCAGACGCAACAGGAATATATTGTCAAAGCGGATTAAGTAGCAATGGTGTGCCGAAACCCTAGGAATTCTCATCTCTATCTTTATTTTAATTACTTTTAATTGCTTCCTAATTTACATTGATCACAACAACATCTCTCAATTTTCAAATTTCGTCTAGCCTTTCGAAAGATTGTGATTCGATCGCTCAAAGCACTGAACCAATATTCCCTGTGGATCGACCTCGATTATACTACTCGATAGGATTGTGCGCTTGCAGTCCGAACCGATAGCATTTCCGAGTTTATAAATATTAAAAGAAACATTGCTCTCTTTTGAGTGATCACTATGCCCCTTAATCTCTAATGATGTTTCTTTCCAAATTTTAACAATTTACTCTAGCACTATCCATCAGTCCATCCTCGTTTAATCCTCTTTTAACTGCTAATATCAAAAGGGCTTCCCACTATTCTCACCCTCCGCTTTCCAATTCTTCATCTGAATTCTTCCAAAGCAAGCTGCAGGGACAAAACTAACAATGCTCATTATCTCCAAAAAGACATATGAAGATACTCGTTGTTCTTAGTTCACGTGAGTCCCTGATGGATTAGTAATTGGTTGCTAAGTTAAGGCTAGCTATTCTATGTTTAATTGGATTTGATTAAAGGCCTACACTTGACCGATTAGGTGTTTGCTTAATTTAGGTTACATCGTGTGACAGGTGCCAAACAGTAGTCACATGATTGAACTTTTTGCTTAATTCATTAATTTTTCCTTTTTGTTTGGTTTTCTAATCCTGCTTTCAAGAGTTTGATACCTTAAAATGGTTTGTTGTTACATAACAATTTCAGAAATTTGGATAATGGCCAGGGAAGAGTAGATCGTGGGAATTGAATCTGGTACTGGTATTGTTTCGGTACAAAGACCAAGTTAATATTCTCAATGCTGACGTCGTTGGGTTTAATATATTTGGGCTTTAGAAAGTTCAATCTCAGTGAAAACAAAAACAGGGAAAGCAAATCTTTCGCAATAGACAATAGGCAAGGAAATCGCTGAAGGTCCATTCTCAGTGAAAACAAAAAAGGTTCTTCGTTCACCTACCCGGTCGAGTTTGTTTTACATCGTACTGTAGAGAGCAATAAAAAATTTATCGGAAAACAAGCTTGCAAGAGCACAGGAGGAGGAGGAGAAAAGAGAGAAGGCAAGGCACACACAGAAAAACAAGAGGCAAAGATGAAAAATAGGAGAGCGCGAAGAAAACAAGAAGCGAAGATGAAAAACGAAAGAGTGCAGGAGAGCGCGGGAAAATAAGGAAATAGATCGTCTTCTAAAAGAAGGGTGCTTTTGTCTTTTATTATTTTAATCATAGATTTAGCTATGATTAATTTCATAATTATTGTGTATGGGTAAAAAAGAAAGAGTTGTAAGAGTTTGTGTCCAAATTAGATATAATTAACTGTATGGGGGTATATAGGAAATTAGAGAAGTCTCTAAGGGTATACGAAAAATTACCCCATATATATATATATATAGAGCTGGGCTATGGTGAGTTGTGAAGTAAGAGGTCATTTTTACTTCATGCTCATATTTTTATTTTGAAAATCTAAACAATCGATCCGAACCGCTCAACATGATCTCAATATTGAAATGTGCTTGGAGACCAAATTTTACATTTTTTGGAACTTTTTTTACTATTTATTAAGCCACTTTGAAAATCGCTGATCCGGTGGTCCAGAAATTTTTACTGTTTTTTACTGTTCACATTGGATCAGCGATTTTCAAAGTGGCTTAATAAATAGTAAAAAAGTTCCAAAAATTGTAAAATTTAGTCTCCAAGCACATTTCAATATAGAGAACATATTGAGCGGTTCGGATCGGTTGTTTGGATTTTCAAAATGAAAATATGACGTGAAGTAAAACAACGTTTTACTTCACAACTTACCATAGTCTATATATATATATATGAGTGAGTCTGCCATGGACCAAAAAATACAGTGCTCAATTTGGACAGATGAATCAGAGCCGTTCCAGAATTTGCCTATATATATATATATATATATATAGAGTGGCTAAGATCAAAGTGGTATGACCAAGGCCTTTGGTGCTACCAAGTCGTTTTTAGATTTTCAAAGTCCAAACGGTCGATCTAAACCGTTAGATGTTCAATCTATATTAAAATCTGCTTGGAGACCAAATTTTACATTTTTTGGAATTTTTTTACTATTTTTTAAGCCACTTTGAAAATGGCAGATCCGGGTGAACAGTAAAAACAGTGCAACCAAATTCTGGACCATGTGATCAGCAATTTTCAAAGTGGCTTAAAAAATAGTAAAAAAATTCCAAAAAATGTAAAATTTGGTCTCCAAGCAGATTTTAATATAGAGATCACATCTAACGGTTTAGATTGACCGTTTGGACTTTGAAAATCTAAAAACGACTTGGTAGCACCAAAGGCCTTGGTCATACCACTTTGATCTTAGCCACTCTCTCTCTCTCTCTCTATATATATATATATATATATATATATATATATATATATATGACAGTGCTACGGTGCTACGCGTAGCATAGAGCCCTCCGTGCTACGGCTCACTTTTTGAGTTTTCAAAATCCTAACGGTCAATCCGAACCGTTCAACATGATCTCCATATGAATATGTACTTGCAAACCAAATTTTACATTTTTTAGAATTTTTTTACTATTTATTAAGCCACTTTGAAAAAACACTAATTTGTACACAACAGTAAAATCTGCTGGACCATTGGATCAGCGATTTTCAAAGTAGCTTAATAAATAGTAAAAAAATTCTAAAAAATGTAAAATTTGGTTTGCAAGTACATATTCATATGGAGATCATGTTGAACGGTTCGGATCGACCGTTAGGATTTTGAAAAATCAAAAAGTGAGCCGTAGCACGGAGAGGCTCTTATATACGCGTAGCATATTAGCCAGATTCTATATATATATATATATATATATAAACGGTCAAATTTGAATGAATGGTATATGCACATCAACTCAAAACGGAAATTGATATCATACTTGCGTAAGCTGGTGCACGGTATTCTCAATTGATTCAATTGATTAAAATGAGTAGCCGACAAAAATTTGAAGAAAAATATATCATTGAGACCACGTGCACGGTATTCTCAATTGATTAAAATGAGTAGCCGACAAAATTTGAAAAAAATATACCATTGAGACCAAGGACAGCTTGATGAATTTCTGAGTATGAGAGGAAGTGATGAATGGAATTTCTATTATTTCATTTTTAGTTTTTTCTGTTACAGTGTAACTTATATCTAAAAAGAAAGAAAAGTAACGTATGCCTACTTCTATAACGGGTGCTAATACAACGGTAATATTCTAAATATGAAAATAAAGGGGAGGTATTTATTGCTCCTTTTATTTTTAAAGTAACCAATGATATAAATCATTAACGGGTCTGAGGTTAATTGGATTCTAATCTTCATTATTTTCAACGCTCCCCTTCAAGTTAGGTGTGTAGATGTTAATCAATCCTAACTTGATTACATTTTCTTCAAATAATTTTGGCTCTAAGCCCTTCGTAAAAATATCCGCCAATTGATCTTCGTTTTTTACGTATGGTGTCCCAATTTTTTTGGATTGGATTTTTTCTCAGATAAAATAATAATTCACTTCAATGTGCTTAGTTCGCTCATGAAACACCGGATTATATGCGATATGTCGAGCCGCTTGGTTATCGCAAAACATTTTAATTAGATCTTGGATTTTGATTTCCATATCCACAAGGAGTTGCTTAATCCATGTTAATTCACTCATGGTTGATGCCATGGCGCGATACTCCGCTTCGGTTCTTGATCGTGCCACGATATTTTGTTTCTTACTTTTTCATGTGACTAAATTCCCGCCTACAAATGTGCAAAAATCGGTTGTCGATTTTCTATCGAAGTTTCCGGCCAAATCTGGATCGGAATAGTCACATAAATCGTTAGAATTGTTATTTCATCCAAATACCTTTCCCGGGTGTTCTTTTTAAGTACCTCAAAATTCTATTAATTGCTTCCAAGTGTGGTGTTCTTGGAGCATGCATGAATTTGCTAATTTGGTTAACCGAGAATGAAATGTCCGGTCGGGTTACCGTGAGGTAGATTAATTTTTCGACAAGTCTTTGGAATTGATTTATATCTTCTAAGATATCCCTATCTTCGATATTTTAATTTACATTTGCTATCAATTGGTGTAGAGGTCGGCTTACATTCTAATTTTCCGGTTTCTTTAGTAAATCTAAAGCGTACTTTCTTTGAGAAATGAATAATACATTTTTTTTAGTAGGCTACTTCTATTTCTAAGAAATACTTTAAGTAACCGAGATCTTTGATGTCAAAATTTTCTTTTAATTGAAATTTTCTTTTTTTTTTTAATTTCTTCTTGATTATTTCCGGTGATTATAATGGCATCTACATATACTAAGATAATTGTAGTGTTATTTCCTTCAATTTTGGTAAATAAGGAATGATCTGGACTACTAATTTTAAAATTACAAGAAATTAAATGAGTGCTTAGTTTGTCATACCATGCTTTTGGATATTGTTTCAATCTATAAATTGATTTCTTCAATTTGCAAACCAAATCACAATTTTTTCCTTTTTCATGACCGGGAGGTAAGGAAAATCATTTTTAACATCCATTTGGTACAAATTCCAACCTTGGTTTACCGCAATAGAAAATAAAATTCTTACGGTATTCATTTTGGCAACGGGTGCAAATGTTTCATAATAGTATATACCATAAGTTTGAGTGTACCCTTTGGCAACCAAGCGAGCTTTGTACCGTTCTACAGTACCATCGCTATTGTACTTAATTTTGTATACTCATTTACAACTTACGGATTTTTTATCTTTTGGTAATTGAACAATTACCCAAGTTTTATTTTTTTCTAAGGCTCTCAATTCTTCTTTCATAGTCTTACACCATACCGGGTTTTCTATTGCTTCTTGGTAATTACTTTGTTCTTGTTCTTTTGAGACTGAGGTTAAGAAAACCCTATGATTTTGAGTAATATTTTCATATGTAAGAAAATTTTGTGTAGGATATTGTACCTTGAATGTTACGAAATCCCTTAATCTAGTTGAAGGTTGTGTTATTCGAGATGACCTTCTCAAAGGTGTTTCTTCAACATTTCCATTTTCCTCACTTGAAGAAATTTCCTCTTTTTCTTCTTCATTTTCACTTTCGTTTTCAATTTCGTTTTCGATTGCAACCTCATTTTCTATTGGCCCCTCTTCTCTTAGTGAGTTAAAATGAGGCAATGTAATTTTCTTGAGAGTTTCTACAATATTTTCCTCATGATTTTTTTCTTTGTAATAGGGCTCATTTTCAAAAAAAGTTACACCTCTAGAGATGTACAATTTTTATTTATTTGGTCATAACATTTGTATCCTTTTTTTGTGAGGAATAACCCAAAAAATGGCCTTAATAGAAGTGTAATCCAACTTGTCTTGTTTATTTTTGTGTACATAGCACGTGCAACCAAAAATTCGTAAATTTTCAATGTTGAGTTTTCTTTTGTAAAGAATTTCTAATGGACTCTTATAATCTAAATTAGCACTTGGCAATCTATTTATCAAATATGTTGCGGTAAGAACGGCATCCGACCAATAAGATTTTGGTACATTGTTTTGAAATAAAAGCACCCGAGTCATTTCAAGCAAATGTATATTTTTTCTTTCGAAAACGCCATTTTGTTCGGGTGTATAGACACATGTTGTTTGATGCAAAATTCATTTTTCTTTGAAAAAAATTGAGAAATTTTGGTTTATAAATTTCGTTCCATTATCAGATCTAAAAGTTTTAATTTTTGCTTCATATTGATTTTCTATGAAGTTATAAAAATCTAAAAATTGCAAAAACACTTCACTTTTATTTCTTAATAAATATAACTAAGTTGTTTTAGAGAAATCATCTATAAAGATAACAAAATATTTGTATTCAGTAAAAGAGTTAATTGGGGCGGGCCCCATACATCCGAATGCACTAAATCGAAGGGTTTTTCACTTTTACTACTTAATAAATTAAATTAATCTAGTATGTTTTCCTAGTTTACATACTTCACAACTACTATTATCTAAAATTGAAAAATTAAAAAGACTTTTTAAGATTTTATCATAAGGATGTCCAATTCTTCTATGCCAAAGAGTGCTCATTTCTTCCTTTTTTGCATTGAAATTGAATTTTTCTTCATTCAAAAAATAAAGACCATTTTCCAAGTATCATTCACCAATCACCTTTTTTCCAAGTATCATCCAAGTATCATTCACTTTTTTTTGCTCACAATTTAATTCTTTTGTGATTTTACTAATGGATAATAAATTGGATGCACAATCGTTTATATACAAGACATTCGGAATTATTTTTGAGAAAATATTTATTGAACCCTCTCCAAGGATTTTCATTTTGTCACCATTTGCAATCGTAACAAATTGTTTAGTTTCGTATTTTTTAAAAGAAGTTAATAAATTTTTATTTTCAGTCATATGGTCAGTTGCACCCGAATCCAATATCCATCTAAAATTTTTTGGAAAAAATGATAAATTTGCAATAGAAATCATACTAGAGGTATTTTGATTTTCTTGTTTTTTAGTTAGCATCATAGAGAGTTGTTGTAGCAGTTGCCGCATTAGATCCGTGGACTCTAGCCTCACCAAATCCCCAGTCGGCTCCTGCCTCAACAAATCCAAACCCTCTATTTTCTTTCCTCCGCTCTCTGACCCTTTCATCTCCGCCAAATACCCTTTTCATTGTTCATCGCCATAGTCGCCACGCTCCCCCTGCCTCCGATCTCCACCTCGCCTTGGTCCCTTCGGTCGGAGGTGTGGGTGGAGAAACCAAGAGCCATCCTTTATATGACCCTCCTTCTTACAATATTCGCATCCGATGGTTGTTTGATCTCCCCGTATTTCCACCCTAGGGTTAGGGTTCGGTCGAGTCGTGGTGAAGGCTTTGGCTTCTAGAGTTCTAGGTTTTTTGACGGTTGTGATCCCATTTTCTTGGGATTTTCGGTTCTGATTTTACTGGTAAGGGCAGAAAAATGGAGCTGGAGTTTTTCACTGATTTTTTGTGGTAACTGGTGCCTTTTTATGGTTTTACTGCTGCTGGTTTTTTTTTTTGTGTGGCTGATATAGTTCTTTGCACTTGTTTTGTTGAATCAGCCTTTGCTGGCACTACTGGTATGCCTTTTTTTGTTTTGCTGATTTCGCCCTTTTTTGTTGTTGTACTAGTTTACTGGTACGAGGGGTTTTGTTGGTTTGCGTGGCTGGTACAGTTCTTTGTTAGCTGTACTGCTCTTTGTCTTTCAGGTCTTTTAGACCTGCTATGAGTTGGATTTTGAGCCCTTTTTTTTATGTGCTGTAGTTCTTTGTTACCTACAGTCTTGTTGTTGTTGTTTGCGGAATTTACGACAGGATTACATGTGCTCTGATACCATGATGAATTTCTGAGTTTGAGAGCAAGTGATGAATGGAATTTCTATTATTTCATTCTTAGTTCTTTCTCTTACAGTGTAGCCTATTTATATCTAAAGAGAAAGAAAAGTACCGTATGCTTATTTCTAATCCTAACGGGTGCCTATACAACGGTAATATTCTAAATATGGAAATAAAGCGAAATTTTTATTGTTGCCACTCAATAAAATCAGAATTAAATCATTACCACCCCGCTGACCCTTTATTCAATCCTACCACCCCCGCTAACCCAGTTCGCGCACCAAATTGGCTGGTGCGCGGACTGGGTTAGCGGGCCTGTGGGCTGAATGGATTTTTGGGTTTAAGGTTTAGGTTTAGGGTTTAGGGCTGACTGGATTTTGGTGTTTATTTTTATTTTTGTAACAGGTGTCTGAAAATTCTGTTTTATTTTTAACGATGTTCATCAGACGCAAGGCAGCAGGCAGGTAAATAACGTAAAAACTAATGTGTTAAATTGATTGCGGAAGAACTAAACAACAGAAAAACAAAACAACATAAGAACTAATATCAAAATAATATCGAAATAACATCCAAATAACAAGAGCTAATACCGAAATAATATCCAAAAACATAAACTACAACAAGTAACTCTATCCTATCTGCTCGAGGGTGTCCACGTCTTCTTCTCTCTCCTAAGTCTCTTACCCCGCCCCTCCTCCTGACGCTCCCTCTCCTCTAGCGATGTGTACGATCGTGATGGCTGTGGTGGGGTCTCCTCATGTATCTCCCCAAAAAGTGTCTCCTCGTGTGGTCCCTCATCTGCACCAGGTCCGAAAATAACCTCACGCTCTGTAGAGTACACGGGTAAGCGGAAGACATCATGCTGGACAGCTGCTGCACTGGACTGTGGGAGTGGCGTCTCCTGTGTGTAAAACGGAGGAGAGTCTACATCCTGGGTGTAATCCCCGTACTGAGAGCCCAAGTGAAACGAAAAATCTGCGGATGGGTCCTGCTCGTCGTACAGATCTCCGCGGGGTATATCTCCCTGAAACAAATAGATAATGAGGTTTCACAATGAAGATGATTATAAAAATAATTACAAAAATATACGTACCGCTGCAAGCCCAGCAGCCTCAAATGCGGCCTCAGCAGTCGCTGCCTCGTGTAGGTCTGAGAAATCCAGCTCTGGCGTGCTCATAGGCTCTGCAGAATCGGCATCGTCCATGTCTTTCAAATCTTCATAGCGGGGAAGATCTGAAAGCCTGAGAACCCTCTCGAGCTGATCCTGGTACCCGGCGACGACGACAGGCGGTGCAGCCATACACAACCACTTCTTCCCGATAGCCTTCCAGCCTCTTGTGACGGCGTATCTTGCGCTCCTAAGCACTTGCTTGATGTTCATGAGTACCTGCGAATTAAAAAAAAAAATTAGTTCGAATTGCAAATGAATTTTCATAATTTTCTTAAACCAAAAAATTAAAGACTTACAATCTGTGCAGCCGGGCCAGCGCAGGGAATGAAGCCATACTCGTCACTAACCGTGTCGCGTCGTACGTGGAGCGGCTTCGTGTTCATCTCCGTGATCTGACCATGCAAGTACACCGTGAAGGCACAGTACTCCTGATACCAACTGCGATAGGTCTGATCGTATGTATCGAAAGCATACGACTGGAGCTCGTCAGGGATCCTGTCGCCCATCGCCTCAAGCCGAGTCACATAATCGGCGTGCACGGTCCGCCAATTCTTACCGCTGGTAGTGGCCAGTTCTTTGTGAAGCTCGTACCACTTGTCCTTGGAGATGGGATCTGGGACGGGAAAGGGCTGACGCACACCGAACTGACGCATCACCCGTCCAGGATAGTAATGCTCGACAAGCTGGTAGAACACAAGTGGTACCTGCAAGTACTGATACGTCCAAAGGGTATATATATAAAAAGCTTTATCCTCAAATACACTTTCGATTTAGATTGCAAGTATACAATCCTACCGTGTAGTATATTATCGGGTATCGAACCACAAGGAGTAAGATAAATACTTAATTTTCGACTTTAGATGATAAATTTCAGAAAAGAAAGAAAGTAAAGTGCAATAAAGTAAATTTGGGGGGGTTTGTACTAAAAATCCTAAGGTTGGGTTCAATACCCGAAGGAAGGAGTTTTTAAACAATTAAAAGTAAAAGTAAAAGAAAGACAAGTCGGTTTGTTTTCAAGGTTAAGAGAATCTAGGGGTCTTTGGTCTACAATCCCTTGTTAACTCTATTTATTCGGTAATTGCTTAAATTCATGTATGATTTGATGAGGTTTCTAACCTAATATGTCATTAAGGGTCACTTTCATGAATTAATAACGTGTCTAAGTAATTCGGATTTCACGTTTAAGTCATTCATCCTAGCTACCTAGACCATAAGCTGTTGTTAGTCTCTCCTCTCCTCGAATATTGGTATTTCACAATTAAGTCCATGATACCAACATCCGACTCGATTTGAGATGTCCTAATTAGGGTTGACTTCACGGTTAGGTTCTTCACCAAATCCCTAACCTTAATTTCTATAGTTCCGGCTTAGATTAAATTGGTTAGAATCTTAATCTAAACCTAAGGTATTTGCATTCATAATTTTGATACTATCCTATTGATCCTAGTCAATTTTGGTTCTTTTGAAACCAAAACGAGATGCTACAATTCAAGTACTAATTATGTATTTAACACAAATTATTTAAATCACAGAAATTAACAATCAAATCCGATAAAACAATCATAATAAAAGCAAATAATCGAATAAAATAGAATTAAACAAGTTCATGCATATTGACCTAAACCCCTAGAGAGAGAACTACTCCCTCTTGGAGGGAAACATCGCAAAGTTTGGCAAAGAATAAAAGGAAATGAAATAAAGAATAATTACACCCTTTGAATCTAGAACCTCTATCTTGCCGAATCTTGCTCAGGAAATCCTTCTTCTCCTTGCTTGAAAGCTTTACCTCATTCAGAAATTATGGCTAAGAATTTGTGTATAGAGAGAGAATGAGATGTGTTGTGTGTTGTTCCTTGAATGGAAATGAGCCCCCCTTTTAAAGCAAGAGATCATGCCCAATTTAGAGGCTAGAATGTGGAGTTAGTGGGTGCTCTTTTTACATTTCTTTCCTGGCAAGTATGTCTATTTTTGTCTTCTTAAATCGTGTCCCTGGAGTGCCAAAATAGAATCTGTGTTGAAATTGGGAAATTCTGGCTGACTGCGGGTCATGGTCATCCGCACTGCGGGTGGTCTCACCCGCAGTGGGTCTAAGTTTCCTTATTTAAATTTCCTGGATCTTCTGCGAATTCACATGAGTGCGGGTGGAAATGCGTATGGATGATCCGCACTGCGGGTGGATTCTGTGTTCTGAAGTTTCTGAAATTGGCTAAGTATTGAGTGCGGCCCTCAGTGCGTCCGCATTATGCTTGGGAAAAATCCTGCGCAGAGCTAAGTCTCCAGTGCGTCCGAACCAATCCGCAGTGCGTGTCAATGATCCGCACTGAGAGGTATTTTCACCAATTTGCATCATTTCCTGCATTGAAAAGCCAAATAACCGCAGTAACTTGATTCCAGGTGTATTTTAATCATTTTATATTCTAAACACAAGATATTTGAGGTTGTTTTATGATAAAATCAAGATCAAATGTATATATAATTTATCATTATCAAGTACATAAAAATAAATAATTCTACGTACGTAATAAATAAAAGTGATGCAAAACGGGAATACAATGATAATGTAAGTGTTACCTGAGCAAACCAGAACTGACGCTGCTGGAGGCATATATGAGGCATGTCATGAAGGAAGGAGTGAGGGACAGCATCATCGTCCTCAACCTCGACACGCTCGTCGTACGGCCGCCAGCAGACGTGTCTGTCAGGAGTCATCTGCTCGAACTGACTCCGGAAGAAATCAACACCCATAGGTCTGCCGTGCGGGGTCTGGATGTACGTCTTCCTCGAGCACTACTTTTGCGCGTAAGCCGGACATGTAATCCCGTTGGGCTGCCCCCAAGCTGGAGCCCAACCTCTCACTCGTGGCTGTGGACGGCCGAACGGGAACCTCGTCCACGACCAATGCATTAGGAGACCAGCTGGACCGTAGAAATTGTGCTTGTTTGTCTATTTAGGTACAAGTGACAGTTAAAATTCTGGTTTTTTTTGTGTAACCATTTAATTATTCAGATTTAATTTCAAAATAATTTATACCTGGCATGCGGTGCACAAACCCCGATATAGACATGCCAATACCGCTGCACCCCAGTTCATCTGTTTCGGCTGGGCCAAGTCCCTCAGCCACTCAAGCAAACATCCAGGGACAGTGGCCCCCGATGAATCTGGGAACATCCAGCAAGCAAACATCTCCATGATGTAAGCCCGGGTCCACCGATCTACCGTCTCAGCATCAGCATCCGCGTCCAGGGCTCCACTGTAAATTCGAACCAATTTAGTGAAAATTGCGAAAAATAGACATCAAATAATTAATTTTATAAAATAAATGTTACCTGAACCGCTCCCGCAAGTGTGGTAAACTGATGTCATTCTTCGAGTAGACGTACCCTTCTTGGTCGACCTCCGCTTCATCAACCCGTCTCCCAGCAGGTCGAGGATGAGCTGCGTGAAGTCTCCGTACTCCACACCTGTCACCGCCTCTCCGGTAATGGGCAGACCCCAGAGACAACTCACGTCCTGGAGAGACACCGTAATCTCTCCGACGGGCAAGTGGAAGGTGTAGGTCTCCGGTCGCCACCTCTCGACCAATGCAGATATAAGAGCGACATCTGCATTTAAGTCACTGAGCTGTGACACATGCCACAGACCCAGCCTCTGCAACGCGGGTGCAAATCGAGGGTCGTAGAGGATATTCATCTGGTTGTTCCTCGTCGACGTCAGAGTATGAGTCTGCATTTAATTTCAAAATAAACACAAATACAATTTATTATTTTATTCAAATGAAAATGTATATTATTTGCAAGTGGTATAGAGATGTAAACATACATATGAGTTTCTAATCTTGTGCTCATTGTACGGGAACCAGCAAACGGGACTGATATACTCTGTCGTCAAATACGGAAAGACGGTCCGAGCTAACACTACATCCAACTCCACATCATCATGAGGCAGACTGGTGTGCTTGGTGCCGCTGGATGACGACATACTACAATTTGGTACATTTCTAGTCAAATTTGATCTTAAGTACCTCAAATAGGGTACTTTAATAATTTACTAAAATAATTTGGCATAAAATACAACATAATATAGCTAAAAACAATTCTACTATGTTTGGACACCATTCTAATTATTTAATATAATTCTACTATGTTTGGACACCATTCTAATTATTTAATATAATTCTACTCTGTTTGGACATCATTCTAATTATTTAATACAATTCTACTATGTTTGGACACCATTCTAATTATTTAATACAATTCTACTCTGTTTGGACACCATTCTAAATATTTAATACAATTTGAATCTATTTGGACACTATTCTAATTATTTAATACAATTCTACTCTATTTGGACACTATTCTAATTATTTAATACAATTCTACTCTATTTGGACACCATTCTAATTATTTAATACAATTCTACTCTGTTTGAATTTATTTTGGACACCATTCTAATTATTTATTACAATTCTACTCTATTTGGACCTATTTTGGACACCTATACCAACTACCTAATATACAAATAACTAAAAAAAAAAAGTAAAAAAAAAAATTTACCTTTTACTGTGCTCGGTGCGCGGAGTGCCGTTTGCGCAACAGAATGGGCATCGCGCGGCACTTATACGGTGAAAAGAGAGCTCCGCTAACCCAGTCCGCGCACCAGCCAGTTTGGTGTGCGAACTGGGTTAGCGGGGGTGGTAGTATTCAATAAAGGATCAGCAGGGTGGTAACGATTTAATTCCGATTTTTTGGCGTGGTAACAATAAAAAATTCGCGGAAATAAAAGGTATTTATTGCTCATTTTATTTCTAAAAGTAACCAATGATGTAAATCCTTAACGGATCTGAGGTTAATTGGATTCTAATCTTCATTATTTTCAACACAGCTCCTATCTAAACTTACACTTGAGAGTAGGTCCGATGGGCATTGGACCTACTCTGGTTCGACGGGTTTAATCACCGTCGATTTGCTTTAAAATTCATGTAGAACGCTTTAAAATTCGTGCGTGTTTGTTTTAATGTTCGTGCGCACAAATCTTAAAGTAGATCGGACGGTCATCGTGCTCGTTTAACCTAAAAGTAGGTCCGATGGGCATCGGACCTACTCCGTTCTCCTAAACTTATGTTATTTGATTCGATCTAATGTGGCGCTAGATAGTGAGCTTCTGTGTAGAAATTAGATCAAAGAAATTAATTTACAAATAGCTCCATAATTCATAAAGTATAAAAATGTTAATATTAAAATAATAATTTATTTATATAAATTTTGTGGTTTATAAAATAAATTTCGAACATTTTGTTGCTTTAAGTTGTATTTTGTGGGTCTCTAAGGTCTTTTGAGAGGATTCAAATTTGCTGAAATTTCAATACATGAACAGTGTTTCTGAAATTTCTGAAATTCAGAATTCAGCCGTTGAACTGTTTCGAGATACGTGCACAGAAAAACTAGTTGTTTCGAGATGCGTGCACAAAAAAAGTTGAACGGTAGGATTCGGAATTTCAGAAATTTCAGAAACTCCAGGAACACTGTTCATGTATTTTGGATTTCAGCAGATCTGAATTCCTTTTGAGAGTCTCTAGGTACTTATTAAGAGCTTTTTTTTTTTTTTGTAGTAGAAAACTAGTTAAAGTAATATTAATATTTATATAACTTTTAGGTGGTAAAGTGTGGCTATATAGCAACCCAAATCATACTGTAAATGAAGCTTTTGAAATATTATAAATTTATATGTTTGAATTGAGTTTATCTCATATTTGTTTTTATTTAGAGTTGAACTTGCTCCTTAAATTTGCTCCTTAAATGATATATTAATTGAACTTGCTATTGTTGCATCCCTCTGACTGAATAGTCTCCCATCATTTAGTTTATTAAAATGATTTATAATAAATTGGCTTAGTTTAATGGTAAATAAATATGTTTTTCTTTAAAAGTTATGCACTAAAATATATTAAAATTGATACTCTTACTGAAATAAATATTATATTGTGATATTTTCTGCCAAATCATCAAGGACGTGTAGTTCTACTTTTAATTATATACAAATATTTTTTTTAAGAAAGAAATACAGCTGTCAGATCTGAATTTTTTTTAATTTTGTATTCAAAATATAATTAAGTTATAAATTTTTAATTTTTCCAATTAATTAGTGTTAAATTTATATTTTAATAGTCATATTAAGCCTGAAACTTTTAAACTTATCATCTTTAAAAAAACTAAACCAAATAACAACTGTTTTGAAAATTTTCCATATTTACCATATTTGCAGCTCTAAACTGCGGACTCAACAAGTTGGAACCGTAGTTTAAAGCTGCATACTCAAATTAATACACTTTTAGTGTTATACTAAATGCATTGTTGGATCCGCAGCTTGAAACTGCGGCACCAACTTGCTAGGTCCGTATTTAAAGTTGCGGACCAAGTAAATATGAGAATTTTAAAAACATTGGTTATTTTGTTGAAATGCCTTTATTTTTTGTGCCTCCATCATGCTTTTATTTTTAAAAACTTTAATTACTCAAAATTTAAAACTTAAAAGTCAAAATAAAACCATTGGATATGATCTACATCAATTTATCTATGCACGTGTAAAAAATTATGACATTTCAATTTTGTTTTGGTTGTCATCAAGAGCTTATAAAAATGTACTAATGTGGATAATTTCTAGACGTTGATTTTTCAACTTAGTGATTCACATAAAAACAAAACCAAAATGTGATATTTTTTTATGAGCACATAGGCAAAATAACATAGATTACATCTAACGGTTTTATTTTGACGTTTATAATTTAAATTTTGAGTTATTAACGTTTTAAAAATAGAGGTATAGTGGAGACACAAAAAATGGAGGTATTTGAACCCTCCTCTTTTTCTAAATATTATAAATAAAAATAAATTCGTTATATTAGCGGCATAAGGCCGCCAGAAAAGTTGGATTACTCAAATCTAAACTGAGAATTATCATTTTACTCTGCCCGGCAACTTGGTTTGGTCTTCAATTTTCGGGGGACTATTCCTTAGCTCGTGTTATATTCAAGGACCTAGTGGCGATCTAAATTCTAAATTGTGGACTTTGACCCATCATTTTGGAAAATTGACCGTGCGCAGCCGCCTTCTATTTGCTTCTATCCTCCTTTAGATTAATAAATTGATTCCCGTGTCTACGGGCCCGAAATTTTTTATTAATAACATTAAAAAAAATTAAAGAAAATAACATGATTTTTCTGAAAATTTAAATATTATTTTCGCTAAATAATTCTACGGAATGCATGACTAATTTTGCTGAATTATTTAGCGGAATTACATGGGCTCAATTTTGCTGAATAATCCAGTAAAATTGTATAGACCAATATAGCATAATTGAAATTTCAACCTCCAAGTCCTGCAAAATTCATGATTTTCTCTCTCTTCATCCACACAAATTCAGAAAAAATATTGAAAAATGGAGAAAAATGGAAAAGAAACCCAACAAGGAGGTAGAAGGCGTGGGCAGTCTTTAGCACAGTTAGTGCCAGGTTCTTCCATACGGAGGGGGAGAAGTCGGTTGCGACCACATACTACAAACTCTGCTCTTATTCCTTTATTGGATTATTTGTACATAGATCAGACTTTTCGAGTGTACATAGGGCCTTATCTTAGCCGAACCGAACCGACCATTTGAAAGTATGGTTTAGCTATTTTAGTTCGGTTTCAACCGAAGCAACCATTTAAAAGGTGGCTAACCGAATAAACATCATATTTAAAAAATATTTTAATAAAAACCAAATCTATATAACACAAAATATTCACAATTTGATTTCATAAAAAAACACAATAAAGAACTAACACTAATAAAATGATATATTTATCAAAATAAAAATAAAACATAACATATTCATATTATTTTTTATAAATTTTGACCTATGAAAAGCATGTCATCTTACATTCATGTCCTTTATGTTTTTTGTATTATCATAGAAGAGGCTAGTACACATAAAATACAAAGTTTCAATTCAATTGCTATATACTTAATAAAAAAATTCTGAAAATATTGGAGTGGCTTAGCCACTCCTGGACTATCTTACCTTCTGCCACTTGGCACATACATATGGTGCTGAAAAGAGATTTGATAATGTAGCGAAAAACTTACCGCATTCTACTATTAAAAATATCTTGGCGGAGGTGTGATGAGTGTCAATGAGAATGATACGGGTCGAATAAAAACACACTCATATATAGAGTATGGCTAATCTGCTGCTGGCAGTATTTCGACCAAGTGCTGCCATCAGCAAATCTGTCATTCTGATGTTCAAACAACCGATCCGAACCGTTCAACATGTTCTAAATATTGAAATGTGCTTGGAGACCAAATTTTACATTTTTTGGAATTTTTTACTATTTATTAAGCCACTTTGAAAATTCCAGATCATATGGTCCAGACTGTTTTTACTGTTCACCCGGATCTGGAATTTTCAAAGTGGCTTAATAAATAGTAAAAAAGTTCCAAAAAATGTAAAATTTGGTCTCCAAGCACATTTCAATATTTAGAACATGTTGAACGGTTCGGATCGGTTGTTTGAATATCAGAATGACAGATTTGCTGCTGACAGCACTTGGCCGAAATGCTGCCAGCAGCAAATTAGCCATACTCCTCATATATATATATATATGAGGAGGGTTCAAATATCTTTATTTTTGTTTCCAGTATGCCTTCATTCTTAGAAACTTTAATTATATTTAAATTATAAACGTCAAAATAAAACCGTTAGATATGATCTATGTTATTTTCTCTATGTGCTCATAAAAATTTATCACATTTCAATTTTGTTTTTATGTGAATCAATAAGTTGAAAAATCAACATTTAGAAATTATCCACATTAGTACATTTTTTAAAAGCTCTTGATGACAACCAAAACAAAGTTGAAATGTCGTAATTTTTTACATGTGCATAGATAAAATGATGTAAATCATATCTAACGGTTTTATTTTGACTTTTAAGTTTCAAATTTTGAGTTATTAAAGTTTTTAAAAATAGAGGCATAATGGAGGCAAAAAAAATGAGGCATTTGAACCCTCCTCTCTCTCTCTCTATATATATATATATACAGGTTGGCTAATATCAAAACGTTTGTTCTAGAGTTGTGGTGCAACCAATTGGTTTTTCGATTTTCAAAGTCCAAACGGTCGATCCAAACAGTTAGATGTGATCTCTATATTAAAATGTGTTTGGAGACCAAATTTTACATTTTTTGGAATTATTATACTATTTATTAAGACAGTTTTAAAATCGCTGATTTTAATAAACAGTGAAAAATTTCTGGATCATTGAAAACAGCGATTTTCAAACTGGCTTAATAAATAGTAAAAAAAAAATCCAAAAATGTAAAATTTGGTCTTCAAGTACATTTTAATATAGATTGAATGTTGAACGGTTTGGATCAACTGTTTGGACTTTAAAAATATAAAAACCGAAGCGTTTGTTCCACGGCCTAGGAACAAACGTTTTGATATTAGCCAACCTCTATATATATAAAGGAGGGCTCAAATGCCCCATTGCTTCATGCCCCAATTGTACCCCAACATCTTTATCTTTAATTTCAAAGTTCAGACAGATGATCCGAATAGTTCAACATGATATCCACGATAAAATATGATTGGAGACCAAATTTTATATTTTTTGGAATTTTTTTACTATTTTTAAAGATAGATACAAAATCATTGTTTTTAGATAGTCCACAATTTCCTGAAAAATAGTGATTTTGTACCTATTTTAAAAAATAGTAAAAAAATTTTAAAAAATATAAAATTTGTATCCAATCATATTTTAAAGTGGATATCATGTTGAATGGTTCGAATCGTCTGTTTGAACTTTGAAATTGAAAATAAAGATGTTGGGGTATGATTAGGGCATGAAGCAATAAGGCATTTAAGCCCTCATATATATATATATATATATATATAGCGGCTAAGATCAAAGTGGTAGTTCAAAGCCCGTAGAACTATCAATTCGGTTTTTACATTTTCAAAGTCTAAATAATCGATCCAAACCGTTCAACATGATTTCTATATTAAAATGTGCTTGGAGATCAAATTTTACATTTTTTTAAATTTTTTTACTATTCATTAAGTCTTTTACAAAACTGTTATTTTCAGTCAATTCTGGACCACTGAAAAACAGCAGTTTTGTAAAATACTTAATAAAAAATAAAAAATAAAAAAATGTAAAATTACCAATATAATTCTCATCCAAGTTTCTTTGTCACAAACTTACAACAGCTATCAAATTTTTAATTAACCTTCTAAAATTTTAATTAACCAAATAAGAAATAAGATGGAAAAGAAAGTTAAATTTACTTTTTCTCATTAATTATCCAAACATTAAGAGATTAAATATATTAATCTTCCTTTCTATTCCATTCCATTCCCTTTTACTTTTCACCTCCCTTCACTTCCTCTACTCTCCATTTAAACAAGGTGTAAATTACTAATATAGAACTCAAAATACATATGTACAATCAATTCCAACTAAAAATTTGTACGGTTTTAAACCCGAAATTTTTATTTCTACCATTTTCAAAAAATAAATAAACCAAATAACCATGGTTTTCTGACAATTCTAATACTAGCACGGCCGCAGAACACCAGAGTGGACCCATTTGAGGGCCGTCGCAGAATGCCGGAGCGGACCCCCATATGGGGCCGCACTATGCCGGAGCGGCCCCTGTTCTTTATAACCCGAAAATTACAGCAAAATTTCATTCCACACTCTCACACTTCTCTCTCCTGGGTTAGCTCTCTGATCTGTAAGTTTTTTCTCTCTTCTTTTAAATTTTTTATTTTTATTTCAGTAGATTAATAATTAAATTAGAATAGAATAATTAATTTAGTTAATTTTTAATTTTAGGTTTCTTCTGTATTGGATTGAAAAAATAGCTCTTATGGTATCCATCTACACTGGTGGGGATGTTTTAACAGGTCCTAATGAGGTTTACTATAGTATTGGACCTGTTACTGTGATCCCGGTATTGCCGGGTACTGATTATGTGAGACTTAAATCAAGTATATGTCAGAATTTGGGGTTGGATCAGGGTCAGTATGACCTTAAAATTGATGCCAAAATTAGCATGCCGACTAGTTCATCACAAACCTAGTTCCAATTATTTCCAATTCAAAATGAGGGAGTCTGGCAGGTATTATACAACCAAACCATGAGTTTTTCTGGGGGTGCATACAAGATAATTGACCTATATGTGGAGGTTACCAGAGCCCGGTGTTCGAACCCAGTTATGAGGTTAATCCAGGGTCGTAGTCGGGGTAACTCATCCGGCTCTAGTCCGTCCCCTGTCCAAATTGACCAACCGTCCAGTAGTCGGGCCCCAGTTTAGGGGGATCGACCCTCCCGTCGGGCCCCATCCCAGACTGACCAGCCTTCATCTAGTCGGACCGCTCATTGGGGTCAAACTTGTGATCCGGATGAAACCGATGAAGAAGTGGATCCGGAAATACTAGAGGCAGAGGAAAATTGGGTTGATAGTGATCCGGAGGGTATGAGCGATCAGTCTGACCAGGAAGATACCGAGCATGTGCTCGGACTACCAAGGACTTTCAAGATGAATCGCGGGTTTCAGCACCCGATTCATGTTTTCAACGACACATCAGGATTTATGGAAGCCAATTCGGGTTTGTTTGGAAGGAGGGCAGAGTATGAGAATGAATTGTCTGAGGGACAAACATATGACTCAAAAGAGGCAATAAAGAGCGCAATTGCCAAGTTTCACATCCTTTGCAACAAAGAGATAAGGAATACGCACAGTGACCGCACAAGAATTAGGTTCAAGTGCAAGAACAGTTACTGTGGGTGGTACATACTCGCAAAGGCCACCGGTTATGGAACACAATGGCGTGTCTCCAAATGCCCAACACAACATTCATGCCACACGGATGCGACAAGAACAGATCACGCCCAGTTGTCAGCTACTATGGTTGCCGAGTGTATATCCGCTCACATGAGGAACGATATCGACTTGAGTATTCAAGTTGTCCGAATTGCTGTTGCTGAAAGGTACAACGGTCAGATACCGACGTACAACAAACTGTGGTGTGGCCGTGAGTTGGCAATAGCCCGTCAATTTGGTAGTTGGGAGGGGTCATACTCTCTTGTAGTTCCATTGTTGGAGGCAATCAAAAGAAGCAACCCAGGTACTACATTGTTCCTTCATTTTTTACGTCATTTCATTATCAATAAAAAATTGAACTTATTTTTTAAAATTTATTGACAGAAACATTGTTTGAGGTGACCTCATATCCCATTGGTAAACCTGGACCATGGAAGTATTTTCATAGGACGGCTTGGGCATTTGGACCGTGCATAGCTGCTTTTCAACATATCATACCGGTCATCACCGTTGATGCATGTTTCCTGTCAAGCCGGTATAAATGTAACTAATTTGATTGTTTTCACTTTATTTATTTTAGTTGATTTTGGCTCTTACGAAATTAATTTGATTGTTTTACCACAGGCAAGCTGTTGATTGCAACCGGGTACGATGTTGAAAACCAACTCCTCCCGTTGGCTTTTTCACTGGTAGAATCAGAGAGTTATGACGATTGTGCGTGGTTCATGAAATGGTTGCGTCGTAATGTAATCCGCTCCAGATTCATGTGTGTCATCACTGATAGGGGAAAGGGTATCAAGAAGGTGTTCAGACAAGATAATATGGGGTGGAACGAGAAGGATGAGGATCAATGTGTTCACCGTCTTTGTGCTACTCACATAGCTGAGAACATGAAGAAGAACGGTTGCAGTGATAAAGCAATCCATTTTTTTTAAAATATGTGTGGCTAAGAGGAAGATGAGGAGATACGAGCAAGGAATGCAAGCAATGGGGCAGGCATGTGACATTGCCCTCAATTGGCTGGACGGTGTGGGTAAATATTTGGATCAAGATGAGAACGAGTGCCCCAAACCATGGAAGATATTCCAAGCACTGGACGGTGGTTACCGTTGGGGCATCATGACTACAAATGATTCTAAGTCATTGAATAATGTCTTCAAGTCCTCTCGTAAGTTACCGGTTGCAGCAATAATTGAAGACACATTTTACAAATGTATGACATGGTTTGCGCAAAGGAGGGCCAAAGCGGAATGGGAAGCTAGTCAAGGTCAACAATTCTCGTGTCGTGTGCATCAGGTACTTTTATTTGTAGTTCTTTCTTCATAATTTTTAATGAACTTTGTTAAAAAAATCTGACTTCTTCATTATTTTTTAATTTTTCGTAGCTGATCAACAAACGGTTCGAGAGGTCCGATAAAATGAAGACACTGGGGGGCTTTGGAAACAACAACGAGTTCGAGGTAACCTCCACACAGGAGAGAGTTCACGCTTTCATACCTGACGATTCTGGCCGGTTTACCAAGGCCAATTACAAATACACGGTGATAATCGGGGATGATCACACGGTAACTTGCACGTGCCAGAAGCCTCAATTGGAGAGAATACCGTGCTCTCATGTTCTGTCCGTGTGTCGTCTCCGAGGCATCGACCCTGACGTCTTTGTAAGTCACTACTATCACATCCATACACTGATCAACACATGGAGCGCTCAATGGCATGTGTATGAAAATCAGTCGGAATGGCCTCAACACGATGGCCCGGTCCTTGTTCCAGAGGATAAAAATATTTCTGTGGGCAGAAGACAGCACAACCGAATTCCGATGTGGATGGACGTTCTAAATAATAGGAGAAGAGGACACCAAGCCGGCCGAGATACACAAGAAAGACAAAACAGAGCTGCTCGAGCTGCACGAGATTGAGAGTTAATGTTGTTTTTTTAATTGTATTCGTAAAAATGTTGTTTATTTTCGGTTAATTAGACGTATTTGTAATTTCCGATAACATTAGCATTGTTCTATGAGTGAGGCTATGGTGCTATGCATAGCACGGATGGGGTCCGTGCTACGACTCAAAATTTGACTTTTCAAAATCCTAACGGTCGATCCAACCGTTCAATGTAATAACCATATGAATATGTACTTACAAACTAAATTTTATATTTTTTCGAATTTTTTTACTATTTTTTTAGATAGGTAGAATTTTGATGGTCCAGAATTTTCAGAAAACACTGATTTTTCTACCTATCTAAAAAAATAGTAAAAAAATTTGAAAAAATATAAAATTTAGTTTGCAAGTACATATTCATATGGTTATCACATTGAACGGTTGGATCGACCGTTAGGATTTTGAAAAGTCAAATTTTGAGCCGTAGCACGGACCCCATCCGTGCTATGCATAGCACCATAGGCTCACTCTTGTTCTATTGTATGCTTCTTTATATGGCTCCTTGTTCTATTGTAATGTTTCTTTTGATCAAACAAACGACGAACAACAATTTCAGATTAAACGATATTTCAAACAGAAGTATACACACAACTTTCAGTACAAACTTTACATTTTTGATAAAAAATTCCAAAACAAAATCATAATCAACTTCACATTCAGATTAAAAAAAAATAACAGGGGCTGCTCCGGCATAGTGCGGCCCCATATGGGGGTCCGCTCCGGCATTCTGCCGGCGGCCCTCAAATGGGTCCGCTCTGGTGTTCTGCGGTCATGCTAGTATTAGAATTGTCAGAAAACCGTGGTTATTTGGTTTATTTATTTTTTGAAAATGGTAGAAATAAAAATTTCGGGTTTTAAACTATATTTGGTTGGTACAAAATTAATTGAAGAGATAAAGATTACATTAAGTATATTAATATTTCACCGTGATCAAGCATAACTGGCGTGACCAAACTTCGTTAATTTTAGCATGTCAAGTCGCGACACAATTTAATAAAGACGTGGTCATTTGTATGTTGTGATTATATCTTATTATTTTAATTACGATACAACAAAATAAGATATAAAAAATTTAATTTGACCACGTCTGTAATTTAATCAGAACTTATTAGTCACAGCACGTACAAATTTACTTCACGAATATCATTAATACGGAGTACGGTCCTTACAAAAAAATAACACGGGCCCGGTACAAACGGAGAACACCTCCTCGCTTCTGAATCCGAATCCTCTCAGGTACCTGACTCAAGCAAATTGAAACGGACGATCTAGATTAATTCAAAACGGTGCCTATTCGGAAATGGCGCAGATGCCAGTATTATTTATGCTTTGAGATTCGTGCCGAGTTAAAAGAACGATCATGCCGTTTCTAATTACCTGGGGTGATTCGAATTCCTTCTGGAGTATTTGGATATCCTCTTCAGTTTCTCAATTAACCACAATATCCATTGCAAACGATCGGGGGCCCCACGCAGTATCCGCCACCCGGCCCTGATTTAGTCTTGACTAGAGAGTCTTGTATTGTACTTGTTTTAGCTTGACATATATTAATCAGAACAAGGGCCAACGTGAGTTGGCCCAAGTAACCAAGTTTCAGGCGCTGAAATGGAGACGATCCAAATGCAAAATTATTCCCATCGATCTCTGGAAATATTTTTAACTGCTTGCGGTGCACCATCTCGGATGACAAATTTCGCCGAAATTTTTATTAATATCCAAAAAACCTATTAAATTTTGGATTATACACACATTTTCGGTGAATTTGGAAAAATAACCAATCCGTCAAATAATTAATTCTTGAAAAATAGATTGAGTACTATATAATTGAATTTACTACAAAGATTGCAACAAATAATCTGAATCAATATTTTTCAGGACAGATTTTTTGCGGCTGTAAGAAAAATTAAAATATTTCTGTGTGTGTTACTGAAAAAAAAAAGTATTTTCAATTTGAATTATTGATCCCGGTTCAAAAGTCACTTCTGGATAAATAAA
Source organism: Carex littledalei (assembly GCA_011114355.1). Taxonomy (NCBI): domain Eukaryota; kingdom Viridiplantae; phylum Streptophyta; class Magnoliopsida; order Poales; family Cyperaceae; genus Carex; species Carex littledalei. The sequence goes on along the minus strand of CM022092.1, from coordinate 6,371,656 downwards.
GAAATTATCGTGGTCCTTCTAGTACATTCAAATTTTAAGGTACTCCATCTATTTCTCTAGAAATTATTTAAGAAAAATATTAAAAATATAAAATAGTTTATAGGGAAATAGATGGAGTACCTTATAATTTGAATATACTAGAAGAACCATGATAATTTTTTTATTTACCTAGAAGTGACTTTTGAACTGAGATCAATAACTCAGATTTAAATTTTTTTTTTTCCGGTAACATACCAAGAAATATTTTAATTTTTTTTCCAGCTGCAAAAAATCCGCCCTGAAAATTATTGATCCAGATTATTTGTTGCAGTCTTTGTAGTAAATTCAATTCTATAGTACTCAATCTATTTTTCAAGAAATATAAAAATATTTCTAATATTTCAATAGAAAAAATAAAAAAAAATCATAACATCTTCTATTTAATTAAAATAAAAAATCAGGAAATCCTATTTCCACTGAATTATTCAACATAAATAGGAATTCCATATCCGCCAAATAATTTGGCGGATTGGTTATATTCCGAATTTTCTTGAAAATGTGTGTATAATCCAAAATTTGATAGGTTTTTTTTTATATTAATAAAAATTTCGGCAAATTTGGAGTATTACTTTATTTAACAGATACTCAGCTTTTAATAAATGTCAACGTTAAAAGAATATTATATATTTTTTTTAATAAAAGGCCTAAGTCCATTTCATTACTGAAACTTTAAGTTACAGAATATCGTTTTTCAGGTATATCTCACATCCAAAATGATACCCTGAGTAATAAAGTTCCAAAAGCCATATAAGGCACCAACAACAAAATATAGCCAGCAAGATAAAATCCTAAGTTTAAGCCACATGAAGGCTCATACTAAGCCACACACAGGGGCTAAGGAAAGTACTACTAATGTTGTGCAAAATAAGAACAGAATTATCAAGTTGTTAGACATCTGCCAAAGTACTGTCCCTGTCGTAGAGCACCAGCTGACCATCATCATCCATCATCTAATCTTCATCACTCGGGTGCCAGTTGTTGATAGGGATCGCATTAGTATCCACAGGGAGCCATAAAGTTGTCTCAGCTTGAATCATTGGCTTCACATGACATGTCCAATATTGAATCAAAGAAAGAATTAGAAATATGATTTGTCTTGGAGATTTAATTGTACTAGTGTTAAAGCATAGATCATTTCTGTGCTTCCATATAGTCCAACAGACTGCGCTAACAACTAATAAAAAACCAATTTTAGTTTTAGCTGGTAATTGATTTGCAAAGTAAAGAATGTCAGAAAGCTTATTCCAAGAAGGACTGAGACTCTGGCATGCTCCCATCCAGAACCAAATCTGCTTGGCAAATTGGCATCTAACAAATAAATGGTCAATGGTCTCAAGTTGATCACAGAATTGGCAAGTAGTGAGTCCTGTAAAAAGAATATTATATACAAAAATGTATTTCAATTTCACTATTTATGAACTACAATTGTAGTAATAATGACTTGTATTTATTGTTACCTGTAGTAGTTAATATTGATTTAATTCTATATAACATTTTAATCAAAATGTTTATAATGAATGCTCTCAAAATTAATTTTTTAATACTCAATTCATTGTGCCTCATAAAACCGATCAAATTATTATAGCTGAATGATTTCATTCTCATTTAATCAACATTGGACCTACCAAGACCACATTGATAAAAGAATATTAGAATCAAGTAATTTGTAAATTAATTATTTTTCTCAAATGTGTAATTTTAAAGTTTTTTTTGGCTTTATAAAAAGCATATGAAAAATAAGTAACTATCATATTAGTTGTTACTATCCTTAGATGCAACTATAATTTCAAAGGTATGAGTGGGCCAAAAATCTGGGTTTTTGTTTTATTGACAAGTGCTTTCCGTAGTTATTAATTTGTTATTTGTGCAACTAAACATTATATTATTCAATTAAATTGCGAATTGATTGATTGTAACAATTGTATATTTGCACAAAATATACGTTAAGTTGTCTATCAACATATGATGGTGCAAATTAACAATTGGATGTAAAGCTTTTAGAAAAAGGGTTGTAATATACAGCTTTAGGTCTTGTTCAGCGAAATATTGTTGCCGTGGAAAAAAAGATTCACTCGGAGTGATTTTTTTTTTTTCACGAACACAGTAAAAGTCAGTTAAAAAATTTGATGTTCTCAGGTCTGTTCCCGTTTCCCTTAGTGGCGCCGAACAGGTCCTTAGTTGATAATAATATGGGATTTATAGTCTTTCTTTAAAAAGAGAAAAAAATTAACAAATTGGATGTACAGCGAGACATTTCAGGATGCATGTGTTAAATTTAGTAGTCAGAGATTTTCTTATGGTGGTGCTCCGAGAGCATCCACACGGCTTGTGCTCCATCAGATGGTCTCCGATAGAGGAGGAAGAGGGAGAGAAGCTGCGGGACTTCTGCCCAGCTTCCTTCGTTCCTATTTTTTCTCCTCTTCGTTTATTATCACACTTCTTTGGATCTGCGATTCTCTTCTTTCTTGTTCTTCCATTTTGTCAATCCCTTCCCTTCCCTCCCTCTCTCCCTCTCTCTCTCTCTCTCTCCGACTTGTTGAGATCGATCCAGATAAAACATGGAGGTGAGGCGGCTAATATCTAGTATAGATTGGGAAAGAGAATCCTATCCCGCTTATGAAGATTTCTTGGCGCTTCCGGTTTTTGTTATTTTCTTCCCTACAATTCGATTCCTTCTCGATAGATTTGTTTTTGAGGTATGTTCTGATTTATCTAAAATGGCTTATCCAACTTAATTGATTTAAAGTGTTAGAGCTTGAATAGCTGGTTCTGTACAGATCCGCAATTTGCATAATATTAACCCCGGAATGCTTGTTGAGCTGCTACTTCAATTGGACTTTTTGTTTCTTCCAGTGAAACCTTAAAATGTTTCGTTGATCTGTAAATGCTTTTTAATGTAAAAGAGGCAATATAGCTAGCTATTGGATAATTAACGATCCCAGATTTTGCTACTTAATTGTACTCATCTAACTTTGGTTGTTGGCTTCTATGTCAATCTGATATTCTCTTTTAAACGGAGTTCCTTTTTTATAAAAAAAATATATTAAGAGGTTGACTTTGAAGAAACAGTTTACTTTTTCTTAGATTGTCAAATGGTTAATTGGTCATGTTGTTATTTACCGTGTGCATTCACTACCTTATATTTTTGTGTTTTTGCTGACTTCTCAAATAATCTTAATTTGTGATTACTCAATTTGCAAAATTACAGCGACAATTTATTGCCACCACAAATTATCAGTAGTTCAAGGTATTTTGCAATATTTATCTTGAGAAAATTTTCGATTTTATTTTTATAATTGCAGTAAGTTGTCTTCTGTTGGTAGGTAAGTTCATCTCCAAAATAATTTAAATTCAAATTTTCAATCACCTCATAAAGAAGTTTACCTGGTAGAAACAGTGTGTGTCCTTATTTCTGAAACCTTTGGCTTTCTACATTTATAATAGCATGACTTGACTAAATTTGAACAGTATTAGTCAATTGTCTGTAAAGCATCAAAAGGTTTTTCTGGTTAAGATGAATGATCATCCACACTAATTTTATTGATGTGTTAACAGAATGTAGCACGGAGGCTTATACTAGGAAAGGGATATGAAAAGCTGGATATGGATGTGGATGATAGGAGAAAAAAGATAAATAAATTCAAAGAGTCAGCCTGGAAGTGCATTTATTTTCTCTCTAGCGAAATTTTATCTTTAAGTGTCACTTACAATGAACCATGGTTCAGAAGCACCAAGTATTACTGGGTGGGGCCTGGTGATCAGGTCTGGCCTGATCAAAAGATGAAGTACGATACATCAACTCTATTTTTCTTCCCTTATGATTGAATTTTAATTCAGATTCTTACCCTGTCAGTGAAATATGAATTGTGTTATGTATGATATATATGTTCACAAGAACAAGACAATAAAAAATAAAATATCCAATTACAAAATGCAAGCTGGCAATTTTGGTTATTACTGGTATATTCGGTATGCTCGTACCATGATTCCACATTTGCTGCCATAAAAAGTGAGGGCACGCCCACTGCCATAGTTACGTGGGCTGCCAGATCAAGATCGAAAGGTCCCAATCACACATGTAAGTATGACACACAACTGTCATCACCTCTATAGAAGCGGATGTGGAGTTGTGATACTCTAATAAGGCCATGATCACCAGTGTGTTACTGAAATCTAGTATAGTAACCTTTCTGATTCCCTGAAAATTTGCTTTGTTTGTTTAGATTTAAACTGAAAGCTGTCTACATGTATGCGGCTGGATTTTACACATACTCCATTTTCGCCCTCATGTTTTGGGAAACAAGGCGGTCAGACTTTGGGGTGTCAATGTCACACCACGTGGCAACAGCTGTTCTTATTGTTCTCTCTTATATCTTTAGGTTTGGCTTCATTGGTTTCAATTAAACTTGACTTCTGTCTTAAATAGTTGTCTTTACTCATCTTATCATTCCTTTTTCTCTTAGTCATAGCTCATTTGGGAATTTCCTAAAAATTGCAATTAAGTTCTTAATAAATTACCATCCTCTGACAGATTTGTTCGTGCTGGTGCGATCGTGCTTGCTGTTCATGATGCGAGTGATGTGTTCTTAGAGATAGGGAAGATGTCAAAGTACAGTGGTTTTGAGGCAATTGCTTCTGTTGCCTTTCAACTTTTTGTCATCTCTTGGGTGCTACTTCGCCTCATCTATTATCCATTCTGGATTCTAAGAAGTACCAGGTATGGTTAACCAATTACAAAACTTCTGGTTAATTTCTTGGATGATGTTTCTGATACATTATCATAGGTCTGGAAATTAATTGCAGTAGCTGTCATTTTCTAAATCAAAAGATATACTGAACTCTGGTTTACTTCTATCTGATTTGAGAAAAACTGTACATAATTATATTCTATTGGTGCAGGCAAAATAGAAGTACATTATGACATACCACTTTCAACCAACCAATCTATATGTAAAATGCATTCATGAAAATAGTGTATTGAATTATATATACAGTATTTTGAGTCTGTTTCAGGCATTGGAGTGAAATAGCAAATAATGAGAGCTTGTGTGATTATTTGTTTATTGCTATTCTTTTCAGTTATGAGGTTGTGCTTACATTGGACAAGAAGCAGCATGAATTTGACGGACCAATATACTACTATGTGTTCAACACACTCCTGTTTTCCTTACTGGTGCTTCACATATATTGGTGGGTCTTGATGTTACGCATGGTAGTCAAACAAATCAAATCAAGAGGCACCGTCAGCGACGATGTCAGATCTGGTATGTACACCCTGTGTCTCTACCATGCAGATTGTTGTATAGCATTTTCAAACTTATTCTACTGTTGATACAAACCTTCTCTTTCATTCTGTTCATATTTTTCCATATGGAAATTATATGCACTAATAAAAAAACACCTTTGCCATCTGAACAGAACGATGTTTTGTCAGGAATTTAGCATTTTTAATCAGATGTCATCAAAGTTATGCTTTAATATATTGTTGAGCTGACCTGAGCTGAAAAGCTTACCATTTTATTAAATTTAAAATTTTAATATAGAAAAGTCTAAACCTACATATTGGCCAATGTCTTATCTTACAAACTGTATAATAAGGAAGAACAATATCTCATCTGCATTTGATGCCTACATAATTGACATTTGGCTGTGCAATCTCAACAGTTCAATTTAACCCAACCTGACCTAGGTAAAATTGCTTGACTGATTAGTGGGTGGGTCTAGGTCAACCCATCAGTAGCCGAGGGGGGAAATATATTGGTTGGGTCAATAACATATCCTTTCTGAGAGTTTTTGTAAGAGTATTGGTTGCATAAGTTACAAGGTTAATTAATCAAAACAAGTGGGGTCTTTTGACCACAAAGGATTTATAATGTGGGTCCGCCACTGCTACCATTCCCAACCTGACCCCATGGCAAGCCTAACCTTGTTCTTCCTTTTTCTGAATTTGGCAATCCAACTAACCTGGTACTTGAGGCCCATCGTTGTTTTTTCTCATATTTTTTACAATATAACTCTGTTTGTAGATTCTGAAGATGAAGATAGTCATGAAGACTAATCCTCCCCTTTCCCTCTTGCTCTGTTTTCATGTTGTGTTAATATAAGATTGTGCCCTATTTATTCATCAACACTGGTATGTGGAGTTCGAGGAAATATAATCAGTTTGCAGTGTAGTGTTGCTATGGAGCCATCTTTTGGGTTTATCGGCAATAAAATTATGCAATTTTGGAGTGAATAGGTGTAATCGGGGAGCCATTATGTGATTAGGTTAAGAATGCACTTGATTCTTGTAGGTAGATAACGGCAAATTTTGTATGACCGAGTTTGCCATTTCTCATGATAATTGATAAGACAATAACTTGATTAAAGGATTATATTTTTGTTTTACCTTTTCACATTGTCATTATTTGATGATCTCTGCTGAGTGCTGACCAAGTAATGGATAATCCTCATCATTTGCCCGTTAAGATTGATATTAAATTTATTCAAAAACGATATTTATCAGAGATGGCCTTACCTATGCATTATACTACACGTTCTGGTAAAAGACTAAAATGGCTTTTGGTGCCCACTTAAATCAATAAAACGAGGCACAAAAGCAACCCGGTTGACATGATTAAAAAACTAATACACAACTGGTAATCTTTCAACAGAACTTGCAGTCACATGTAACCCATCTTGCGTTAAATAATATAAAAAATAACAACGCTTAAAATAAGCTATGAAATGAAAAACTAAGCCTACAAAAGTGCCGCAATGACTTTGAACTATAAGACAACTATTTTACAAACTATTATTTGTATACGACGATAAAGATTTCAATGGTACAGGAGTAAAAATGTAGTTAGAATGGCACAGGTGTAAAAATGCAATCCAACAAATAAATAAACTGAGACTACTAAAACTCAAGAAGAATATTTTGACAAGAGCTTGTCTACGTGAATAATGACATCATCAATGTGAGGCCGAACAGTAGGCTGAGGCTGGAGCATCCATACCACAAATTGATGAAGTGCCTCTGGATAAGGTGGGTCTGGCCCAGGTGGCCATTTTATCTGAGCATTTACAACTGCTAACTGTAAGCTTCCTCCCGATTCACCTAGTGCGTACTCAAAAGGAGAAACATTATACCTGCACCCATTAAAGAATCAGAATTGAAAATATGCAACTTCGATTTAGATTTTATCTGACTAGCAATACCACCAAACTACGACTTGAAATATTGCCTAAACAATGTTACAGTACAGTATCTCAACATTATACCAGTCAGGTTTACTTTCATCTGAAGTTCACATCGGCTAGCTTTATGAGTGCACACTTGTAAAGAAATCATTGGTATTTGGGAATAAAAATGAAAATTGTAACATGAGAAAAAATGTTTATAACTATGAATTCATGATCAGACAAAGAAGAGGACTAACAGAACTGCTAAAAGATTAAGTGCAAAGAGAGAACTCACATGATGGCATACAAGGTACACCCAAGAGACCACACGTCTGTCCTTTCATCTATATCAGCATGACTAGGGCAATCCCACAGCTCTGGAGCTCTGTAAGGTGCAGAGCAATGCTCGGTGGCCCATTCCTATATTAGAAAGATATATATTAAAACAATCAACGCATTAAGAGTAAAAGATACTTGCCAGTTTTCCCTAACTTGGAACCATATGGCAAAATTCAGAAATATACTGAGCATAAAGTACTATACCAGAGTATTTACTTTGAGACATCAGTTAAATCATTCAAGGTAATGTATCTGAAACTCAAAACTCAATATACCAGAGTGTTTACTGGATGTGGGCTGTACCTGCAGTTGTAGAGCGTCTGACCGTGAGCGGATTTCCCTTCTTGCTAGTCGGGCACTCCCAAAATCCATTAAGATGGCAAGAGGGGGCTGCCCCTTCCTATGTGTTAAGAGAACATTACCAGGTTTCACATCATTGTGTGCATATGGTGGATCATGGCTGTGCATGTGCTTTAACCCTTCACAAACCTGTTAAAGGAAACATACATAAGAAGCTAACAAAAAAACTTCCTACATGAATGGCAAGTTTAGTAAAGATAATTCAGTATAGTTGAATTCCAGTGTTCTAGTAAGAGGTAGGAAACAAAAGTAGGGAGCCAAAAACTGCTGTCAGCTAGGCCCTTTCCATTGTCTTCTTTCTTTCCTTTTTCTTAATTTTTTTTTTTAATTCTTTTTATTCTTGAACTGAGAGCATTTTGGTAGGGATGAGACTGGTAGTTTTGTTCCTACTAAAGAACACTTATTTCATTGTGTACCCTTGTGAATTAGTTGTTCCTCCTTCACAAAACCTCACACTAGAATAACTCTAATCCAAGCTGTGCTCGGAACTAGCTCTATCTAGAGTAAAAATAAAAAATCTATACACTGTTCCTACTTCAAGCATTGTCGGAACATCTGAAGAATTGCATAAAGTAATAACCTGGTGGAATATCTGAAGAACAGTAAGAGTGGGGTAGAATTCCTTCTTTGATTGCATAAAAATGGCATTGTCAAAGAGTGTCCCACCCAAGTGTACCGGGAACAGCAAGTATGCCTCGTGATTCCAGCTACCCTGTGGACCCTACCGATATCAAGCATACCTCAAAAGATGCAGGACAAGCACTCATTACATTTAAACACTATCTAACAAGTGATAACAAATCAACATTTTGATCAATGTAACCTAAATCATCATGATATGTACCCTAACTAATTGTTTTTGTATGATTTCTGTTACCCAAGAGATTTTCTATATCTGTGTTAGACACCATGCAGCCTCTTGTCAGGTCCACTCAAAACAACGGACCTCAAACAGGTCAATACTTCTCCTAAGATACAAGGAATCCAATATTCAGCTAAAAGACCCAAACCAAATTAACAGTCTCTGCACTGTTGACATTCAGGATATGCTAATTAGAGGGGGGCACCGCAACATTTATAAATCAAATTATACTTGTACTTTTAAAGAATCACGACCTAACCCACTGATCTTCAGTAACAAGCACCAACAGAACAATATTTTGGTTAAAAACTGTGATCCATGACTATTTTGTTTACTTACATACTACTAAATATGATGAATTAATAGATTTGCCGAGATAAATTACCTTGACAGCAATAATTGCATGATCAAGTAGAGGAAGCAAATTCTCATGTATGAAGAGAGACGAAACACGTATCTCATCTCTCACCAGATCTAGTTGCTCTCTAGTCTGTATCAGCACCTTCTTCACAGCGTAGGTGCCATCATCTATCCAAAAAAGGAAAAAAAAATTAAAGAAATTGAGCCCAAATAAAACTAAAATTAAGTGCCTATAAACAGTGAAATCGGAACCTGAGACACAGGAAGGGTGCTTCGACTTAATTTTGGCGGCGACGCCGCTAGAGGGCCCGTTAGAGGAGGTGGCGTTGACATCCTTGACGAGGTAAACAAAAGCGAATCCTCCTTCGCCAATCTGACGTATGATACGAAAGCGGTTATCGTTGATCCAGACGTCGCCACCGCCGTTGACGGCGTCGTACAGCGCATTCAACCCAGAGAAGGAGCACCCCATCTTCAAGGCCAAAGGATTCTCTCTGTTTTCCTCTTGATTTTCTCACTTCTGCTCTTTGTACTTTTCCAGATTTTAAAGCGAGAGGGAGAGAAATGGAGTCGAAGATCAACAGATCTCTCTCCGTTGCGGGGTCCGACTTCGTTCTCCCTCCACATTGATTTTTTACTTCAATTTTTTTTTGTTTTCTATATTTCCTCTTTATTCGCCACAGTACATCAGTAACATAAGTATATTGTTCGGATTCACTGAGGCTTACAAAGAAATCAACCATCATGTAGTGATTCATTCAAGGCCAGACCCGAGTCTTCCATTTCCAACTAATGAACTGCTTAGTTGTGGGTCCCAACTGCCAGTGAACTGATGTATCATTGAAGAACCGTATACGACGCGGAGAAGCCGTAGTCAAAATCGGATCCCATGTTAGGTTGCTGTTTAAATATAACGATTTTCTTTTACAATTTGTTTGATATTGTAAGATATGATTTAACTTAATATGTCTGAAAACAGAGAAATTAAATATGAATCTCTTTGGTAAGTGTGTAGTAGGTTAATTAATCTGGAGAGTTGATTTACTTTGCTCTCTCGTTATTTCATCTTACTTCTCACGTTGTACATCTTATTGGCAGCTCAAGTTTAGAGTAAGATTATTTTTTATTGTTGAGTAAGAAATAAATATGTAAGTTGTTAAATAAGATGTAAAATAAAAAAATAAAAAAGTAAGATCGAGTTATTTTTTTAAACGGATTAATTTATTTTACACTTCGGATATAAGACTTAATTTCATAGACAAATTTTTTTTTTTCAATGTTTCTCTCTTTTTTTCTCCGGATAGATTAATGTAAGGCTTAATAAAGGTTGCTTCATTCCAAAGGAAAATAATACTCGAGTAAATTAAGTTGAGTATCTCTAAATACCAATTTTATAAGTTCGTCGTGTTCGCTAAATAAATGGTCTAAGGGAGAAGAATCCCTTTTATTCTGGGTACATCAATGCTACGTGATGAATTAATATGCGCAAATAAAAATAAGTTATTCTTCAATTGTCAATACACTACATATTATCAGATAATATCAATGATTAATTAATTCGACCATTCCACCCATATAATAGAAAGTATATAATATCTGTTTTATTTTAAGACTAATTTTAAATATAATAAAACTTTTCTTATGTTTTACCATTAAATTGTAAAGAAACCTTAAAAGGATAATCATCCAATCAAATGAATATTAATAATTCAATAAGAATGTAATATGCTGGAATAATTACATCTGGATTAGTGCTAAAATCTAAATATAAAAGGTAGGTCTCCGAATAACAAAGCACATAAAAGGTGAATGTGCATGTATGGTTGATTGCATCTGTATTTATCTTGCATCATGCGTAAATCTAACTTAGAAAGCATGCAGATCTACATCTAAATTACACAGCTATCCTTGACACTGTTGTAATTTAAACATGACGTGATGTAGATTCACCTCCGTTGCACTAATAACATCATTCGTGACCACAGAACATCTCCCGATCATTCCACTTGGTACAATTTAAAAAAATAATCCCGACTAGCGCAAGGGATTCTGCTTTCTTTTTTAAGAAAAGTAGCGAATTTGAATCCTTCCATAGTATATGAACCTACAAGAAGCACCAAACCTAATGTTTGTTACTTGCATGTTTCTTTTTGAAAAATGTCAATATGGATACTGTATAAGAATTCGGATCCCCCAGATACCCGAGGGTAGAATTACTAAATCCAAACCGTTCTTTTAACTTTGGCACAAATCTCAAAGCGGACCTCCATATCTATAATAGACACCTAATTTTTGTTGACCGCACTGAGACTAAATCCAAACCGTTTTTCGCTAATGTATAAAGCAATTAGAACGTGAACAAGTCTAGACTGTACAATGCGATTTTTAGAAACGTCAAACTTTGTATATTTGAAAATCAATTCTAACAGCACCTTGAGATTTTAGAATTCTGGATCATGAAATTAGAACTTAGTCCTCAAGCAAAGCTATACTAATAGACCATTTGAAATGTTTCTTAAATTGTACTACATCGGTTTGCATTGCCTTAGTCAACGAGACAGAAAGGGATAAGCATCTTAAGTTAAAAGGCAGTAACGACCAGTAATTTTTTAGCATATCGCCATGTTATGTTATCCCAATAAAATGAGCACGGATAGAAAGCAAGATGTATAAATTTCATGTTAAAAATCAGTCAACTCACAAAACATAAGATGCTCATAGTTCTCGTCTTTCTGTTAGTTCTACAATTAAAGACCAAGTCTAGCAAACAATTACAACGCAAAGTGCAATGTCCCAACATGGATTAGCTTGTACAAATTGGATATAGATCTGGCAGACTCAAATTATAAATAGTCCGATAAGCCTAGCAGCAATGAGTTACATAAAATGCACATTCTCATTGATTATCATTATCCTATTCTCGTTTTGCATACCCTGTGACAAAATAAATTTGATTGTTAGATTATTCAGCTCAAAGTTGAGAGATGACACGTTGAATATTTTTTTCTCTTTTTTAGAGTTTCAGTACCTCTAGAATGGATGAGATTTGGCGCCTTGTATAACGGAAAGGCGCCTCCCTATTAACTACTTGCTCGATTTCTTCTATTGTCATTCTATCCGTCCTGTTTGTCACTATGTGGTGCCCAAGTATTGTCTTGAACACGTCAATTCTGAATAAAAGTACAAAAAACCAAGTAGAAATGGAATGCTTAGTCTATAATAAGGAGGAAAGGCTGGAATTATTTTGTTATATCAAGCCATTGTATAGAGCACTGACCTATCTGGAGAAATATCAGCAGCTTCTTCCGCATTATTTGCATCCACATCCATTGGTTCGGTCCCGGACCTTAAAACAGAAGACAAACTTATTGATTAGTCAAAATAGTTAATTCAAACATACAGTGATTATAAGAAATATTGCAGAATAGTTACAGGTACCACAAACACAATTCATGGTTGGCTGGGATAATCCATTACCTTAAACTATGTGATTTAGTTTTGAATCATTATCAACTCTTGATCACCGGACAGGTGGCCTGAAGCCAACCTGACACCAGCATGCCCCAAAAGCAGTTGACAAACAACCAGACAAGACCCAACCCAGACAACTACAAGAGCAATCAGAACTTGTCCAGAGAACCGAATTATCCTGGAACCTGACCTGATCCTAAAAAAATGAAGGGCTTACCCTGGACCACCATTGGCATTATCGTTAGCACCAGCAGCATGGGCATCTTGATCTGCCTTTTGTTTCATCTCCATTTCTCTCTGTTCCTCCCTCTCCTCCATTTCTGTCAACTCTTTGTGGTATATTGCAAAGTTAAGAATTTGTAGCGCTGCTTCGACATCAGACTTCAGAACCTACATTCCATAAAATAAAAATTGATAGAATACATTCCATAGAAGTTGATGCAATTATGTAATCATAGAGAAGTATACTAAACATGCATTACTTTCAAATTTCTAGCTTATTATGTTATGTACCTCTTTTCTCAGCTTCATCTTGGCGTGGGCAGTTGACAGTCGAATTATTGTCTCCAAGGTTCTTGCTGTGATTGGTAGTGTGCCTCCACTCTAACAATAACATTAAACAAAAACAGCTGATAACAAATACTCTTAGAAACCAGGATAGTAATGCTGAACCATGCTGATTTGCCAAAACCTTTACCACAATGGTGCCAGAACATAACAGTAACACATTCATAAGCATATTGAACTAAACTTTGTTTTCAACCTGCTTGCTTACATTGTTTCCTTTCTAATTGCATACTTATTTATGATCTTCTTTCCTGTTTTACTTTAGGATTTCTCATTATAGTATTGTCAAGGACTAGTATGCTTTTGAAACTGGCTAGAGGGAGCCTTGTATTTAGTAAATGAAGAATGATCCTACTTTTGTGCCTAACGGGATTTGAATGCATCATCTATGGGAAATCATCCTACTTATAGGGCAACCTATTTATAACAACTTCAATGCAACAATTGCAATATTGTTACCTTTGAATTTGCACTTGCATCCCTCAGCTCCGCGTATGAAGTTGAAATGTGATCACATGCCTGCGAAAGAAAGGAAATCAACGATCACAAATACCCTAAGAAGTTTCTACCTAAGCTCTCATTCTATGGCTGGCAGAAGCTGATTTATCAGTAAGCACTTTGTGACTTAACTTTAGTGGGACCTCATTTATACATTGGACATTCACAAGTCACAATAAGAAATACAGAAACTCCAGTCATTCAAAAGCTTGTTCTAAAAAAATACAAAGATAAAACTACCTCATCATTAAGTGTTGGCTGATTCATATTCTTGGCATAGTGGATGTACTTCTTCAAGAAATTAACAGTCAATCTCTCATTCTTTGTTTTCCTCCCTCTTTTCCTCTCCTGTCCATGAAGCACTCTATTGTACTTGACAAAAATTGATGCATTTGCCTCTCCTTCCCCTTCTTCTTCTGTGTACCTGCCAGTTCTTTCACGGCCTAAGGCTCCTGTTCCATGCATGATTGCCAAACGTTAGACATGATGACCAAGTCATAGAAAAGTTCCTTATTCTTATAGGTATGTTCTTTTTATTTAAATTAATTTTGTAACCCCTCTAGAGGAGTTTGAGTTACCATTACAAGGTAGCAACTTTAGTAGGTAGAAAGATAGAACGAATAATAAAGGACGAGGACATATCTTCAAAAGATAGAAAATAAAACATAATTATTGAGTTTTAAGAAGAGAGAAAAGAATGACTACCTCCATCATCAGCACAGTATCTATGCATGCGTGAAACATGCTCAGCAATCTGACGGTCAATCTCAGGATCCATTTGATCCAGCACAATGAATAGCAAATCAAAACGAGAGAGCAACGAATCAGGGAGCCCAATGTTTTTTGTGGGAGTAATTGACCGGTCATACTGTCATTTATGAACCAATGCAAGGAATTGAATAAGGTCAAAATTAAAAAATAGAGTACATTCCGCAATGAATTTCATGTTTAATTTATTATTTTTCTTGGCAATTAAGCACAATATTATTTGCATCTTTACTCTTAATTATGCGTATAGTTTGGTAAAATTAGCATCTCTCAGAAGCAACATATTAGGAAAGTGGAAACCTGAATTGGATGCTGTCTTAATAAGTTTGTAGTAATCACAATCACATTATATAAAGAAGTAACAAATGCAATAGTGGAAAGGGTAAAACAAGTCGGGGATAAAAATACATTCTACATTATATTACGTAGGGAAAATAATGACTCACTGATCCATAAATTGGATTTGCTGCAGCAACAACACTGCATCTGGCATTAAGAGAAGCGTGGATTCCAGCCTTTGCAATGGTGACTGTTTGTTGCTCCATGACCTCATGTATGGCTACACGGTCCTGATCATTCATCTTATCAAATTCATCTATACACACAACACCTCGATCAGCAAGCACCATGGCACCTGCCTCCAACCTTCTTTCTCCTGCAATATAAAACAGGTTATGTTTTCTGGGAACAAAATGAGATCGGCATTGGCCTTTAGCAGGAGGTTAAACAAAAGAAACAGTTGCAACCCAAAGTACCTGTTTCTTGATCTGAAGTTACAGCAGCTGTGAGACCAACACCAGAGGACCCGCGCCCAGTTGTACAGATAGCTAATGGGGCTATATTCATCACTGCCCGTAAAAGCTGAGATTTTGCAACTGAAGGGTCACCAACCATCATCATGTTTATATCACTGCAGAGAGAGAGAGAGAGAGAGAGAGAGAGATGAAGGTGCATCAAGTTTTGAGGAAGTTATGTCTGAGAAATGATATCATAAAACATTTTGGTAGATATTTTTTAGACTGACTACTGGTGCAGTAAGCAAATGGGGGCCAGCAGTGGACCCATATTAGCAAGGTTCCTCGTTGGATCTCACTTTCAGTGGTATTTCTTATTCCTGACCTTACTAGTGTTAAACAGAATTTTATGCATGGATCAAGGGGGCTCCCAATGGGTTAAAATTGATATGCTACTAACTATACACCATATAATAAATATAATCCTTTGGTCAAAACAAAATAATTAAAGAAGATCATATACCCTCTCAAGTGGGTCCCATTCTTCAGGTTCTTTTCGACACCACCAAGCATTAGAAGTATCACCGCTTTCTTGATCCACAAATGACCATATATGGATGGTGCAAGTGAATTTGCAAGCAAGTCATACACATCAGTTCTCCTGGACAGCTCTTTTATTTTGTTCACATCTTGGGATGAGTAAGAAGGTGCATTTGCCTCTTTGTTCATAAGGGAGACATTGTTTGCTATAAGAACAGTCCTGTGTGCACAACCCACAATTCAAAGTAATTAACAAAAGGATTGTTGCAGATTTAACTGTGCAAATCTTTAGAATTTAGCATATACCCTCTACTAGGAGCACATGAGAACTGATGATGGTATCAACCTTAACAATTCCCCCCCACCCCCACCCTCCAACCCATTGAAACCCCATTAAGCCAACAATCTCTACAGCTCGTATACCCTCAAGGCTGCTGAACCAAAAAGTTGTATTGCCAAAGTGCCTTAAAAGATATTCTAGTTCGTCATTGACCATCCTCTATAATTCCATGAGATCCCTTCTCGCATTACAGGTGCGACGTGCTCTAATTAAAGCACTATTCAGTCAACCCGTAAAAAAACTTATATAAATTCTCATACAATATCACAAGTCATGAATAAAAAGAGACCTGAAAACACCACTCATGCTGCCTTTGCTCTTTCCAGCTATCGCCTTGTATATTCCCACGATTGATACACGGTCACCTGGCTTGCAAGAGTCGACCAAATCATCCTCTACAATTACATCAACTGTTCTTGGGAGCTGACCAGGTGCCGAATTCTCTGGGACCTCTTGCATCGATACAGTTTGGTGGTCCTTGTACTCACACAGCCCGTACTCAGTCACCAACAAGTTTCCATGATCGTCCTGGGACATTTTGCAAATTACATTAGGATAATTGTTTTTTTTTCCTTTAATGTAACTGAGTTTTCATCAGAAATATAATCATTCAAAAAAAGTACAGATTTGGGAACCATTAGCATAGTGAAAATGCAATCTTCTATTACTCATGCCACATGATATCAAACAAAGAGAAATTCCAAATCTGATGCTTTATCAAAGACCAAAAATTATTGCTATGGCTTTGATTCAGTTAAAATCTATTTCCAAGGTAGAGAATCGATGGACCTTCATGTGAATCGAAAAGAAAACAGTGAAAACTATCCAAAATTTATCCAAAATGATAAATCAATGTGATTGGCATGCTTAAAGATAGAATAATATGACACTCTATATCAGCAAGCTAATTGCCAATTCTTTCTTTCATTCTTTTTTGAGGCAAGTAGGCAATAGCCTCTAAAGGTTGATTTACATAAAATGATATCACTCTTAGCATTCTGTACTCTATTCTCGTTATCGCTTCAGATTGTTAGTTTTGGAAACAACAGATATTGGTCATCCTTTAATTTGACTTATTTATTTTCAATAAATTGAGAACCACGAGCTAATGGCCAGCCTTTTTTTGTCAAAAGGATATGAATTTAATAGAAAATTCTGTAAAGTTTCAAATGAAATTTACCCTTGTTGGATAGACTGAACCAGTGGGTAAACCCACAGTAGATGTAATATCTCTGTACTCTCGTGACATGAGCTGCTGTGTGGTGGGGCAGTAGTGCACGCTCTTTACTACCTTAGGCCTTACAAGAGAACCTTCACAATATTTAGATAAAATGCAGAAAAATTTGTCATTATTGGTCTACAGAATCCTGAGCAATTCAATAAGAAAGAGAATTTTGAGTCCTGAGCAATTCAATGAGAAAAGCAATATACATCGTAAACAAGTTAATTAAAGCTCGGCTCTCCGAACTTAAGGATGCCTAGCTGATAGAATGCCAAGTGAGTAGAATATGCAAGATGATTGTGTCAGTAACACAAAATGAGCATACTTGTGTTACAGAAATAAACCAAAAAGTTTTTCCCTTTAGCAAATCAGAACCAATGTATTTCCATATTCAAGAAACCAAAAAATCATTTCTAATTTTTCAAATCAACAATATGCTGTTTTTGTCAGTGACAAAATATAAAGAAGATTACGTTAATAAAAAAAAAATACAACTACCATGATTATATCATCCAAACTCACCAAATTGCATCAACTGTATAAACATTCAAGCCCTTTTTGTTTGATTTTGGCTTACCCTCAGTTTGTTGAATATATTGTTTATTGATAGAGTGGGGGGTAAACTTGTTAAGAATAACAAATAATTTTCTTCTGCTAGCTTAAAGGTTGAATAGTTAGGAATTACATTTAGTGATGATTCCCTCAACACAGACCATAGAGCCGATGAAAGAGGACATGAGATCCCGTGGCGTAACCTTGTGGAACCCGAAGGGCCCGCTAAACCCCACAAGGAGGCGCTGGCCTTCCCTCAGATGTTTCGGCCGTTTGTTTCGTGTCACTTCAGTCAATGCATCTGAGATTGGTTGGATGTATTCCCCTGGGTTGCGAATTATCCTGTAACATCACCAGAAAATAGCATGCACAATATGCATGGTGGTACGTTTAAGAGAAAAGGAGAATCCTTTATGATGCTTCTGAGTGCCTAACCTTGGAATTGAGTTAAAATTAATAAAATTTGAACACAAGGCCTTGCAATTGAGTTAAAACTAATGAAATTTGAAGGTTTTAAAAAGCAATTTAATCAGTGAAAATTAAGCAGTACCAGAAGGAACCTATTGACCTTTGTGCAAGATATAGCTTTGACTCGATGATTGATAAGGACTAAATATACAACCATTTATATTTTTCTCGAGAAAAAAGAATGGGGCTTTCTGCGTATACCAAATCTGCTAAGACATTGGTGCTAAAACACTAGATGATACAATCCCGAAAGTATTTGGAAGAAAGAAAGAAAATTTTCTTACCTCCTGGCAAGGTCAAGGTTGAAGTTACGGAGGTCATCCATGCCAACAATGATGCGGCGTCGCTTTTCGGATTCAGCTCCAATTGCCTTCTCATACATCCGCTTCCCCACCTAAAAGTTCATCAAAAATGTAAAAAAAACAGAAGGTCTGATCGATCAAATCGATTTTGAAAGTCGGGAGAAAACGAGCTTACATCATGGTCGAGGAAATCCAGAAAGGCTCTCTTGTGAGCCGCCATGGCCTCTTCGTTGATCTCCATTTTCTTTCGCCGAAATCAAAAGGCCGGAAGGCGCGCACTTGCTTTAGGCGGGAGAGCGAGAGGGAGAGAGACTGAGATAAAGTCGGATAGAGGAAAAGAGGAACGGATCGGATTTAGGGTTTATTCCTTGTCCGATTGGCGGGAAAAGAAAGGTAGAATGGGATCTATTCGTTTTGGCGGGAAATGTTATAGTTGCTTGGAATATATTTATTATGAAGACCGGTTTGCTTACCACGTGACTAGCATGTGGGGTCCAGTACATGCTCCCGTGAGTATCCCTCGGGTACCTGAGGAATCGTAGAATCGTAAACCAAGAGGTTTAATTAACAGTCATTTCATAGCAATAGCAATCCCTTCGGTACGCTACTTTTTTATGAAAAGAAATTTAATTAGTAGTTTTAACCATTCGATCAAATAAGAATAATAGAAAATATTTGTTTTACTTTTAAGATTAATTTCTTATTTCAAGTAAGAAAAATCCACTAACAAATAGAATTAATGAATAACATAGTAACAAAATTACTTGAGTGAGTTTATGATACTATGCATATCACGATTTGGTCATTAATACGGATCAATATTTTCATTTTCAAAATTCTAACGGTCAATCCGAACCGTTCAATATGATTTTCATATGAATATGTATTTGCAGACCAAATTTTATATTTTTTTAGAATTTTTTTACTGTTTTTTAAGATTACCTATCTTAAAAAATAGTAAAAAAATTAAAATTTGGTCGGCAAGTACATATTCATATGGGAATCATGTTGAACAGTTCGGATCAACCTTTAAGATTTTGAAAATGAAATATTAATCCGTATTACGGACCAACCTGTGATATGCATAGTACCGTAGACTCACTCAAATTACTTTCATGTCCTTGTTATTTGGTTTTATAAAACTTTAATAATATACTATGGCCATCCGATCAAATAAATATAAACCAATAAAAATTTAGTATACTGGAACAATTTTCTTGTTTTTTTTAGTGAAAGTCTTAAACATAAATCGTTGTTAGTCAAAACATATAGCTAGACTTGCAAACCACATTGCAGCAGGAAGAGCAAACAACATCTCTAAGGGTCTGCTCGGCATCGGGAATTTTTATGGGATGTAAATTTTTGAAAATGGGAATGAGAATTTCAATTTGTCAAAACCAAAATCATTTAACCTATGGAAAATTTTAGAATATATGTGTTCGGCAAATGCATGAGAAATTTGTTAGGATGTTGATTTTTTTTTCTTTTTATAGAAGATGTAATACTGAAATTAAACTATATTAATAAGTGTATTGATACTAATCACTGATTATGATCAATATAATTGTATATATCATATTCTCAAAAAATTTAAATGAGTGAATTGTATAGGAACTTAACTTATAATTAGCTTAATCTATTAAAATTAAGTGTTGCTAGTTTAATTATGCCTGTTTAATTAAATTCTTGTATTATTATGTTGTGTTTGTTTAATTAATTTTTATCTTTATGCTTGTTTTAATTGTGTTTGTTTAATTGTTTAATTAATTTGATTTTGAAAATTATGCTTAGTATATAAAATGAATAAACTTCAAAATTTGGTTTTATATTTGATCAATTTATTTAGAGTAGGGTTAAAATGCACAATTGGTTTTGTGCTCCAATCATGCTCTACGTTTTTTTCTCTGTTTTCATAGTTCAAACAATCAACCCGAACCACTCAATATGATCTTCATATTAAAATGTGCTTGGAGACAAAATTTTATATTTTTTGAAACTTTTTTACTATATTTTTAGATAGGTACAAAATCACTGTTTTGGATGGTCCGGAATCTTCTGAAAATAGTTATTTTGTACCTATCTAAAAAGTTAGTAAAAAAATTTCAAAAAATATAAAATTTGGTCTCCAAGCACATTTTAATACAAAGTTCATGGTGAACGGTTCGGATCGACTGTTCGGACTTTGAAAATGAAAATAAGAATGTGGAGCATGGTTGGAGCATAAAACCAATGGTGCATTTTAACCCTACTAATTTATTTAATAGTGTTTAGAACATTATTTTGATGTTGCTGATGGAGAAGAAATGAAAAAAAATATTAAAAAATATTAACAAATCATTCTTGTTAAGAGCCAAAAATATTAAACAAAAAAAATTGGAAGTTCAAAGTTATTTAAACTAAAATAAATATTAAACAAATTGATGTAGAAGGTAGCTCCAGCGAGATACAGTGATTGAGAAAAAAACTTAGCTCAAAATCAATTTTTTTTCTTCAACAAATTATAAGAGTTAGAAATAAAAATGAATAATAGAAATGAAAATAGATAATTTAACTCATGCACCGAACACCATATTAAAAAAAATAACTTATTTAGTTTTTTTTTTTCAAAAAAAAACTATGGGGACCCTAAAAGGCCAGCAATGCCAATTTTATGAAATTTTGATACAATTTTCGGTTCCACGGTTCTGAAAGAGTCCTGCCTTTTAAGGGAAATGTATCTAGATTTATACAGTGAATTGGTATTTGTCATTTTGTTCAACTGACCCCATGTACTGATATGATTCATGGACTTCTTGGCATACGACTTTCCAAAGTAGATTGGATTGTTCTTCTTTTTCCCGATAAAGATAAATTGCGTGAGGATGCTTCCAACTTAACATTTGAATTTATTAGGCTAATTGCATCCTAGTTCACTAAAAAGAAAATTGCTTCCAATTCTCTTAAAAGATTTATATATATACCAATACACCGCCGTGCATCGATAAGTTTGTTTAGCTAACACTATGGCTCTGCAGTTAGTTTCTCTAGTCGTGCTGCTCTTCATATTGCCATTACTCTCTCTGTTAATACTCCACAGATTGAGTAATAAAGAATCAGTAATCCATAGAAAACCAAACCTACCGCCTGGACCGAACAAGCTGCCGATCTTAGGCAACCTACACCAGCTTGGGACGAGCACGCACCGATCTCTTCATCATCTCTCTCTCAAATATGGGCCCCTGATGTACCTCCAGCTCGGCCAGGTCCCAACTATTGTTGTATCCTCTGCTGCACTGGCAAAAGAGGTAACATAATTTCCTAGACAAATTTATTGAAAAATAGCTAAATTTGATACTTGGATCGAAATTCAATATTTCATTAGAACTTGTATGCTTCTAATTTCATTAGTTCAATTTCAGGCGTTACACAGAAAAAAAAAAGGAACCCTTCTAAGTTTGTCTGTATAGCACTACAAAACTAGTAATTCTACTTGTTTAAGAAAATTTTGGATGCCGAGTCTTCATCTTTGAGATAAAAATTGTATATAGTCATTAGCATTAGATATCGAACACCTTTTAAAAAAAAAATGAAATGGGGGGGGTGGCAGCCTCCTGTAGGGAATTCAACAATTCAATTCAGTTCATGATTTGTTCATTACCCGAAAACCAGAATTCATGTATAAAACTAATTCCAAGATAAATAAATTTTACCACTAGATGCGCAGCTCATATCTTTATCTAGTCGCAGGAGCAGTCACTCTCTTCTCTTCCTTCTTCGTATCAGATGTATGCACTAGCATCAACATCTGCGTCTCTACCGGTATCCACACAAACATGTTCTAAAATATATTGTGAGTTGAGAATGCTAACGCCAACAAACAGTCCCCTCTTTCCTTTCTCTGTTTCTCTCTCTTGTTTTTTGTAAATGGTGCAAACAAAACAACAAACAAAATTGAACTGATCACTGCATATTTATAAAACATATGCACCAGTTCAGATGCACCATTTGATCGCACCACTTCAATCGCACTAATTCAGAGATACTTATCCAGAGATAGATAGCAGATCATCAGGCCCATAATATATCTAGCCCAATATCTTAATCTGTTGGTATTTGGGGTACCAAATGGTATTTGTATATAGTTTAGGGACCTATCCGTAAAATAGGAATATAGAGTAATCATAGGGACTTGATTGAAAGATGTAAGCTCTATATATACCCCAAGGGGTCAATTCAATAAAATATCTTTTTGGCTCAATTCAATTTGGTATCAGAGCTTCTAGGTTTAGGGTTAGGCCGCCGCTACAGTACCCGCTGCTACAGTAACCGAGCCCTCTCTTTTCTCCCTAGGCCGGTTCTCTTTCTTCTAGGGCCGGCCACCACCTAGGGTTCGGATTTTGGTGTGATTAGGCCGGCGTGGGGGGCCTATACCCCACGATACCCGAAAAAGGTGGTTGAACTCGAATCTTGATGAAATAGATCAAGATCGGGTTAAGAAGAAGAGGAAGAGGTTAGAGGTGATGAGGATCTAGATCTTGAGGGTACAAGATCGGGTCTTGAGGAAGAAGAAAGAGGGTTTGACTCAACGTTGTGTGTATATTGAGTCGGATCGATGGCTGACGAGGATTCAGGCAAGGAGAAGGCCAAGAATCCCATGGAAGAGGCTTTAGGGAAGCTGAGTGGGGATGAGATCACTATGCTGATGCGGGCATTCAGGGCGGCTGCCAGTGAGAGTGCACCAAGGCCAGCACCGAGGGTGGAGCTTCCACAGATTGATGTGAAACTCGATGGTCCAGCTTTGTATTTGAGCTGGTCGCGTGGGGTAAGGTATACTCTGGTAGGGAGGAAACTAGAGGGGTACTTGACTGGAGCGATTGTTGAGACGGCTGAGGGGACTCCGGCATGGGATGAGTGGAGGTCCACTCACATTCTAGTGTACATCTGGCTCCTGAGCTCGATGACACCATCGATTGCAGCCAATATGGATGGCATTGAGGATGTGAGGTGTGTCTGGGAAAAGCTGAGGAAGACATATGATGGAGTGGGGAACAATCTGAGGGTCTACCAGATCAAAGGAGATATTGCTGCTTGTGTACATGGGAGAGGTCCGTACAGAGTATGCCATAGAGCTGGAGCTCTTATGGCTGGATCATGACTATTGCACGAGGACATTGTGTTGCCCTGACCCTGCGTGCAGGAAGACTGAGGCTTGCTTGCAGAACAGGACTATGGGGTTCCTTAGGGGTCTGGCTCCAGCTTTCGAGCAGAGGACTGCAATGTTACTAGCACAGCCGAAGATTCCCTCACTCGAGAAGGCAGTTTTAGCCATGATACAGGAGGAGACCCGGATCGGACTACAGGCTTGGGGCAGGGAGACTTCCAGGGGTGAAGTCAGCCCTAGCTGTCTCCAACTCGGGTAACACCAGGTCTAGGGTTGAGACCCGGGAGTGCTACAATTGTGGAGAGGTAGGCCACCTGAAGTCGGCTTGCACTAAGCCACCGAAGGTGAGAAATTCGGGTGGACGCGGCCAGTCTGGAGATTGCAGTCGTGGTCGTGGTCACAGAGGAGGTGGAAGAGGGGGCTACCGGGCAAACCTGATGGTAGCTGAGGAAGAGGAAGAAGGGCGTGTGCAGGATGAGGACCTTTCTGCAAGGGATCAGGAGCTCTTGAGAGCCTACTCCCAGTTGCTTAGAAGGAACTAGAAAGGCGCGGTAGAGGATGCATCCACATCGGGTAACATTACTTCTTATGCTCATTCAGCCGCAGGTACTTGTGCCACACACGCTCTTGCCTCTATACCCACCACTAGATCACCATGGATCGTTGGTTCAGGTGCTTCTAGACATGTGACGGGTACTGCTGAGGAGTTTTCTTCCTATACTCACCTGGCAGTTCCTGAGAGTATTCAGACAGCCGATGGTACGGCCCAACTGTAGTGGGTAAGGGTACTGTGTGATGTACCAACTATTTGACTTTATCCAATGTTTTGCATGCTCCTTCTTTTCCCGTAAATCTCTTATTCATAAGTGCCATTATACTCCAACTAAAATGTGTCGTTTTGTTTGATATTCCAAAGGTGATCTTCCAGGAGAAGGAGACCGGCAGGAGGCTTGGGACTGGCACATGGCATAGTGGATTGTGGTACCTGGATAGGGAGAGTATGGACTTGGCTCTTTCATCCTTTGTAGAGAGTACAGGAGGAGTTGGGAGGAGTGCGGAGGACTTACTGCTGCTTCATCATAGGCGCTTAGGTCATCCTTCCTTTTCTGTTTTGAGTAGGTTGTATCCGCATTTGTTTGAAAAAGCTAATAAGGAAAAACTGGTGTGTGATGCGTGTGAGTTGGGGAAACACACCAGGAGCTCATACTCTAGTTCTGGGAGTAGGAGTTCTTTTGCTTTTGACTTAGTGCATTCTGATGTATGGGGGCCTTGTCCCACAACTACTGTGAATGGATTTAGATAATTTGTTTCTTTCATTGATTGCTTTTCTCGTGTGACTTGGCTTTATTTGATGAAAAATAAGAGTGATGTGTTTGCTTGCTTCAAAGATTTTCATAAAGGGATTCAGACCCAATACGGTGCAGTTGTGAAGGTATTGAGGTCTGACAATGGGACAGAGTACACCAACAGGGCGTTTGGGGAGTACTTGTCATCCCAGGGAATACAGCATCAAACCACTTGTCCATACACACCAGAGCAGAATGGGGTAGCCGAACGGAAGAACAGGCATCTCCTTGAGGTGACCCGGAGTATGATGATGTCGATGAAGGTACCAAAATACTTGTGGGGGCAAGCAGTCCTGACAGCGGCCTACTTGATCAATAGGATGCCCTCGCGGGTATTGGATTGGAAGTCTCCGATTGAGATGCTGAGAGGTAAGAATGGAGATATTCTTCCTCTCAAAACCTTTGGCTGTGTGTGCTTCGTGCAGGACAACAGACCAAATGTGGGAAAACTGGATCCAAGGGCTGTGAAGTGTGTGTTCGTTGGGTATTCGGCTACTCAAAAGGGGTATGTTTGCTGGAGTCCTGTGGAGAAGAGGTTGTTTGTTAGTATGGATGTCACATTTAGAGAGCTTGAGCCATACTACTCCTCTCAGGTCACCTCACCCTTTGGAGACTCGCTCGATACAGGAGGTGTGAGGCGAGAGGGGGAAAGTAACAGCGGTAGTGAGAGGAGGATGGTGAGTGTGGGGATGTCTCTTGTCCGATTGCGCCGATTGTTGAGGAGTTGGCCGTTGTGCTGGAACAGGAGGGGAATGATCCCGGAAATGGTGGAACTCATGCTCAGGAGGAGCTGAGAGTGTATACGAGGAGAAAGAAGCAGAGTGAGGGAATTGTGCCTACAGTACCGCTTGTGCCAAGTCCTTTGTCTCGGCCTTCCTCGACTCCTGAGACACCTATACCATCCACCACAGACTCAGAATACACAGGTGATATGATTCCTCTCTCTCGCAGCAATGTGGGAGTTCTCCCTGACCGATACGGTTTCCCACATGATATTGCCCAGTTTGTTTCTTATTCCCACATATCACCTGCACATGAAGCATTCATTGCATCGTTGGACATTGTCTCTATTCCTAAGTGTTGGCAGGTTGCTAAGGAGGATCCAAAGTGGAAAGCTGCCATACTAGAGGAACTTGAGGCTCTTGCTAAGAACAAAACCTGGAAGCTTGTGTCACTACCACCAGGCAAGAAGGCGGTTGGGTGCAAGTGGGTCTTCACTGTGAAGCAAAGCCCAGAGGGTCGGATTGAGCGCTACAAGGCCCGATTGGTAGCAAAGGGATACAGTCAGACTTATGGCATTGACCATGATGAGACCTTTGCACCTGTGGCAAATATGAGCACAGTGCGGACACTTGTTTCCTTGGAAGCGAATAGGGGGTGGAAGTTGCACCAGTTGGATGTGAAGAATGCCTTCCTTCATGGTGATTTGGTGGAGGAGGTGTACATGGAGGTCCCACCGGGTTTTGGCATGAAACAAATGGTTGGTAAGGTGTGTAGGCTCAAAAAATCTCTTTATGGGCTGAAACAGTCTCTTCGAGCCTAGTTTGACAGGTTTTGGAGGGCTATGGTAGGCATGGGGTATCGGCAGACCAATGCAGACCATACAGTGTTCTTTAGGCGACATGGAGTTCACATTACGATGCTTGCGGTGTATGTGGACGACATGATTATCACTGGTGATGATGAGAGTGAGATTGCTCTGTTGAAGGAGAGATTGGGTAAGGAGTTTGAGGTGAAGGACTTGGGGCAATTGAGGTACTTCCTTGGGATTGAGATAGCTCGTGGTGCAGAGGGGATTGTCTTATTTCAAATGAAGTATGTGCTAGATTTGCTCACAAAGACATGTATGCTAGGGTGCAAGCCTGCGGTTGCTCTCATTGATTAGAAGTACAAGCCAAGTGCTGAGGCAGGAGAGGTACCAAAGGTTAGTGGGTCGCTTGATCTATTTGAGTCACACTCGTCCCGACATCTCCTTTGCGGTGAGTGTGGTGAGTCGCTACATGCATGACCCTAGGAAGGGTCACATGGATGCCGTGTACCATATTTTGAGGTACTTGAAGAGTGCACCAGGGAAGAGATTGATCTTCCGAAGGAATGGGCATTTGAACATTGAGGGCTATTGTGATTCAGACTGGGCTAGCTGTGTCGATGATAGAAAGTCTACGTCTGGATATTGCATGTTTGTAGGAGGCAATCTGGTCTCCTGGAAGAGCAAGAAACAGTCAGTGGTTGCGAGGTCCACAGCCGAGGCAGAGTACAGGGCCATGGCTTTAGGTGTTGCGGAGATGTTGTGGTTGAGAGCTCTGCTGGCGGAGCTCGAGATGGACCAAGGGGCTACAATGAAGATGTGGTGCGACAACAAGTCGGCTATTAGCATTGCCAATAATCCCGTGCAGCATGACATGACCAAGCATGTGGAAATCAATAGGTTCTTCATCAAGGAAAAGCTGAATAGCGGACTAGAGAGCAAGTGGCTGACTGTCTCACAAAAGGGCTTAGTTTGTTAGATTTGTCGAGACTGTGTGACAAGATGGGCCTAGTGGATATCTTTTGTCCATAGGCTCATCTTGAGGGGGAGTGTTGGTATTTGGGGTACCAAATGGTATTTGTATCTTGTTTAGGGACCTATCCGTAAAATAGAAATATAGAGTAATCATATGGACTTGATGGAAAGATGCAAGCTCTGTATATACCCCAAGGGGTCAATTCAATAAATATCTTTTTGGCTCAATTCAATTTAATCCATATTTAATCCATATTTAATATATTAATCCGGCCGAAATTTTGGCTCGTAGGACATTTCTTACACCTCCCACCTTTAAATACGCACAAGGAACCTTCCATTCGAATTATGAATCTGCAAATTTCTATAAGGAGGGCATCGCCTTTTGCCACTAGACCAAAAAGAAGTTCTTCAAATTCAGTTTTAATATTGATTCTACAAGCATGACCTAAAAATTCAAATCAAGGTCATCAAACTGAGCAATGGTTGACCCAAATCAGCATGCAGAAAAAGGTCCTGAATCCTGACTATATGGTAATAGAACCTGAGAGAAAAGGCTTTATCATTTCATCTTAATCCAACTTCTTAACAGGTATTTCGGACCCATGACTTGGAGTCAAGTAGCAGGCCGTACCATGTGGCATGGGAGAAACTCTCATATGGGAAAGCAGACGTGGCATTTGCAGTGTATGGAGACTCATGGAGGTATCTACGCAAGATTTGCATGATGGAGCTGCTGGGACCAAAGATGGTAGACTCATTTCAACTTGTGAGGCAAGAAGAGGTGGAGAGAACCATGAGAGCCATAGCTTCTAAGGCAGCCATAAGTCGAGATGGTGTAGTGGATTTAACAGACGAGATATATGCACTTTCAACCAATATAGTCTGCAGGTACAATATTGCATAATTTTCAGATATAAAATTGCTAAATGGTTGAATGCATGTTCCACTTTTAGGATAATTATGTTTACAAGTTACAACAATATAGCTCACTATAACTGCCTAACTGTCCGGTTGATTGGTCAGTTGTTCTAATTGGAGTTACCATGAAGCTCACACCATAAGGACTGCCTAATTTATGCTGCAAGTTGTGCAGTGAAAGCAGAGTATACCAATCAATTTTTTCTGGGAAGATTCAAATTTTTTTATTCTGAACTGTTTAATATCACGACGAGAGGGGCAGTGTTTTTTGTATTATGTGTTCAATGATTGGTATTGGATGATAGAACCATAAAAGAAACAAATGATAAGGATAAAACTGAGAGAAGCTTAAGAAGTATTTATTTATAACTTTTAGTAATTTCATATAAATGTATTTACATGTGCTCCAAATTAATTTTGAAAGCTGCAGGTAATCAGATATTATTTTAGAAGAATTTTACAATTCAAGATTACATATTACATATTTTCCTTGCTCTGTGCAGGTTGGCTTTTGGGAGACTGTACCAGAATGTTGGTGAAAATTTCCATAGTATGTTGACGGAAGTACAAGAAAATTTTATGGCGTTCTTCTTTGCTGATTACTTGCCTATACTTGGATGGATCGATGTATTGACAGGGAAGCAAAGTAGACTGGAACAGATATTTGTTAGGCTTGATCGGTTCTACCAAAAGATTATTGATGAACATATTGACCAAAACAAGAACGATCCTTGTGGTGAAAATTTTGTAGATTCTTTACTGCGCTTACAACACGATGAAAAGAGAATTAACTTTGATCAAATAAAAGGTGTTCTTATGGTAAGCTCACAATCCACATTTAAAAACGGCTTGCGTCTTTTTCCCCCTTGGTTGACTTAACATTACGCAACATACTGTAACAGAACACTTTGAGTTGAATTCTATCTGTCATATTTTACATATACCGGCACAAGTCCTTTTGAAATTCCCCAAATATGTAATTAGTTTTTTTGAGAGCTACAACTATTTATCATGTTAATATTATCCAAAATGAATATGATTTTTGTTTGAGCCTATATAACGGGCTGTAGCAGCCTTTTTTTTACAAAAAAAAAAAAAAGAAGAAGTTTGAGCCATGAAATTATTATCCCTAAGAGTATATATGTGCATATATGTGGAGGTATATTTAACCGTGAACAACCATTTTATGCAGAATATTTTTGTTGCTGGAACGGACACATCTGCAGCAACTGTCGAATGGGCAATGACTGAACTAATGAGACATCCAGAGATACTGAAGAAGGTGCAAGATGAGGTAAGGGGCATTGTAGGAACAAAAGGAAAGGTCGAAGAAGGTGACACTGATCAGCTTCACTACATCAAGTGCATTGTGAAAGAGACAATGCGACTACATCCTGCAGCTCCTATGCTAGTACCGAGAGAGACGACGTCTCCTTTCAAGCTAGATCAATACGACATCCCAGCTAAAACGACTGTCTTAGTAAACGCATGGGCAATTGCAAGAGATCCTAGTTATTGGCCGTATCCAGATGAGTTCAAGCCAGATAGATTTATAAATGGGATGAATGATCCCAAAGGAGAAGAGTTCAATTTGATACCGTTTGGGGAGGGAAGAAGAATTTGTCCTGGAAAGAATTTCTCGAACAAAGCTGTCGAGCTCATGCTTGCAAATTTGTTGTACTCTTTCGATTGGAGTTTGCCTGATGGGGTGACAAAGGAAAGTATCGACATGAGTGAAGGCTTGGGTATTACTGTACAGAGAGCAGTTCCTCTCTGCCTAGTACCTGTAGTAGTGTACCAAATTAAGTAATTACTATGAATAGGGACAGTTGCTCTTAGAAATGACTTTGGCTGTCAGACCTAGAGAGAGTGACCTACCATAGTGTAAGGTAATGCAGCCTTCAATGTTTGTCATACTGTGTTGCATACGCGTGTACAAATATCAAGTTTTTTATAAAAGCATGACAAGGGGAAGTTCTTTTCATATTTTCCCCAAGTATGAAATTGTACTGGAGTCATTTATATACCACTTCGTGTTATCCATCAGAAACAAAAATGGATACAAATTTAAGAAAATTATCAACAAGTTATAAACAATATTTGAATATCGTTTAAGGCACTAACCAGAGCTTAACAAAATTTAGATATTGTTAAGGCACTAACCAAAGCTACAGTCATAAAGTCGCATTCAAGTTGAATGCTGCACCCATTGGCGGACCCAAAGAGAGCCACGGGTAGGCAAGTGCCTTATCTAATTTGAACTTTTTTTTAGATCTAGTGATATTTTATACTTGTGCTTATCTCTGAATAGAAATAATGTCTATCCCTGAATTTAATTCACGGTTCAGTAGAAAAAAATTGCGTGGAGAAGAAAGTTAGCTCAGACTGATTCGCATAAAAGAAAGAAATAAAGAAAGAGACGCGGTCCAATTCGCTACTCCACTAAGAAGTATTGTTGATTCGCCAAGAGAAAAAAAACGTTCGCTACTAGAGATCTAAATATGTATCGTGTCGTGACTTGAATCACGTGTCGTGTTTTGACCGAGTCAGATTTATATGTGTCGTGTCATGTCATAATCAAATTTGGAAGGATAGTCAGGGCATGTGAATGGTCACAACAAAAAACGTTAGTCACACCGTGACCGGTCACGTTTGTCATGTTTGGTCACATTTAACTATTTTTTCATAATTTAGGTTATTTTATTTAAGATTCACCATTCAATCAAGATCTAACGGTCCTAATTACAAGCAACTCACATGACCATGTGTCGTGTCATGACCAATTTTTTCGCGTGACGTGACGTGTCGTACCAAATTTTTGAAAGATGGCTACGTCACGTGAATGGTTACGACACGGGGCACGTGAGTCACGACACGTAACCGACACACGTGCCGTGTCATGCCATGAAAGAATTGTGTTGTGCAGTAACTTTTTTAGATTCCTATCCGCTACTCTGCTCCGATTCGTTTGGAGAAAAAAAATTGTACCCTTGTCAATGTTTTGTGCCTACTCCTGGTCGAAATCTTGGATCCGCCCCTGGCTGCACCCCGGCCCAAGAAATTTTGTAAAGAAAAACGACAAAATATCCTTCCATAATATAGATCTAGTACATGTTCGACAACTCCTTAGAGCATCTCCATTCCAGCAAACGTTTAGCAATTAATTTGAGTCACGTCACTGAGTTTAGTAATTAAAGGGATTCATAATTTCTAAATCACTCCATCCCAAAAATTTAATTAGAGTTGCTTATTTAATTAGAGTTTTTTAAAAGCAAACTTGCTAATTTAAAAACTGTAGTACATCTCAGCAATTATATTAGCAATTAACACATCAGATTAGCAATTTAAAAGAAATCACGTTGTAGATGCTCTAAAGAGTTGCTTTTAAAAGCAAACTTGCTAATTTAAAAATTGTGGTATATTCCAGCAATTATATTAGCAATTTAAAAAAAATCACAGTTGTAAATGTTCTTAACCTTTAGGCCTTTTCAATCACTTGTTTCAACTTTCAAACACCAATTTGTTAGTCTCAAATTAAGATATTCCCGTTTCATCTCTTTTTGTCCAATTTCACAAGTTTAATCTGTTTTGGCAATGCATCTCTATCTATAATTTTTAAATACGATTTTGTTCATACATGCAGAAAACTATTGCATACTGCATATGTAATATGCAGGAGCATACGTAGATCGCCGGATTTTAATACGGAAGTACATGTGCAATTTTACTATGAGTTGTTAAAAGAATATACACAAAATAAAACTGATTTATAACACGAGTGTTCTAACCTATTGGTTTGTGTTTTAACCACACTCCTATAGGTCATGGGTTCAAACCTCCCCCGGGCCTTTTTTGGATTTGGGAGCAACTAGTGAAAATCCGCATGGACGGCCGCATAGGCCACCTTGATATCTTTGAACCTGTTTAAGCCTATAAAAGTGATTAGTTCCTTAATTCATACAAATGAATACAACATCCTTGATAAGGATTAAAATTTAATGCTTCCTTCATTTAGACTAAACAAATCCTTAGAGATCAAATCACATCAAGGGCTAAAGTGAAACTTTAGATTAGGCACTGTGTCTACAAGCTTGTAACAAAAAACAAAAAGGATCAACAAGCCGGAAAACTATCATGTCCACAGTCCACCATCAGTTCACTTAATTGAGCTTACATCAAAACCAACCCATAGTAGAGATTATTACACAACAACACCAAATATGAATACAGTTCCAATTATCTGGACTAAAGATCATGCAAGAAAGCCAGACACGGATATTCAAGGAATATTTTTATTACAAATAATATGATAAAAGGAGCTTCATAACCACAATTATCCTCAATAACATTCTGATTTAAAAGAAAAAATCAACATCAGAGTGATGAACTTCAACTGCAACAGCTAGGACAAAATGAATAAGGTTTTGCACATCCCATCCTCAAAACAGTCCCAATTTAAATTTGTGAAAAGCATTTGAGCACATAAATCTTATTGAATTACAAAACAGAAGAGCTATTGCTGAGCTTCAGGTTCCTTCTTCTCCAGGTACCTATGAGAACAGAAGTTGGATTTTATGGTAAAGCTGTGAATAAATCAATGCAATTTATTTTCAGTGTACTACAACAGAGATGTAGTTATCACATAAGGACTACAAATTCAATTTTTTTTAGAATACATTGGATCCCACAAAAATTGACAGAACTATTACCAAGTGGCACCTTTTTCTCAATTTTGTCACACATGTCTTTTGAATATGCCCAATTACCTCAAGTCACTCTGCTAATTTCTCACTCCCTCCAGTATTGTTCTAGCAAACTTTTCTTTTGAAGGATTACAGGCAGACAAAAGGTTTGGTTATTCTACGTAACATAGACATGTAGGATATTTCTCGTTTATGTCCATGCATAGGCTGATTTTCCATATTATGCAGGGATAAAATCATAAAAATGTAAGTTTACCAAACAAAAAGAAAACACTACCCTTGCGCACGAGCCCAGCGAGAGAACTGATAGAGCTGGACGGATTCATTGGAAGCATGGCAAGCTAAAAGAAGATAGTTCCTTGGCTGCACCATCCAAGCAAACCTCATAAACAGCGCCGAATAAACACACATTGCTGTTTAGAAGATGACTGATTAGTTCTGAGAACATAACCTTGGTATCGGACTTTCAGATATCTCAACTCTTGCACAAGATCACCAATATTCTAAAGAAAAGCAATCAAGGATACCAGCGGGTTTAGTCCATTTGCTTCCAGATTAGCAGTGGTGACAAACCGCTATTGTACTGAGGAAAGTGGCACTAGCAGTGTTGTCATTGGGTTATACCACAATGCTATTTCATCAAATAATTGGACATAAAGGACATATCATCCTACTAACCTAATATCTAAGTTAGTTAACCAAGGTTATTATATATCAAATATATTACTAACCACCAGTCATGTTGCCAGAAATCATCTCAGGAGGCTTCTTCATGTCCACCAAACCCTGAAGAAATTATCAGAAACCTCTTATTAGACTTCAAAAGTCAAATAGATATGCAAGGCAATTAAGGAAACAACAACAAATGGGGATCAGCAAAGTGCAGCAATTAGATAGATACACAACTAAGCATTGAAAAGACAATGGCTAAGTCAGAAATGGCCTTTCAGTACAACCCTTTTCCCATACAGGTCCTTGAAGCTTCAAACTTTCTAATTAAGATAGGCCCTACAATTAAAGTTGATAGAAATTGGGATTGTCACACATCAGCTTCCACTTCAGCATACATGTTAAAGCAAAGTGAAATGATATGTTATGGTGGGGAACTAACTTTGGTCTGCCCCACTTTCATCCAATTTTTGGAAGTACTGGCATGAACAGTAACACAAAGTGTCCTTGAAACAGCCTTGACATGAAATACAACCATGAAATGATTGATAATTACAGGACAATCATTTGTAAAATTCAAATTATGAGAAGCATGAACATGTAAGAACAAACCGGCCATTTTGAAAATGGTGATATTAAGCACAATTTGTGTCTGATAATAATATCTTGCAAAAGTACACTAATTAGGTTATTATATTGTGTAGCAAAGGAGAGTATATGACCATACTCTTTTTCCCAAATATACAAACAGTAAAGAAAAGCATAACATACTCACCTTATTCTATTAACAAATTATTTATTTATTATTAATTTTTGTTTCTTTCCTTCCTCTTGTCTTGTTTTGCAAAATTGTTAGCAATCTTCACAAATAGTGAAATCAGATTCAACTGCTCTTTGAAATGCATAACTTGTAGGTGTATATACACAATACCAAGGAAATTGTCTTTCAAATTTACATATGAAGCATATGAAAATAGCATGATCATGTTTTGAATATGCATAACTATTCAAAATAATGTGACTACAATTCATCAGTTGTCCCTAAAAAAATAGTGTCCTGATGGTCAACTTGGGTCATTAATTTATTATAGATACTAATTTGATGGACATACATCACCACCAAAATGAAATTGTTCCAAAGAAATAATATTATAAACTTACAGCAATTACAAATCCCCAATTAGCAACAGGACCCCAAAAATGGGTCGTTTTGGGCCCAACAGGACTGTTCAAGAAAGCTTTCAGTGCCGACATCTTCAATTAACTTGTGCTGAAAACCTAATATTTCACAAATAAAAGTCACAATTATTCTTTCAACTAAAAAGAAGGTACAAATCTTTAGGTCCTTGAGAAAGAGCAATCATGCCTAATCACAATGGACAGTGCAAGATGTAAAGCTGTCAATCGTACATCATTTTGGTTTTGTTACTCTTATCTATATCTTATTCAGTAACACAGAGAAGGGTAAAGTTCCTTTCATTATACTGTATTGCTAAGGAGTACTATATCAATATCTTATTCGGTAAGACGGAGACACGGAGTATTGGTAAAGTTTTTTTCATTACTGCATTGGTAAGGATTAGGGTAGGTCTTTTACCTTTTCTTTTCAAAAGATTACAGGGTAAAGGCAAAAATTGTTCCGCATCCAGTACTCAGGGTAACCGATAATTACTAAAAAATATATATAATAGTATATATCAATATGATTTTATAACTTCAATGGTCCTCTTAGTAAACATGTTCAGAAAATTTTCATACAAAAGTTCGATGATGCTGATGGAGCAATCTAACTGACAAGAGAATATATTCTAGCTGATAGTGAGATTGATTTGGGTATAACCCTATGTTATGATGTCTAGTTAGCTGTTAAGTATGCCTTATAAGTCAATGACACAGGCTGATGTATAACATTTTGTCAGACTTAGATTGAATAAATTATTGTCATGTTGCAATTTCACAGTGAAATCATTTAGTCCTTGATTATTTTGAATCCATCACACAATTTCTTTCTTCTTCATTTGAATGCGACCAGTTTCCACCTTACCAGATAACCACAAGGGTAAGGATAAAATTACTTTTCATAAATTAAGAAATGCACAAAGATAAAGCCCTTTCTTAGAAATTATGATATAAAATCCCATTACCTACTAATTGAAAGAAAGTCCTAGTATTAACCCCCCACCGTGCCCCAAATGGCAGATTGTAAGTGCTCAGCAAGCACCACCACCTTAAATACGATTTAGTGCTTAATTAACACCAAAATCTGCAAAAATCAAACTTAAACCCAAACCTAACCAAAACCAAAGATCAAGTGAGAATCGTGCAGGTTAGTTGCTGGATAATGGTCCACAAAGAGAGTAGCACAGACAGAAAGCCTGAATTAGACGAAGGGGAGGAAAAGAGTGAAAAGTACCTGAAAAGAGCAAATAAACAGCGCTCGGCAAGAGAGTTGAAGCAACTCGTCTCGCAGAGAACTTGGGTCGTTGACGACGAGGAGATGGGGAGGCAGAGGGGGAGAGAGAAAATTAAGGTGGATCGGATTTGTTTGTTCTTTTTTCTGATTTCTATTCTTGGTCCAGACTCCAAAGGGAATCGTATCCTCTGCGGAGTTTT
The DNA here is from genome assembly GCA_011114355.1 of Carex littledalei. Classification (NCBI taxonomy): domain Eukaryota; kingdom Viridiplantae; phylum Streptophyta; class Magnoliopsida; order Poales; family Cyperaceae; genus Carex; species Carex littledalei. Next base: position 6,335,175 of record CM022092.1, on the reverse strand, counting down.
CTGTGCGGATATTTTAATCTGGTCCGTTCGTTTTGACTTGGCACGAATCTTAAAGCCAAATAATACAGCCCCCTCCGTTAGCCCGAATATCAGAGCGGCTGAGAGTTAATCTGGTCCGTTCGTTTTGCTATAAAACTCCGCAGAGGATACGTAAAGTCCAAACTAGTATTCGATGCCTCCGTTTCTGGTCATCTCCAAAGCAAGGTCTACTCTGAATGTGATTTCATTGTCAGGACCGTTCATTATAGATCGACGGACGATGTAACTCTTGATCCACGCAGTCGACCCGATGTTCCCCCGAATACATATCCGGTCTGATGCGAATCATAAATCATGGCGTGGATCGAACCGAAATTGTTGTAGTTAACACAGGAAAAAAATCAAAATTAAATGATTACCACCCTCCTCAGCATATTTTCAATCCTACGGTCCACGCGGACACAATTCACGCATCAAATTGGGCTGGTGCACTTGTTGGTGCGCGAACTGGGTAGGCGCACCAAGCCCTCTGCTTTAAATATCATCGAAAATTTAACAGTTTTTCATTAAGGAGGCAGAGGAACTAAAGAGCAAAGAGTAAGTTTTTTTCACTTAGTCTTTTATTTTTTATAATTATTTAATTGTATTTTTAATTTACTGTAAATTTATTAATTGTTAGGTTTGTTCCGTAATTCAACCAACTATGATTGAAATTGCTTGTTATTTTGGTGGTGAAGTATTACAAGGGCCAAATAGTGCTTATTACAGTATCTAACCCCAGAAAATGTTCATATCGGCCCAGGTTTAGATTTCAAAGGTATAACTAGGGAAGTGTACCAGGAACTTGGTATTGACCCGAATTATGACGAACTGGTAATGTCCGCAAGGATCAATATTGGCTAAGGCAACCAAACATGGTTCCAATAGCTCCCTGTACTAGACGATAACAGTTGGGGGTTGTGTACCAAAATGACCATGAATTTGACAACACCTTTCAAGTTCCTAGAGTTATATGTGGTTGCCAACCCCAGACAGAACCCCACACAGAACACCAGACCATTGTTGTAGTTGACCCAGTGTCGGGGCATTGAGCATTCAGTAACGGGTCCTACTCGGGCCCTGACTTTAGCGGGTACTAGTCGGTCCCCATCCGTAAGGGCTGGTCCTAGTCGGGGCCGATCTCGGGTTCCATCCTCCAGCTCTAGCCGTGCCCAATCTGACCGGGACCGATCTGAAACCCCGGAACAACTTTATTATGCTGACAATATAGACGAGGATCCTAAAGAACGGGAGGCAGAGGAAAATTGGGATGCTAGTGATGACGATGGGGGGGGCAGTAGATCATAGTGATGAGGAAGACACCCGTCCTGTGCTGGGTATGAGAAAGTGCAATATCGGGTCGTGGAGAAAGACACCCGTTCCCAGTATTTCATGACATATCGGGGTTTGAAGAGGTTGACATCTTTTTTGCGGATTCAGAGGTTCGTTTGTTAATTTATATTTATATTTTAATTTACTTTTAAAATTTATTAATTTAAATTTTTTGACAATTTTAAATTAGGTTGGAGAAAGATCCGAAATTTCTGAGGGGATGACTGTTCGCACAAAAGTGTATCACAAAGTTTCACTACAGCAAGCTGTAGCTTTTAAACCTTATTCAACTTTCGACTAAGATTGCAAGTGCACAATCCCGTCGTATAGTCTAGTCAGGTATCGATCCACAGGACGGTTCAAAATCAAATCTGGAATTCTACTTAAATCAATTAGGTACTAGAAGTTGGAAAAGGTTGATTTGGTTTGTTTAATATTCCTAAATTCAATAACAGAAGAAATTAAAATAACAGAAAGTAAAGTTTGGTTTTTATCAGATAAAGAAAAGCGTTTCCAGGGTTTTCGATTTCATTGTCAACCTTGCCTCTCGGTACCCACACGACCCGCGTACTTTCATACGCGACCCGCATGGAACACGCGACCCGCGTACTCTCATACGCGGTCCGCGTGGACCTCGAGTGAATGTAGCAGTTGTCTGTTTTTGCGTTGTTCTTTAGTGTAAGGATTCATTGACCGAACCTAATGTTCCTAAACCTCAACTCTCGTTTGTTGGCTTAATAAACCTGGTATCGGAAATGCAATTTCACCTTCTTAGGTTTTTAATCTAAGTTAATTGTCTGGTTTACTAAAGGTAACCACTACCTCTCGATAAGTGGAAAAGTTCACCTCTCAGTTACTTTTTGGACTCGCCTCACGGCTCGTAAACCTACCTCAGATACTAAGTTTGGTTGAAAGAAACATCAAGGCCAAAGTACAAGAAAGATGTTATAGGCATCTAACAGTAAACAAACATGAATTATTCAATCAACTTCAACAAAGCAATTAGAATAATACTCAAACAATTAAACACTATTGTTCAACACAAATTCAAACAACATGCATACAAAACAAGGTATCGAACTACATCGTAACCCTAGAAACAAAATAAATTACTCAAGCATAGTCAAAGAACAAAGAAAAAAAATAAAGATAAAAGAGTTCATAGAAAAACTAGAAGAACGATGAAGATTCGTCGCAAAACTCTCGTTATGCTCCTCTCAACTTCATCGCAAAACTCTCGTTATGCTCCTCTCAACTTCGTCTCCAAGCTAGCCGTCGAACCTCAACCCTAGAACCTGTCTCCCAGATCCAGAATGCCCTCTCAGGTGCAAGAAATCCCCTCTTATAGCTTTTCTGGCCGACCTTCCTTCAATTAGCCTCTGTTTCCAATTCTGCTTCTGTTTCCGGAAAAGTCTGACGCGACCCGCATGGGATCTGACGCGGCCAGCGTACCTTTGGCTCAGATTGTAGATCTTCTGACAAGCTTTCCGAAAAGTGGTCATACGCTCAAAACGGAGTTACGAGTCAAAAGTTATGACTGTTTTAAGTTCGGTGCTGAAATTTCAGGGTCTGACGCTACCCGCGTGTAGGGTTCCAGAACTCACAATTTTCCCTGATTTCGCTCATTTTCTGCAAAGTAAGAATGAAAACGCAGCAGTACTACATTCTATAGATATTCAATAGATATTCAATGTAAAAGACACGATTTGGTGGTTTAAAACACAGAAATTGGTCGGATTTATAGGTCTAATAATGAGACATCAATGACGTATAACGACAAGGATCAAATGAAAGAAAAAAATCATCACTGGCACATAAAGAAAAATATCGAGATCAAACAGACACACAACGACACAGGAAGGATGAGGTATAAGTGCAAGAGCGACTGGTGCAAGTGGGGGTTGGTTGTGAGGGCCACAGGCTTTGGTAATGCTTGGGCCATCACGAAGAATGAGGTAAAGCACACATGCCACGCTGATGCATCTAGGTTAGATCATGCGCAGTTGACATCCGATATGGTCGCCAACTGCATAAAAATGTCTTTGAAAATAAATGTTGATATTAGTATCAGAGCTATCAGTGACCTGGTTGCTTCTAAATACGAGGACATTGTCCCAAAGTATAACAAATTGTGGCGTGGTAGAGAGTTAGCGATTGCCCGGGCATTTGGTAGTTGGGAGGGGTCTTACGGGCTTATTGTTCCTTTATTTGAGGCAATCAAAAGGGCAAATTCGGGAACTGTATATAAAGTTGTTTCAAAGGCTTCAGAAAAGGCAGGGTACCGGTATTTCATGAGGTTGGCATGGGCATGAGGACTATGTATACAAGCATTAGGTCACCTCAGACCCGTCATCAGCATCGATGCTTGTTTCTTGTCAGGTAGATACAATTAATCCCGCTAGCATTTGGATTGGTAGAGAGCGAGGATTTTGAGAATTGGGGGTGGTTCATGAAGTAGGTGCGGGAGTTTGTAATTGGTCCGAATAGATTCATGTGTGTGGTGTCTGACCGACACAAGGGCATAAAAAAAGTTTTCATATAAGATGATCTGGGTTGGTCCGAGGAGAACGGGGAGTGTGCTCATCGGTATTGCTCTCAACATGTGTTTGAGAATTTTGGAAAGCACACTCAGGATAAAGTTGCTTCTAAATTTTTCAAGATCATGGTTAAAAAGAAGAAAACAAGAAGATTACAAGAAGGCCTTGATGCAATCGGAAGGCAAAATTCTGATTGGTTGACATACTTGAATACATGTGGCAAGTATAATGAAAATGACAAGGAAGAACCAACTAAGCCATGGAAGGTGTATCAAGCTATGGACGACGAGAGTCGTTGGGCCATAATGACTAGCAATGGTTCTGAATTGCTGAACAATGTCTTCAAAACTTCTCACAGGTTTGTAATTTACAATTTTCATAGGTTACATTTATTGAAATATTTTAGGTTCTCTTTATTTAATTGTAAATTTTAATTCTCGTAGGTTACCAGTTGCTGCAATTATTGAGGAGACGTTCTACAAGTGTGTCACATGGTTCGTTGAAAGATATGAAAAGGCCGTGCAATGTCAAAAAGAGGGTCAGCTTTTCTCCACTCGTACGCATTTAAAGCTGAACAAGCACATTGAGAAGACTAGCAAAATAGCGCGATTGCATTCAACAGAACTGGGGAATTTATGGTGACATCACATGGTGAGAAAATTTCATTTGACATAGAAAGAGAAAAATGGGTGTACACGTGCTCGTGCCAAAATTCCATTTGAATGCTCGTGCCAAAAGCCTCAGCTCACCGGAATACCATGTGTTCATGTGATGGCAGTGTGTCATCTAAGGTATAAATATCTTCTAATAATTTGATAATCATTACTATAATTGAGGATGATGTAACTTACAAATGAGTGAAAAATATAGAAACTACGATCCAAATGTCTTCGTAAATTACTACTACAACATTCAAACACTCATCGACACATGGAGTGGTGAATTCCACATGTATGACAATCAAAGCGAGTGGCCGGCATATGAAGGAGAGATATTAATGCCAGAGAATCGGTTAGTGAAGTTGGGTAGGAGAAGACACCCCGATCTATACTATACGGTAGATTATTATTAGATCTCTTAATACACTATCCCTGTGGACCGACACCCCGATCTATACTATACGGTAGATTCATGCGTTTGTGAATCGATAGTAAAGTAGACAATTATAGTTATAAATATTATTATCTCTGATTTTGACCCATCAAGCTTTTTGGCGCCGTTGCCGGGGATAGTGTGAAAATTCTTGCGAATTTTTACATTGTCATTAAGGTGTCTAACTTTACTAATTGAATCTAGGTCTTTTATCTTTTATTTTCTGTTATTTACTTTAATTTAAAAACCCTAAAATTCAGAAAGATATTAGTTTAGGAATTTACTTTTTGTAATTTCAATTTTCAGAAAAATAAAAAATCCAAAAATTATTTAAATTGCAGCTTTTTTAGTTTTCAGTTTGTAGGTGCATACAATGAAGCGGGATTCACTAGATCCCGTGCAGCTCTCAACTCAAACAAGAAAGAGTCGTTACCACTACCCTCATCATCTAAGACAAAGTACAAAAGGAAGAAAATCATCGAGGAAGAGGTTAATTCAAGTTCAATCAACATGAGTAACCCTCACAAAGTGCCGCAAGATGATGCACCACAAAACAATCCACTAATTGGAGCACATCAAAATCAACCACCACCACTGCCTAATGGCAACAATCAAGCTCCGCCCAATCGAGCAGAAGTTGATGAAGAGGAGACGAGACCACTCAAGGACTACTTGATCGGGCCAAAACATATAGCGAAAATCACTATCTTTTATTGCAGAAAATGGCCAAAAGCGAATGCAAAGTAGCTATTTTTCCAATTTATTTACCGCAAACGTGTTTTTAGGCTATTTTGGCAGGTTTTGGAGAAAGTTGCGTATTTAGGCCAAAAATGGAGCAAAAGTGTCGAATTTAGGCAATTTCTGGAGTTAGCACCAAATCAGGACACCGCGTAGAGCATGCAACACCTCACACGAAGTGCACAACATGCGAAATGGCAAAATCAAAGCAAAATCTGATCAGTCAGGTGGTCGTACGTGGTCCTCCTATGCCGCATAATCCATGGACTCAATCCGTGGACTGTTCAGATTCTGATCAAATCTCCACTGTTGAAGCTAATTTCGGTAGAATCCTTATAGGAAGGCGCGATTGCTTCAAAGCCAAGTTTGGCGCGCTATTTTTGGCTCCATCTATGCAAACTTAGAGTGCACTCCAAGTCTCCACCTTCTCCACTACTTCCTCTACTCACCCTCTTCTTTAGGAAGGCTATAAAAGCCCCTCTTGTAATTGATTTTGGTGTGCGTAATCGATTAGCATCCTCATGCTAGGTTAGGTTAGAGAGTTACTTAGAGAGAGAAGAGTAGTCATCGGAAGCCGAGCAAGAGAAGAATGCGTCATCTAAGGAGGCAGGGGTTCTTCAATCTTCAATTGGGTTGTAATCTATGTTCTTCTTATTTTATTTCTTTTATTTTGCCATGGCCATGATGAACTAAACTTCTCATCTCTAGGGTGAGGGTTTGTAATCGAATTCTTTGTTATGTTTTAATATATATTTATGTTTTGTGTATGTTGATTTGTGTTTGCTTTATTATTTAAATTCTTTTTTATTAAGTCCTTGCATACATAGTTCTGTTTACTATATGCCAGTGACCTTCCACATACTAATATGTGTATGATTTCATTGCATCCCGGTGTGAGTGGGATAATGCATGTAAGTATATGTAACACTTCGGCTAACGAGGCCTGACAGCAGTTCAAAGACTAGGGTTAGAACCCAGTGGGCTCCCTTGGCAGGATAGCGTAGATTGGAAATTTAGGTTTTATTAGTAGATACTTAATTTAGGTAGGGTCTTTGGGATAATTAATTGAGGGGTAGAATAGGATATGAACAATTGTGTTTGTGTGAGAAAGATAATTGCATACTTATAATACTCTGAACTGTTGCCCCAAAAGCCGATTGCGAGATCAGAAAACCTTTCAAATCACATACACAGAAACCCAGCACGCATGCGGGGTAGCTGTGGGACAATCTATGCTGCATACAGGGTGACAGGCCGCATGCGGGGTAGAGAGACGTCAGAAATATATATTTTTGCATAATTTAGAAGGAGAAAACCTGAACCCTAGAGAATCTCTATTTAATTGTTTAACCCAAACCTTAGCACAATTAGCGTCACCGCATAAACCTTGAGGGTATTGAACCCTACCTTTTTACTATTAAAAACCATTTTTAACTTGTTTTCAAACCTATTTCAAAACCCCTCAAGTACCTAGACTAGTGAAAAGTTAGATAATTAATACACTATCCCTGTGGATCGACACCCCAATTATACTACACGGTAGGATCATGCACTTGCGATCTGAACGTAAGTTCAATTATGGTTAAAAAGTATATTAATTTATACTAAAAGTTAGTAGTTTAATTTGGACTCATCAAGTTTTTGGCGCCGTTGCCGGGAATAGAGTAAGAATTCTCCTTTCGAGAAATTATTGCGCTGTCATTAGATGTCTAACATAATAAATGGGACTAGGTAAAAAAAAAACTTTTTTTTATCTTAATTTTATTGTATCTTACCTTCTACACTTTTATTTTCAGCATATTTTATTTCGCATAAAAACCCCAAAAATACTAATTAGGATTAGTTTAATTTTTGCATATTTATTTTTCTGCACTCTTGTTGTATAAAAACCCCAAAAATATCAATTTAGGATAGTAGCATATTTATTTTCAACACTTGCATATTTTTATTCATTTATCTTTAGGACAAAGGTGTTTTAATATTCTTCTTACAGATTGTCAAGCTGGCGGGAGCTTTCAAGCCCTGTACCACTAACAATTCCAATAAAAAGGCTGTTATCTTACCTTCTCCTAAACCAAAGGCGAAGAACACTCGCCGAACCAAGGAAGGCGCGACTGTAGACGAGATACAAGTTTCATCAACATGAGTGATTCTAGCGTTCCTCCAGCCACCACCATTCCACCTCTCAACACGTCATTAACCGCTGGGATGGTAAATCAACCTTCCAATGCAGGTCCAGCTGTTCGCGCAAAAGCGCAACGCAAGTTTCGGTACGCTTGAGGGCGTACCTTTTAAAACCGCGTTTACACTTCACGAGTAAGGGTTGCAAGTGCACAACCCCTATCGAGTAGTATATTCGGGTATCGATCCACAGGGACGGGCAATTGCTAGGTTAGAATCTACCAAACTCAATTAAAAACTAGAAGTGAGAAGGTTTTGGTTTGGTGTTTAATTTACTAAAGGGTCAGATCAAACAATGTAGGAAGATGTAATAAAATGCTAGAAGAAATGTAAATTGCGTTTTGATTATGGATAAAAGGCGTTTCCAGGGTTTCAGACTTCATCTCTGATCTGCCTCTAGTGGTACGGCCCGTACCAAGTTGGTACGGCTAGGCCGTACTTCACTTGGTAAGGCAAGGCCGTACCACCCTGGTAAGACCCGTACTGGCTTCCCAGAACAGAACCTACCAGTTCGAGTGAATGCATTTCCTTGCTGGTACCTTGTGCTAAACTCTTTAGAAAGGTTCAATTGATCATACCTAAGGTTCCTAACCCTCAACCGTCGTTTGTTGGATCAAGATCTAGGTTGGAATGCAATTGATTGCCTTTTAGGGATTTCTACACCTCAACTCTCGTGTGTTGGTACAGATCTACCCTAGCTGGTTGATTGGAGGTCTAAGGCACCCTCTAATCTGTCGATTAGAGGAGAATTCAACCTCTCGGCTTCAATTCGAACTATTCTACCCTAAGCATTTGATTTGGATGAGAGATTGAGATGATCACATGACCTTGATAGGTTCGATCTAAACCTAGAGGCACATCATACAACAATCACAGCAAGCAAAGCAAAAGATATCAAAGTAAATCACAATCAATCAAACTAAAGAGTTCATACAAGATACAAGTCAAAGAAAGTCAAAACAAATCAAGAATCAATCTCTAACCCTAGAAACTAAAAGAACTACTCACAGCACATAATCAGATCTAAAAATACAATAAGAGGGATAGAGATAGCCATGGATCGAAGGGATCGAGAGGAGGAAGCTAGATCCGTCGAGTTTCGCCTCTTCCTCTTCCTTCCTTCTTGCTCTCAGCTCCTTAGCTCTCTTTCTCTCTCTTACTGTGCTCTCAAATGGATCTGGAATGGAATGGATGTCGAAATTGGAGAGTTCCCCGCTTTAAATAGCCTCTGCCAAAATTTGAATCTGTCAGGCCGCCTTTATGTACGGCCCGTACCAAATTGGTACGGCCTGGCCGTACCAGGCGTGAAGAGCTGAAAATCGGCTAAGTCTGGTAAGACCCGTACCAAGCCTGGTAAGGGTCGTACCTCATCATCTGAATCGCCGTTTCTTCGTGTGTTTTGCTCCAAACCTGCAGAAAACAAACAAACACTCAGCAGTACCAAATTCTAAAGATATATCGATGAAATGCACATGATTCTGGTGAATTATGGCACGAATCTGGTACTAAAACAGGCCTAAAATAGACTAAATATGCGAGGTATCAAATTCCCCCAAGCTGAACCTTTGCTTGTCCTCAAGCAAAAAGTTTCAAACTCGGGTAAAAGTGCTGGACAACTAAATCTAAATGCAGATACAAGTCTAAATGTGAAAACCTACGTGAGTTTGCTATAGTCAAGAATTTCTAGAATCGATTCGGTTGTAATTCAAACATCCCTTTATAAACCTTGATTCACTCCACCAATTGGTCAATTGAACTTCTTATTTTGAGATGCTTCTAACAATGGAAAGACTAATTACCTAGGTTTGATCGAAACAATTTCATTCTTTTTCCGAATCAGTGCTTTTATTCAAGGTGATTTTTCTTTTCATTTCCCTCCCCCAAGCTTGAATCAAGCTTAAGGGTAAGAAAGTTGCGAACGAAGTGTGTTGGTATGAGCAAAATTTTCTTTCTTTATTTCTAATTGGGAGACGAGCTCAAAGGCGCCTATTCGAGGCTTATTGCCAGTACTCTTATGTTCTCCATCTTTTTCATTTCTCTTTTTTTTTCTTTTTTTCTTTTTTTTTTCTTTTTGGTTTGCTCATACCATGAATACACACATCTATTGGTATTCATTCATACCAATGGATATTCCAAACTTTCTTAATTTGAAAATCCCAATTCCTAAAGGCACAGTTCAGTTTTTTCGAATAATCTCGTTCGATTCATCTTTTCCATTATTAAAAACATCTCAACCTAAGTAGTTCAATAACCAATCATGGGTTAGTTTCAATTCACTCAGGTCTATCCTAATCACAACTAAATTGTTTCAAAGTTATTCTCAATTCTAGCAATTCACGCAAATCTTCACCTAAAAATGCACGAAAATACGAAAAAAATGCAAGAAAAATAACGATAAAGTAAATATGACCTAAATGCAAATGTCATCCCCCCAAGCTTAGCCCGAGCATTGTCCTCAATGCTTCAAGACTATGAGATAAAAGAGATAAAAGAAGCTCGGGGAAAAGAGAGCGAACCTGATCAGTCCTCAGGGGGGTCATACCAGAGCCAGTCGCTAAACCGCTGCTCTATCCCAGTCACTCGCCGCGTGAGATCACGGAGTGCGGCGCCCTGCGCACGAATGGCAGCACCCTGCTCATAGAGTGCATCACCCTGCTCCTGACGCATGCCGTACATCAGGTGGTAGACATCCTGGATGGTGGGCTCATCGACTGGAGGGGGATACACGGGTCTACTGTAGGAGGTCGAGGGGCCGGCTGCGTAGGCAGAGGTGGAAGGGCCAGTCTGGTACGTGGAAGGGCCAGCTCCATAGAAAGAGGTACCTGCACCAAAGGGTGAAGGATGTACCTGCTCGAAGAAGGGGGGAGCCTGGCCGGGGAAAGGTGGCACATGAGGAGAGAGAGGATGCAGCGGCACAAACGGAGCCTGGACTGGAGAGGTGGCGGCATCGAGCATGTCCTCATCGCCCTGCAGTGGTGGTGGGGGTGGTGGAGGAGGGGGAGGTGGAGGTGGGACCTCAGGGGCAGGCTGCACGCGGGGCGGACGTCGGAAAAACCAAGTGCTCCGGTCAGTGAAGGAGAGAGTGACCGGGAATGGCATGATATATCTGGTATGCTGGTCAGGCATGCGCCAAGCCCAAGCACCTCGCCCATCGCGTCCTGCTGCTGACTCGATGAACTTGTAGGTGGTGAACTGAGTGAGAGAGAGAGATCGGGAGCTCCGGCACTCCTCGTCGCCGATGATCTGGAGGTGTAAGCGCTCGGCGATCAGAGTGACATAGGCCGAGATGTAAATAACGCCACCCGGCTTGGGCTGCCTCTGGATGCCGAGCCAGTGGTGGATCATGGCGAGCATCAGATCGGGCCGCTCGAGAGTGCTGTCGGGACGCAGCATATGATCCACCAGCTGCATATCCTCAACATTGGCGCGGGCGAACGTCTCGCCACGCGCAAAGATGGTGCAACCGAGGATACGCAGCAGGACCCGGATGACTGGATGAGGGACATTGAGCTGCTTGTACTCCCTGTTGAATGCTGACCCGGCTGGTGCGCCAGAGATCAGCGCCCAGAAGCTGTCGCGCTCCAAGTCCCCAGAGAAAGAGAGGGAGTCAGTAGTCGGGTTCGGCTCAAAGCCAAACCACTCCCTCAAGTCAGACAGCCAGACGCGGTGGGTCTCACTCAGCATGCGGAACCTGATGAACGGGGTATGGTGCCGCGAGTACTTGAGCTCCAGAGAGGAAAGAAACTCCATGGTGAGCTTCTTGTATCCCCTCTGGGCGATCTCCCAGAAGGCTGGAGTGATCCCGACCCGGGTGGTGATGCGGCGAAACTCATCCTCCAGTCCCAGCACAATCCTCGTATTGTTGATCGATTTCATCAGCAGAATATCGAAGTACTTGAACTGCCGACGGGTCGGCATGAAGAAGTACTCCTCGGTGTAAGCATCGGCACGCTGGGTGGCATCAGAGAGGGCCGTATCAGTGCCGAAGGAGTCAGAGGCGTGGTCGGAGTCATGGATGGAGGCCTGATCAGAGCCCTGGGCCTGGTCAGAGGCCTCGTCAGAGCCCTGGTCCTGGTCTCCAGATGGACGGTAGGAGGGGCTCTCCTGTGGGCTCCGGTAGACGGACTGATGGCCACTGGATGTGGTCTCTCCCTCATAGTAAGTGGGCGTGACGGCGTCCTGAAGGGAAGGACTCTGGCGGGACCCAGTCCGGGCTGCGCTCTCCCGGGAGTGGCGAGATGCGCGGGAGTCACCCCGAGACGCACTCCGGTGGGAGTGATGAGATGACGTGGGGGCGTCAGCAGGAGGGACGTTGGCCATCGGGCCAGTGGCGGAAGGGATGGAGGCGTCAGAGGGTGTGGAGGAACGAGAGGATTGCCGACGCATCTCTCAGACGTTTGCGGCGTTGGGTGGTAAGGGTCTGACTGGGTAGGTACGGCCTGGTCTGACCTAGTTGGTACGGCCTGGCCTGACCTAGGTAGGTACGGCCTAGCCGCACAGGTTGGTACGGGCCGTACCTAACTTAGGGTTTTGGTGTTGGCTGGTAAGGGCCGCACCAACTGGTACCAAAGACAAATTTGGGGTTTTGTGCAACCAATTAACCCCTAAACCAGAGAAGATGAGTACACAACACAGAAAAGGTCTGCTAAGGGCTAATTGGTACACACTGGAACCAATTTGGTGTCAGTTCAGAGGCTGGTACGGGCCGTACCTCCTTGGTACGGGTGTGCCGTACCAAGCTAGGGTTTGGACTGAAATGTGCAGAACCGAGAGAAGAAGAGAGGAAACGCGAAAAATGGTGAAAGAGACACTAACCGGGAGCAAGACGTGCGAGTCGGACCAGAATGGGCGTGCGGGTCGGACTAGAGAAAGGGTGCGGGTCGGACCGAAGAAGGTCGGAGGCGGTGCGCTGGTGCTCCTGATGGTTCCGTGTGCTCGGGTGAAGAGAGAATGGGAGGAGAAAGGAGTGGAGAGGGAGAGAAAAGAGAGAAGAGAGAGAGAGAGAGAGATCGGTGTGGCTGGGAAGGAAGGGGAAAGGGAAGGGGTGCGTTTTTTTTGGGGGTTTAAAAAGAAAAAGGCGGCAGTTATGGCGTCGGTTCGCGTCCCTGACCTAGGTACGGCCTGGCCGTACCAAATTGGTACGGGCCGTACCAACCTCTCATTTTTCAGGCCGTACCAATGAGGTATGGCCTAGCCGCACCAAACCCAAAAATTTTCGTTTTTTTCTCTCTCGTGACTTCACAAGCCGCTCGTGATGAAATGCAAAAGAATGAATGCATATCTATCTGTTCCTAAGATGCAAAACAGGTAAAAATGGCTTGGGCTGCCTCCCAAGGAGCGCTCGTTTTAGGTCTCGAGCTCGACCTTCTCTCTTCAGGCTTTGGTTGGAGATGGATCGGAGAGATCCAAGTTCACTCGCATTTCTTGGGGATGATCAGCAATGTAGTGCTTGAGACGCTGACCATTGACTTTGAAAGTCCGCCCCTCCTTGTTTTCCAACTCCACTGCGCCAAATGGGAACACTGCCCTCACTCGGAATGGACCGGACCACCTGGACTTCAGCTTCCCTGGAAAGAGCCTAAATCGAGAATTGAACAAGAGGACCAGGTCTCCCTCATGGAACTCACGAGGCATGATGCGCTTGTCGTGAATCTGTTTGGTCCTTTCCTTGTAAATTCTCGCGTTCTCGTAGGCATTGAGACGCATCTCCTCTAACTCATGCAAGTCAAGGATGCGTTTCTCACCAGCTGAGAGCAAGTCCATGTTGATGGCCCGTGTGGCCCAGTATGCCTTGTGCTCAATTTCCACGGGCAAGTGGCAGGACTTTCCGTACACCAGTTTGAAAGGGCTCATCCCAATCGGAGTTTTGAAGGCTGTACGGTAGGCCCAAAGTGCGTCACTCAGCTTGAGCGACCAATCCTTTCTCGTTCGAGCCACGGTCTTTTCCAGGATAGACTTGATCTCCCTGTTGGAAATCTCGGTTTGACCGTTGGCTTGAGGATGGTAGGATGTGGTCACCTTGTGAGTGACTCCATGGCGACTCAGGAGATTGTCGAACTGGCGGTTGATGAAGTGCTTGCCACCATCACTGATGACGGCTCTTGGAACTCCAAAGCGAGGGAAGATGATGTCAGTGAACAGTCTTTTCACTGCATTGGAGTCCGCATTCTTGCACGCCACTGCCTCCACCCACTTGGAGACGTAGTCAACAGCCACCAGGATGTACTCGTTCCCACAAGAGGGTGGAAACGGTCCCATGAAGTCAATGCCCCAGACATCAAAGATGTCTACCTCTAGAATAGAGTGGAGAGGCATTTCATTCCTCTTGGAGATGTTCCCGGTGCGCTGACACCTGTCACAAGCTGCAACGAAGGTCCTAGCATCTCTGAAAAGTGAAGGCCAGAAGAAGCCGGATTGCAGGACCTTTGAAGCAGTCTTGGAGGATGAAGCGTGTCCTCCGTAGGCTGAGGAGTGGCAGTGCTCAAGAATGGAGCGCGTCTCATCGTATGGCACACATCGTCGGTAGATGCCATCAACGCCAATCTTGAAGAGGTAGGGGTCGTCCCAGAAGTAGAACTTGGCGTCCGATCGCAGCTTCTTCTTCTGCTGGTATGACATGGTAGGAGGAAGTACTCCTGAGGCGAGAAAGTTCGCAATGTCTGCATACCAGGGCGCTGACTTGGTGTTCACTCGGTCAGTTGCATGGAACGTCCGATCTTGCACCGCATGAGTCGCGTGCATCGGTGTACCAACCGAGTGGATCTCCTCCATGGCAGAAATCGAATGGAATTGGTCATCAGGGAACGAGTCATCAATTGGCAGGCTACCAGAGCCCTCATCTTCCCAGCGAAGCCGGGACAGATGGTCAGCCACGGTGTTTTCGACTCCTTTCTTGTCCCTGATTTCGATGTCAAACTCCTGCAGGAGGAGAATCCACCTAATCAAGCGAGGTTTGGCATCCTGCTTGCTCAACAGATACTTGAGTGCGGCGTGGTCAGTGTAGATCACTATCTTGGAACCAACCAGATAGGATCTAAACTTGTCGAGAGCGAACACAACAGCCAAAAGCTCCTTTTCGGTTGTTGTGTAGTTCATCTGGGCAGGGTCTAGCACCTTGCTAGCGTAGTAGATAGCACATGGCTTGTTCTCCTTCCGCTGCCCAAGAACCGCTCCCACAGCGTAATCACTCGCATCGCACATCAATTCGAATGGCAAGGTCCAGTCTGGAGGCTGCAGGATGGGTGCTGAGACAAGGGCTTCTTTCAATCGGCAAAACGAATCGACACACTCCTGCGTGAAGATGAAATCAGAGTCCTTGATGAGCAGGTTGGTCAATGGTTTCGCGATTTTCGAGAAGTCCTTGATGAATCGGCGGTAGAAGCCAGCGTGTCCCAGAAAGCTTCGCACAGCTTTGACATTTGTTGGGATCTCCAGCTTCTCGATCACCTCCACCTTGGCTTTGTCAACCTCAATTCCTTTGGAGGTCACCACATGTCCAAGGACAACTCCCTCTTGGACCATGAAGTGACATTTCTCCCAGTTCAGGATCAGGTTGACCTCTTCACACTTCTCCAGGATTTTGCAGAGGTTGGCTAGACATGAGTCAAAGCTGGTCCCATAGACAGAGAAGTCGTCCATGAAGACCTCAACCTCTTTCTCGATGAAATCGGAGAAGATAGCCATCATGGCTCTTTGGAAGGTGGCAGGTGCATTGCAGAGACCGAATGGCATCCTACGGTATGCGAATGTACCGTAGGGACATGTGAAAGTGGTCTTGTCTTGGTCGTTCGGGTGAATGGGGATCTGAAAGAATCCTGAATACCCGTCAAGGTAGCAAAAATGAGAATGAGTCGCCAGCCTTTCAAGGAGTTGGTCGACAAACGGCAGTGGGAAGTGATCCTTGCGTGTAGCAGCGTTGAGCTTCCTGTAGTCAATACACATGCGGTACCCAGACACCACACGAGTAGGGACTAGCTCATCCTTCTCATTTCTCACCACTGTCGTGCCTCCCTTCTTGGGTACCACGTGAACGGGACTCACCCACTTGCTGTCAGAGATGGGATAGATGATGCCTGCATCCAGGAGTTTGAGAATTTCCTTTTTCACCACCTCTTTCAGGTTGGGGTTGAGTCGCCGCTGGTGCTCCACAGACGGCCTGTGATCATCCTCGAGAAGAATCCGGTGTGAGCAGATGGCTGGGTTGATCCCTTTCAAGTCCTTGATCGAGTACCCGATCGCACCCCTGTGAAATCTCAGCTTCTCCAGAAGTTTGGCGGTTTGATCGGGGTTTAGACTCGCATTGACGATCACAGGACATGATTTTTCTGGATCGAGGAACTCGTATCGGAGATTGGTCGGAAGAGGTTTGAGTTCAGGAGTCGGACGTTCAGGCTGATCATTGACACGAGTCGCATCTGGGTGAGCTGACTCGTGTGTCGTCGAGATGTCGGCCTTGGCAGGCTCCGCTCCACTCCTCGTCTCAGAGTGTGATGTACTGTCCTCCAGATCCTCAGGAATCGCATCCGCTGCACAGATCGACTCGCTCGCTTCGCTTGGAAATTGAGAGAGGAATTCAGCGTCTTGGCGCAGCGAGTTGTTGACTTGTTCAAGAAAGTAGTCCTTGGCCAGATCAGCCAAGTACTCCTCTGTCCTGTCAACCCGGAAACATGTCTCGGATCGTGACGGATATCTCATGGCGCGATCGATTTGGAACTTCACCTTCTCTCCTCCAAAGTTCAAAGTCAGGATGCCTTGCTTCACGTCAATTATCGCGCCAGCTGTACTCAGAAAAGGTCGCCCCAAGATGATTGGGACTTCCTTATCTTCTTCCATCTCCATGACGACGAAATCGACGGGCACGAAGAACTTCCCGACTCGAACTGGCGATCCTCCACCACACCAAGTGGAAGTCGGACTGAAGAATCCGCCAACTGCAATGTCATCCTTGTGGGCTTGAGCTCCCCCACTCCTATGCGATCATAGATGGTGCGTGGCATGAGACTCACGCTCGCTCCTAGATCACACAGGGCTTTCTTGATTGTAGCCTTCCCAATGGTGCATGGAATGGAAAACTTTCCAGGATCGTCCAATTTGGGGGGTAGCTCGCTTTTCAAAATTGCGCTGCACTGCTCCGTCAGCTTGACTGTCGCGTGCCCCTCTAAGCTTCGCTTGTTGGAAAGGATGTCCTTCAGAAACTTGGCATAGGTGGGCATTTGGGTCAAAGCGTCGGTGAAAGGGATGGTGATCTGCAGCTGCTTGATGACATTTGCGAAGTTGGCGAATTGCTCGTTCAGTCTCGTCTCAGCCAATCTCTGGGGGAATGGAACAGGTGGCCGGTATGGAGGTGGTTTCTCGGCACCTTTCTTCTTCTGACTACCTGACGCTTCGGATGGAGGTTGTGCAGGTCTTGCCGAGCTTGTGCAGTCTGCACTCGTTTGAGGTTGGATGACCTCAGCTCGTTCTGGATTAACCTCCTTCAGTGGAATTGACACAGGGGTCGGGGTCGCGTCAGGTGTCGCGTCAAGGATCGGATCAACTGTGCCCTCACTTGGCATTGGTGGCTCGTCGTATTGGGTCCCACTTCTCAGAGTGATCGCCTTAGCCTCTTCTCTTGGGTTTGGTTCGGGTTGAGCTGGAAGCTTCCCTGGTCGAGAGTGGCTTGAGGTGACCATCTGGCTCAGCTGCTCCAGCAACTTGCTTTGGGCAGCCATTTGAGTGCTCATGCTCTGCATCTGCTCCCACATCATCTGATTCATCTTGCCCTGCTCATGGGTGAAGTCGTTCACATCGGCAGGCGCATTCGACTTTGAGGGGCCAGATGGAGCTACTCGGTTGCCTTGATTGGGAAAGGAAGCGTTCTGGTAGAAGTTCCTGTTGCCATTGTTGTTGCTGTTGCTGCTGCTCGAAGCTTGGGCTCTCCAATCGTTGTTGCTCGGAGGGGGGTAATTTCCAGTGTTGTTCGCCCGATTGTTCCAGTTGTTGTTGTTGTACTGCGGCCTCTGGAAGCTGTTGTTGTTGAAGGGCGGTCTGAACGAAGAGTTGTTGAAAGGCGCAGGGTTTTCTTGATTCGACCTCCAGTGCTGCTGCTCAACCGGGTCCTTGGAGTAGGACCGGCTGAAGGGAGGTCTCGGGAAGAAGGAAGGCTCGTTGTTGAGAGAGTTGACCTGCTCACTCTCCTCGTCTTGTTGCACCAGCGGGCATTGCTCGTATGCGTGCCTCTCGTCTCCGCACATGACGCAGACTTGAGGTTGCTGTTCGACTGCCTTAACACTGAGCTTGTCCATCGCCCGCTGCATGGCGTCCATCTTGGCGGTGAGAGCCGTGATGTGATCGAGCTCGTACTTGCCACTTCCTTGGCTACCTTCTTGGCCTCCTCGCTGGCGTGACGTGTCGCGGCCGGACCACTGCTGGTTTTGCGCCATGCTGTCGATCAAGTTCATAGCCTCTAAAGGCTCCTTTGTCATCAGCGCGCCTCCCGCAACAGCGTCCACGTAAGCACGTGTGCTCTCGTTCAGGCCGTCGTAAAACGTTTGAATTAAAAGCCAGTCGGGTATACCATGGTGTGGACAAGAGTATTGAATTTCTCTAAACCTTTCCCAAGCCTCGTTCAGGGGTTCATCAAAAATCTGCCTAAAACTGGTCAGGTCATGTCTTACCTTGGCTGTCCTCTTGTGAGGGAAAAATCTGGTCAGAAACATTTTGGACAATTCCTTCCAATTTCTAACCGAGTCCCTAGGCAAAGATCCCAACCATTTCTTGGCCTTATCCCTAAGAGTGAATGGAAATAAAGCAAGCTTGGTGTAATCAGCATTCTCACCGTTGGTTTTGATGGTCGTGATGCACTCGAGGAAGGTCTGGAGGTGAGCGTGCGGGTCCTCGTGGTCGAGTCCGTGGAAGGTGTTCTGCTGCACCATGTTGACAACTCCCGGATTGAAGTTCGGTTGCTGTCCTGGAATGTGTGGCAGCCTGATTGCACCTCGCACGTCTCCAGCTCTCGGCACGTTGAACTCTCGCAGCGTTCGAGGCATGAAGACATCCTCATCATCGTCTGTCAGTCGGCCTTCTTCTTCTCGCCTTTCTCTTTCTCTTTCCCTGGCCTCTGCCTCCATTCTGAGTCGGGCTTCGTCTTCTGCCCCAGCCATCTCTTCAGGTTCAGGCTCCTTGGTACGGGTCGGACCAGATTGGTGCGGCCTGGCCGTGCCTGAATCGGTACGGGTCGGACCAGATTGGTGCGGCCTGGCCGTACCAGAGGGTGGCTGAGCAGTCTCGGCTGAGTCTGGAGGAGTTTGATCGAACAGGGGGCCCTTGCTTCTCAGATTATACTTCAACCTGTATTTTCCTGCAGGGGGGGTTCAAAAGCCAGTTTTTAGTGATTTTGAATAAGAAAAAGCAAGAAAGATACAAGATAAAATCTAGATTAACTAAGTAAGGTAAAATCTAACTAGGCAATTGGTTACCGTCCCCGGCAACGGCGCCAAAAACTTGTTCGCGCAAAAGCGCAACGCAAGTTTCGGTACGCTTGAGGGCGTACCTTTTAAAACCGCGTTTACACTTCACGAGTAAGGGTTGCAAGTGCACAACCCCTATCGAGTAGTATAATCGGGTATCGATCCACAGGGACGGGCAATTACTAGGTTAGAATCTACCTAACTCGATTAAAAACTAGAAGTGAGAAAGGTTTGGTTTGGTGTTTAATTTCCTAAAGGGTCAGATCAAACAATGTAGGAAGATGTAATAAAATGCTAGAAGAAATGTAAATTGTGTTTTGATTATGGATAAAAGGCGTTTCCAGGGTTTCAGACTTCATCTCTGATCTGCCTCTAGTGGTACGGCCCGTACCAAGTTGGTACGGCTAGGCCGTACTTCACTTGGTAAGGCAAGGCCGTACCACCCTGGTAAGACCCGTACTGGCTTCCCAGAACAGAACCTACCAGTTCGAGTGAATGCATTTCCTTGCTGGTACCTTGTGCTAAACTCTTTAGAAAGGTTCAATTGACCATACCTAAGGTTCCTAACCCTCAATCGTCGTTTGTTGGATCAAGATCTAGGTTGGAATGCAATTGATTGCCTTTTAGGGATTTCTACACCTCAACTCTCGTGTGTTGGTACAGATCTACCCTAGCTGGTTGATTGGAGGTCTAAGGCACCCTCTAATATGTCGATTAGAGGAGAATTCAACCTCTCGGCTTCAATTCGAACTATTCTACCCTAAGCATTTGATTTGGATGAGAGATTGAGATGATCACATGACCTTGATAGGTTCGATCTAAACCTAGAGGCACATCATACAACAATCACAGCAAGCAAAGCAAAAGATATCAAAGTAAATCACAATCAATCAAACTAAAGAGTTCATACAAGATACAAGTCAAAGAAAGTCAAAACAAATCAAGAATCAATCTCTAACCCTAGAAACTAAAAGAACTACTCACAGCACATAATCAGATCTAAAAATACAATAAGAGGGATAGAGATAGCCATGGATCGAAGGGATCGAGAGGAGGAAGCTAGATCCGTCGAGTTTCGCCTCTTCCTCTTCCTTCCTTCTTGCTCTCAGCTCCTTAGCTCTCTTTCTCTCTCTTACTGTGCTCTCAAATGGATCTGGAATGGAATGGATGTCGAAATTGGAGAGTTCCCCGCTTTAAATAGCCTCTGCCAAAATTTGAATCTGTCAGGCCGCCTTTATGTACGGCCCGTACCAAATTGGTACGGCCTGGCCGTACCAGGCGTGAAGAGCTGAAAATCGGCTAAGTCTGGTAAGACCCGTACCAAGCCTGGTAAGGGTCGTACCTCATCATCCCAAATCGCCGTTTCTTCGTGTGTTTTGCTCCAAACCTGCAGAAAACAAACAAACACTCAGCAGTACCAAATTCTAAAGATATATCGATGAAATGCACATGATTCTGGTGAATTATGGCACGAATCTGGTACTAAAACAGGCCTAAAATAGACTAAATATGCGAGGTATCACCAGCAGCAAGAGCTAACACTTCACGGCCGCTAAGGGACTTCGCCCTTCCACAAGATCTGAGGGATCAAAGCAGCGTCATAATGCCCGAGATAGAGACAAACAATTTTGACATTAAGAGCACCTATGTCAACTTGGTGAGTAGGACCATTTTTGAAGGAAAACCAGACGAGAACCCTTAGATATGTTGGGGAATTCAGCCGCTAAATTTAGATTTTCGGAAAAAGCCGCGAAATTCTGATTCGGAATTTTTCGCGAAATTCTGTTTGAGAATTTATTGCCAAATTCTTGTTTAAGAATTTACTGCTAAATTCTGCTCGGGAATTTACCGCTAAATTCTGATTAGGGTTATGGTGCGGGAAGATCGTAAAATCAAAATTTTACATTCTACCATAAGCCGAGGATCTACTCCCGGATTGATTTCTAAAATAAAATTTATTTAACATTTAAATAAATTAAATAACATTTGTACCTTTTTCCAAATTCGAATTGAAAGTGCAGTCTAACTCTGTTACGGAGTACCAGACGTGTGATGCCTCTATCAGTTATCCACCAGAAATAACCAGAAAGCCGATATTTCTTTTGCCAGAAATACTGTACCAGCGGGATTAGCAAAAACACTATTTGCAACTCGCAAGAATATACGTGGATTACGTATTCCTTTCTTTTCTAAGCAAATCACTATTTGAGAGGAAACACGAGAGAGAGAAAATGATGTTCGAATCGAATTAGATTATATTTTTCTCTCACCCTACAAGCCTTTATATAGGATTTAGGGTCGGTTTCAAAAAGACCAAAAAATACCCCTCCAAAGTCGATTCTAGGGTGCATTTCCAAAAATGCCCCTCGAGCCATAAGCCCAAAATTCAATTGATTCAATTTGGGCTTTTTAATTTGAATTCTAAATTTAATTTAGGCCCAAATTCAAATGGACTTTTGACCCAAAATATTAATTCATAATTAATATTTTTAATCCATTTATTATCAATATAATTATTCTGAATAATTATATTTCTTGTGACTATTGTTGCGATAAACTTATACAACGTGTCGTACACACTTATAAATTTAATCTGTTTAAGCTTGTCATCTATGACATTTATTTATTAATTATAACACTTTATAATTAATAATAATTCTCTGATTACTTTTCTATTGGTGTGACCCGATATGATCTGTGTTATGTTGGCAATAGAATTAAAACTCCTTTTAATTATATAAATCATAAGCGGCATCTGGCAGAATGCATTATGACTACCCAATTGACACATATGATCTTGTACAGTACAATATCACGATCCAGTAAACAATTTACTCGTGTTAATTCTTTCGTCTTATAGTATCAGATCAGTTTCAAGGTAGGTATGTGTCATCCTTGCAAACTTAATATTTTCTCGATCTTAAGTAGATTATCAAATATGATTAACTCTTTAATCATATCACGCGCTGATAACCCTACTTCATCAAGAGGTCTAGTGATACCATCACTCGTATTATATATGAAGGACAATAGTAGTCTTGTTGAACATCTCCCCTCCGCACAAATCATGTATACTGAAATGTCACATGCATAGCTACTTTTTATGGATAGCGTTGAACAACACTCACGAATACACATTTCTCATGTAGGAAAGACGAATACCTCATACTTTAGAACTTATCACTGAATGAAACATTAATGACACGAACACAATCCATTAACGTTTCATTTAGGGTCTGTCAAATACCATGTTCTCTAACATGTATATATGTGATTAAAATAACAACTCTTTGTCTATGATTTGTAAAACTTAACCATCATTTAATCCACATACTAACCTTTGATTTGTCAATTAGTGTTCCTGCTAATTACCACAGTTAGTGACTATTAAGAGTATTTATCACCTATATTATAGAGTTCTACAATTTCAAGTCCTCAACTCAAAATGATTCATAAATGCGATAAATCTCAAGGAACAAAATGATATATTTATTAATCATCCATTACATGAACAAAATATATAGAATAAAATTATCCTATGATTGGCTTCTAGATTATTACACTAACAATCTCCCACTTGAACTAGAGCCAATCAACATAAGCCCTGCATTTATACAAGCCTCTATATTCTCTAAGATCTTGTAGATCCCAAGAAAATCTCACAGCCAATCGCCTATGTGTCTCAGACCCATAGAAGCAGTGTGCATCTCATGCTTGGCCTGAGATAGAGGTTTTGTCAGTGGATCAGCTGTGTTGCTGATTGTATCAACCTTGCAAATCTTTACATCACCTATATTTACGATCTCTCATATTAGGTGATAACGTCGGAGAACATGCTTGGATCTTTGGTGTGACCTTGGTTCCTTGGCTTGAGCAATAGCACCATTGTTGTCACAGTAGAGTTCCACTGGGCCTTGGATACTCGGAACTACTCCTAGTTTACTAAGGAACTTCTTGATCCATAAACCTTCTTTAGCTACTTCGGAAGCAGATATATACTCAGCTTTGGTGGTTGAATCTGCTGTGATTTCTTGCTTTGAACTTTTCCAGCTCACAGCACCACCGTTGAGTATGAATACGTATCCAGACTGAGATCTCGAGTCATCTCGGTCTGTTTGGAAACTTGTATCGGTGTAACCATTTACAACGAGTTTAGAATCACCGCCGTAGACGAGGAACATATCCTTGATCCTTCTCAAGTACTTAAGGATATTCTTTGCAGCATTCTGATGTTCCAAGCCAGGATTAGCCTGATATCTGCTTGTTACACTCAAAGCGTAAGAGACATCAGGGGGTGTGTGCACAACATGGTGTACATTATTGATCCAATCGCCGAAGCATATGGTACTCTACTCATCATGCTTCGCTCATCAGTTGTCAAAAGACACTGAGTCTTGCTAAGCTAAACACCATGCGTCATTGGCATGAATCCCTTCTTGGAATCCTGCATGCTGAATCAATTCAGCACTTTGTCAATGTATATGCTTTGACTCAATCTGAGTCTCTTTGATTTATCTCTATAGATCTTAATGCCTAGTATATAGACAACCTCGCCTAAGTCTTTTATAGAGAATATTTTCTTTAATGAAGACTTGGCTAATTCTAGTTTAGGAATATCGTTCCCGATTAGGAGTATGTCATCTACGTATAAGACCAGAAAAGCGATTGCACTTCCACTAGTCCTCTTATAGACACATGGTTCTTCTTCGCATCTGACGAAGTTCAACTTCTTGATTTCTTCATCAAATCGAATATTCCAACTCCATGATGCTTGCTCAATCCATAAATGGATCTAAGAAGCTTGCAGACCTTCCCATCATTCTTTGGATCTTCAAAACCCTTAGGTTGTATCATATACACGTCTTCTTCTAATTTCCCATTTAAGAATGCAGTTTTGACATCCATTTGCCATATTTCATAATCATGAAATTCGGCAATTGCTAGGAGTATCCGCATTGACTTAAACATAGCCACGGGCGAAAAGGTTTCATCATAGTCAACGCCTTGAATTTGTTTGAAACCTTTTGCTACTAGTCGTGCTTTGTAAATAGTCAAATTACCATCCATGTCTGTTTTCCTTTTGAAAACCCACTTGTTTTCTATGGTTTTTACCCCATCAAGCGGAACAACTAGGTTCTAGACCTGATTGTCATACATGGATTGTATTTTGGTTCTCATGGCCTCAAGCCATTCACCGGAGTCGGGCCTATCCATTGCTTCCGCATGAGTCAGAGGATCTTCAGCGTCAAACACTGAGACTTCATGAAGTCCTATGTACCTTTCAGGTGCATGTACTATCCTTGCTGACCTACGTAGGCTTGTGCTTCCGGCTGTTGAACTTCATCCACAACAGTTTGCAGGTTCAGTTCTACTTCAACTTGCGATGAAGTATCTGAGGTCGGGACTTGAACCTCTTCCACAACTATTTGTGGATCTAGTTCTTCCAAATGCCCATTAGCCGAAGTATCAAGTTGTGGGATTATCTGATCATCATTCGATACAATATCGTGTGATGTATCTTGAACTTCTTCATGTATTACATTACTCCCACTACTTCCTTTTGCAAGAAACTCTTTCTCCAAAAACACACCATGTCGAGCAACAACTATTTTGTTCTCGGATTAGTGATAGAAGTAATATCCTTTGGTTTCCTTAGGATATCCTACGAAAAAATATTTATCAGATTTGGGTCCAAGCTTGTCAGACATCATACGTTTGACAAAAACTTCGCAACCCCAAACTTTTAGAAAAGACATACTTGGAACATTTCCATTCCATAATGATAGATCTAAATTATATATATGTTCGGTCTGGTTTTTATTACATAATAGCACCAAATATCTTGTATTTTAGTAGAGAATATAATGAAATACACCTAGAATCTAGTTACTGCGTTTGTCTGTTTGAAAATTGCAAAAAATAAAGAAAATGGAGCAAAATCAAGAAGAAAGAAGAGCATCAACCACAGGAGCAAATCAAGAAGAAAGAAGAAGAATTCTCACAGCAAACGCAGGAAGACTAAGGTTTTGATTAGAGAAGGGTGTAATCTATTTCTCTAGTTAATTTCTCTGTCTTTTACTTATTTTTGTATTAATTTCTTGATGAATTCTCGCATCTCCATGAGAGGCTAGTTTTCCTCTCTAGGGGTTTAGGTCGTATCATGAACTTGTTTAATTTTATCTTACTCGGATGTTAGTTTTTATAATGATTGTTTGATTTGATGTTTATTTCTGTGATTTATTCTTTGTGATGTTGCATGATTAGTACTTGAATTGTAGTATCCCGCTTAGGTCTTTTAGACTCAAAGTAGATAGGATCATATAGGATAGTACCAAATTGTGATCACAAATACCTTAGGATTTGGATTAGAATTGACCAATTTGAAATCTAAACCGGAACTACAGGAATTAAGGTTAGGGTTTGATGAAGGACTTAATCGTGAAGTCAAATCTCTAATTAGGACCCCTTGAATTGAATTGAATATTGGTATGAAGGACTTAATCGTGAAGTACCAATATCTAAGGATATGATAGGCTAACGAGAACTTCATGGTCTAGATAGCTAGGGTGAAGGACTTAATCGTGAAGTCTGAACTATTTAGGCACGTTATTAATTCACAAAAGTGACTCTTTTTAACATCTTAGGTTAGAAATCTCGTCATATCAAACATGAATTTAAACAAACCGAGTAGATAGAATTAACAAGGGATTGTAGACCGAATACCCCTAGACTTCTCCAACTTGAATCACACCCGAATTTTAATTACTTTGTTTCAAACCTTTAATTTTCTTTAAAAACGAAATTACACAAAAAAAAACCCCTTTTTACTTTTATTGTTTAGTTTTAAAAGTAGTTTACTTTAGTAGAAATTAGTATTTCCCTATCTCCCTTTGGATCGATACCTCAAATACTACAAGGATAGGTTGTGCGCTTGCAATCGACCATATCTTTGAGTACTAGGTTTATAAATTTAAAAGTCTAAAGAGTATAAAAATCCTATACCTAAAATACTCAACAAGCTTTTTGGCATCGTTACCGGGAGAAGTAGGATAGATACTAGTTTTTATTTTAGGAAAGTATTTTTAATTCTTTGTTTCCTTATTTACCTTCTTTCCTTTTCAGAAAATAAAAACCCAAAAATAGTTTGCTTTTTTTTTTACAATTTCTGAAATTTACTTTCCTTATTTAGCTTTTCAGAAAAATCTAAAAATATTTACTTTCCTTATTTAAAATTCTGCACTTTACTCTTTCACATCTCATCTCTTCTCTTCTCTCATAGATTTGAGCACTGGTACCGGTCACAAGGAGTCAAACCGCAAAGATCAAAGCCGGCAAATCCTCACAACAATCCTCCTCTTCTCAACAAATGGCAGGTCTAAATCCCAAACTAGGCATGCCGCAATACGAGGATGAAGACTTACTAGAAGGCCTTCTCAATCAAGGCTTTCGCGATCTCAATAACAATCCACCACCTCCTCATCATAACAACAACCCACCACCACTACCTCCTCACAATAGCAATAACAACAACAACAATCCCCCTCCTCTTCTCAACAATAATCCTCTCTATGGTGGCAATCCAAACAACCGCCGACCCATAAGGGATTTTATAAATCAAATGGAGCCGGGAAAACAGTTTGGTTATATTGCACATGGGGGGACAAACTCAAATCTGAAACCAACTTTAATGCACCTTTTAGGTCAAAATAGGTTTGCGGGTAGGTTGAATGAGGATCCTCACCAACATCTATCGACATTTGAGGAGCATTGTGCCACTTTTGCACCAAAAGGGGACGAATTAGATGCCCTAAAACTGAATTGTTTCCATCTATCTCTCACGGATGATGCTAGAACATGGTTGAGATTGTTGAACCCCAATATGGCACAAACTTGGCAAGAGGTACAAAGGTTATTCTTAGGCAAATACTTCCCTCCATCTAAAATCTAACATTTTAGACAAAAAATCACCACCTTTAAACAAGGTGAAGATGAATCCTTAAGCGAGGCATAGGATAGGTGGCAGGAATTATTGCGTTTGTGGCCCAATCATGGAATAGATATTTGGCTGTTGTTTCAATTTTTCTATGCAGGTTGCACGTATGCCACAAAGTCTCAACTCAATGCGGCTGTGAGAGGAAACATTGCTAACAAGGTCTCGGTGGAGGCAATGGAAATGATTGAGGACATGGCGATTAGTTAACGCGAATGGACATCCGGGAGAGACGTGAGGAAGAGCATTGCATCGCCCGGCGTGCTAAAGGTAGATGAAGTCACCGCCTTGCAAGCCAAGATGGAAGCCATGCAACACTAAATCACGCAAATGCAACAAGTCAAATCTACGACTAAGAAGGCTTCTTGCAGCATTTGTGGAGAATTAGGTCATGTTGCCGCCGAATGCCAAACTCTCTTAGAGGGCGAGGAACAAGTCGAGCAAGTCAATAGCATGTTCTACAACTAAGGTGACAAACGGAACGATCCAATCTACAACAAAGGTAGGCCAAATGAGAATTTTAATTCAAACACCTACAACTCTAACTCAAGGTGGAACCATCCAAATTTTAAGTGGATGACCGATAATGACAATTCTAACCAATACTAGAACCGTTCAAATCAAAATCAATACTAAGGACCATCTCAAATAACCAAATTAGAAAAAATGATAGAAGGTCTGGTATACTCTCAAACCGAGTTCATGAACAACCAAAAGACAACCAACACCGAGGTTAGAGACTCTTTGAGAAATTTGAACAGCAAGGTAGAATTCCTAGCTACCCAATCAAAGATGCTAGAAACACAGATCGCACAACAAGCATCCGCATCATCTCGCCAATAAGGCACTCTTCCGGGAAAACCCGACATCAATCCAAGAGAGCATGCCAATACCGTGACCTTGAGGAGTAGCAAGGAATACGAAGGACCTACGATGTCCAACGAAAAAGAGCAGCAGCAGCCTCCAAAGAAGACTCAAGACGCTTCAGCTCCTCTTGATACGGCCGTAACCCCCACAAGTGCGGACGCACCGGAATCGGAAAAGCACCAAAACCGGGTAATTTTGTCCCGGACAAGGTAAAAAATGCTGAAACTCCTAAGTATATTTCTCCACATAGGTTTGTACCTTTTCCTCAGAGGTTAGTGAAGCATAAATGAGGAGTGTAGCGCTCTCTTTTCAAACAAGCTACCTCCAAAACTTAAGGACCCGGGAAGCTTTGTTATCCCATGTAAGATAGGTGATACTAATTTTGATAGGTGTTTATGTGATTTAGTAGCAAGTGTTAGTCTCATGCCAAAATATGAGTACCAAAGGTTAAATCTGGTAGAAACCAACACGAATGTCCTTACAATTGGCCGATAAAACGGTAAGGTTTCCCGAGGGAATTGTAGAAGATGTAATTGTCAAAATAGGTGAGTACTTTGTGCCTGTAGATTTCGTGGTCGTTAAAATGAAAGAGGATACAAAAACGCCCCTTCTATTGGGACGTGATTTCCTTATAACAACAGGGGCAAACATCAATGTTAAGGAAGGAAAGATATCCTTTGACATTGGTGGTGAAAAGGTAGATTTTCACATGTTCAAATCTCTCAAGTTTTCGTCTAATGATAATGATTCAATATGCAGGGTAGATATTTTAGACTCTATAATTGATAATCATTTATATAGGATGCTGGAAGGAGAATAACTGGACCAAATTCTGGAAGAAACCAGCCTCGAAAATAAGCAAATAAGCAAAATCGAGCTCAGTGCAGATGCATTGCGTTCGCACTCTGCCCGCACTCACCCTGAGGAATCACCAGATTCAAGTGACCGAGCCGAATACGCCCACACTGACCATGAGTGCATCCGCACTCAGCCTGAATCAGCTCAAAATGAAGAAAATTTGACCAATTCCACGCCACCGAAGGTTGAACTCAAACCATTGCCGCCTACTCTCCGATATGAGTACCTGGGATCAGACGAGACATACCCAGTGATAGTCAACTCCGAACTAAACCAAGAACAAACCGAAAAGCTTCTCCGTGAACTAAGGTTACATAGGAAAGCTATCGGGTACACAATTGACGATCTAACCGGCATCAACCCTTCGTTGTGTATGCACCGGATACTGATGGAGGATGATCACAAACCAACTATCGAAGCTCAAAGAAGACTCAATCCAAACCTCAAGGAAGTTGTCAAGAAGGAAATCATCAAACTCCTAGATGCAGGCATCATTTACCCTATTTCAGACTCAAAATGGGTAAGCCCAGTTCACGTTGTGCCTAAGAAGGGTGGTACTACCGTTGTGAAAGGTGAGAACAACAAAATGATATCAACACGAATGGTCACCGGTTGGAGAATGTGCATTGACTACCGTAAGTTGAACAATGCAACAAGAAAGGATCACTTTCCTCTACCATTCATTGATCAAATGCTTGAGAGGCTTGCGACACACTCACATTTTTGCTATTTAGATGGATACAGTGGTTTCTTTCAAATTCCTATTTACCCGGATGACCAAGAAAAGACAACATTCACCTGTCCCTACGGTACATTTGCCTACCGCAGGATGCCTTTTGGATTATGCAACGCACCAGCCACATTTCAAAGAGCCATGATGGCTATTTTTTCAGACTTGTTAGAAAATTCCATGGAAGTTTTCATGGATGATTTTTCAATATTTGGTACTTCATTTGCCAATTGCTTATCTAATTTAATCAAAGTTTTCAAACGTTGTGAGCAGGTCAATTAGTACTCAATTGGGAGAAATGTCATTTCATGGTACAACAAGGAGTTCTAGGCCATGTGGTGTCCTCGAAAGGGTTGGAAGTCGACAAAGCGAAGGTGAAGGTGATAGAAAAACTGCCATATCCAACATGCGTAAAAGATGTGCGAAGCTTTCTAGGCCATGCGGGATTCTACAGACGTTTCATCAAAGATTTTTTGAAAATATGCAAACCTCTTACTAATTTGACAATACAAAACGTAGATTTTATATTTGATGAACCTTGCATTAATGCATTCTGCAGGATTAAAAAGGCACTAATTTCAGCTCCGATTCTCCGACCTCCGAATTGGGATGTCCCTTTTGAAATTATGTGCGATGCAAGTGACTATGCTGTAGGAGCCGTATTAGGGCAGTGGACCGAGAACAAACCGCACGTGATCTACTATGCAAGTAAGGTGTTGGACGAAACGCAGTTGAACTACACCACGACCGAAAAGGAGTTCCTAGCAGTGGTGTTCGCCATCAACAAATTTCGATCATATTTGGTGGGATCGAAGGTAGTGGTGTATACCGATCATGCCGCTATCCGATACCTTCTCAACAAAAAGGACGCAAAGCCTCGACTAATTCGGTGGATTCTCCTTCTTCAAGAATTCGACTTGGAAATCAAAGACAAAAAAGGAGTCGAGAATTCTGTAGCGGATCACTTATCGCGACTCAAAAATGAACCAAAAGATGACTTGCCCATTGATGATTCTTTCACCGACGAACAACTCTATTCGGTCCACGATTTAGAAGCACCATGGTATGCAGATTTCGTTAATTTTCTCGCATGTGGATTGGTACCCCCGGATCTAACTTATCAACAACGAAAGAAGTTTTTTTCAGATGTTAAGCATTATTTTTGGGATGAACCGTTGTTATTTAAATTGGGGGTAGACGGAATTCATAGGCGGTGTGTACCACAAGAAGAGGTCAACCGAATTCTTTATTGCTGCCACTCATCCTCCTATGGAGAGCATGCTTCAACCAATAAAACTGCAGCAAAAGTTCTCCAAGCCGGGTTCTATTGGCCCACTCTCTTCAAAGATGCGAGGGAATATGTGCTTCGGTGTGAAAAGTGTCAACGGACCAGTAACATATCCCGGAGACATGAGATGCCCCTCAACGGGATTCTAGAGGTAGAGCTCTTTGATGTATGGGGGATTGACTTCATGGGTCCCTTCCCGAGTTCATGCAACAACAAGTACATCCTTGTAGCAGTGGATTATGTTTCAAAATGGGTGGAAGCCGTGGCAAGCCCAACCGCCGATTCCGCCGTGGTAAGAAAACTTTTTCAGAAAATTATTTTTCCTAGGTTTGGAGTACCGCGAGTGGTGATTAGCAATGGTGGCTCTCATTTCATCAACCGTCAATTCGAAACCTTCTACTCAAATACGGAGTCAAGCACAAGGTAGCCACACCATACCATCCTCAAACAAGCGGGCAAGTGGAAGTCTCAAATCGTGAGATAAAGAGCATCATACAAAAAGTGGTCAACACATCAAGAAAGGATTGGTCCATAAAACTTGATGAAGTGCTTTGGGCATACCACACCGCCTACAAGACACCAATAGGTATGACTCTCTTTAAATTTGTGTATGGAAAACCGTGTCATCTGCCGGTTTAACTTGAGCACAAAGCCTATTGGGCGATAAGATGGCTAAATTTCGACATGAAAGCTGCCGGTAAAAAAAGAATTCTCGACTTACATGAATTGGATGAATTGCGCCTCAATGCATACGAGAACGCCAAGCTGTACAAAGAAAAGACAAAGAGGTGGCACGATAAACACCTAGTAAGGCAAAAATTCCAAGAAGGAGATATGGTTTTACTGTTCAACTCACGACTCTGACTTTTTCCTAGAAAGTTGAAATCACAATGTAATGGCCTATACCAAATCCGAAAGGTGTTCAACCATGGAGCGACCGAACAGGTGCCTTTAAGGTGAATGGCCAGCGCCTCAAACACTTCAACCATGATGATCCAATGGGCCAGAGGATGAGCATTCGCCTAGTCGATCCACCAATTCCACAATGAGCGTAATTGTGTCGAGCTCCCGACGTAAAACCGAGCGCTTCTTGGGAGGCAACCCAAGTTTTTACTGTTTTTATTTAATTTTATACTATATTTTTACTTATTTATACCTTTAGTTTTTCAAATTTTACATCCACTGACTCATCCAATTTTTCAGGACTAGAAATTCAGTCAAATTGACCTGAGTGCGTCCGCATTACCCAGCAGTGCGTCCGCACTCGGTACTTGGAACTTTTTTTCGGACAGCAAAATTCGTCAAATTTGGCTAGACTGAGAGTAATGCGTCCGCACTGGACCCGCAGAGTGCCCACATTCGGCCAGACCGAGCGCAGTGCATCCGCACCAACATCCAGTGCGTCCGCACGCGGTAACAAAAAAAAGGGAAGGCCCTTCTTTTAACCTAGCCGCCGTCCCTTCCCTTCTCTCTCTCTCATTTTTCTCTCTCAAAACTGCTTATTTCTCTCTCTCTTTCTCTCATTACAAATCTCTCTCTTCTCCTTACTCCTCTTCAAGCACCTGCTTCTCATCTCCTCTCCTAGCCATTGCCGCTGCACTTCTCCTCTCCTCTCTAAGCCGCCGCTTCGCCTTTTGCGCATCTACACCGGACTTTTTGAAATCTTCAACTGGGTTTGATCTCTCATACTCTTTAATTTCATAATTTCAATTTTAGATCTAGAAATCGGTACCAAATTTGACCAAATTGACCAAAAACTAATTCAAATTTCGATTTTCACCATTGAGTGCGGCCAGATCGACCAGCACTCCGCCCGCAGTGCATCCGCACTCGTCTAATTTTGGCCAAATTTTGAACTGATTGTGTCAGTGCGGCCAGACCCACCCGCACTCTACCCGCATTGAGGTCGCATTCAGCTTAAATTTCACCAAAATTCATTGTTTTTTACTTGTGGTTTGTGCATAGTTGTTTGATCCCTTTGGTTAAGTGTTTTCTTGCAGTACACGATGCAATCTAAGAAAGCTGTAAAGAAACGAAAAGGCCACAGAGCCCAAACCAGCTAGCTCAAATATCCACCGGCAATTCCATTAAATGAGGAGCAGGCAAACCGGAAGCTCTTTCTCGAGCGGCGCCGCACCATTGAACCGTCTCGGTGGATCGATGTAGATGCCATCCAAGAACTAGGTCTCTACAACTCAGTCCAACTACTAATCGGGTGACTAAATCTTTGGGACTTCCTCTGCGACGAAGTCCCAACCTACAAAGACATCACGCTCTAATTCCTCTCCTCAATTGAGTTCAACCGGGGCACACGTGTTCTCGAATTCAATCTAGGAGGTTATGCACATGCGATGAATTCCGCCGAGCTCATGTCCCTTCTCAACATGCCCGCGGAGGATGTCAACCAAATGCGTACAACCACCAATTTCTTCCATGACATGACCGAGGGACAATTTCGGCGTTTAACTTGTGAAGATGGCATTCTTGGCCATCAAAGGACCAAGAACATTCTCCACCTAACTCTACGATATATCCAGCGAGTTCTCGGCCACTCCATCTTTGCTCAGGGGGAGACAGCCTTAGTCATTAACCTCAAGGAACTGTTCTATATGTGCTGCATGTTGCGCAGAAATCAATGTGAGATACTTTACATGCCCCATATTGGCTACAATTTGGCCAAGCATCTTTATGGAGTAGCAACAAATCGGCAGCAAAATGGGATTATAAGAGTGGGTGGTATCATCACCAAAAATTGCACTGGCCCTACAACTGCCATTGGGGGATGATATCGTGGATGGCCCGACCCTCGTCGACGTGCCCGGTCTGGTACGAGCCAGGTTAATTGAGCAATCTGAGTACTGTGATTACTGGATCAATGTTGGACCAGGGACAATCCGACATTGGTTACCTCTTACGATCGACATCAATCCCTTGAATGAGGCAACATGGCGTATCAGTGACGAGCCTATCGTACCTGAAGAGCCACAACCACAACCTCACGCCGCGCCGCCACCTCCAGCAGGGCAAATTAACCAATAAATCATGGACTACATGGTGGGCATGCAAAATTCCATCAATAACTTGCGTCTCCATTTCGACGGACGCTTGAATGACATTGAGACCCAAGCACAAAATGCCTTGTACTATGCTTGAACCGCTTGTCAAAACACCAATGTCAATTTCGAAGATGAGCCGCCCACACCACCACATGTTAGGCGTGCTGGCCGAGCAGCAGAGCAGCAAAGATAGGCAGCAGCCAATGCTCCAGAGGCCGATGGCGCTCAAGATGATGAGGCAATGAACGAGGACGAAGACGACGCCCCGTGAGGCATCCCTGCCTCGTACTACCACCGACTTCCACCAATAAGTTAAGTCCATATTTCTTCCTATTTTCTTTTGTTTTATTTTACAGCATTGGAGACAATGCTTGATTTAAGCTTGGGGGATGGGAAGAAAATGTATCTTGCATTTGCATTTAGGATCATGTTTAATTTCATGTTTAATTTAGTAGGAGGTGATAAATTTGAGTGATTGGCAAAAATTAGAAGTATTGATGCAAAATTTTTAAGAAATTTTCGGTAAAACCCTTGGGATAATTTGAAATGCTAACATAATTTGGCGAAAAACTTTGTGAAATAAAGGTGTATGAAATTGAGACATTAGGAATTTAAATTTATTAAAGAAGCTATTTATATTTGGGATTTTAAATTTTGGAAAGATTGGGATATCCACAAGTATGAAGGAATACTTGGGTTAAAATTGAAATTTTGGAAAATAAAAGGTGACTCCAATGACCTATGATACGGCTTCATGACGTACTTATGGTTATGAGTCCTTAGCACTCTTGCTCCGCTAGTCTCTCGATAAAATTAACATTCATGTTAGTGGAAGGGTTAGACTATGAGCATGCAAAGCACCCTTGAATTAGAACGGTTGGGTACAGTTAACTACTTGTAACTAACCGGTGCTTAAATGAGGATGGGAAAAATAGTGCTAAATCATGAAAGAAAAATCAAAATCAAAAATCAAAAGCAACAACAAAAATGTGAATATGCATGTATCAACACACGAAGTCCGCGACTTTCTAACCTTTAAGAAAATTCCACATTTAAGAGGGCATGTCTTTTAATAAATTTGAGTAAATGAGTTCACAAATTCTAGACCTTTAAGAAAATAAAAGTTATAGTAATCGAATTGTGGGGTGATTCATGATTATCCGAGGGTTTAACTTGAAATTTGAAAAATTTGCATGGAGATTTTTAAATTTTGAAAAGATCATACAAATTTTTCATTTTGAGAAACATACTTGATATAGGGTGTATTCAAAAAGATCGAATATTGGGCCGAGTTTAGATTTTGCTTGAGGACAAGCAAAGTTCAAGCTTGGGGGATTTTGATAGACCTAAATTATATACATGTTCGGTCTGATTTTTATCACATAATAACACCAAATATCTTGTATTTTAGTAGAGAATCGAATGAACACCTAGAATCTAGTTACTGTGTTTGTCTGTTTGAAAATTGCAAAAAATGAAAAAAATGGAGCAAAATGCGGACGCACAGAGAGTCAGTGCGGCCGCAATCAGCACTTAGAAGAAAATCCAGCTCCCAGATGGAAAGTCCGAGAAGAATGCGAATGCACGGAAATTGAGTGCGGCCTCACTCACTACTTAGGAAATTTCGAAGGAAAATCCAAGGAAAGAAGGAAATATCCGAGAGCAGTGCGGACGCACCCTACCCGCACTGCGGCCGCACTCACCACCTAGAGAATTTCAGAAGGATTCAGAGCACAGGAAAAAGAAAAGTCCAAGCGTAGTGCGGACGCACTCAGCAACCAGAAGACAGAAAAGAGCAAAGTCCAAGCCCCGTGCGGCCGCACTCTGGCCGCATTCAGCCTAAAAAGGGAGTTTTTGGAAGTTTTTCTATTTTCGGCGCATTGGACCACGACCCAAAGGTGGAAAATAGAAGGTGGAAACGTGGGGAACACGCTGGGACAGATTTAGAATGATTCCCCACGTCCATATGCTCTAATTTCTAGTATAAAAGGAAAGGAATTCTTCTCTATCTTCATCACCAATCTAAGAGAGAAATTCAAGAGAAGAGCATCAACCACAGGAGCAAATCAAGAAGGAAGAAGAAGAATTCTCACAGCAAACGCAGGAAGACTAAGGTTTTGATTAGAGAAGGGTGTAATCTATTTCTCTAGTTAGTTTCTCTTTGTCTTTTACTTATTTTTGTATTGAATTCATGATGAATGCTTGCATCTCCATGAGAGGCTAGTTTTCCTCTCTAGGGGTTTAGGTCATGTAGCATGAACTTGTTTAATTTTATCTTACTCGGATCTTAGTTTTTATTATGATTGTTTGATTTGATGTTAATTTCTGTGATTTATTCTTTGTGATGTTGCATGATTAGTACTTGAATTGTAGTATCCCGCTTAGGTCTTTTAGACTCAAAGTAGATTAGGATCATATAGGATAGTACCAAATTGTGATCACAAATACCTTAGGATTTGGATTAGAATTGACCAATTTGACATCTAAACCGAAACTACAGGAATTATGGTTAGGGTTTGATGAAGGACTTAATCGTGAAGTCAAATCCCTAATTAGGACCCCTTGAATTGAATTGAATATTGGTACGAAGGACTTAATCGTGAAGTACCGATATCTAAGGATATGATAGGCTAACGAGAACTTCATGGTCTAGATAACTAGGGTGAAGGACTTAATCGTGAAGTCCGAACTATTTAGGCACGTTATTAATTCACAAAAGTGACCCTTTTTAACATCTTAGGTTAGAAACCCCGTCATATCAAACATGAATTTAAACAAACCGAGTAGATAGAATTAGCAAGGAATTGTAGACCGAATACCCCTAGACTTCTCCAACTTGAATCACACCCGAATTTTAATTACTTTGTTACGAGCCTTTAATTTTCTTTAAAAACGAAATTACACAAAACCCCCCTTTTTACTTTTATTGTTTAGTTTTAAAAGTAATTTACTTTATTAAAAAATAGTATTTCCCTATCTCCCTTTGGATCGATACCTCAAATACTACAGGGATTAGGTTGTGCGCTTGCAATCAACCATATCTTTGAGTACTAGGTTTATAAATTTAAAAGTCTAAAGAGTATAAAAACCCTATACCTAAAATACTCAACACATAACTCGTACAGAGTCTTTTCAATTGATTTAGATGGAACCCTATTTAGCGTTAGTGCGGCAGTTTCTAGTGCATGACCCCAAAATGATTTTGGAAGGGTAGCATTACTCATCATAGAACCAACCATGTCCAACAAGATTAGATTCATTTTCTCGGAAACACCGTTCCATTGTGGTGTCCCTGGAGGCGTGAGCTGTGAGATTATCCCACATTCTTTCAAGTATGTTTTAAACTCAAGACTCAAGTATTCGCCTCCACGATCTAATCATAAGGCCTTGATCTTTTTGTCGAGTTGGTTTTCTACTTTAGTCTTGAATTCCTTGAACTTTTCAAAGGATTCAGACTTATGTCTCATTAGGTAGACATAACCATAGCTACTGAAATCATCAGTAAACATGATGAAGTAATAATAACCATTTTTTGCACAAGTACTCAGTGGTCTACACACATCAGTATGTATAAGACCTAATAAGTCACTCGCCCTTTCACCTTTCTTGGTGAAAGGAGCCTTGGTCATTTTTTCTTGTAAATAAGATTGGTATGTGTTAATTGATTCAAAATCAAATTTACCAAGAAGTTTAATTTCTTGCAACTTCCTGATGTGTTTCTCGTTTATATGACCTAGGCGACAATGCCACATGTAAGTCGTACTTTCATGAGATGTTTTGAGTCGTTTGTTATTGATGTTAAACACGGGTTTATTCATTTCCAGCATATAAAGACCATTTATCATATAAGATGATCCATAATATAACTCATTTTTATAAATATAACAACGCTTGTCTTTTATAACAAATGAAAAACCATTTATCTCTAAACATGAGATTGATATGATATTTCTAGAAATGCTAGGAACAAAATAAACATTTTCTAGTTCCATTACAAGCCCGCTGGGCAAATACAACTCTATACTACCGACTATTATGGCTGCAACACTTGCTCCATTTCCAACTTGGAGTTGTACTTCCTTATTGCGTAGCTTCCTCTTATTTCTTAGTGCCTACATATTCGAACAAATATGAGCACATGATCCGGTATCTAATACCCAATCATTAAGAGAAGTCGCAACATTAATTTCAATGACAGAAATACCTGAGACTGAAGCTTTTGAGACATTCCCAATCTTCAGATCTGCAAGATACTTCGGGCAGTTTCTCTTCCAGTGACCCTTGCCATTACAATAATAGCAGTCGGTGTCAGGAGAAACTTTTATCTTGGGAGTGTTCGTTATCGGAACAACCTTCCCTTTGCCTTTGTACTTGGTAGCCCTTTTCCCTTTCGCCTTTTTGATCTTCCTCCCACCTTCTTGGATCATGAGGACATGAGAACTCTTCTTCATGTCGCCATCAGCGATCCTCAACATCCCTTGGAGCTCCTGCAGACTCTTATCCATCCCATGCATATGAAAGTTCATGATGAACCCCGAATAGCTGGGAGGAAGTGAGTTCAGGATAATGTCCGTTGCCAACTCTTTGCTCAACGGACAATTAAGCTTCTCCAGTTGCTCCACATCGCTCGTCATACGAAGCATGTGAGTACTGATAGAGCTGCTCTCAGCCATTTTGTGACCCAACAGAGACTTGGTCACTTTATACCTCTCAACACGTGCTTGCTCTTGAAACATTTTCTTGAGCTGATCACACATGTCATAGGATTTGGTATCCATGGACTGCCTTTGCAAATCAGGATCCATGATCCCTACTAAGAGGCTTTGCACATCAAGCTCATCTTCTTTGTGCTTGACATGCTTAGCAACGTCATCTGCAGTGGCGCCAGTTTTAGGTTTTTCAGGGACCGGCGTATTCAGAACGTATTCTTTCTTTTTGCGTCTCATAATGATAGTCAGATTACGGAACCAATCAGTAAAATTGGATCCGTCTGCATTGAGTTTTTCCTTTTCGAGTAAGGAACGTAACGAGAAAGATGTTTCTTTAGTCATATTCTACAATGTTAAAAGTAAAGATTTAGTTTTTGTTCATGTAAATGTTTTATTACAATAATAAAACTCCCACTACAAATTTGTTATATTCCCGATCTGTAGTAGGTCCAAGATCCCTATTTTTACTAAGACACAAGGCAGCGTCGGCATGAAACTTAGCCATTAGCTATTTTAGGTAAGCAACACTTTGCTAATCACATCTCTATGTGATTTTTGGTTTTGTTAAACATCGTATGTTATAAAAAAACTCTGCCCTGAGCCCAAAACTATTTTGGTAGTCTCGGTAAGTAACCTTACTCTACTTGGTTCGATATGTCTAACATAACCCTCGACCACCAAAGGTAAAAGGCAACGCCTACTGAGTAGGGCCCGTCAACCAATGAAAAATGGTTTGAGGAGGATAGAGTAGGAATGGCAGATTACTTAATTAGGGTTTGTGTTTATGCTTAGCCTAGTAAGCAGTCAGTTCGTAATGCTGACCATAGCTACTACCTATCATATATGAGTAGTTTTGCGGCTATGATAAAGCGGTAAATCTAATTTATGCATTTCATATCAAAGCAGTAAATCCTATTTTACCAATTCATACAAACATTTTGCATATATATATACGTGAATCAGTCACGTATATTTCTATCAGTTCCTAATTTTTTATTTTGCAGCATTTGTGTGTGTTCTGTTTTATGTTGTAAACCATATAAATAATTTATATGCATTTCATATTAAAACAGTAAATCAGTTTAGAAAGCGTAAAACAATTTGATAACGTGATAAAGTTCCTTTTCGGCCAGTTATCATACAAGTAAAGGGGTTCCCAGGAAAGACCAGGGGTCACAAGGACCGCTTAAGTCTAATCTTTCCTAGACAGAACATTCTTCACCTTTGTACGAATAACAGTTCTTACTCAGGTACTTTATTGCTTCATCACATTCTTAAATGTACTTAACACATCCGAAAGTTTTTCGAAAGAAAGCGTAAAGAAAGCATAAAATCACATTTTATCTTTCTTCGTCGGAAAACCGAACCAAGAAAATCACAAAGCATAAAGAAAGCGTAAAATCGTATTTTATCTTTCTTAGTCGAAAAACTGAACCAAGAAAATCATATTTTATTCGGTTTAGACTTTAAGCTGCAAATCTAAGAATTCAAACAGATAAACTATTTATACATCTAGCATGTATACGGTACAAGATTTTTAGAAAATCAATCAGTAGGAGAGCCTTGTTCTCTAATACCACTTGTTGGGGAATTCAGCCACTAAATTCTGATTTTTAGAAAAAGCCGCGAAATTTTGATCGAGAATTTTTCATGAAATTCTGTTTGAGAATTTTTTGCCAAATTCTTGTTTAAGAATTTACCGCTAAATTCTGCTCGGGAATTTACCGCTAAATTCTATTTAGGCTTATGGTGTGGAAAGAACGTAAAATCAAAATTTTACGTTCTACCATAAGCCGAGGATCTACTCTCAGATTGATTTCTAAAATAAAATTTATTTAACATTTAAATAAATTAAATAACATTTGTACCTTTTTCCAAATTCGAATTGAAAGTGCAGTCTAACTCTGTTACGGAGTACCAGACGTGTGATGCCTCTATCAGTTATCCACTAGGAACAACCAGAGAGTCGGTATTTCTTTTTCCATAAATATTGTACTAGCGAGATTAGCAAAAACACTATTTGCAACTCGCAAGAATATACGTAGATTACGTATTCCTTTCATTTCTACGTAAATCACTATTTGAGAGGAAACGCGAGAGAGAAAATGATGTTCGAATCGAATCGGATTATATTTTTCTCTCACCCCACAAGCCTTTATATAGGCTTTAGGGTCGGTTTCAAAAAGACCAAAATACCCCTCCAAAGTCGGTTCTAGGGTGCATTTCCAAAAATGCCCCTCGAGCCATAAGCCCAAAATTCAATTGATTCAATTTGGGCTTTCAATTTGGACTTTTGATTTGGGCTTTTAAATTAAATTCTAAATTTAATTTAGGCCCAAATTCAAATGGGCTTTTGACCCAAAATATTAATTCGTAATTAATATTTTTAATCCATTTATTATCAATATAATTATTCTGAATAATTATATTTCTTGCGACTGTTGTTGCAATAAATTTATACAACGTGTCGTACACGCTTATGAATTTAATCTGTTTAAGCTTGTCATCTCTATGACATTTATTTATTAATTATAACACTTTATAATTAATTAATAATTCTCTGATTACTTTTGGTGTGACCCGATAGGATCTGTGTTATGTTGGCAATGAAATTAAAACACCTTTTAATTCTATAAATCATAAACAACATCTGGCAGAATGCATTATGACTACCCAATTGACACAGATGATTTTGTACAGTACAATATCACGATCCAGTAAATAATTTACTCGTGTTAATTCTTTTGTCTCATAGTATCTGATCACTCAAAAGAGAGCAATGTTTCTTTTAATATTTATAAACTCGGAAATGCTATCGGTTCGGACTGCAAGCGCACAATCCTATCGAGTAGTATATTCGAGGTCGATCCACAGGGAATATTGGTTCAATGCTTTGAGCGATCGAATCGCAATCTTTCGAAAGGCTAGACGAAATCTGAAAATTGAGAGATGTTGTTGTGATCAATGTAAATTAGGAAGCAATTAAAAGTAATTAAAATAAAGATAGAGATGAGAATTCCTAGGGTTTCGGCACACCATTGCCACTCAATCCGCCTTGACAATATATTCCTGTTGTGTCTGATTTCCTGTTGTTGATTAATGAAAGACACCACATAGGTCACTGCGATTTATGTTACGCAAGAATGACAAATCTTTCACCGAGATTCTACATAGGACACTGCGATTTTCCTTACACAAATGTCTGATCTCTCAAAACCCTAAATTTTTACACAGATCACTGCGATTTTCCTTACGCATGTGATGGAATTTGGTACGTGTTTTGTTGGTCTGGTTTATGGTTTCCCCGCTAAGGTTTTCTTCACATAAACCTAATAGATCTCAACGAGGCTAATTCATACAAATAGTTTCTCTTACCATTAAAGTATTGTCACTACCCTAACGGACTCAAACTAGATCATTGAAATTAG
Source organism: Carex littledalei (assembly GCA_011114355.1). NCBI lineage: Eukaryota > Viridiplantae > Streptophyta > Magnoliopsida > Poales > Cyperaceae > Carex > Carex littledalei. The sequence goes on along the minus strand of CM022092.1, from coordinate 6,292,904 downwards.
ATGAAGAGATAGTAAATCACAAAAGTATTTTGTTTCAACAACAAGAAATCATAATCAACAGAAATATATATATCAAAACATCAAGAGTAACAAGGTTTACTGCCTAGCCCTAAGAAAAAGAACTTAGCCGCGGAACGGCATTGTTACAAGCACTCCTCTCTTCTCACTTTAATCAAATCTAACCCTAATTACAAAGATAACTATTCCTTCTGCCCAGGGGCCTTATATAGGAGTGGAGGGACGTCTGGAGGTTGAGTAGGGGCTAAGAAACTGATCTGGAAACAGCTGTCGGCAGTTATTCCCCAAGAGACGCCTTCGGATACGGACCGTATCAGGTGATACGGTCCGTATTAGGACCTTGACGGTTAGGGTTTAATGCTTCCAGCGTCTGGTCTGTGCTAGGCCTGGTCCGTATCAGGCAATACGGATCGTAACAGAGACTTCATCGATAAGTGTCGCTGATTCGATTGACCCGATTCTAGCTCCATTTGGTGTAAAATAGTCCAAAAACCTGTTTTCTGCAATAAAACATAAAGAAGGGTGACAGTAGCCTTTTTCTCTAATTAATTAAACATAAGTGTGAGAAAATATGCAAAACCTAAGCCAAAACCCTACGTAAATCATCGTTATTTTGACTCTGATCAGTATCAGATCAGTTTCAAGGTAGGTATGTGTCATCCTTGCAAAACTTAATCTTTTTTTTATTTTAAGTAGATTATCAAATATGATTAACTCTTTAATCATATCGCGCGCTAATAACCCTACTTCATCAAGAGGCCTAGTGATCACTCGTATTATATACGAGGGACAATAGTAGTCTTGGTGAACATCTCCCCTCCGCACAAGTCATGTATACTGAAATGTCATATGTATAGCTACTTTTTACGGATAACGTTGAACAACACTCACGAATACACATTTCTCATGTAGTAAAGACGAATACCTCATACTTTAGAACTTAACACTGAATGAAACATTGATGACATGAACACAATCCATTTAACGTTTCATTTAGGGTCTGTCAAATACCATGTTCGCTAACATGTATCTATGCGATTAAAATAACAACTCTTTGTCTATGGTTTGTAAAATTTAACCATCATTTAATCCACATACTAACCTTTGATTGGTCAATTAGTGTTCCTGCTAATTACCACCGTTAGTGACTATTAAGAGTATTTATCATCTATATTATGGAGTTCTACAATTTCAAGTCCTCATCTCGAAATAATTCATAAATCTCAAGGAACAAAATGATATCTTTATTAATCATCCATTACATGAACAAAATATATAGAATAAAATTATCCTATGATTGACTTCTAGATTATTACACTAACAAGATCCACCTCAACAAGTTCAAGAATGCTTGCAACGCGATCAAGGTTCACACCTGACGACCTCCGTCTTTGCGTATTCCCGATCTCTCTAGGAGATGGACCGCAATCATGGCTTGAATCATTAAACCTGGCTCAATCACGAACTGGGCCCAAATGACGAAAGCCTTCCTCGCTAAGTACTTTCATCCCGCCAAGACTGCGCAGTATCAGAGCCGTATCGCTTCTTTCGCACAAAAGGATGGAGAATCGCTAAGCGACATATGGGACCGCTTCAAGAACTTGGAGAGGGAGTGTCCACACCATGGAATGGAGAAGTGGCTCACGCTCCAATCCTTTTACGATGGATTACAACCCTATGCTAGACAAGCAATAGATTCGACCGCCGAAGGATCTTTTATGAACCTGGATGCCGAAAGAGCTGAAAAGACTATCAAAGACTTATGCCAAAGTCAGAACTATTCGACACCAGGTCAAAGAGTGGAAAGTACCACAGTCGGCAAACCTGAGGTTAGTAGCAATGCTGCATCGATGCTAAGATCGACGCCCTATGCAAGCTTGTTAATGACCTTTCTAAACAAAAGGCCACTGTAGCAAGCGTAGCGCTATGCCAATCATGTGGAGATGTTCACAACCTAGAGGACACATGCCCAATTCTAGTGGAGGTAGAAGTAGAGCAAGTCAACGTGGTGAACAATTCCTACAAGCCTAACAATCAGATAGCTAACGCATACAACCAAGGCTCGAGGAACCAAGTGAACTACCCCTACAAGAACGACCAAGAAGCTGCAAATCCGCAAGGGTATCAACCTAATCACCAGCAGGGTCGGCCACAGCAGCCCTACCAGCAGAGGCAATTCGAGCAATAGCCTCCTCGCAAGCCATACATCGAGTACGTTATGGACAAGTTGTTTGAGAGGCAAGGAAGAACAATTGAAGAGGTCAACACCAACGTCAATGCACTAGGCGAACGCACAAAGACCCTAGAAAATCAAGTAGCCCATGATTTTTTGAACTTTTCACGAGGTAAAGGCAAGCTTCCAGGGCAACCGGAGGAGCACCCACGAGAATCAACTCGTTGCATTACAACTAAGGATGATCGACACTATGACATGCACCTTTCAACCGGAGGAGCACCTTTCCCACCTTCATCCAATTAAGCGTGGAAAGGTCTAACTGACGACCTAAAACAAGAAACGCGTGGGGGGGCAGCCCACGGTTATCTTTACAGTTTATGCACTTTTAATTTTTGGTTAAGAGTCAAGGGTAGACTTACAAAACTAGAACTGACAGGTAGATGTTCGAATTGTGACGTAGGAAGAAACCAAGGACAAGAAAAATCATTTTTTTATTTCATTGTACTACCCGTATGGTATCATTCCATACCGCATGCGGGGTATGCTCGAACTGTGTACGGTACCCAACCAGACTAACCAAAGAAAAATGCAGGAAATAGGGATTAGGTTGAGCCCGCATGCGGCATAGGTAGAACTATGTCAAGGATAAAATTGAGAAAAAGTGTCAGCCAAGTTTCCTTACCGCACGAGACATCGTATGCGGCATGCTAGAGGCCGCATGGAGGCTATTTTTGGGTGTTTCTCTATTTTCAGCTTGCAGGAAAATTTATTTTTGGCTGTTTTGAAAATAGAGAAGAGATCATGGGTTCCCCCACTATCTCCATTCCAGCCAACACTTTCCTTATCTACTACTTCTCTATAAGAAGAACACCCTAACCCTTATTCCTTCCTCACAATCCTTTCCAAATTTTCGAGTTCATTTTCTTCCTTAGAAGCTTTTGATTTTCAGCCGAGAAAATTCTTCTAAGTCCAGGCTGTGACACGCCACCTCTGAGGCCGCACGCCTAAGCCGCAGGACAGACAGAGAAGGTGATCTATGGAAGAAATCAACCAAGCCAACGATCAATCCCGACCATCAACACCTCCATCTAGGGACTGAAAAGGACAATTTTTTGGTTTTTCTGGTATAACGGATACGGACCGTATTAGGCAATACGGTTCGTACTGGTACTAGTAAAAACTGGTAAACTGGTGGGAAAAAGACTGATTTTTTTTATTTTGTTGGTTTTGTTGAAAAATAAAATTAGGGTATTAAAATTAAAAAGACAGAGGCTTAATTCTAAACAATTAAAAACCAAATTTAAAAGATTTAAAAGAGATAAGGATTTAGAAGAACCAAAAAATCTAAGAGATGGTCAAAGGAGCCGACGGATACGGACCCGATACGGTCCGTATTGAAGAAGTGAAGGAGAGGAGAAGGAGCGGCAGCAGTGGTTCTCAATGGGAGGTGACGAAGGCGGCAAGGTTGAGCGGCCGGTGGTTTTGAGAGAGGTGAGGGCTTCGGTTCAGATCAAGAGGAAAAAGAGAGAAAAATGAGAAAGAAAGAGAGGAAGAGAGGGGTTTTAGAGGGGTTAAAACAGAGGTTTCAACGGTTATGAGACGTGATTTGCGGGATTCAAACATCTCCTCTTCTAGTTGTATTTCACCTTGTACTGGTTGTCTACTGGTTGTCTTTCATCTTCTTCAAATACCTTTTACTAGTTGTCTTTCATCTTCTTCTAGTTAACCTAAAAAAAATCTTCTTCTAGTTGTCTTTCACCTTGTACTGGTTGTCTTCCATGTTCTACTGGTTGTCTTTCATCTTCTACTATTGTCTTTTATCATCTTCTAATTGTATTTCATCTTCTTCTAGTTGTCTTTCATCTTGTACTAGTTGTCTTTCTCGTTGTCCACCGGTTGTCTATCATCTTCTTCTAAACAACCTTCTACTACCTTCTACTTGTTGTCTACTGGTTGTCTTTCATGTTCTACTGGTTGTCTTTCGTCTACTATAGGTTGTATCTTCTTCTAGTTGTATTTCATATTCTTCTAGATGTATTTCATCTTATTTTAGTTTTTTTCTCCGGGTATTGGTTTTCTTTCATGTTCTACTGGTTGTCTATCTTTTTATTCTAGTTGTATTTAATCTTCTTCTAGATGTTTTTCATCTTGTACATGTTGTCTTTCATGTTATTCTAGTTATCTTTCACCTTCTACTTTTTGTCTTTCATCTTCTTCTAGTTGTCTTTCATTTTCTACTGGTTGTCTTTCATATATAGGTTGTATTTCATCTTCTTCTAGTTGTATTTTCTACTGGTTGTCTTTCACCTTCTATTACTGGTTGTCTTTCACCTTCTATTACTGGTTGTCTACTGGTTGTCTTTCACCTTCTATTACTAGTTGTCTATCTTTTTATTCTAGTTGTATTTTCTACTGGTTGTCTTTCATCTATTACATGTTGTCTTTCATCTTCTTCTAGTTGTCTTTCATCTTGTACTGTTTTTCTTTCAAGTGATACTGGTTGTCTTTCACATTCTTCTAGTTGTCTTTCATCTTTTCTCATTGTCTTTCATGTTCTACTGGTTGTCTTTCTTGTTCAACTGGTTGCCTTTCATCTTCTTCTAGTTGTCTTTCGTCTTCTACTAGTTGTTTACTGGTTGTTTTTCATCTTGTACTAGTTGTCTATTGGTTGTCTTTCATCATCTTAGTTGTATTTCATCTTCTTCAAGTTGTCTTTCATCTTGTACTAGTTGTCTACTGGTTGTCATTCATTTCTTCTACTACCTTCTACTAGATGTGTAGTGGTTGTCATTCGTCTACTATAGGATGTATTTCAACTTCTTTCGGTTGTTCTTTTAGTTGTATTTCATCTTCTTCTAGTTGATTTTCACCTTGTACTTGTTGTCTTTCACCTTGTGTTGGTTGTCTTTCATGTTGTACTGGTTGTCTTTCATGTTGTGACCTTCTTCTAGTTGTCTTCCAACTTGTACTGGTTGTCTTTTATGTTTTGCTAGTTGTCTTTCATATACTTCCAGTAGTCTTTCATATACAAGTTGTCTCTGGTTGTCTTTCACCTTCTATTGGTTGTCTTCACCTTCTACTGGTTGTCTTTCACCTTCTACTAGTTTTCTTTCATGTTCTACTGGTTGTCATTCATGTTTTGCTAGTTGTCTTTCATCTTCTTCTAGTTGTCTACTAGTTGTATTTTATCTTCTTCAAGTTGTCTACTAGTTGTCTTTCATCTTCTTCTAGTTGTCTTTCATGTTCTACTAGTTGTCTTTTATCATCTTCTAGTTGTATTTCACATTCTTCTAGTTGTCTTTCATCTTGTACTAGTTGTTTTTCAGCTTGTACTAATTGTCTTTCTCGTTGTCCACCGGCTATCTTTCATCTTCTTCTACTACCTTCTACTTATTGTCTACTTCTACTGACAGTTTTTTGTATTCTTCTAGATGTATTTCATCTTATTCTAGTTTTTTTCTCTGTGTACTGATTTTCTTTCATGTTCTACTGGTTGTCTATCTTTTTATTCTAGTTGTATTTAATCTTTTTCTAGTTATTTTTCATCTTGTACCTGTTGTCTTTCATGTTCTTCTAGTTATCTTTCACCTTCTACTATTTGCCTTTCATTTTCCTCTAGTTGTCTTTCATTTTCTACTAGTTGTCTTTCATCTATTACATGTTGTATTTCATCTTCTTCAGTATTTCATATTCTTCTAGTTGTATTTCATCTAGTACTAGTTTTCTTTCAAGTTATACTAGTTGTCTTTCATGTTCTACCGGTTGTCTTTTATGTTCAACTGGTTGTCTTTCATCTTCTTCTAGTTGTCTTTCGTCTTCTACTAGTTGTCTTTTATCTTGTACTAGTTTTCTTTCAAGTTATAGTCTTTCATGTTCTACTAGTTGTCTTTCAACTTCTACTAGTTGTCTTTCATCTTCTTCTCATTGTCTTTCATGTTCTACTGGTTGCCTTTCATCTTCTTCTTATAATTGTATTTTATATTTTTCTAGATGTATTTCATCTTCTTCTAGCTGTTTTTCTCTGTGTACTTTCTATCAAGTTCTACTGGTTGTCTATCTTCTTTTTCTAGTTGTATTTCATCTTCTTCTAGTTGTCATTCATCTTGTAACTGTTGTCTTTCACGTTCTTCTAGTTATCTCTCACCTTCTACTATTGTCTTTCATCTTCTTATAGTTGTCTTTCATTTTCTACTGGTTGTCTTTCATCTATTACATGTTGTATTTCATCATCTTCTAGTTGTATTTCCTATTCTTCTAGTTGTCTTTCATCTTGTACTAGTTTTCTTTCAAGTTATACTGGTTGTCTTTCATGTTCTACTAGTTGTCTTTCAACTTCTACTAGTTGTCTTTCATCTTCTTCTCATTGTCTTTCATATTCTACTGGTGGTCTTGCATGTTCAACTGGTTGCCTTTCACCTTCTTCTAGTTGTCTTTCGTCTTCTACTAGTTGTTTTTCATCTTGTACTAGCTTTCTTTCAAGTTATACTGGTTGTCTTTCATGTTGTACTAGTTGTCTTTCACCTTCTACTAGTTGTCTTTCATCTTCTTCTCATTGTCTTTTATGTTCTACTGGTTGCTTTTCATCTTCTTCTTATAATTGTATTTTATATTTTTCAAAATGTATTTCATCTTCTTTTAGCTGTTTTTCTCCGTGTACTTTCTGTCAAGTTCAACTCGTTGTCTATCTTCTTTTTCTAGTTGTATTTCATCTTCTTATAGTTGTCTTTCATTTTCTACTGGTTGTCTTTCATCTATTACAGGTTGTATTTCATCTTCTTCTAGTTGTATTTCCTATTCTTCTAGTTGTCTTTCATCTTGTACTAGTTTTCTTTCAAGTTATAATGGTTGTCTTCCATGTTTTCTACTAGTTGTCTTTCATTTTCTTCTCATTGTCTTTCATGTTCTACTGGTTGTCTTTCATGTTCAACTGGTTGCCTTTCATCTTCTTCTTATTGTCTTTCATCTTCTTCTAGTTGTCCTTCATCTTGTGCTAATTTTCTTTCAAATTATACTGGTTGTCTTTCATGTTCTACACCTTCTACTAGTTCATTCATCTTCTTCTCATTGTCTTTCATGTTCTACTGGTTGTCTTTCATATTCTTCTTATAATTGTATTTTATATTTTTCTAGATGTATTTCATCTTCTCTACTGGTTGTTTATCTTCTTTTTCTAGTTGTATTTCATTTTCTTCTAGTTGTCATTCATCTTGTAACTGTTGTCTTTCATGTTCTTCTAGTTATCTTTCTTATACTATTTGTCTTTCATCTTCTTATAGTTGTCTTTCATTTTCTACTGGTTGTCTTTCCATCTATTACAGGTTGTATTTTATCTTCTTCTAGTTGTATTTCCTATTCTTCTAGTTGTCTTTCATCTTGTACTAGTTTTCATTCAAGTTATACTGGTTGTCTTTCAACTAGTTGTATTTCACCTTCTACTAGTTGTCTTTCATCTACTTCTCATTGTCTTTCATGTTCTACTGGTTGTCTTTCATGTTCAACTGGTTGTCTTTCATCTTCTTCTAGTTGTCTTCTGGTTGTCATTCAGCTTCTTCTACTACCTTCTAGTGGTTGTCTTTCGTCTGCAATATGTTGTATTTCATCTTCTTTCGGTTGTATTTCATATTCTTCTAGTTGTATTTCATCTTCTTCTAGTTGTATTTCATCTTCTTCTAGTTGTTTTTCACCTTGTACTTATTGTCTTTCATATTCTTCTAGTTGTATTTCATCTTCTTCTACTACATTCTACTAGATGTGTACTGGTTGTCTTTCGTCTACTAGAGGTTGTAATTCATCTTCTTCCAGTTGTATTTCATATTTTTCTAGTTGTATTTCTTCTTCTTCTAGTTGTTTTTCACCTTGTACTGGTTGTCTTTCACCTTGTAGGTTGTACTGGTTGTCTTTTCTCTACTTATCGTTGTCTTTCCTGGTTATATTTCATGTCTTTTCTCTACTTATCGTTGTCTTTTCTCTACTTATCGTTGTCTTCTAGTTGTTTTTCATGTTTTACTGGTTATATTTCATGTTCTAATTGTTGTCTTTCCTGCTTCACCAGTTGTCTTTCATGTCCAACTGGTCGTCTTCCAATTTCTTCTAGTTCTCTTTTATCTTCTACTAGTTGTCTACTGGTTGACTTTCTTCTTCTTCAAGTTGTATTTGACCTTCTTCTAGATGTCTTTCATCTTGTACTGGTTGTCTTTCATGTTTTCCTGGTTGATTTTCATGTTCTTCTAGCTGGCTTTCAACTTCTACATGTTGTCTTTCAACTTCTTCTAGTTGTCTTTCATGTGGTTTTGGTTGACTTTCATCTACTACAGGATGTATTTTATCTTCATCTTCTTCTAGTTGTATTTCATATTCTTCTAGTTGTCTTTCACATTATTCTAGTTGTCTTTCACATTGTACTGGTTGTCTTTCATGTTCTACTGGTTGTCTTTCACTTTCTACTAGTTGTTTTTCATCTTTTTCTAGTTGTCTTTCATATTATTTTAGTTGTATTTCATCTTTTTCAGGTTGTCTTTCATCATGTACTTGTTGTCTTTTAATCTTCTTCTGGTTGTATTTCATGTTTTACTGGTTGTCTTTCAAGTTCTACTGGTGGTCTTTTATCTTCTTCTAGTTGTCTTTCATGTTTTACTGGTTGTCTCTCATGTTCTACTAGTATGTTCTACTGGTTGTCTTTCATGTCCTACTGGTCGTCTTTAATCTTCTTCAATTTGTCTTTCATGTTGTACTAGTTGTCTACTGGTTGTCTTTCCTCTTTTTCTACTACCTTCTACTAGTTGTCCATTGATTGTCTTTCATCCTCTTTTAGTTGTATTTTATCTTCTTCAAGTTGTCTTTGATCTTGTACCTTCTACTAGTTGTCCATTGATCTTCTTCAAGTACCTTCTTCTAGTTGTCTACTGGTTGTCTTTCGTCTACTATAGGTTGTATTTCATCTTCTTCTAGTTGTCGTTCATCTTGTACTGGTGGTCTTTCACCTTGTATTGGTTGTCTTTCATGTTGTATTGGATGTTTTTCATCTTGTTCTAATTGTCTTTCGCCTTATACTTGTTGTCTTTCATCTGCTTCTAGTATTCTTTCATGTTATAGTTTTTGTCTCTCGTCTACTACATGTTGTATTTCATCTTCCTTGTTGTATTTCATATTCTTCTAGTTGTATTTAATATACTTCTAGTTGTCTTTCACCATGTACAGGTAGCATTTCATGTTCTACTGGTTGTCTTTCATTTTATTATAGTTGTTTTTCACCTTCTACTAGTTGTCTTTCATCCTCTTCTAGTTGTATTTCATTTTCTTCAAGTTGTCTTTCACCTTGTACTAGTTGTATACTAGTTGTCTTTTCATCTTCTTCTACTACCTTCTACTAGATGTGTACTGGTTGTCTTTCGTATACTAGAGGTGGTATTTCATCTTCTTCAAGTTGTCTTTCAGGTTGTACTGGTTGTCGTTGTCTTTTTCTAGTTGTGTTTCATGTTCTACTGGTTGTTCTTCAAGTTCTACTGGCTGTCTTTTGTCTTCTTCTAGTTGTTTTTCATGTTTTACTGGTTATATTTCATGTTCTACTTGTTGTCTTTCCTGTTCAACTTGTTGTCTTTCATGTCAAACTGGTCGTCTTCCATTTTCTTCTAGTTCTCTTTCATCTTCTACTAGTTGTCTACTGGTTGACTTTCTTCTTCTTCATGTTCTATTTGACCTTCTTCTATTTGTCTTTCATCTTGTACTGGTTGTCTTTCATGTTTTACTGGTTGTTTTTCATGTTTTTCTACCTGTCTTTCAACTTCTACTTGTTGTCTTTCAATTGCTTCTGGGTTGTCTTTCATCTACTACAGGATGTATTTTATCTTTATTTTTCTTCTAGTTGTGTTTCATATTCTTCTAGTTGTCTTTCACCTTCTTCTAGTTGTCTTTCACATTGTACTGGTTGTCTTTCATGTTCTACAGGTTGTCTTTCACTTTCTACTAGTTGTTTTTCACCTTCTACTAGTTGTTTTTCACCTTCTTCTAGATGTCTTTCATTTTATTCTAGTTGTCTTTCATCTTCTTCAAGTTGTATTTCATCATGTACTAGTTGTATTTCATCTTTTTTTTGGTTATATTTCATGTTTTACTGGTTGTCTTTCAAGTTCTACTGGTTGTCTTTCTTGTTTTACTAGTTGTATTTCAAGTTCTACTGTTTGTCTTTCATGTCCTACTGGTCGTCTTTAATCTTCTTCAATTTGTCTTTCAGCTTGTACTAGTTGTCTACTGGTTGTCTTTCCTCTTTTTCTACTACCTTCTACTAGTTGTCTATTGGTTGTCTTTCATCCTCTTTTAGTTGTATTTATCTTCTTCAAGTTGTCTTTGATCTTGTACTAGTTGTCTACTGGTTGTCTTTTATCTTTTTCAAGTACCTTCTTCTAGTTGTCTACTGGTTGTCTTTCGTTTACATGTATTTCATCTTCTTCTAGTTGTATTTCATATTTTTCTAGTTGTATTTCATCTTCTTCTGGTTGTCTTTCACCTTGTACTGGTTGTCTTTCACATTGTATTGGTTGTCTTTCATGTTGTATTGGTTGTCTTTCATCTTGTTCTAATTGTCTTTCACCTTATACTGTTATCTTTCATCTGCTTCTAGTATACTTTCATGTTCTAGTTTTTGTCTTTCGTACTACAGGTTGTATTTTATCTTCTTCTTGTTATTTCATATTCTTCTAGTTGTATTTAATATTCTTCTAGTTGTCTTTCACCTTGTACAGGTAGTATTTCATGTTCTACTGGTTGTCTTTCATCTTCTTAAAGTTGTTTTTCACCTTGTACTAGTTGTCTACTCGTTGTCTTTCATATTCTACTAGTTGTCTTTCATCATTTTCTAGTTGTATTTCATATTTTTCAAGTTGTCTTTGATGTTGTACTTGATGTGTACTGGTTGTCTTTCATCTTCTTCCAGTTGTATTTCATATTCTTCTAGTTGTATTTCATCGTCTTCTAGTTGTTTTTCACCTTGTACTGGTTGTCTTTGACCTTGTGTTGGTTGTCTTTCAGGTAGTACTGGTTGTCTTTCCTTTTCTTCTCATTGTCTTTCACTTTTTAGTGGTTGTCTTTCATCTTCTTCTAGTTGTGTTTCATGTTCTGCTGGTTGACCTTCAAGTTCTACAGGCTGTCTTATGTCTTCTTCTAGTTGTTTTTCTTATTTTACTGGTTGTCTTTCATTATCTACTTGTTGTCTTTCCTGTTCCACTAGTTGTCTTTTATGTCCTACTGGTCGTCTTTCATTTTCTTCTAGTTCTCTTTCATCTTCTACTAGTTGTCTACTGGTTGTCTTTCTTCTTCTTCATGTTGTATTTGACCTTTTTCTAGTTGTCTTTCATCTTGTACTAGTTGTCTTTCATGTTTTGCTGGTTGTCTTTCATGTTTTGCTGGTTGTCTTTCATATTCTTCTAGCTGGCTTTCAACTTCTACTTGTTGTCTTTCAACTTCTTCTAGTTGTCTTTCATGTTTTTCTGGTTGACTTTCATCTACTACAGGTTGTATTTTATCTTCAACTAGTTGTAATTCATCTTCTTCTAGTTGTATTTCATATTCTTCTTGTTGTATTATTTTCTTCTAGTTGTCTTTCATCTTGTATTGGTTGTCTTTCATGTTCTACTGGTTGTCTTTCACTTTCTAATAGTTGTTTTTCACCTTCTTCTAGTTGTCTTTCATATTATTCTAGTTGTATTTCATTTTCTTCTAGTTGTCTTTCATCATGTACTAGTTGTCTATTTGTTGTCTTTCATCTTCTTCTGGTTGTATTTCTTGTTTTACTGGTTGTCTTTCAAGTTCTACTAGTTGTCTTTTGTCTTTTTCTAGTTGTTTTTCTTGTTTTACTGGTTGTCTTTCATGTTCTACTAGTTGTCTTTCATGTTCTACTGGTTGTCTTTCTTGTCATACTGGTCGTCTTTAATCTTCTTCAATTTGTCTTTTATCTTGTACTAGTTGTCTACTGGTTGTCTTTCCTCTTTGTCTACTTCCTTCTACAAGTTGTCTACTGGCTGTTTTTTGTCTACTCTTCTAGTTGTATTTAATATTTTTCTAGATGTATATCAACTTCTTCTAGTTGTTTTTCTCCATGTACTGATTTTCTATCAAGTTCTACTGGTTGTCTATCTTCTTTTTGGAGTTGTATTTCATCTTCTTATAGTTGTCATCTTGTAACTGTTGTCTTTCAAGTTCTTCTAGTTATCTTTCACCTTCTACTATTTGTCTTTCATATTTTTTTAGTTGTCTTTCATCTATTACAGGTTGTATTTCATCTTCTTCTAGTTGTATTTCATATTTTTCTAGTTGTATTTCATCTTCTTCTAGTTGTCTTTCATCTTGTACTATTGTCTTTCAAGTTATACTGGTTGTCTTTCATCTTCTTCTAGTTGTCTTTCACCTTCTACTAGTTGTCTTTAATCTTCTTCTCGTTGTCTTTCATGTTCTACTTGTTGTCTTTTATGTTCTGCTAGTTGTCTTTCATCTTCTTCTAATTGTCTTTCATCTTCTACTAGTTGTCTACAAGTTTTTTTTCATTTTCTACTAGTTGTTTACTGGTTTTCTTTCATTCTCTTCTAGTTGTATTTCACCTTCTTTAAGTTGTTTTTCGTCTTGTATTACTACAGGGCTACTAGTAGTTGTCTACTGGTTGTCTTCCAGCTTCTTCAAGTACCTTCTACTAGTTGTCTACTTGTCTTTCGTCTACTATAGGTTCTATTTCATATTCTTCTAGTTGTCTTTCACCTTATACTGGTTGTCTTTCATGTTGTACTAGTTGTCTTTCATCTTCTTCTAATTGTCTTTCACCTTCTACTAGTTGTCTTTCATCTTCTTCTAGTATTCTTTCATGTTCTAGTTTTTGTCTTGCGTCTACTACAGGTTGTATTTCATCTTCTTCTTATTGTATTTCATATTCTTCTAGTTGTCTTTCATCTTGTTGGGACAGTGATGAGGAAGAACCATACCAACCTCTTTCTACCTTTGGTGAACTTTTATCCTACGAAGGCTAGAACAATTCAAGTGCGATCGAAAATGATGACTTTGGGATACGAGACGACATCGATCAATCTGTCCTAGCCTTCTACGCGATCAATCCCGCCAATGTAAGCACAAGAGGAAGTCAACCCCATGATTTAGTGGAAGAAATTAAGATGGTGTATGACGAGAAAGGTGAGCTAAAGCCCAAGAAAGATTCCACAAGGAGGACTCAAGGAGAAGGCTATGGACTAATCACCCATTACCTCAAACAAGACCTGCCTGATGACGATCCTAGGATAATGGCCTCCAACTCTCAAATCACTTAATTACATAAAAGGGGAGTAGTCAAGCTAAAGACTTTAAATAAAGCGCTGCATGAGAGGCAACCCATGAACCTCTATCGTTTATTTATCTTAATATTATTTTAGTCTTTATAGAGTCCTTAGAAATATTTTCTAATTGAAAAGGTTTACAACCAAGTTTGGATAGGTATAGGACAGAAATGACGATAGATCGAGGAAAATCAGCAAAAGAAGACAAGAGACTATGCCGCATGCGGCATAGCGTATACCCATGCCGCACAATAGAGAGATCAATTAAGAGGAAAATGCTAAGTACCAGGAATCTGTGCGGCATAAGTTCTGATCCCGCATGTGGCATCCATAGCACGGGTCGGACCCGAACCCAAATTGGACCCGTTTTGCGCTTCCTGTCCAATGAAAGTAACTCTTGGTCGCATCGGATCATTTACCTGCATGGATCCCGGAAAGGAAGGTTTCCCTTTATTTTTCTTCCCCTCCTCTCTCTCCCTTCTTTACTCTCTTCCTCTCCCTCTCTCTTTCCTTTCTCTTCCTCTCCAAACCCGTTGGCTAGGTCACCAACCCTAGCCCATGCCTCTCTCCACCATTTCCGCCGCCACCACCACGAAAAGGACTGCCCGGCCTCCCTCTCCTCCAATCCGAAGCTGCATACGGCGTAGGAGCCCTCTAGCCACTGCCTCTCTCCTCCCGACCGCCCTCTTCTCTAAGACTTTTTCAAGCCTTTTCGGTACACAAACTCTAAACTTTTCTTGTAGATTTGTAGTATGTAGTTTTTGTATTAGGATTTGGAGAAGTTTGGTACTCGATTTGGTACCAAAATTTTGCATGCAATTCGGTACAAAAAAAGGAAATTTTCGATTTAGCCGCACACGACCTATTAAAGCCGCATGCGGTATAGATTAGTTTAAATTTGGATTAATTGAACTTAGGAAAATTTTCTTCTAAGTATAGAGAACGCATACGGTATAAACCAAGCCGTACGCGGGATACAACAAAAATTACCAGTACCAGTCAAGTTTTTACCAGTACCTGAACCCGCATGCGGCATATGGCCATGCCGCATGCGACATATCACTGACTATAACAGGTACCAGAAAACCAAGGCCAAGTAGGAACCCGCATGTAGTATGATCAATACCGTATGCGGCATGAAGAGCAAGAACAGACATACCAAGGTATACCGTGCAGGGCCAAATTCATGCCGCATGCGACTAACCCTATGTCGCATACAACCATGTTTATTAATCAAACTATTGAAAAGCTGTTTAACAAGCAAACAAGAGGACCCGCGAGGGTGTAGGACTTCTCCGCTACCAGCTGAGGACCCACCAGCGGTATCAGCCGCCGCAGCAGACCTAGCAGGTTGGCTAGTGGCAGTGCTAGCCGGACAGGGGGATCCTCAGAGGATTCTTCTTTCTACACTCATGAGTCCGAGGGTGTAGATCAGCCGCAGAGGGAGGACATGGACATCTCCTCCCTCACTTCTGATTTAGAGGAGGAAGGCGGCGATAGCTCAGGCTCTAAGGAGCCCCGTCCCGAGTACATTTCTATAATCGAGGCTCAAGGGCTTGGCAAGTTCCGGGTCATCTGCCCGACTACCATGGAGCGCCTAGGAATTCTAAATCAGTTTCATGAGCTCACCGATGCCATCGGGATTAGGGCCTTCCTATACGCCCTCCGAGACTGTAAGACTTATCGAGAGCCCACCATCACCTTTCTCTCCACCTTCCATTACGAGGGGAGGGTGATCAGGTTCCGCATCTCAGACGATTACCATGAGATGAGCCTGGATGAACAGGTTGTAGGGTGGTAGGGTCGAGGGGAACAGGTTGGTCTACAAAACCTGGATCCGCATCACTCGAAGGACACATACCAGGGAGTGCAGGAACAATTAGGGGTGTTCATCGGTTCGGTTATGTTGAAAACGAACTAAACTAGGCAAACCAAAGTTATAATTCAGTTTCATAAATAAAACTGAACCGAACCAAAGTTTTATTTTGGTTAGTTTGGTTCAAACCGAAATATATTAATTTTTTTATTTAAAGCAATTGATTTATAATAAACCAAAGTATATTAAGAAATAAACCGAGGTATTAAGAAATAAATTGGGATATTAAGAAATAAACTGGGATATTAAGAAATAAACCGGAGCGGGCCGGACCAAATTCATAATATATAAAATTTCGGTCAGTTCGGTTATTTCGGTTTTCAAAATTTTCAAACCAAGCCAAACCAAAATTATAATTCAGTTTTAAAAAGTAAACCTAATCGAACCATTAAACAGAAAAAACTGAACCATTTGGTCCAAACTAATTCAGTTCGGTTTAAAACCGACTAAACCGGACCCAATGAACACCCCTAGGAACAACTATATCTCGCACATCCTTCTCCGCTACCTCCACTGGCTCTCCAACTCGGTCTTCGCGCGACGCAAGACCATGTCTACTGTGCAGTTGGATGAGATCTTCTTTATCAAGTACATGCTGAGGAAGGTTGGCGGCTTGAGTGGCCCGATGGAGCCCAACATCGGACACTACGTGGCGAAGAATATCAAGTTGGTGCTGAGCAACGTAGGGAGCACGGGTACCTTCGGTTGTGCAGGTATTATGCATCTCCTCGCCAAGGGGGTAGGAGAGGATCTCTCAAGGTACCCGATAGTGCCCAACATTAAGTCGGTTCTGGATGAGAGGACTCTGAGGAGGATGCAGATACTCGGCTCCACAAGGGCCCCACTTCACCATCTTTACTTGGGGCGCGAGACTAGGCTACCCGTCATTTCGATCTTCTTTAAGGACAAGAATACCTAAAACTGGTCCCACCACATGATATTCCAGAGGAGCTGGAGATGGACCACGAGGGAGACGCACCCGGCACACACCCTGATCCCTTTCTTGAGTTTGACGAGGAGGACATGATGGCCTGGGGAGGACCTGAGAGCAAGCAGCACCACCAGACCCATATGCGGGGTGGGGTATGCCGTAGGCTGGGGCACAGGCGTGGGATCAGTGGCAACCAGCACCACATGTAGCCCAGCAGCAGCCAGAAGTTCGATGAGTTATGCACCGAGACTCGTAGGAGTTTCGAGCAGTTGATGGACTAGATGGTTGAGTTGAGGTTCTGCACCGCTCCCCTCTTTAACCACTTTTCCAGCCAGGGCATGCAGGTTGATGACCCTCCTCCTGGTATGTTTGGACCTGTCATTCTACCAGAGGTACTAGCGCGATCCACCACCACCACCGGAGCAGTGATCAGGTTGTATTCTTCTTTTTATAGTATTTATTTCTTTTGGAATGAGTGACTTACTTTTTCTATGATGATTGATGATACGATGTTACTGATATTTTGCTTGCATTTACATGTATGATTGATGGATGGTGACAGATATTTATAAGTATCGAGCACTATACTCGATACTTATGTTTATTTTATCTATTTTGGATGGATTTATATGTTTTCTCTTGGTAGGCTAACTAATTTTGTTTTTTTTTCTTTCTAAGATTGCTTGCATGACACATACTGCCTATGCATATCACGTAGGAACTATACTAGTTAGTAATCCGAATGTGACATAAGCAGCAAGTATTAAACTAATGAAAAGTGCGAGTATCATAAAAGTGAAATAGGTTAGTTGAATCTAGCAACGTCGATCGTGATATAGGCTAGTATCGCATACGACTTAGCATCCGAGAAAACACACAAAGTTTCTGAATAACCTGTAGCCCGTACGGTGTCACCTACCCGCATGCAGCCATCCCTATACCGTAGGAAGACAGAGAGCTGAACCAAACTGAAGCAGCCCCTACGGCATCACGCATGCCGCATGCGACCTCAGCCTATGCCGCAGGCTTTCTATATCGCGACCAATCCAACCCGTTTAGCGGTTGGGAACGGTACAGATCATATAACTGTGTCATGCTCTTGCTCCAATTACACACTATAAATGTCAGCTAATATACATTGGTACGACCTAACTTCTACGAACCTACCAGTTTGCTATTGGTACCGGACAAAAAATTTCTTCAACAAAACTCCACTGCACACTTTTGCTAGCTTCAATATTTATCTATACATATTAATTTCATTTGGAATAGTGGTGGAGGTGTACCAATAAATGTCTATGACAAGTGTCATGCTCTTGGATTGTTGGTCGATACCCTGTGTTATTATTCTCACATCTATTATCTAGAAGGCGAGGTATGAGATTCGTAAATTCATTGGCGTGGCCATCTGCATTGTAGGTTTTCTCTGATGTACATGCTGGGGATAGAGCTGGTACCCTCTCTCTTTATTTCTCATTGTAACATCCTGGTTCAATATCAGTATGTATTATGAGCTAGCTGGGTCTTCAAAATCTTTCACTTTTTGGCAGAACTGATACCGCAGTTTTGAACTGGTGCAGTTCTTTTCTTAGTACTTGGTACCAACACCCCTATATTTGATGCTGGTGTTATACTGCATCGTATGGTCTATTTTGACTGTTTGAGAGGAAAGTCCCTAGCAGGCAGTAACTGTTGAACTGTGTTATGGACTTATAAAGTGCATCCTAGTGAAGGCTCTGTTATGGGTGTTATACACTATTTGTTCTCAAGTACCAGTTTCTCCCAGGGGGAAGTGCTCCAGTGGAAGGAGATGTGCTTGTAATAGTGGGCTCCACGCTCTATGCCATTTGCAATGTTAGTGAGGTAAAATATTTGGGTCAATTTCTAGTAATTACACTCATTTATTATATCAGCTATAGTGTTGCATTACCAGCTTGAGTGCTAGTTTGCCTCTGTTATTTCTTTATTACTCGTTTTGCATTACCAACACTCTAAATTCAACTTTTTCCGAACCATTTTTCTCATAATTGCAGGATATAATTCCTGATAAACCTAGAAGGGCATAGTTCCATAAATAGAAAAAATTGAATGAGGAGCTTTTATTTATCTTGGAGGAGTTAAATTCAAGAGAAATACAAATAATAGCACAAAGATATTGCCTTATTGGTGGTGCATGTAGATCACCAGAGGAAGTTGGCCATCATTTTAATCTGTCTTCATTTTTTATTTTATTTTATTTTGTTATTTTGCTTTGTTTTATTTTGCCTCTCACAATGTAAAGTTGTAATATCTTTTAAAATTACTCTTTGATATAGTTAACAAGCCTCTTTTAACTTGTCTATACCTTCAAGATTAATTGTTCATAGCAAGTACATAACAACTTCCATTTTCATTGTTTTTGTCCTTCCATTATTTCTGTTAACCTGACTATCCATTTATATATGACACTACAAGAATTAGACAGTATCCGCGAGGGTAAAAAGTGACTATCCGCAAGGGTATACCGACAGTATCCCTCGCGGATACTGTCCCATTCTTGTAGTGTGATATGAATGCTTTTGTAGAAATTTTCTTTGCTTTTGCTCACACAATTACAAATGATATGATCAGATATGTTCATTCTCTCTGTTGAACTATAGATTCTCCATTTATGATCGTTGGTAATTTGGTGATTCTTGCTTAAATCTAGAATCAGGTTGGATGATGGAGAGAGAGAGAGGGCAGCCAATGTCAGGAGGGAGAGAGGAGAAAGAGCAAGAGAGAGAGAGAGTTTTTAGAGAAAAGTTAGGCAATTTTAACATGGACCATGGCAACGACTAAGCCGGCTGTTGGGGAGTGGCAGGTCATCCGTCGGAGGCGTCGCTTCCCTAACAACTGGCGCTCTTAGGAGGACGTAGCTCCGATGACAGCCAGGCCTTACACACCTTTTGCAGCCACCTACGCCCAAATGGTAAGCCGGTGGCAATGGAGTTGCTAACAACCAGGTGACCTCCTCAGTCGACCCCACCCCACCGCCCTCTCAGCCAGCATCACCGACTACCCCCCGGGCAGTCGGTATTACCTTTCCCCTCGCAGCCCTACTAGGCTACGATTTCCACCATCATCAACCTTTCCCGAGTGGTGGGGAAGGTGCTTTCAATGTTGTTGTATCGATCATTCGTCCAACAGGTGCCGTAACCCATGCAAATGTGGAAAGTGCTAGTGTGATGGCCACATAGCCAGTTACTGCCGTCAAAACATATTGCACCCAAAAGCGTCTCCTTTTAAGCCAGCGGATAAGAGCATAGAGGATCTTTTATTTGACGAGCTTTTGAGGGGGTTTAGACCACCTCCGCTGCCTGAGTTATCATCTGACCGCCCATAAAAGATAAAGGTCTATCTTGACCAAGAGGAGGCCGTATTTACGGAGATAAACAACCTTAAAGCGGCGGTAGTGGTATATTTTAGAGGTGTCGTTCCTAAACCGTCTCTTAACTATGTAATTCAGATGACTGTGGATACTAAGCTGGTTAGAGAAGAGGAGATCAGAGTAAGGATTTTGAGCGAGGAAAAATACCTCCTTCATTTGCCGGTTGGGCTGGCACCAGATACCTTCATCGGAGCGACGGTGCCGCACCTTTGGGAAATGAGGTTTTCATTTCAGCTATGGTCGCCTCTAGACGATGCTGGAGTTTCGGTACCATCCTTCAAGTTGCTGGTTAATCTCATTAGCATTCCACCTTACCTATTTAGGGAGAAGACGGTAAGCCGTGCAATCATGGGATTTGGTGTCTACCTGGGATCAGTGGCATCGTAACATGTCGCTGATCTGTCTACCTGGACGACGGCGGTAGGAATAGAGAGTCTTTCCCAACTGCCAAACAGGGTAGGAATGGTATATGGTGGTGTGGAGCATCCGGTTAGGGTACTTCCGATCAGTTGTGTCGTTAGTCCGCTTTACAAGGCAGATGATCTTCCCTTACTCCCCCAAAGATACTCTAAACCTCAGCCGACAGATAGGGTGATCAATGACATTGGCTCTGACTTAGATGACGATGTCTTTGTTGGCTCAAGAAAGACCTTAATTGAACTCATGAGGGGGTATGGATCCAGTAGCTTACCTCTACCGATAAGGGCAGTGTTGGCCGGAGCTCCGTCGATGCAGCTAGGGGAAAAAGAGCTACAAGGTTACATTCAGGAGGTGGGCACAGAGGATCCCAAGGCAAGCGATTTGGAAAATCATGGTGAGGCGGGTCAAGTACCAGATTCCTCTCCAATAAGGGAGACTGTGACACAGAGGGAGTCACAGGAGATCCCAAGCGCCTTACAAACTGTCCCTTACACCGCTGCAATGGTGAAACGGGTTTGTGCAGTGGACCTGGAAAAAGAAAAGGAAGGAGAGCAACTAGGAGGTGCTACTCAGGCGCCACAACAGATCTTGTGCTCCCCACCAACCAGACATAGCACAGACCGAATGAATGGTCGACAAGATACCCCTCTGCCTCGGTCTCAGTAGAGAGCAAGTGTCCCAAAGGAGACAGAAATCCTCCTTGAAAAGGAAAAGGTCCAGACTTCTTTACCTAGTCACTTGACCATTGGTATGGAAGGAGAAATAGGCTTCGCCTCAGACAGGATATGGCGTGCATGAGAGAAGACGCGTGCCTCTCCATTACTTACGTGCTGAGCCTAGACAGAAAAGAAAATATCTGCAAACTAATGCTGGGCCTAGTGTGAAGAGGGCCCAATTAGCTGATGTACTAGTTGAGCAAATAAATCCAGGCGACCCAGTGGTAGAGGCCCAACAAACATATGTTAATTTAAATTCAGAGGGCTTTTTTGACTTGGTGGTTCCTCAACAGATCTGCAATCAGATTGCTGATTGTGGTGGCTTTGAAGGAGAAACACCTAGCTGTTCAAGAAGACAATGAGGAAAGGAGAGCTCAACACCTTTGTTTTGATACTGACAGTTCGGATGAGGAGATAGTAGACACAGGGGCACGGTTTGAGCCAAGCTCGGAAGAGGGATTAGACTCGGATTAGTCTGTGTCTTTTTTTTGAAGTGATTAATGATGTATAATCTTGTAATGAATTATAAGAAATTCAAAGTCTTAAGTTGGAATTGTAGAGGGCTGGGGAGTGCCGAAAAGTGCAATGAAGTAAGGGATTTAATTTGTAAGTCTATATGTGATGTATGCTTCTTGCAAGAGACAAATTTAATGATTTTTCACTAGCTTCTTATATTAAGGTGTTACCTTCTTTTTTTGAAAGAAATTGCATGGCAATTAAGGCCATAAACTCAAGTGGAGGATGTCTAATTTCATGGAAAAGGGGGTTTAAATTAATTAAATCATGGGCTTCGAGGCACTCCATTTCGGTGCTCTTGAGACAGATTAATTCGGGCAAGGAGATAATTTTTACCAACGTATATGGGCCGTCAGAGGAGAGTGCAAAGGAGCTATTTTTGCTTGAACTTAAAGGGTGGTGGGTTTGATAAACCGGCCATGGATACTAGGTGGAGATTTTAATGTGGTGAGGTGAATGGTGGACCGGTCGGGACACATGCAAGAATTAAACCTCATGTGCCTCTTTAATGATTTTATACGAGAATTGGAGCTCCTTGACGTGCCGCTAAAGAATAGGACCTTCATATGGTCTAACAAGCACCTGAACACAACATTCTCAATGTTAGCCGCTTTCTTATCTCCTCTAATTGGACTTTGAGCTTGCCGGTTATTTCTCTAAACTCCTTGGAAATGGTCGTATCCGATCACGCCCCACTATTGTTGACTTGCAAACACCATCACACAAAACTGAGACCCTTTCATTTTGAACTGTTCTGCTTGAACAACCCGATAGCATGTCAACTTGTTAATCGGGCTTGGATCCATTAGGAGGGATCTAATTATGTCGGGTCAGCAAGGACCTTTGACGAAACAGTGCAAAAATGCATGAATCCTTACGTGAGTGGCACAATACAAATTTTAGGGATATGGAGGCTCAATTAATGTTTTGCAAAAAGGCCCTACTGTTTTTTTTTATAAGAATAGAAGAAAAAAGAATGTTGGTTGAGGAATAAATTAAGGGAGAGAGTTTTTCTGCTTGCAAATTGTTGGATTTTACATGCAACTAGATGGTGCAATTTTAAATTTTCTAGCCTAAACATGCACGATCTTACGATCAAGAATGCAATCATCTACGCAATTTATAGTTCACATCGCACATGTGAACAAACATAGAGTATAGAATATCACCTCTCCAAATGAATGGAGCGAGATCAGCAAAATGCCAGCACCTTAGTCTCCCTTGTGTCTTCTTCTCCAAGTTACCGCAATTAGGGCTGGGCAAAATTGCTCGAACTCGTAACTCGCTCATTTACAGCTCGCTTTAACTCGCTCATTTACAACTCGAGTTAGTTCCAACTCGAGTTGGCTGACTCGTTTAATAAATGAGCTGAGTTTGAGCTGACCCCAACTCGCTCATTTATAACTCGAGTTACATAAAGTTACACAGTCTTGGACACAAAAAATCCCAGAATAACCAAAACCAAACCCAAACTCGGCTCAAACTCGGCTCAAACTCAGCTCAAACTCATTTATAACTTGTGTTGTATTGATTTAACTGGTTAAACGAGTTGTGAGCCAACTCGAGTTGATAACGAGCTGAGTTCGAGTTGGCTCTACAACTCGTTATTACCATCCCAACTCGAGTTGACTCGCTCATTTATTTAATGAGCTGAGTTCGAGTTGGGGGTAACTCGCTCAAACTCGGCTCATTTACAGCCTTAACCGCAATGACAACCTCAAAACTTGATTCACCCAATGTTTGATTGAGAGATATGATTCCAATACTATAGGTACCACCATCTCTCCAAAATCAAATCCCTTTACTTCACTTGTAGACTCGCCTTCTTCAACAAGAAACGAATCAAAAGAACAAGCAAAGGCTCAACACATGAGCAACACAAATGAGAGCAATCAAATGAGCAAAGAAGGATCAAATCGAATCTCAAAACACGATCTAACAACAGATCTAGAAAGAGGGTGAGAAGAGGAGAAGAAAGACGCTAAAACCAAGCCAATCGGACAAACGGGGCCGATCGGCCCAAGGTGGTGGCTGGCGGCGGCCCGGTGGAGGGGCAGCGGGCGGTAGTGGTGCAGCAGCAGCCTGCGGTGGCCTAAGGGTGGTGGCCTTTTGTGGGGTTCGGCCAAAGAGAGAAAGGGAAGTGGGAGAGTGAGGAGGAAGAAGAGAATGAGAGGGATGGAGAGAGAGAAGGGGTGTGGGGCTTTAAATTGAGGCTTTCATCTTTAATTTGCAATTACTATTTTGTCCCTTCAATATGTGGATGAGAAACATCCTTAGAGCATCTACATCGGCTTTCATTTGGAATTGCAAATGCTGACCTATCACTTTCTCTCTCCTATCTGTCAATTGTAACTTTTCTTTTACGGATGCAGAACGCTTTGATGTTTTGAAAGCTTTCATAATATGAAAACTTTCATTTCATCCCACGCTGGCGGAAAAACCCAATCAAATTCGTCGCTCCGCTCAATTAAAATATTTCTTCCCCTCCGCTCAATCAAAGTACTTCGTCCCCTCCTCTCAATCAAATTCGTTGAGCTAAATTAGTATTTTTCGTTCTCGAAACTTCAAATCCTACCGTCTCCGCTTTTGCTCAATCAAATTCGCCACTGCCACTACGCTTCCCCTCTTCGTTCCCCTCGCTCCCGCGACCCGCTCACCGTCTCTAACTCTTGAGAGGCTCGAGCAGTTATAAATTTAGTGGCTGAGTGTTGGTTTTATTTGTGCTGAAAGTTTTTATTTACTTTCTCTTTGGTTTTATATACCAGCAAACTTGTTTTCTCTTCTCAAATATTTTTTATCAATAGGAGAGAGGTCAGCAAAAGAAAAAATGATGGAGATATTGGAAAATTAATGGAGGTCATTGCTAGAAGAAGAAAAAAAAAGAGTTTAGCGAAATGACGGAGAAGAAGAGGTCAGCAAAAGAAAAAACGAGGTGATATCGCTGATGTGGTGGTTTTGACAATTTCAAATTGATTTCAGAGATGCAGCGGTATTGAAATTGAAATCTCTCAAATTTCATTTTTCTTTTGACAGCTGTCTACAGCAGTTTGCAATTGCAAGTCAATTTTATCACTGGAGATGCTCTTATATGGACACAATAGTAATAATACAATATATTGGTCCAATGGACCAACACTCCATTCAAATCCCTCACAAAATATCCATAGACCAAGTAGACCATTGTTGAGTATTTTAAGTATGGTGTTTTTATACTTATTTTAACTTTTAATATTTATAAACCTTCGTATCCAATGAATAGGTTAGTTGCAAGCGCACAACCTATCGATTGTAGTATTTGGGTATCGATCCACAGGGAGATAGGGAAATACCAATTTTTAATTAAAGAAAATTACTTCTAAAACTAAACAATAAAAGTAAACTGGGGGTTTTGTGTAATTTCGTTTTTGAAGGAAAATTAAAGTAAATTAATGGTCCGTAAAAAGCAATAAAAGTCGGATGAAAATCAAGTTTGAGAAGTCTAGGGGTATTCGGTCCACAATCCCTTGCTAATTCTATTTACTCGGTTTGTTTAAATTCATGTTTGATATGACGAGGTTTCTAACCTAGATTTGATTAGCCTTTGGAACAAATATTAATACAAATACTTTGGGTGGATGGATTAATGTTCCTCGAATTCTAGGGCTGTCACTAACCTAGAGGGATATTTAAGTCACATGCTCCAAAGTATATATCGATATTTGTTCTAAGGTGTCCTAATTAGCTTTTGACTTCACGATTAAGTCCTTCACCAAATCCTAACCTTAATTCCTATAATTCCGGTTTAGATATCAAATTGGTCCTAAGATAAACTAAATCCTAAGATATATATTTATGATTTCAATTAGTACTTTCCTTACCTTGACCAATGCTAGAATTCAATAAACTAAAGCGGAAAGACACGATTAACATGATTTCAAGCTACTTCAATTCACTAAACCTAACCAGGTGAACTACAATTCAAGTACTAATGAAATTCATAAAGAATAAATCACAGAAATTAACATCAAATCAAACAATCATCATAAAAACTAAAATTCGAGTAAGATAAAATTAAACAAGTTCATGCTACATGACCTAAACCCCTAGAGAGAAACTAGCCTCTCATGGAGAAGCAAGTATCCACAAGAAAATACAAGATAAACATGGTAAAAACTGAGAAAATACGTAAGAAAAGAATACAACCAATCTCCTAGTTCCTGCCCAAGTTCTTCCCTTGTCGCTCAAGCAAAACCTCGACCTCTTCCTTCTCTTCCTTCGCAACTTTGATCATCGCCGGAAAGTGGAGCAGAATAACTTCAATTGAGTAATGATGAGCCGTGATGCCTTCTCCTGTGGTTTTCTTAGCCTTATATAACATTTTCTGAACTTGGAGATCAAGTCGTTTTATTTTCGGCGCCCACTAACTTAGTCATTTTCTGAACTTGGGGATCAAGTTGTTATATTTTCAGCACCCACTAAGCCTACTAACTTCTATATTTCTAATTCTGTGATTATGAACTTGGAGACCAAGTTATTCTAATTTTGGCGCCCACTAAACCCACTAACTTTCCATATTTAGCAGTTTTTTAGACTGATGCGGCCATTGATGCGGCTGTACAAAATTATACATTCCGAATTTGGATTTGTTTCCTTCATGAAAGTTATAGATCTCTTTGTCCTGGTTCCGTCAAGCTTTGAATCACCCAAATCGGAGTTCGTATGACCAAAATATGGCCAAAATACGAACTGTATGTCGCTGAGTGCGGATCGAGTGCGGATCGAGTGCGGCCCGAGTGCGTCCGCACTGCACTCGGACATTTCTGTTTTCTGTGTCTGATGGCTGAGTGCGTCCGCACTGGGCTCGGTTTCCCCTGTGTTGTGCTCTGAATTTCTGAAATTCAAACGGACATAACTCATGATCCGTAACTCCGTTTTCAGTGTTCTACCACTTTTCGGAAAGCTTGCGAGAAGATCTACAATTTGCTCCATTTCCTGTAACTTAAATAGACTTTGGCAGTAACTTGATTCTTGGATATATTTCATTCTATTCTCTACTAAAATACAAGATATTTGGTGCTATTATGTGGTAAAAATCAGACCGAACATGTATATAATTTAGGCCTATCAACCATGCCCCTTCCCCAAGCCAACTCTTCTCCTCACTAGATGTTGACCAGGTCAAACCTGATCCACATCAGTTCATCAATTTCGGCAGTTGACTTTTGTTGACCGAGGTCAAGTCAAACTTGTTTTGGTCATAAAATCCAAATCGTAAGTTCATTTTGCACGTTCCACATTTCCACACGATAGTTGAATCAAGCTCTATCCATTGGCATAATCAAAGTGACCAAATGAATAAGTTCTATCCACATCTTTCTTTTGTTTAATCATATTAAACAATTCTTTGATTAATTTGTACATCACATTTACTAAATTAACTCGATCTTTGATCATATTTGTTAGTGTTGATTGAATGCCCTATGTAGTGTCCTACATCACATGACACATTCTAGGATTTGACTTAGTGTTATAACATAACACTATTAAGTATCGTATCATTATATGATATCTCAATAGGTATCTTGTAGGGTGTGACCGCTTTGGATCTGTATTTATGTTGGCAATGAAATTACATTTCATTGATCATAAGTCGCTTCTAGTATAAAGCACTATGATTACCCAATTAATACAGATGATAAGTTCTTCAACAATATCATTGATCCAATATAGACAGTATCATATACTGCCCGTGTAATATCTAATAGCACATGATATCTCTATTGATAAGCGCAAGTCAGGACTATGTCATCTTGCTTGCTTATCTATTATGTTTCTTGATTCATGAGATAGATTATATTTACAGTCAACAATTGATCGTAATGCACATATATAATTAATCTTAATTAAGAGGCCCAAAGATATCATCACTCACCACAATATTACATACTGTGATGAGGGATTTTCGTCTTATTGACTCTTTGCGAACTTCTCCAATTGAGATACATATACACAGAAAAACTACCCTTTGTATTCTCTTTTATAAAGAACTCATTGGAATAACATCATGTGCAAAGCCCTCAATTGAGAAAACCGAATTATCTCAGACTTCAGATATATACACCATGCGAACATTAATGACATAAGCACACATAATCCTTTTATAATGTTCAGCATAAGTCATTCCAATGCCATATACTCTTATATGCATCGTGATATTAAACCGATCCCTATCGATTGATTCGTGAAACTCAATCAACGTTTAATCATCACGCTAATCTTATATATATGTAATTAGTGTTCCCTACTAATTACGAAGATTATGGAAATCTAGAGATTATTACTTGTTACGAGATAGTGTCTCACAATCTAGAATCTTATTCTCGATACTATAAGTAATATTAAACTCAAGGAACAAGTTGATCATATCAACCAATGTATGAACAAACAGTAGCAACATTAACTCTATCAGTCTCCCACTTGGACTAGAGTCACAATGTTATCTCTAAACAAGTAGACTGAATGTACTGAAAAATTAAGCAACATACATCACATGTATCAAAGCTTAAAACAAGTATTTCAATACACCCTCAATACTGCCAATTTCTCATGTATCGCATACCCATGAAACTAACATGACCCTTATGTTTGGCTTGTGCAAGAGGTTTGGTTAATGGATCTGCTGGGTTAAGATCTGTTTCTATCCAACTAAGTCTCACATCACCTCTGTTTACCATCTCTCTAATGAGATGATAACGTCGTAGAACGTGCTTGGATATGTGGTGATTTCTTGGTTCCTTGGCTTGAGTAACAGCTCCAATATTGTCCCAATGGACATCTATTGGACGAGCAATGCTTGGAACCACACCGAGTTCAGCTATGAACTTCTTTATCCAACATGCTTTTTTTGCCGCTTCAGAAGCATCAATGTATTCTGCCTCAGTGGTTGAATCAGCTATCATGCTCTGCTTGGAACTCTTCCAACTCATAGCCCCACTATTGAGAAGAAAAATAAATCCAGATTGTGTTGAAATCATCATGGTATGTTTGGAAACTTGCATCGGTGTAACCTCTTACTACCATATCAGTTTCTCCACTATATATCAGAAATAATTCTTTAGTCCTTCGCAGGTACTTAAGAATGGCTTTTACTGTTGTCAGTGTACTAAGCCTGGATTTGATTGGAACTAACTCGTCACGCTCAAGGCGTACAAAACATCAGGGCAAGTGCACAACATTGCATACATGATTGAACCTATTGCCGAGGCATAAGGTGTTTTGGACATGTTCTCTTGCTCATCACTAGTCGAAGGACAATGAGTCTTGCTAAGATGTATTCTTGTTCCCATGGGTACATATCCTTTCTTGGATTCATCCATGCAGAACCGTTTCAACATTTTGTCAAAGTATGTGGCTTGACTCAAACCTATGAGTCTTCTGGATCTATCTCTATAGATCTTTATACCTAGATTATAGGTAGCCTTTTTATATACACCTTTTTCAATGATGACTTAATCCTTTCAAGTGAGTGTACATCATTTCCAATCAGCAATATGTCATCAACACAGAGCACTAGAAAAATGACGATGCTCCTACTTGCCTTTTTTATATACACAAGGTTCTTCATCGCATCTGACGAAGTTCAATTTCTTTACTTCTTCATCAAAGCAGATATTCTAAGTTCTTGATGCCTGTTTCAAGCCATAGATCGATCTCTTAAACTTGCACACTTTCTTAGCATCCCTCGGATTCACAAATCCCTCAGGTTGGACCATATAGTCATATTTCAGAAAGGCTGTATTAACATCTATTTGCCATATTTCATAATCATGAAAAGCGGTAATTGCTAGGAGTATTCTAATTGACTTGAACATGGCCACGGGTGAGAAGGTTTCTTCATAATCAATTCCTTGAATTTGCCTAAAACCTTTTGCAACAAGTCGTACCTTGTATACAGTCAAATTCCCATCTATGTCGATCTTCCTTTTCAAAATCCACTTGTTTCCAATAGGATTAACCCCACTTGGTGTTCAACTAAGTCCCAAACTTTGTTGTCATACATGGATTGCATCTCGGATTTCATGGCTTGCCAGTTATTAGAGTCGGGTCGGTCCATCGCTTTCACATATGTCAATGGTTCATATGTGTCTAACATAGATGTCTCATGTAGTCCCATGTACCTCTCAGGTGCATGAACCACTCTTTTTGACCTTCGTAGTACAGGAGCTTGTGGTGGAGGAGTTGGTTGTGCTTCCGCATGCTCAACCTGCAGCTCAATATTTTGAGCTACTTCCTCTTCTTAAGCTGGTTCATGAACCTCCTCCACAACTTCCCTTGTGGTGGGTTCGTCACCACTCCCACTAACTCCGATATCCATAGTAGGAATAAGGGGTATGTCACTAATTGGAACATCTCGTGATGTATCTTGAATTTCTTCAAGACTTACATCACTCCCACTACCCTTAGAAAGAAACTCCTTCTCTAAGAATATAGTAGTTCTAGAAACAAACACTTTATTCTCAGACTTGATGTAAAAGTAGTACCCTTTTGTTTCATTTGGATATCCTACAAAGTAATGCTTGTCAGATCTGGGTTCGAGTTTTGTAGTCATCAGACGCTTCACGTAAGCCTCACAGCCCCAGATTTTAAAGAAAGACACTACTGAAACCTTTTCAGTCCATAATTCATATGGTGTTCTATCAACAGACTTGGATGGGACCCTATTAAGAGTCGTCACAGCAGTTTCAAGTGCAAAGCTCCAGAAAGATATAGGCAATTAGCTCGGCTTATCATTAACCTAACCATGTCCAATAGGGTTCGGTTCCTTCTCTCAGATACACCATTCCACTGCGGTGTTCCAGGAGGCGTGAGCTATGAAACAATTCCACACTCCTTCATATAATTACCAAATTCATGACTAAGGTATTCTCCTCCTCGGTCAGATCTCAAGACCTTGTTCTCTTATCAAGTTGGTTCTCAACTTCATTTTTGAATTCCTTGAACTTTTCAAAAGATTCAAACTTATGTCTCATCAAATAGACATAACCATATCTACTGAAATCATCAGTAAATGTAATGAAGTATTGGTAACCATTTTTTGTGGGAGTACTTATTAGTCCACATACATCACTATGTATTAATTCCAATAAGTCCTTCGCCCTTTCTCCTTTCTTGGAAAATGGGGTCTTTGCCATTTTACCACTTAAACAAGACTCGCATGTATCAATTGATTCAAAATCAAACTGACCAAGATATCCATGCTCATGCATTTTCTTGATGCGTTTCTCGTTTATGTGGCCTAAACTGCAATGCCACAAGTGATCTTATCACTTGTCTTGAGTCTTCTTCTATCTACACTACATGTAGTTTTATTTATATTCAACAGATATAAATGATTAACTATCCTGCAGTTTCCATAATAAATGTCATTACGAGTTATGGAGCAACTATTGTTTCCAAACAAAAACACAAATTCTTCTTTGCCCAACAAAGATATTGATAAAATGTTCTTAGCAATAGCTGGGACGAAATAAACATTTTTAAGTTCCAGTGTTAAACCACTTGGCAGAAGTATCTCTACTCGTCCTTCAACAATGGATGCAACAGTTGCCCTATTGCCTACGGTGAGTTGTACTTCGCCTTTCTCCAGCTTCCTTTTACTCTTTAGTGCCTGCACATTTGAACAAATATGAGCACACGATATGGTATTTAATACCCAATCGGAGGTCGAAGTGAGATATAGTTCAACGACATTTATACCTGAAGGCTGAGGTTCTGCCTTCAGGGTGGCCAAGTACTTGTGACAGTTTCTCCTCCAGTGCCCTTTTGCTTTGCAGTGAAAGCACTCGGCATTAGAGATATTCTTGACTTTGGAAGCGCCCCTAGTCCCTACTGGTGCCTTCCCTTTCCCTACTACCTTGCCTTTGCCTTTCTTGCCTTTGCCTTTATTGTCACGCTTCTTACCCTTCTGATCTTACGCTGTTCAGGTTGAATAGCCAAAATATGGGAACCACTTTTCCTCATATCTGACTCAGCAGTTTTGAGCATCCCATGGAGCTCATCTAAACTCTTCTCCATCCCATGCATGTGAAAGTTCATAATGAAACTTGAGTAACTTGCAGGGAGAGAATTGAAAACAAGATCTGTAACCAACTCATTGGATACAGGTGCTCCCAGTCTATCCAGTTGCTGCACAAGACTCATCATCTTGAGCATGTGAGCACTAAAAAAACTCCCTTCTGATAGTCTACAGCCAATAAGACTTTTGGTAGTGTTGTATCTCTCAACACGGGCCTGCTCTTGAAATATTTTCTTAAGCTGCTCCATGATCTCGTATGGCATATCATAGTCAAAATGTTTTTGAAGTTCACTGTCCATACTCGATACCAACAAGCACTGAATCTGATTTTCCACAAGAAAATCAGCATTTCATTTGTCCTTATCTTCCTGCTTGTTAGTCTTGGCTGGTTCAGCACCTAGAGGGGTATTCAGAACCTTTTCCTTTTGCTCTTGTCTCAGGACTATCCGAACATTTCAGAACCATTCCATGAAATTTGAGCCATCAGACTTAAGTTTCTCATTCTCAAGGAGAGATTTCAAAACAAACTGAGATTTATCAGACTTCTACAACATTTAGAGGTAATTAGATTTAGTATTTGTTCATATAGATGTTTTACATATAAGTAAAACTCCCACTGCATTTTATATCTCATATATTTGTCCCTATACAGTGAGCCGAGATCTCTATGTTCACTATCAAGCCTGCCATCGCATGTCTCTTGACAGTTAGGTTCGGGTAGGCCAACTTTCCAATTGGAAACTTTATTTCCAATTCTCAGTTTTGACCAAAACATCATATGTGGTCAAAATTGTACCCCGCATCACAAACCTTGTTCATGAAATTCATCAACTCAACCTTATTCATTTGACATGACATATCCTATATGCCCCACGGTCACCTTTGCGTGGAAGGGCATGTTTGCTTTGGCAGAACTATCACACCCAACGACCAATGACTAACCGTGGATGAATAAGGAAGGGTACTTTTGTTGATAGATCTTGGGACAAGTTTATTTATGTTACTTGAAAGGTAGTCATGTCAACAAGCACTACTTATCCTATTACATTTCATAGTTCTTTCACATAAATAATAAAAGGGCGCGGGATTGTATAGCCTTTGGGAGATTCTTCTTCGCTATAGTTGCAAGCATCTCATCATATGGTGCTCAAGCCGTGCAACTGAATAACTAGAATTCTCATATTCCCTTTTAGCCTAACTAAAAAGAAATGAAATACAATATTGATTCCCAATGTGGCACGCATGCCCAAATGACATGTAAAAGCAACTTAACATAGTTGCTTGCCTAAACCATATTAACACTTTAATTAATGGGGCACCTTAGACTGCTTTACATTCATTCCACACATGCAATCATACATCACACATGGCATTGGTCATCGTTGGCTATACAATCCGCGAGTCATTCCTGCAACTACTCGCATGGTGGGCTCATTTTTACATCATATGTAATTCATGTACTACAATCATATTGTGTACACTATAGTTATATTCAATTTATCATACATATAGCCAAAAGCCAATTTCTTATATTTTCCAAAAATGATGCATCTCAAAAATCATATTGTCCTCGCAATTTTTCCCTTTTGACCCCAATCAAAATTACCCAAAAGATCCAATCTATTTGGTATACTATTTTCAAATGCACCATCGATTTGAAAAATCGATTAGATATGTTTTATAACACTTTGAAAACCTATTCCCTTGATTGTCTAAGGTCATGTACGCTGGCTGTCATAAATTGACACCGCATTACTTATAAGACCCTTATCGACTTTACATCCAGATTTGCATGCATATCCAAAAACCCCTTTTTGAATATGTTTACTTAGGAACATGTTAGACTTTGAAATTAATTTTCAAAATCCAACTATTTGTCTCGTAACATGAACGAAAAAATATCCTACTTAAATGATTTAAATCTCGAATCAAGCGAGGGGACTAATCATCCATATAGCCATTAATATAGCTACCTCACTATTAGATTCTCATCGATTAATCACATCAAATCCATATCACTCCATTTAAACCTCAAGAGTCATGGACAAACTCTCAAGCGCTCAAAGGAGATCAAGGAAACCATCTAATCCATAAATCACAACTCGTATCACCCATACGAGAGGGCACTGCATCAGCCATGCAGGAGGCATTCAAAATTTGGCTATAAGTTGCATAAATTAAATCCTAACTAGTCATCTATGCTCCTAGCATGGTCATTTGCAATCCTATCGAGCAACCATGTGCTCTGATACCACTGTTGGATTTTACAGGCAACTAGATGGTGCAATTTTAAATTTTCTAGCCTAAACATGTACGATCTTACGATCAAGAATGCAATCATCCACGCAGTTTATAGTTCACATCACACATGTGAACAAGCATAGAGTATAGAATATCACCTCTCCAAATGAATGGAGCGAGATAAGCAAAATGCCAGCACCTTAGTCTCCCTTGTGCCTTCTTCTCCAAGTTACCACAATAGCAACCTCAAAGCTTGATCCACGCAAGGTTTGATTGAGAGAGAGATGATTCCAATACTAGATGTACTACTATCTCTCCAAAATAAAATCCCTTTACTTCACTTGTAGACTCGCCTTCTTCAACAAGAAACAAATCAAAAGAACAAGCAAAGGCTCAACACATGAGCAACTCAAATAAGAGCAATCAAATGAGCAAAGAAGGATCAAATTGAATCTAAAAACACGATCCAACAACGGATCTAGAAAGAGGGTGAGAAGAGGAGAAGAAAGATGCCAAAACCAAGCCAATCAGACAAACGGGGCCGGTCGGCCCAAGGTGGTGATGGCGGTGGCCTAGGGTGGTGGTCGGTGGCGGGGACAGGCGGTGGCCGGTGGTGGTGCAGTAGCTACTTACGGCGGCCCAAGGTGGCAGGCGGCTTAGGAGTGGCGGCCCCTTGTGGGGTTCGGCCAAAGAGAGAAAGGGAAGAGGGAGGGTGAGGAGGAAGAAGAGAATGAGAGGGATGAAGAGAGAGAAGGGGTGTGGGGCTTTAAATGGAGGCTCTCATATTTAATTTGCAATTACTATTTTGTCCCTTCAATATGTGGATGAGAAACATCCTTATATGGACACAATAGTAATAATACAATATGTTGGTCCAATGGACCAACACTCTATTCAAATCCCTCACAAAATATCTATGGACCAAGTAGACCATGCCCCTTCCCCAAGTCAACTCTTCTCCTCACCAGATGTTGACCAGGTCAAACATGATCCACATCAGTTCATCAATTCCCGCAGTTGACTTTTGTTAACCGAGGTCAAGTCAAACTTGTTTTGGTCATAAAATCTAAACCGTAAGTCGATTTCACACATCCACGCGATCGTTGAATCAAGCTCTATCCATTGGCACAATCAAATTGACCAAATGAATAAGTTATCTCAACATCTTTCTTTTGTTTAATCATATTAAACAGTTCCTCGATTAATTTGTACATCACATTTACTAAATTAACTCGACCTTTGGTCATACTTGTTAGTGTTGATTGAATACCCTATGTAATGTTCTACATCACATGACACATTCTAGAATTTGACTTAGTGTTATCACATAACACTATTAAGTATCGTATCACTATACGATATCTTAACAGGTACCTTGTAGGGTGTGACCGCTTTGGATCTGTATTTATAATGACAATGAAATTACATTTCATTAATCATAAGTTGCTTCTAGTATAAAGCACTATGATTACCCAATTAATACAGATGATAAGTTCTTCAACAATATCATTGATCCAATATAGACAGTGTCATATACTGCTCGTGTAATATCTAATAGCACATGATATCTCTATTGATAAGCGCAAGTCAGGACTATGTCATCTTGCTTATCTATTATGTTTCTTGATTCATGAGATAGATTATATTTACAATCAACAATTGATCGTAATGCGCATATATAATTAATCTCAATCAAGGGGCCCAAAGATATCATCACTCACCACAATATTACATACTGTGATGAAGGGTATTCGTCTTATTGACTCTTCACGAACTTCTCCAATTGAGATACATATACACAGAAAACTACCCTTTGTATTCTCTTTTATAAAGAAGAACACATTGGAATAGCATCATGTGCAAAGCCCTCAATTGAGAAAACTGAATTATCTCATACTTCAGATATATACACCATGCGAACATTAATGACATAAGCACACAGACTGCTTTTATAATGTTCAGCATAAGGTCATTCCAATGACATATACTCTTACATGCATTCGTGATATTAAACCGATCCCTATCGATTGATTCGTGAAACTCAATCAACATGTAATCATCACGATAATCTTATATATATGTAATTAGTGTTCCCTGCTAATTACGAATATTAGGGAAATCTTATATACATGTAATTAGTGTTCCCGAAGATTAGAGAAATCTAGAGTTTATTACTTCGACAAGGAGCAAGAGGAATATAATACACCAGATCACACACACGAGGGGGAGCAAGTTAGAGAGGAAGCAGCCATTAGAGGCATTTTCAAGGAACACATGGAGAGTATTCTTGGAACTTGTAACACTGTTTCAGATTTTGATCCTATGGTGTTATATGCAAACACAATTCGGCTTGATATGGATTTCTTGGAAGCACCTTTTTCTCAAGAGGAAGTGTACTGTGCGGTTCAAGGTCTTGCAAAGCACAAGGCTTCAAGACCTGATGGGTTACCAAATGAGTTCTTGCAAACTCACTGGCCAGTGTTGAAAGAGTGGGTACTAAGCATCTTGGAAAGTTTCTATAGACATGAGTTTGATTTGAAGGAGATAAACAAAGCAAATATTGTAATGATTCCAAAGATTAAGGGCCAAGCAAGGTGAGTGACTTTCGGCCTATTAGCATAATTAATGTTGCGCCTAAGCTAATTTCTAAGATTACCGCGAACCGGCTTAGAAGGGTGCTTCCTGACCTTATTATTAGCCAAATTGGACTTTTCCAAAGCTTTCGACTAGGTGAGTTGGTCTTTTCTTCAAAAAGTTTTGCTTACAAGAGGGGTCCCGAATAGGTGTGTTAAATGGATTATGGATCTCTTATCTTCGGCATCCTCTAGAGTTCTAATTAATGGCGAGCCGTCAACCTACTTTCCACATCACAAGGGTTTAAGGCAAGGGGATCCACTATCCCCTATGCTTTTTAATGTGGCGGTAGATGTGTTGTATTAATTGGAGTGGTAAACGAGATCATAGGTGAGCCAATCTCACATCAAATTACAAAATCGGTGGTTGCATTTCAATATGCCGATGACACGGCCGTCATTGCTAATGCCAACAGATCAACAATCACTCTCAAGATTTTGGGTCTTCATATCAACTATAATAAGACCAAGTTGATCCACTAAACCTAGACCAAGCCGAGTCTGATATCATTGGTGATATAATGGGTTGTAAGTGTTCTCATTTCCCGGTTATTTACCTTGGTATGCCGCTGACCGTGACATGACCGGGTCGGCAATTGTTCATGCCGCTCATAGAAAGAATGAAAAGAAGGCTAGAGGGGTGGCAAAGGAAACTAATCTCGCGAGGGGGACGGCTCCAATTGGTAAATTCTGTTCTATCAACAATGCCAATTTATTTCATGGTTTGTTTCTTGCTTCCAAATACGCCGAACCTTCCTATGGGGCAAAAATGAACGCACAAGGAGAGGTATCCCTAATTAACTGGCCGACCATATGCTTACCTAAGTCTAGGGGAGGTTTTGGAGTACCTGATTTGGAGATAAGAAACATATCACTCTTGTTGAGGTGGTGGTGAAAGGCATATGCGGAGCCACGAGCACTTTGGACTATTTATATTTTCAAGCTTAGATGGAAGGGCATATATGAGGGAGATCCAAATCTGTGGAGGGTGACAGGCTCGATTTTTTTCCAACAATTAATCAAAATTAAGCACATTTTTTATTGGTCTACGCACTGGCACATTGGAAACGGTGTTGGGATTTCTTTTTGGTTTGACTCTTGGAATGGTGCACCGTTGGCACAACCGGGCATAAGACCTCAACAGCCATCCATTTCACTCTGTGATGCCATGCCAGTAATTGAGATGATAGCGGCTGACCTGCATGTTCAACATGATATTGTGCTATCCAATGCCCATGATGCGATCCTTTGGAAGTGGGAGGCGTCGGGTAAATACACTGCCAAGTCGGTGTATAGAGCACTGATTGAAGGAGGTAGGATGGGCTGGAAGTTTGAGTATACGTGGCGACTAAAGATAACCCCTACAGTTAAGGTATTTGTTCATTGCTTGTTAAAAGGAAAGTTGTTGACACATCATATTATGGCTAGGCGTAATCTGAGATGCCTCCCTCGTTGCGTGTTATGTGATACATATCCGAGTGAATCCGCGCTACATTTGTTCTTCTTATGCTCCTTTGCAATTCATGTCTGGTATTCGGTTCACTCACTGTTGGGCTATCAAATTATGAGAATTGGCAACTCCGTACAACATGTATGGGAGAACTCTGCCCAATTGATGCGGCAAGGAACAGATGAACAACCAAAGAAGAGTTGGGGTCCTTTATTTGCGTCTACCTGCTGGGTGCTGTGGAAGCACCGGAATGAGGTTGTGTTTGGTGGGCGAAGGTCACGTCCTGAGATCCTAGCAAATCGTGCGGTGTAGGATGCTAAACTCTGGATGAAGTATGCATATAGTTGGCTTTGTGTATTTGTTTTGATGTTATGTAATTGCTATAGGCAATTGGTGGCATGTAAGGTTTAATTTTCAGATGTTATTTTTGTTGTAAAACTTTTTATAATTCTAATGCAGCTCTTGACAACCTCTGTCAAGTTTTCAAAAAAAAAAAAGAGGGCAGCCGCTGTCGGATCGGGCGGTGCAGGATGCTCAACTACGCTTAAGATAGTGGATAGTTGATAGTTGTTTTGTTTATTTATATGTTGCTTAGTCCTTTTTAGTTTAGTGTGGTTTATTTTGTTGTATTCTACTGTAAAACTATTTAAATGTAATGCAGCACTTGACAGTCTCTGTCGAAGACTGTCAAGTTTTTCAAAAGAAAAAAGAGAGGGCAGCCGCTGTCTAAGTTTTTCAAAAAAAAAAAAAGAGAGGGCAGCCGCTGTCAAGTTTTCAAAAGAAAAAAAAAAGAGCGGGAGAGGGCATCCTGGAGAGGAGAGAGCGGGAGAGAGGGGTATGAGTGTTGGGTTTGTACCGGTCAGAAAAAAGGAGAAAGGGAAAAAAGACAGTTCTATCCTAAACAACTTAAGCCGAAAACAAGGAAATTAAAGGTCAGATTTTAATTAAATCAATTACTGTACTATAGTCAAAATAATTTTGCTGTAAACTTTGCAACAACACATGTATTGCTCTTGTGCTACTAGAAGCATCATATGTTCTTAATAGATGGCACTCAGCCTGTTGCACTATAATGCTCTATTGATCTAGCTTACCTTGATTTGGAATTCTTATGGACCACCCATTTATGTGCCTCTAATTAACAAAAAGTAGTGAAAAAAAATTGATGTACCTAACAGCAACATGTATCTTTTGTCAGGGGTTGTATTCTGACATCCTTATAGTTTTTTTTTTTTTTTTTATCTTCAAGCCCGTACCAGAACCTGATACCAGTAAACATATTTCATACCATACCAGTAAACAAATCAGAGAATCCCGTACCAATTGGCACATCTGAGAAACCATTTCTATCCCAACCATTAATTCTTCCCTCATTTTCTAGATAGTGTGCAATCTTTATCCCCGAGTCTTCTCTGCTGCAAAATGAAAATATCTCATATGATTTTCCAAAATGAAAATGTCTCATATGGGCGAAATATTGCTAAGAGTTCATTTTAAAGGGTAATAGTCTAATAGACGAACTGCAAAATTTTAAATAGATTGAATCAAGGTGTAATTTTTGCTCTTTCTGTAATTGGATTTTGTTGTGCCGATTATATTGTGCACATAAAAAAAAAGAGAGAGTTACTAAAATTACAATTTTTTTTTCTGTCAAAGTAACTTTCTTTGTTAATTTTTTTCTTTATTGACTTTTGTATTAATTATGACAGAATTAATTGTGATAGATAAGAGAGAGAGAGCAAAAGAACAAAATCGGTATTTAGAGAGAAATTTTTCTCTCAACTCTCAAAATTTCAAATGATGCATAATAAATAAATCTAATAATTCAACCTTAACGACATTACCTCCAGTAGCAAACTTCTTTCCAAGCTTTTTAGAAGCATCAGTGAGCTTTACCCTTGAAATTTATCAACCAGTAAAACTGAGACTATACTGAAAATCAATCACCGGTACAGTGAGTGTACCGTCCCTGTCAAACGGCGCCTCTCATCATCGCCTTGGCGCGTGTGCTTGTGCCGACCAACCTGAGAGAGGTGCGAAGGAGGCGATAGGAATTGGAGAGGGAAGGCAGAGAAACGGGGAGAAGGAGAGGGAAGGCAGAGAATGGGGAGAAGGAGAGGGATTGGAGAAGAGAGAGGTTGAAGGAGACGGATTGAAAAAATAAAAGACCGCCCCGCTGCATGTGATTTCTATCGACCGGGAATGAAGAAATTCCGTCTTTTTTTGGGCTATCGTAATAGCCATAAACGAAGACATCGGAATAGCATGGAATGAAGTATTACCGTACCTATTACCTCGGTGATTTTGCCAAACGGAGTAATCCCTTTCCAGGAAATTAGGATGGCAGGGAATCATCTTTCAAAAGCATGAAACAAACGCCCCCTAACATGCATTTTATAAATAGAAAGCCACTACAGGAGTAAAGCACAGAGTTTAGAAGGATTACTCTACCTTCTAAAGATAACATAGAACACTTCCAACTTTGAAGTATGAGTATAAAAGTGCTTCTACCCTATCTGTATCGTACCCATTGACATACGAGTTTGGTCAGAAGTCATCTCCCATGTGTACCGTAGCATTCCGCACAAATTTGGGAGGAGAAAAACTGAAGCGAACTGGTTACTAAAAATATGGGCTAGGCGCAAAATTTGGAAACCAAATCTCGAAGAATTTGAATATCGTTAAGGCACTACCCAGAGCTAAACAAAATTTAGATCTCACTGAGACACAGCTACCAGTCATAAAGTCACATTCAAGTTGAATATTGCACCACTGTTCAATAAATTTTGTAAAGAAAAAGAATAGGGTTAAATGTTCTATTGTTTTTGTGTCCCAACTTCCAATCATGCCTCACATCTTTATTTCTGTTTCCAAAGTTCAGACAGTCGATCCGAACAACTAAACATGATCTCCATATTAAAATGTGTGTGGAGACGAAATGTTATATTTTTTAGATAGTTCATGAGAAAATTAAAAAAACCGATGTTGTAGAGGACTTTGGATCAAAACGCTCTTCATTTGACACCCACTTTGATAGATTTTTTCTTCTTCCTCTTTTGGATTCTCCTTTGTTTCTAGAATCCATTCAATTATCTTGGACATTTTTACTATTTTCTCAATAATATCGCATTAAGAATGCACTACATTTATTTTACTCTGATTATTTCTGAAATTTACTGTTTTTTTCGAAGAAATTATGCATATGATTTTTAAGAATGTATTGTATATATTTTGATTTTCCCTAAAATTATTCTAACTACTTGTATTTTTGAAAAAGGAGAACGAGAGGAAGGCCTAGACTGAGGTTGGGGATGGAAGCAAATGGTACCAGCTGTACCGGTCAGAGCAATCACAATTGTTTTTCCTGTTTAGAAATCTTATTGATTTAATTTTGATTTGTAGATAAACATATTCAAACATAAGAACTAAAAAGAAAATGTTCAACTGGT
Source organism: Carex littledalei (assembly GCA_011114355.1). Lineage (NCBI taxonomy): Eukaryota > Viridiplantae > Streptophyta > Magnoliopsida > Poales > Cyperaceae > Carex > Carex littledalei. The sequence goes on along the minus strand of CM022092.1, from coordinate 6,251,706 downwards.
AGATTCATGATAAAGAAATAACCTTGATAAATCAGATACAATATCATAGGCGGAGGTGTAGAAGAGTACCAGTATGTTCAACCAAAGTTAATTATGTTAAACTAGGCAATACTTAATGTTTACTGATTATTAAAGCTAACAGATTGTTAAATATATCTATCTTTTTTTTTTTTATTTAATTATCATTCAAATAGACAATATTTGATAAATCTATTTTACATGACAACAATAATGTATTGTAACTTGGTATTTACATACAACAATATATACTATATTCACACTAAATCTTCAAATTTAATCCTACTATCTTACCAAACAAGTACTTCTTAGCAAGGATTAAATGTTTAATCCTTCACTTCTTAAGGAGGTATGCTGAATAACCCCATAAATCTTATTGAATTACAAACAGAAGATAGGAAGGCTATTGCAGACTAGCAAACTATTGTTGAGCTTCAGGTTCCTTCTTCTCCAGGTACCTATCAGAAGAAAAGTTGGATTCATGGTAATAAATATTGTGAATTTATTGACACAGCTTATTTACAGTATAATACAGAGATGTGGTTATCACATAAGGACTACAAATTCATTTTTTTAGCATACATTGGATCCAAAAAAATCTGACAGAACTATTATCCTGTGGCACATTTTTTCTCAATTTCGTCACACATTTCTTTTGAATATGCCCATATTACCCCAAGTAAATCCGCTACTTTCTCTCTATCTCCAGCATTGTTCTAGCAACATTTCTTTTGAAAGATTATAAGCAGATCAATGGTTTGGTTATTCTATGTAACATAGACACGTAGGATATTTCTCGTTTACAGAAGCATTGGCTGATTTTCCAATTTTGCAGGGATAAAAATGTAAGTTCTCCACACAAAAAGAAAATATTACCCTTGAGCACGGGCCCAGCGAGAGAGCTGATAGAGCTGGACGGTTTCATTGGAAGCATGGAAAGCTAAAAGAAAATAGTTCCTTGGCTGCACCATCCAAGCAAACCTCATAAAAAGCGCCGAATAAATGCACATTGCTGTTTAGAAGATCACTGATTAATTCTGAGAACATAACCTTGGTATTGGACCTTTAGATATCTCAATTCTTGCACAAGATCACAAATATTCTAAGAAAAGCAATCAGAGATACTAGCGGGTTTAGTCAATTTGCTTCCAGATAGTGGTGACAAACGGCTATCGTACTGAGGAAAGTGGTACTGGTAGTGTTGTTATTGATTAATACCACAAGGCTATTTTACCAAATAATTGGATATAAAGGACATATTATCCTACTAACCTAATATCTAAGTTAGTTAACAAATGCTATCATATATCCAAATATAATATTAACCAGCAGTCATGTTGCCAGAAATCATCTCAGGAGGCTTCTCAGCGTCTATAAAAGCCTGAAGAAATTATCAGAAACCTCTTATTAGAATTCAAAACTCAAATAGATACACAAGGCAATGAAGGAAACAAAAGCAACAACCACACACGGGGGATCGTCAAAGTGCAGCAATTAGATAGATACACAACTAAGCATTGAAAAATGAAAAGACAATGGCCTTTCAGTACAACCATTTTCCCGTACCAACTGTCTATTTGGAAAATGGTGATATTAAGCACAAATTTGTATCTTGAAGAAGTACACTTAACTTGATATTGTATTGTATAGCAAAGGAGAGTATATTAGTATATAACCATACTCTTTTCCCAAATATACAAATAGCAAAGAAATGCATAATGTACTTACCTTATCCTATTGACAACTTATCTGTTTATATTTACTAATTTTTCTTTCTTTCCTTCCTTTTATCTTGTTTTGCAGAATTGTTAGCATTCTTCAAAAATAATGAAATTAGCAACTGGAAAAATAGGCTTTATTTGAAATGCACCTCAAGCTGTCCTACTAAAAAAAAAATGTATACATACAGTACCAAGGTTGGTGTGTTTTGAATTTACATATGAAGCATATGAAAATAGCATGATTATGTCTTTTTTATCATGTTTTGAATATGCTTAACTATTCAAGAAATGTGTGACTACAATACATGAATTGTCCCCTCAAAAAATAGTATCCTGAATTCCTGGTGGCCGACCTGGGTTATTATTTTGTTCACCACCAAAATGAAATTGTTCCAAAGAAATAATATTATGAACTTACAGCAACGATGAACCCACAATTTGCAACAGGTCCCCAGAAATGGGTTGTTTTGGGCCCAACAGGACTGTTCAAGAAATTTTTCAGTGCCGACATCTTCAATTAGTAATATAAACCTAATATTTCACAAATAAAAGTCACAATTATTCTTTCAACTAAAAAAAAAGTATAAATTTTGAGGTCCTTGAAAAGATCAACTATGCCTAGTCAAATTGGACAGTGCAAGATGTAAAGCTGTCAATCGTGCATCATTTTGACTTTATTACATTATCTATATCTTATTCAGTAACACAGAGAATGGGTAAAGTTCCTCTCATTGCAGTATTGGTACGGATTACTCTATATATTATTCTTTTTTTTTAGGGTTCGTGGTATCTTTATTTATTATTAAGTAAGACGCAGTATGGTAAAGTTTCTTTCATTACTTTTTTTTTTTTTTTGCTTACAACAAGCCCGTAGGCAAATTACAACATTTATCATAGTCCTCACTCCCTACTATTCTCAGAGCCCATAAAAGAAGTTTGCAAAAATAAGGGAAAGTATAATTTATTTTCAAAAGATTATAGAGTAATCAATAATTACTAAAAGGTCCTCTTAAGTAAACATTTTCAGAAAATTATCATACAAAAATTCATTTGATGATGCTGATGGAGCAATCTAACTGACATGATAATATATATATTCTAGATGACAATTAGATTGATTTGGGTAGAACCTATCTTATGATGTCTAATTAGCTGTTAATTATGCCTTATAAGGTATTGACATAAGTTGATGTATATAAGTTTTGTCAGACTTTGATTGTATAATTTATTCTCATGTTACAATTTCATAGTGAAATGATTAGTTTTTAATATTTTGAAGAGTAAAGCTAGTGTGTGCTATGCTCACTTAGAAGGCTTGATAAGCATAACTTTAAAAATCTATCGGATTGGATTCAACAATAAATTCAACCTGTTAAAACCAATTTACTTTACGAGTGATGTGTGTACATACACAATTTTGAAATTTTCGAATTTATTTTGTATAAAGTCAAGCTGTAAAAGAAAAATAAAGTTTTATAGTTATTTTAATGCGTTCATTTTTCATTTTTTTTGACCAATTGACTTTGTACTAAATGAATTCAAAAATTTCAAAATTTGGCATATACACGCATCACTCGTGAAATAGATCGGTTTCAACGGATTTGATTTGTCGTTTGAAGCCAATCCAATAATTTTGAAGTTATGCTCATCAAGCCCTCTTAGTGAGCATAACACACGCTAATTCTGCTCATTAAGTAGATCCGAAATAAATGATTTGAAATATTGCCTTTCTTATTTATTAATTTGCTAATGAAAATTACTACATAGGCAACAAATTGACACCAGCTATCAAAAATATACTCATCTAATAGTTTAAACTAATAAAATTTATGTTTAAAGTTCTATATTAGTACCAACCACCAAACCTAACCAAAAGCGGGATTACTGGAAACCGAAACCAAAGATCAAGTGAGAATCGTGCAGGTTAGTTGCTGGATAATGGTCCACAAAGAGAGAAGCGCGAACGGATAGCCTGAATTTAGACGAAAGGAGAGGAAAAGAGCGAAAATACCTGAAAAGAGCGAATAAACAGTGTCACGACCTCAATCTAAATGGGGATGAAAAAATCGCAATTTGGAACTGGTCACAAATCGGGATGAAGGCGAAAGAGATCTGGTCAATCGGACAATCACTCAAGTCAGCAGAAATAATTTAAACTACCCAAGTCTGTCTCTGCGCAATGGACCTCTTCGAATATTCTGCCCTTCCCACAAGTTCGGGTCCACTTCTGTAGAATTGGACACACCGGCTGCAGTACTAACCGCAGAGCTAGTCGTTGAAGAGTAGTTCAACCACCTCAGTAGAAAATAATGATGTGTCGCGCTTTAGTTAGTTAGTAAGATATAGGCTATAGAAATTAGAAGGCTAACTGATGTACCATCTTGGACAGGATTATAGATGGAATGAATAATTTTGAGTCGGAGTCTTCTTCGTGTTTATCTCAGTTTCCATTATCTCTTCTGAGCTTTGCTCGAATTCACTCAAATCTCACTCTCCACTCTCAATTTACCAATCTTTCTAGCGTGCCAGAATCAGGCACGTATCAAACAGAGCTCAACAGGAACAGAGAGTTGAAACGACTCATCTCGTAGAGAACTTGGCATGTTTTTGAAAAAAAAGGCCTTATAAAGCCCATGTATTAAATTGGTTATCAGAACATACAATTTTCCTAAGAATTATTCTATATGTATAACTATCTAAGTATCTATATCCCATCCGTAAAGAAAATCGCTACTGTGTTACCAGCAACTCACACCTCATATCATTTATTAAATAACTAGTTTCACCTCTACCGTACCAGTGACTGGTACAGGAGCAAAACTTGTAATCAATATCTCCGTCTCACCCTTTTTGGCATCATTGGCCTATTCAAAACACATCCTCATATTTTTTCAGTCTCTCTTTTGGTAACAAGCCAACACAATAACCAACAAGCACTGCAAGTGAAAAGAAACATAAAGCAAAGAGATACAATCACCCCACCACATGGTGAGTCTACTAAAAACATAAACCTCGCGTACTGACATTCTGATAAACTGGTACATTTATCAGTTCTTCTTTGTAATCATCTCCCATCAGTGATTTGTGGTACCAGTGGTACCAGACCCTCTACAGTAGGACTGTAGTCAAAAATTTGCATAGGACGAAGGCTCTGCAGTGGAATCAAATCTATGTTTTCTGGGAGCCATTGTCCATATATTGGTGAGCTTTCTCTGGTGACAAACCTGACCAGTATTTGAGCAAAGACAGAATCATCAGTATCATATTCCTGACGGAGCTAATTTCCATATGCACCAGTTTACTGCACAAAAAACAATCAGAAAGGCCTTTTGTTGAGTTATTCTTAGAGTTATGGCATATTGCAGAATTTCATCCACAGTAAACCAGTTGTGTTGTGAATCTTGTACTATGCTCATCCAAAATCAAATTTGTCTCACATATGTACATGTAACAAAGAGGTGGTCAGCAATTCAGCATCCTCTGCACAATTTTCATTGGAGCATAAGTGGCACTGTGCATTGCCCTTTCAATTCTTGGATCTTAAGACTGATTTGGTCATAATCCTGTTCTTACTAAGTAAACACATAAAAATCTTTATTTTAGGGGGGGCTTTTAGATTCCACCATGTCATGGAATACTGCACAGTCTGCACTGTTACCCCTCTATGAGTAAGAACTTGGCATGTTGACCACGAGTAGATAGGGATTAGGGAGGCAGAGGGAAAGAGAGAAAATTGCGGTGGATCGATCAGATTGTTTGTTCTTTTTTCTGATTTCTATTCTCTGTCCAAACTAGTATTTGATATTTCGATGCCTCTTCGTTTCTGATAATCTCCAAAGCAAGGTTTCGCTGAATGTGATTTCAATGTCAGCTAGACCCTACGACCAGTACCAATATTGCAGACTTGCAGTGAACAGTGAACAGTGAACTGGACACTAAATCGAATTCATATCACCGACGGTACCGTAACAGGGAATTCTAAACCGGCTGAGAGTTAATCTCAAACCGTAAATAGCTAATTGTAAAAGGGAATCTTTTACGGTACCGTCGAGGATATGGATCCCACTAAATCCGGGCTTGGTGCAAAATTAAATTGAATTCAGATCACCTAAAGTAACTCAAATTTTGAGTTTAGATCCAGACCATTAGATCTGTTTTGACACTACTATTAAAGGGTCTCCGTGCATTCCACCTCGGATCAGATTGATCTGATTCTGATCGAATGATCCAGATCTAAACTCAAAATCTGTGTTACTTCACAGGATCTGGACTTTGCAAAATTAGTCTGCAAAATGCAAACTGAACCTAATCCCTCCATATCGAGTTTTTTTAAAAAAACGTAATTAAAATAATTAATTTAAAAAAAAAACATGATTACTGTTTTTTTTTTACAAAAATCATAAAAACCGAACTGCCAATTCGGTCTGATGGATTTTTTTTTTTCAGACCGAATTGGCAATTCGGTCCAGCTGTTTTTCACCGGATTGTAGAAAGAACGCCACAGAAAATTAAAAAACGGGCCAGACCGAGTTGGCAATTCAGTCCACCTTTTTTTTTGCCTAGACCAAGTTGCCAACTCGATCTACATATATATATATATATTTTTTTTAGAGACACTATGAAGAGCAAGATAATGAAATCTAACACTGAAAATTTGAATTTTTTTGTCTAAATTATTTGATAGATTACTTCTTTTGATATATAATTTTCATATTTATACTACAATACGGTAAATTACTTGAAATTATGTTGAATTACACTATATTAAGTTAAATTACACTAATTTACATTACATTACGTTAAAATACGGTAAATTACGCTAAATTACATATGAATAGGGACGATATCTTCACTGAAAAGGCGAAAAACGACGGCGAAACTTCAAACGGTCATAAACGACGCTCGAGTGTTCGATTTCATAAACTTCAAACGGTCATAAACGGAAAGCTTGCGAAAATACGCATGCGTCCGTGACCACTACGTCATTTTTCGAAATTCAGAATTTCCAAAAAACAAAGGGAAGAGCCTCAAAAATTGGTTGAAGTTTCCAATTAAGATTTTCATTTATATTATTCAATCTAAGTAGCTCAGTAAATTAGTTACATAATGAACTTGTAGAATGCCAATTTTTACTATTTTCCAATTTTTTTTACTATTTTTTATGATTCATGAAAGATGGCACAAAATCAGTCTACTTAAGCGTAATTTACCGTATTTCAGCATAATTAGCGAAGTTATTATAATTTAGCGTAATTTAGTGTAATTCAACATAATTTATTGTAATATAGTGTAATTCAACATAATTTCAAGTAATTTAGTATATTTTAATATAAATATGCTAATTATAAATCAAAAGAAGTAATTTAACAAATAATTTAAACAAAAAATTCAAATTTTTAGTGTTATATTTCTTTATTTTGCTCTTTTTAGTGTCTAAAAAAAAAAAAAAAAGCCCCCTAGACCGAATTGGCAATTCGGTCTAGGCTAAAAAAGCCTTACACGCAAAGCCACACAGGAGATGGCGGGGAACTGTGAAAAAAGGCTACACCGAATTGCCAATTCGGTCCAGAAAAAAAAATCCATCATACCGAATTGGCAGTTCGGTTTTTATGGTTTTTGTAAAAAAACAGTAATCATGTTGTTTTTTTTTAATTAATTATTTTAATTACGTTTTTTAAGAAAAACTCCTCCATATCTGGATCAGAAAACGAAGGGGCGAACAATAAAGGTAGTCATAAGTCATAACTACAAAACTAAGAAAATGTTCGGCCCAGAGGCCGTTTCATTGATTGTGCTCGTGGTTTAATATGAGATTTTTCCTCGTGTTCCACTTAAAAAACTATTTGTAAAGAAATTAAAAGGAAAAAAAGGTAATTGGCTAATTACATTACCTTTTCTATTAAATAATTTGAAAGCGAGTGCGTCGATGTATAATTAAACCTAAATCTAAAGTGTTCGTGTTGATCACGTCGTTCTGTATTTAGTTGATGAACATACGAGTATATGACCTGGAGCATACACCGTTTCATCAAAATAAGTTGAAGAAAGTGTTTTTACAATATGTTAATTATATTTGCATCCATATCTTATAATATCCATTGAGTCATCCAATTCGTATTCATATATCCGAGTCTTGCATATAAAAGTAAAAAATAGATACGTAAATAAGAGATACGAATACGGTCCACCCTCTATTGAATGATTTGAATCAGTATCCGTTTTCACGCCTGTAATCCCATTAATACTGTAATCATGAATATACAACGAAACAAAGGCCAGGCTAAGGGACTTCTTGTTTACAGTTATCAAATATAAAGAGAATCACGTAACAACTCAAAAGCTAATTTATTCCTTGACAGAACTTACAATTTCTTTTGGGAGAAAACAAATTACATTTGATGAATCAAAGCAATCAAGAAACCAAATTTCCCCAAAATACAAAAAGAACAAAGAAAACGAAAACAGAACAAAGAAATACAAAAAGAAGTAATCATAATTGAAAATGCAATGGCCCTATTGCTTTTTATAATACAATTTTCTACCTCAAAAAGTTTCACGTGGATTTAGATATTACTTGACTACTTATCCTGCTCAAGCTTTTTGATTTCATCGACTGAAGCCTTTTCATAGTAGTGCTTCCATGTTGTGATTGTGATCCCTCATCTTTCTTTTTGTACGCCTTCTCAATTTCTTCCAATCTTTTGGTCACCTATAAACATTTAGAAAAGAAACAACTGAGTATGTTGCCTTAAACCTTAGTAACAACACATGTAAAGATGAACAGACCTTAAAAGAGAAGGCTATAGGCAGAAGTGTATCTGGATCTGTTGCTTCCTCAGGGAAGTTTCGCAAAGAATGCAAAAGTTTCTCAAATGGTAGCTTTACCTAACAAATCAAAATTACTTGGATTAATTTAGACTCCAGAATTAAACTCTATAAAATAATGGAAACAAAAGGAACACAAAAATCAGATAACTAACCAAATCGTCATGGCAGAATTTCAGTAAAGCCAATCCGACCTTGAACACCACTTTAATGCCCTAAGATAAGACAATTGTTGATATAACTTAGTAGGTAACAGAAAAATATAAACAAGCATCCATAGGTTCATCAATTTCAATATACCCCTGCAATTGACATTGTTCCTGAAACAGTTAAAGCAAGTCCTTCACCCCATTTACTATGCACATGCTTGGGAGAAAGTATGACATTTTATATCTATTTTATCAAGAAAAAAGAGAGATTTAGACACATCCTATTAATTAGAAGAAATAGATGGTGTACTTGAAACTAACCTCATAGAGGAAAATATCCCAAATGCGAAGAGTAAAATGAAATGGGAAGGAGTAGGACAAGACTGTGATAAACCATTGGCTAGCATACATGCTTGGATTAATCATCTCCTCAGAAAAATGCTGCCCCAATTTTGGTAGGAAATCCTTCACCAACTGCTCAAATTGGAATAGATACTGCTGTACCAGCGGCAAACCTGCCTACCACAGATACAAAAAGCAATACAAAATAAAACAATTGTCTGGTAAAGTTGAGACAAAATATAAAGAAACATATTTCAAAATAGTAGTATATAAGCAGTTACCTGATACAGGCCTTCCATCGGTGCATGAACAGCACCTTTCAATAACGCAACCAGAAGCCAAAAGGCATCCTCCTCACTCATATAAAGCAGAAGCAACCCTGCTAAAAATCCCATTCCCTGAAGTTGCAGTTACTAGAGGTAAGATTGGGGGTAAATTCAATAATAAATTCACTAACTTACCCATTGGCCTTCAAAAAAAAAAATCACTAAAAAATTAGTGGCAAGTCATTTTTCCTCTGTACTGTAGGATGATTTTGCATTTTCTCTGATCAGAACCAAACATATTTGACCCGGTTAGTAATTTAGCCTACCAAGTTTTAGCCAGCAGTAAAGTAGCCACCCGAGATAAAGAGATTTTACCCTAAAATATCTAACTGCAATTAAAAAAAAGGAACCAAATGTAGACAAATAAAACAAGGACAACGCAAAGAAACAAAATCCATACTGATCTCAGGCTTATAATGCTATTTGACAACCTTGCACATTGCTATGTACATTTGTCCGATATTCATATTGATAACTACTGTGGATGCAAGTAATTTGAATAATTTGTACCTGGACATAGCCAACTTCTCTATCATAGACCGAGTATGCCTTCAAAACATTGTACAGGGATCTCTGGCCAGGGCCATGTCTCTGCTGAAAGAAAACATGTGACGGAAATGTCCTAGATATGTCCCTAATTATCTCCAGTTCTGATGCTGATGTCTCATATATCACCAATTGCTGTATGATGGGGGAAAAGAAGGAAAAGAAGAAATTAAGATTCAAAATGCTTATATCTGCTATACAAACCATCCATCTAGAAAATGTAATAAAGAAAGAAGATTTTATGTGGACATAATGCATTTTATCATCTTAGGCAATTTCATGTGAAACTATGCAAACTTATAAAGTTTGCCTCAAAAAAAAAAAAAAAAGAAAAAGAGAAACACATATAGGCCTGTACGACATTATATATACCCTCTGCCAACCCAATCACACTTACTTACCTTAATATTACCTACCTTAATATTGTATTAATTTTTTTCAAGTAGATGAGAAAGGAATGCAAATAATGCAGTTATATTTTGAAGAAAGTTCAGGAGGTACAATGCCATACTTTGCATTATTTTTAAAACAGCTGCATATGCATGTTCCCACTTTTTTGTTGGGGGTATAATTAAGATATGACATTATGATATCTTGTAGGGACACAAATGACATTATTCCTCTTTGAGTACCTCATATACACCAGGATTCATAAGCAAGAGCTCTCGGCTGCCAGAAATCAGCTGCCAGACAAGCCATACTTTGCATTATTTTTAAAACAGCTGCATATGCATGTTCCCACTTTTTTGTTGGGGGTATAATTAAGATATGACATTATGATATCTTGTAGGGACACAAATGACATTATTCCTCTTTGAGTACCTCATATACACCAGGATTCATAAGCAAGAGCTCTCGGCTGCCAGAAATCAGCTGCCAGACAAGCCCTCTCAAGCAATCGGGGATTCCTTTTCTGATTCGTCTCTTAACAACCTGAGGATTTCTCTTCTCATAATGTGACCAGTCACTGCCTCCAACACCTATCATCTTTCTCCATTTCCTTATTCGTCTCTCTTCTCTGTAGTCATCCAAGTGAAATTAACATCATTTTTGTGTAATACACTGCCTTGCTGCGTAATTTTACAAAACTAAATAATGAAATTGAACAAAAAAGTGATTTTGCAAAGAAGGGAAGAAGGTTGGCCCCAAATATCTATTTTGCTGTTGACTAGTAATCCTACAAAACTTGACAATCTGTGATGCTGATTAGATAAGAGTAGAAAAGGGACAAACTTTGAAAACTGGCAAATGAATATTTATTTTTTCTGTTTACCATTTTGTTAATGGGATCCAATACTCTTAAGATGGAAACTACACCAAGGAAGCAAGCACACATTTGTAAGAATATGTTCTAATTGCAATTTTACCCCAAGAATAGAAAAATACCAGCATTATAAGTATATAAAGAAGAAAGGTGTGCATAAAACGGGATAAAATACAACAGAAACTCATACTTCTCCTTCTCGCGAGTAGATCGACTTTTCGTGATGCCTTCAGGAGAGTTGCTTTGTTCTTGCTTAAAGAAACCAAACCGATCAACTGCTTTGGGAGAGGGGGTGGGTCCCGGTTCCAGATCATCGGTTATTCGTTTCTTCTCCATGGCAATAGCCGGAAGGCAATGCCTTTCCGGTACGCTATATACTTGTATTTGCAAACAGGGTTATCTATCCCTAACCTCTGAAATTTCTCCGATCGAAGGAGGGAAGAATTGGAGGCTCGTCGCTTCCTCGTCTCTCAGTCCAACCCTTTCACGGGTTAATTGTGCTTCATTAATTTATTATAAGAGTAATTGATGTTTCTCTGTGTGCAAGCTCTCGCCCAAAAGGAAAAAATAAATAAAACAAATAGAGTAAGATGAGATATTAATTAGCAAGGGAGCATCTTTCTTAACTAGTGATCCTACACGCTTTCCCAAATGGTCTCAATAAAAACTAACGATGACGTGGTGTGGTCGCTTAAGTTTTATGTTCTCTTGCTTTGCTTAAGAAGCTTGTCCTAATATTGCTTCAAAACGTGCTTAAATATCTTATACTACAATCTACACTTATCAAAATATCATTTTTTATATCATGACTTTTAGCAACAATCACTTTTTCACAAAATAAAATATACGGCACAGTTTAAGCATATGAGGACATATGCTTATAAGTCATTTTTGCGTTTTCAATGTCCAAATAGTCGATCTAAAATGCTCAACATGTTCTTCATATTAATAAGTGTTTGGAAACAAAATTTTACATTTTTTGAAATTTTTTTACTATTTTTGTAGAATTTTTCAAAACAGTGGTTTAATATGGTAAAAAAATAACAAAAAGAATTTGAAAAATGCTATTTTGAAAAATTCTAAACAAATAGTAATAAATTCCAAAAATGTAAAATTTCGTTTCCAAACAAATATTAATATGGAGAACATGTTGAGCGTTTCAGATCGACCATTTAGGCATTGAAAATGCAAAAATGACTTATAAGCATATGCTCTCATATGCTTATGTAAGTAGAATAACCACTCACTATATATATATATATAGAGAGAGAGAGATGGGCTATTGTGCTTTGCAAAGTAAAACACTCTCTTTATTTCGGGCCATATTTTGCATTTTGAAAATTCAAACAACCGAACCGTTCAACATGTTCTAAATATTGAAATGTGCTTGGAGACTAAATTTTACATTTTTTGGAATTTTTTTACTATTTATTAAGTCACTTTGAAAATCGCTGATCCACTGTGAACAGTAAAAATTGCTGGACCTCCGTATCAACGATTTTCAAAGTAGCTTAATAAATAGTAAAAAAATTCCAAAAATTGTAAAATTTGGTCTCCAAGCATATTTCAATATTTAGAACATGTTGAATGGTTTGGATCGGTTGTTTGGATTTTTAAAATGCAAAATATGGCCCGAAGTAAAGATGGTGTTTTACTTTGCAAAGCACAGTAGCCCACCTTTCTCTCTCTCTCTCTCTTTATATATATATATAGAGAGAGAGAGAGAATGGCTAATATCAAAACGTTTGCACTAAGGTTCTCGTGCAACCAAGTCGTTTTCGGATTTTCAAAGTCCAAACAGTTGATCCAAACCGTTAGATGTTCAATCTATATTAAAATCTGCTTGGAGACCAAATTTTATATTTTTTGAAATTTTTTTACTATTTATTAAGCCACTTTGAAAATTGCTAATCACATGATACAGAATTTGGTTGCACTGTTTTTACTGTTCACCCGGATCAGCAATTTTCAAAGTGGCTTAATAAATAGTAAATTTTTAAAAAAAAAATGTAAAATTTGGTCTCCAAGCAGATTTTAATATAGATTTGAACATCTAACAGTTTGGATCGACTGTTTGGACTTTGAAAATCCGAAAACGATTTGGTTGCACGAGGACCTTGATGCAAACGTTTTGATATTAGCCACTCTATATATATATATATATATATATATATATATATATAGAGCTGGGCTATGGTGAGTTGCGAAGTAAGAGGTCATTTTTACTTCACGCTCATATTTTTATTTTGAAAATCCAAACAACCGATCCGAACCGTTCAACATGTTCTAAATATTGAAATGTGCTTGGAGACTAAATTTTACATTTTTTGGAATTTTTTTACTATTTATTAAGCCACTTTGAAAATCGCTGATCCGGTGGTCCAGAAAATTTTACTGTTTTTTACTGTTCACAGTGGATCAGCGATTTCAAAGTGGCTTAATAAATAGTAAAAAAATTCCAAAAAATGTAAAATTTAGTTTCCAAGCACATTTCAATATTTAGAAAAAGTTGAACGGTTCGGATCGGGTGTTTGAATTTTCAAAATGAAGATATGGCGTGAAGTAAAACGACGTTTTACTTCGCAACTCACCATAGCCTATCTCTCTATATATATATATATATATATAGAGATGAGCTATGCTACTACATGGAGTAAAACGCGTTTGTACTTCACGCCGTATTTTTATTTTGAAAGTCCAAACGACCGATCCGAACCGCTCAACATGATCTCCATATTGAAATGTGCTTGGAGACCAAATTTTACATTTTTTAGAATTTTTTTACTATTTATTAAGCCACTTTGAAAATCTGAAAATCCGGGTGAACAGTAAAAAACAGTAAAAAATTCTGGACTGCTGGATCAGCGATTTTCAAAGTGGCTTAATAAATAGTAAAAAAATTCTAAAAAATGTAAAATTTGGTCTCCAAGCACATTTCAATATAGAGATCATGTTGAGCGGTTCGGATCGGTCGTTTGGATTTTCAAAATAAAAATATAGCGGCGTGGAGCACCAACGCGTTTTACTCTATGGAGTAGCATAGCTCATCTCTATATATATATATATATGAGATGCAAGTTCAGGGTTCTTTTTTCATTTCACCTTTTATTTTTTTGTCCTTTTTTTTTTTCTTTGTGTGTGTGTGTGTTTAAGTGGGGGGTTGGAGTTCTTTCTTTTTTCTTGTTACTGTTTCCAGTTTCTTGGGCTGTTTCCGGCGACGTATAACATTTTTTTTCTTTTATGAAATTAATTAGTGCCGACTGGATTCTCCAGCTGCGGGATGCAATTATGCAAAAGCTCAGTTACATCTCCTCCCCTCTCTCGCCTTTTTATTTCATTATTTTTTCTTTGACTGAATAAAATAACGCTTGTTGGAAAATGCCTAGATAAAGCCTAACCATTTTCAGCGCACCTCATCATGCAGTCATACCCGAAATTTTTATTAATATTCAAAATTAATAACAAATTTCCGGTTCTAAGGCAACTTTCTGCAAAAATAATTCTCGATTCTAGACCTTCCAAAACTGCAGATAAAAACTATGGTTTCTCAAAACCGCAAAAAAAATGTGGTTTCTTCCTAAAACCGTGAAATTAATATGCAGTTCTAGAACCGGGATTTAATTTTGCGGTTTTAGCCCAAAACCTTGAAATTGTTTTGCAGCTCTAAGTCCGGGATTTAATTTTACAATTTAAGACAAAATATTCTATAAACAGACGCCCGTCTCCCTCCTCTTTCACATATTACCTCTCACATATACTCCTCTCTCATGTATTAAAATTGTTTTGCGGTTTCGTCCTGCGGATGTCAATTTTTTCGGCAGCACAAAAAGAATATTTGATAATCCATTGGCAGTAGGCAAAGTGTTTGAGTCAAAAACGGTTCTAAGGGTATCAATCAATGAGTTCCATATTGATACGTCATATCCCGGGGAAGTAGGCTGTACGGGAAAAGAGTTAAGGAAGTGGGCTCGTTCCGTCTCGGGTCGACGGGCCGAGACTGAGAAGAAGGGTGAAGGTTTGAAGGTATTAGTGCTCTAACCTCTATAATACCTTGTGTAACGGAAAATGCGACCCGTATTACCGGAAATTTCCCGCCTTAAATAGGGGGCCCCAGACCGTTAGGACTTGTTGTCAAAAAGTTAGGGGAGTTCGCATAGGAGCAGTGACGCCCACATAATCGGTGGTAACACTCGTATAATCGGCGGTGACGCGAAGTCGAGGCTAGACTGGGCCTTATCGATTGAGGCCCAACTCGACTTCACGGGCCAGATTGTTTCGAGTTAATTGGGCAAGGCCCACCTTGGTTCTTGCCAGGCCGTTCGGCATCTGGACTATGGACATCGTTTTATTTGATCTCGGGCTGGTCCTAAAAAGGGGGTCCGAGTCCCGAATTACTCTTTGGGCCTGTCACGCAATGACTCGACTGAGCCTCATCGGACAGGCTCGTTGACGGGCCGTGAGCCTTGTTGCTTTCGGTCTCGGGCTGGCCCTGAAAAGGGGTCCGAGTCCTGAGTTGCTTTTGGGCCGTGATCATATCAAGGCCATATTTTATTCAACTTTGGTTAGCCCTTGGCGGGGTCCGAATCCTGAGTCGTTTGTAGGCCGAGTTCAAGTTTATTGAGGGCCATTAGCACATGGACCTATCATGAACAATTTTGAGTGTAAGGTTTCTAAAAGCGAACATCGACGTTTAGTTGTGGTGTGCAAGGATGATTTTTTGCAAATTCAAGTTATACGCGAAGCCTAACGGTCTTTTAGAATCTTGGATTATTTGTAAACAAGCAATCCCTCATGCATGAAAAGTACCGGCATCACGTGCTGATCATTGTCAGCTTACAACAGAGATAGTTGCCCTTGCAATTGATGGGACCATGAGAAGGGATGTGTGCACAAGTATAAATCATATCCGATATGTCGTCAATGCCACATACAAAAAGGTAACTCCCAAGTATAACAAATTATGGCGAGGCCGTGAGCTTGCTATTGCAAATCTTTTTGGGAGTTGGGAGAACTCGTACAACTTGCTTATTCCGCTCTTGAAAGTCATAAAAAGAACCAATCTAGGAACCAAGTATTGTGTGACCTCGACCCCGATTGATGGATCACCGGATAGGCATTTTAAGGTAGCGGCATGGGCGTATAGGACGTGATAAAAAAGCGTCTGAGCCCAAGACGGTATCTCGAACGAGGTCTGCGTCTGTGCCTGCGCCTGCTGATCCTGGGTCACCTAGAATTTATACACGGTTTTTATTTAGTAAGCTGTAATTCATAAACAAAATTACTTCAATTAACGTAGTAGATACCTGTATGGGGTTTGCGACTGGACTGGATCTGGATCGGGCATATCCTGCGGCTGCAGACTGATCCTAGTAATTTCTCCATCTGGTGCCGTCATATAACCAAGATTGCACTGGATCTGGGCCTTCGAATACAGGAGGCGGTGGGTATGGATTCTGCCCTAAAGGAGTACTCTCGTTGGATGGGACATTTTTCCAATCTTCCGAAACCCCCGTCTGATCCATCATGGCACGCTCACGTGGAGAGAAACCATTATCATTGCAAAGACCCCAGCCTGTTCTCATGAGACCTTTACTAACTCTTCGCCACCCCTTGGTGAAGAACATGGTGACGCCTTGTGCCAACTCTCCCAACCCACGCAATGTCTGTACACATAATGAAAATATAAGAAATAATCTCTAATAAATAATTTATAAATTTTAGAGTTAAAAGTGATTACATTTTGAATAATCAGCGGTCTGCTGGGAATGTATCCACACTTCCCATGCTCGTCTCTAGTGACTGGAACCGTATGAGAAAGCCCGTCCAAGTGCATACCAAATAGGTAGACAGATGCCATGCCATTAATCTGGTACCATTTGTGATATTCCGGAAGCTCGTTCCGATCAAACAGACGAGCTTCTTCGTGTACATGTTGTTCATATTCCATCGAATGCTGGACATGAAGTACGTGCTTTACGGCCCATGACTCATTCTTCTTTGAGACCATCTTCAACCTGTTCATAATTTAATAACAACTTAACACACAAAGTTAATTAACATAAATAAATAAGGAAAAAAATGGTTAATAAATCATACTTGTGCAATTCAGCGTGAATGTGCTTATTAATGGGAGGTGATGGCGGGATCTCTTGAAATGTATCGAACTGCCGCATGCATCGATCAAGATAATGATGCTCCAATATCCAATAAAATATCAGAGGTCCGCGGTACAAGTAGTAAGGCTGATAAATTTAGTAAGAATGTGAGTTAGAATTTATAAGTATGATGACATATAACTGAATAAATAAATAACTTAATAAATTTAGTAAGAATGTGAGTTAGAATTTATAACCCTTCCTGCCTGAGTTACTCTCGAAAGCCGGGTATAAGTACTCTCATATGACTCTCATTCCACTATGTTCTCGGTCAATTATTGAAACTGGTTGCGCGGGATACTTGGACCAGCGGTTTTGCTGTGAGATGAGTTCTCGTACTTATGCTTGCAACACCATTTGTCAGCAAAAGCTGGACATGTATCTTCTGTTGGTGTGCTCCAGGAAAGCTGAAAGTCTTTCAATTTTGGTTTCGGTAGGTGAACTGGAAATCGAGTCCACGACCAGTGCTGCAGTAGCATAACCGGACCATGCATAGATCGAACTTTGAGAACGGATGTGAAACATAGATGTCGATATAAATATAAGAGAACAGCTCCGCCCCAATTATAGTACGTTGGCTCGTCCAAATTCTCAATCAAATTGAGATACCATAGCGGTATCCTATCCCCGCTACTGTCTGGGAACAAAGTAACCGATAATAGGTCCAAGAGAAATCCACAGACATACCTAGCAAATTTCGTGAGAATGTGAGTACATTATTGAGAATGTAAAGTACGAATAAGTTGATAAATAAAAAATACTTACGCTTCAGCGTTTGTTCATTGGCGTTAGCTGGCAGCTTTTTAAATCATTGACGGAGCTTAGTTTTCAGCATAATTCAATCAGAAGTTTTTTCATTTTCCTCATACCCCTTTTTTCATAAATAATGATTGTTCAGCCTCATAGCTCCTTAAGAAATCAAAAAGTCAGTCTTGCACATTCGCTCCATCTGTAATCCCCGTCACTGGAACCCCTGTAATGGGCAAACCCCACAAACAGCTCACGTCGTCTAACGTAGCTGTAATTTATTTGAATAAAAAATTATAAGCAATTTCTTTATTTGACCTATCATTAAAATATTAAAAATAACAATTTTATTTGAATTAGTGTAGTTAATACCTGTCATCTCTTGATCAGAGTCAAAATAATGATGATTTACGTAGGGTTTTGGCTTAGGTTTTGCATATTTTCTCACACTTATGTTTGATTTATTAGAGAAAAAGGCTACTGTCACCCTTCTTTATGTTTTATTGCAGAAAACAGGTTTTGGGACTATTTTACACCAAATGGAGCTAGAATCGGGTCAATCGGATCAGCGACGCTCATCGACTAAGTCCCTGTTACGGCCAGTATTGACTAATACGGACCAGGCCTAGCACAGACCAGAAGATAGCGCTGGAAGCATTAAACCCTAACTGTCAAGGTCCTAATACGGACCGTATCACTTGATACGGTCCGTATCCGAAGGTGACCCTTGGGGAATAACTGCCGACAGCTGTTTCCAGATCAGTTTCTTAGCCCCTACTCAACCTCCAGACGTCCCTCCACTCCTATATAAGGCCCCTGGGCAGAAGGATTAGTTATCTTTGTAATTAGGGTTAGATTTGATTAAAGTGAGAAGAGAGGAGTGCTTGTAATGATGCCGTTCCGCGGCTAAGTCCCTTTTCTTAGGGCTAGGCAGTAAACCTTGTTACTCTTGATGTTTTGATATATATATTTCTGTTGATTATGATTTCTTGTTGTTGTACTAAAATGCTTTTGTGATTTACATCTCTTCATCTAATTTCAATGATCTAGTTTGAGTCCGTTAGGGTAGTGACAGTACTTTAATGGTAAGAGAAACTATTTGTATGAATTAGCCTCGCTGAGATCTATTAGGTTTATGCGAAGAAAACCTTAGCGGGGAAACCATAAACCAGACCAACAAAACGCGTACCAAATTCCATCACTTGCGTAAAGTAAATCGCAGTGATCTGTGTAGTAATTTGGGGTATTTGAGAGATCAGACATTTACGTAAGGTAAATCGCAGTGTCCTATGTAGAATCTCGGTGAAAGATCTGTCATTCTTGCGTAACATAAATCGCAGTGACCTATGTGGTGTCTTTCATTAAAACAACAACAGGAAATCAGACGCAACAGGAATATATTGTCAAGGCGGATTGAGTGGCAATGGTGTGCCGAAACCCTAGGAATTCTCATCTCTATCTTTATTTTAATTACTTTTAATTGCTCCCTAATTTACATTGATCAAAACAACATCTCTCAATTTTTAGATTTCGTCTAGCCTTTCGAAAGATTGCGATTCGATCGCTCAAAGCATTGAACCAATATTCCCTGTGGATCGACCTCGAACATACTACTCGATAGGATTGTGCGCTTGCAGTCCGAACCGATAGCATTTCCGAGTTTATAAATATTAAAAGAAACATTGCTCTCTTTTGAGTGATCAAGCTTTTTGGCGTCGTTGCCGGAGAATAACGGTTCATTGTGCAAGGCCTCGCGAGACGTCCTTGCTTTGACCATTGAATCCAATTAATTAGAAATGCCTAGATTTCTTTTTATTTATTTTTATTTTATTTTCAATTTCATTTTTATTTTATTTTCTTTTTATTTTTCAGTTTGTAGTTTAATTTTCATATTTTCTTTTCTTTTTAGGACACTACACGCTGGCCGAATCATCCATACGAAGATCCGAGAGGATTGCTAGTAGGAGAGGACAATTCGCTTCCACATCACCGATAAGAACCAATCATAGTTCTTCATCAAATAATTCTGAAAGTGAAGAAGACTCAGATTCGATCAACATGAATATCCCACCGAACGAACCGATCAACAATGGAAGACAACACAATGGTGATAATGGAGTTCACGATGCAGCAAGACCCAAACTTCTACGAGATTATTGTGTATCGCGCGCGAATGATCCTAATTCTAATATAAACCCGCCAACTGTTACAAACCGTAATTTTGAGATCAAACCTACTCTCATAAATATGGTTTCGCAACAGCAATTTGGAGGATTTCCACATGAAGATCCACATCTTCATTTGTCAATTTTCCTAGAGATATGCGAGACGATAAAGATCAACGGAGTTACCGATGAAGCAATCAGGCTAAGGCTATTTCAATTCTCATTAAAAGATAAAGCAAGAGCATGGTTGTTTTCCTTACCGGCCAATTACATTCAAACTTGGAACCAATTGTTTAATGTGTTTATTGCAAAATATTTTTCACCATCCAAAACTTCGAGGTTTAGAAATGCAATTACTAATTTCGAACAAAGGGGTGGTGAAACATTGTGTGAGGCATGAGATAGATATAAGGATATGTTAAGGTGTTGTCCACATCATGGACTAGAAAGATGGCTGATTGTCCAAACTTTCTATAATGGTCTAAACCCTACCGATAGGTTGTCTATTGATGCTTCTGCAGGAGGAGCAATCATGAACAAGGAACCTGACGAGGCTTACAACCTAATTGAAGAGATTGCAATCAACCAACACTACTGGATCCCTGAGCGAAAGAAGCCAACTCCAACACCTGGCATGCACCGAGTAGATGATATATCCATGCTGAGTGCAAAGATTGATGCTTTGCAAATGGCACTCAACAAGCAAACCAAGCAGCGAACGGTAGCAGCAGTCAATGCCGCAACAACATGTGGCTATTGTGGAGGAGCGCATGAGATGACCGAATGTATGAATGTGACGGAAACTGAGGAAGAAATGGAGCAAGCAAACGCAATCGACAACAGCTTTCTACCTCAGCCCGCCTACAATACATACCATCCGAACAACCGAAACCATCCAAATCTCTCATACGCAAATAATCAAAGGCCTGCTGCACCCCAACAGAACTACCAACCACAACCCAGTTATCAACCGAGATACAACAATCCCCAACCGAATTACCAACCAAGGCAATACAACCAACCACAGCAACCTGACATCACATCTTTAATGGAGAGATTCCTAGAGAAGCAAGATAAGGCTAACGCCGAAATCGCACAAAAGATCGAATCCTTAACAAACCGCAACAAAGACTTAGAAGACAATGTCTCTAAGATGGCTAAAGAACTCTCGAGTATTACACGCGGAAAAGGCAAATTTCCGGGCCAACCGGAAGAAAACCCGAGAGAGACTTGCAAATGCATAACATTAAGGAGCGGTACAGCTTATAAGGGACCTCCCATGCCCGATCAAACTTCCGATGAGATGCATGCAGAGCCATCGCATTCCGAAGAGTACGAGCCGCAACCACCAGAGCCGCCCGTATTCGAAACGCAGGCAGACCCTATTGAGGAGCAGAATGACACCGTAGGTGGAGACGAACGACAGACCGAACCTGAATATATTGCACCACCACCCTACAAGCCACCTCTGCCATTCCCGCCAAGGCCGGCCAAGCATAAGATGGAGCCACAATTCGCGAGATTCATGGAGACACTCAAGCAACTACAAGTCACAATCCCCTTCACTGAAGCAATTGCAAGCATACCCTTGTATGCTAAATTTCTGAAGGAGATTCTCTCAAACCGAAGTAGACTCCAAGAACTCTCAACAGTTTCGCTCAATCTGGAATGTAGTGCGCTCGTGCAAAGCAAATTACCGACAAAGTTGAAAGATCCGGGAAGCTTTTCAATACCATGCACAATTGGCACAATAGATTTTAAGAAAGCTTTATGTGATCTGGGGGCAAGTGTTAGTTTGATGCCAAAGACAGTATTTGATAAATTGAATTGTGGAGACCTATCACCAACTCGAATGGCATTACAACTGGCTGATCGGTCAATTCGGTATCCTGAGGGAGTATTGCTTGATGTACCGATCAAAGTTGGAGACTTTTGGATACCTGGAGATTTTGTTGTGGTCGACATGGAAGAAGATGAACATATTCCAATCATCCTTGGAAGGCCATTCCTCGCCACATGTGGAGCAATGATTGATGTCAAGAATGGGAAAATTTCACTAAATGTCGGAAATGACAAGGTTACTTACGACATAAACAGGGCTCTAAAATACCCTTCTGACATTGATTGTGTCTTCAATTTGGGCATCACTGACGAATTTGAAGAGGAAGAATATCCATTCGATGAATTTGAAGAGTTCATGGGTTTAGAAGATTTGGATAGCCTTCTCGGAAGGGAAGATGACGAAGCGTGATATCTCGTTATTTTGTCTACATTCCGACCGAACTTTGCATTAAAACCTGTGTCTAAAACCCATAAAAATGTGTGTATTTCATTGAATATCTATAGGATGTGGTATTGCTGCTCTTTCTTTCTTTGTTGCAGGAAACGGGCGAAAAAGAGGAAAGATCTGGAATCTGAAGGACAATACACGGACCGTGCACTCTTGCATACGGACCGTATACCCCTTGCCCGACCACTGACTGAAGACTCACACGACCCGCACACCTCCCACTCATCAGGACACAGGCACACGGTCCGTGCACTTTTGTGTGCGGACCGTACACGGCATTTCTGGAAACATAATCCAGAATTGGAAACAGAGGCCAGCTGGAGAGGTCGCGAATGGAAGGCTTTAAAAGCGAGATTTTGGGCATTTGGCTGCTTATTCTAGATCTGAGAGCTAACCCTAGAGGAGAGAAGTGGCGGCTAGGCTTGGAGAAGAAGAAAACGGCGAAAATCGAGAGATTTGAGACGTCTCTTCTTGATTCTTCGAGTTTTGTCATGAACTCCTTGATTATCTCTTGTTTTATTTTCTGTTTTTCTATGTTAGGCTAAACTCTTTAGTTTCTAGGGTTAAGATGTAGTTGAATGCTTTGTTTTACTTGCTAGTTATTGGAATTTGTGTTGGATCTTGTGCTTGTTTGTTGTGTAGTATTTTATTGCTTAGTTGAAATCGTTTGAATTGAATAGTTTATCGTTAGATGTATGGCCACATCTAGATGGTATTTCAAGGCTTTGATATTCTTTCGACCAAATTAAGTATTTGAGATAGGTTTGTGAACCGAGAGGTGAAACCAAGCGGTAGCCGAAAGGCGAAGTTTTCCTCGTATCGAGAG
Source organism: Carex littledalei (assembly GCA_011114355.1). NCBI lineage: Eukaryota > Viridiplantae > Streptophyta > Magnoliopsida > Poales > Cyperaceae > Carex > Carex littledalei. Next base: position 6,228,332 of record CM022092.1, on the reverse strand, counting down.
ATCGAGATTATCTTTAGTAGACCAACAAATAACTTAGGATAATTAAACCAATAAACGAGAGTTGAAGTTTAAGAACCCTAAGAAAGTATAAATTGAGTTTCGTACCAAGCAATTAAGTCAATAAACGAGAGTTGAGGATTATAGACTTAGGTACGGCCAAAATAACTTTTCTAAAACCCTAGGAACCCCTTTTTACTTATTGAAAACCAAACCAAATTTACTTTGACATTTTAAATACTGTTATTGAACTTTAGGACTTTAAACAAACCCCAAATCAACCTTTGCAGACTTCTAGAGTTTCTATATAATCTAAGTAGAATCCGATTTATTTCAACCGTCCCTGTGGATCGATACCTGAATATACTGCTCGATAGGGTTGTACACTTGCAATCTGACTCGAGACGTGTACCAAGGTTTAAAAAGTACAGCTTGCTGTACCGAAACTTTGTACTATACCTTTTTGGTGCAACAAGTTTTTGGCGCCGTTGCCGGGGACGGCATTGAAATTTTTTGGATTTTTGCTTATTTTTGCTAAATTCTAGATTTTAACTTAAATCTTTCTCTTTTTCTTTTTTTTTTACCACAGGAGCAAGCTGGAACCTCCATACAACCTGAGGAGTAAAGGGCAACTTTCCAACACGGAAGTACCTCCCGATCCGACTCGGAACCAGAACAAAGCTACTTCTGCACAACCTCCTCCGCACACGGTCCGTGCACTCAGCCGCTGGACAACCACTTCCTCACACGGACCGCACAGCAGACACACGGTCCGTACACTCGGATCCAGACAGAGCCATGAGCCAAAACGGGGAGGAAAGAGAAGAGGGGTCGCATGGTGACCGCGACTCTGACGATGATGCAGCTGACTTCATCCCAAGAACTCTGAAGGAGTTCAACGTGCCTAGATCTGGGGATGTGAGAGGTGCAATCATACTGCCGAGAGTCGTGGGACAACAACCCAACTTCAATCCGGGAGTTGTCAACATAGTGCAGCAAAATACCTTCCATGGTTTGGATCACGAGGATCCACACGCTCATCTTCAGACTTTTCTTGAATGTTGCACCACAATTAAGACCAATGGGGTAACATCTGATTAGATTAGACTTGCATTGTTTCCTTTCACACTTAGGGACAAAGCAAAGAAATGGTTGGGGTCACTACCTAGGGATTCCATTAACACTTGGAGGGAACTGTCCAAAATGTTTTTGACCAGATTTTTCCCTCATAAAAGAACCGCCAAGGTAAGAACCCAACTGACCAGCTTTAGGCAAAGGTCTGATGAACCCCTAAACGAGGCTTGGGAAAGGTTTAGGGAGTTACAATATTCTTGTCCACATCATGGTATACCAGACTGGTTGTTGATCCAAACTTTCTATGATGGTTTAACAGAGAGCACTCGCACATCTGTTGATGCTGTTGCAGGTGGAGCCTTGATGGAAAGAGAGCCTCAAGAGGCGATGAACTTGATCGACAGCATGGCTCAAAACCAACAGTGGTCCGGCCGCGACAATTCCAGACCTGAAGGAGGCGGCCGATTTGAAGTCGATCAGATCACGGCTCTTACCGCCAAGATGGATGCCATGCAGAAGGCTTTCGACAAGATGAGTGTCAAGTCTGTTGGGAACCACCAATCACAGCCGGAGTCTTGTGCCATGTGTGGGGAGGGGCATTCCTACGATCATTGCCCATTGGCACAGAGGGATGATGAAGAGACCGAACATGTCAATTCTCTCAATAGCGAGCCATCTTACTTCCCGAAACCTCCATTCAACCGAACTTACTCCAAGGATCCGGTTGAGCAACAAAACTGAAGATGGAAGCAGAACCCCTCTTACAACAACAATTCTTTCAACAACCTTCCCCCTTTCAACAATTCTTTGAGCAGTAACGACAACAACCACAACTTCTACCACAATGCCAACTTCAACAACTCGAACAACCACCCACCTCATTCTGTTCCACCCAAGCCGTATGTTGCTCCCACTGTGAGCGACTTCATGCACGAGCAAGGGAAGATGAACCAAATGATGTTCGAGCAGATGCAAGCAATGAATGCTCAGTTGGCAGGTATGGCTGCTCTAAACACCAAGATGATGGAAGCACAATTGGGGCAAGGCTCCTCAAGCCAACCACAACACGGTAAGCTTCCCAGCCAACCAGAGGTAAACCCGAGAGGAGAGGCTAAGGCGCTCACCTTGCGAAGCGGAACCAGTTATCAAGGACCAGCCATGCCCACTGACCCACCAGTTGCCAAGTACACGGACCGTGCAGAGGTTACACGGACCGTGCAGACCCCACCAGTTGAAGAAATTGTCTCACCACCATCCGACCGTACACCACCCGCACGACCCACTGAAACTACTTCTCACACAGACCGCACAGATAGTACACGGCCCGTGCAAGATGACTCTGACAGACAGAGAGGTAAAGGAGCCGAGAAACCGCCACCCTATCGGCCGCCTGTTCCTTTCCCTCAGAGATTAGCTGAGACCAGACTCAACGAACAATTCTCCAAATTCGTTGAAGTTATCAAACAATTGCACATCACCATTCCATTCACCGATGCCTTGACCCGAATGCCTACCTATGCGAAAATTTTCAAGGATATCCTCTCCAACAAGCGAAGCTTGGGGGGACGTGAGATGGTGAAACTCACGGAACAATGCAGTGCAATTTTGAGAAACGAGCTCCCTCCAAAACTAGAGGACCCAGGCAAATTATTCATTCCTTGCACAATCGGAAAAGTCACGATCAAGAGAGCCTTATGTGACTTGGGGGCTAGCGTGAGTCTCATGCCACGCACAATCTATGATCGAATGGGTGTAGGCGAGCTCAAGTCCACATGAATGACCCTGCAGCTGGCGGATTCTTCTGTTAGACTTCCACTCGGCATAGTGGAAGACGTGCCAGTTCAGGTTGGTAAGTTCTATGTGCCAGCCGACTTTGTTGTCATGGAGATGGAAGAAGACAAAGAAGTCCCTATCATTCTGGGACGGCCTTTTCTGAGAACGGCTGGTGCAATCATTGATGTGCACAAAGGGACTCTCACACTGAACATTGGGAACGAGAAAGTTAGCTTCCAAATCGACCGAGCCATGAAATACCCTTCTCAAGAATCTTGCTTTAGGATTGATGCGATCGAAGAGTGTTTGGCGGAATTGGCGGAAGAGAACTTTCTGGAGCAATTCAACAACTCGCTAAGGTACCACAATGAATTTTTATCTGAAATGCAGGTTGAAACAAGCGAGTTGGAGTCAATTTGTGCAGCAGAAGCAACATTTGACAGTCTGGAGGAACCTACACACGGTCCGCACACATCTCACACGGACCGTGCACCAGAGTCTGAGAAACTAGAGACTGAGGCACACGGGGCGCACAATGCACACACGGATGCAGGTGCAGTACACGGACCGCACACTTCTCACACGGACCGTGCACCTGCCCAGACAGAGCAACCCACTCCTGAACTCAAGACCCTTCCAGCTAATCTCAGGTATGAGTTCCTAGGCCCAGACAAGTCTTGTCCTGTGATTGTAAATGCAGGTTTAAACCACGATCAGACCGCCAAGCTATTGGAGAAATTGAAAATTCACAAAGGCGCGATCGGATACTCAATCAAGGACTTGAAAGGAATTGACCCGACAATTTGCACACACAGAATTTTGCTGGAAGATGATCACAAGCCATCTGTGGAGCACCAAAGACGGCTCAACCCCAATCTGAAAGAGGTAGTAAAGAAAGAAATTTTAAAACTTCTTGAAGCAGGTATTATCTACCCTATTTCCGACAGCAAGTGGGTGAGTCCTGTCCACGTGGTGCCAAAGAAAGGAGGGGCGACGGTAGTGAAAAATGACAAGGATGAGCTGATCCAAACGCGAGTCGTGACCGGCTGGAGGATGTGCATAGACTATCGGAAGCTAAACACAGCCACGCGCAAGGATCACTTTCCATTGCCCTTTGTTGACCAACTCCTTGAAAGGCTTGCAAATCACTCTTACTTTTGTTATCTCGATGGTTATTCTGGTTTTTTTCCAAATTCCCATCCATCCACAGGACTAAGAAATGACTACCTTTACATGCCCATATGGTACCTATGCATACCGTAGGATGCCCTTTGGTCTGTGTAATGCACCAGCGACCTTTCAAAGAGCCATGATGGCTATTTTTTCTGATTTCATTGAAAAAGAGGTCGAGATTTTTATGGATGACTTTTCTGTGTATGGTACTTCTTTTGATTCATGTTTATCCAAACCGAACCTATCCGGTAATTGTCGGCTCTCAGCTTGACAAGACCCAAATCAGCAAACTCGTCAATACACTCAGGAAACACAAGAAAGCCATTGGCTACACGATCGATGACATCAAAGGCCTCAGTCCTACCATTTGCATGCACCAAATTCTGCTAGAGGAAGATCACAAACCTTCATGAGAACCGCAAAGAATGCTCAATACGAACTTGAAAGAAGTCCTGAAGTTGCTAGATGCAGGCATCATTTACCCCATCTCTGATAGCAACTGGGTGAGTCCCGTCCAGGTCGTTCCGAAGAAGGGAGGCACCACAGTTGTGAAAGGAGATAACGACGAAATGCTCCAAACAAGAGTCGTTACAGGATGGCGAATGTGCATTGATTATCGGCGGCTAAATGTGGCGACAAGAAAGGACCACTACCCCCTTCCGTTCATCGATCAACTGTTGGAGCGACTAGCAAAGCATTCATACTTCTGCTACCTTGATGGATACTCCGGCTTCTTCCAAATTCCAATTCATCCTCAAGATCAAGAAAAGACCACATTCACAAGCCCCTACGGAACTTTCGCATACCGACGCATGCCCTTCGGGTTGTGCAACGCCCCAGCGACCTTCCAAAGAGCCATGGTGTCTATCTTTTCAGATTTTGTTGAAGAAATAATGGAAGTATTCATGGATGATTTTTCAGTTTATGGGGATACCTTTGACTCATGTTTGAAAAACTTGTCTAAAGTTCTAAAAAGATGTGAAGAAGTAAACCTCGTATTAAATTGGGAAAAATGTCATTTTATGGTACAAGAGGGAGTTGTGCTTGGTCACACCTTTTCCTCTAAGGGATTAGAGGTTGACAAAGCAAAAGTTGAGGTAATTGAAAAGCTAACTCAACCAACATGTGTTCGTGACATTCGCAGTTTTCTTGGTCATGCAGGTTTTTATCGAAGATTTATCAAGGACTTCTCAAAAATCGCGAAGCCACTCTCAAACTTGACCATGAAGGATGCCGAGTTCATCTTCGATGGGAAATGTATCGAAGCATTCAACACACTCAGGAATGCTCTGATTTCAGCGCCAATTCTCCAACCACCTCACTAGGACCTTCCTTTTGAGATCATGTGCGATGCAAGTGATTATGCAGTAGGAGCAGTCCTGGGACAGCAGAAGGATAAGAAGCCCTACGCAATCTATTACGCGAGCAAAGTTCTAAATGAAGCCCAATGCAATTACACGACAACTGAGAAAGAACTACTCGCAGTAATCTTTGCAATTAACAAATTTCGATCTTACCTTGTAGGTTCAAAAGTCATCATCTATACAGATCATGCAGCAATCAAGTATCTCATCAACAAGAAGGACGCAAAACCTAGACTCATCTGATGGGTACTTCTCCTACAAGAGTTCGACATCGAAATTAGGGACAAAAAGGGCACAGAGAATTCGGTAGCCGACCACCTGTCAAGACTGAGACAACCAAGCGAGAATGATCAACCGATCGATGATTCTTTTGCTGACGAACATCTCTACTCTGTAGAGATAAGCAAACGGCCATGGTATGCAGATCTGGCCAACTACATTGCATGTGGGGCCATTCCACCCGACATAACATTTCAGCAAAAGAAGAGGTTCTTGGCAAATGCTAAACATTTCTACTGGGATGATCCTTACCTCTTCCGCCTTTGTGTAGACGGGATACACAGAAGATGCGTCACACACAAAGAATCGAAAGGCATCATCTATGACTGCCACTCCTCGCCATATGGTGGCCATGCATCATTCCAAAAGACAGCATTGAAAATCCTTCAAGCAGGTTTTTATTGGCCTGACATCTTCAGAGACGTTAAAGATTATGTCTCCCGCTGTGACGCATGTCAACGGACGGGAAACATATCTAAACGTGATGAAATGCCACAAAATTCGATTCTAGAAGTAGAGATTTTTGATGTTTGGGGAATTGATTTCATGGGACCATTTCCAAGCTCAGGTAACAAGTATATCCTCGTAGCAGTCGACTATGTCTCAAAATGGGTGGAAGCAATTCCAGCACCCTCAGCAGATGCAAATGTAGTCAAGCGGCTGTTCCAGAAGATCATATTTCCAAGGTTTGGCATCCCTCGAGTGGTGATAAGTGATGGAGGATCGCATTTCATCAACAATCAATTCAATAATCTTCTGAAGAAATATGGCGTCTCACACAAGGTGGCAACTCCTTACCATCCACAAACCAGTGGGCAAGTAGAAATTTCAAACAGAGAAATCAAGAACATCTTGCAAAAGACGGTGTCTTGGTCAAGGAAAAATTGGGCACTCAAACTAGACGAAGCACTTTGGGCCTACAGAACCTCGTTCAAAACTCCAATCGGAATGACACCTTCAAGCTGATCTACGGAAAGGCTTGTCATCTGCCGGTGGAATTAGAACACAAGGCATATTGGGCAATCAAAACGTTCAATTATGATCTTCGGAATGCAGGCAAAAAGAGGCTACTAGATCTAAATGCACTAGATGAACTGAGACTCCATGCATACGACAATGCAAAGATGTATAAAGAACGGGCAAAATTCTACCATGACAAAAAATAAGAAAAAGGGAGTTCAAGGAAGGCGATATGGTGCTTCTCTTCAATTCACGACTCAAACTCTTCCTCGGAAAATTGAGATCCAGATGGACAGGACCATACAAGGTCACTTACGTGTACCCTTATGGAGCAGTCCAAATCTGGAGTCAAGAAACCGGGTATTTCAAGATGAATGGTCAGAGGTTAAAGCACTACATCGCAGGAACATACGATAAGCATAAGGAGACATATTCCTTCGGGAATTAGCCGAATGATGGATGAAATCAAAAAGTCAAGCTAATGACTTTAAACAAGCGCTTCTTGGGAGGCAACCCAAGGCCACTTTTGCTTTCTTTTTCATATAAATTCAAAAAAAAAAAAATTTCATTTGATCCTAAACTTTTATACCGATCACAGGGTTACTAATCTTACCTACAGGGGGAGATGCTGGAAGAATTCGGTCAAAAAATTCGAAGCCCATCACAAAGATTTACTCTCTGTTATGGACTGTATCAGTCCAATACGGGGTAGCTCTCCAATACAGACCCATCTCAGACTTGGCGCAGGAAAAGCAGAATTCAACACAAAACCGCACAACGGTTACGGACCGTATTCAATGTGCAGAAATAACCAACTCTCTAATTCTGGCGCTTTAAGAAAGAAGTTCGAATTTTAAACCAAATTTAACTTTCCACTACTATCACCTCCTGCACATTCATCACACCCTTTCACTGCCATATAAACCTTTCATCCACTTTCCTTTTCCCTGCACCATTTCATAGAATTTTCAGATCAAAATTCGCATCCTGTCCACAGAAATCCTCCAAGTCAGGCCCGTATCAAGTGGATACGGCCCGTAACAGAGACCGAAACCAGAGAAAAATGGCGCACAACAGCCCTCGTTCCTCCGACTCTCAATCCGACAATGAAAACACCTTCGCAACAGCCATGGAGATCAAATTCCGCGACAAACAAGAATTCGACCGTGCTCAAACAATGCTTGATCGCACCATCGCGAACAACAAAGCGATGTGTGTCAATACCATGAAGGTCCTTGGATGCTATGATTATGTGCGAGTATCCCTCAACAATATCAATTTATGGGATTTGGCGGACCGCCTACGAACCACAAGAGTCTATTTGAGGCCCTCCATCGAGTTTCTATCAACACTACAATGGGACGGCGACATGATCAAATACCGATTATTCAACCGCCCATTTGCCATAACAATGGAGGAATTTTGCAAGGCGCTGTCCATCCCCACAAATGGCGAAACCGAATTGTGCACAAGGGAGAAACGCATGAAGTACTGGGAAATGATCGCAATTGATGAGCGCAAAATATACCGCAAAGACTCACGCCTCATCTCATCGATAGAATTAAGGTATATTCATATTATTTTAACTAATTCTATATTCCCAACAGGAGAGGACACAACGGAAGTGCGAGAGAGGGACATTTACATCATGCGCTGCATGAAGAGCCACAAAGCATCAACCACACCTTGGATACCACATCTTGCACCACCTCAAATCGGTGGCTGCCGACACAAAGAACAATCACGTGGTTTCCGTGGGTGTTTATGCAACCCTCCTTGCGCACCACCACAACATAAAACTCGTCGGCGAAACTGAAGTATTCGGCAACAACCGCCTTAACATGAACTACCTAGTGAACAACAATCACGTGCAAGCAGTGTTCAATGCACACACAGGTGACATAAAATACACGTTGAAAATAGGCGAGGGAATGACCCTCCATATCAGAACAGATAAGGGGTCATTCCAGTTTGGATATGAATCTGAACATGGAGATGATGCACGAAGCAACGAGGAAGAACCAATAGAAGAGGAACCAATTGAGGAGGAACTGATCGAGGAGGAACCAACCGAAGAGCCCATGGAGGAAACACATAGCGCATCACACCACTCATCCATCCACCATCATGACATGGCTTTCGTACGCCACCTCATTCCGCCGCGCGATAACACCAACGAAGCAAACTCCATGCCCGCACCAACCAGATGGGAACAAGAGACAACCATATCTCAACCTCGCGAACCTGGTCCAACCGCGCGTTACGCCAACAACACACTCGAGAATTTGAAGAAACGCACACGCTACTTGGAGGAATACTTGGACAAGGTAAACAAAGCCCACGAAAATTTCTATGAATATTGCCTTTCCAAGGGAATACCATTCACACCACCGATTCCATTCACCCCACCACCACCCCTTCGCGACGAGTAATCTGTGAGATCTTTCTTATCCCTCTCTTATTGTTTATTTTCTTGCATTGAGGACAATACAAAATTTAAGCATGGGGGTAGGGGTAAGAAATTAGTTTAGGAATTGCATTGTATCTAGGATCATGGCATGTAGGACCCTTATTTTTCATTTTTTTCGCTAGCAGTTTTACTCAATCGGGACCACTTTTCAAGGCTTAACCAAGATAAGTTGGGAGGAACGATTGAGGTTTTTATCTAGCGCGCATATAGGCATTTGCATTGATAGGAGCATGTAATTTAGGAGTAATTTGCATGTAGGATAATCAAATAGGAATTGTTTTAAATTGAATTAGACTAAGGTTTAGACAATTGGCCATGATACCAAAAATTCAGAATTTTAAAAATAATTAGTGATCTCAAAGTGAACAATGAATTGCTAACCATGAGTGTTGACCAAAATTGCAAACCCTAGAATTTTTATTCATTTGAGTAATTTATTTTTGCAAAGTCTTTTAAGCTTGATAGTGTTTTAGAATACCCATTTATTATAGATAGACCCCTAGCGAAACTATGCAATAATTTCTTGTATGAATGAATACTTGAAATTGTGTGTAATCATGGTGCTTGTGACACAAAAATATTTTATTTTCAGAAAAATACAAAAATACAAAAAAATCAGAAATGAGAAAAATCCAAAAAAAAATAGAAAAATCAGAAAAAGAAAAAAAAAAATAGAATAAAAGATGGAGGATAAAAAGAGTACGGGTGCCTACGCAAGACTGGTTACCAATAGGCTCGAGAAAACCTCCCAAATTTAAATTCTTGTACATATTTAATTTTTCAAAAATAGTCACAAGTACCAACACACTTAGTTGTCATACTTTGCTCCAATCAATTGGGAAGGAAAATCAAAATTTATATCATTAGAATTCCTATTGATTGGAAGGGATCCATTTATAATCAAAGGGGAAATTAATACTCTCAATTTTAAGGATATTTGTGAAATAAATTGTTCGATGATAATTTTTCTAGGGTAAGCATAATGAGGTCAATCATGGGGTGAATAAATTGTTCAAGGGAGAGGTCATGAATATTTTTAAAGTTCTAAATTTTTATTGTCATGCCAATTGTACCAAACCTAAGCCCTAATTTAATTTTTAACAAGACCTTGAGATTGTATGGTTTAACCTAGCGTTTGTTCATTGGCGTTAGCTGGCAGCTTTTTAAATCATTGACGGAGCTTAGTTTTCAGCATAATTCAATCAGAAGTTTTTTCATTTTCCTCATACCCCTTTTTTCATAAATAATGATTGTTCAGCCTCACGTATCCCTAAGAAATCGAAAAGTCGGTCTTGCACATTCGCTCCATCTGTAATCCCCGTCACTGGAACCCCTGTAATGGGCAAACCCCACAAACAGCTCACGTCGTCTAACGTAGCTGTAATTTATTTGAATAAAAAATTATAAGCAATTTCTTTATTTGACCTATCATTAAAATATTAAAAATAACAATTTTATTGAATTAGTGTAGTTGATACCTGTCATCTCTTGATCAGAGTCAAAATAATAATGATTTACGTAGGGTTTTGGCTTAGGTTTTACATATTTTCTCACACTTATGTTTGATTTATTAGAGAAAAAGGCTACTGTCACCCTTCTTTATGTTTTATTGCAGAAAACAGGTTTTGGGACTATTTTACACCAAATGGAGCTAGAATCGGGTCAATCGGATCAGCGACGCTCATCGACTAAGTCCCTGTTACGGCCAGTATTACCTAATACGGACCAGGCCTAGCATAGACTAGAAGATAGCGCTGGAAGCATTAAACTCTAACTGTCAAGGTCCTAATACGGACCGTATCACTTGATACGGTCCGTATCTGAAGGCGTCCCTTGGGGAATAACTGCCGACAGCTGTTTCCAGATCAGTTTCTTAGCCCCTACTCAACCTCCAGACGTCCCTCCACTCCTATATAAGGCCCCTAGGCAGAAGGAATAGTTATCTTTGTAATTAGGGTTAGATTTGATTAAAGTGAGAAGAGAGGAGTGCTTGTAATGATGCCGTTCCGCGGCTAAGTCTCTTTTCTTAGGGCTAGGCAGTAAACCTTGTTACTCTTGATGTTTTGATATATATATTTCTGTTGATTATGATTTCTTATTGTTGTACTAAAAATGCTTTTGTGATTTACTATCTCTTCATCTAATTTCAATGATTTAGTTTGAGTCCGTTAGGGTAGTGACAGTACTTTAATGGTAAGAGAAACTATTTGTATGAATTAGCCTCGTTGAGATCTATTAGGTTTATGTGAAGAAAACCTTAGCGGGGAAACCATAAACCAGACCAACAAAACGCGTACCAAATTCCATCACTTGCGTAAAGTAAATCGCAGTGATCTGTGTAGTAATTTGGGGTATTTGAGAGATCAGACATTTGCGTAAGGCAAATCGCAGTGTCCTATGTAGAATCTCGGTGAAAGATCTGTCATTCTTGCGTAACATAAATCGTAGTGACCTATGTGGTGTCTTTCATTAAAACAACAACAGAAAATCAAACGCAACAGGAATATATTGTCAAGGCGGATTGAGTGGCAATGGTGTGCCGAAACCCTAGGAATTCTCATCTCTATCTTTATTTTAATTACTTTTAATTGCTTCCTAATTTACATTGATCAAAACAACATCTCTCAATTTTCAGATTTCGTCTAGCCTTTCGAAAGATTGCGATTCGATCGCTCAAAGCATTGAACCAATATTCCCTGTGGATCGACCTCGAACATACTACTCGATAGGATTGTGCGCTTGCAGTCCGAACCGATAGCATTTCCGAGTTTATAAATATTAAAAGAAACATTGCTCTCTTTTGAGTGATCATCTCTCCAAAAGGAAGATGAAAGGTGTGCGTCTCGTCTCAGGACGCCATTGCTCGACAAGTCCATGTATAAGCGCCGCATCGATGGCGATATCAGATATGACTGCGATCTGGTATAAGCCCAATCGAATCAAATACGACGCGTATTTCTCGTGGTAGTCGCAATGCATCCGATAATGTTTGACGTTTAAAACCTCCGAACTCTACATTAGAACATAAATAGGAATTATAATATGATTTGATTTCTAACCGAGTTATGAAAAATTAAATAAGTAAATGCTTACCTCCAGAGAAGTCTCAGATACTCTATGATGGCTGTGAGGTATCCACAACAACTAACTAAACACCTCTTGCATTAATTTAGTCTCTCTCTCCTTGATCAGGTACTTCGTCTGCCATACTACAAAATTCATTGAAAATGTTCATTTTCTAAATTATCATAAACTATTTTGGAATTTCTTAAATTATCCTAAACTATTTTGGAATTTTCTAAATTATTCGGATAATATTCTAAAACCATTTTGGAATTTTCTAAATTATTCTAAACTATTTTGAAATTTTCTAAAATATTCTAAACTACTTTGGAATTTCCTAAATTATTCGAACAATATTCTAAACCATTTTGGAAATTTCTAAATTATTCATGAGAAATTTTGGAATTTTCTAAACTATTCTAAACCATTTTGGAATTTTCTAAAATATTCTAAACTATTTTGGAATTTCCTAAATTATTTGAACAATATTCTAAATTATTTTGGAATTTTCTAAATTATTCGGACAATATTCTAAACCATTTTGGAATTTCTAAATTATTTGGACAATATTCTAAACCATTTTGAATTATCCTAAACTAATTTACTATTTTCTAAATTAAATAGTAAATAAAAAAATTAAATTACCTGAACGGAAGTGCCGATCGATCAGACAGTCGGAGAGACGCGGAGAGACGAGAAGAGAGGAAGGGAGAAAGGGAGATGCAAGAAGAGAGACAGGGAGAGACGGTGTGAGGGATAGAGAGATGTTGCGTCGTTTAAATAGAGAAAATTCCGAAACCGCAAATAAAATTCCCGGTTTCATAAAACTGCATATTTAATCTATGGTTTCTCAAAACCGTAAATTTTATCTCCGGTTTTGAAAAGCGGAATCCACAAATTCAATCTCCGGTTTCTAAAACCGATAACTTATTCTACGATTATGGATAGCCTATAACCGGAAATTTTGTTTCCGAAAGTTGGCTTAAAACTAAAAACTTTTTCTGCAGTTTGGACATTTTTCGAATTCTCCTTCGTCAGGGTGTAGATTTCAAAATTAATAAATAATTTTTGATATCAATAAAATTTTCGGCAGTCATACTAACAATAAAAAATTGAAAAAAAAAGGAACCATTTATATTTGACCATACCATCTAGGCCCGTCATGTATTGGGTCTCAAGCGCGGACCCTGTTGCATTCTCCGTTGAAATTCGGACGCCGGTGAACCATGCCAATATCGATGCATTGTCCGAGAGTAACATTATCGATTAATTACTTGCTCTACATGCCTTGTTTCGGTTTATTCCAGAGTTGGAACATCGGATCTAATATGACATTTTTATTTATTTTTTTACAAAAAATTGGCATATAGCTTTATTTTGTCAGTTGTCACCGCTAATATAGCGTATTAATTTTTTTTCTATTGACGTCATTAAAAAAATCATTTACCATCTATCGGATTAATCTGAAGTGTTCATTTTAATTCCAATCAAGTTACGAATTAAGAAATAAAAATTAAAGGAAGGAAGGTTTGATTTTTGAATCCCAGCCTGAAGCCTTCTTTGCCTCACTGCCTCACACATGCGAATAAATATTATTTTATACGGGCCGGACTTTTTAGAACCGATCCAACCTCAGTTTCTTTGTAAAATCACTGGAGCAGTTATTATAGTGCGGCCCACTGTAGGGACGGTCATTTACTTATGGCGGCCCAAATTAGGGGCAGTCTTTTACGAATTCGGATCACTCCGGTACCGTCGTACCGCACATTTAATTACTGAATCCAGAATGTTCTTTTAACCTAGAATAAATCTTAAAGCGAACTCCATATTTCTAAATAGATATCAATCGATATCAGATTGAGTTTGATCTAACTAGAAATAAATTTAGACCATAAGAGTTGTGGGTCCCACTTATGTGGTACCTCCCGGCTCCCGCGGATCCTCCCCTATGTGACCTCTCATTCTTAAATATTGGTTAGGCTTTATCATACAACGTGGGGCCAAGTATTTTTTTTTTTTTTTTTGCTTGATTCATGCCCGTAGGCCAAAATTTTACAACTTAGTCATTACATGGTTCTCCAGAGATCTAATAGAGCTAAAAAAACATTACTGTGCTATAGAATAAAGAAACAGTTAAAGAGGAAAAATAGGATAGTCCCACCAATTTTCTCTAAATTGAATTTTGAATCTGGACAAAATTATAGGACTGGTCACTGGAATTTCAGCTTTTCTGATTTCTAACCTATGTCAATTAATCGTTAAAATTGTACCAATCTGTAATATTTTTGTATAGAAAAATTATATTATCCAAAAAGTAGACTTTCATACATTTATTTTGATATAAATAACACAAAAATTTATGTAGCCTTTTTCTCTAAATTGAATTTTGAATCTGGACAAAATTGTAGGACTGGTCACTGGAATTTCAGATTTTCTTAATTCTGACATCTGTCAATTAATCGTTAAAATTGTACCAATCTGTAATATTTTTGTATAGAGAAATTATATTATCTGAAACTAGACCTTCATACCTTTATTTTGATATAAAGAACACAAAAATTCATGTAGCCATTTTCTCTAAATTGAATTTTGAATATGGACAAAATTATAGGACTGGTCATTGTAATTTCAGCTTTTCTTAAACTTTAGTGATTAATTTTTCATGTACTTGGATGAAATCCTCATTTTTTCAAAGACGTAGAAGATTTGAACAAGTCAGAGACGTAGAAGAACTGAACAAGTCAGAGATGTAGAAGAACGGATGAAGCACGTATTAGACGTAGTCAGAGACGCATTTTAATAAGGGTAAGAGGTCTAGCTAAATAAATTTGTTCAAACAAAGCATACACTAAACAAAACATACACTAAATCAATCCATGTCTCCTCTGCTCGTAGGATTATTGAATCTCGAGTGGCTAAATTTGTTGGGTTTTTTAGTCTTCCGTCGAGGAGGAACCACTACTGATGGCAACGCATCATCTCCTAGGTTGCGCCCATCTATGATTATGGATTCAAGCGAATGGTAAAGTCCGGCCATAACATCGTCGACGGTTGTTTGAGGAACTTCGACCGCTATATCCCTCGGAAAATGGTCGGGATTATCATCGCTGATATCGATACATTTTAGGTCAAATGGAAGTCCGGCCTTCTCAACCATGGCTCTGAACAGTGCGATATGCCCAAGATCGGATAAAATATCGCGACTAGTCTCAAGCAATTGGAGTCCGTAAGCCTTCTGTCCAGATGTCTTTACCATACTAATTCCTTTTGCAGTGAGCTGGGCAGTAAGCTGTGTCAATTCCACACCAAAGTTGTCCTTCAACCATTTAAGATACATATGGTATTTTGATTTTTTAATTTTCTCGTTGAGTGCGCCTTTGTTTTCCACCCTTTCATAAAAAAATCCATCCTCACTATCTTTGTTACCATCATACACTTCATGTCCTAGGCAATCTTCGATCAATTGTAACCAATTATCATCGGTATGTCCAGAAATGACCTTCCCTGTAAACATAGATGTTAGATAAACATATATTTGCATTAAATATAAATTAATAACAAAAGTATAAATTAGTAACAAAAAATATTTTACCGGTAACAGGTAAGCCCCACAGACAGCTGACATCTTCCAATGTCACTGTGCACTCCCCCACCGGAAGATGAAAAGTATTCGTCTCGGGCCTCTACCTCTCAACGAGCACAGTGATCAACCCTTTATCAATATGACAATGAGTCATATCCTTCATCTGATACAAGCCTAAATTCACCAAACCTTGTTTCATCCGAGGTTGGTAATTAACGCCCATTTGGCGGGGACCAGGACGTAGTGCATAATCAGGCTGGAACGATAATTTCATGCAAAAAATTTAAACAACAAAAGTTAATCCTAACTTACAAGTTTATCAGTAAATTTAAATTCAAACCGATATTAAACAAATACATTCATATTCGCCATGTATAATTTGTGTTGTTCATTAGGCAATTGCAACAAGGGTTGTAAGGGTTGTTCATCATTCATTTTGCACTACAATATAAATAAAATTACAATATAAGAAAACTACAGTTAGTTAAAAAATAAAAAAATTCATTAGCTAATTTACTCTACATACAAAATAAAAAAATTCTACAATTAGTTAAATTACACTAAAAAAAGTCTAAATTACACTAAAAAAACTAAATTATTCTACATTTATTTAAAAAAAATTATGAGCAAGATTACTCTACATGCAAACTAAACCATTCTACAATTACTAAAATTACACTAAAAAAATCTAAATTACACTACAATACACTAAAAAAATCTAAATTACACTACAATACACTAAAAAAAAAAAATTTACTCTACATTTATTTTAAAAAAATTATGAGCAAGATTACTCTACATGCAAACTAAACCATTCGACAATTACTAAAATTACACTAAAAAAATCTAAATTACACTACAATACACTAAAAAAAAAAAATTATTCTACATTTATTTTAAAAAAAATTATGAGCAAGATTACTCTACATGCAAACTAAATCATTATACAATTACTAAAATTACACTAAAAAAATCTAAATTACACTACAATACACTAAAAAAACTAAATTATTCTACATTTATTTAAAAAAAATATGAGCAAAATTACTCTACATGCAAACTAAACCATTCTACAATTATTAAAATTACACTAAACAATTCTAAATTACACTATAATAAACTAAATCATTATACAATTTATTTATACTACATGATAAAAGCAAAATTACTCTACATACAAACTAAACCATTCTACAATTACTAAAATTCCACTAAAAAAATCTAAATTACACTACAATACACTAAAAAAAAAAATTATTCTACATTTATTTAAAAAAAATTATGAGCAACATTACTCTACATGCAAACTAAATCATTCTACAATTACTAAAATTACACTACAATACACTAAAAAAAACTAAATTATTCTACATTTATTTAAAAAAATATATGAGCAAAATTACTCTACATGCAAACTAAATCATTCTACAATTACTAAAATTACACTAAAAAATTCTAAATTACACTACAATAAACTAAATCATCATTATACAATTTATTTATACTACATGATAAAAGTTAATTACTCTACATACAAACTAAATAATTCTACACTTACTTGTTTATACTACAAAAAAAAAAAAAAAAATTCGGATTTTTTTTTTTCAAATTAAAAATTTAACCACATATCTAACGAAACTTGTAGATCTGAAGTTTTTCTTGTTCTCCTCTAAAAAATATACTAAAATATGTGATTAGAATAAAAAATAATGAAATTTTGAGAGTGTTAAAAAAAAAAATTGGGCTGTCTCGAGTGGAAAGAAGAAAGGAGAAGGGAGAAAGGAGAAAGGAGAAAGGAAGAAGGGAAGATAAAATAGGGGGACCGATTGCCATTTCGGTCCCGGCTAAAAAACCAGGACCGATGAAACGCTGTGAAATTAACATGGACTGAATTGTCATTTCGGCCCCTTTTCGGATTTTCTGTGGCGTTAATCCTAAAACGCTGTGAAATTAACAGGGACCGAATTGCCATTTCGGTCCAAAAAAAAAAAAAAAAACCAAGCGGACCGAATTGGCAATTCGGTTCTTATGGTTTTTGTAGAAAAAAAAAAGTAATTATGTTAGTTTGGCAAAAATATTTTTTTTTAATTATGTTTTAAAAAAAAAAATTCAAGTTTGGTTATCTCAAATAAATGGCTCCGTTTCCAACACACCTAGCAAGCACATAAATGACAATAGTAAAGAGAGATCAAATTCAATGTCAGATTACTAATTATCACCAAAGTAGCTGTGCAGCCGTTCTGCTCTCTCCAACAGATCAGAAGCACCGCAGTTTTGCATTCTCTAAACCAAACTTTTCCCATTTTCGTGTTTTTCTTCCACAGTTTTTGTTCATGTAAGTAGGTTGGACCGAACGTGATAATTTCATACATTTAATTCTCTGTAATCATCATAACCCTCGTGCATTAAATGCCCAACCAACATAGCCTCATCTACTCGGAAGGCCCCTTTCTTCTTCTTTTTTTCCTATAAATGGGACAGACCCGAGATTTCAATCACTTAAGTTCCTACTTCACAGTCAAAGGTGCCAGAAACCAAACTCTCCTTTCTTAATATATACTCAGTATACTGGTAATATGGAAGTGAAATGCTTGACACACTTATACATGTCTTTCCTTGCAGTTTTTATTGCTCTCCTTCCTTTAATTAGTGTAGGTTATGAGACGAAGATCATAGATAAGCCTGAGAGCCAAAATGAGCTGAAGCTGCACACGGTGGTGGGCCCCGAGAGCATAGCCTTCGACCCAATGGGGCACGGGCCATACACCGGGGTCTCTAATGGAAGAATCCTCAAGTGGCAAGGCGAAAGGCTCGGTTGGAGTGAGTTTGCCTACAACTCGATGCATCGGTACGTAATGCCCTATGAATGAAGTATTACTCTTTTTTTTTTTTTTTTGAGACCTCACTGAAATCAATTATATAATCCTTAACATGCGTTTCACACAATCACAAGTATTATTAATATGTTGCTTACAAAAAGCGTGCATGACTGAGGTTTTTAGTTTATTTTGAAATTTCATATTTTGGATTGAGGTGTATCCATGACATGTTGTCTTTTTGCGCATTAAAGTGTAAACTTAAGCTGGCTAATTTGACCAGAATTCGTCGTGACAAACAATTGACCTCTGCATGTCAATTATCCTAGCTATATATATATATATCACTGAAGTTAATCTTTTCGGAATATATATAATATACTCCCTTGTAAAGCAGATCAGAATCGCATTACTACGTTTAAGTATTTTGTGTAATCCAATAAATTCTCTGCATTATTTTCCAATGTCTATAAAAAATTATTTTCATACATAATTAGACTACAGGCCTAAAGGATTCCTCTGACTCAGATAACACATCACTTTTTACATATTTGATCTTTCTTTTAATAACAGTAACAGAGATTGCATTGAGAACACAAACGAGATGATGGAGAGCAAGTGCGGCAGAGCTTTGGGTCTACGATTCCACAATGCCACTGGAAATCTCTACATAGCTGACGCCTACCATGGTTTGCTGGCAGTGGGACCCAAAGGCGGCCTGGTGAAAGTTCTGGCGTCCAAGGCAAGAGGTGTTCCATTTAAATTTCTTAATGGGTTGGATGTGAATCAAGAAACTGGGGAGGTTTATTTCACAGATAGCAGCACCCACATCACCAGAAGGTAGATCAAACTGTGTTACTGTTTTAAAATTCAACTCTCCCAAAAACATTAAAACCTTGAATCTTTATTTTCATTCAATGAACAGTGTCCGGTTGATAGATATCTAGGACTCATGCTCTCTCATGCATGTGTGGAGGGCATGAGTGCATGTGCATATATCATATATAGATGCGTTGCACGGTTAATGCACGACTTTTTTTATATAGTTATGGCTACAACTAATGAATAAACAACATGCTGTCATTATTGTACTATTGTATACACTGGATAAATGATATGCATACATGTATCGAATCTTTAACGACAACCGACTAGCAGGTTCTACCCTCTTATTGATCAAATCTGTAGTAGACTTGATAACATGCATTCATAGTATTGAACCTAAACGCATGCATTTAGGACCGTCTGGACCCGTGCATTTACTTTTGAACTTTTCTAAACTTCTCATATGTTTATAATTCCATAATATGCATGTGTTCAAATATTTGATCTTTCTTTGTTCCATCGAAGTAAATTAAAAAAAAAAAAAACTTATCTAAAATGCTGACAGTTTGATAATTATGTGGCAGAACCTGATCACTTGATCTGAAAAATCTGTCTGATCTGATCTTGATCCAAACGCAACGTGACCCGAATATTGCCATAATAAATTATTTTCATTTTACTTTCAAATTTTCTTTTGTTTGTTTCTTTCATTTTCTTTAGTTTTTTTTTTTTTACGACTTGAACTAACCATATGATTTAATGAAAGACTATTTTAGCTTGTATTATATATTACTTTTTCAAACTTAAGTACCATAATTTAATTAGATTTTTTTTTATGCTAATATAACAAGCACAACAAATTAATTTTTTGAAAGTAGCATGCAGGCACCCAGTAAAGTTTTTTAATAAATTTCATTTAGAAAAATAAAAATAGTTCAGGCAGATTATATGTATATTAAGATTTTCTGGTATATTTAAAGAAAAGCCCTCTAGTAAAAACCCTAATATATCAGCAATATTGTAACCAAGCACGAATCTTTGTCCTTGGTTATTAGTCCTTCAGTTATAATGGTCGGCAATAAATATATAATTGACCGCAATATATAATAAGCACCACAGATTAATATCATAGATGTAACTTTCAATAAGTAAGCTTCTCGTTATTTGACAAACACATGCATGAAGTCCACTTCAGTGATTGAAATTTTGCAGCTGGTACAATAGAGTAATTACATGATCAAAAGAATAGGGGCCATCATAGGTTCGTTAGTTAGTATCGGTCAAATTTCCATTATTTGTTCTTTCTTTTTTTCAAAAAACAGTTAACTAAATCCCAGTAGAGACCGCACAAAACTAACTCGATCAACTGAGACAGCTAGCATTTAATGGAACAGAGGAATGTTGACATATTACTTGTAAACGGAGGGCCACGTTGAACTTGGACTAGGCTGCAGCTAACATTTATTTATTTATATATTAAATTATTTGAAAGAAGGCTGCAGCATTTATGTTTGTATATGTAGAGATAGTTCCGGGTAATTCCAGGTTCAATTATTGATTCATAGACGTAAAGCCTCGCATTCATAAATGGCAACAGTAATTAATTTATCTTAAGTGGTAGACTGAAAATAGCTAGGCTTTATGGAATATCAAATTAAGGTCTCTGTTACTCGAACAACATAATGACCTTTCATATGCGTATTATAAAAGACGAAAGTCTGCACCTACCTTACCTTTTCACAGCCATAAGCCCATAACAACTTATAATTAAACAATATAAAAACACAAAATACAGAAATTAAACGTTATAAACAGATTAACAATGTAAAGAAAAAACTGATAATCATAGCCAAACTGGCTTGATCATGCATGAATTACAAGTTTCATACTGATTATTTATCAGTATTTTCCTCCAACCTCACCATTGAAAATTTATACATGCAGGGAATATTTTATGGTGGTTCTTACCAATGACACAACTGGGCGGCTGATGAAATACAACCCGCGATCAAAAAGACTCACTGTGCTAAAAGGCCATCTCTCATACCCTAACGGCGTAACAATGAGCCATGACAACAGTCACCTCCTCGTTTCCTTCACCGCCTTGTGCCAAATCCATAAGTACTGGATCAGGGGCCCAAAAACCGGCAAATTTGAGCTCTTTGTCGATCTGCCCGGTTACCCAGATAACATAACCAGGGATCCTAGAGGGGGATACTGGGTTGCCATGAGCCAACTTAAGATTGACGACCCCGCCGGTGCAGCCCCCGAGCACCCTGTAGCGTTTAGGTTGAATCAAGACGGAAAGATTATAGAGGCCTTGAATGGCGGCCTCACAACTTCCATTAGTGAGGTCCATGAGAGAGATGGTTCTCTCTGGATTGGCTCTTTGACTAATGCTTACGTGGGGATGTACAGTGCATAGTTTTGAATATTTCAAGCTTTTGTATTAATGGATATGGATGCGGGCGTCAGGAAACAGATCCGTCTCTTAAATGTATCTAGTTGGTAGTAGTATATATATATGGTGCTTAAATGAATCTGCAGAAGTTTGACAGTAGAATTGAGTTGTTAATTTAATTTTTTACAATACGAGCATTTAATGTCATGCTCCTGTTCATCTACTGATACGATAGCAGTGGAGTTCTTCGCACAGTAGAAATAGTAAACCAGAACTATAGAAGGCGCAGAGTTCCACCAAACTGGCTAAAGTAAAGGATTTTTTTTTTAAAACATAACTAAAAAATATATTTTTACCAAATCAACATGATTACTTTTTTTTTTTTTTACAAAAATCAAGCGAACCGAATTGCCAATTCGGTTCGCTTGATTTTTTTTTTTTTGGACCGAATTGGCAATTCGGTCCATGTTGATTTCACAAATTTTCAGAAAGACGGCCACAGAAAATCCGAAAAAGACTCCGGACCGAATTGACAATTTGGTCCCAACTTCTTTTTTTTTTTTTTTGTAGGGTTATGCTATTGTAAATTTAGTTAAGAAAACATTTACAAAAGATGTGTAATTCTTACTCGCTAGGTTGTGCCAAAAAAATTGAAAATGAAATAGAGTAAATCAAATTTCATCTAATATCCTCTATGGAAGATAAAAAAAAAGTGATCCGGCTAAAATTCTATCTAGTTTATTCGTTTTAAAATTTCAATTGACCACATTATTATTTCATTAAAGAATCTAATTTATCAAATTGTTATTTCAATTGACCAATCCTAATTTAAATTGTTCTTAACATGTGATGTGATAAAATTCTTATAATTGTTAAAAATAGGAATATGAAATTTTAAAACGAATAAACTAGATAGAATGTCTATGTTAAAATAATATGTAAATTAAAAATATTTTATAAAATAAGTTAATACTATGTATTTTAATAATTTTTAAAATGATCTATATGTTGGAAAGATTCCACGTATAAGCTATTATTATGCTTTTCTAATTTAAGCAAATAAAATTTTACGCTACAATTTTTAATTCTAATCAATTATACACAAAAAAAGATAAAAATAATTCAAAACGTGAATGAAAATATAGTTGTATTTTTCTATTTAAACAAAAAATAAAGAAAAGTAAATAGGGAGAAGTGGGAGGGAAGGGAAGAGAGGAGAAAAGTGGGGTCCACAAGGGCATTTTGTTCTATGTTTTGAAAAAAGATGGCACAATGTAAAATTTTTCTATTTAATTGTCTTTCGGTTTTGAAATTCAATTTGACCTACATCTGATATGATATATATACACAAGTGAGAAATTCAACAAAAAAAAAAAAAAAATTTGGACCGAATTGGCAATTCGGTCCCTAGCCATTACACAAACGCAACACATATTTTTGTGAAAATTTGTGAAATCAACATGGACCGAAGTGCCAATTCGGTCCAAAAAAAAAAAATCAAGCGGACCAAATTGGCAGTTCGATTCTTATGGTTTTTGTAAAAAAAAAAAGTAATCATGTTGGTTTGGTAAAAATATTTTTTTAATTATATTTTTTAAAAAAAATCCTAAAGTAAACAAACAACTTACCACAAACTCAAAAGTCAATTGTTCTTCTAACATAATAAATGTAAAATTATTATTTCAATATATGCCATCATAATAAATTATTATTTCAATATTATAGATAGAGAGGCATGCATGCAATTTTTTTAGGCTTGGCCGAAATTGATAAATTTAGAGGACTTATCGTAGAAAACCAATAGTTTCTGAACCCATTTATGATGTTCCTACATACTTAATAGTACAGATAAATACCGAATTTTGAGTAAATTAATTCGATTATTTGAGTGGTGGTTTCTCCTGAAAAGCATATTGGGTTATTCAAAACTGAATTGGACCCGATAAGGGGTCATTCATGGTTTTCGTTAGCGGAACTGAGGAAACATCGATGTTATCTTGTTATGTTATGGCTTCTGTTAGTCTCTCGTCACTGGTACCAAATAGATGCCATTGTGTTCATGTGTACTGTACGAGTTTTAAACAATAAAAATGAGAATCAGTTTTTGATTTAGTGGCAAGACGATGCTCTCTGTGTGGAAGAGTCGCAGGTTCGAAATAAAACAATTTTTTATAGATATTAATTAGTTGAGTGTCTTACATCCAACATTTACTTAAAAGAAAATAAACTATGAAAAAGCTTCAATAAATTTTTTTTTGAAAAAGGCCTCTTTTGAGAAATTTAAATGAAGTGATACCATTGGGCCGTAAGAATAGTATATGAACCTCAATCTCCTACTGGACCGAAATTGAAAATGCTTTGAATGGTGACTTCAAGGGTTAGGTGTCCCTGAAATTGAAATTAAATTAGCAATGGGACTTGGGCAGCAACTTAAATAAGAACCTTTACGCATGGGCCGAGATTATGGAACATATGATGGATAAACTAA
This sequence comes from Carex littledalei, assembly GCA_011114355.1. NCBI lineage: Eukaryota > Viridiplantae > Streptophyta > Magnoliopsida > Poales > Cyperaceae > Carex > Carex littledalei. Next base: position 6,204,066 of record CM022092.1, on the reverse strand, counting down.
TTAGCATGTGCTGTGCTCATAAAAAAAAAAAATTGGTTAGCATAACTTCAAAATTTATTGGATTGACTTTAAATGTTAAATCTAAACTGTTAAAACCGATATATTTCACGAGTGATACGTGTAATACAAATTTTGAAATTCATTTAGTACAAAGTCAAGCGGTAAAAAAATAATGAAAAACAAATACATTAAAATAACTTATTAACCTTTACTTTTTTTTTACCACTTGACATTATACTAAATAAATTCAAACATCTCAAAATTTTGCATATACACGCATCACTTGTGAAGTAGTTAGATCGTTTTCAACAGTTTGAAACCAATATGATATATTTTGGAGTTGTGATTTCCAAATCATGCTCACTACTACAAAAAAACACATTTATTATCGCCCATTTATCGTCAGGTGTCCTTCGGGATCGATGGAGTATGTAACCAGTGGCTGCGTTGTAATTACTTGGAACTTTTTACCGACTGTTGGCGTTGAAACAACCGATAGCGTTGATGTGCCCCTCATTTGCCATCCGTTATTTCAATCCTACCGTTGGTTTTGAGTGACTTTGCGATATCAGTTGGGTTACTGGGCCGATGGTGTAGATGTGGTGTTCTTTACCATCCTTGATGAGATGAGCCGTCGGTATTGGTTTGATCAATGCCAACTCTGATCTTTTTTTAACCGATGGCGATGTTCTCAGGAGCAACGCTGTAAATACTTGGAATCTAGATTTTAGTATAAAATAACTTTGTGTAATTAAGTTTAGAGATATATTGTGCAATTATAATGAGATAATTATTTAATAGCATACATAATACCAACTCAATAGAGCATCACAGTACTGCAACAAATTAACAATTAATCAATTGATAACTAGATCTTTACTTTAAACAACAATTAATTAAATGATGAGAAGCTATTTGGAAAAATATATACTTACACAATTCTCATGTTGTACTATTGTGAGCTTTGTCAAGTTTGGACAACTCTTTATGATCCAAGTTTCCATTTGTAAAAATGAATACGTACAAATGGAAACAATGTCAACCTTCAGGTTCTGAAATTTTGGGAGTTATGGCGGCAAAAATGCTATTGGAAGTTCCTATATACATGTAATTAGAGATAATAATATACAAACACGAGTCAGAACAATTAAACTATAAATTCAATTCAGGACACCATGCATGCATGCAATTAGCACACCAATATGCATGCAATTCGGGACCTTCAAACTATATGGGTCAATCATATAAAATTAGCACACAGGCCAATATGCATGCAATTCAGGACCTTCAAACTAGCAATGTGGGTCAATCATATAAAATTAACACATAATGCATTGCAAATTCAATTCAGAAAACCGTATATGCATGCAAATTAGCACATCATGCATTGCAAAATAGCATACCATTCATGCAATTAGCGCACAATGCATGAAATTCAGGACCTTTAAACTATAAATGTGGGTCAATCATATAAAATTGAAACTGATGTGAATGGGGGTCAATTTATTTAATTACAGTACCCAGCTGAACATTTTATTGTAAACTATTATAGAAAATAACATATAAATTAAAAAAAAAATTGATTAAAAAATAGGAGTCAATTGATGATGTGCATGCATGCGCATGCAATAGCAAAAAATTAATTAGAGACGTTAATCAGAGATATTATACCAGGCACAAAGCGCACTTGAGATGTAACTCCAAAAGATGAACATCTGTAATCTTCTGGAGTAAAGCATTGATCCCCTTCATGGAAGATTGGGCTTGAGAATCCCTGGCATTGATGTTAAGGACGGCTAAAGAGGTTCACAGGTTGTTCCACCTCTTAGACAACACGCATATACACACTGCCTCTTGGGTCTCAAGCAACCCTTAGATTATGACAATTATTGGGTCGGGCAAATTACTTGTGTAGTCACTCATGGTTGCGTAAGTGGAGGGGAACTAGTAAGAAGAAAGGACAAAATAGGTGACACAAAGAGGAAGAGGGAGAGATGAGAGAAAGTAGAGAGAGTGGCTTGAAGTGAAAGATGAACAGTCAAGAGAAACTAAATTAATTTTATTCTGTCCAGACCGATGTTATTGGTAGTTAACGCCATCGGTTAAACCGATAGTGTTGAAGTTCAACACATTCTTAGGAAGTTGCCAAAAGTCTTGCAAATTGAACGGTCCGATCTGCAATTGTGTGATATAATATGCTTGCTAGCTCAGATTTGACGGTGGGATCTAAATTCAAATTGTGTGTTACTTTAGAATAGGATAATTTGAAAAGTTAGACTGCATCTGGCGCCAGATTGGAATATATAGGTTCTTTAAGACACAGTTTGAATTGTATTTTCAAAATTGTTGTTTTCAGACTAATGAATTTTGTAGCCTACTTAATAAATAGTAAAAAAATTCAAAAAAATGTAAAATTTGATATCCAAGTGCATTTTAATACACAAGTCATATTGAACTGTTTGGACTTTGAAAAAACATGTTGTAAGTGCATGGATCCCTCTTCATTTGGAAAAGACAACCACAACATTCTATAGTTACAACATATAATTACAACATGATTTTCAAAGTATAAACAGTCAATCCAAACCGTCCAACATGATCTCTGTATTAAAATATGATTGGATATAAAATTTTACATTTTTCTGAATTTTTTTACTATTTATCAAGTATTTTACAAAATTGTTGTTTCAGACCATTGATTTTATACCCTACTTATTAAACAGTAAAAAATTCAAAAAAAATGTAAATTTGATATCCAAGCACATTTTAATACACATATCATGTTGAACAGTTTGGAACTTTGGATCGACTGTTTGGACTTTGAAAAATCATGTTATAAGATGTTGTAACTACAGAATGGTGTAAGTGGATCCCTTCTTATCTATATACATATATAAATGAGAACTTAAACAAGCAAGTTGCATATCATATCCGATGAAACTAAAATGTCTCCCTTGTGAGATTAAAACAAGCATGCCTCTATTTTTTAAAACTTTAATAATTAAAAACTAGTTTCAAATATTTTCATAATTTAAATTCTAACATTTTAAATTATAATAATTTAAATTCTAACAATTTAAATTTTCAATATCTTTTAAAAACTTTAATAACTCAAAACACCACACCAATCATAATTTAAATTTTCATAGGAAAAAATTAGTTTCAGGTATTTTCATATATAAAGAGACAACTAAGCAGGGAAAAATTGTATTTAATTTGGTAATTAACAAAACCCAAATTTCCCTCTAGCGCGAAACTTTTGGAATTCAAACATCATCTATTCCCTAAAGTAACGCAAATTATATACTTAAACCTGACCATCAAATTTGAAGTAGCACGAATATTGACATACACCATTGCAAATCGGACGATCCAAGTCTAACTCAAAGTTCGTCAAACTTTAGGCCCAACTCCGTAGTACAAGTTTTGTCACAAAAAAAGGGGTGACTCCCAAGATTTAAAAATTGCCTATCGTAATGCACCGATAGCATTAAGTATATATGCCATTGGTTAGTAGACGGAGCTGATGGTGTTAAGTATATACGTCATTGGTTGATATACGGAGCCGATGGCATATGTATTTTTAAAATTTGATTTTCACATATTTGATTAGTACCGTAGGTGTCGTTTCAACTTCTCCCCCAATATTGGTCGATCACTCCAAAGGTCTCTCTTTCTTTGCAGCGAGTACTCCAAATGTCTCCAAAGCTAGGTTTTCTTTTTCTCTCATTTACACTTGCTGACCACCCTTTTTGACTCTACCACCGAAGTTAAGGTTCCTCCTTCTCACTCTCAGTCTATATCTTTGTAGTATTTTGTTGGTTTTTGTAGGTTATTTATATGAGATTTTTAGAGTTTTTTCCTCTCACTAACTGTTTTCTAGGTTTCTGATGTGAGGTGCCTCCCTCTCACTGAGGTTCTTAGTTTCTTAGTGTTTTTTTCAGACTAATAGAGGTTATTATTTAGTTCTTCAGACTCACAAGAATTTATTTTGATTTTTTTTGTCGGTAGCCATGTCGTCACAACCCACAATAGATGGAACAACAACAACCTCACTCTCCAGAACGTGAACCAACACCAGAGAGGAAGAGGAGACGAAAAGGAAAAGTGCAACACCGTCCGAGAAGGGGTTGGCGAAAATTCTTGATTACCTACGATAATGCTTGCATGCTCAATGTCAAGGTAAAATTCCCTACACCAAAAACCTTTACTTACTAATCCTAATCCTACCCGAAATTAAGAAAAGGACATGGATTAATTAGGTCAAAATCAATGCTTTAAAATTACTGTTTCCATGCGGTATGCTGAAGGCCACCGCATACCGCATATACGGTATGCGACTGCATATACTGATTTTTATGCGGACTTATATATGCGGATTTTAAAATGAGAATTAATATATATATAAATAAGTATGCGGTAATATGCGGTAATATGCGGTAATATTCGGTATCATACAAACAAGTATGCGATAATATGCGGCCGAATATGCAGTAAAAATATGCAGCCGAATATACAGCTAAATATGCGGCCACATATGCGGAACCGCATACTAGACCGCATATTGATTTTCTATGCGGTTGCCAACCGCATACGCATATGCGGCCGCATGAACCGCATTTTGTTACACTGGTCAAAATGGGTCCATAACACACTGCTCTGTGTGCTATTTTTGTAATACACTGAATCTGTGTGCTTGTTAGGATTTTGGTTATTTTTTTTAGATTTAATTATTCTAAAACATGAAATATGCAAGCAATATATTGCCTTTCTGGAAAATAACATAAAGTTCATTGTTTCAAGATTTCAATCAATTCAAGAGATAATGCAGCAACTAAGAAAAAAGCAGCAAGTCCACATCCCTTGAACTTGACTCAAGTAAGGCACCTCTATTGCTTAATTTCTTTCAAATGTGTATGGAGTTTGCAATGTGCAATTAAGTGCTTCAATTGTTGAATCTCTTTACTGTACGATTCAACTAATTCTTATTTGATTGAATGGACTTCTGATTTAATTAAATATTTGTTGCTTAATTACATCTGCAGGAGGTGAGGAAATGCAAAGTAACTATAAGCTTCAGTGAGGGGTCTCGCGTTGTTGCGACCGGGCAGGTATATCCGATAGAGGCGAATCAATCGGACTCCGGTACTCAGATGCAACCAAGTATATGCGGGTGCATGTGGATAACGGAACTGAGTTGTATTGTAGTTTACCTTTTTCTGTATCGGAGTCACCAATGTAATTCCTCGAAGATGCCAAATTCAGTGTAATATAATGGCCAAAGATGGGGATAAGTCTGGAATAGGTCAAATTAATAAAGTACATATTAATATTCTCATTAACATTATCACACTTTTCATTGTTTAACAATGTAATTGGTTGTTGTATGAAGTCCAGCATGAAGAGATGGCTGATGTGGTCGCTGAGATCAAGGGATGGAACCGCTTGTAAGTGAGGAAGAATTAAAACAAGTTGGGATCGAATTTTGAACCCTACACAACCGATATCTTCAGACCCCCTATCAGCAAGAGGTAGCTTTGTATGCCCTATCTTGCCGGGACTACAGATCTCAAGGATCTTATGACTTTTAATAAGCTGGACATCTCTATCATCAAAGTCTATTCACTGTGAGTCTTTATTTTTTTAAACAGATTTATTCCCTTTACAATTAACTTCTTTCGAAAATTCTTATAATTCTTATTTTCAGGTATTGCATGACCGTTGTTCCTGGTGGGGAGAAAAACAATTTGAACATCGGATATATGGATGCAAATTTGATATGCGAAACAGCAATTAGACACAACAACGCATATTTGCTGGAGTACTGCAACTAATCCTTGCTTAGGTTGTAGGACAAAAAAAATGATATTTGCACCATACCACGAGGGGTAATTTCATAGAGTTCACTCATGTTTCTTTTCCTTAAATCACAAGTTCATATTGTTTATTACTATTACTTAAATTGTTGGGATCATTGGGTACTTATTGTTATCATGCCAAGCAAGAATCTGGTTCTCTGCATCGACTCCAAACAGGAGGAGGGCAGAGTTTTTGCAATTGAATATCATTTGCTCAAGTAAGAAAAATTCATATAATGTAAAACACAATAATAATCTGATCTACGTGAAAATATCTTAGGATAAGTACCATACTTACATTTATTAATTCTAGAGCTTATAAGAAATATGTACAGCGGGGTGGACGACACCAGGCAGGGAAAATATATTGTGATTGGGCAATGTTTCCAGTATTAAAAATTTTAATGGAGTATTTCATTTTAATTTATTTTAAGTTCCAACATAATTGCACTAATAATTTTATTTTGTTTTCAAACTTATGCATTTCAGTGCCCACAGTAATTATCAAATTGGGATTGTGGATACTATGTGATGAAGAATATGGAGTTCATTATCCGGTCCCTCTCACGAACTTTTCCAGAGGTATGTCAATTTATTTCTATCGTGCACTAATTTTAACTTCTTATACATATTATTAATATGTTTTCATTTATTCATGCAGTGTTCCCTACCGGCCAATCCATATACATTGGAAACTCTAAATGAGGTTCGTACGCAATGGTGCAGGTACTTCTTAGAATGGGTATTAGATAATTAGTCAGGCTCGGAAATTAACAACTTTTGGTACATATGATGTACATTTTGTGGGAGTCAGAACAATTAATGGTTCTTATTTGTAAGTTAACTGATACAAGTACGATACTGCTGGTTTTTTGTATGATTTTTGAAAGCTCCATTGCTAGTTTTAGTTTAGTCATACTAATATGTCTTGGGGTTGTCTTTGTTGCAATAAAACAAATATGTTACAAGTACAATTAATGATGGTACTTGGGTTAATTTTAGTGCTACAAATTAATTATGTTGGTCTTCTATATTTATTATCTTGCTTAATTTGCTGCATTGTTCTATATGTTTGTTGGTCTTCTATATTATCTTGCTTAATTTGCTGCATGTTATTTTGTAGGTGTTATATATAGATTATGTCGTTTATCTTGCTATATATGGAGGCTAGCCTCTAATACAGGCATATATAATTAAAATATATATAAATAAATCACCAACGATCCAACAATAATAATAGATGGTAAACTAGGACTTGCTAACACCAACTCAAACAAAATGATGGTGTAAGACACTTTTGCAATCGACTGATAAAACTCAACAGACAAAGTTAATTACATTTGTCATCGGTTGCAAAACGAAAGAGATGGTGTTGGGTGGTCAACACCGTCTGGCTGATCGTGCGTTGCCTTTGGCATAAGTAATTAACGCCATCGGTTTTGAGCCGATGACATATGTGTATACCTCCCCTATTGGAGTGATAGTCATCTGTTCGGAAGCCGATTGCGGATTACAATTTGAACCGACAGTGAAGTGTTTTTCTGTAGTAGTAGCTAGTGATCATATTAGATGATAACTTTATGTCAATTGCAAACTTTAGGTTAGTATTTTTGAACCAACTATTAATACTTTACTTAATTCAACATGTTTTCCAGTACTGCATACAATACTGATTTATTTTATAAGAAATATTTAATTAGAATCTGGCCAACATAACTAGATTAATGATATTTACACATTTAATTATAGCTAATTAGTCAAAATAATGATTGTTTATTCAAACACTCTTACATTGTTTTGAGGTTATAAAATTGCACTTACGAATTATTTGAGAGAAAATTCAAGAGATCTATTCACTTCGAAATTATGTTATGCGGGGGTTGGAGCCAATGCGGTGGTCCGTCCGTCCGTGTATGATGGTGTTTCTAGAAGACCCAGACTGTAGATCAAGAATATCACTTCACTATGCCAATAAATATCTATATTATGTCCAAAAACAGCCAGCTATGACAACCATGTACGACTAATCATTTGACACTATATGACAATAAATATCTATATTATATGTCCAAAAACAGCTATGACAACCATGTACATGCACTGACAGTATGACAATAAATGTTGCATCTAACGAAAACGAGCTACACTAACATTAGCACACTGCAGTACTATACACTGTGTTGAGTATTTTAAGTATATAATTTTTGTACTCTTTAGACTTTTAATATTTATAAATCTAGTATTCGAAAATATGGTTGATTGTAAGCGCACAATCTAATTTTTGTAGTACTTTAGGTATCGATCCATAAGGAGATAAGAAAATACTAATTTTTAATAAAGAAAACTACTATTAAAACTAAACTATAAAAGTAAAAAGGAGGTTTTTGTGCAATTTCGTTTTTTAAGGAAAATTAAAGATTCGTAACAAAAAACGATTAAAAGTTGGTAGTAATCAAGTTTGGAGAAGATCTAGGGGCATTCGGTCTACAATTTCTTGCTAATTCTATCTACTCGGCTTGTTTAAATTCATGTTTGATTTGATGAGGTTTCTAACCTAAAAGGTTAAAAAGGGTCACGGTCGTGAATTAATAACGTACCTAGATAGTTTCGGACTTCACGGTCGTTCTCTACTCTAGCTATCTAGACCCATTAAGCTCTTGTTAGTCTATCATATCCTCAAATATTGGTACTTCACGGTCGTTCTTCATACCAATATCCAATTCAATTCAAGATGTCATAATTATGGGTTTGACTTCACGGTCGTTCTTCACCAAACCCTAACCTTAATTTCTGTAGTTCCGGTTTGGATATCAAATTACGGTCGATTCTAATCCAAATCCTAAGGTATTTGTGCTCATAATTTGGTACTCTCATATCCCATCCTAACTACTTTGGTTCTTTCGAATCCAAAGCGGGACTTGTCCAATTCAAGTACTAAACTATGTAATTAACACAAATGATAAATCACAGAAATTAACAATCAAATCCTATAAAACAATCATAATAAAAACAAATAACCGAATAAGATAGAATTAAACAAGTTCATGCATTGACCTAAACCTCTAAAGAGAAAATCTAGCCTCTCATGGGTTCTTTCACATCCACAAGAAAATACAAGATAAACATGGTAAAAACTGAGAAAATACGTAAGAGAAAAGAATACAACCAATCTCCTAGTTCTTGTCCAAGTTCTTCCCTTGTCGCTCAAGCAAAACCTCGACTTCTTCCTTCTCTTCCTTTGAAATTTGTCGCAACTTCGATCACTGCCGGAAAGTGGAGCAGAATGACTTCAATTGAGCAATGATGAGCAATGATGATTTCTCCTGTGGTCTCCTTAGCCTTATATAATATTTTCTGAACTTGGAGATCAAGTCGTTTTATTTTCGGCGCCCACTAACTTAGTCATTTTCTGAACTTGGGGATCAAATTGTTATATTTTCAGCACCCACTAAGCCCACTAACTTCTATATTTCTAATTCTGTAATTATGAACTTGGAGACCAAGTTATTCTAATTTTGGCGCCCACTAAGCCCACTAACTTTCCAATTTTAGCAGTTTTTCAGGCTGGTGCGGCCATTGATGCGGCTGTACAAAATTATACATTCCGAATTTGGATTTGTTTCCTTCATGAAAGTTGTAGATCTCTTTGTCCTGGTTCCGTCAAGCTTTGAATCACCAAAATTGGAGTTTGTATGACCAAGATATGGCCAAAATACGAACTGTGTGTCGCTGAGTGCGGGTGGCTGATCCGCACTCTGGGTCAGTGCGTCCGCACTGCGCTCGGACTTTTCTGTTTTCATCTTCTGATGGCTGAGTGCGGGTGGCTGACCCGCACTATGGGTCAGTGCATCCGCACTGGGCTCGGTTTTCTCTGTGTTGTGCTCTGAACTTCTGAATTTCAAACGGGCATAACTTATGATCCGTAACTCCGTTTTCAGTGTTCTACCACTTTTCGGAAAGCTTGCGAGAAGATCTACAATTTGCTCCATTTCTTGTAACTTAAATAGACTTTGGAAGTAACTTGATTCTTAGATATATTTCATTCTATTCTCTACTAAAATACAAGATATTTGGTGCTATTATGTGGTAAAAATCAGACCGAACATGTATATAATTTAGGCCTATCACACTGCTAAAAAATGTTAATTATACACCACATATCATATTTGAGAAAATTTCAAATAAACATGTGTACGCGAAAATGAGCACAACAATACACACAGTTAATTAATAAAATAAGTGAAGGAAAAATACGACATTTATATACGGTTTCAAGAAATCGTATACAATTGATTCCTTCATACACAGTATTTTATACAACAAACCGTGCATGCTTTTATTTAGTTTTCAGATACTATTTTGTAGTAGTAGCCGTGTACGATTTATTCGTGCCTCTCAACCATGCTTCTTCACGTCATCTTCATTTAAGTTCAACCTCCCTCCCTCTTGCCTCCTCATTTTTTCTTCATTTTCTTTTTCTTTCCTCTAATAGTGGTCGGTTGAGATTTTTCCCTCGTGTACCACCTTAATTTCTTGTCGAGGTTTAACACGATGGCACCTAGAACCATGATGAGCTAAATCTCTCTATCATCGATTCTCAGACAGAGAAGAGGGAAATCAATTATGAATTGATCTGTCCAATTGTCCAATATTCAGCAACTAAAAAGTTCCTTTAATTTGTATGTTACATGTAAATATGTATTTATGTACAAATTTGTTTAATTATACCTCAAATTTGTATGTATAAATTGTTTTAAATATGTGTAAAGCTTATTTTATGTTTCTTTAATAGCTAGAAAACATGTATGCTATCACACATTATTAATAGTTTATTTACAAAAAATATTAATCGCAGTTTCTACACAGCCTATGTAGTTTCTACATGGTTAGAAATCTGTCTGTGTACTTTTTACACAGTATGTCCCAAGCCAGAAAAAAAGAGGGTCGTGATAAGTCGTGACGAACCAACGGTCAAAAACTTTTGAGTTGGCACAACTTTTATGACATAATTTCTGTATCATTTTTCTTGTTCACTAACAGAAATAAGAATTGCTATACCTACATGAATAAGCATCAGGATGAATTCAAAATATGCGCATTTTTTTTCTTAGGCATAGTTGGAAATAATATCTCAAATTAATTGTTCTGATTTTATTTCCGTCCAATACTGACAAATTAATTTGAATCTATCCCTGAGCTCATTTTAAATTTGTACCTCTTTTCCTCAATACCGGTAATCAGTAAAAAAAAAAAAAAATTGAATTTCGAAAATGAATATGATCACCGGTGGCGGTTCGTCCATTTTTTCACACCACTATGTTAATTTTTGCATGTAATATTTGAAAGTGTTAAAGAGAGAATAAACAGCACACAGAAGCTTCGGTAGCTAGATCATTAGTTGATGAAAGTTGCTGGTAAATAAAATAGTGATCTGATGCAACTCGAAGGAACCGAATCTCTTGCTTCTAAAGTCACTGACATGTGGGTTCAAGATGGATTTTGAGGCAAAATTATATCAATATTTAAATGTTAAAACTCACTCCAGACCCACGTATCAGTGACTTTAGGAGCAGGAATTTTCTGCTCACAGGGGGTAGGTGATCCGGTTCTCAACTCGAAACCCCACAAAGAAGCTTCGGTAGCTAGACCATTAATTAGTTGATGAATTCCCGATGTCATAGTCGCCTCCGCACATTGTGACCGAGGCGGAACAATGATTTTCGGAAGGAAGAATGGTTTTTGAAAGGAGGGTAGAAAAATAGCGAATCAGATTTGAATAGCTAATTGAGTACTAGATAAAAAATAATGCTCTAACTTATAATTATTAATGTTCTGATTTCTAATTTCTAATGTTATAAATTCTAATTCTAATTACCAATGCGAATTCAAAGAATTTAATTATTATAATTATAATTCTAAATTTAATTCAAATTACAACTCAAGTTACAAAGTTCATTCGAAACTTTAGATCTTCATAAAATACCAAAATCAAGAGAGGCAGTTGCAGATGTGTATGGATAGGAACAAGGCAAGTAGGCATAATTCAAGCAAAGTACAGTCGAGCGGCTGTAGTCGCTAAAGGCCGTAAAACATAGTAATGCAGTGCTAGCTGTAGCAGCACAGACTGGTCCGTTAAGCCTATTTGATATTTATATAGATGTAGAATTTGGGTCCACTCCTGATTGTGACTGTATTACCATATGTTTTCGGCACGTAGAATTAATATGTGAGATGTTTTCAAGTTTCCCCAAAACCGAATGATTCACTTCTTTCTTAAAAAAAATTAACTAGGAAAGGAAAAGTTGTTTAATTAACTCCATACAACTCCGAGTACCAATTGCTTATGTTAGTTAAATGGGCAAATTCGATATAAGAAAAACATTAACTACATAGATCATTTGTGATTTTTTTTTTTTTTGCAAAAGCAATAGATTTAACTCTTATTATTACGAGATGCAACTTATTGATAAAATCAAATAAAACTTAAAGAGTTCCATGGCCTGTATGATTTGATTTTGAGCAATACGATTCATTTAAGGATGGATTTTGATATAATAACGATCAGCCGATCTGATACGGCTTAGATCTTGCCGTTGCTTAATAAAAGTAGATTTTTAATCCGATCTGTACTTTCTCGTCAATTATATAGGATGGTTCAAACGCAACACATTGAGTGGTGATGTAATTAATGCGCGGTATACTTAATTACGCTTGAAATTATTTTTAATTCAATTATACATCGAATGAATAAATGCATGTATCGTTACTTGTTCCTTACAATCTACATTTGAAGTCTTAGCCATGAGCGTAAAAGTGCTCACCTTTCTCGCCTTCTTCTCTATAGCATGCTACTTGTTCTTCCCCTCTTACAGCCCAAATTTTGATATTTTTGCCAACTCAGTAATAGGAGTTCCTCCAGTCCAATCCAAACAATGTGACCCTGATATCGCCCCTTTTTACATATATGACCTACCGCCCAGGTTTAGCGAGCCACTAATCCGCAATTGTAGCGGCTTCAACCCGTGGAAGAACATGTGCCCCTACTTTGAAAACCAGGGCATGGGCCAGCCGCTTAACAAGTCGAGCTGGTATAACACGTACCAATTAACCGCCGACATGATATTCCATGGACGAGCCATCAACCACCCTTGCCGCACAAAGGATTCGTCCTCTGCACTTGTGTTCTACATTCCATTCCATACCTCTCTATTTGTGCATGCATTTGGTAGTGATAATAACATAGCCCGGCGTGAGGCAATATGGTTTGACTTGCTGGACCATATCTCAAGTCTGCCAACCTTCCAACGGCATGGCGGTCACGACCATTTTTTAGTGAGTGGACACATGGCGTGGAACTTCATACGGCCCCCCAAAAAGGATGGAGAACCCTCCCGCTTAAATGATTTTCTTAAATTCCCGCAGCTGTCAAATGTATCGGCACTCATCATTGAACGCAACACGCTTAGCAATAACCAATTCGGTATTCCATATCCATCCTATTTCCATCCGCAGTCCGATGCTGAAATCAGATCTTGGCAGGATGAGGTGCGTCGTTCAGATAGAACACACCTTTTCGCCTTTGTTGGCGGGGCCCGTCATAAAGGACATGGTGCAGAGAGCTATCGCACAGCCGTGATTAGCCAGTGCAACAGGACTGAAAGCTGCCTGCTCTTACAGTGCAACTTTTGGGGAGCTGTGTGGGATGAAGTAGATGAGATACTCGGAACGTTGAAGAGATCCCACTTCTGCCTCCAACCGCCTGGTGACAGTTCGACACGTCGGTCAATTTTTGACTCAATCCTGACTGGATGCGTACCAGTATTTTTCACAGATCTATCAGCTTACTTACAGTATGAATGGTATATTCCTGAGAGGAGAGAGGATTGGTCAGTTTTAATTGGACCAGATCAGCTATATCAGATTGAGGAGGTGTTGTCGCAGATACCAGAGAAAGAAGTTGAAAGAATGAGAGAGGTAGTCATAGGGATGATACCGCGAGTTACCTATGGGCATCCTAATGCAACTTGGGCAGAGGTTGGGTTCCGCGATGCAGTTGACACAGCACTTGTTGAGCTAACCAAACGGGCACGACATATCAAGGATGGCACTGATGCCTCTCTGGAAAATTAGCTATAGTGTTTCTCTAAAAAAAAAGTTAAGGAAAAGGAAAAGATAGCTGTAGCGCATAAGTTCATAATTGCCAAAATTTACTTTCAATACATAGTTAAGTGTTGCAATTTTTTTTTTTTGTAAAACCTATGCTCGATTTAAGTTAGCTTTTTCGGTGGCAATGTAGCAGACAAACTTGTTACATAACAGAGAAAGGGGCCTAGCTATTCCTTTTAATCTGTGAGGATAGATAAGTTCTTGAGATCATTTCTGTTACGTAGTAACAGAATAAGGCCACAGTTTCAGACTTAAATTTATATTTCAGTAAGTTGATTTCAGGCAAAACTTAAAATAGCGGGCTTTGTTGCTCAGAATATTGTATATTGATTTCACTAAGTTGAGAACTAGATTAACCATGATTCTAATTTATTCCTGTTTATGTTATTCAATATATTTATGTTTTTGTATTGAACTAACAAGTTGACATTCTAATGTAACCTTGATCTGGTCAGCTAAAGGTACTCTACCCTCAAAAAGGTTAATTTGTAGCACACATATACAATAGATAGTTGAAAACAGAAAACAGATGTAGTTATATTGTTTCGTCTCATATATACATCGAGGAACATATGCTCTTGTATTTAACAATATCCCTCTTCAATTTTAAAATTCATTTAGTATAAAGTCAACTGTTCAAAAAAGATAAAAATGAATGCATTAAAATTAACTTATAAATCTTTATTTTTGACCACTTGATTTTATACTAAATAAATTCGAAAATTTATGAATTTTACATGTAAATTGATCAGTTTCAACAGTTTGGATTCATCGTTTGAAGCCAATCCGGTAGGTTTTGGAGGGCCATAGCACAACATGTCACTAAATATGCATAGCACTGTAGCCTGCAACTCTCTACACACACACACAGACTCCACTGGAACAGGAAAGGATGCCGCTACTGAGAGGCCATGTTCTTCCTGCTTGTTACAGATGGTCCTTTCTCGACAAATCAATGCAGTGTGGTTGTTGAAAAATGAAAGCACAAATTGTGAGATAATTGGCTTCCTCAACCAAATTTTACAAAATGATGATGATCGAGCAATGTATATTAGGAATCTAAGAAATGAGAAGCATAGTCATTTAGCTTTACCATCTCGCAGTTAAATGTGGTGAGCAGAAATAATACTGGTATGAAAGTTGGTGTTTCAAAAACTTAGTTGAAACAGTACCAATACTGGTACGAAATAAAATTCCATTCGACACAGATACCATGTAAAGCTAGATCCGCCTACATGATCAATGGCAAGAAAAAAAGAAGCACGAAAACAACAGCAAGTTGGCCCAAGCCCATGAACTGAAATGAGGAAGGACCCAACAGATAGATTGTTTTTAAGTTTAGGCGAAAAACAAGAAGAAGAATTATTAATTCTATTTGGATTTTCCAGGGAGATCTGTCCATACTCAAAAGAGGAGAACATGACTACATTCTGCTTCTGCTCAGATGCATTAAAGTTTAGGGTTAATTTGTTATGTACCTTCAAAAAATTCTTTAATTTCTTATTTACTCTCAACACTTAAATATATTTAATTTGTCACTCTTAAAAATCATTCGTAAAGTATATCAATTTCAATAGTTTGAATTCGTCATTTAAAACAAATCCAATAGGTTTTAGAGATCGTAATACCGCATGTCACTAATTAAATATGCATAACATTGTAGGCCAACTCTCTACCCACACACTCCACTATTATAGGAAACTTTAGTGATGTTGATTACTGAGAGGCCATGTTCTTCCTGCTTGTTACAGACATTTCTCAAAAAATCAATGCAGTGTGGTTGTTGAAAAAGGAAAACACAAATTGTGAGATAATTTATAAAACAAGATAATGGGCTTCCGCAACCAAATTTAACAAAGCAACGATGGTCGAGCAATGATTATAATTAGGAATCTAAGAAATGAGAACCATAGTCAATAAACTTTATTTACCATCTCGCAGTTAAATGTGATGAGCAGAAAGAATACTGGTATGAATGTTGGTGTTTCATAAACTTAGTCGAACAGCCTTTATGCACCCAATAAACAGACACAGTACCATTACTGGCACGAAATAATATTCCATTCGACACAGACACCATGTAAAGGTCAAATAATAAGGGACTGGTTTGAATTTACATTATCGAGCAATTCATTGTTACAATCCTACGCTCAACAAAATGAATAATTACCCAAGTAATCAGAAGTAAGAAACTATAAAATCATATACTGTCATGAAGTTTAACAGCAGGACAGATTTCTTCTTGTCTCAAGCTCCCTCTTTGTCACTCTTTACTCTCTCCCTCCCTCTCTCTCTCTATAGTAGTACTGAGAAGCTTATGTTTCTGGCTTGTTGAACAAACTGCAACAAGGAAGCATTTTTCTGCTCATCAGTTTGGAGAATAGATACTGCATTGGTCTTTCGGCTAAAAGCCTCTGAACTGATTACGTCAATTAATAGGACCACCCTCTCTACTGAATTAATACGAAAATCAGATCGGCCTACAGGTTCAATGGCAAGTAAAATAAACCACGAAAACAACTGCAAGTTGGCCCAAGATCATGAACAAGAGGAATATATATTAAAATATTTCTGTATGGATTTTCATGGAGATCTGTCCATGCTCAGAAAGAGGAGAACATTACTACATTCTGCTTCTGTGCATATGCATTAATATTTAATAATGTGATCATGTGAAACCAGAACTATATATGTTTGATCACATAGGTATTCTTCCGTAAATGGTAAAGTTATTTGGGGAAAATTCACCACAACACCCAAAGCTTATATCAAATTCCCACCATAGATAGGTCTTCTACCATGCTTTTCAATATATATATATATATAGAGAGAGAGATGGGCTATTGTGCTTCGCGAAGTAAATGGGGGGTTTACTTCAGGTCATATTTTTATTTTTGAAAATCCAAACAACTGATCCGAACCGTTCAACATGTTCTAAATATTGAAATGTGCTAGGAGACTAAATTTTACATTTTTTGGAATTTTTTTACTATTTATTAAGCCACTTTGAAAACCGCTGATCCAGTGGTCCAGAAAATTTTACTGTTTTTTACTGTTCACAGTGGATCAGCGATTTTCAAAGTGGCTTAATAAATAGTAAAAAAATTCCAAAAAATGTAAAATTTAGTCTCCAAGCACATTTCAATATTTAGAACATGTTGAACGGTTCGGATTGGTTGTTTGAATTTTCAAAAATAAAAATATGGCCCGAAGTAAACCCCCCCCCCCATTTACTTCACGAAGCACAATAGCCCATCTATATATATATATATATATATATGAGGAGGGATCGGATGACACCTCTTTTTGGTGACATCGGAGTTACCACATTCATTTTTTTCATTTTCAAAGTCTAAATCGTCGATCCAAACCGTTCAACATGATTATCTAAATAAAATGTACTTGCAGATCAAATTTTATATTTTTTTGAATTTTTTTACTATTTATTAAGATGGGTACAAAATTCAATGGTCTAAGTATGGCTGTTTTTTTGTAAAATACTTAATAAATAGTAAAAAAATTCAAAAAAATGTAAAATTTGATCTGCAAGTACATTTTATTGTGGAGATCATGTTGAACGGTTTGGATCGACGATTTGGACTTTGAAAATGAAAAAAATGAATGTTGTAACTTCGGATGTCACCAAAAAGAGGTGTCATCCGATCCCTCCTCATATATATATATATATATGAGCTTGGCTACTATGCTTATATAAGCAAAAGCCCACATATGCTTAAATGAGCATTTTTGCATTTCCAATGTTCAAATGGTCGATCCGACCGTTCATCTTGTTCTCCATATTAATATGTGCTTGGAGACTAAATTTTACATTTTTCTGAATTTTTTTACTATTTATTAAGCCACTTTGAAAGTTTCTGATCTGGTGGTCCAGAATTTTGGAAACACTGTTTTTACTGTTCACCCAGATCAGCAATTTTCAAAGTGGCTTAATAAATAGTAAAAAAATTCAGAAAAATGTAAAATTTAGTCTCCAAGCACATATTAATATGGAGAACAAGATGAACGGTCGGATCGACCATTTGAACATTGGAAACGCAAAAATGAGTTATAAGCATATGTGGGCTTTTGCTTATATAAGCATAGTAGCCAAGCTCTATATATATATATATATATATATATAGGAAGTGTCTATGGTGCTATGCATATCATAGAGGCCTCCGTGCTACGGTTCAATTTTTGAGTTTTCAAAATTCTAACGGTCAATCCGAACCGTTCAACATGATCTCCATATGAATATGTACTTGCAAACCAAATTTTACATTTTTTAGATTTTTTTTACTATTTATTAAGCCACTTTGAAAAAACAGTAATTTGTACACAACAGTAAAATCTTCTGGACCATTGGATCAGTAATTTTCAAAGTGGCTTAATAAATAGTAAAAAATTCTAAAAAATGTAAAATTTGGTTTGCAAGTACATATTCATATGGAGATCATGTTGAACGGTTCGGATCGACCGTTAGGATTTTGAAAACTCAAAAATTGAGCCGTAGCACGGAGGCCCTCTATGCTACGCGTAGCATATTAGCCAGATTATATATATATATATATATATATATATATATATATATATATATATATATATAGGACAGTGCTACGCGTAGCATAGAGCCCCTCCGTGCTACGGCTTAATTTTTGAGTTTTCAAAATCCTAACGGTCGATCCGAACCGTTCAACATGATCTCCATATGAATATGTACTTGCAAACCAAATTTTATATTTTTTAGAATTTTTTTGCTATTTATTAAGCCACTTTGAAAAAACACTAATTTGTACACAACAGTAAACTTTTCTGGACCATTGGATCAACGATTTTCAAAGTGGCTTAATAAATAGTAAAAAAATTCTAAAAAATATAAAATTTGGTTTGCAAGTACATATTCATATGGAGATCATGTTGAACGGTTCGGATCGACCGTTAGGATTTTGAAAACTCAAAAATTGAGCCGTAGCACGGAGGGGCTCTATGCTACGCGTAGCATATTAGCAAAATCCTATATATATATATATATACGAGGAGGGATCTAGTTACAACAATTTTGAGTTACAACAAAGTTACCACAACCATTTTCTACATTTTCAAAGTCCAAATCGTCGATCCAAACCGTTCAACATGATCTCCATAATAAAATGTGCTTCTAGATCAAATTTTACATTTTTTTGAATTTTTTTACTATTTATTAAGATGGGTACAAAATTCAATGGTCTGAATTTGACTAGTTTTTGTAAAATACTTAATAAATAGTAAAAAAATTCAAAAAAATGTAAAATTTGATCTGCAAGCACATTTTATTGTGGAGATCATGTTGAACGGTTTGGATCGACGATTTGGACTTTAAAAATGTAGAAAATGGTTGTGGTAACTTTGTTGTAACTCAAAATTATTGTAACTAGATCCCTCCTCTATATATATATATATAAGGAGGGATCAAGTTACAACAAATTTGAGTTACAACAACCATTTTTTTCATTTTCAAAGTCCAAATCGTCAATCCAAACCGTTTAACATGATCTCCACAATAAAATGTGCTTGCAGATCAAATTTGACATTTTTTTGAATTTTTTTACTATTTATTAAGTATTTTACAAAAAATAGTCATATTCAGACCATTGAATTTTGTACCCATCTTAATAAATAGTAAAAAAATTCAAAAAAATGTAAAATTTGATCTAGAAGCACATTTTATTTAGATAATCATGTTGAATGGTTTGGATCGACGATTTGGACTTGAAAATAAAAAAAAATAATTGTTGTAACTTTGTTGTAACTTGATCCCTCCTCTATATATATATATATATATAGAATTGGCTAATATGCTACGCGTATATAAGGGCCCCTCCGTGCTACGGCTCACTTTTTGAGTTTTTAAAATTCTAACGGTCGATCCGAACCATTCAACATGATCTCCATATTAATATGTACTTGCAAACCAAATTTTAGATTTTTTTAGAATTTTTTTACTATTTATTAAGCCACTTTGAAAATCGCTGATCCAATGGTCCAGAAAAGTTTACTGTTGTGTACAAATTAGTGTTTTTTCAAAGTGGCTTAATAAATAGTAAAAAAATTCTAAAAAATGTAAAATTTGGTTTGCAAGTACATATTAATATGGAGATCATGTTGAACGGTTCGGATCGACCGTTAGGATTTTGAAAACTCAAAAAGTGAGCCGTAGCACGGAGGGGCCTTATATACACGTAGCACCGTAGCACTGTCCTATATATATATATAGAGTCCGGCTAATTTGCTACCGGAAGCATTTCGACCGAAGTGCTTACGGGGGCATATCTTAGTATTTGATGTTCAAACAACAAATCCAAACCGTTAGATGTTCAATCTATATTAAAATCTACTTGGAGACCAAATTTTACATTTTTTGGAATATTTTTACTATTTATTAAGCTAGTTTGAAAACCGCTGTTTTCAATGGTGCATAAGTTTAATAAAAACAGTGGTTTTCAAACCAGCTTAATAAATAGTAAAAAAATTCCAAAAAATGTAAAATTTGGTCTCCAAGTAGATTTTAATATAGATTGAACATCTAACGGTTTGGATTTGTTGTTTGAACATCAAATACTAAGATATGCCCCCGTAAGCACTTCGTCAAAATGCTTCCGGAAGCAAATTAGCCATTCTATATATATATAGGGATGAGCTATGGTGAGACGTGGAGTAAAACCATTTTGTACTCCATGGCACTATATTTTCATTTTGAAAATTCAAACAACCGATCCGAACCGTTCAACATGTTCTCTATATTGAAATGTGCTTGGAGACCAAATTTTACATTTTTTGGAATTTTTTTACTATTTATTAAGCCACTTTGAAAATCGCTGATCCGGTGGTCCAGAAAATTTTACTGTTTTTTACTGTTCACAGTGGATCAGCGATTTTCAAAGTGGCTTAATAAATAGTAAAAAAATTCCAAAAAATGTAAAATTTGGTTTCCAAGCACATTTCAATATAGAGAACATGTTGAACGGTTCGGATCGGTTGTTTGGATTTTCAAAATGAAAATATGGCGTGGAGTACAAACTTGTTTTACTCCACGTCTCACCATAGCTCATCCCTATATATATATAGAGGAGGGTTCAAATGCCTCAATTTTTCATGCCTCCACGATGCCTCCATTTTTTAAAACTTTAATAACTCAAAATTTAAAACTTAAAAGTCAAAATAAAACCGTTGAATATGATCTATATCATTTTATCTATGCACGTGTAAAAAATTATGACATTTCAATTTTGTTTTGGTTGTCATCAAGAGCTTGTAAAAAACGTACTAATGTGGATAATTTCTAGACGTTGATTTTTCAACTTATTGATTCACATAAAAACAAAATCAAAATGTGATAATTTTTTATGAGCACATAGATAAAATGATGTAGATCATATCCAACGGTTTTATTTTGACTTTTAAGTTTTAAATTTTGAGTTATTAAAGTTTTAAAAATGGAGGCATGGTGGAAGCATGAAAAATGGAGGCATTGGAACCCTCCTCATATATATATATATATATATATATATGAAAATTTATGGATAATTATTATGAATACATGAATCCAGAAATAATTACAAAGGGATGCTTTAGGTATTAACAACAGTCTTAAGATCCCTTGGCAGTTGTCAGAACTAAAAGCGACAGAAAATTGCTCTTTTCCCATAAAATTCCAGGTGAAGGCTTTCTTTCCCCAGTTATCTTTACTGGTAGTATCTTCGTAAAATTGTGTCCGCTACTTGATATACGATATCAACCATTTTACCGATGCCTCTCGTCCAATCTCCACTGTTGTATTATTTGCTGAATAATATTAAAAGACGCAATAATTCTATATGTTATTCTATTTTTTTTCCCGATGACTCAATCGCACGTCACACTAAAATTTATGTTTGTCTCAACTTGATTGGATTCAAGGGCGGACGCGGAATTTATGTCAGAGGGCAGAAATTGAGTTCAAATAGCTTATCAGATTCAAACTCATTAGCTAATTGGGTACTAAATTTATCAGGTGATCAATCAGTCGGAATCGGATCAAAAACTCAATTTTTTTTGCCACAAAATTTGTTTTGTACTTAAAAAAAAGATAAATAGAAAAAATTATTTGATGAGGAAAATTCTACTACTCTTAACTAATTATTTGATGAGAAAAAAAAATTAGAAAAAATTGACCACCGCTTCATAAATTTCATGAGGTAAATTCTCCTACTGTTAACTACTGTATCTTTTAATTCCTATCTTCAACCCATAACGCAGCTCATCTTTTATTATTTTTCTAAAACCCAACTATCATTTCTAAATCCAGCTTACATCTCATCTTCAAAATTAATTCAGCCTTGTCACAACCCAAACAGAAAACTGACAGCCCATAAACTATTAACCCATGGTTCTATATGACCCCACCATTCAGATTAATCTCTTTTATTTCTCCTTCGGAAACGAATCTGCTGAAATTCTCATTGGTGAACAGTGTTTCTAAAATCTCTGTTTTTCTCAATCCATCCGTCAAGTTGTTTTTAGATGCGTGCACAGAAAAATTAACTGTTTCGAGATGCGTGCATAAAAAAAGTTGGACGGCTGAATTCAAAATTTCAGAGATTTCAGAAACACTATTCACGAATGATGGATTTCAGCAGATTTCAATTCGTCTCCTTCGCCATGAAACCGAATTTTTTCTTCAGATTTTGACACCATTCAATTCTTTCTTCAAATCTTGACACTATCTAGGAGAGAATCGGTCCAATTCAGACAACAACTCAGTCAGGGAGGAGCAAACTAATTTTCAAGAGAGGCAAAGAAGCACCGGATCTATTTTTTTCCACTAAATTTTAAAATTCAGGATGGCAACTGCCCCCCCCCCCCCCCCCCCCCCCCCCCCGGCGGACCAACGTGGGTCCGCTCTGATTGGAATATTTATTTCTGAATTTACTCGATTTGATTTTTTTTTAGAATTTTAGTTTAGAAAATTCTATTAGTTACAGTGAGTCCTTATAAATAATTTTCAACAGAGACTACATAAGACAGGTTGCAACTTGTATGTCAGCGACATCTCTCATCTAAGTTGGGTCTATTGATTGAGCTATGCCGGCAGGTTTTTTTGTTTTTCTAACACACACTAATAAACCTGAAGACACCAAAAAATTATCTCACAACATGAGAATGCTTCGGCCTCAACTAGAGGTGGAGGGATGTTGAAGTTACGGGGGTTAATTGATTCTCATTTAATTTCATTCACAATAGAAAATTTATATATGATTGACTTCCATTCACGTTTGATTCTCATAACTTGAAAGTCTAGCTCCGTTTCTAGCCTCAACCATTTATTTTCTTCCAACTTATCTATTTACTTAATTTAATTCAGCTGAACAAATATTCTCTTGTTAGTCTCATCGACACTTTTTTTTTTTTTAATTCAACATGAGAATGCTTCATTATCCACACTAATGGGTACGCACTTCTAACACTTGGCCCACTTTTGTTTCTCCTTTTCTTTATTGGATCAAGTTCACCTTCCTTTTTTATGCACTGAAGAAACATCAATAACTGCTTGTATCAATATTTAAATATTGTTGTTGTTCAATTTCTACCATTGACGATAATTAATAAGACAAGCGTAAATTCGAAGAGTGCTTCAATGGATATTTGTTTTTCATCCTTAAAATTTATAAAGCAACATAAGTCTTTTGAAAGTTTCATTAAATATTGAAAAAAAAAAAAAGTTTAATCAAACATATAACAGGCGGAGAATAAATCAAATCAACGGTAACTATGGATGAGCTCGAGATGCAAGAAAGCTTGTCAAATCTTCCTTGCAAATTAATGGATACAAATAGTCAAAGTCAACCAACTTAATCATGTTGTATATGAGTTCCAGTCTTCAGGCACCTTATCCTTGCATATTATTGTTTGAGTGAGGCTATGGTACTTTGCAATACGCAGATCGTTCTGTGCATTGAATTCATATCTCCATCTTCAAAGTCCAAGTAGTCGATCCGAACCGCTCAACATTATTATCATATGAAAATATACTTGGAGATCAAATTTTATATTTTTTGAAATTTTTTTACTATTTTTTTTTTTAGGTAGATCTTTCGGATGGTCTAGAATTTTTAGATCAAGTGATTTTCTAATTGTCTCAAAAAATAGTAAAAAAAATTCTAAAAAATATAAAATTTGGTATCCAAATATATTTTCATATGATAATAATGTTGAGCAGTTCGAATCAACTATTTAAACTTTGAAGACGAAAATATGAATCTAATGCACAAAACGATCCGCGCATTGCAAAGTACCATAGCCTCACTCTTTTGATTTAATCATCTTTCTCTTTTAAAAATGAACTAATCCAGATGTCTCTTATTGGTATGTTCTCCCTAGACATTTCACACACATAAATTTTGTACGCACAAGCTAGCAAACCACAAAAAGATGGATATATGCTACAAAGCTCTTTTCAGAGCTCAAGGCCAACCTAGAAACCGCAATGCGACCGCCACTTGAAGGCCCGAG
Organism: Carex littledalei; assembly: GCA_011114355.1. Classification (NCBI taxonomy): domain Eukaryota; kingdom Viridiplantae; phylum Streptophyta; class Magnoliopsida; order Poales; family Cyperaceae; genus Carex; species Carex littledalei. The sequence goes on along the minus strand of CM022092.1, from coordinate 6,179,515 downwards.
CTCAGTTTATGTCGTTGTAAAGGAAGAAGATCCTGATGAAGATATTTGTTCGACCCATTATAGGTCCATGGTGCGACACCGAAACGGGGTTATTCGTGCCAGTTATCAATTAATTACCACTATCGGTTAATCACTACTATGTGGTTGCAGCCAAAGGGGAACACAAAGGTAATCCGTTAATCTTCTCCATCTATTCGGTTTTTGATAGGGCCATGTACTAAAAGCCTTATAAAACCATCACAAGCAAAGTATCAAGTCCAAATAGCAAGCCCAAGTAACAGGCCCGTCCGAGTTGCCCGTACACGGCTCCAATCGGCTCGCCAGCCCACGAGTTAGGTCTGTTCGAGTTGTCCGTACGAAACTCGAACCAACTTAATCAATCTGCAAGAAAAGCCCAGTCGAAGGGCCGTACGAGATCCAAACTGACATATTGGCCTATAAATACCCTGAGTTTCACTGAGGGAAGGGACTGCAATTCAGAAATACGCAGTACATAGAGGATAGAGTTACGTACTGAGGAGATCCACACGAGTTTGAACCCGGGTACGTAAGAAATACACACCCGACACTCACGGACTAATCACTCTTGAAATAGGTAGTGCTCAGACACATTGCGCCTTAATCTTTCCGGAGATAGAACATATCATCCATCGTGGGGCTAATCTCTTTCCACGGGCTAGTAGTCACAGACACAATGGCAAACAATCCGAAGCAAATCGAATCCAGCGGTAGTACCCCCCCACCGAAACTGACCACCCAACCCCCCGGGCAGAACAAATACCGATGTTCGGCCGCCCTCGGGACAACAGCAAGGTCTACCTTTGGGTATGTCGTATGCGACATACCGATAGCCGCAAACCTCAACCAAATTAATTCACGTTTTCCTGCTCCTACGGCAGCGGGATATGTCATACTGCGACCAGTTACACCCGTAGTGCCCGACCCGAGACCTACTTCCCAACATCCACTACAGTATCAGTACCCACAATATATTTATTTCCCACAACAGTTGTATGCAGGGGCGGATTCAGAATTTCTGTCAGGGTAGGGCACTAATCGGGTTCAAACCCATTAATTTGTCGGGTACACAATTGCAACTCAATCCCTATAACTATGTTTATTATAAAATATGTTATAATCATAAAACCGATTGACACAGCATTGAAATATTTTTCCTAATCTAATTCAAAATTCGTTTGGCACAATTCAAAGTGGGACTGTTCTTAGCCAATTAGCAAATCAAAGTCAAAGCTTAAGATAAAAAATTTAACCGAAATATAAGTGATGAATAATAAAAGGCACAAAAAGTTCGGCCGACCCATCTCCTTAGAATTGTAATAATAGGTCCTACCGTCAGACATTTCTTGTTATTTTGTTCTCTTTCATTCTATTTACGAAATAGAGTATCGTAAATCCGAAAAAAAAAAAAAACGTAGAATTGACCAAAACTCAAAAGGAATCGGTTCAAGAATTGAACTAACTCGGATCAGGAATAGGCACATTGAACAATTAGTACTGGATCGAAATAAAAAATTCAAATCCAGAGGTAAGCACTTGCACGCTTACCCCAATCTCTGTGTGGATCTGCCAGTGGTTACAGATGGTCCTTTCTCGATACATCAATGCCTATGTGGTTGTTGAAAAAGGAAGCACAAATTGTGAGATAATAAATAAAACGAAGATAATGGGCTTCCTCAACCAAATTTCACAAAGTTATATATGATGGTTAAGCAATGAATATTAGGAATCTAAGAAATGAGACGCATAGTCATTTAGCTTTACCATCTCGCAGTTAAATGTGATAAGCAGAAGGAATACTGGTAGGAAACACCAACTTTCTGTTTGGGTGCATAGAAGCCCTTCCACTAAGTTTTTGAAACACCAACTTTCCTAACATAAATCCAATTCCAATTTTTTTTCGACTCAGTAAGTCTTGGGTATATTGATTGAATTATATATACTGGTAGAATTTTTTTTTCTAACACAAACACTAATAAAACTATAGACACCAAATGATCTCCTCCTCAACCATTATTTTTCTTCCACCTTATATATCTCTTTAATTAATTAATAACTATCATAAAATTGTCCGGCCAATTCTTTTTTGTGCATTCAATACTTTCTTTTTTATTTAAGGTTCATGATTTTAATTTAGATAGAAAATCAAGAGAGATGTAATTTGTAAGGACAAATTCGGTATATATAAAAATAATTTCTCTCTGCTCTCAAAGTTGCAATTTGAGAGCTTAAAATAGCAGCTCCCGAGAAAAACAAAAAAAGTACAAATATATTTTCATGAGTAGAAGGATAAGTAGTAATTATAAAGTTTGGACCAAACTAGTTGTTCATTTTTTCTCTCTAAATATAACATATTTTTAGAAAAATAGATAGAGATCTTCTAGTACATCTAATTTTTTTATATTTTAATATAGAGAACTAAAAAAATATATTTTGGATCAGTGGTCCATACTTTTGGATCAGCAAAATTCGTACTAATCATTCTATTATTGAAAATTTATTGATACTCTTTATATTTCTCTCTTTTTTTTTAGGATTCTATAGACAAAAAAAAAATCAGCTTTTAGATGACTTCTACATGAAGAATTTTAATTTATAGAAAACATTAAAAAAAAGAGAAACAGAAAAAGAATATCTTTGTTTTTTTATATTGAAGGATCGGTAAATTTTTTATTTAAAATTTGACTTTAAATCGATAAAAAGTTTACGGATCCAAATCCCTCTTTCTTTCTTTTATTCATATAATAACAAAAAAAGGTGGGCCCACCCCTTACCATTTGGCGAAAATGAAGGCACATATGTGTTTTTTTATGATTCTAGTGTGGCCCCGCTTCTCATTAATTTTATAGGAAAACTAAAGAAAAAAATTAGTTTGGATAAATTTTCACCAATTCAAATTTTAAATTTTTTTAGCTTGCAAGTGATACAGCTTTCTCAAATAGTTTGTCAAAAGAACCGATTTAATAGAATGGACCAATAAAAATATAACGAGATGTATTAATTCTCCAAAAAAAACAATTCAACGGTACTTTTTTTTGTTTCTCTATCTTTTTTTTAATGTTTTATATGGATAAAAAATTCTCTCACTAATACGTGCAACGGTGCAAAAGTAAAGGAACAAAAAAAGTCAAAGTCAAAGGTCAAACGTAATAATGACAAATATGAGTTCTTTAGATACCTGCTGATCCATGCATATTATTTTTTAACCATATTTCTCTTTGAAAAGAACTAATTTCGGATGCTTCTTGGTATGTTCACCGTAGGCATTAGACAGTTTCTCCATATAGACATTACATATTGCACATCTGCTAGCATAACCACAAAATCCAGTACACATACAAGCAAACGAACTAAAAGATGTATGCTACAAAGCGCCTTTCAGAGTTCAAGGCCACCCCAGAGGCCGCATTGCGACCGCCACCTGAAGGTCCGAGCTCAGGTTATGTCGTGGTAAAAGAAGAAGATCCTGATGAAGAAACCAATTCTTGTTGTTGGGGCTTCTGTTGTGGAACCAGGGTGAGAGATTTGCCCTTTTTCCAGAATAAAACTTTAACAGTTAAATTTTCTCGGCAAGAGGGGGAGCATAGGCGTTATTACCACGAAACAGTGTTATTCGTACCAGTCATCAATTTACCGCTCTCGGCTAATCGCTACTATGTGATTGTAGCCAAAGGGAAACGCAAAGGGTAATCCTTTAACTTTCTTGCCTTACTCTGTTTTGGATCTAGGAATACAAATTTATAATGTTAATTTTGTATTGAAATTAAACATGAGATCCTTTTATTCACTAGGTTTTCTTTGTTAAAGTTTTATTTTTAAATAGTTACTAATTTTAGATTAGATAATAAGCAATTTAAAAGAAACTTTTAGGATAATTTAATATTTTAATTCTTTTGGGGTTTATGTGTTTAAATTTTATCTGATAGAACAATTGATTCTGTTAATTTGTTAATTAAGCAGGCTAGCTATAGATGGGACCATTTAGGATATTTTACAGGAAACATCTTCATCTAAAATTTTGCATGCCTTTTAAGACTTTCATCAGCAGATAACCGCTATTTTAAAATCCTGAACTAGATAACCAATGCAAATTCAACAAAGTCACAAAAGTTTGATGAATTGCTATTGTTTTCATAATACATAACCAACATTTCTGTTGTTAACTTAAGATAATAAAAAGACAGAAAGAATATTTATCAAAAGCCACAAAATAATATGAACTCCGGTTTATTTTCAATCCACAGGCAAGTGCATACATGCTCTACGGAGGAGGATTTGACCACATTTTGCTTTTGCCAATGCGTACAAGATGTCAAACCGAAACCATTTGACTATAGAGATATCTACCAGCAAATAGAGATAATACCCCACAAAGGTAGGTTCACGGCCAAATCGGTTGCCTCTGACGGGTTCCCTCCATGGATATTCAGACAAAAATATTGGACATTACATGAGAACAAGCCGGAGGTTCACCAATTAGGCGAGGCTCTAGGCATTAACCAAACAACAAGATTGAATTATCTGAAACTCAACATGTCAACAAATGTCATCACCGGTAAGTGGTATTGCCCATTCATTTTCTTGAATGAAGGAAGTGCACTGAAAGATCAAATGCAGAAATCTATGTTTTATGAGGTCACGTTAGAACAATTTTGGGAAAATGTGTATAGTGGGATTGAAAATAAGAGAATTTTGTTGAGGGGGAAGGAAACAATGAGAGAGGAAACAGATCAGTCGAGTGATGGTTTTGTATGGTTTATAAAGACTGGATATTTGAATGGAGAGAGAATCGGTTTGAGCTTGGCTTTGTGGGAAAGGATCAAATGGGAAGAGAATAGAGGAGGATGGGATCAAGGCTCTCAAGCAATCTTAGAAGAGGTGAAGTTCGGTGATAATGTTTTGGTGGAGAGATTTTCTTTCAAGAGGCTTGATGGAAGCATGGTATTGGCATTGGATTTTATCCACACGAACAAGGTTCGTACCAAGTAATAAGTCTATCATGCTCAGTCAACCGTGGGTTTGTATATTTGTAAGACAAGTTTATTGCATGTATTTAATTAGCAGTGGAGGTGTTGATTGGAGTACCAAGTCTCATGCAAAAATTGTTGTGATTTGCTTTCGATTGGGTATGACAATTAGCACTCTATATGAAATGATTTTGTGATGTGACAAATTTATTTGCTCTAAAAAAATATTTTATGATTGTTTATGATATGAAGTATCTGGTGCATATTTGAATGTAACGTGTCAAGCAGTGTCTTTTTTTTTTTTTTTTTGAAATTTTTGCGTCAAGCATGTATCATTACCTAACAATTTTAGTTGCTGTTGAATTGAATGCATGTGAAGTATCATTTAGTTTGCAATTTTGCCTACATGCATATACAACAGAAAAACCTACCAATTTTAGAAACACAATAAACAATTTCGAAAAGCCAACAAACCGATTTACTTTTGCATTTAACACTTGATCTTGATATATAGGAGGGACGTACTCTCGGAGGAAAACAAATTAAAAAATAGAAATAGCAGGAACTGAAAGAGTCAGCTTTAAATTTATTCAGAAAATTGTTTCAACAAAACGGCGTTGGCAGCCGCTGCCAAGATTTCAAAAAAAAAAAATAATGAAAACGGCGTTAAAGTGTTGTTTCACCTAAAAGATTTTAAAAATGAATTACACATGAGAGGCATGGTGTAGAGGTAGGCGGAACATGACACAGTGTTGTGGGAACCATATGGGCGGCAGGCGCATGGGCCCTATGGAGAGAGAGGAATAGAAGGCTATTCTCCGATAAGCGTCGTCCGGTGAACCAGTTATTAGATGATACGACACTCGATACATAGATTGGGCCAGGGGCTATCCTATGTGAGCAAATTTTGCATCCTCTTAGTGGCCATTTTTACAAGCTAGCTTAGTATCAAATGGCAGAGGAAGCCAGTGTATAGTTTATTTTCTCCTTATTTTGGTTGTTTAAGCTTATCTGTGTACATACAACTTTTTTATCAATATAATTGTTTAGCAGTGATCGCCGCTGACCATAAAAAAAAATGGATTACATTTTGGTTTCATTTATTCCTTCTCCATAGACTTCTGTAGCAAAATAAGAGGCCAACTAGAACAATTAAATAATAAATCCATCCAATAAAAGTAAAATCCACAAAAACTAGAGCATGCTTCATATATAGTGCATGAATCTATGGAGATCTGAACATTTCCCCAGCATATATAGCACATTTCCAAGCTCCACTCTATACGCAAAAGTTGCATATGATATCAGATCAGCTTAACCATTTTTAATTATAGTAAATTTTCTGTTAATAGATCAGAAAGAAAGAGTCTATGATTGTACTTGGCTAATCGCACATATGAATAGTCCACTCATTGCACACAAGAAGACGAACACTTACCCAAAATACATATATAAAATCGTCAAAACATCAATTATAACAACTGTGTTGGTAGATTTTAATAAATTATTGTACCAGCCTCCATTTTGTTTGTGATAATTTCAATCTCCACTTTGTTTTTTCCCTCGTAATTAAGTTCAAGTTCGGTTTCGGTTTATTTATCAAATTGAAATTGCATATAGAACCTCTAACATAAAAAGATGAAGAAAATAAACATCAAAGAAATTACATAATACCAAGATCTTTTTATGCAATGAAGAAACATCAGAAATTGCATGTATCAAGATTTATATATTGTTGTTGTTCAATTTTCACCATCGACAGAAATGGATAGGTCAGGTGTAAATTGAAAGAGTACTTCAATGAATAATTGTTTATTTTCTTGATGATTTATAAAGCAACATAAGTCTTTTGAAAATTTTATTAAATATTTTTGGGAAAAAAGAAACTTCAATTAAATCGTATAACAACCACAGAATAAAGAAAATCCTGAGCAGCTTTTGGATGAGCTCCGTGCAGTCAAGTCTTCCGCCCAAAGTGAAGGAACAAGAAGAGTCTAAAGTGAAAGGTAAACGTAATCATGACACATGAGTTCTTTCGAATGAAGTAATTCCGGATGCTTTTTTTTTCTTTTCTTTTTTTTGCCCACGGGCTTTGAAATGCAAAAAAAAATAAAAAATTCCGGATGCTTTTTGGCATGTTCTCCGTAATCATGACAATTTCAACGTAGACATTAGATATTTCACATCTGCTTGCATAGCCCCAAAATTTAGGAAATAAATCTGCTGTTATTCCAAGGGTATAACAGGAATCTGTTATTCCGATCCCAACAGTTGATTTCGCTGAGATTCACCTATGAAAAAATTTCTTCGTGGAGATTCGCGCATTGAAAAATTTGAACGGTTGGGATCAGAATAACAAGTTCCTGTTATGCCCTTGGAATAACAGCTGATTTATTTCCCAATATCTAGTACACTTACAAGCAAATCAACAAAAAGATGTATGCTACAAAGCGCCTTTCAGAGTTCAAGGCCACCCCAGAGGCCGCATTGCGACCGCCACCTGAAGGTCCGAGCTCAGGTTATGTCGTGGTAAAAGAAGAAGATCCTGATGAAGAAACCAATTGTTGGGGCTTCTGTCGTGGGCCAGCCAGGGTGAGAGATTTGGGAAATTTTTTATCTATAGAAATTATTAAATACAGATGTACGGAAACATAAAGAGTGTCTCGTTTCCAACAAATATAGAAAGATTTGACTCAATGAGTCAGATCCTTTATGGATCAGTCTCAATGGTCCAGATCCATCAATATATATATATAGAGGTTAGCTAATATCAAAACGTTGTTTCCGGAGCGGAAGTGCAACCAATTGGTTTCTGATTTTCAAAGTGCAAACGGTCGATCCAAACTGTTAGATGTGATCTCTATATTATAATGTACTTGGAGACAAAATTTTACATTTTTATGAATTTTTTACTATTTATTAAGCCCTTTTCAAAATTACTGATTTTAATAAACAGTGAAAAAATTCTGGATCATTGAAATCAGCGATTTTAAAATTAACTTAATAAATAGTAAAGAAATTCTAAAAAATGTAAAATTGGTCTCCAAACACATTTTAATACAGATTGAATGTTAAACGGTTTGGATCGACTATTTGGATTTTGAAAATGTAAAAACCGAAACATTTGTTCCGCGGCCTAGGAACAAACGTTTTGATATTAGCCAACCTCTATATATATATTGATGGATCTGGACCATTGAGACCGATCCATAAATTTGGATCTGACTCGTTGAGTCAGATCTTTCTATATTTGTTAAAAACAAGACACTCTTTATGTTTCCGTACATCTGTATTTAATAATTTCTATAGATAAAAAAATTTCCAGAGACTTGCACTTTCCCCAAAATAAAACTCTGACAGTTGAATTTTCTCAGTCAAACCAGGAGAACACGACTTATTACAGAGAAACAGTGTTATTCATACCAGTTATCAATGTACCGCTCTCGGCTAATCGCTACTATGTAATTGTAGCCAAAGGGAAACGCAAAGGGTAATCCTTTAACTTTCTTCCCTTGTTCTGTGTTGATCTAGGATTACATATTTATGATGCTAATTTTGTATTAAAATTAAACATGCGATCTTTTTATTCACTAGGTTTTCCTTTTTAAAGTTGTATTTTAAAATTCGTACTAATCATTCTATTACTGAAAATTTATTGATACTCTTTGTATTTCTCTCTTCTTTTTTTAGGATTTCTATAGACAAAAAAAAATTCAGCTTTTAGATGACTTCTACATGAAGAATTTTAATTTATAGAAAACATTAAAAAAAAAAGAGAAACAGAAAAAGAATATCTTTGCTTTTTTGCTTTTTTATACATATATAGAAGGATCGGTAAATTTTCTTTTTTTTTTAATTTGACTTGAAATCGATAAAATTAACTTTAAATCGATAAAAAGTTTACCGATCCAAATCCCTCTTTCTTTCTTTTATTCATATAATAACAAAAAAAGGTGGGCCCACCCCTTACCATTTTGCCGAAAATGAAGGCACATCTGTGTTTTTTAATGATTCTAGTGCGGCCCCACTTCTCATTAATTTTATAGAAAAACTAAAGAAAAAAATTAGTTTGGATAAATATTTCACCAATTCAAATTTTAAATTTTTTTAGCTTGCAAGTGATACAGCTTTCTCAAATAGTTTGTCAAAAGAACTGATTTAATAGAATGGACCAAATAAAAATATAACGAGATGTATTAATTCTCCAAAAAAACAATTCAGCGGTACTTTTTTTTTGTTTCTCTATCTTTTTTTTTTAATGTTTTATCTGGATAAAAAATTCTCTCACTAATACGTTACGGTGCAAAAGGCTTGTCAAGTCATCCACGCAAAGTAAAGGAACAAAAAAAGTCAAATTTAATAAAATAAATAATATTAACATGCCTATCTAGGCACTTAAATACTTAATTCTCGAAAATGCAGATGCTCCTGCCTATGATTAGTCTACATGATTGTTTGGGTTTTAGGTTTTAGGTGCTTGTATAAATTGCTACAATCTATGTATATATTTGCTGTTTTGTGTTTATAATTTTTTTTTTTTTTGACAATGCAAATCTTAATACTAATACTGCACATTTAGGTATTTATACTTTAATTGTTCGGTGTTTTAAAGTTATATAGTCAGTTGTTCGAACTTTTGTATTTTCCTAATTTTGTTAGTTAAAATTGTACAAGTGCCATCAAAATTATATCTTTATTAATTTAAAAAATAGCGTAATTGTACGGATTTTCTTAAAAAAAAAAAGCAATTGAAGCTAATTGTTTGCTCACTAAAAAAAATGACGAAAGGAAAACAACAAACCAACAACATATTAATTTTATAATTATATATAGAAGGAACATTTCATTAAGAATTTTATAATTGTAGAAAGAACATTTCATGTGACAAATTGACAATGAAACTTAATTTGATATTCAATTAAAAAATAAAGCTTGTACAAAAAAATAAGTTCCCGTACATTTTTTTTTCTTTTCTTTAAATCCACAAGAACAAGTACCGTTATTTTATTTACCTAATTTTGATTTAGACGTAATTAGATCCTTAAAACTATGAATTATTCATGTATAGTTCCTAATTAATATAATTAAGTTGACACTGTAGGTTCATATTCGACTCTTTATTATGAACTCGGTCAATAAATTGAACTTATTAAAATAATATTGGTCGAAAGAATGATATATCGGATAACCATTCGACAAATATATTATATATTTGGCCTCTAAAAATATAATGATAATGAAAAGAAGGTCAAACGTAATAATGACATATATGAGTTCTTTAGATACCTTATGATCCTTGCTTATTATTTTTTAACCATATTTCTCTTTGAAAAGAACTAATTTCGGATGCTTCTTGGTATGTTCACCGTAGGCATTAGACAGTTTCTCCATATAGACATTACATATTGCACATCTGCTAGCATTGCCACAAAATCCAGTACACATACAAGCAAACGAACTAAAAGATGTATGCCACAAAATACCTTTCAGAGTTCAAGGCCACCCCAGAGGTCGCATTGCGACCGCCACCTGAAGGCCCGAGCTCGGGTTATATCGTGGTAAAAGAAGAAGATCCTGATGAAGAAACCAATTGTTGGGGCTTCTGTCGTGAGTCCAGGGTGAGAGATTTGCCCTTTCCCCAGAATACAACTCTGACAGTTGAATTTTCTCAGTCAAACGGGGAGAACACGACTTATTACAGAGAAACAGTGTTATTTGTACCAGTCATCAATTTACCTCTCTCGGCTAATCGCTACTATGTTGTTGTAGCCAAAGGGAAACGCAAAGGGTAATCCATTAATGTTTTGGATCTAGGATTACAAATTTACAATGCTAATTTTGTATTGAACTTAAACATGAGATCTTTTTTACTCACTAGGTTTTCATTGTTAAAGTTGTATTTTAAAACAGTTACTAATTCTGGATTAGAACTAGGCAGTGGCTGCCAAGTGAGGTTAAAAGAAACTTTTAGGATAATTTAGTATTTAATTATTTTGGGTTACTTTATGCGTTGAATTTCTATCTGATAGAACTATTGATTCTGTTAATTCTTTAATTAAGCAGGCTAGCTATAAATGGGACCATTTAAGATATTTTATAGGAAACATCTCCATCTAAAGTCTTGCATGCCTTTTAATACTTTCACAGCAGACAACCGCTATCTTGAAATCCTGAACCAGTATGTATTGGCTAGTATCGATTACCAGTGCAAATTAAATTAAGTCACAAAAGTTTGATGAATTGTTGTTGTTTTCATAATATATTACCAACTAAATGTTGTTGGCTTAAGATAACAAAAGGCAGAAAGAATATTAATTAAACACCACAAAAGTATATGAACTCAGATTTATTTCTAATCCACAGGCAAGTACATACATGCTCTAAGGAGGAGGATATGACCACATGTTGCTTCTGCCAATGCATAAAAGATGTCAAACCGAAACCATTCGACCATAGAGATATCTACCAGCAAATAGAGATAATACCCCACAAAGGTAGGTTCACGGCCAAATCTGTTGCCTCTGACGGGTTCCCTCCATGGATATTCAGACAAAAATATTGGACATTACATGAGAACAAGCCGGAGAATTACCAATTAGGCGAGGCTCTAGGCGTTAACCAAACAACAAGATTGAATTACCTGGAACTCAACACATCAACAAATGTTATTACCGGTAAGTGGTATTGCCCATTCATTTTTTTGAATGAAGGAAGTGCACTGAAAGATCAAATGAAGAGATCTATGTTTTATGAGGTCACGTTAGAGCAATTTTGGGAAGAGATGCATAGTGGGATTGAAAAGAAAAGAATTTTGTTGAGGGGGAAGGAAACAATGAGAGAGGAAACCGAGTCGAGTGATGGTTTTGTATGGTTTAAAAAGACTGGATATTTGGATGGAGAGAGAATCGGTTTGAGCTTGGCTTTGTGGGAAAGGATTAAATGGGAAGAGAATAGACAAGGATGGAATGAAGGCGCTCATGCAATCTTAGAAGAGGTGAAGTTCGGTGATATTGTTTTGGTGGAGAGGTTTTCTTTCAAGAGGCTAGATGGAAGCGTGGCATTGGCATTGGATTTTATCCACACGGACAAGGTTCGTACCAAGTAAAAAGTCTATCATGCTCGGTCAACCGTGGGTTTGTATATTTGTAAGACAAGTTTATTGCATGTATTTAATTAGCAGTGGAGGTGTTGATTGGAGTACCAAGTCTCATGCAAAAATTGTTGTGATTTGCTTTCGGTTGGGTATGACAATTAGCACTCTAAATGAAATGATTTTGTGATGTGACAAATTTATTTGCTCTAAAAAAATATTTTATGATTGTTTATGATATGAAGTATCTGGTGCATATTTGAATGTAACGTGTCAAGCAGTGTCTTTTTTTTTTTTTTTTAATTTTTGCGTCAAGCAGTATCATTACCTAACAATTTGAGTTGCTGTTGAATTGAATGCATGTGAAGTATCATTTAGTTTGCAATTTTGCGTACATGCATATACAACAGAAAAACCTACCAATTTTAGAAACACAATAAACAATTTCGAAAAGCCAACAAACCGATTTACTTTTGCATTTAACACTTGATCTTGATATATAGGAGGGACGTACTCTCGGAGGAAAACAAATTAAAAAATAGAAATAGCAGGAACTGAAAGAGTCAGCTTTAAATTTATTCAGAAAATTGTTTCAACAAAACGGCGTTGGCAGCCGCTGCCAAGATTTCAAAAAAAAAATAATAATGAAAACGGCGTTAAAGTGTTGTTTCACCTAAAAGATTTTAAAAATGAATTACACATGAGAGGCATGGTGTAGAGGTAGGCGGAACATGACACAGTGTTGTGGGAACCATATGGGCGGCAGGCAGTGGCGGATCCACATGGGCCCAGGGGTAGGCACTTGCCTACCCCTAGATTTGAAATTTTTTTTAATCCCAGTGTATTTTTTTGAAATTTTTTTTAATCCCAGTGTATTTTTTAGACTGTGCCTACCCCTGATTCAAAATCGTGCCCAACCCTGACCCAAAAAAATTGTATTTTGTACTCTAGCTCATGAGATTAGATAGTAAAAAAAAAATTTGCACTCCTATTAGTATTTTGTGCCTACCCCTGACCAAAATCCTGGATCCGCCCCTGGCGGCAGGCGCATGGGCCCTATGGAGAGAGAGGAATAGAAGGCTATTCTCCGATAAGCATCATCCGGTGAACTAGTTATTAGATGATACGATACTCGATACATAGATGGGGCCAGGGGCTATCCTATGTGAGCAAATTCTGCATCCTCTTAGCGGCCATTTTTACAAGCTAGCTTAGTATCAAATGGCAGAGGAAGCCAGTGTATAGTTTATTTTCTCCTTATTTTGGTTGTTTAAGCTTATCTGTGTACATACAACTTTTTTATCAATATAATTGTTTAGCAGTGATCGCCGCTGACCATAAAAAAAAATGGATTACATTTTGGTTTCATTTATTCCTTCTCCATAGACTTCTGTAGCAAAATAAGAGGCCAACTAGAACAATTAAATAATAAATCCATCCAATAAAAGTAAAATCCACAAAAACTAGAGCATGCTTCATAGTGCATGAATCTATGGAGATCTGAACTTAATTTTCCCCAGCATAGCACATTTCCAAGCTCCACTTCTATACGCAAAAGTTGCATATGATATCAGATCAGCTTAACCATTTTTAATTATAGTAAATTTTCTGTTAATAGATCAAAAAGAAAGAGTCTATGATTTAACTTGCTTGATTGTACTTGGCTAATCGCACATATGAATAGTCCACTCACTGCACACAAGAAGACGAACACTTACCCAAAATACGTATATAAAATCATAAAAACATCAATTATAACAATTGTGTTGGTAGATTTTAATAAATTATTGTACCAGCCTCCATTTTGTTTGTGATAATTTCAATCTCCACTTTGTTTTTCCCCTCGTAATTAAGTTCAAGTTCGGTTTCGGTTTATTTATCAAATTGAAATTGCATATAGAACCTCTAACATAAAAAGATGAAGAAAATAAACATCAAAGAAATTACATAATACCAAGATCTTTTTATGCAATGAAGAAACATCAGAAATTGCATGTATCAAGATTTATATATTGTTGTTGTTCAATTTTCACCATCGACAGAAATGGATAGGTCAGGTGTAAATTGAAAGAGTACTTCAATGAATAATTGTTTATTTTCTTGATGATTTATAAAGCAACATAAGTCTTTTGAAAATTTTATTAAATATTTTTGGGAAAAAAGAAACTTCAATTAAATCGTATAACAACCACAGAATAAAGAAAATCCTGAGCAGCTTTTGGATGAGCTCCGTGCAAGGAAGCTTGTCAAGTCTTCCGCCCAAAGTGAAGGAACAAGAAAAGTCTAAAGTGAAAGGTAAACGTAATCATGACACATGAGTTCTTTCGAAATGAAGTAATTCCGGATGCTTTTTTTTCTTTTCTTTTTTTTGCCCACGGGCTTTGAAATGCAAAAAAAAAAAAAAAAAAATTTCCGGATGCTTTTTGTCATGTTCTCCGTAATCATGACAATTTCAACATAGACATTAGATATTTCACGTCTGCTTGCATAGCCACAAAATCTAGGAAATAAATCTGCTGTTATTCCAAGGGTATAACAGGAATCTGTTATTCCGATCCCAACTGTTGATTTTCGCTGAGATTCACCTATGAAAAAATTTCTTCGTTGAGATTTGCGCGTTGAAAAATTTGAACGGTTGGGATCAGAATAACAGGTTCCTGTTATGCCCTTGGAATAACAGCTGATTTATTTCCCAAAATCTAGTACACATACAAGCAAACGAACTAAAAAGATTTTTTTTTTTTTTTTTTTGAGGAAAGCAAACGAACTAAAAGATGTATGCTACAAAGCGCCTTTCAGAGTTCAAGGCCACCCCAGAGTCCGCATTGCGACCGCCACCTGAAGGTCCGAGCTCAGGTTATGTCGTGGTAAAAGAAGAAGATCCTGATGAAGAAACCAATTGTTGGGGCTTCTGTTGTGGGCCGGCCAGGGTGAGAGATTTGCCCTTTCCCCAGAATAAAACTCTGACAGTTGAATTTTCTCAGTCAAACGGGGAGAACACGACTTATTACAGAGAAACAGTGTTATTCATACCAGTCATCAATGTACCGCTCTCGGCTAATCGCTACTATGTAATTGTAGCCAAAGGGAAACGCAAAGGGTAATCCTTTAACTTTCTTCCCTTGTTCTGTGTTGGATCTAGGATTACATATTTATGATGCTAATTTCGTATTAAAATTAAACATGCGATCTTTTTATTCACTAGGTTTTCCTTTTTAAAGTTGTATTTTAAAACAGATACTGATTATGGATTAGATAATAAGCAGGTTAAAAGAAACTTTTTTTTTTAGAACTAGGCAGTGGCTGCCAAGTGAGGTTAAAAGAAACTTTTAGGATAATTTAGTATTTAATTCTTTTTGAGTTTACTTTATGTGTTGAATTTCTATCTGATAGAACTATTGATTCTGTTAATTTTTTAATTAAGCGAGCTAGTTATAGATGGGACCATTTAGGATATTTTACAGGAAACATCTCCATCTAAAGTTTTGCATGCCTTTTAAGTTTTAATACTTCCATCAGCAAATAACCGCTATCTTGAAATCCTGAACTAGATTACCAGTGCAAATTCACCGATGTCACAAAAGTTTGATGAATAGTTGTTGTTTTCATTATATTTAACCAACGAAATGTTGTTGGCTTAAGATAACAAAAGACAGAAAGAATATTAATCAAATACCACAAAATAATATGAACTCAGATTTATTTTCAATCCACAGGCAAGTACATACATGCTCTAAGGAGGACGATATGACCACATGTTGCTTCTGCCAATGCATAAAAGATGTCAAATCGAAACCATTCGACTATAGAGATATCTACCAGCAAATAGAGATAATACCCCACAAAGGTAGGTTCACGGCCAAATCGGTTGCCTCTGACGGGTTCCCTCCATGGATATTCAGACAAAAATATTGGACATTACATGAGAACAAGCTGGAGGATAACCAATTAGGCGAGTCTCTAGGTGTTAACCAAACAACAAGATTGAATTATCTGGAACTCAACATGTCAACAAATGTCATTACCGGTAAGTGGTATTGCCCATTCATTTTCTTGAATGAAGGAAGTGCACTGAAAGATCAAATGCAGAAATCTATGTTTTATGAGGTCACGTTAGAGCAATTTTGGGAAAATTTGCATAGTGGGACTGAAAATAAGAGAATTTTGTTGAGGGGGAAGGAATCAATGAGAGAGGAAGCGGAATCGAGTGATGGTTTTGTATGGTTTATAAAGACTGAATATTTGAATAGAGAGAGGATCGGTTTGAGCTTGGCTTTGTGGGAAAGGATCAAATGGGAAGAGAATAGAGGAGGATGGGATCAAGGCTCTCATGCAATCTTAGAAGAGGTGAAATTCGGTGATGTTGTCTTGGTGGAGAGATTTTCTTTCAAGAGGCTAGATGGAAGCATGGCATTGGCATTGGATTTTATCCACACGGACAAGGTTTGCACCAAATAGAAAGTCTGTCATGCTCAGTCAAATATTTAATTGTAAGATAAATTTATTGCATGTATTTAGCAGTGGAGGTGTTAATTGGAGTATCAAGTCTCATGCAAAAATTGTTGTGGTTTGCATTCGATTGGGTATGACGTTATTGACAATTAGCACTCTATATGAAATTATTTGTGATGTATATGACAAATTTATTTGCTCTTTTTTTTTGATAAAGAGGCATAATGCCCTTCCATTATAGAAAAAAGAGAACAATACAATGTCTGAAAATAAAAAAATGACATACTACCCGGAAAAATCCACGCCTTTATTGGTCTCAGTTACACACCCGACTTCCTTAATCAGGTACTGAACTCCAATAGAGCAACACCTAGATTTCAGTCGCTATTAAAACTCATCATAGACCGAAGGCAAACTCAAGTACATCCATTCCTAAAACCCAAAAAAACATCAAATGCCATAGTCTGTAACCTATATCAAGTCCAAGGCAGAACCCACATAGCAAGAACTACCTATTTATTACATCAGAACTAACATGCCAAGCAACACACAGAGCCAGTACAAATGTAAGGCCGCAACAGTTGTACCAGTGGTACATCAAATGAGCAAAGGAAGTTCAGCATATATTAAGAGCCTAGTCAAGAGACCAGCTCGGGTACCCATGGCATAGGGTTATCAGGAGGCAACTCAAGGGCTGGTAGAGGAGGAAGGGACTGGAGGGGCACCATGTCCATATCTTCCGGCATCGAATCCTGTGCAAAGGGCAACACATGCTGCTTTTTAAACCCTGTCCAATATTCCAACAAGGAACAAATTAGTAAAAGCATCTGTCTAACTGAGGGAATAGGGGAGTTATCAAAACAAATAGAATTTCGAGTTTTCCAAATGCCCCAGCAGATGGCACTGACCACCATTAACATAGCCTCTCTGTTTTTGTGAGGCAAGGACATCGCAAACAATTGAATATGTTCTAAAGAAGTCCAATCTCCATAAAAATTCTGAAATGAGCCCATCCAGAACCATATATGAGAAATATAAGGGCACTTGAGAAATAAATGCAAAGCAGATTCGGATTCAGAATTGCAAAACAGGCAAGTTGGGTCCCCTTGCCATCTTTTTTTGGACAACACAGTTTTAGTAAGAATCTTATCTTTGAACAACAACCACATAAAAAATTTTATTTTCAAAGGGATAGGTAGATGCCACCACATCTCTGCATAAGGAGTGAGAACTCCTCTAAAAGAAAGAAAATTATATAGAGAGGCGGTAGTGAATTGTAGCTTAGAATCCCATTTCCATTTAGGATCAAATTTATTTGCTCTAAAAATTTATTATATGATTGTTTATAATATGAAGTATTTAGTGCATATTTGATTTTAAATGATCATTACCTAACAATTTGAGTTGGTGCCGAATTGAATGTATCTGAAGTATCATGTATTTGCAGTTTGCCTGCATGCATATAAAACAACAAAACCTACCAATTTAAAAACACAATAGACAATTTTGAAAAGCCACCAAACCGATTTACCCCTGCATTAAGCTAACACTTGATCTTGATATATCCAAGAAGGGAGTCAGCTTTAAATTTATTCAGAAAATTGTTTCAACAATGAGAACGAAGTTAAAGTGTTGTTTCACCTAAAAGATCTTAAAAAAAAGGATTACACTTTGGTTTCATTTATTCCTGCTCCATTTAGCAAAATAAGAGGCCAACTAGAACAAATAATAAATCCATCCAAAAAAACTAGAGCATGCTTCATAGTGCATGAATCTATGGAGATCTGAATTTTTCACCAGCATAGCGCACATTTCCCAGCTCCTCTTCTATACGCAAAAGCTGCATATGATATCGGATCAGCTTAACCATTTTTATTAAAGTAAATTTTCATTAAATAGAGAAAGAAAGAGTCTATGATTTAACTTACTTGGTTGTACTTGGCTAATCGCTCACTCCTACATGGGGCCCCAGTTTTGATCTGAGATAAGCAGAAATTAAATAATCATTAGAAATAAAGACCATGGTCAAGCTCCATCATATAAAATCAATATGAAAATATAATTCAGCATATAAACATAAAAGAACTGTAGTATACAAAAAAATATAAATCCCATGCCTGTCCACTCGCCAAACCAACAGAAAGATCAGCAATGAAATTATCTTCAGTTTCGCCACTTCTGTGGCTCACCATCACACCCCACCCAGCAGCCTTTGAATCAAGAGCTGCTTTAATTGATTCCGTTACTGTCCCAATTTGGTTAACCTAGAAAATGACAAAAAAAAAATCTATTGTTACTGTTGCATCTTTCAATGTGTAATACTTCCAAATATCAACCCACTTAGTATCTGTAAAGAAAGTTGATTATTCTGATATAAACCCTGAATGAAAAGTTTCATGCATAAATCTTTAAAAATCTCAGATGAGGAACACTCGGCAACGGTAATTATGTCCTTTCCCATGGAAGCTCACCTTCAGTAGAAGAGCATTGCATGCGTTCTTCCGCACAGCCTCAGCAATTCTCTTTGGGTTGGTCACTAACAAATCATCTCCAACCAGCTGTATATCAACTGATGAGCGAAGTAGGGCCCATGAGTACCAATCATCTTGGTCAAAGGGATCCTCGATCGATACAATCGGGAAGTCCCTCACAAACCCTTTGTACAACTCGCATAGACTCTCTGACGTGTGGAGGTGGTCCCCACTGTTTGGCTGTTTTTTAAAGTCTAGGTCATAGTTTCCATCCTTTGTATAGAACTCTGATGCTGCTACGTCCATTCCTATCTTGATCTAATATAAGAAGAGTTTTCAATTTCAAAACTTGAAATAAAGAAAAGAGCAAGCAAATAAAAAACTTCATTTTGCAGGTTTCGTTCCAAAGTTCAGTACTAGAGGAAACCATGGAAACCAAGTGCAAGCTCAAATAATCAGAAGGCATAGTTCCTCAGCTGTTTACTTCAAACATAGATTTACCAAAATCTGGAACATAACAACATTTAGAGGAATGACTGGACATATATGTTATCTTTCCTAGGCTAACATTGAATATTATCTTTAAATATTTGTTATCAGCAATCACCTTTCCAGTGTATCCAGCTTTTTCAATAGCATCCATAAGCAAGACAAGCCCTTCCCTGTTATCTTGTACGTTTGGTGCAAAGCCACCTTCATCTCCTACATTGCATGCATCTTGGCCATATTTTGCTTTTATAATCCCCTTCAAAACATGGTAAACTGCATAAAAAAAGCATGATCAAGAAGAAATCAGATGTTTAACTAGAAAAGAACTATGCCAAAACAGAAGGGAGGGAATTTCATCAGTACCCCAGCAAAATCTAAAATATATTAGGTGATGAAAATCTGTAATATACAATACTTAATTAAATACGTGAGTGCCATCACCTTTAATCCTGCCAATTTGTTCATTTCAGAAATGCATACCAACCCCTCTTTTCTCCTTTATTTATGCAGAGGGGTACAACTAAGTAGGAGAAATAAGGGCTTAAATTGTTCTACTACCTTTTTTATGGTATGCATTATTCCTTGCCCATTTTTATTCTTTGTCGCGTACCACCCCATTTGGAAATTTTGTAAGGGTGCATGAAATTCAATACAATCCAAGAGGGATCTTTAGGTGCAATAAGTTACCTTCACTGCCCATACGCAGAGCCTCGGCAAATGAGCTTGCACCAACAGGCAGTATCATGAACTCCTGCATAGCCAGGTTATTTCCAGCATGACTACCTCCGTTTATCACATTGAAAGCAGGAACTGGCATAACAAGCTCCTTTGAACCTGCTAGTTCCTGTATGTGTCTATACAAAGGCACTTTCTTAGCCCCTGCACCTGCCCGGCATAGACTTAGAGAAACTCCAAGTATTGCATTGGCACCTAGTGTTGATTTGTTGGGGGTTCCATCCATTTCAATCATAATTGAATCAATGTCTTCTTGGTTCCTGTTTTAGATAGAAGGAAATTCGATTAAAAAAAAAAGTCAAGATAGCTTGTTAGTTGTTACTTAAAATGTAAGAGACTTGACAAACATGTAAATAAGAATAAAACTCATAAGAAACTATCTTAAGACTTGTCATGATTAGTCCGTTACGTTTGTCCGCAGACCTTTTTATCTCCCAGCTTTAAAATTATTTTAGCTTCAATTTATCAAATTAGAGGAAGATCTTAGGCTTCTTTTTAGGTATCAATTTTAGACATGATTTTTTTGCTAGGACCTGAATCTTGATTATTTTACAAGTAACATTTTTCCCTGCCAATAAGTGGACCTTAAAATATAAACCAAAAAAGACCAACCGTGAGGTGTCAAAAGGAACATTTTATCTAAAGGGAAGAAATAACCTACTGAAAACCACTTCAGACAATTCAGTTGCCAGATTTAGTAGAAATAAGCTCTAGTTTTTGTCTTTTTGAAAGATTGTCTTTGGAATATATATGTAGCATGTCCATATCAAAAGTTTATATACTTTTTGAGTTCATTTCGTACAATCACGACACCAAGAAATTAATGAATTAAGTGCCTGAATCACTTGTGAATAAGACCAAATCAAGGTTCAGATTTGATGTTTGGAATTTATATTTTGGAAAAAAGAGAGATTGTGGCAATTTGTGACACAAGAGCCTCCTCTGAGAGGAATCAAATAATAAAATCCACAGAAAGTAAGAGATCGCAAAATGGTAGCTAAATTGGCACAACTGGAATATTGCTAATAGGAATTGTTCTATGGATACAATTTCATCACAATATGTAAACAAAAAGGCTTTCAGTATACCTCACGTCAACCCCAACAAGCATCGGCGCCAAAATCTCATTTATGTTTTTCACGGCATTTAGCACTCCTTTGCCTCCATAAACGCTCTTATCTCCATCTCTCAACTCTAGAGCCTCATAAATTCCAGTAGAAGCGCCACTGGGCACCGCCGATCTGTACAGGCTGTCAGTCACCAGATCAACCTCGACCGTCGGATTGCCACGACTATCTATGATCTGCCTCGCCTTGATCGACTTGACGTTGTACTCTTTCAACGCGTTTCCGGCAGGTGACGTGGCACTCGAGGAGACTGAGCATTTAACTGAGGTTAAGTTTCGCGGTAAGAGAAGCTTTGATCGAGCGGACACAGATGGAGTTTGGAGGAAGTTAGAGTGAGAGAGAGCCATTTTCTAGATAGAGAACTAGGGTTCAGCTGTTTAACAGAGAGGGGGTTTAAAGCGGGGTTGATCTCTATTCTCTAGTACTCCGTCTGGTGGGCGGAGAATGCGAAGAAGAAAGAGCCGCTCTTCTTTTGTTCGAATAGTTGATTTGTACCAACTAATCGCGCATATATCATGGTTAAAACTCAAATGGATCCACATGCCAGTGAGACATTGGAAAATATACGAGTCCGAAGTTGCTTGTGAGTTCTGCCCTCGTAGAGTCGCAGTCCGATTGTTGACCAAGGTAGTTGGGGATCATGATTTAGACAGAGCTGAACGAAGCGGCAAGCAGCCGGTTTGTACCTGGTAGGTAGGCAGGTAGGTGGCGAAAGGCTGAAATTAAGATCCAGTGCAATACTTGATCGTGTAGAATGAGATCTGAGTCGTCTGTTTCAAAAATCTTAAAACAAAACCCCACAATTTATATAGATGAACGGTACAAAATTCTTCCAAAAATCATTTCTGTTATATAGATATGTACGGAATTAATTTTGATCGGCCAGCAGTATTTTACCGCAGGGTACTCGAAAAACTGTCATAAGTTACGTAAGATATAGACTCTAATTTTTAGACGGATCGGAAATTTAAATTAAATACAACAGAAGAATTAATTAGGGGGAATTTCATGTATACAGTCAAACCTCGAAGTTATGTATTTTCTCCTCTAAAATTTATAATATTATATTTATCCTTCTAAATTTCAGAAACTCATGACCATCATTTGATCTTGGTAAAGTCAATATTTTCCGTGTAGGAGGTCGCAGGTTTGAACTTAAAAAGAGTAATTTTTTGTGAATACTAAATAGTTTGGTAGCTTGATCTCCAAATTTTACTTTAAAAAAGTTTCAAAAACTCACAAATTAACTCAATTTATTGATTTTTCTATCAAAAAAATGAACAATTTGCTTTTCAACATGTTACATATTTTTTATTTTTTTAATAAAAGATAAAATGAGTATTTTATAAATTTAAAATGAGTTTTAATAGAGAATCAATAAATTAATTAAATTAGTGAGTTTTCAAATTTTATAAGGATAAAAAAAATATTACGAATTTTAGAAAAAATAATACGTAATTTCAAAACAAAATTGCAATAGATATGAACTTGTCCAAGAAATTAAATAAACAAGCAAGACACCATAAATGCGGCCTTTGATGCTTCCGAGTCCCCAGGAGCCATTCTTATACGCTAAAGACACCGCCTGTGAGCCCTTCCCTTCCTCGTCTAGCCATTAAGTTCTATACACTCAAGTGGTGTTGGAGTCCGGATCCTACGTTAACTCAAATTTGAGTCTGGATCCAGACTGTTCAATTAAAATAAACTCAGAATTTGAGTGGAGGTGAATTCGTGGTATTGAAGGGACGTGCGCGCAGTTAGAAAATATCATGTTTTGTATGTTTATCAGAGTTTCAATTAAAATAAAGTAGGCTAACCGAGCTGCAGTTCGAGAAATTGTGAAATTGTGGCATTGTATTCTAATTAGGTGTGCACAAAAAGCTCGTACCTCGTATTTTGATTGAGTTTGATTTGAAAAAAAAAAAAAATTCCAAACGAATGAAACCCAATTCGGTTCAAAATTGGTTCGAATCGAACTCGAACTGAGTCTGACTCGGTTCGAAATTCTTCTTTTTAGTTCTAAACTCTGCTTCAATTTCGAACTAGTTCGGTTCAAAACTAGTTCGAATCGCACCGAATCAAACTCAAACTCTTCTTTTCAGTTTGAAACCTTGTTTCAATTTTGAACCAATTCGGTTCGAAATTAGTTCGAATTCGAACTCGAACTGGATTAAGTTCGATTCAGTTTGATTCGTTTGCAGCCCTAATTCGAATAGTGCTATTCAAATGAAATAATTGTGAGAAATATACTAATAACATGCATTAGAAAGAATAATGAAAGAGTTCTATTTAAAACTAGAGCTGGTATGTTTGTATAGAAGCTAAAATAGCTAGAATAGTAAAATTTAGAATTAGTAAATCAGAATAAAGAAAAATATTGATTTTTAATAATTGTGTGAAAATAATGCTATTCGGATTAGTAAAAATATTATTTGGATTATACATTTGAATAGTGAATAATTATAACTGAGAAAGAATAGTATTAACAAGATGCTAATTAATGAGAAAGATAGACTAATGGAGTCTCAAACGAATTGTCACGATGTGAAGATGACAGAAGTAGCGTCAACTTCGCCATTTCGGAACTATTGACGAAAATCCAAAAAAAAAACATATTTTCTCTTTTCACACTTCCAAATAGTAACTATTCCAACATTTACAAGAAATAAAGAATAGCAACTATTCTAACTATTCCAAATAACAAAAATATTATTTGAATGCAATTACTATTCTCAATAACCTCTATAAAATAGTCCCTATTCTTTGACACATCCAAACATACCGGATCTAGAATAGTCCAATAGTCTCTACTAGTTTACATGGTAATATTCCGATCTTTGAAGCATTACCAAGCAGCTCAATTATGCTTACAATTTTACAAGCCTCCGCATTTGCATCAAATATGCAGCTTACCTGCCTGACGTTTCAAATTTTGGAATCACATAATAGACTTCATAACACACATACTAAATGTTAAGATTCAATATCTGAAAGAGAAAGAAATCTGAGCCTATCACACAAGCAGAGACAATAGCCTATCACATAGCAGTTTGCAGAAAAATATAAGTAATGCAACACAAAATCAAGCAATATCAAGGAAAACAGGCACAAATCAACTGAGAGATAGGTTTTTCTAACAACCCTCAAGGATAGATGGCACAAATCTCGCTTAGAACAACAAATTTAGGCAGTTTCGTCAGACAGCTTTGTGTCTTCCAGCTTTATCTTGGCAGTGGACTCAGTACCCAAATCTGATTTGAGGTCATTGACACTCTTTTCCAGATCATCTATCTTGCTCTCTATTTCATCTAGTGAACTTAGGTTAAGAAAAACATCTCTAATTTTAGGGAATAATACAGGCACAGAAAGATTGGTTGTTTGTGTGCCTTTAAGCACTGGACACGAGTCCAAACTTAACCAATAACAAGTAAACTTCATGATCCTCAGTCATAATTCTTTGTTTCCAGCTTTGTGTAAATAGAATATCATTGATAGAAAAATTTTAATATTTTGCATATCCAAAATATTTTATGAAACAAAAAAAGGATATTTTTCTGGACAATGCTCTCTGACATAGCCTGGAACCTTGTTTGCTGCAACAATAATTTAGTTATAAGTTAACATAATTATTCAGAAGACATTGATCGATCCTAGAACTAAAATAGGTTTTTTTTTCTTTTAATTGATAACAACTCACCATTTGCACAAGTAGGTTTTGTACCTAGAAAAAAGGAGCAAATAAAAGATGTTAATACCAGAAGTACTTGATATTCAGAAAACAATTCTGATGTAAGAAAAGATGTTAAAACATGCAATTATCAAAGTGTGGTTGTTGTTACAATGATGTATCACCAGTGTCCATTAAATATTGTTAACTTCCAACAATCTCAATGTGAAATGTGCCATGCATTTCTGTTCAGTCTAGGGAAGAAGTGTCCAACTAATTTAAGTATTAAAAGAAGTAATATGTAACACAGACACCAAACTTATATTGCAATCATGGCATCAGACGCAACATATATAAAGAACAAAGCATTACTTGTAGGTATGTTATCTACGATTTAGATAGATTGTATATCAAATTTGGTGCAATTTAAAAATCTATGGATCACCATCATGCAACTTGAGAAATTAAAGGTCAGTTTTATTAACATCTGACCAGCAACCAAATAATTCTCAAATTGTACCAAATTAAATATATGGCCCATCTAAATGATAAAGAACACATCATAATTTTAACTTTGCATTTTTTTCAAATTTTAATATCAGTTGTCACGGTTATCAATACACCCCTTTTCCTTTAGAAATATGGATGCAGATTCTTTCTGATGTTTATTAACTTGTTTCAACTGCTAAAATAAGCAGCAAGTGATTTTTTGTTTGAGGGGAAGAAACGAAAGTTAGGTTTTTCTTTTCTTTTTTCTGTAGGAACTGAATTGTAAGAACCACTGGGATGTGTGTAGTACTGTATTGGTAATTTGATCCTAAGTTTTTATTTTATTTTATTCATGTTTACCTTTCTTTTACTCTACCTCTACCGATTTCATGATATATTACGATATTACTTCAGACTACAGAATAGAAAAAGATGAAGCACAGAAAATATTACAAATGTTGTCATATCAGCCGTGCTTTGTGGCGCTTCCAACTCCTGATCACCCTGCCATAAGTTATAAAAGAAACAAAAATATCCTTTAGACCAATAGAAAACTAGCATAAATTCAAAGAAAAGATAAAATTGATTTTACACCTAAGAATGAAGATTACAAAGAGGATTAGAGGCAAAACAAGACTGTTGATGCATTAGCTTACAACTTGATGAGCATCATACTTTATACCACTATAATAGAATTAAGGTTTGGTATTAGGCTGGACAAGCTGGCAATGATTTTTCCCATCAAAGAGAGTTATTTTTATACTTCGAATCAATTCAATTGTAGAGGCAATTATTACAGTTCTAATAAGGAAACACCTTAGGAATTGTACAAGAAACCCACATAGAGAACAAAATGGTCGGCTTCTCAACGAATTGAATCCAGGATAAATGCTTCAGTTCTATAGCTTTGTCACCCCCCCGTCCCCGCCAATCCAAAAAAAAAAACACACACAAGGAGAAATTGGGAAGGGAATTACATAGACTTGATCGATGAGACAACAAGCTTTGAGAAAGTCTTACCTTGGCACCTGACGCGGGGTTCTCCATGGACAACAAAGGCAGGAAATGCTAGATCTAGTTCAAGAATGGCGATCAAAACCCTAGATCGAACGAAGCTGGTGATGGATCCAACTCGCCTTTCGAAGTCTCGAAATAAAAAACAGGAAAATAGAAAAGCGAGGGAGAGGTGGGAGGTGATTTTGAGCTAAACTTCGATCTTTCTATTTGAATTTCACTCTCTTTCCTGTCGAAAATTTGATGAAACAGAAATGGTACGGTACGAGTTCGGAGCGTGCAGGTAACACTGGCCGACCATTCCCTTTGGATAACCGAATGGCTTGATAAGGCCCATGGGCCATGGGAAATAAGAAATTATCAGAATAGCCTATGGGCTGTGGGCTGCAATATCAATCAAGGAATTCTGACAAGAAACAAATCTTCTGGTTAGATAAGCAGAAATTTTGAATTAACAACATTAATACTTTTGCTCGCCGAAGGATTTAACAAGGATTAGTTTCACAACTTCTCGTTAATATAATATCACATAACCAAAGAGAAACAAATGTAGAATAAATTATAAATTATACAAGACAGGTTCAGTAATACCTGTAGCCAACCCGATCTGAACCATGTCAAAAAAATCTAGAACTGTATCCAATCCAATTCAGGTTGGGTGGGATATTCGAGAGCTATTTACTAGGGAAACCTAAGACCTCTTGAAAAATCATCCTATAGCTCATCAACTGAGCTTCTAGTTAGATCTATAGCATCAAAAAAATTTAACTCATTTCTTTTGACCTCCAGAAGAGTCTCAAGCATGAGAATCTTTTCTTCTAGTTGCAAACTACAAGCTTAATGCAATCATTTTACTACAAGCGTTATAACAATATTTAAACGATCATCAAGTCTAAAAATTAAGATATAAAGTAAAAGTTACGAAGTACATGTGCACAGTATATGACATATTCACATTATTTCAGATTAAAAGCCTGCCAGAGGCCAGGAACCAGATTAAATCCAAATCAATATCTGACATTGTCAGATTTTTTAATGAGATAATATGTGGATTCAACAAGAATAGAGGTACAATTAAAAGTGCATGGACCCATTGTGGATTCCAATGGATCATCACATTGCAAATAACTAAAAACCAAAAATGGAAGTACATCATTAATACACAGCTTCCATTCAAAGGATCTTCAACATAAAACATTGTTCTTGGATGAACTTTTTTGAACTTGCAAGACATACGGATAAGAGAACTATGAATTTTGATTAAGTACAAAGGTTTTCACGTAACTAATTGATTAACAAACAAGTTTTTACTAAGCTAGCGGGAATGGTGATACAGCATTCTGAGGTCCTGACAATCAACACAAGTCCAAGGTGATTGAGGTGGATCTAGACAGTAAGAATGCACCCACTTGGAATGGCATATGTGGCAGTTCAATAGCAGGTCTACTGGTTCGCGGTTGTGGCATGCATAACAAACCTCCTCTTCATGCTTCAAAATTGAAAAAAAAAATATATATATCATTATACTACAACAGAAGGAAAACCCTGTGATAAGACTTATGGTGAAAATGCATAAAAGATTAAAATCTACAGCAGGTAAAAATTGCAATAGGCCTCACCCATGTTTGAAAGTTGCGGTCACCAGCACCAGCTGAGACAAATATTTCAGTACTCAACGAACCAGAAGGAATGGTCTGAGAGTAGATCTTCTGGTCAGAAGTATCTGCCTCTTCAACTCTTGTGATTTTAGTGAACAACGCTTTGCATAGAGGGCATGTCGTGGACTTGCCTATAGAAACCTGGAATACCAAGTTTTATTAGATTTTACCATTAATAACTTGTAATGCTTCTAACAGCACAATGAATAGATGAAGCATTCAAATTTGTTAGCATAATTAATACGAAAAATAAAAATTTCCGATACCAAAAGAAAAGAAAAGGCACTCTTTATTTCTGAGCTCATAGAATCTATCGGTTCGAGCATTCTTTGATTAAAAGACGGGTACTGGAAAAGGTGCAAGGAATAAATAGAGGTCACAAGGTCTAATCTAACTACTACAGCAATACAATACCCACGATTAATAAGTATTTATTACAGAGGATTCAAACGCCCACATTTTTGGTGCTCCATCATGCCCATATTTTCATCGTGTTAATAGGATATCCAAATTCACAACAAGAAATGCCAACAGTTGATCTACATACAGAGTAATGCAATTACATGAAAATTTTAATGAATCATTTATTATTAACAACTTGATCTTTTAAATGGAGCCCTAAATTCTACAATCTTAACTTATAACAAGATCAACGGTTAAATTTTTCTTGTTAGCGATTTGGTTTTTTGAATCATTAATTGTCAAGGAAAACATTGGTATGATGGGGCAAAAAAAAATGGGCATTTGATCCATCGTCTTTTGTTAAAACTTAAACTGATATTTTTATGTTTACACTAACTAAACAGTTCGGTTGGGTTTCATTTCTAAACTACCCCAACTTGTTTGGGACTAAAGGCTTTGTTGCTGTTGGTGTTGTTGTTGTACACTAACTGAACAGTTGTAGCCTTATTCCAGATAAAGACAGAAACCACAACATGCAATTTCTGTGATGTGTCTGACTCAGTACCTACATTCGGCAACGCAAAAGTCGAGTGGGCCATCTTCTAACAAATTTAATTTTGACCAAAAGTTTTTGGA
Organism: Carex littledalei; assembly: GCA_011114355.1. NCBI lineage: Eukaryota > Viridiplantae > Streptophyta > Magnoliopsida > Poales > Cyperaceae > Carex > Carex littledalei. Next base: position 6,150,300 of record CM022092.1, on the reverse strand, counting down.
ATCTTCTTCAATTTGCCTCCTAACTGAGAGCTTAAAAACAGCAATGAAATTGAAAATACAAATAAACAGAAAGCTAACATACCAAACGATTAGCCCAATCTTGGATGCAAGAATAACAGAACCGATGCCCACAAAGCAACACCCCCCTAGTAGACGAGAATTCTGTCCAACATATCACACAAGAAAGCACCAGTTGTCTCTGCTTACTAAGTGCCACCTCATCTCTTTCTTCATTTTCAGCAGAGATATCCACTGAACCATCACCGGAGCAACCTTCCCTACTTTCACATAATTTATTGCACTCAGGTTGCTTGTCCCTTTCTGAATTGGAATTAATACTGAGATGGCCTTTCCCTTTAATCTCTGGTACCATTTTCACAAGGCGACGTTTCTTTCTGGATGGTTTGTCAATATTGTTGTCCTCGATAAAATCATGCATGCTAATCTGATGTCTTGGTCGGTGCCGAAATGAATGGTAGCCTGACTCCTCATGCCATTCAGATAGCTACAGCATTACAGTGAAATGAATGGCGAATGTTACTAGCATTGGAAAATAAATGCTCGATTCAAGAGTATAATTGAATCATCTTTTGTGGTAATACCGATGTCAATACCACTCTTGTTACTTATGTATAGTAGGAATTGAAACTCAGTATATTTTCTAAAGTCAAGTAGAGAATTTTACCAATACTTCGGAAATGTTATTTTGATTGTGAAGAAGGTTGTTATCCTCTGACCTGCTCCCATGATCCGATTTTTTTCCTTTTCTTCACTATCTTCTCAGACTCCGAGGTAATGAATTCTCTCTAATTGTTTGAAGAAAGTATCAATTATAATGCAAAAGGTACAAACATCTAAGTGGGAAATATAAGTGTAAGACAGCTCCAAAATTTTAGAACTGTTAACTGGGTAATTCTTTAACAGTAATGCAGATTTTGCCATAACTTGAGAAATTGCGTACGACTCTTGTGAACAGAATATTCCTAATCATTTTTAGGGACATAGTATTGATTGCAGGTAAAATAATCAATGCCTTATAAACATGGAAGAATTCATAAATCTAACCTTCTCTGGCAGAAGAGAATCAGTCCAGCTTGAGCACCCAATATTAGAGTTCCTTTTATTGGTTTTGACATTTCTACTAGAGCTAGTGAAGTTAGAACAATCAGATAAAATAGCACTCTCCCTATCTAATGTTTGCTTACTCTCGCCATGCGCTGTTGAAGCAGGAATTTCCCATGAAATTGGTCCTGCCTCTTCTCCGCTATAAAACAGAAGAAAGAAAGTACATATAAATATAGACGTGCTAAACTTTCTGGTTAATATTGCATGCTAAATTTTCTAGTTAATATTGCATTTAGCCCAAACTAAATAATACACATCATAGCGAGTCACAAGACTATCAGAGAAAGAGGAGAAGCATGAGCATAAAACAAAGCAGGGTCTCGACTCAACAAAACAATAATTGCATTAGTGAAGCCCGGGAATAGAAATATTTAAACCAAACAAGTGATATTAATGCTGATAATAGGTATAGATAATATCTTTCCATCAACGTAATAGACAATTGTCCGGATCTAAAGCAGCTATTAAGCTAATGGATATTCTTTATTGTTTTCATTATAAATAAGGAAACTGACGATATATTTTTTCATCAACAGTAATCCCGAGTAGCTCATAGCTTTAATATACAAAAAGCAAAATGAAATACTTATGTCAAAATGGTCCCTTTTGATCAACGCTAAAAGAAACCTTTTTATTGAAAATAAATCAGAAACATTAATAACACAATTTAATTATTGATAGCACTGAAAAGAAACTATGACACTGATGAACAGCCAACTCAATTTAATCCACATTATTACAAGTACCTTTCCATGACATAAGGTCCCTCTGGAATTCTCTTTCCAGCCTTTAAACATTCTTCGAACCAGCGGTGGCTGACAATTTGTGCTCCAATGCTCCTTGCAAAATCATATTTCTTTCCTGTAAACCTCCAGCATACCTACTAGTTACAGAAAAAGAAAAAGACAAAGATCAATGGAAACCATATCTTCTATTAAATTTGTATTTCAAATGAAGTCTCGATGTGAAGCAATTAATTAACCTCACCAGATGGGTTGTTGATTTGCTCATCGCCCCCACATAACTAGCACCAGTGTGAGAGATTAGCTTGATAAGCTGGAACCTAGGGCAGCCATGATACCCGCTAACCGAAGCCACAACCAATTCCATCCCTTCAATCAAATCCATCCGGTTCCCTAAAAGAAAAGTAAAAAAAATTCACCTAATAAAGTAAAATTAGCATAGGAACAACTGGAAGAAGAGAGAGATTCACAAGCCCTCACTTTGATTTCGGCGATTTTGTCTCGTCTATTTGCTATTGCTTTAGCATAACTTAGGTTTCTCGCAAGGCACAAGAGGATTGTTTCAATTTTCAAATTTAGGGTACGAGTACATTCAGGAGATTTGCCATGGGTTTATACACAAAAAATTGATGATAATGATGACCACGACAGTGATGGTCATGACGATGATTCAGGAGGATTAAAGACGAAATTTCGGTTGAACTAAAACCGAGCTATTTAAGATATCAGCTTTTGAGAAAGTCTGACCTTGACCTGAAGCGGGGTCCTCCGTGGCAAAGAAAAGGCACGAATTGCTGGATCTAATTCAAGAAATAGCGACGAAACCCTAGATCGAACGAAGCTGGAGATGGATCCGACTCGCTTTTCGAAGTTTCGAAATGGAAAACTGCGAAATAGAAAAGGTAGGGAGAGGCGGGAGGTTTGAGCTTGGAATTCGATTTTTCTTTTGGAATTTCGCTCTCATTCTTGCCGAAAAAATCGGTGGAAATTGAAATCCTACGGTCCAATGGGTCCGGATAACTTTTGAGTTTGGATTCGGATCAACTAATCCGATTCAGGCTAGAATTTACAGATTTTTTTAATATTCGTGCAATTTTGATCGGACGGTGAAAATTCAAATTCGGGTGGTCATCTGGATCGGTCTATATGGATTCAGATCGAACCAAAAAGCTTGGATTGAACGGTAGTTTGATTGATTCGGTTGAATTTTTTTAATTAATCAGTGTTTATTGTTTGGTTCGTCTTTCTGCCGACATTTTTATTAATATCCAAAGTTTAATACAAATTATTAATTATACCCAGAACTCAACTCAATATCGAAATATACCCAAGCCGGCCATTTTATGGCCGGCTATGTACCTTTTTTTTTTTTTTTTTTTTTTTAAGAGAGAGACACTATGAAGATCAAAAATATTGAAATCTAACTCTGAAAATTTGAAATTTTTGTTTAAATTATTTGTTATATTACTTCTTTGATGTATAATTAGCATATTTATACTAAAATACGATAGATTAATTGAAATTATGTTGAATAACACTAAATTATGTTAAATTACGTTAAATTACGTTAAAATACGGTAAATTACGCTAAAATACGATATGAATAGGGACGATATCTTCACTGAAAAGGAGAAAAACGACGATGAAACTTCAAACGGTCATAAAACGGCGCTCGAGTGTCCGATTTCAATAGTCTGAATATGACTATTTTTTGTAAAATACTTAATAAATAGTAAACAAATTCAAAAAAATGTAAAATTTGATCTGCAAGCATTTGTACCAGTAAACTTTAATCGTGCAAAGTCAAAACAGTAAATGATGCACGAAAAGACCCTAAAAACTCTGAGATTGTAAAGAAAGTTCGAAAACTCTATATCCGACGGTCGGATCGGGCTGAAAAGTAAGTTAGCTTGGTTTTGGGGCTGTGGAGCTCATGTCAAAATTTCAGCCCGATCCGACGGACGGATCAAAAGTTATGCCCTTTTTTTTTTGTGAAGCATGCGCAGGACTTGGTTAAACATCATGAGTAAAGCATAGAACAGATCAATTGCAATCATAGGAAATATTCAGTTATTGATTGGTGGCTCTGATACCAAATGTGGAAATCATGTTGAACGGTTTGGATTGACGATTTGGACTTTGAAAATAAAAAAAATAATTGTTGTAATTTGATCCCTCCTCATAGAAGTAATATAACAAATAATTTAAACAAAAATTTCAAATTTTCAGAGTTAGATTTCAATATTTTTGATCTTCATAGTGTCTCTCTCTAAAAAAAAAAAAAAAAAAAAGGTACATAGCCGGCCATAAAATGGCCGGCTTGGGTATATTTCGATATTGAGTTGAGTTCTGGGTATAATTAATAATTTGTATTAAACTTTGGATATTAATAAAAATGTCGGGTCTTTCTGTTTCACCCAATCATGCCAAATCGATCAAAATCAGGAGTCTGTATCATGTCAGGTAATATAAATGTAGGGCTTACAAATTTACGGTCTAGATTTATTTTCAGCTAAGTTAAACTCAATCCGGTGTCTATTTAGAAATAAGAGGTTCACTTTAAGATTTGTGGTATCCGGGGTTATCCTAATGCTCAAAATTAGTAGAAAATTGGAATATTGGAAAAAAAAAAAAAGACAGGATATAGAAGGCTGTCAAATGTATAACTTGGCGATGGAATAGTAGAAATTTGAGTTAGCAAAAAAAGTAACTCATTATTTCGTATTTGAATGAAAGTTATTATGAACTATTGAATTAGTATGAATTAGCTTATTATTCTGTTATTTATTAAAATATAAAGTCAGCGGTTATTTTAAACTCTTAAATTAGTTGCTATAAAAACACTAAAAATAAATAAAGAGAAAAGAAAAAGTCTAAAATAAACAACTAAGAAGAACCCATGAGACCGTAAGTAGAGAAAAATAAAACCTCTTTTTAATTGGACCAACTGGGCTAAGGAGAGGTAGCCAGTTAATTAGGAAAAAGAGTCATTGTGAGTTATTCAAAGGTCGATAGTTCGATTTCCCTCACAACTTCGCAGCTTCTGCGAAAGATTTCAAAAAAAAAATTTAAAGATCATTACTGATCCAACAGTATACATTAGCTCTCCAGACTGACAAGGTTTTTAGGGAAAATTGGGTCCATGCCACTCCAAAATGGTGAATTTAGAAAAATACCACTCCAAATCACATTTATTAAGAAAATTGCCACAAATAACAAATTATTATACATCTGTAATAAAAAATAAACATAATATGTTGTATTTTGAGTAGTATTTTCGTATATTCCAAAAATACCCTCACCCGTAACCCTTAATGGGTCCGATTATATGCATTTGGCTTCGTCTCCTCCTCTATTTTCTGTGCTTGTAAATTTTGCTAAATTTTGCTAAAGTGGTGAGCCCATCTCGCAAGTGGTGAGCCCTCCCAGTCGAAGCCACCCAGACCATGTTCTCACAGTCGATGTCCTCCGCCTCTCCTCCCAGTCGCAACCACCCAAGCGATTTGTCAGATACTCAATCTGACGATCAAATCTCAATCCGCAATTGAGCCGAAGATTCAGCTACTTGAACGAATTTCGACAATTTGAGTTGAACTCAGTAATAAGGGCGAAAGAGAGAAAGTGGAAAGAGGAACAAACTTGATATTATATTTCACAAAAACAATTGGTTACAATCACCAGCCTTATATAGGCGATTCAGAAAGAGAAAGAATTACAAGTTTATACTTGGCAGATCCTTCAATTGAATCGCGAGTTGCCATCTCAGCGCCAACGTGGCGTTTGCAGCTTATTCGGAGCCACTAACAAAACTAATTTTATTTATTCTGTTCTGACTATTAGGACCCTCTTGTCAGATTCCTGCTATTCTCTAAACAGCGACAGCTCTTTTTACCGAGTCAAAATTAACCCCGGTAATACCAAAATTCGTTCCGGCATATGAAGGTCATTTTGTCAATTTAATTGCTGGATTTTTCTGTTTTTAAAAGTTGAACTTCAAAAATTCATATAAATTCGAAATAAAATCAGAAAAATGTAAAATTTGTGTCAATTTTATGTGTTTTGAAGTCCTTTACATGATGGTGAAGTCCATTTTCATTTTGATCCCTGTGTCAATCTGGGCTGTCTGATTTACCAGAAAAGGTCATTTGAGCACTTTTGAGTGCATTTCTGGTACATTCTTTGACCAAATAACACAGTATACATTCTTGAGTGCATTTCTAGACAGCAACAGATAACACAGTGTCTTAACAGACAAATACAAAGCTCAAATGCAAATGCTTACAAGACCAAATAACCAACTTGTCACTTGAGAAGGCAATTAAATTTTCTTCAAACTTTTCTCAGCAATTACCTCATATTACCATTTTATAAAGGTATTCTTGATGTTTTGAGGTTTTTCAGAGGTTGACATGATTATACTTCCAATGAACATCAGAGTAAGATCATTAGCACATTAGCACTTCAGAGATTCATGGCAACAGAATCTAACCACAAACAAACTCTAATAAAATCATTAACACATTAGCACTTCAGATTACATGCAGCATCTTAAGATTACATGCACCCAAGTTAAAAATAAACAGAAATCGGATCCTTAAAATTACATGCACCCAAGTTTTGTATTGAGGCTGAAGTGCTGTAGCATCTTAAGATTACATGCACCCAAGTTAAAAATAAACAGAAGCCGGATCCTTATCTAACTCTGCATCTGACTTATCCACCCGCCTCCAGAATCCACGGCCACCTTGACTACGGCTGACATGTCCAGCACCTTCATAAATTGGTGCATGCTCTTCTTTTCCTGCCATACAAAGTTGCAAAGGTGTGAGGAATTAAAATCTCTAAAATTTAAACTACTAAACTATACAGAGTTAAAAAAAACATAAATACAGAGTCTAGAAGGTTTTATTATCTTGGAATTACAAAAATTCTATCAGTATATATTAAAAAAAACGTAAATACAGAGTCTAGAAGGTTTTATTAAAAAACATAAACACCTTTACCTGCAATTGCAAAAATTCTATCAGTATATATTGTATTACATATTTCAATCATAAACTTAAAGTCGTGCATGCATACCATGAAGGTTTTATTATCTTGGAGTCTAGAAGCACGAATTCTCCAAAGACAATCGGGATGTTTGCATTTTTCTATGAACATTTTCTTATCCGACTTCACAATACTAACTTCAAACTCATTTTTTATGGCAAAGTGCCTTAATGCCCTCCTGAAGGCATCGACATCGGGAAATAACGCATTGACCTCTATATTAGAATTTTCAGGATTAAATGCAACGGTAGCTTCACCCTCCACTACATCTTCTACAATTGGCTCCTCGGCCACATTATCCTCCAAATTAATTTCTGGATCAATTTGTACCTCTTGGATGGCATACATAGCACTTTCATGAACAAAGCCATCATCACCATAGGAACCATACATATTCTCATCATCAAACCCGACATATTCATCACGATCAGCAACTTCATTGGGTTGCTCAAAAATATTACATCCCTGAGTGCTCCCAACTTGGCTACCAAGTGCAATACTTGGTGATGGTTGAGACGAAGTGCATGGGTTAGTGGCATTTGTCCCACTACACTTTGAACTTCCATCAGAATCACACACTACTACAAGAAGTGTGATTTTCCTTTCCTTTTTGTACATCTCAAACATATGTGGGATTTGAGACTCGGTTAAAACTCCTACATCCTTATTCTCATTTTTGTCAAACAACCAAATCTTAGGTGTTTGACAACTCCCCCAAGTAATCTCCTCGGCTAAATCACTAAACAAATCACACAAAGAAAACCTATCGGAATCCACCACCCTATTTAATATTTTTCCCTTTACATATTCCTTTGTACTAACATTTTGCTTGTTCCAATATGCTTCAATCTTAACTTCTATTCTAAAAGCAGTTTCCGGGTCAAATCTATACAAAATTGTAGAATTAATATTAGATTACTAAATATTATAGCTCATCATCAATCTTTATTGTTTAACAATTCTTACAAATTTTTTCTTACAATTCTAACAAATAACTATAACACTAATTAATTCTGATTGCAACACTAATTAATTAATTCTGATTGCAACACTAATTAATTCTACTAAATACCAGTACTGCCTATTTCCCAACCTACCTACAGCCTAGTTATTCACCTTGTCATCTCAAAAACTAGTTAACTAGATTCCAGAAAAGGATTGATCGAAATGCAAATTGAATTGAAATACAAATTTAATGCTTACCCACTAGGTACCCAAGACAGATCCATGTTTGGCAGAGAGGAGGGGAGGGCTCACAGGAGAGGAAGGGCGGAGAGGAGAGGAAGGCGGAGTGGAGAGGACGGCGAAGAGGAGGCGAGCGGAGAGGAGGGTTTAGGGTAGTAGGCGACTTCAGTTTAGAAGAGGAGGCGAGCAAATACTCTGGTGACTCCATTTCATTTGATTTAGAAGAGAAAAAGAAATTTTGAAGATGAAGGCTATTTCGGTCAGTTCACTAGCTATAACTGTAAATTGTTAATTTAAAATTATACATTAATATGGTATTTGTGGTAATTTTCTTAATAAATGTGATTTGGAGTGGTATTTAGCAAAAGGGAAATTTTGGGGTGGCATTGACCCAATTTTCTCAAGTTTTTAATGAGTATGGCTAGTATAACATCAGTGTCATTTGGGCCTATATAACACCAACTCCAAAATCTATCAAATCGACTTCATACGACGAATCAAAACCGTTCAAACCGATCTATTTCATTAGTTGTGTGTTTACATGCAAAATTTATAATTTCACGAATTTATTTAGTATCAAGTGTAGCGGTCAAATGTAGGAGTTTTTAAGTTAATTTTAATGCATTCATTTTTCAACATTTTTTAGCGCTTGATGTGGTACTAAAATAATTTCAAAAAATATAAATTTTACATGTAAACACATCACTTATGCAGTAAATCGGTATGAACGGTTTGGATTCGTCGTTTGAAGTCTATCCAATCAGTTTGAGAGTTAGTGTCATATGACACTGATGTCATACTAGCCGGACTCATTTTTAATCTTCTTCTGTTATGACTTCGAAGTAATGGACAAAGAAAAGAATAGTTGTGTTAATTTGGTTTGACCACACAAGTTGACACTTACTCTGATTTGTTCAGATCGATTGTGTTCCTGGTTGATATTTCTAATTTATTGGTTCAATTGTAGTTCAGCGAACCAAAAACAATTTGTTGGTTCGGTTTGAACCATACATTTTAGTTAATCGTGTAGGTTGATAAAAACCGATTAGACATAAAGTTAGTGTGTATATATAAAATTTTGAAATTTTCGAATTCATTTAGTACAAAGTTAAGCAGTCAAAAAAATAAAATCTTATTTTTTTACCACTTGACTTTGTACTAAATCAATTCGAAAATTTCAAAAATTTAGATGTACATGCATCACTTATAAAATAGATCGGTTTTAAAGGTATAGATTCATTGGGGATTTTTGATCGGACGATCATAATTCAAATTTGGGTGATCATTTGAATTAGTCTATATGGTTTCAGACCGAACCAAAAAAGGTTAAATTGAATGTTTCAGTAGTTTGATTTATTCGGTTGAAAAATTATAATTAATCAGTCTTTATTGTTTGGTTCGGCTTCCGTTTTCACCCAACCATATAAAACCGACAGAAATAAGTTGGCATTGTGATAGTTTGGATTTTTATTTAGTACCCGTTCAGATGTCAACTTCTCGGTGGAAATAGATGAGAATTTAGATGAAATCGGATTATATTCCTCTTTAACTGTTCGGACGGTCATTTTTCTTCCCACTTCTTCCCATTATTTCTTCTCAAATTTTTCCCAAACAATACAAAATCGTAGGAAAAAAATTATTGAGTCCGACTGAATATTATTTTCCCACTATGAAGCGTTGGCCATGTTTCTCTCCAATCTCTCTTTCTCAATTGACTTAAGCGGGAAAATCAGCGGGAAAAAGTTGACTGCGCAGGAAGCTTGAGCAGGAAAACAGATCGTCACAGATCCATTTTTCAAAGAAGATGAAGAGGGAAAATCCAGTCTCGACATTTTACGGCCATGGGCAGAGAAGGTAAGGCCTGAAATGTGAAAATTGTGCCTGGTTTAGCTTGACAATAGACCATGTTGTCCCTTTCACAAATACATCTAGCAGGTTTAATTTTCAAAGCATTGTTCCAGTTCAGCATTATTTTTAATAGTGATTTGATTTTGTTTCTATCTTTCATTTATAAAATATCTTTTATTTATATTGTTTTTGTGCAAAAATAACAAGGATCAAAATCTCCGAATATGGTGCTGATTTGATCTACACTGAGCCCGCTTTTTACATTGAATTTGCTGATTTTTTGTTTTATTGCTAAAGAAGTTTATCTACAAGAGCTTTGCAAGGTGAGCAAATATCAAGTGTTTTAATATAAATTTTTGAAATAAACGCATGAAGTATATGAAGTGCTGATTGAGATATACACTTGATTGTGTATTGTTGCAATTATTGTAAGTTATAGTAACTGATACATTATTTTATTTTGATAGGAAATAAATAGATGAGTCAACAAGTTCTTTTTTTTTTCTATATAGATGGAAATTTTTTATTAGATATACATATTTTAAAAATAAATTAAGATTTCTCACAACAAATTTTACAATACAACCGAACACTCATTCAGTACATTTTTATAATCATTTCCATGCATGTCCACGAGTATGAGTTTTCATAAATTAATTAGTGGATTCTTGAACTCGTCAAATCTCATCCCGTACAATTTGGTGACAAACGAACATGTCCTTGAACATGTCCTTGTTTGATTATATGAATCATCCACTTTTATAACACGTGGAAAACATATAATCAAATGCATAAATGTATTCCAAATTACATGCTAATATAGCAGTGCTTCTCCACTAATCTTTGAGAATACCATATTCAAGCAGAAAAAAGGAAGAACCCACGAGATCAGGTAGAGAAATAAAACATCTCTTCAATCGGGCCAGCTGGGCTAGGCCAAACCGAACAATCAAAGACAGAGGCTGAAGTTTGAAGATGACTAGTCACGGGTCTCGTGTTGCTTCGGCAACTATTGTCGAGGTTGGTGAAGAAGAAGAAGTTATAATTTAAATTTATTAGGACAAAAGGTTTTTGATAATATCATACAAATATTATACAAAATGTTAATCTAAGTGAAGTCTATATAGCCTCATTTTTCTAACTTGCATCATAGAAAGACTAGGTAATTTGTAACTCCACCATATTAAAACGGTATAGGATGTACAGATTATTTCAATCTCAGCTTTTGAATTTGGATCTTAGCTAGCTGCAAACTAAGGAAATTAGTACTTACCTTCTAATAGTTTTTTGTTGTTGTTTACTACATAGGTTATTATATACCATATAGAGGGGTTTCAAAAGATATATTTACAACATTCAAAAGATAGGAGATTGTTTTGGTGGATCTGTTGCTCTTACTCTATCTTGTTCTCTCCTTTGTTGCTCTCACTGCTGCAGAAAATTATGTTAATTGTGTTAGATATATGTGACAATTTACAAAACTGTTATAACTTTTGTATAATAGAATGGACATGAATAAAAAATGACAAGGATCAATGAATCTGATCCATACCAAATATAACCTAAAATTGACCTTTCGGAAATCCACAACAAATCTGAAATTGATCCTACTGTTTAAAGTTGAAGTAACGCGAAATGAAACTGACTTCAACTTTATTTGATCTATTCAATTCCTAATTTATGCTAAATGAACCCTATATTATGCCAACTGGAACTGGGCTAACTCTAATTACCCTTAATTAATGAAACAACTATGGTGCCATGAATACACAATATCAGGAGGCTAATCCTTGTTTGATGTTGCATCCTGAAAATGTTTTGATTTTTACCTTTGAAAGGACATTGAAATCCCTTTTATCGGGTAAAAAAAAAACATTAATAAAACTGTATGAGGATTAGACCAGAGAGAAGAAGATCAAGTTTACAACAAAGCACTTATTTTTATTTTATTTAAATTTTCTATACTTTCTTATTCAAATCAGAGCTATAAAACTCTTTGGCTTTAGCATTTTCAGAAATTAGAAAATTAAAAGGACTTCACAATAGATTAGATTCAATAAAGAGATCAACAAAGCAACAAAGAAAATTCAAAAAAACAAAAAGAATTCAAATCAACAAAGAGAGATGAAACTTCTTCAAATTAGGTTTTCATTTCATTGACTTAAAGGTTTACATATTTCCTAATCTAATTTGAACATTACAGCTGCTTGCCAAAGGGATTTTACAAGATAACCATAGCAAAAGGTTTATCTCATGGAGGGTACCGAGTGCTAACAAAATGTCATGATTTTATATTAGAATTTGTAAATGTCATGATTTCTAAAGAGTTTAACCCTAATGTTAACACCTGCAGCACCCTTATAGATAGGTTTGCAAGAAGGTGAAACTCAGAAGGCATTAAATTTCCTCGATCACATGATTTGCAAATTGGAATGAGGCTAATGCTGCGACCTACTGCATTGGATTTTGTGAACAAATTGAACAGAAAAATTTGATTAAGTAACTAAGAATGCATGCATATTTCAATACACTACAGAGAATAATGTAAATCACTGAAAATTTCGCACAAACTGACAAGCGACCAGATTTTCTAAATGTCATGATTTTCAAAGGACATGAGCTTACTGTCTTTAGCTATAGCACTCTTCTAAGTGGGTTGTGCAAGGAAAGTAAAATTGACAAGGCATTGGACTTTGTACATTACACAATTCGTAAACTGATGCCATATTTTTCAAAGGGCATGAGCCTAATGCCAAGACGTAGAAGACTCCTTTAAGCTGTGTAAGAAAAGTGGAACTGAGAAAGCAGCAGATACTAAAAAAAGATTGAACCGAAGATTCGAAATTGAGGAAGTAGCTAACTAAGAATGCATACATCTCTACCCTTGATGGCTCTAGGAACCTCTCTTTCCTTGTTCAATCAGGATAACATTGGAAAATTCATCATGAATGCACAATTTAAGTTAATCTTATGTTCTTTTGTATCATGGTGTACCAGTTTATACATAATATATCCAACTAGTAATGAATAAGAAAATATATTACATTAAAACAGTATAATTTATCATAATGTAGATTATCATGTATATTATAAAAAACATGTACCTTTTCTATGTACAATACAGTTTGTTTGTTATGATTTTTTTTTATTCATAATGTTTTTCTAGGAAATGATATACTATTACTGTTTGGATACATATGTATAACATAATTTATCATGCAGACTGTCATGGGTTATTGTCATTTGGTGTACATATACTTTTCGAAACAGTCTTATACTCATATTATATGTAATTTAGATTGGATTCAGATTTTGTAGGAAATGATATACGTAATGTTTCAATGCAACATGCTGAAATTTTCTATGACATGCAAAGTGTTTGAGGTGGTAACATCTGATATCTATATTAAAATTACTTAAATCAGTTGACAATGAGACGAAATTAAAACTGTAGTTTAGCTTTCTTGAAACAAAACCTTAATCAGATTGATATAAGTTCAGATACATAGTACATACATGATGCAAGATTAACACAATGTGAATTGCTAGAGACTTAGCTTGAAACCTCAAAGAACATCAAATGGTATGACACCGATTGTCAGATCTTGTACCAGTTAGGTCATTTTCGTATGCGACCTCATAAGTTGATTTAATCAATATGTTTTGTCACGAAATAACACACATGAATCATAGATAAGATAGAAGGAATTGCTATATTGTTACTATCAGGGGCAGTTTGGGAAATTTTGCAATAAAAATCATAAATCCTAAATGGTTTTAAATCTATATTTGAAATCTATACAGCATTTAGAACACGTTTAAATGTACATATCTTCATTTTTACATATTTTTTGAAGTAATAGATTTAGAAGAATAATAAGATTAATTCTGATCTGGAAAAATAAAGATTTAAAAAAAGGAAAATTAGGACAAAATTCAACATGCTTTGGTGCAAAATTTCTCTCAAACAAAAATCAATGCCCCTAATGTATTTTCAAAAAGTATCAAACAAAGAAAAAGAATATGAAAAATCTTCTAACCTGTCAATCCATGAAGGCACATTCTCAGAAGACATAATTATCACAACTGGTATATCCTTGAGAGATGATGATGCCTAAACCAATCCAATTAATCTATAAAAAAAAGGCATATTGTAGCATAATTAAATTGCATGAACAATAAGACTGCTAGTATTAATATCAACGCTCAATAGAAATTGCATCCACAGATCACATATAAAGCGTTAGATATGCCAAAGGTGTCATGGCATTAACCTTAATACCCAATTCTCGGCACCGGTTTCATTCGCTTCAATTACTTTTTTTTACTGACCACTTTTAATAAATTTTATTGCACCTAAAGAAACCAAAGAGAACAACGCAAATGGTCTAACATCAAATAAGCTACATTGAAGCTTCAACAACACACATCTGCCTCATTAACTAGCCAGTGAACATATAATGCAGCAGAAAGGTTCTATCTACCCATTTGACATCATTAGCAGGGTAAGAAACAAACATAATTAAATTGCAATCGCTGCGCTTGTGAGTTATGGCAAGTTGAGAGCTCACTCCCTGTTGACTTAAAATCCCTCCTCCCCCAATTCCCTCGTAGTATTCTTAAGGCAGTGTTGGTAGAGACATATCTCAGCAAACAAACCCACATCAAGTCTCAAATCTCAATTGATCGAAGGCCAGAGGTGAATGAGGCCTTGTTCCATTTGATCATGCCAGAGATGTTTGCACTGCCGCTAGAGTTAAAGCAGACGAATAAATCAAGTGTGTATTATGGTTACATCGGGCAGATCACAGATGTGCCCTATGAGAGCCTTTGCATACCTGATGCACCAAGCCTGGAGAGTGTCGAAAGATTCGCTGGAATGCTCTGGCCAGAAGGGAACCAAAAGTTCTGGTAAGGATTTGAATTTGGTGCAGCATCTAGTAATAAGATTGACTTTAGAAGTCAGTAGAGCTCATTTATTTAATATGATGTGAGATAAAATAAATTGAAAGTTCAAAGCTCTAGTTTCCTTTATATGAAAATGAGAAGTTTGTATTTTCTAGAGTTTTGGAGGGGATATGATTTTAATTGGATACAGAAACTATGGCTGCCTAGAAGAAAACTGCAATTGTGGTAAAAATTAGGTCAGGGACAAGTTTTATCTGGTTCAATTCCTCTGACTTTTAATAACTTGACTGAACTTGTGCCAGCAACACAGTTACAACATATGCACAACAAGTCCGCAATCTGGAACAAATTGTTGAAAGGATGATATTTCAGAGCCTGGGCAGTGAAAAATACTTCAATTCTCACCTTGAATCACTAGTTTATGGAGTGCGCCACGCAAACTAAGGTGGTCTTCCAACAGAGGAGGCTAAAGTTTCTTTGCTTCGTCATGTTGACCCCAATTTGATTACTATTGTTCGTCAAAATGGGGTCGAAGGCTTGGAAGTTTACACAAAAGATGGAGAATGCATCCGAGTTGTTCCTTCCCCAGACACTTTCACGATTATGATTGGTGAAACGATGATGGTGAGAACATGTACTTGTGTGTTCTTTTCTTTTGTTTAAAAAAGTAAAAAATTAATATTAAAAAAAAGAAGTAAAAAATTGATAGATAAATATCTCATTTAAACATCTTTCACTTGCAATTTTAGCATAATTCATAATGGTTATAGGGATAAAGATGTATTTAATATGCAACACTCAAAGATAGTTTCAGAAATGACTTCTGAGAATATGCATAACTCCTTTTCACTAACTATGATCACAAAAGAATAACAAAATAAAATTCTACAATTTACCGGCAGCAGGGATGGACCCACATGGTACCAAGGGACAGCTGTCTCCTCTTGGATTTTGAGTTTTAGTGGAGATCTATCGGTTTCGACAGACTCTTTGCCTCTCCTTAATTTTTTTTTGCCTTCCTTTGGATATTTGATTTGTGATTCGGGTTAAATTTAGGGTTAAAATTAAAATAAATTTCTTGAATTATAATTGGTAATTAAAATTATAAATTAGAGCATCAGAAATTACAAGTCAGAGCATTAGAAAATATAAGTTAAAACATTATTTTTTATCAAGTATCTAATTAGTTAATGGATTTAAACTCTATTAGCTATTTAAACCCGATTCGATGTTTTTCTTGTCCTCCGACGAAAATCCTGGATCCGCCCCTGTTAATCAGTAGTTCAGTTCATGTCTAAAAACTAGAAAATAATTATATGTGTCAACTTGCTGATTGCTATTTTCAGGTTCTGACTAATGGAAGATTTCATGCACTGATTCACTCTGTATCAGTCAATCAGAAGAGATATTATGTTTTGCTAGATGGTAGATGAAAATCACCCTCTGCAATTCCATCCGTTTGATTTAAACAAATACAAGCAGTTCAAGTACAGTCCTGAAGGGCTCAAAACCGAGAATCCTCTCAAGGCTTTCTGTGGGGCCCAAGAAACGAAAAATAATGACCGATTCTTTGTCTTTTTTTGGTTAGTTTTCTTTTTTGAGAAAAAATATGGATCTAGCCCACATTTGATTCCATTAATAATGGTGAAGTCAATTACAAGAGGTTTGTAACAGAAGTAAAATCTAAACAAGGCTAAGCTCAAACAGCTGAGCAACGGGTACTATAAAGAGATTAAAAACATGGTAAAAGAAAAAGTGAAGTGAAATGAAAAATGAAGTGCATTTGAAAGGCGGGGCTGAAAATGTGCAGCTAATGTGTTAATTATGCAGAGAGGACCCCAGCAGATTCCTCCCATGGTACCGTCTTTTGCTGAGCAGTACCGGTTCCGCGGTTTACCAGTATTGCCGGTAAGCCCCGGTACCCCTTGCTTTCCCGCATGTCAATCGTTCCCCTGGCCATACCATGGCCCACCATTCCCGCTGTCTGAATTGTCTCTTCTAGTTGCACTGTATATGGTAAAGGTCGAGGTGCCATAACACTTCTTGCCAGAGTTCTCCTATGTCCTTGCATCTGTCCGTGAAGCTTCGAGCACAGCGCTCCCTCCATACGACAAACTGCATGATTACCATGGCCGCTTTCTGTTGCAAGTTCATACGGCCCGCCTTTTCCTTTACCGTTATGCGCACTGTTGGTGTGTGCGGCCACCCCACATCCGGTTTGCTGCTCGTCATCTTTCCATATAGCTGCCGTGTATATGTGCATTCTTCGAAGATGTGTTTATTTGTTTCAAGAGCCCCTTTGCACAAAGTACACATGCTGACTATTTCCCATCCTCGCTTTTGGAGGTTATCGTGCGTGAGTATCTTGTTTTGTATTGCCAACCACGCGAAGATTTTCATTCGCGGCGGTGCTTTGATGCGCCATATTTTGTAAACCCCCATTCTGACTCTCGGCTCTTCCTTTAGTAGTCTGTATGTTGATCGTACCGTGAATTGGCCATCGTTAGTTGGTCTCCAGGTGACCACATCGTGTCCATCCCGTCGTAGGTCCACGGCCGCCAGCAACTGACACAACCGCCACAGTTCCTGTTGTGCTTCGGGCGACAGATTTGGCCGAAACAGTTGATGTTCCCCATCTGGCCATGTAGTTACCGCGCTGACCATCTGATTGAGTGTGATGGCTGTGTTGAGGGCGAATGTGAAAAGGGTTGAGAATGTGGTTTTCATTATGCCCTCCCCCCAATCATGGGTCCAGAATTGAATTTGTGTGCCGTTTGTGGGTGTCCACCGTATTTGGTTGATGAAGAGGTTGAGTGTCTGCTTGCTTACTGTCAAGAGAATCGGTACCAGTGGTAGACCTTCCCGTAGTGCCGCTGTTTCTGTGAAGAGGGATTTCCAAATTCGGCGGTCCGATTGGTGCCAGAGCCAATGCCATTTAAGCAGTAGAGCGCTGTTGAATGCTTGTAAGTCCAATATGCCCAAACCTCCAACTGATTTCGGTTGACATACGTGAGTCCACTGAACCAAGTTGTAGCCCTTCTGTCTTTCGAAAGCACCGTGCCATAAGAAGCGCCGTCTAATTTTGTCTATTTCCGCTATGACCCACTGGGGCAACCTCAAGACAGACATAAAATAGACGGGTAGAGAAGAAAGGACCGAGTTGATGAGCACCAACCTACAGGCAATGGACAGAAACCGCGCCGCCCATCCCGTTAGTCGCTTGTTGAACTTACCCAACAGTGGCAAGTATGCTGATTTGGGCAATTTCTTGTCTGACAAAGGTATCCCCAAATAGATGAAGGGGAAGGTCTGTAGCTTGCAACCGAACACTTGAACTAGCTCCTCTGTTAGGTTTTGTTGCACATTTGGTAGCAGCACCTCCGATTTTTGTAAGTTAATTTCTAAACCAGACACCTTTTGGAATACTAGAAGTGCTATCTTTATCGCAAGGGCTTGATTCGCATCCGGCTTGAAAAATATGAGAGCGTCGTCGGCGTAGAGGAGGCAGGGCCTCATAACCGGTGCCGGCAGTCTGATTGCCCCGGTTCGTGTGAGCTGGTGCAGGTATCTTGCAAGGAAGTCCATGGCTATGATGAAAAGGGATGGTGAAAGCGGATCTCCTTGACGGACTCCTCTGCGTAATGTGATTTTTTCCCCAAGAGCCCATTGATCAAAACCTGTGATGTCCCTTGAAAAACCGAATTGTAAATCCAAGCAATCCAGGGTTCTGGAAATCCAAGGTTCTCCAGTACCTGAGTTGTGAAATCCCAACTAACGGTGTCGAAGGCCTTCTTGATGTCTAATTTGAGGAGGCCGAGGGGGACCCTCTCTCTTGTAGTGTAATGTAGCACCTGCTGGGCGTATATGTAACTCTCCGTGATTTGTTTGTTTTTCTGAAATCCCGTTTGCGTGTCAAAGATGAGGGTGGGCATGTGCGGCTGTAGGCGGTTTGCGAGCACCTTGGAGAGGATCTTTTGCATGCCATGGACGAGGATGATGGGGCGAAAATCTTCCGGTGTTGTCGGGGTCGGTTTCTTGGGGATCAACACAATATAGGAGGAGTTGAGTGGATGCAACGTGGCCCGTGTGTCCATGACATAGGTGAATACCCGCAGCAGATCCTCAACGATGATATCCGAAATTTTTTTGTAGAACTCCCCTGAGAATCCATCAGGCCCCGGGCTTTTGTTGTTGGGCCATTGGGTTATTGCCTGCTCAATTTCTTGTTTCGTTATCGGGTTTGCCAGGTCGGTTAGGTTGTGTCGGTCCGGATAAAGGTTAGCCCAGTGTATGTGAGGTGTTGGCGGTGCTGCAGTTCCCATCAGATTTATGAAAAATTGGAAAAAGGCCGTGGCCTTGGTTGCCTGATCGGAGTACAAAACTGAGTCTTGCTCAATTTGTGTGATGTAGTTGCGTCGCTTTGATCCCGATGCCAATGCATGGAAGTAGCTTGTTCCTCTATCACCTTTGAGCTCCCACCTGGTACGCGCTCGGTTGCGCCATATGTCTTCCTCTAATACCGCAAGGAGTGTGTGCCTTCTTTTGGTAATTGCCATGATGAGTTTCTCCAGTGGTGTGACTTGTCTATGCTCCCTTGCCTTTCCAATCCATTCTAAAAACGCTCGACAGATCTGGATTTGCCCCTTAATGCTACCTATTTTGTCTTTTGTCCATGCCGTGATTCGCTGTTTGAGTGAGGCAAGTTTGGTATACAGTGCCATTGGTGTGACCGCCGTTGGCACAGCCGTCCATGCCTCGCGGACCATCTCCTGAAAGGGCTCCGACCGTAGCCACATGTTTTCAAATCGAAAGAATCTGGTCTTGCGAAAATTTGTTTGTGCAGTGAACAGTATAGGAGTGTGATCAGAGCTTGTATTGGCAATCGTTCTTTGCATTGAGTTAGGGAAAGTCAAGTTCCAGTCAGCAGAAATTATGAAGCGGTCTAGGCGCGCCATGTGTGGCCTTGCTCGTTCGTTGCTCCAAGTGAAGTTTTGGCCCGCGAGTGACAAATTGATGAGTTCTAATTCTGAAATGAGGGTTGCGAAAGCTACAGTTGATCTCCAGGTGGTGTCATTTGAGGTTCGTTCCCCCGGTTCAGCCGTGACGTTGAAATCACCGCCGACTATCCACGGTATTCCTTCGTTCGGCTTGGAGTCTCGTATCTCCTGGAGGAACCGCCGCCTTGCCTGGGCCGTTGTCGGGCCGTAAACTGCCGTAATAGCGAAGGTGCTTGGCTGACATGTGTGTCTTAAATGGACTGTTATTGAGAATTCCCTCACTTCTGATCGAACCTCGGTGTAGAGTCGTTGGTTCCATGCCACTAAAATTCCACCCCTGGTGGCCTGTGCCGGCAATGTTGCTGATCCATCTAGCCGACGCCCACAGATTTCAGCCATTTGCCTATTGTCAATGGAAGACAATTTCGTTTCTTGTAGTGTGATAACGTCAGGTTTTTCATTGAGAATTGCTTGTCGGATGGCCAATCGTTTCTGTCTCTCATTGAGGCCACGGACATTCCAAGAGAGTAGGGATATGTTAGTTCTTGTACACATTAGAAAACAAATCTTCTCCATTAGAACTTGATGATTCTGCCCAATACAGGTGAAGTACCTCTGCTACATTTGAAATTAACTGACTCCTACCATCCGCTAACCTCACTATCCTTGCCTCTACCCAATTTAGAAAAGCAGAAAGACTGAAACAAAGCACACAATAAGCTAAGACATTGACTAACATTTAAACTAATTAATTCCTACAGAGGGCAGTTCATCTTCGAACCCGGATTCAGTTAGGCATAGCAGCGGGCGGGTCAGTCGGGGCAGTGCCACCCGCGGCCTTCCTGATGTTCTCAAGCAGTTCGTCGTCTAGGTGGATTCCGGCGGCGGCAACCACCGCACAAGCATGGCTCTCAGTCAGCGGGTCATAGCTCTTAAAGTAGTCCGGTGTAGGCTTAGGTGCCGGCTTGGTTTTGATTTTTGGTTTCTGCATCAGGAACCGGACATTGATAAATCCTTGGGTTGCTCGTGCCTTCTCAACGGCCGATGCATAACGGCCTCCCTGCTTGTTGTGAAGACGAGTGCTGCGACGGCGCTCCTTGTTCTTGTACCGTGGGGGACCTTCAAAACCAGGTGGTGCTCCGTGCGGGTCAGAGTCCTTGTCATAGGGGGGCGGCAATATGGAGAGGGAGGAGAAGCTGGTTTGGATTTGGGGGAAATTTGCAGTTTCGGAGTTTAACTCCAGATGGGTCATGGTCGTATGCAAGGGTGAGGCATTGGGGTCCTGTTCTTTTTCTGTTTCAGCAGGGCTGTTTGGCTGTTGGCCCGCAAGATCCTGGTGTGCCATATTGGTGGAGATTGGGCTGTCGGGCCCTTTAACCCCTGCTGTAGGGCCCAGCTGCTGGAGCGGTGTGGCTCGCTGGCCTGCAAGGCTGTGTAGTGGGCTGTTAAGGCTTGGTGTGGCTGCAGGCTTCGTTTGGCTACAGGCCGGTGGTGTGAAGGCCTCCACTATAGAGGCCAGCTGTTAGAGCTGTAAAGGCTGCGGGCCTGCATGGGTAATATTACCTTGTAGAGAAGTGGTCTGCTGCAGCCCGCTATTCTCAAACGGTTTGAGACACGTGCCCCTGTCTCGTGAGCTCGGACTGCAAAGAATGTTCTGAGCTTCATTTTGTTGGCTGCCAGCGGGAGGGTTCCATTTTGGTGTAAATTCTGAACGTGTCAGCAGTCCAGGCGGAGTGAGAAAGCTGATGGTGCCCAGCTTTTCCTTAATTTCACCTTTGTCGCTAGCGGCGTGGATGTCAACCGATGCCCAACCCTGTTCAAATAAAAGCGTAGGTTCTGCATGGGGAGCCTGCGTCTGATTGGTCAGCGCTGGAGTTGGGACACGTGGCACCAATGCTCCCGTAAGTGCATGGTGGGGATCCTCTCCATTTGTGTGTGCCAGATATTGGCCGGAGCCTCCAGTTGGAGGTGCAGGATGGCCAGTAGCCGGTCGATCACCATAGAGAGCCGTTGCTTGCCTTGTCGGAGCGCGATCGCGATACCGGTTTCGTTGCGGGCCATAGCTGGAACTTCCCTGATTGGCATCGGCTCCACCATCATAGGAAGGAGGCGGCAATGGTGGTTTGGGGAGCCAGCCCTCGAGCTTGATGTCGACGACTGTCACGTAGGGATTCTTGTGGAACCATACCGATGGCGGGATGGTCGACGGGTCGAAGCAAGAGATAAGGACCCGGAGAGTTTGAAAGTTGCCGTTAGTTATGACCGGCGCCATCATTTCGGCATATCCAAACCCACTGACCAATCGGTTAACGCCTTTGAAGTTCCAGTGTTGCATGGGGAGACCGTGGATGGTGATCCGTGCTCTATGGGTGGTAGGGTCTCTAGCCATGTTCACATTTGGGGTCCATGCACGCAGTTGAACTTCCACCCCGCGTGCCACCATGAAAACCCCGATATGCACTGCCAAGTTGCGAAGGATTTTGGAAGGGAATTCGACGAGAAGATCTCCTGTCTCCGGGTTGAGTGGCGAGACGTTGAAATCCTCCGGATGGCAGCCGAAAGCAGTGGCCACTGCACTGGCAATTCGGCAAGGAAGGTGGGTGACGGCGTGGGCTGTCGGTCCCAGTAGAACGACAGCAGACCGGTCGAGTACGGTGTTAGGCGAACTGATGTCGTCATTCGGAGGGAAGAACACTCGCACTTGCGGGGCACTAGGCTGAACTAGGTCGGGGCGAAGCATAGGAGTGGTCTCCCAAGTCTCCAGATCCATTTCAGCAGTGGTAAGTGGCGGTTGTGGGTGCGGTGTGGTAAGTTGTGGTGTTGGCTGATTGGGTGGAGCGGGGGGTGCCCTTATATTACCTTTGTCCAGTGTGTGACACCTCCTTGCAATATGTCCAATACCTTTGCATTTATGGCATCTAACATCGTTTCTGCATTGAAACTGTGTATGTCCCCGGTCGAGACACTTATAGCATCTGCCCTGAGATTTCAATAAAGCCGTGTGCTTATTGAGCTTAGGTCCTGGTTTCCTTTCTGGCCTGGGAACGCGCGTTTTGCGTCTCATTACCCTCGTCCAGCCTTCTTCAGAGTTTGCTTCGGTGGAGGGGTTAATGGCTTCATTTAAGGTTCTGGGCAGGTGGTTGGGGTCATGGGAAATCGTGTAATGGGTGGGTGGCGTGTTGCGAGAAGGTCCAGTAGTTAGCCCTCTGGTCATTGCGTTGGCGTAGGTGAGCGGTGGTGTTCCTGCATGTCGAGTCGCAAGTTCTTGGAGGATCGCCTCTTTTTTCGCCAGGCGGGTTGAGAGAGACGCCATGGCATCCGCATTCATATCTTCGGTTTCGGATATGACCTTTTTGGTTAGTTTTCTTATCCAAGGAAGGGTATGTGTGAATCGGAAGAGAATCTGCTGCGATCCTTCAACCTGTGAACAGTATCCTGTAATCTTTGCTTTTTCAAATCCAGCTGTCGAATTGTTTCGAGATGTGTGCACAGAAAAATCAGCTGTTTGGAGATGCGTGCACTAAAAAATTAGACGGCTGGATTTGAAAAAGCAGAGATTTCAGGATTACTGTGCTCAATGTTCGGATCGCAGCAGATCCCAATCCGTGTGAATCCTTGTTAGAATTGATGATTCTATACTTTGGTGATCCTTTATTATCAAATAAAAATGAGCCCATGATAACATCACACCTAGACCTAGTGCCAATAACCTACCAAAGACGAGAACAATTTAGGATGAACACACCCAAGTGAGTCGTGTCGTGCCACTTTAGAATACCTTATACTGGTACTGTGGTACAGTACAGAACTAAATTTCGATGTCTTACTATGTATCACTATGATAATTTGATTCAATAATTAGGAATTTTGAATTCATTTTGTTGTATCAAATAAATAGAGAATATTCAGATTTTCCGTCCACATAATTTCCATAGAATAGCAATTGTTTCCAAATTTAACCAAAAAAAAAAATTGACTTGCAGTTTGGAAAAATAATTAAATTAGTCCGAACTCTCATTTGCAATGAGTTGATCCTTAAATTCTTAAAAATATTTATTTTCTACTTGTGTTTATAACAACCGTCCAAATTTCGGTGATGTAACCCTTATGATTGAACACATTTTATATGGGCGAGCCACGTAGGAATTCTTCCAACTATTCATTTTTTTAATTCACCTTGAAAGGAATCTCCGGTTTTTGTGGTCTATGATAGCACCACGCAAGCTAACTATAATTGTACAGTGGACCAAGATATGATGAAATTTTTAATAGGTTACATTGTTCCAACTATATGTTTGTTAGCATATTCATGTTTGTATTATAAAAGTTTGCTATAAGATTTGACTTCTTTAATTTGTTTTATTCCCCAAATGATTGTTGTACTAATTTACTAATTAAATCCTGCGCGACAACAAATTCAATATATAACATGTATGTAATTTTTTCAAGAAATTGTTTTTGTTTTTTTAAACAAAGAAATAGTGGCGGACTAAAATTCATGTCGCACCAAAATTCAAAATTGAATAACTTCTATTCGTAAAACGCACGTCTTTGCAAGCTATTGTAGCTCAAAGTCTGGCGCACAAAACTTTTACTGAGATATGCATTTTATCGATTTGGTACTTTTTAATCAAGGAATTATATGAAGCCTAAAATACAAGTTAGTCAAAGATTAAACCAATTACGAGTACTATTTTTTTAAAGAAAGAAATACTACAGATTATTATGTTATGGATACAAAAAATTGCCCATAAGAATAGCTTTGCATATTGATATAAAAAATTATTGATCAGGTGATTGATTATATAGTATAAAAAAGAAACATAGGAAAATTGACTGGAGTGAATGATCAATACATCGGTTAATTCTAATTTATTGATTGAATTCACACCACCAGAAAATCATGGTAATAGAATTTCAACATCAAAATTATTATTTCACCGTACCATCATAAATATACTGCAGAAGACATGATCATCTTGTATATTGCCATTAATTTGTTGAAACAAATATTCAAGTGCTGATTAATTGTGTGGTACAACTTACAATACAAAACACTCGATTGCTCGATCCATGTCAATTAGCTACTCAGAAAGCGAAGCGCTTCGGAGCTATCGTATCAGCTAACACAAGGTTTTTGGCAATAAGCTTTCGAGCTTTCCGGCTTCTGATTTCAACACGCATGCTGTCTGTTTTATCCATCTTGTCATAATTTTCACTGCTGCTGTGTTTCTTTCCCTTGAAAGATCTAAGTTTAGACTTCAGGCCATCTACTAGTCTCTCGAATTGTCTTCCCATCATAACCATGCTTGGTTGCTGCATAAGAAAGCAAAAAAATGTTAGAGAGAGAGAGAGGGAGGAGAGGAGAGACCTCAAGTTAAGAACTGTTAGAGTACCTGTAGGAAGGGGTGAAAGTGAGGCTGTTCAATAACTTAGACAATTAATGCGTGTTTTTGTCTGAGAGGTTAGCGTTTCCCATCTAATAATAAATAGTGTTTTTTCTGGTAACTGTCTACCTAAGTGTACGTATCTGTCTGGTTCTGACAAGTGGAAGAGAAATTGGATTCAGTAGAAAAAGGCTTGCGATATAAAAAAAGAGCAGGGGTGAAAAAGAATGCAAAGTAGTATCCGCAAGTGGACCGCAACCGCATGCCAGAAAAATTGTTCTACGCTATTTTCCAAAAAAAAAAAAAATAAAGAAAGAAAGGGGGCAGGAAGCGACAAATGAAATGACTCTGAGTCTGTTCTATGATTTTTTTGGTGCGCTGCGCACATTTCCTCATTTTATCACACCACCAGCACTCCTCCAACTTTTAGCACGGTGACACGGTCCTAATAGACCCCTCTTTTTTATGGGATATTTCACGTATACCCCTAAAAAAACTTAAAATTATATATTCCCCCCTCTAAAATATATTGAGGATTCAAATTAATGTCTCATTGTCTGTGCTTCACATTCTATATCTCCATTTTCAGAGTTAAAATTGTTGAACCGAACCGCTCAACATGATCTCCGTATTAAAATATGCTAGAAGATCAAATTTTATATTTTTTGGAAAGTGTTTCCTATTTTTTAAGATAGGTACAAAATCACTGTTTCTATACCATCCAAAAACAATGATTTTGTATCTATCTAAAAAAGTATAAATTTGGCCTTCTAGCATATTTTAATACGGAAATCATATTGAGTGGTTCGGATCGACAAATTAAACTTTGAAAACGGGATATGGGATATGAGGCACGATGAGGCATGAAAAACATGAGACATTTGAACTCTCCTCTATTATATTTACCCTTATAAAATTTAAAAACTCACAAATTTACCCAATTTATTGACTTTCCTATTAAAACTCATTTTAAATTTACAAAGTACCTATTTTATCATTTATTAAAAAATGAAATATGTGATTGTGCAAGAAAAATGTTATATCTACCAACTAATCGGTTTCCGTGGACAAATGGTCATTTCTCTACTTGCGATGCTTACACAGTATCATCTAGGCATATACTTGTATTTGAGTCACAAGAAAGAAAATAGATCATGTGCTCTCACAACTGATTAATTAAAAGACTAATTAAACATTTATCTTAAAAAAGCTACATATTTTAAATTTTTTTAATGAATGATAAAATGAGTACTTTATAAATTTAAAATGAGTTTAAAAGAAAAGTCAATAAATTAGATAAATTTGTGAGTTTTTAAAATTAAAACGTGAAGATGTATTGGCTCAATGAAGCACTATCAATTTAGATACAAGAAGGGGCTTAGAAATTAACTGTGCTATGGACCTGACTTTCAATATTATATGATATTATAAATTTTAGAGGGGATTCGTAATTTTGAGATTTTCGAAGGGTATACATGAAATTGCTCCTTTTTTATTAAGTTACTAGTGGCGTGGATCCTTTATATTAGATAAAAATATATTAAAATTAACCATAGTATTTTCAGATGATGAATTGGAGATTCGGAGCATGTTCTCAGAAAAACTAATTACGTAATCAAGTCCCAGTAGAAATAAAGGTTGACCAAGTTTGTTCAAGTGTATGCATTAAAAAGCGCTTCCGACATTTTTAATAATATCCAAAGTTAATTACAAATTAATAAATATATCCTGAATAAATGGGTATTTAGAAAAATGTCCAAACCGGCCAGATTCTGGGCAGTTTCCTCCTCTCCAAGAAACTGGCCAGAATATGGCCGATTTCTTTTTTTATTTTATTTTTTAGAGACACTATGAAGAGCAAGATAATGAAATCTAACACTGAAAATTCGAATTTTTTATTTAAATTATTTGTTAGATTACTTCTTTTGTTTACACTATATTAAATTAAATTACGCTAAATTATGTTAAATTACGCTAAAATACGGTAAATTACATATGAATATGGATGATATATTTACTGAGAAGGCGAAAAACGACGACGAAACTTCAAACGGCCATAAAACGGCGCTCGAGTGTCCGATTTCAGCAAATGACCACTTTTCGAAAAGCTTACAAAAATATGCATGCGTCAGTGCTCACGATGCCAAGTTTCAAAATTCAAAATTGCCAAAAAACAAAGAGAAGAGCCTCAAAACTTGAGTTGAAGTTTCCGATTAAGATTTTCATTTCTATTATTCAATCTAAGTAGCTCAGTAAATTAGTTATATAATGAACTTGTAGAATACCAATTTTTACTATTTTTTATGATTTATGAAAGATGGCACAAAATCAGCCTAATTTTGCGTAATTTTGCGTAGTTTAGCGTAATTTACCGTATTTCATTATAATTAGTGAAATTAGTATAATTTAGCGTAATTTAATGTAATTTAGTGTAATTCAATATAATTTAACATAATTTAGCGTAATTTAATGTAATATAGTGTAATTCAACATAATTTCAAGTAATATAGTGTATTTTAGTATAAATATGCTAATTATACATCAAAAGAAGTAATCTAACAAAAAATTTGAATTTTCAGTGTTAGATTTCATTATCTTGCTCTTCATAGTGTCTCTATAAAAAAAAAAGGAAGAAACCGGTCAGAATCTGGCCGGTTTGGACATTTTTCGAAATACTCACTGATTTTGGGTATATTTATTAATTTGTAATTAACTTTGGATATTAATAAAAATGTCGGAAAGCACTTGGTTTTCGTTGCCTGCTTTAAAAAAAAAACAAAAGAAAAAATAAAAATTTAGTACCAATGGAATTGTTTAAAGTATTTATTTCGAAAAAATCCACCCTGTAAGATTAGGCGAGGAATTTTTGGAGATATTAAAATATGTTTTTATTGAGAATCAGTTTTCGATTTAGTATCTAAAATAATGGTTTTTGTACGAGAGGTAATGGAAAGTCGGATGAGAAGTCTTTTGTGAGATTATATGTTGTTTTTATATTTAAAAAAATAGAATTGACTGACTATGCACCAATTTTCATCTCAAAAATAAAGACTCAACTTCTAATATTTTCTAAAAAAAAATGTTTTTATCAATTTGTTAATGGTACGATCTGATCTGGTAAATAATAAATATTAAATTTTAAGGAAAGTTCAAACAATAAAGGTTACATCAGAGTTTCTTTTCCACTGTATTAAAATTAACACTCTGATCGGAACCAATTCGTTCCCATAAAAATGAGAAAAAGAATTCTTGTTTTCGTAAGTTTCATGATCAGAAGATAAAACAGGAAGGGAGGGAGTTCAATTCACACGATTTGAAACGGAAAAAGAGGCCAGTTGAAATCCCAACAAAAGTGATCAGATTTGGCGAGAAAAAGTTCATTGAAGTTAAAAGACAAAATTACCCCCCAGCCCTTCTCATTTTTACATGGTCTGAATTTGATGCGTGATGCGGGCGTCCACTCCCATTCTCTTACTAATGACGTTCTAGGTTTCAATGGCATATGCAGTAAATAAGGTGATAATTAAACCTTTTTACTATGTCACCAAAATCAATTCTTCATTTAGAATTAATCATTCCAATCACTAAAATTCAATTCTATATCATTTCTTCTCTTCTCTATTCTATTGAAATGAAATGAACTTTTGTTCTACTTCTATTCCGATCAGTATGTAAGACACTTTTATATTCATCAAATAGATATGGAATTGATGTCGTGTTTGTAATCATAATGAGCATAAGCCAGAAGCATGATTTCAGTTGGCGTGATTTGGAGAGGCCGAAATCCCGAGGAGGAATCGCATCAAAAGTGTAGAGATTCAGGGAGAAACAATTTCATTAAAGTAAAAGTACTTAGCTACCCTCGTTATCTCTCTCCCAACTTCCTCCTCTTCGATCTCTTCAACAAGTGCTGTCTTTAAGAGTTGAAGGTCCTCTTGTCAGGTACGCCCAAAACCTCCTTTGAGTCTAGCGAATTTGAGGCCAAAGCACCATGAATCCATTTCTCTTGAATCTCCTCTTGTCAGACACACCCCAACCTTCGTTTTTCTCTCTTCAATGTTGTTGTCAATAGGGGTGTTCATTAGGTCCGGTTTAGTCGGTTTTGAACCGAACCGAATTAGTTTGAACCAAACGGTTCAGTTTTTCCATTTTAATGGTTCAATTCGGTTTGAAAATTTTCAAAACCGAAATAACCGAACCGACCGAACTTTTATATATTATGAATTTGGTCCGGACCGCCCGGTTTATTTCTTAATACCCCGGTTTATTCTTAATCAATTGCTTTAAATATTTCGGTTTATTTCTTAATACCCGATTTATTTCTTAATATACTTCGGTTTATTATAAATCAATTACTTTAAATAAAAAATATATATTTTGACTTGAACCGAACAAATCGAACAAACCGAAATAAAATTTTGATTCGGTTCGGTTCGATTCTATTTTATTTTAAAAATCGAATTATAACTTAACTTTGCCTAGTTCGATTCGGTTTCAACTGAACTGAACTGATGAACACCCCTAGTTGTCAACCACCATCTCACCCCTCAATTCTTTTTTCTTGCTTTGGCCGACCAAGATGGCAGTAATTATAAATTAAGCTTATTGTTAAATTCTTTTTTCACCGTTCAACATTGAATTCTTTTATTTTATTTGCAGTTTTTATCAATAAAGTTCAATTCTGAATGAAGTCTTCTCCATTCTTCTTTTCTATTGAATTGAATTCTATTTTTATTAATTTTTATTCCGATCAGACCCCCTAAGGTGAAGTTTTCTGTTGGAAGCAATTGAAATTTGCAACTGCTTCGTGGCCACATGGAGCACATGTGGATGAGCAAACTTCGCTGCGTCAAGTTCTCAATTGTTTTTTTACTTTCAAAAGATTTGCTGAAATAAATAACATAAGCAGAACCTTCAAAGGGTTTTCTGTTGGAGAAGGACCTAGTAGAGTGACAAAATACAAAGAACTTCCTGGTGTTAGCTGGCACGGCCGGCCCTGGTGCAGGGCACCCAGGCGACCGCCCCGGGCCCCAAAATCCAAGGGGCTCAAAAAAAAAAAAATAGTTTGTATATTTGTATATATTAAAAATAAATAAAATATTAGAGTCAAATTTTGTATATATAAAGGGCCCAAACTTTTTTATAAATAGATATGATCTATTGGCATATCAATAAAAAAATGAGACCGGCTAATACCCTTCCATAAGTATTTCAACATCATATGCTATAAGTCATTTTTGTATTTTAAAAGTCCAAATAGTCGATCCAAACCGTTCAACATGATATCCATATTAAAACATGCTCGGAGACCAAATTTTACATTTTTTTTAATTTTTTTACTAATTTTTAAGGTAGATAGAAAATCATTGTTTTTTATGGTCCAGAATCTTCTGAACTAATAGATTTTCTATCTATCTTAAAAAATAGTAAAATAATTCAAAAAATATAAAATTTGGTCTCCAAGCAAATTTTAATATGTATATTATGTTGAACGGTTCAGATCGACTGTTTGGACTTTGAAAATGCAAAAATGACTTATAAGCATATGGTATTGAAGTACTTTTGGAAGTGTATTAGCCGGTCTCATAAAAAACTTGTATATATAAAGAGCCTAAACTTTTCTTCGGTCCCAGATTCCAAAATCTTCAGAACCGGCCCTGTTAGCTGGGGAAGCTCTGTAGCACTAGCCTGTGTCGTATACTGAAAATTCTCAACGATTGTTTTATAATGATTTTAAGCATTCTTGAATTTTGACAACGAAGAATTATTATGTGCTTGCCAACCAAAAATATATGGATTCAGGTGACAAGAATGGGGTTAATGTCCTCTATTTTTGTCTCCTTGAAAATATTTATTTCTAGATTTTTGTGTTGAATTTTTTTTTTTAAGAGTATTTGTACTTGACCCCCTAAAATTTGAATAATATTCCATCACTATTGTTAAGTTTATATCGTTTAGTTCATGTTGCCAACAAAAAATGTTTCATGAAAGTCACTTGTTATTTAAAATACATTTATCAGAGAAAATTGTCACATGTTTTCAATTAACAGTTACAACGATAATTGGTTGAAGGAAAACAAGATATAATGTATGAGGGCGTTGGAAATATATTTCATTTTTTTTCCTCCAAGGTCGTCTAGTCGCCGACATTTTTATTAATATCCAAAGTTTAATACAAATTATTATTTATGCCCCCAATATCGAAAAATACTCAAGCCGGCCAGAAAATAGCCGGCTTACTCGTTTTCTGGCCGACCCCCCCTAAGCCGGCCATTTTCTGGCCGGCTTACTGTTTTTTTTTTTTTTTTTTTTTTTAAGAGACACTATGAAGAGCAAAATAATGAAATCTAACACTGAAAATTTGAATTTTGTGTTTAAATTATTTGTTAGATTACTTCTTTTGATTTATAATTAGCATATTTATACTAAAATACACTAGATTACTTGAAATTATGTTGAATTACACTAAATTACGTTAAATTACACTAAATTACAAAAACTTCGCTAATTATGCTGAATACGGTAAATTACACTAATTTAGTGAGCTACTTGGATTGAATAATAGAAACGAAAATCTTAATCGGAAACTTCAACTCAAGTTTTGAGGCTCTTCCCTTTGTTTTTTGGCAATTCTGAATTTCGGAATCCCGTATCACGGGCACGGACGCATGCGAATTTTCGCAAGCTTTCCGAAAAGTGGTCATTTGCTGAAATCGGACACTCGAGCGCCATTTTATGACTGTTTGAAGTTTCGTCGTCGTTTTTCACCTTTTCAGTGAAGATATCGTCTTTATTAATATGTAATTTACCGTAATTTACCGTATTTTAGCATAATGTAATGTAATTTAGTGTAATTTAACTTAATATAATGTAATTCAACATAATTTCAAGTAATTTAGCGTATTTTAGTATAAATATACTAATTATATATCAAAAGAAGTAATCTAACAAATAATTTAAATAAAAAAATTCAAATTTTCAGTGTTAGATTTCATTATTTTGCTCTTCATAATGTCTCTTAAAAAAAAAAAAAAAAAAAGGAGTAAGCCGGCCATTTCTGGCCGGCTTGGGCATTTTTCGATATTGGATCAGATTCTGGGCATAAATAATAATTTGTATTAAACTTTGGATATTAATAAAAATGTCGGGTCTAGTCGTCTACCCTACGGTTTATTTATTTATTTTCTTTCAGTTTGCTCGGTAGAGCTACTTGCCTACTTGGCTACTTGCCTCTTTCGGAACTTCTTTTTCTTTCGGCCTTTCGGGTGCCCCATAAATAAAGGAACAATTAGCAGAATAAAAAAATACCGGCTGTATACAAAATTATTAATATCAAGGTTTAATTTATCATGTATTTTTTAAGAGTTCTTCAATTTCCTATTTACTCTTGAAGTCTTTATAATATCTAATAAATCCCTCAACTTTGTTAACCCTTTTCTATTTACCTCTAGAATTAATTATTCATTGTCAGACTTTATCTTTTCCCATTATATCATTGTTCTTCCTAAACTCTTTCCCAAAAATGAAATGAAGCATGCTTCATGCTTCGAATGCACTTAATAGAGTTGTGTTAAGACATCATCATAGAGCAATTGTGGTAATAATACCGAATGAAATTTTGCAAGATAGATTCCCATCCTATTATGTTAAAATCCCGACATTTTTATTAATATCCAAAGTTTAATACAAATTAATAAATATACCCAGAATTCCGGGCTATAGCGAAAAATACCCAAACCGGCCATTTTCTGGCCGGCTTAGGGAGGGTACATAGCCGGCCAGAAAATGGCCGGCTATGTACTTTTTTTTTTTTTTTTTTAAAACCCCCAAAAACTCTATAAAAGAGCACCGAGGCAGCTGCGTTTCTTCACACAACCCGAGGCACCTCTACTGTACCTCTACTGTTGAGGTAAATTTTTTTTTTAATTATTTTTAATTATTTTTTTTTATTATTTTATTATTTTTTTTTATTATTATTTTTTATTATTATGTTTTATTTTATAGATAGATTAATTAATTAGTTAATTGTTTACTATTTAGTTA
Source organism: Carex littledalei (assembly GCA_011114355.1). Taxonomy (NCBI): domain Eukaryota; kingdom Viridiplantae; phylum Streptophyta; class Magnoliopsida; order Poales; family Cyperaceae; genus Carex; species Carex littledalei. The sequence goes on along the minus strand of CM022092.1, from coordinate 6,117,015 downwards.
ATTGTTTACTATTTACTTAATTGTTTACTATTTACTTAATTGCTTACCATTTACTTAATTGCTTACTATTTACTTAATTGTTTACCATTTAGTTAATTGTTTACCATTTACTTAATTGTTTACCATTTACTTAAATATTTTTCATTTTCTTAATTGTTTACTATTTACCTAATTGTTTACTATTTACTTAATTGTTTACCAGTCAATTGTTTACTATTTAGTTAATTGTTTACTATTTACTTAATTGTTTACTATTTACTTAATTGCTTACCATTTACTTAATTGCTTACTATTTACTTAATTGTTTACCATTTAGTTAATTGTTTACCATTTACTTAATTGTTTACCATTTACTTAAATATTTTCCATTTACTTAATTGTTTACTATTTACCTAATTGTTTACTATTTACTTAATTGTTTACCAGTCAATTGTTTACTATTTACCTAATTGTTTAATATTTACTTAATTGTTTACTATTTACTTAATTGCTTACTATTTACTTAATTGCTTACTATTTACTTAATTATTTACCATTTACTTAATTGTTTACCAGTCAATTGTTTACTATTTAGTTACCTGACAAATGTTTACCATTTAGTAACCTGACAATTGTTTATCATTTTCTAAAATGTAGTTTGTTTACCATGGCCTTTATTTCATTACACTATGGTGGGAAGATGCTTAATAGTGCACAAGGGGCGTATTACAACAAAGATGCAGCTCATTCATTAATGATTCCAGATGACATCTCACTTCTGGACCTGAAATCCATAGTTTACACACACACCGGTTACAACCCAGAAATGTGGGACCTAGAATTGGCAACCCGATATTGCCATCCCTCTAGCGGAAAATTTATGGTTGCGAAACTGGTAGATGAGAGTACGTGGAGAGGCATGTTTGGTCATTTGAGGTCCCAGGGTAATTATCTAATAGAAATATTTGCTAGAAGAGTTCCGGTAGAGCCCGGGGTTGGAAGTTCGGGCTCTGGATCAGCGGCACCACATTATACCCCACAACCAGAAACCTACAGACGTGACTCCACCTTACTCCTCAACGAACCTGACCCAGAACCCTACAACTACGTCACTCCACCAGCACCTCAACGAAGACACTCAGTTGCATCCCCACCTAGACACAATCGAGGCAGACCAAGACACTCAGTTTCAACCCCACCTAGATCCGTAAATGTGGCTCCTCTACCGTTACCTCCAGTATCACCTTACCCCAGACCTGCACCAGTAGACGATGCAAGCTTCCCGGACTTTGAAGATATTAATGAAATACCGGAGGACGATCTGAGGAGCGGGGATGAATTTGAGGGAGAAATGTGGGGGGATTCAGATCACGTGGAAGGTTGCGATGAAGACGGGCCGATTGAAACAGCTGAAAGGCATACTTATGAGGGGGGGCCGCTTAGTGGCCGGACTGATACGCACCCATTCCCAGACCTCAATGATGTTTCAGAGTTTAGAGAAGCAGATATTGGTTATTATGGGCAACGGATTGAGTACAAAGGTGAGCTGAAAGCAAACCAATATTTTAAAAGCAAAGAAGACCTAATGAAGAAGATCAGAGAGCACCATATAACTAAGAATCAGGAGTTCAGATCTTGGAAAAGTGACAGGGATCGGGTTACTCTGTTGTGCAAGGACAAGAATTGCCGTTACGAGCTTAGGGCAAAGCCGACGGGATGTGGAGACGCATGGGTTATAACTAAGCAAGACAGGCCTCACACATGTAGGACTGAGAGTACGAGGACCGACCACGAATGTCTGACCGCATCACTCATTGCCGATGTCATTGAGAACGCCATTAAAAAGGACCCGTGTATGAGCATCCGGACGGTGGCAGACATTGTTTTGTCTGTGTATAACAATGTGACACCTAAATATAACCGACTGTGGAGGGGCCGTGAGCTGGCAATAGCCCGACAATTTGGGAGTTGGGAGATTTCATACAGCTTGCTGAGACCACTGTTGCTTGCAATTTGCCTCAACAATCCCGGCTCGACGCACCAATTTCTGACCAGCCCGGTACGGAATAAGGAAACAGGGCTAATCATGCCAGGTGTTGCCCAGTTCAGAGCCGTAGCCTGGGCGTTTGGTCCATGCATTGCGGCGTTCCAGTACCTGAGACCAGTGATCAGCATCGATGCCTGCTTCTTGTCTGGGAGATATGAGGGGAGGCTTTTGATAGCTTGCGGCTACGATGCCGAGAACCAATTGTTGCCTATTGCATTTGCAATTGTGCGGCAGGAGAATACTGAGAATTGGGGTTTTTTCTTGCAATGGTTGAGGAATGAAGTGCTCGGATGTAGTAGATTTGTATGTGTCATATCGGACCAGCACCTGGGGATCAAAGCTGCACTGACAGCTGAATACGGGTGGTCTCCCGAGCTTTTTGTGCACAGGTATTGTATGCAGCATGTTGCCGAGAACCTGGTCAAGAACTGTGGAGGAGACAGATGGTACGGATGGAGGTTCAGGGAAGGAGCAAAGAGGAAGAAGCCGAGAAGATTGAAAGAGATGTTCGAAGAGTTTGCTCATGTATGTCTAACTTATAACATTTCGTTTAATTGTCTTATAATTGTCTTATGAAAATAAAATAACACCTTTGTTTTTGTGCAGCTAAATCCAAAGTGCAATGCGTATTTAAAGAGAGTGGGCAAAGTACGTCCTAATGATGCGATGGAGCCGTCCAATTATGAGAAAATTTTTCAAACATGTGATGGAGGATACCGGTTTGGTATCATGACAACAAACGGCTCCGAGTCACTCAACAATGTCTTCCGAACGAGTCGTAGCTTGCCTGTTTGTGCCGTAGTTGAGGATACGTTCTACACGTGCAACAGATGGTTTGTTGAGCGGCGTCAGCGAGCAATGGAATTACAAGACAAGGGACAGGTTCTGTCTGACCGGGTTTTGCAGAAGATCAGAAAACGTTGGGAGAAAGCTGGAAAAATGCGATTGGTGCGTTACACGCAGGGCCAAGGTCAGTACCAAGTTTCCTCCCCAAATGAGTACGTTCCTTGCACCCGTAGCGACATGGGCAACATGGAACCCACTCACAGGGAGTTCATGTATATTGTGACGCGCGGTCCCGACAGACAAATGGAATGCACTTGCAGAGGTATCCAGTTAACTTCTATTCCGTGCGCTCATGTCTTAGCTGTATGCCGTGACCGAAACTGGCAAGATGATGACTTTGTTGCAGACTGGTATAAAACACCCTATCTTGTGAGTACTTGGAACCATGTGTTCAATCCAATTGGCAATATGGGAGACTGGCCTCCTAACCTTGAAGACAGAATCCTTCCGAGTAGTGGTTGGATTAGGAAAGGGAGGCGAAAACACATCCGTCATGTAATGACGATGGATGAAATGGAAGGTAGACGAAGGGGGCATCAGCCTCGCCGTTCCACTACCGATAGGCAACGAAGAGGTATGTAACATTCATCTAAAATTATTTTTCTTTTCAATTTATACCAACTTACTAAGTAACACATGCAAATGCAGAGGCAAGAAACGCAGCAAATGCGGCAGAAAATGAGCGAGTAATGGCGTCGGGAAGTGGGTCCGGAGGGTCACGGCGTAGCACAGCTACGAGTCGCTTAGATGCAGTTGCTATGTATGCCGAAGCAATGGGAGAGGCGGTTGACATAGGAGGAGAGGCGGTTGGGGTGCAAGGGGAGCCGTCTGTCCAACCGAGGAGGTCCACTACTAGACGCACAACAAGACCATCTACAAGCCAAGCAGGGCCATCTGCAGCCCAGGCCGGCCCATCTACAAGCCAAGCAGCGCCATCTGGAGCCCAGGCCGGCCCATCTAGTGAGCAACCAGAACCTGTTAGACCATCTCGTAGGGCATCTTTCGCAAGTGGTTTACTTCGGGGATTACCTTTTAGACGTAGCAATAATAGATGATTTATATGCATGTTGTAAAAATTGTGTGGACTCTATTTGCATTTTGTGTGTACTTTATTATTTTTTACGAACTCAGAAATGAAATATTTGACTCTAATAGAAATCACCTAAAACAAAAATAATGCGGTTTAAACAAAAATTTATCGTATTTCAGAGTTAGATTTCAATATTTTGATCTTCATAGTCTCTCTAAAAAAAAAAAAAAAAAAAAAAAAAAAAGGAACATAGCCGGCCATTTTCTGGCCGGCTTAGGGAGGGTACATAGCCGGCCAGAAAATGGCCGGCTTGGGTAGATATCAATATTGGGCCGGATTCTGGGTATATTTATTAATTTGTATTAAACTTTGGATATTAATAAAAATGTCGGGTTAAAATCACTTAATTCAAGCATCAGAAAATAACCAGAGCAATCAAATTTTTGTTTTCTCATTTCTTATTAACTAGCTACCAGTGAAAGTTTTTATAGGAAAGAGAGAAGAATTTGAAATCGACAAAGAAAATACAGACAAAAATTAACAAAGTAAAACAAACCTTTTAATTATACAGGTCAAAGCATGAATCTTACTAAATAGAAATTGATTAATCACCTCACAAGTTGTAGCACGTCATAGTAGAAGCATGCTTGTGGGTGTTGAATTGATTGGCATTCAAATAATTTATTTCTTTTAGTGTGTTTATCCGGAACTGGTGATGGGCTATTTAATTTGGATCGCTATATGATGCTGTTATTGTTTTTGCGCTAAATGCGTTCAAATCAAATCAAAGAGATGGATGTATAGAGATGTGCAGGAGGAGGAAAACAAGGGACGAAGAGGAAAAATAACAGAGGGCACGTGAAAACAAAGAGATCGATCTAATTCAGTTCCCTCTTAAATAAGAAAGATGGGATCACTCTAATTCAGTTCCCTTATGAATATCCTGCTGTGCCCAGTCCCTCTTAAACTTTGAAGTGAACTTGATTTCAGTTTTTAACATAATTAGCCATCATGTTTGATTTTGTTCGAAGCATGAAGCATGCTTGATTTGATGTTTTGGGGAAGAGGTGAGGAAGAAGAAGGGTATAATGGGAAAAGATAAAATAAAACAATGAATAATTAATTACAGGGATAAATAGAAAAGAGTTAACAGATTTAAGGGATTTATTAGATATAAGAAAGACTATAAGGGTAAATAAGAAATTGAAAAACTCTTCAAGGATACATGAGAATAAAATATTATTTATATGATACACAAAAAAAATGATAGATTATCATGCAAGTGTTATCGTTCATCAAGCAACTTAAAAAGTGGGATATGTTGGGATATGTTTATTTTGTGGCGAGCGTTGACTACTCAAAACCATAAAAAAAAGAAGGCAAATTCTTCTATGCACCTAAGGACCTATTTGTAAAATGAACATATTTTCATTTTCAAAGTTCAAACAGTCGATCCGACCGTTCAACATTATCTCCATATTAAAATATACTTGGAGGTCAAATTTTACATTTTTTTGAATTTTTTTACTATTTATTAAGTATTTTACAAAACTAGTCAAATTCAGACCATTGAATTTTGTACCCATCTTAATAAATAGTAAAAAAATTCAAAAAAATGTAAAATTTGACCTCCAAGTACATTTTAATATGGAGATAATGTTGAACGGTCGGATCAACTGTTTGAACTTTGAAAATGAAAATATGTTCATTTTACAAATAGGTCCTTAGGTGCATAGAAGCATCCCTCAAAAAAAAAAGATCACTTGATAATAAATTTTTTACACTCTTAACAATATTTAAATAAAATCCATACAAAAGAGAAATAAATTTATAGGATGTTATTGTGTAGGTAGATTATAGATACTAACATTTAAATGTCATGCAATATAATTTGCTTATGTATTGATAATTGTTGTTCTATGCAATTATCTACTTAGTTTGCTTGACTAGATTTGTAAAATATATATTTGTTGAATTTTACGATTTCTTGTCTTGAGATATTATGCATGTTCATGATGATATAAAGTTGCCATATACATCAAGGATGAATCATCAATTGCTACACATATCAATGATGTGTTATATGAACCAAGGAATGGACTAAGAAGACTTGACTCAAGATGAGATGTAAATTAGAAATCTGTAAAATTGGTAAAGTAAATTTGAGATTGAGGTAATTCACCTAACCCGTTACAACGGTTAATCCACCGTTTCAACGGAACAATTCATATTCCGAAATACACAGAGTAATCGATTTATTTCTTTACAACGGTCAATCAGGTGTTGTAACGAAACAATTCATTTCGGACCCCAAAAACTTCCAAAGAATTTCCATTGTGACAGCTGTTATAATGGCCAATGGGCATTAGGGTTTTCAGTACAGTAAAACCAGCTAAATGGGACCAACCATTACAACGGCTAATTGACCGTTGTAACGGTTGATGCCAGTTACCATATTTTGTTTCTTGCTCTGTTAATAGAAACGAAATCTAGGTTTTACATAATTCTTTTAGCCGCTTCAAATTGCAATATTACGTTTTTTAAACAGATCAAGAATTTCCCATTGTTGCTTGTGCATCCTTCAATATCCTTACAACAATCTCAAGCATACTCCACCATACTCAATCTTGTGTAAGAATTAGAGTGATTTGTGTGAGATCTTTTGTTTGTTTAAACACTAGAGCCTTTAGTGCTTCAATATACTCCACATCCTTTATCTCCGTTTTCAAAATCCGAACGGTTGATCTGAACCGCTCAACATGATCTTCATAATAAAATATTCTTTGAGACCAAATTATATGTTTTTAGAATTTTTTTTACTATTTTTTTACATAGGTACAATATCACTTTTTCGGATGGTCCAGAATCTCCTTAAAATAATGATTTTGTACCTATCTAAAAAAATAGTAATTTTTAAAAAATATATAATTTGGTCTCCAAGCATATTTTATTATGAAGATCATGTTGAGCGGTTCGAATCGACTGTTCGGATTTTGAAAACGGAGATAAAGAATATGAAGCATATTGGAGTACAAAAATCATGGTGCATTTGAACTCTTTTCTTTTTTTAAATAGAAATAAACAAACTTATTTAAATAAAATAAGTGTCCAATGTGTTGGGATTTTCGAAAATAAGGAGTTCCACCCAATGTAAAATGAAACAACCATTGAAGCAGTGCATCCAATGTGGAATTCACATCACCTCGGGTTACCTGACTCAAGCAAATTACGATCGGACGGCCCATTTAACATGGCATGAATCTCAAAACAGATCCCCTACAGTCTCAATAGGCAATTGAGACAGGTACCTGGGAGGATATCTGTCCATCCAATGTGTTCCACCCTCCCCCGGTAGAGCTTATTTTTGGAAATACAAAACACTGGATGCTTGTTTCAATTAAATGGGTTTGTTTGTTTCTATTTAAAAAAAAAAAATCGGCACACAGCTGAAATAATAGGGCCCAAAATCATGCACGGACTTTACACATTTGAGATGTGATATAGACAAAAATGTATGAATAGACCTAGAATCCGGCCCATATCTTTCCACCCCCTGGCTGCAGCCGTCCCCTCTCATTATTGCAACGGGATGGAATAAAAAAACCCTAGTAATGGTGGTCGGCAGCCACCCTTCCTCACAGCACCAATTTCAGGCGATTCCAAAGTCGCATCTCTCGGTAAGTATTTAGAACCTTATCTCCAAATATATCTTTGACTTGTATTCGTTTCCTATCGAATGTGGTCTAATAAGCTCCGGTTAGCTGTCTTCCGCACCTATCTGGTACAAAAACCTGAACCGCTGTTGTAGTGAATCCGGTAATGGCAATTACTGGTTATTATTATGCTATTAGCGTCGTTGATGACCATGAGAACTCTTGAACAACTTCCCCATTCCAAATTAGGCATTAGATGCCAAGTAGTTAAATGCCTCAAGAGGAAAACCCCCTAAACAAGGGAAAAAAACAGGGAAAATTTCTAGTGTACCCATGTATAACTTCTAAAATAGCCAATATCCCCATGAAAACATAATAATATCCTATATCCCCATGAAAACTTAAAAAAATTTCTTCCATCCCCTTTTATTCATTTAACCTTTTATTTAGTTATCTTAAAAATTGAATGGACAAATATACCCTCATCTCTTCCAAATGACCCATGCCTTTTTAAAAAACCTCAAATTTCTGATTTTGCTGAGAACTTTTATTCTGTATGATAAGAGTAGATTAGAAGTAATACGCTTTCCTGTTGCAAGTTCGGAGACAATATTCTTTACATCCTATAATAATTTTCAAATAAGAAAAAGGGGAGGAAAATAATATCTAATGTTTTAATGAAAACCAGAAAACATGGGTCTGGTGGTGAGTTGGTTACTGTTATATGAAATCTGACTTACTGTTTTAGAGCATTTGAATCTGACTTAGGTGTCAAAATTGGGATCTGTTCATGAAATTTGGTTGTTCACGAGATTTGGTTACTGCTATATGAAATCAACACCAGAACTCATTTTTAGTCGAAGCCTTAAGTGCAAATATTTGATCTCTCTTCCTAGCACCCCCTCTCCTTAAAAAATGCTATATAGATACAGACGACAAGAGACGTACAATATTTTGTCATTTTAAAGATCTGTCATTTGGACGTATGTTTTGAGATTCTAAACATAGTTTGGTGCTGATTTTCATTAAAAATTAGATATTCTTTTCCTCCCCTTTTTCTTATTTGAAAATTATTATAGTTTGTTTAGGATGTAAAGAATATTGTCTCCGATCTGCAACAGGAAAGCCCAATGGTGTATTACTCCTAATCTACTCTTATCGCACAGAATAAAAGTTCTTCAGCAAAAACAGAAATTTGAGGTTTTTTAAAATGGCATGGATCATTTGGAAGAGATGAGGGTATATTTGTCCATTCAACTTTTAAAATAACTAAATAAAAGGGTAAATTTTGCTGGAGGTCACTAAACTTTGTCATTTGTCACGAATTGGTCACTCAAGTTTGATTTGTCCCTTTGTAGTCGCTGAATTTTTCATTTGTCCCAATCAAGTCACTCTATAACTTTTCCGTCCAAAATATTAACGGAATATGCTAATTCCGTGCAAAATATTAACGGCATATGCTCATTCCGTCCAAAATACTAACAGAAAAGTTATATTTTATTATTTTTTTGGATGAACAAGTTATAGGGTGACTTGATTAAGACAAATTAAAAGTTCATGGCTATAGAGGAACAAATTAAACTTTAGTGACCAATTCGTGACGAAGGACAAAGTTTAGTGACATCCGGCAAAATTTATCCTAAATAAACAGTTAAATGAATAATAGGGGATGGAAGAATTTTTTTTTAAGTTTTCATGGGGATATAGGATATTATTATGTTTTCATGGGGATATTGGCTATTTTAGAAGTTTACATGGGTACACTAGAAATTTTCCCAAAAAAATAATGATAAATAACAAAATAAATATGAACCATGTTTATCGGATAAATACCGCAGCTTGCTTTTGCTCTCCCTCCCTCCCTCCTGATACTATGTTTGGATACCATGTTTATAAATTCTCTCCTTCTATAGGACTGCATCGTAGTTTAAAAGTTTATCTATATTTTATTTATCCCTGCTTCTGTTATAGTCCGTAAATTTAAATCTAATTAATTAGACTAATAATCAAAATTTTCGACTAACTAAAGTGAAGGTTAAATAATTAAATTGATGGTGTAATTTTACAAAATTAGTTATTAAATCAATTGTATTTTTACAAGTCTGAGTTTTAAAATTTAAAACTAAACAAATTCGAAATGAAATTATTAAATAAAATTAACGAATAATTGTAGGAATTTTAAACGTAAAATTCTCGTTGAAATTTAGTTGATTGATAAAAAATTTATTGGTTTCGTTTAATCATGATATTCGATTTTTGAATTTGGGAGTTTCTGACTAAAATGAGGTTCTAATTTAATTTTATAAATTAACACGACTAACATTCGATAAAATTTCGTATCAATTTCTGAACTCAAATCCCATTAATTTGAGTTAATGTATCAATTTCTATTGAATATCAAAAGATAAATATTTTGGAAATGGAGGCATCTTAATCATTCAAATATTAACTGCTGCACGAAGCTTAAAGTCTCCCCTCTATTTACTTCCTTTGCTCCCCTCTCTGTCTCTTTACTTCTGCCGCTGGAGCCCCCCTTCTTCTCCTCTAAACCCAAACTCGTAACCCTACCCCTCTCATCTCTCCCGCTGACAGAGGAGCCCCACTTCCCTCCGTTTCCTTCCTGTAGAAGGAAAGGCGCACGCCCCTCCCTCTTCTCCTGTCTCGTCACTTTTTCTTTCCCTCTGCTCACACGAGTCAAAGCCGTACACTCGCCTTAACTCCCACCCACGCGCTCGCGACGACTTCGCGCACCCGCAAGTACTGCGGCCATGAGGCTGTACTCCCGCGCCCTCTCTCTCTAGGCTGTGGTGTCTCTCTCTTTCAGGTTCTCTCTTTCAATCACCGCGTTGAGACATTTTTCTCCCTCTCTCTTTGATTTCAGTTTTTCCCCAAATTCAAACCCGTTAGGGTTTTCCTTGTGATTTCAGTGACGAAGCTGTGCGCTTCTTGGCTTGGTGGTGCTCGGGATTGAGAGGAAGGCCGGACTCGAGGTCGGTTAGGAGCGAGGTGGAGAAGGCATCGGTCAATCATCACCTTAGTACCGACTTTCGCCACGTCACGAAATTGGAAGCATTAATTGGTAAATAATCTTAATCTTTTGATTCTTTCCCTTTTGTCGTTGTGCTGCCCTGTAGTGGCGTGAGGGCTGAGCCCCTTTTCTGATATTAGTTGTATGCTTGATCGATGTGCTCGATAAATTGTCGTTGATCTCTTGTGTGAAGTTTTACTTATGAATGTCGGGTCGAACCTGTGTCTTTTGCGGCCACTCGGACTGTACTGTCCTTAGTACGGTTTGGCACCCTTGTGAATCTGAACCATGAATTGTTGATGGAAATTCGAACCCCAAATTTGAATTTGTTGTATTGATTTCCTTGTGATTGCTTGTTTTTCTTGCTTGCGAGAACTTGTTTGTATAAATTGGGGACTTCTATAAGTTTTCTGGTAATCAGTACAGTCCGTACCAAGTTTTAATAGGACTAATCTGTAAATTTTAAAATGGAAACTGGGCTTAAAACTTTTGGGTTGTAAATTGTAATTGAAATGATAAAATACCATACCGAGTGTATGTTAAGCTCTTTGAATAAATAAAATATGTCAAGTGCCACTAAATATAATATGATTAGTATGTCGTGTTTATTATATAATCTACACTCTCATATACTTAACATGTGTTAAATCATCACAATACCTAATACAAACATAATATATGTTCTAAGCGTATGTATAAACAATTTCTCATTTAATTAAACAAATAATGCATCATAAATTATCACTAGACATACTCTTTAAATTTAAATGTAAATAAAGGAACTCATCTAAATATATATATCATTTATACATAATTGAATATATTGTGTGGGTGTGTGTATATATCTTTTAACATGTTTATATCGATAACATTATTTATATTAATTATATATTATATATAAACCCAATTGATTTACTATATTGTAGATGAATAAATCATGACCATTTGTAGCCGACACTATTAGTATCTTAATAGAATAATAAAATACTGTATATATCATAAACTTCCGATTATAGCTAACTAATATATTAATTAGCTAAAGTAAGTAATTAGCAAATATAATTTTGAAAGTATAATTATTATAAATAAACAAAATTAGGTTACTATAATCTAAAATGGTAGGTTAGCAGGTACTTTTAATGACACCTAGAGTAAATAACTTCAAAATGATAAATTAACTTAAGGAAACCCTAAGATGAATCAATTTACATAATAAATAAGTAGAATTAGGAAACGCACTTTTACGCTACGAGTATTTGATTAAAGTTAATAATAACAATTTATGCTACGTAAATTATACCTTACGTATTTTTATTGTATAAAATACGTATAACATTATTTAAATATTATAATAAATTAGTCAAACAATTTATCTTCAAATTAAAATATAATACTTATTCTTACATTAAATTAGACCAAATTACATTCGTTCAATCCGGACCGAGTCGAATTGACTGAACTGATTGAGTAATGAAATCGTGATTTAAGACAAATAAATTCGAACACTTAGTTAAAAATAATTAAACAGGGAAAAAGGGTTACGAATAACTAGTTTAGTATTTAATTAAGTTGCGTCCAAATTACAGGTCAGCAGACCTACGTAGATTTAGACCCGTGGTCTGATCCCGCCGACGGCTATACCGGAGCAGGTGAGGATCGAGCGGATGTGGAGATTACTAGCGCTTGCGTACGACCACTACTTGCCATACAGGTGTGGGATATCTGCATTATTCTTTCGTGGCGTACTCTTACCAGTTGACCACTTGACCTGACATTCGCACTTTTAAATTTTGTAGTTTGCATTAGAGCATGTTTAATTCTCTTTGAATTGTAATTAGGAAATTGCATAACCCCTTCTAAATTGAAATTTATCGCTTTCGTAGGAGTAGAGTAATTTAATTAATATATATTAATTTAGGATATTAGTTGTCCTCTACGAGAAGAGGACAACATATTATGTAGTTAAGCATGTGCATTGGTGAGTGTGAGATAGAAGACCGAATGACTGTTCTCCCATTCTACGATTAAGTTGAAACTATATATTCTTTCCTATCATTTTACCATTTACGTGCGGACCGATCTCGAGCCCAGAGGCATGAAAACGATTCGAGTTATGTCTTCTCTACATTAGGAGCTATCAGTCTAGTACGGCTTACCTCATAGCCCCAGGTCGCGTGTTGGGACCGTACGCCTCTGGAGGTCTCATACTCGGCGAGGATGACACGCTCCGGAGGGTCTCATGCCCAGCGCGCCAGTGTGCTGTCCTGGGGGTGGCATTGTGATGTAGGCTAGGGTGACACGTCACTAGAGGTCGCATACTCTGTCTTGGATGCCACGCTCTAGTGAGTCTCATGCCCGGCGAGGATGACACGTCACTAGGGGTCGCATACTCGGCGAGGATGACACGCTCTAGTGGGTCTCATGCCCAGACCTGCGGTAAAAGGGTCTCACGCCTTTGAGGGTGACACGCCTCTTTGATTCATGTCTATGGCCAGACGATGGAGACCTCATTGCTCATGAGGAAACGGATTAACTTATTCTTACGTCTTGCATGTATGTTTTCTCCTATTGGATTATATTGGTTTGAATATATGAATTTAAATTGGCACGACACCGGGTGATAAAGTTATTCGTATTATTATTATATTAGTTTGTACACACAGTACCTATTGTACTGGACTTCGATTGATTATAATATACATTTGCTTGGATTTTATTTTGGAAATTTAAAGCATGTTGGCATAATAGGATAATCGCATCATTTCATTTATTATATGTATTTTCTTTTGTAGTTATTATGATAGGTTTAATTTCCGCAACATGTGCATTAAAAGTGAACAATTATCGACTTTACGTAGATTTCAAATTTAAAATGTGCTTTGACTTAAGAGGATCCCTGAAGGGATAATACTGGGTCACATACTGGGCGATCATTCGCTCACCCACATTCTTTTGATGTGGGCAGGTACAGAGTCTGACGGTCCGCAGCAGGAGGCGTCAGGAGCTGTCCCCGACGGCCACATCGCCTGATATAGATTAGGGACTTTTGTTTAGGGTTTTGCGAGTCCGATGTTTTTGTTATACACATTGGACTCGATAGATTATGTATCCCTTTGACTAGTTGTGTTTATTTTATCCCGAGGTGGATTGTATGGATATTATGTATGTATGTATGATTATTTGATATTTATGACTTTTGCTTGATCATTTTATTATTGCTTCCGCTGTGTGATTATTATTTCTATTTAGCCTTGCGTGTCATCTCGATTAATTGACACGAGGCGGGGACTGATCACGCCTTAATCTAGAAATTCTGGTTTGGGGTGTGACAGCTTCTGTTCCTCCCATTATACTCCAACCATAAAGAGATATTCTGTATTAGATTTTAGGTATTCCCTAAATACGAATGACCATACTCTGAATAATTCCGCCCATAATAACTTTGAAGCAAGTTATTATCTTGATCCAAACAGGTGACTGTAATCTTTTTAAATCATGCATTACTAAACTAGATACTGTTACTGACTACCCAAAATTGCAGTGATCTGGTTTGATTGGGAGCAAGTTGATACACTTTCTGAACTGGGAAGAAGCAATAACAGAATCTCATGGAGTACACGAACAAGCTTGTTCTTGCTCCCATGGTCCGGGTGGTCAGTCTCTCTCTCTCTCTCTCATGGTTCATGTTGAACTCTTTTTTTTCACACCCAGCAGATGGACAATTTCATTTGGAAATGGAACACAACTGGAAATTCAGCTGTTAAGCATTTACAAGCAGTAATTGCTTTTAGATAAATCGAAGGACCTTCTTGATGTACTAAAGAACAACTACAGTATGCATATAATATGGCTGCTGCTAGTTCCTATTCACATAAGACTTTTTTCTTGTGAATATTTCATTTATTATTGAAAATCTCATGCAGGGCACGTTGCCATTTAGGTTGCTTGCTGCTGAGTATGGTGCTGACATAACTTATGGAGAAGAGATAATAGATCATAAATTTGTAAAGTGTGAACGCGTTGAAAATGGTAATGTCTGTTCACTTGATGTCAAACTGAAAGAAACAAATTCTTTCTTGTACTATTGATAAATTATAGATCATGATTCATGCATGTCCTATTTATTGCCTTTGGTAATAAACAGATTGTATTTTGTACCTGTTGTTATGCAAATTTTTTAATTGGAACCCCTTGACAAGAGAATGTTGTTTCCGCAAAATTCTCTGTTTATTTTGTTAGATATGACATTTCTGGCATTTGAGCTTTTAACACCTAAATATCTTTCTTTTTTTATCTCTTCAATCATTTTTACCTCATTCCCTTTTAAATTGGTTAGAGATTTTGGGGAGCACTGATTTTGTGGAGAGAGGAACTGACAGTGTTGTTTTCAGAACTTGCCCACTCGAGAGAGATCGGGTTGTGTTTCAGATGGGCACATCAGATGCTGTAAGAGCTCTAAAGGCTGCTGAGATGGTGTATGCACATAGCCTCTTTCATTATCAAAATAATGTATACTTGTTATCATTATAATAATAAGAACAGCATGATTATAGCCGTTGCATAAAATTTCAGGTACAAGGATGTGGCTGCTATAGATATCAACATGGGTTGCCCCAAGTCCTTTTCTCTCAGCGGAGGAATGGGTGCTGCTTTACTTTCTAAACCAGAACTTATTCATGATGTACTTTTGAAATTACAAAAATTCTCTTATTAATACCCCTTTTAAACTATTTTCCTTTGTTAATTTTTGTTATCTTTTCATGTAGATTTTGACTACACTAAAGAGAAACCTGAACACTACAGTGACATGTAAAATCCGCCTCCTTGGCTCATCACAGGATACTGTGGAATTGGCACGGAAAATCGAAAAGACTGGTGTCTCTGCTTTAGGAGTTCATGGGAGGTACTTCTGAATAAATTTATATATTTTATAGTTCAACTAACAAGTATTTTGATAATATGGTATCTTAAGTTCACCTGCCAATTGTTACATATGGAACTGCATAATTTAAATTTATATAGAACATGTCCTTTTCAAATTCCTACAATAAATGCGGGTAGATGAGTAGATTGAGAGATTAAACAGGTAGGAGAACAAATTTAAGGGAATTTAGGAGGTTGGAGGGCCACACCTGTTTGTTTATATGGTAGTTTTGTAGAAGAAATATGCAAAAAGTTTTCATAATATTTAGTCATCCTAAGCAGTTAAAAAAAGAAATGAATATGTTGCAAAAAGACCCAATATTTTGAACACCCGACATTTGTCATGTTTCCCATTTGGATAATCTCTCCACCCTGAAAGAAATAATTGGAATTCACACTAGTGGTACTTCTGAATAAATTTATATATTAAATTGGTATGATATGCAGGAAGATAAAAGATAGGCCGAGGGATCCTGCTAAATGGAACGAGATTGCTGATGTTGTCTCCGCATTATCAATTCCTGTTATAGCTAATGGAGATATTTTTGAGTATGATGATTTTAGACGAATTCAAGATGCCACAGGTTTATTAATTAATAATTCCTTTATTTTTCATTTTGAGAAAAGTAAAAGCAATGTGGCTTGTCAATCTAAAATTGATCATAAAAATCAGGTGCCGCATCTGCAATGGTTGCTAGAGGTGCTCTATGGAATGCTTCTATTTTCTCTGCAAAAGGGAAATTACCTTGGGAAGATGTGAAAAGAGCATATGTTAGAAAGGTATCTTTTATGAACCCACATATTTATAAGGAGAATGTATTTCTTTTTACCTTTTATTTTTCTGCATATTTAAAGATGGTTTTGACTTTTCTTTATCAGAGTATTCTGTGGGATAACGATCTTAAGAGCACAAAGCAAACTCTTAAGGAAATCATAATGCACTATTCTTGCCTTGAGCTAGCAGAGGGGAAGAATGTGATTAAAGCTGAGAATCTCAGTGATTTAGCGTGAGTGTCAAAGCTTATTCCTTTTTTTTTTTTGTGATTTGGCAGTTAGAACATTTTTTTTAATTAATTGCTAGATTTATCCTTGCAATGACTGCTGCATTATCCCTTCCTTTTCCAGGAAGCTATACGGGGAAGAGGATTACTACAATTTTGTCCTTTCAAACAGACACTAAGAACAAGGCACGCTATTAACAGTATGAATACTTCAAATTTATTCTTTTATGGCACTGGTGGAACTAACATAGAAACTTGTTGTAATTTAATGTGTAAGAAAAGGTCACTATGTATTAAGAACAGGAACACTTGTGGTACTTTGTAGTCTCTGTTATTGTATTTTTTATTTTTATTTTGCTTTCGTTTTTAACCTTTTTATGAAGGAAAGAAATGTTTGTTCCTCCAGTTTTGGTTGCGATTATGGTTATATATTATTTTGATACAACTAGACTATGATGTTGTGAACACTGTTTTTTCTTAGAGAAGTGCTTGCTGCTGGGAGGTATGAAATAATCTGCTTTTTTAAAAGAAATTTATGTTGGCTTTATTTCTTAGTCTTACGAGATGACAATTTTACTAAATTATCGCAAATAGTAAATGTGGAAGTACAAGCACGGACAGATTTACTATTTTTTATTCTTTTGCTTATTCTTCAATCTACCTGATGCTCGGCCTACTTGAATAACGAAATATCATACATAATCTTAACTGCAAGAGATTGCATCAGCTTATTTTGTTTTTCAACACTGAACTTGCAAATGTTTAATAACATTGACACAACAAACACGTTCTACAGAAAATAAACGAAAGACTGATGATTTCATTTCAATGCAGCATACAGTGACACATGCCTAAGGCTAATTTATTCGACAGGGACAACTCATAAAACCCTTTTTGCAGCCTTGTTTTGTAGGCTGTCCTTGGTAGTGTCATGGGGACATTCATTTCTTGACACTACAAATTTATGGCAAAACAGACAACTAGTTGAAGTATATTTATTGTCACAATGTTGAGGCGCCTAGTACTTGGCACGTTTATTAGATTGAGAGAACTCTCTTCTGAGAACCCTTCTCATGACCTTGTTTGAGGCTGTTCTTGGCAGTGCTGGGACTTCAATTACAGAAGAAACCTAGAGAACATAAATTGAATGTCTTGAGAAACTCACTTATAAAAGGGAACAAAAACTATATATTTCGAAAATACTGTTTATCAGGAGAGAATAGGTAGTGCAATACTGTATGCCACCTAATCTGCACCAGCATATAGTGGCATAAAGGAAAGTGCCTGATTGCTTCTTAAGTAGGGAAAATTTTGGCTCCCAATTAAATTCCATTGTAATCACACAGCAAGTAGAAAATCTGGTCAAATAAGTGCAAAGTAGGTAGTGGTAGAACACAGATAATTAACCTTAAACAGAGGATTCAATTTTTTCTGCAAAGCCAAGTTGAACTCCAATTTTAGCTTCTCCAAGATAACCTTCTCTGAGCTTTGATCTTTCAATACAACAGCCACAACTAACTGCTCAGGTCCACCTCCTGAGGGCGGGACCCCAATTGCAGCTGTCTCCATCACATCACAGTTGACTCCATTGAATATTCTCTCAAGTTCCACAGAGCTGACCTGATAAAGGACAACTAAATTCAATAAGATTTTTACAGTAAAATAATTAATGCAATTTTAGTATCTGTTTGGACTATTAACCTTGATTCCTCCAAGGTTCATTGTGTCATCAGCACGACCATGAGCTCTGTAGTATCCTTCTTTATTACGCTCAAATTCATCTCCATGCCTTCTCAGTTGCTACATTTATGCTAACCAAGAGGTTTAATATATTTGCTAACATAATGCATATAATAATCAATAAGAATGCTGAAACTGCCAACAACCTTGCCATTCCAAATTGGCATATCCTTGAAATATACATCGTAGTGATTAGCATTTAACAATGTGGTGGAAGCTCCAAACATGGTTGGATCGAGAGCCAACTCCCCAATCCCACCTGCATCTTCCGCCTATGACAAAACAAAAATGGGGCAAAAAAGTACATTTTCACCTAGTAGGGAGCTCAGCTCTCAATTTGTTACATTACGCTTAAAAATTGATCTTAATGGTATACCAAAGAAAGTAAATGATTATACTTACGAGGGGTTTACCGTCACTACCAAGAATGTAGAGATGGCAACCCATTGCCGGTGTACTGAAAGCGGCTAATGCTTGAGGCTGTAACATTGATCCTGTAACAAAGCCACCACCTATCTCTGTACCTCCACAGTATTCTATAACTGGCTTGTACTTGGCTCTTCCCATTAGCCATAAGTATTCATCTACACTTGATGCCTCCCCGCTTGAACTAAAACATCTATAAATTTCGAAAGTACAAAATAATTAATGTAATAATCAAAATAAAATAGAACCCTAAAAGCAAGAAAATCATAGTCGTGCCATCTTAAAGATATTCACAGCACTTATTTTTCTTTTCCAGATATTCATCCTTCTGTCTTTAATCATGAAGACAAAAAATGAGGAAAGCTCCATGCAAACAGAACCAAATTTGTTACTCCATTACTAAATAAACTAAAATAGTTTGATAGTAGAGGTAACATCGTGAATTGAAAGCTAAATATACAAAAAAAAATGTCTACATGACAAAAGACTTGCCTAATGTTTGACCAGTCAAGGCCAGCAGTGCAGTTTGTGATTTTCCAAGCTCGAACAATGCTTGGAACAAGACCAAGCATTGTTACCTTTGCATCCTGAAGAAAAAAAAAATCCAGAGATCAAATTAGGGATCGAACCCATATTTCACAAGCTGGAATTACATGCATTCTACAGGAGCATGCACATTGGGACAAGTCTAAAATTAATGTATCTACCTGCAAAAACTTTGCAAAGCCATGGCCAAGAGGGGAACCGTTGAAGAGTGCAATGGAGGATCCATTTAACAAAGAGGCATAGACAAGCCATGGGCCCATCATCCAGCCAAGATTTGTGGGCCAGCATACGACATCACCTTTACGGATATCCATGTGGGACCAGGCATCAGCTGCAGCCTTTAGTGGAGTTGAATGCGTCCATGGGATCGCCTTTGGTTCCCCTGAAGCAATTACTTCTTATCAGTGCTTAGTTTGAGCTGATTTTCAACCAGAACTAAAGGTAGGAAAATGCACAGGCTAGTTCAAGTTGGTTTGAGTTTAGGTCACGTCAAATAAGGTCTAGGCCATTTCAGCTTTGGGTTAATTATGGGTCTCAGATCATTCAGATCTTGTGCTGTATATGTGGGATCATTTTCAGGTCTCTGGTCTGTGGGGGTTAGAACGTGGCTGGGTTCAGACTTCAGAATTTGGGCCATTTCAGGTTATGTTCCCTGCAAAACTGATACAAAGTCGCAATCGCATTTCTTATCAGGTCAGGTAGAGTTTATTTGTTGAACTGGTGAGTTCAGGTTTCGTGTCAAGTTGATTTTAGGATCATGTTGGGTTTATGTTTGGTTGATTTCAGGTCAGAATCGATTGTATGTCAGTTAAATTGCTGGTGTTGATTTTTGGTTGGGTTTCAGTTGTTGACTGCTCAAAACAGTTCAGGTCATGTTGTATATAGTTGCAGGTTGTTCTAAGTTCAGACTCCTTGCTTTGTGGTGCGCAGTCAGATTTAGGTACGGCTGCTTTGGGTCATTGACTTCTTGGAAGGAAATACAATCAATTTTTTGCCAGCTCTTAATATATTCTCACTGGCACTGGAGCATATAAGAATGGTGCCAGTGTGGCCAATTGTGTAATATCAGGCCCGAAGCAAGGCATCAATTAATTGAAGTCAAGTCTCAAATGAAACAAAATCAGTCTCATATAACACTATAGTTGAGCTTCAGTTACCCTCGATTCATCATTTTCATTTGACTAGGGGAAAGCTTTAATTTGTATCAATCAGCCAAAATAGACCCAAACTCATAAAAGTTACAGTCATCTGCACAACCTTCTTTCTTTATTTTTGTTTTAGTGTTTGGTTTTATGTTCTTTTATTTTCTTCTGGGTGGGGGTATCTTACCAGTGGTCCCAGATGAGAACAGAATGTTTGTAAAGGCTTCTGCAGGCTGCTCTACTGCAGTGTACGCATCCTTCCTGAATATCATTAGATGGTCATCATTTATAGAAATCTCACCTGCAATTTGCAATTCTAACAGCAAGAAAGTAGTAAATAAAACAAAACATTATGTTTAGATTCTTACTCGGTGACATTGACTTGGCCAAGAAAGTCATCCCACGACAAATCACCATCACGTAGTCCTTTGAATGGCTTGGTGGCTCTGGCAGGGACCACGATTGCTAATGGAGACTTGGCATCAACAACTCGACTGTATAATTATAATGTAAGCATGATCATTTCTCCCAATACTGGCATTATAACACAACTTATCACAAAATAGCAATCTACATCCAGTGTTTTCTCAGTTTGTTTACAAGATACATTATATGTTTTGTAGGAATTATACATAAAAAGAAATAATCCAGCATCACCTATAAAGGGGCAGTTCCTTTTCTCCACGGAGGATGTAATCCTGTATAAAACAAAAGATTCATTCAGGTTATGGCAGACAATATGTAGGTCTGTAGCGGTAAGACAAAGTTATAGTGAATGGAGTCTCTGACAAATATATTGAGAACCGCATAAAAGTACCAAGGCCATTCTTTCTGCGGGTACATTCTGGAACCGGGATGGCAATTAATTTAATTTTTGTGCTTTTTTTTAATAAACGGTAGGCTCACAAGTCCAACAGCCAGCTCAAACCCATGAACTCTTGGCCCTGGGAATTCATCCTGGGGCCTCACTATTATTTGAGCTGCTAAGCCATTTGGCAATGTTGGTCATTTGCATCATTAAAAGCAATATTTTAAATCTTCAACCTTTTAATACTCAATTAAACTTCACTTTATGCTGAATTCAGTAACACCCATGGAAAAAAAAATACATAAAAATAAGTTGAGAGAAGATGGCATCAAACAGTATGGCTAATTCAGCAGCAAGTAGAACTGCACCTGGTTCCTTATCCTACAGCCTAGGTATCCATATAGAATCAAATGGCAAAAAATTTACCTGAGTAAAAATTGCTTTTGTTTTTGAAATGGTAAGTCTTGTAGATATCTCATCTGGGGCAAAACTATCTGCAATGGAGACAACCACATATCCGGCCAACACAATAGCAAGGTATATTATAACAGCTATTGGATTCATCGGCATGTCAATTGCTATAGCTGATCCCTTTTCCAAACCCAGGGTGTCAAGAGCATTTGCAACATGACTACAAAATAAAGAACAAGCAAGCCTATGAATTGACTCCATTATTAAAGGTATAGTTAGCAAAAGAGAGAAAATGAACTAGAAACTGATTGCAATATTTATGTAGCTCTTCCTTGGATATTTTTAAATAGAACGTGGATGCATATGGGAGTGATGTTCTAAGGAAGGTTGTTTTTATCTATTTATTTATTTTTGTTCCTATATGCTTTAACTCATACTGTGGACTTAAATTTTATTTATTGTTGTTCCCATATATCTGTGACTATTCCTCCTTGTATTAAGGCCGATTTCCTACAAAATCCCAAGAAAAAAGTAATACTCACAGAATTGCCAATATGGTCACCAAAGACTAGTACAATAATCTTAGAATAATATGTTTTGCCTTTTTCTTTCATTTTTTTTTGTAGATGTTGTGCAAGCTAACATTCTTCAATAATTTTGAAACTACAAATTAGAAAAGTCATTTGGCATATAATATACAAGGAGAGAAACAAAGGTACCAGACTTCTGCTTTCAGTTTCTTCAGGGTCATAATATTGAGAGGCATGTCATCACAGCCTTCGTCTCTCCACACAATCGCCACATCATCAAGGGATCCGCCATTTTTCACATTCAAGCAATTGGAAGCTGAATTGAGAACTGCCCCGCATAACCACTGGCCGCCGGGATAAGAAGCACTTTCACACAAAATACAAGATGCCTTTGCACTAAATTTTATTTCCATTTCCTCAAAAATCATACTCCAGTAAGCCTATGCAAAAAGCAAAAGAAAACATAGACAAAAAAAAAACATGAATTAATCAAATCCCCATAGGCAGGCAGTATTCAACTCCACTCTCCCGGTTAATGAGTGATGGAGAAGGCTCACAAGTGCACATAGTGCCCACTAGGGCTCTAAACCAATGACCTCTTAGACATCATCCTAGTACCTCACCTCTTAAGCTACTAGTTTGGTTCTTCAACTCACCACTACAAAACAGGAAATATATTCTTACAACCTCCCAAATCCCAACTTATTTAGTTTCAAGATGGCCACTGAACCCCTCCATAGTTGTTCAAAGAGGTCGATTTGGGTATTTTAAAAAATGCAAGGCGAGGAGGGCCAAATGTAACCTTCTGCATATTTCAGAGGAGGACATCTGGGAAAGAGATACTTCTCCTTTTGCCGGGAATAACTGTCCGGTGCTTTGTAGATGGATCATAAAATGATATTTTGTAGCTTTGTAAGGGCATTAAAATTATGCCTTCAAAAGATCCATGAATATAGTGGCGGAACTATGTACAAGGAAAAGGAGCTAAGCCCCCCCCTATAAATTGAAATTTTTTATTTTACCCTTCAATTTTTTTAATTTTTACAAAAAAATATTATTATTAGCCCCCCTCATAAAATAAAATTACATGACACCTATTCATCTAGCCCTCCTATCTCAATGTTCTGGTTGCACCACCACATGAATATGTCACTTAAGTTGTGGAGGAATCAAGTAGTTCCAAGTTTGTCCCTCCATCATATCTCAATTTAAAAATAAATAAATAAATAAGTTGACTAAAAATCTAAAGTCAAAATTGTAACATTAAGCGCGTACATGTGATCTACATCACTGTAACTACACTCATTAATAAAATTAGATTTCAACTATAAGAATCAATATAGATTGAAACAATGCCAAAAAATTGTCCATGTCATCTACCTCTATATACCACTTAATCTGTTAATATTCCAGCCTATATTTAGAGGCATGATGGTGACATGACACAACAAGTTGGAGGCATAAGAACCCTCCTTCCAGCTAAAATAAGTATATGATAGATACAAACACACCAAAATGCAAGGGTTAACTGACATATACCTCAGGGTCTGATATTGAGAATTTGTGGAACTCTGAAAAGCTGGAAATCGGATCCTTGTATCCTGACCCAAGAATTTCCTTCCCACGCTTCTCAAGCAATCGACCAATGTTTGTTGAAACTGCGTCATCTCTGTTATTACAATTATTTAGAATCTAATTGTCGGTTTGTTACCCAACTAAGCTCCAATTAGCTTCTAGAAACAATTAGCATAGTGAAGAGCGAAATTACAAGCTTGGGGTCCAAGCAGGAGGAGTAGAGGAAGCATAAGCTCTATAGCATCCATAATACATCATCTGGTGAAGCGCGAAGGGGAGTTCTGGCGTCAGCATTCTGCTGGAGATCTCCCGCCACGTGGCTGGACCAGAGGTTCCGTGCTTCTGGATTATATCGCCGAGCGCCACGTGGAGCCGTTCTGCCTCGTCAGCTGGCACGCCGACGGCCGAGATCTCCTCCGCCGAGATCTTATCCAGCGCCTGGTACGCCATACTTCGTGCCATATCAGTTCGGTTGTTACGTCCCCGCTCTCCTGGTGACCGGTCACTGGTGTATCCTAGTCTGATTTATGCTTCAATGTTTTCGGATTTTGCTTTCCATTAATTTGTGTGGTAGTTTCTCGTGCGGTTTTGTAATACATAAGTGACCCGCCATAGCTGTTATTATAGTGCTGAATGCCTGAATGAGGCGCGGTGAACTTACAACCTTTTAAGACTCGTGGGACAGTTCTCACTTAAACTGGGTTGGGTCAACCTGGACCATGAGCGTATTAAAAAGTCATGCAACAAGTCGCAAATCGGTATACTGCTTGCGGCAAATATTTTTAAGGCAATAGGGGCGGTGTTAATCGGATGCCTACGTGCTCCAGGTGTATGCATTTAGGCAGCATAGAATGGGACGTTGACTCGTTGGCGCTGATTGGGTAGGTGAGAGGTCATGTTGCCTGGGTCATGGGATATGCTCGACACGAGATGGTCAATATGTCCCGATCCGATTGTACGAAGTAATCCCTGACACGAGAGGGTGTTCGGCATAAGGGGAAGATTAAAAATTTAATCCTCACTGAGGAGTACTTGTTCGTTTGATATTAAGATTAAGAACAAAGACTTAACATGAGTAAAATATTAAGAGTGAGTCTGTCGTGGATCGGAATTTTTTTTCAAACTTTTGTCCGAATTAATCACAGCCATTAATT
Source organism: Carex littledalei (assembly GCA_011114355.1). Lineage (NCBI taxonomy): Eukaryota > Viridiplantae > Streptophyta > Magnoliopsida > Poales > Cyperaceae > Carex > Carex littledalei. Next base: position 6,092,176 of record CM022092.1, on the reverse strand, counting down.
TCAAAAGGGTAAAATTGGAATAGTTCATATAATAATCTTTCTGTTAGATCTCCGTCCCTTTGCTCCCGTCTCTTCCTCTCTCGTGGATCAACCCTACCTTGGCGACTTCGCATCTCTGAGATATATCTCCCTCCCGTCGTCTCTTCAGGTCTGATCGGAACTTCAAAAAAATTCTTAAAACGCGATTTGGAAATGGATTTGCGGCAAATCCAGCGATCGGAAGAGGAAGACAAACGCGATTAGATTTGATTTGGCGCGACTTTGAGAGGCTGAATTCACGGGGTGAAATCCGACCCAAGAGCAAGAAAGAGGCAAAGAGGCAAAGAGCGAAGGAAGAGCGAAAAGAGAACAAGCGATTCGCTGTTATACTTTCATGACTATTTTACCCTTCCGAAATTTTTTTACGTTAATATTAACGGAGAGTTTTGTTACTTACAAAATATCTGAACTGTTCGGTCGTAACTAAATGGACGGTCCAAATTTTTTTTGGTCCATTCCAGAATTTGCCAAATATTAATTATAGTGTATAAAGACCTAAATACCCTTGCATATATATTCTTCTTTAATACCCTTGCACATTGATAAGTCTTGGCACTCATATACTAACTTATTTCATTAATTTTATTGTCACCTGACAAGATGCAAATTTAAAAATAAAAAATAAACGGTATAAGCATTTGAACCAAATAAAAAAAGCAACGTTCTAATAAAACTTATTTCTTTCTGTGCATACCCAGCATGATATACTAGCTTGTTTGATTATTTCTTATTATATTATATTTTGTTTAAAAATTGTATTCATCATGGATATATGCATTGTTAAAAAAAAATTGCACTTTTGAAGGTTTTAATTAAAAAGATCCAATATGCACTTTTGAAAGAACAGACCTATAACAGAAATACCTAAATGCACTGTACCAATTCAAATTCGCATCAACATTGATCTAGAGTAACAAATAAGAAGGGAACTACTTAGATTGCATCAAACCAAGGTGTACCAGTAATAGGAAAACACCGATATCATTGGTACCAATGTACAGAGAGGTGCTTAAAAGCATTTGTATTTTCTATTTACAATATAAATAACAAGCACCAAGGTTACAATATAACCAGAAACTTATGTCATTGCAACCATATAAAACCATAAATAAACCATAAACTGGTACCTATAACGGTACCTATGTCATTGCAAGCTGCTGTAAAATACTAACCCTTAACATTAACTTTTTTAAAATTTTAACCATACCGTATTTCAAGTTTGAATATTGCCAAAATGTAAAAGATACAAACTCAATTCTGATTTATCTCAGACCGCATCACAATTTGATCTAGTTGTGAACTAATTCATTCAAATCAAAGATACAAATAGCAACATGGTACAAACTGAGTTTGAATATTGCTAAAATAGTACAAACCAACTTCCATAAATTAGTTTCCATGCCTTCGACGATTTCCGTTGCGGTTTTGCATATTCTCCCACAAAACATTTCTAATACCTGTTCGAAGCAAATCTCCAAGTTGGGTTTCATTGAGTCCCGTGGTTACTCCAGATTGCTCAGCATCTTCATCATCTTCTCCTTCATCTACGACCTCTTGTTCCTCATCCAAATAAATGTCACTTTCGGTTTCAATCTCATTTTGACGCTTAATAAAATTATGCAAAATGCAACATGCTAAAACGATTAGGCATTAATTGCTTCCTATATTTATAAGGATGCATAATTCTCAAAATCTTGAATCTCATTTTCAAAACTCCAAATGTCCTTTCGACAACATTACGAAGTTGTGCATGACGATGATTAAATAGATCCTATGGGCTTTGATATCGATTTTGTGCACGTGTTTGTTGAAATTGTGCCAAATGGTAAATATGGTCACGATAAGGGCAAAGAAAGCTACCAGTATTGATTGCTTTGATATCGATAAGGGTACTGTTGGGGGTTTATTTAATATGTTGTTTATGTAATCAGCTCGTGACATTGGCCTCTTATTACCTTGCTCTTCTGAGGAAGATGATGCTGAACTAATTTGAGTGGTATTAGAAAGTATAGTATTCATAAAATTCATGATTCGTCATCGTCATCTAAAGAATGTAATAGTTCATTGAATCCAAATCCATTCATAGTTTATGATCTGCAAATTTTTCATAAAATTATGTTATCTGACATAACCTTTAATTAAGGAAGTTTAAGTGCTAATTACATGTACTTGCAACCACTGGCACTAAATTTTTGTTTATTGGTACTAAACCACTAGATTTGATACAAATCAGCTTGAGACGCTTCCCTGAGAGTGCATACCGGTACCAACAACTATATTAATTGATATTTATCAATTATATACACTAGTTTATTTAAGTTGAAAATCAAATGATATTCAAGAAATGACAATCAAATGGTCATACATGCAAAAAATTCTCAAATACACAAAACAATTAATAAAGTAAAATAAAAATTTGAATCCAAAAAAGCCGAAAGACAATGGAGACCACATTAAATTTCTGGATTTGAGACTAGCGCATGAAGAGATGACAACATTTACTCTTCAAATACTCAGATTCTTGATCCAAAGCAAAAAAAAAAGAAAGAGAAAAAAAACAATGAAACTACAAAATATAGAGAAACGTCGTTAGGAGGAGGAGATGGATACCGGTCAAAGAGGTGTCAATGGAGAGAGTGTGTCGGTGCGAACAAGGTGGAGCTGCCGGATTTGATCTTTTATTGTTAGATTTACGCCGGAGAGAGTCGTCTATTTTCTTTCTCATGTCTAGGGAGTCGTGCCTCCAAGAGAAGAAGATAATAAAATATTCAAAAAGTATGTGAAGCTCCTTAAGGAGCTGATCTGCTGAGGGTAAAATTGTCAAAAGAAATACAAATTTGACCTCTATGGAGGTGCAAAGGAGGGTCAGTTTTTAAGGAGGGGAGGAGGCTTCCTCAAGGAAATCTGTTAAGGAGACAATTTAAGCCTGTCAAGGCACACCTGTTTGGCTAGCTTAAGGCCTTAAGGAAGGCTAAGGAGGCTAAATCCATCCTGCCGAACAGGTACTGATTGACCTCATCATTTTAAACTTATTATTCTTTCCTTCTCCGAATTGTAACAAGGAAAGAGTTCAAATGTCTCTATTTTTTGTGCCTCCACCATGTCTTTATTTTTAAAACGTTAATAACTCAAAATTTAAATTATAAACGTCAAAATAAAACCGCTAGATGTAATCTATATTATTTTCTCTCTGTGCTCATAAAAAAATATCACATTTTGATTTTGTTTTTATGTGAATCAATAAGTTAAAAAATCAATGTCTAGAAATTATCCACATTAGTATGTTTTTACAAGCTCTTAATGACAACCAAAACAAAGTTGAAATCTCATAATTGTTTACACATGCATAGATAAAATTATGTAGATAATATCTAACGGTTTATTTTAACTTTTAAGTTTTAAATTTTGAGTTATTAAAGTTTTTAAAAATGGAGGCATTTGAGCCCTCCTCTTCTAACAATTAGGATTTAGGGCGCATTCCGTGATTTTGAGAACGTTGCGTTTTTTTTAAAGAGGATTACTTGGTATTTTTTTTTCCTCATTATTATTCGTCTTTGTAAAATTGTAAAGATCAGTGTTGTAAAAACGGTATGCGGTCATTGGACGGACAGAGTACCGTCAAGCGATTAATCGGAAATAATCGAAAATAATCAGTTACAATCGGAAATAATCAGTCGATTAGTCAAGAAAATCCATGATAGTTTGGTCACCGCTAATGACTAATCAACCGATTAATCGGCTTAAACGGACGTTTTTTACAACCCTGGTAAAGATATAAATTCAAAATTCTTCCATAGCTCGAGATGAGTTGCATGATTGTTTTAGATTTGAATTCTTAATTGATAACAATAAGTTTAGAGGACAGGTTTGATGTGAAGTTATTTACATTTTATTAAGATCACAACTTTTTTCAGAGGATAATTTTAAGTTTTTAACTTACATTCAAGTTTCGTGGTACGTTCATTTGATTTTGAAAAATATTGGTCAAATTAAAAATAGTATATCATGGTGTGCTTTCAATTATTAAATGGAATTATTAAATTTGATTCAACTTTGAATTTAATAAATCGTCCTCGTAAAAAAATATAACTCTATTGTTACAAATTTTGTATTATTTGATGAGAGATTAAACAACTTTCAAACCGATTCAAATTTGATCCACGCGCTATTAGGAATAGATAACATCTATAACTTTAACTTTCCAATTAAACAATATTTTTCAAGATATATAATAAATATAGATAAAAATTAAATGTACCGAGAACTATCATTTTTATAAATAATTTGAATTTAAATTTTTATAAAAATGCGAACCTTTATCTTTTTTTATTTTTAAAATAATATATTCATCTCAAGAAGAATTCAGTTCGTTTGTATAGGATAATAAGTCAGAAAATCAACGGTTTGTCGTATTACTATGCACCACTAGCTCTCTTTCTTTTGATCTCGTGCAAAATTTTTTTTAATAAAATTGACATGAATGCATTAATTTTGTTTTTTTAAAGGTCAACGGTTCGTATTTTAGCGCTTTAAATTTGAATTAAAATTATTTATAAAAAAATTGTGTCAGAATAGAGGTGTCAAAAATGTTTATGATAGATCTCTTTGAAGAATTTTGACAGCGAACAAAATTAAACATATTAATTAATATTTACACGTTGATGAGAATCAGTTTTTAGCAAAGGTTTAAATAGCGTTTATTGCGTCATAGCGGAAAGGCTGAAAAAACAGCGCTATGGTCATATAGCGCCGCTATAGCGCGAAATAGCGCGCTATAGCGGCGCTATATGGCCATAGCGTCATAGCTTTTTTGGTCCGAAAACGCTATAGCGCCGCTATAGCGCGCTATTTAGAACATTGGTTTTTAGTCTAGTGACAAAGATAGAAGATTGTAGGTTCAAAAGCCGAATAAAGAATTTTTGATAAATATTAAATTGTTGGATGATTTGACTTCTAATATTTAAAATTGAAACCTCTATGGATGCGATTTATATTAATATAAAAATAATGAGAAAAAAAGGGATCACTAGGCAGAATAGAATATAAAGACGTAATCTTTTTTAAACGGTAAATTTTATACAATGTAAATTAACTCACAAGTTTTATGCACATGTTGCTCTCAGAGTTTTTCGGATGCACATTTTGACAGGGCAGTTTTTAATTCATAAAAAACATGAACAATAAAGTGAAAATTATCTTGTGTAGTGTATATCTTGTGCTCTACGTGAATTAAAAGTTGTCCTGTTAAAATAAGCACCCGTTTTCCTTATCATAAGTAAATTAAACATATATGTTTAAACATATCTATACCTCTAGTATAAGTTTGTGCATTAACATTTTACATTTCTACTGAATTCTTTTCTGATTGTGTAATTAGCTTAACTTTATGTTTTCAAGAATAACTTCATCCAAAATTCTTTAATTAGCTTATTGTGTCGTCAGAATTCTTTAATTTGATATTGATATGGTCCTCACTAATTATTATTCTAAAATTCCTGCAACACTCTTCCTCTATAATCTCCACTAATTATATGGTCTCTATTTCTCAGTTCCCGCACTCGTTCCCGCGCCAACTTTCATAGATATACATACTTGAAAGATAAGATATTAATGCTTTGATGCGTAACTTGTTATGACCATATCTTTTCCAGTTTCTCAATCGTCTCCGCGTCAACCTTCCTCTAATTAAGTATGGGGACCCTGTATCACCGCATCAACCTTACCCAATCGTCCTCGCGTCAACTTTTCTCTAACAAAAATAGTTGACCACATAGGTATAAATACTTCAGTGCAGAGGCATAAATACTTGTAGTACTTGATACTAATATTTTCAGATGTCATCTAGTGTCATATGTAAAAAAATACTTACAAGTATAGAAATAAATACTTGCACGCCGAGGTATAAATATTTGTGTAGCGATGAGTCAAAAAGTACGTCATTATGGATTTCATTTGAAAGAGAAAATTGCGTAGAAGACGTTCGTGGTTTTAAATTTGCAAAATTCTTCACAGATCGTCAGAAATATGAATGAGATTGAATGGAGAAAAAAAAATCTACCTCTAAAAATGTGTATGGTCTCCCCGTGTAATTTAAGTGGTCCCCCACAGATATTTATAGTGCGGGTACGTTTGAGAGATTTGGTTGGAGAGACAATTATTTACGTAAAAATTATTCATCTCACAGGTATGAATACTTCCGTGCATTGGTATAAATATTTTATTGCATATGTATTAATACTTTAGAAAAAAAATTATGTGCTGGAGTTTTTGCGGCCCCCCCCAGATAGTTATGGTAGCTATGATAGTTATGGTGCGGGTACAATGCGGGTACTGTGCTTAAATTCCCATTCATTATTGTGTGTTTCTGAACTGTTTGTATTCTTTTTGTTAACCATTTTGTAACCAGCAGGTGATTGTAATTAAATGAAAACAGGGATCAAATGAAAAAAGCCTTAGCTAAATAGAATACCATAAAAAGCAGGGGTCAAATAAAAAACAGTCACTGCTCACAGTGCTGACTTAAAGATATGTCAATTGTAGTTAGGTGATAAATACATACAATATACTACTAGAAGTCTGAAACAAGCAACAAATATATACTTTAATTGATTTTGATTGTATTTCAAGTGTTCACTTGTTAAGATTCTTTAATTTGTGTCGCACTACTATTAATACTTTATTACCGGAGATAATTTGTATCAATTGTACTTAATTGAAAGAGTTAAGAATTATTTTCTTATAAGCTCGTATAAGAGTTTTTTTTTTTTTGAAAAACCAGCAGTGGCTGCCAGTGAGTATATTGAAGTAAAGAAAAATAAGCATACACCTCAAAATCAAATACACAACTAAGTACTGCCTCTCATCAACAATATTGAGACCACAGTTGCGCCTCCTGCACCGCATAGTCTGCCGCCTATCTCGGTTGTGCATTGATATCTTCAAATATCTTCTTATTTCGACATTTCCACAACATCCAGCATCCTGAGATAAAGTGAACAGCCCACCGTTTTTTGGAAGTGAACCTACTGCAAGCCCGGTATGATGCCTGTACCATTGTTTGCAAATCAGTCCCTCGAAAGTCCAAAATTCCGAAACGCAGTTTTGAGGAGTATCTAGCCCAGAAGCTTCTTGCAAACCTGCACTTGAAGAAGAGATGAGTGGCTGTCTCGATAGGGCAGTGTTGGCAAACCGCGCAATGCAAGTCACATTGCAGCCCTCGATTGAGCATGACATCATGTGTTAATAATTTGCCTCTAAGTAATAAGAATGCAAATACTCGCACCGTTAGAGGTACTTTAAGGGACCAGATAAAATGAAATTTGCATTTCGTTTGACCACCTGTTACCAGTATCAAGTAAGCTGATTTTGCCGAATATACCCGATCATTGGACCAATGCCATACCAGTAAATCATGCAATTCCACTGTTGCCGAAGGAGCATGGTGTAAGCCCTGTTGCACTGCCCTTTGCAAGGACCAATTCCGGTTAGAGGGTTGCGGTGTATCAAAGGATGCCATTATCGGGTGAGTCCAAGAATCGAACCAGTAAGAGATAGCAGCACCATTAGCAATTGTCCAACTAGTACACATATCAAAAATCGGCTTAATCTTGAGCAACTGCATCCAAAAGAAGAATCCTTGACACATCCATATCTTGGGTAACCATCTCGATATAATTGATCTTAGTTGAATTGCCGTCTTGGACCACAGCGAATTCGGATTCCGGTACAATTGCCACCACCACCTTAAAAGCAGTGCTCGATTCCGCATCATGAGGTTAGCTCCTCCCATGCCTCCATTTTCTTTAGGCAGACAAACAACCTTCCAATCAATGAGAGAAATGCCTCTCCTATTGTCGGATTTTCCCCATAAGAAACCTCTTCGAATTTTATCGAGCCTATTAATCACCCACTTAGGTACCAAGAAAGATGACATGAAATAAATCGGGATTGAACTCAGAACTGAATTCATGATTGTAATCAGCCCCCTCGAGACAACAACCGACCTTTCCAACCAGCAAGCCGAGATTCCAGCTTTTCAATCAAAGGCATGAAGAGTGCCTTTGTCGGTCTTTTCAATGTTAAAGGCAAGCCCAGGTAGTTGATGGGAAACTCGGACAGTGAGCAGCCAAGTACATCTATGATCATATTTATTTGATCCGGACAAAGGTTAATTGGGATCCATGAGCTCTTCTCAAAGTTTATGGTTAACCCCGAAACGGTCGAGAACAAACGTAAAATGATTTTCAGAGATATGATTGTGGATTGGCTAGCATTTGCTAATAGAACAGTGTCATCCGCATACTAATGAATTATGACCGCCTTATTAAGTTTTCTAGTGAGCTGCTGCTGTAATGAATGATTTAATACCTCAATCATGCACTGGAGGACATCTACAGCCAAATCAAACAACATTGGGGAGAGTGGGTCCCCCTGACGTAATCCCTTCCTGTGAGTAAAGAAATCTGATTCTCCTCCATTCATTACAATGCGAGAGGATGCCGTATGCAGAAGGTGGTCAATCCATTTGATCCACTTCGGTGGAAAGCCCCTGGCTCTCATTAGGTTACTTAAATAAGTCCAATTTACTGAATCAAATGCCTTAGCGAAGTCAATTTTGATGAAGCAAGCCGGGTTTCCCCTTTTTGAGATGTGATGAAGCATTTCGCGCGTTGCATTGAAGTTTTCAGTAATCTGACGACCTTGAATAAAAGTCGTCTGATTGGAAGAAATTAATTCCGGCAGCACCAATCGTAATCGGTTTGCCAAGATTTTGAGATGAGTTTCAGAATTAGATTCATCACACTAATAGGCCTATAATACCCCACCCTCTCAGAAACATCCTTTTTAGAGATCATAATCGTATAAGAGTTAAGATCGTCAGACTGTTGATGAATTTCTATTCTAAACTAAAATAGAAAAACAAAATTAAATAGATTAGAAGAGCATGATACATGAAATTCACTAGTGTTGTGAGATTTGTTTAAAATTGAAGTACAAAAGCAGGTTTTGAATTTTTTTCTTATGGTAAAATATACAAAATTCTAGATATTTATATTCATACTCAATTTAAGAACTTAATTTCCATCTCGCTTTACGACTGGATCCATTTTTTCGATCGCCGCCGCACTCTGACGACGATCAGATCTACTCATCGTCTCTCTCTGATCGAGATGGAAACTCTACGCTCCGAACTCCGACGATACCACACTCTCGGCTCCAATCGGCTCCGCCGGCTCCGATCCCTCCCCTCTCGGATCTACTCACCGTCGCTCTCCGATCGAGATGAGACTAAATGCTTTGAGTTCTGACGATACCGCACTCTCGGCTCCGGTCCCTCCCCTCTCTCTCATTCTCCTCTCTGCTCGAGGAGGTAGTTTCGAGAGAGAGGAATATTGTGTTGAAAATAGGTTTTGAATTTTAGGACTAGAGTTGTGATTAGGCAAAAGAGAGAGGTGCTTCAGTTGGAACTGATATAATTGTATTTTTAGTATTGAAATTAATGTTTGAAGTCTGAACATGCTTGTGTTAATCTGTGATTCTTGAATTTTAGTAATTTGATAGTTTAGTTGCTTAATTTAGTTCTCTGCATTTTGAATTCATTATGGTAATTTTTTCTCTCAATAGATTGTAACCAGTAGCAATATCTAAAGGATTATTTATATCCGTTAGTGTAATCTGAGTTGTTGTTTATATTTCATATTTTACAATAGGTTCAAATTCTTTAACAATATATAGTTGTTTCAAATGACGAATTCGAAACGTTGAAATTCATCTATCTTACGAGCGATGTGTTTGTATGTGAAAATTTAAAATTTTCGAATTAATTTTGTATAAAGTTGAGTGGTAAAAAAATATTCAAAATACGAATACATTAAAATTAATTATAAACCTTTTAATTTTAACTACTTAACTATATTTAAAAATATAAAATTAATTCAAAATTTTAAAATTTTCACTTATAGACACATCACTCGTAAAGTAGATAGATTTCAACGATTCAGATCTATCATTTATTTTAGAGTTAAGTTCACAAACAAACTTGACGAACTTAAAAACACTCTGGTTCTACTCAAATTATTTTATGTGAAAACTTATTTTTCCTTTCTGTAGTGTAATTATAGTATTTAAATTTTCGAAAAGAAATGAAAATCCGCAGGTAGTAGCCTGCTTTTATCAAAAAAGAGGTTTCTCGAACCACACCAGACCACGAATTCGGATCACCCAGAACAAGTACCTGACTCAAACAAATTACAAACGGACGTTCCGGATTAATTCCAGACCACACCAGGGCATCGGGCTAATAAAACCCGACTCCGGTCGACTCCGGTACGTGGCGTTCCGACTGCCGGCACCAGGCTAATAAAACCCACAACTTCTAACGAAATCAAAATCACCCGAACCCAATAAATACCTGTATCTCCGTCTCCCTCGTCTTGTTTTGCGCAATTGCACGCATCCTGCATCATCCCTTTCTCCAGTTCTTCTAATGGCGTCGGTCGGCGCTTCTCCTGCGCCCGATCCCATCGACCCCAAACCCGGAATGGCCGGAGCCGACAGCCTTTCTTCAAGCCTCCCAGAAACCCCGTCTATCACCCAAAATTCTAACACAATCCTAGATCAAAACCCTAGTTCGACCGCAAACTATAACCCTGACCAAAACCCTAATCTTTCGGCTCCTGCCTTGACGCCGCTACCTCCAGGAGTCTCGCCTTTCGCTCCCTCCTTCCGACCTCTAGGGGCCCCACAGTTTTCCGCCGTTCCAAGCCCTAACCCTAATTTTTCGATGGGTCAAGCTACAGTGGTTCAACCTCCTGGTGTTGCTAACGCCGTAGCTTCTATGCCGAATCCGGCCATGCGGCCAGTTGGCATGTATCAAGCTTTACCAGGGCAGCCTCCCTTACAAGTGCAGTTACAATATGGACAAGTACATAATGCGCACATTCAGACTCCTGGAGCCATTCCTCCACAGGGTGGGTTCTCTTAAATTTCTCTTTGCATGTGATTTTTGTTCTGCGCTGTACTTAGTGCTAAGTGGAAATATCATTTTAGATTATTCTCCCAATTGCTATGACAATTCAATTTTTAATCTGCTTTATACAATAATCGTTAGGTCTTCCATAGGAATTCATTAGATAGCGAGAAACATTTAGTAAGTTCAATCTGAAGTGCCTGTTTTATCTGGGGAATGAGTAGTAGGATGGTATTGGATTAAATATGTGCGGGCAGAAAGAAAACCATGTAAAATTTAGATAAAGGGTGGATGACAGGGTCTTTTATGGTACAGCCATCTTCTTACGGTTCATATGGTGTGAAGCGTCAGCTTGCTTCCTCTTGCGGTTGTTAAAAGATCACTTCCATTCTATTTTGGTATGATTTAATTGTCCACGTTTTCATAAAATTCCTATGAAGTTACTGTTGGAAGTTTTCTTACTTATATGTAAAGTTAGTAATTTCTTAGATGGAAAATAGACAACAAATGATACTCGTCACAATGCAAAATGCTAGTCCACGTGAATTAGCACTGTTGTAAGGTACTATAGTCTCTTTATTCATTCAACCTCAAAAAAAGTTTTCTATTCTGTATTTCCACATAGAGTTGGTATATTTCTTGTGAGCTCTGTAAACAAGTTTACAGCGCTGACCAATCCTGGCTTGTTGGAAGGTTTTTTTTCGAGAATGCCATAAGGTAAGGTCACCTTAAAACACTCTGTTTGATTAAGCATGACAGCTTCAGCTCCTTTTTTTATGCACACTGGTTCAATTTGTTTTTATTCGACAGGAGATAATTATACTATCATTTGGTGCATCTCTAGCATGTTTGTGCTGTTTGGTAACATTTGCTGATACTTTCATATTTACATTAATGATTTCATTTACTAAACACATAAAATTTGGACCAACTTAAAACACTCTGTTCGATTAAGCAAGACAGCTTCAGCTCCGTTTTTATGCATGTCGATTCAATTTTTTTACTCGACAGGAGATAAATATACTATCATTTGGTGACATCTCTAGCATTTTGTGCAGGGTGGTAACATTTATTGTTGCTTTAATATTTACTTCAATGATTTCATTTACAATTAACACATCAAATTATTTTTTTAGTGTTTACTTTGATGATTTCATTTACAATTAACAATCAAATTCGACTATTGCAAACTTTTTTATTTGTGTCAATCCGGACATCTTTTGATGAATTTGCATAGTTGTTTTCTCTTTTGATGCAGGAATGCCGCGGTTTCCTATCCAATTTCCAGGTATGATGAGACCAGGTTTTGCTCCACGCCCAATTCCTCTAGTTGCTAGGCCGCCTATGCCTGGGATGCGGCCAGGACCTGCTCCTCCAATAGTGACTCCTGCACTTAGACCAATTGCTCCTGTTCCCCTAGTGGAGAAGCCACAGACAACTGTTTATGTTGGCAAGATTGCCTCGACTGTTGACAATGATTTTCTTCTTTCACTTCTTAGAGTAAGTACAATTCACCCTCTCTATTTGGTAGCTAGTGATTTTTATATGGCTAATTTTGGGCTGAATAAATTAAAATTGTAGCTTTGCGGGCCAGTAAAGAGCTGGAAAAGAGCGCAAGACCCAAGTAATAACACCCCAAAAAGTTTTGCTTTTTGCGAATTCGAAGCTGCTGAAGGGATCCTTCGTGCTCTCCGCTTGCTCACAAAACTGAATCTTGATGGCCAAGAACTAGTGGTATGTTTTCTTCAAACAAACTTTGCTTATCTCTGCAAGAACTTCTTTAGTCTTTTTCATTAATAAATATCTTATTTTATCACTGGAAAAATAGCTAAACATCAACCAAGCAACCAGAGATTATCTTGAGAAATATGTGGAGAGGAAGACAGAGAGGGAGAAGTTGAAGGAAACTGAAGCTTTACTGGGTGATATAGCAGCTGAAGGTATAGTTCAACATCCAACAGAAAATGACGCATCCAAACCAATCACAGAGGAACCTAAAAAGGAGTCTGAGTCTCCAGATAATAGAGAGGAAATCCAAGATGAGACTCAGAAGTTTGGAATTGTTAATGATGATGATCGTGCTGCAGACAAGGAAGCACTGGAGAAGATAACTGAAATGTTGGAGGAACGGGCAAAAACCTTGCCCCCGCCTCCTCCCCGTCCTGCTGAGCCACCTGCAAATTTATCTGCCAAGTCACAACCTGAAATTCCTTCCAAATCAAGGGAAAGGGATGATGCAGATGCTGCGAAAAGTGGTCAGCTTTTCCTTATTCTTTCTTTTTCGTAACAATTGTACACTAGTGTTAATATTTGGCATGTAGTGTTTATATAATGTGTATATATGGCATGTAGTATTTATGTAATGTTTATATATGGCATGTAGTGTTAAAGGTTGTAACAGAGCTGTCCTATAACTGCACCCTTTTCATATCAGATATGGTGTTCATATTTGTACCCAATACCCATGCACAAAAGCTTTGGAGTCACATAATACCAATTTTATATGCACCTCTATAAAATGTTGTCATATTAAACCAGTGAATATATGTTAATTTTTCAGATAGTGCTGGAGATAAAACCAATGAAGAGACTGCAAGTGAAAACAAGACAGCAAATGAGGCAGACAAGCCAGAGGCCAGCTCTCCAGACAAGGGCAGCAGGAGCAGGCGAGAGAGAAGTCGGGAGCGTGATAGGGAAAAGGACAGAGGGGACCTCAAGCGGGAAAGAGACAGAGAAGCTGACCGTTATGAGAGAGAAAAAGAGCGGGACCGTATCAAGAGGGAGAGAGAAAGGGAGGAGAGGATGCGGCAATCAGATAGGCTTTTGAAGGATCGCCTGAGGGACTGGGAGAATCGGGAAAGAGACAGAGAGCATCATCGCCTCCAATATAGGGATAAAGAGAAGGAGAAAGAGAAGGAGCGGAAAAGGGAAGTTTTAAGGCAAGAAGAGGAAACTGATGATGAAATTGACTCAAGGAAGAGAAGACGTAGGGGTGGCGTGGTTGAGGACAGGAAGAGAAAGAGGCAGAGGGAGAAGGATGAGGACTTATTAGATAGGTTGAAGGAAGAGGAGGAGCTTGCTGATGAAGCTAGGAAGCGGGAAATTGAGGAGGAGAAGCGGAGAGAGGAAGAAAAAGCTGCATCTGAACGGGCAATGGACATGTTCATGCAGGACATGGTGAGTGAAATTGCTGCCATGAAGCAACAGAGACCAAGCATTGACCGTATGGAGGTTGACATAGAGAAGGATAATGGAGATGTCGATAATGGTGCTGATGCAGGTTAGTCCATTTTTTTGGTAATACTGCTGGGGTGGGTCTTTTATATAAATGGAGATAATAAGTATGATTTCCCTTTTTTTTTTAATCTAGTTGACCCTATATTGGTTGCATCTAGTTGAGATTTGCATTAATTAGGATTCCCTACTTATTGTTGCCTGGAAGCAGCTGCAATACGGTGGGTTCAATGACTTGGTTAAAGGAATAATTGCGATGTATTTTAACTCTTTAGTCCTGCATATGATATATTTACATATATTCCAAACCTGTAGATGAACTCCACTTGAATAACCATGACATTGACATGACCAATGAACAAAACATGGAATCTAATGGCAAGCAGAATAATATTCCTCCGTCTAAGAAGCTAGGCTTCGGTCTGTTTGGATCGGGAAGGAGAGCATCTGTCCCCTCAGTCTTCCATGCAGAGGAGGATGAAGATGTGGAGGAGAAGAAAATGCGACCTCTTGTACCAATTGACTACTCCACTGAAGAGTTACAAGCTGTCCAAGATGACACTATTGAAGCACCTAACAATATTATGGCAGCTGCTGAATTTGCCAAGCGCATATCTGGTGCCAACCCAAAGGAAGAGAAGTTGAGGTCTGGGGATAGGTCAAACCATAGAGAGCGGGAGGAGAAGCAACCAAAGTCAGAGACTAAGAAGGTGTTGGATGCGAAGCAGCTGATTGATATGATCCCTAGAACCAAGGAGGAGCTGTTTGCATTTGAAGTAAATTGGACTGTTTATGACAAGGCAAGTAATTTTTTTTTTCTTTTGTGATCACATTATCAAAGTGTGAAATATACATCTTTTTAGCTCTTGGTAGGCAATTATTATAAAAAAAAGGAAAAAAAAAATATGGTAATTGGTTGGAGCCAATTGATTAATGCACAATTACACAGTGAGGTTGTTTCAACTTCTATTGAAACAACCTTACACAATACAAGCATATATCATGTATATTATAAATTACAACTACAGAGACAAACACAAAAAAAATTCCTTATCAATAGTTCAATACCCCTATTCTAATCCTAATCATTATGCACAGAGGTTGTTTAACTTCTACTGGAACAACCTTATACAATTAACAAGTTATTCTGTATCTAAACCCTATTCTGAACTCTTTACCAAGTATATACCCCCTCATTTTCTTTGTTCTGTCCCACCCTTTATACAATACAGCATATATTCTGTATATCGTAAATGCTTTGGGTCAATTTAGGTTATTAGAAAGATGATACAGGCAATAAAAAACATTTTGGAGGCATTGCTTGATAAACTTGATTATAAGATTTTAGATAAAATAGTCGGAACAAATATAGTAAAGGCATATAGCTATTAATATTATGTTCTCTTGATTCTTGTACAGCATGAGATTCACGAGAGAATGAGGCCATGGGTATCAAAGAAGATAACAGAATTCCTCGGAGAGGAAGAGGAGACGCTGGTGGACTACATAGTGTCATGCACCAAAGACCATGTCCAGGCATCTAAAATGCTGGAGCTTCTCCAGGCCATACTCGATGAGGAGGCGGAGATGTTTGTTCTCAAGATGTGGCGTATGCTCATCTTTGAGATTATGAAAGTCGAGACTGGCCTCCCCATCAAATCCAGATCCTGAATGGCTGAATTCTGTTAGGTTTTACTTTTCCTCGTCATTAATTGTTTTGGGGTAATTTGTCTGTAGAATCAGATTAGTCTCTTGGTACTATTAGTCTCTTTTTTGTTGTATTTTTTTTGTGACTGATGATACTTTTGACTTATCTCCTGTTAATCTAATTTAGCCTTTTCAATTTTCAGAAGCTCATGGTGAAGAGAAACCTTCACTTGGGCCTATTGGTTATATTTTTTTATTTTGCCCTTGGCGGTACCCTAGAATGTTAGACATATTAATTCATACCATTTCTGTATAATTTGCCGAAGGATATAAATTATTTTGTTGAATAATGTGGTCAGAATTTTAAAATATAAAGCTATAACAAGCAAGACCAGCTATTCTGCTGCTAGTCATTAGTCATCTGGTTGTTTTTTTTCTGGTTTTTTTGCAGATAGGTATCTTTTGTTCGGATGTTATTGGCTTGATTTCTTTTCCGTATCCTCTCAGGTACCTGACTCAATCAAATTACAAACGGACAGTCCAGCTTAATCCCAGCTGCGCCAACGTTAATCCAGTGTCTGTAGAAACTACAAGGGTTAGTTTTGAGATTCGTGCCAAGTTAAAAGAACTAATCTGGGCCGTCCGTTTGTAATTTGCTTGAGTCAGGTACCTGGGGTGATCCGAATTCGTTTCCTATGCTACAAGAAGTCACTTGCTGTTGTGTACGGGGTGGAATCTTTGTATGTCTAAAAAAAATACATCTCATCTCAATGACGAAATTTGGGTTTATCCATTCTAGACGCACTAACTGTGAGCAAAAAATAATCAGCTCTATGTTGATTAGGTGCAATCCCTTGTATCAATTCGTTTCAGGATGACACCACGGTAACCTGCTCAATGTTCATTTTGAGTTTAAAATTATGATGTTGAAGTTCAGTGTGTTTGGTTAACCAAATATGTTAATAGTGGGTAACGAGGATGAATGATGATCCTTTATCTTTTTATGTTTGGCTGCATATGACACATAAGTATATATATTGTTTTTGCGGGTTCATGTTGATAGGGGCGGACCCAGAGTGTTCCGGGAGGGGCCAGCTGCCCCCTGGATTTTGAGTTTCGGTAGAAATTTATCGGTTTCGACTTTGCTCCTCCCTGAAATTTTTTTTGCCTCTCTCTGGATGTTTAATTTGTAATTCGAGTTAAATTTAGGGTTAAAATTGAAATAAATTTGTTGAATTTTGATTGGTAATTAGAATTATAAGTCAGAGCATCAGATATTACAAGTCAAAGCATTGGAAAATATAAGTTAAAACATTGTATTTTGTCGAGTACCCAATTGGTTAATAGATTTAAATCTGATTTGATATTTTTTTGCCCCCCTGACAAAAATCCTCGATCTGCCCCTGCATGTCGAGCGGGTGTATATTCTTTTGGAGTTTAAAAGCATGACAGTGAAGTTAGCTAAACCAAATATGTCGATCGGGGTATATTTGTTTATGATTGTTAAACGATGTAGGTTGCTGGATTCATTCCCAGAGCAATATTTCAAAAGAATAACTTGAAAGAATTGTACCACTTGAAGAAAAATAAAGTTTCCTCTTCAAAAACTTGAAACAATTGTATGCATCATCCTCCATGTCCATGCAAAGGAAAGCACAAGAAACTTGCTTACGAGTCGTTAAGCAGAAAAGAAAGAAGCATAACAAACTTGTCTTTGCTTCCAAAACAGGCAAACTACAAATCTTGTTTCATGGATCATTCTCATTCCTTGCCTTTCCTTCTAAACCCGTTCATTCTAGAACCCAATTCTGGATCATCCTACTATAATCAGAATTTCTTCATCTTATATTCACACGCTATTTGGTGCCTTTTTTTTTTCATTAAGCAACACGCGGGATGGACCTCCCGGACTAGTACCAAGAAGCAACTCTATACCAGAAGGTCCAGAACCGACAAATCTTAGCAGCCAAGGAAATATCCAGTAGAACTTGCTACATTTAAGGCGTCGTGCTCTCCTGACATGATGACATCTGGTTAATTCATGCATCATGTATTCTAATCATCCAAAACCTCGTTGACTGTTAATAACTAGTATTTTCAACTCGGGGCCGACTGGATCAGGATCTCACCTAACCGCTTGGAAATGGAGACAAATAGATCATGCAAACAAAAATTAATGACAAAATTAGGGAGAGGACTGAGCAAAATCCTGTCCAAAACTATTAAAAGGAGGAGAGAAGAGCAAAAGACCGAGACACCTCTTCAAATTCCTTCATCATCCCTTCCCTCTGAACCTCCTCTTCAAATCCCTTTATCTCTTCCCTCTGAAATCCCTTCTCTTTCTCTCCCACCAACGAATTCAACAATGTCCTCAAAGCACCACCGCACCTCTCCATTTTCCTTCCCACGAGCCCAATCCACAGTTTTACCAGACCCCTCCCGTTTCTTCTCCCCCGACCTTCTATCTGCCCCTCTCCCCACGAACTCTTTCTTCCAAAACTACTGCCTCAACAATGGCACACAAGCAGAGTATATCCACCCTTACCTCATCAAATCCTCTCTCTCCTCCCTATCTCTCTGCTCTCCATCTCGCTATCACACCCCAGCTTTCATCTATCAAACCTTCACAGCTGATCTCACCATCTCTTCCACCTCAGATCCATCCCAAACTCATCAGATCTCTGCATACCATGATCTGAGCATCACTCTTGATCTACCGCCTTCTCTTAGATTCTACCTTGTCAGAGGTAGCCCATATGTCACATTTACCACGCTTTCTGGGCCCACCGATCTGTCGATCTCCACCATCCATGCGATTCTCTCTCTCACACCCAACGACTCATGCACTAAGTATACCCTCACCATGAACAGTGGTCAGACATTTCTTATATACTCTTCTTCGCCGATGAACCTTGAAAAATCCAATCTCTCTTTACTGACTGCAAAAGGTTTTTCTGGGTTTGTGCGTATCGCGGTTCTACCTGACCCGAGTTATGAATCAGTTCTTGACCGGTTCAGCTCATGTTATCCAGTCTCAGGTGAAGCTTCACTGAACCGACCATTTTGTATAGAGTACAACTGGGCCAAAAAAGGATGGGGTGAATTATTACTTCTTGCACATCCATTGCATCTTAAATTGCTTTCTGATGATTCAAGTGTGACTATACTTGATGATTTCAAGTACAAAAGTATAGATGGTGATTTGGTGGGTGTAGTGGGTGACTCGTGGGTTTTAAAAGCCGACCCAATATCACCCACATGGCATTCGATGAAAGGTGTCAGTGAAGATGGCTACAACGAAATAGCCTCAGCTCTTCGTAAAGATGTAGAATCGCTCGTATCAAACCCAATTACAACTGCATCCTCGTACTTCTATGGTAAGGCTATAGCCAGAGCTGCCCGGTTTGCCTTAATTGGTGAAGAGATGGGTTGTACTGATGTAATACCAACAATCCAGCATTTTTTAAAGAGTTCAATTACACCATGGTTAGATGGCACCTTCAATGGAAATGGGTTCTTGTATGATAAAAAATGGGGTGGTCTTGTCACAAAAATGAGTGTATCGGATACAGGTGCTGACTTTGGGTTTGGGGTATATAATGATCACCATTACCATTTGGGTTATTTCCTCTATGCAATTGCGGTTTTGGTAAAAATTGACCCATCATGGGGAAGAAAATACATGCCACAAGCTTATGCCATGGCTGCCGATTTCTTGACTTCGTCAAAGAAATCAGGTGCGGTCTATACCCGTTTCCGGTGCTTTGACATGTGGAAGCTTCATTCATGGGCTGGTGGGCTAACAGAATTTGCTGATGGCCGCAACCAAGAGAGCACCAGTGAGGCAATCAACGGATATTACTCGGCCGCTCTTCTAGGTTTGAGTTATGGGGATACACATTTGGCTGCTATTGGATCTACCCTCACGGCCTTTGAGATACGTGCAGCCCAAACTTGGTGGCACGTGCGGGAAGGCGAGGGCTTGTATGAAGAAGAGTTTGCTAGAGAGAATAAAGTTGTTGGTGTTCTCTGGAATAACAAAAGAGATAGCGGGTTGTGGTTTGCACCTCCTGAGTGGAAAGAGTGCAGGTTGGGGATCCAATTGCTGCCTCTCTTACCCATAACTGAGGTTTTGTTTGAGGATACTGGGTTTGCAAAGGACTTGGTAAAGTGGACGATGCCTGCTTTGGAGAGAGATGGCGTCGGTGAAGGATGGAAAGGGTTTGTGTATGCCTTGGAAGGGGTTTATGATAAAACTACAGCATTGGAGAAGATTAGGGGTTTAAAAGGGTTTGATGATGGTAATTCTCTTTCAAACTTGCTTTGGTGGATTTATAGTAGGGGTGATGATTGTGAAGGCCTGGTTGAGGGGATTCGGTGCTGTTGGTACCGGCAGTATGGCCATTGATGGTACGGCAGACAAGAAATTTGAAATGGTCAAGGTGATCTGGTAAAGATAGGTGTAGTACTATGAGCTTGCATAAATAAGAAATACGACACCATTTATTTGCAATCTGTTTGGTTTCACGAGGTGAAAGAAAAGGAGGTAAAGAGTTTGAGGGGGCAGGGAATTAAGTGAGGTTTATATGTTTTTCTTTCTCTTGTTTGATCTATTTTGTTTCTCTATGTTACACTTTAATTTGAAGAATATATGTTAATAGGAGATTGCATGCGTAACCTCTCTGTTAATCTTATTCCCGTATTAACTATCCGACTAAATAAAAATCAAATGAAAATTTCCTTTTCCTCTTTTTCGCTAACTTCCTCTACCCTCAATTAAAAAAAGATGTAAGATGATATTTGAACTTTGAAGTGATTGACTGGATCTGTCCTTTTTTAAGTTTCTATATGAGATACAGTTATAACAAAACCAGTAGGTACGCATTTGTCACGTAGGAAATTTTATTTCTGTTGACATTTGTTCGTCCATGATTTTACGAGAAGAGTTCAAATGTCTCATTGTTTCATGCTCTAATCGTACTCTAATATTTTCATCTTTAATTTCAAAGTTCATACAGACGATCCGAACCGTTCAACATGATTAGGGGTGTTCATTGGGTCCGGTTTAGTCGGTTTTGAACCGAACTGAATTAGTTTGGACCAAACGGTTCGGTTTTTTCGGTTTAATGGTTCGGTTCGGTTTGCTTTTTAAAACCGAATTATAATTTCGGTTCGGTTTGAAAATTTTGAAAACCGAAATAACTGAACCGACCGAAATTTTATATATTATGAATTTGGTCTGGACCGCCCCGGTTTATTTCTTAATACCCCGGTTTATTTCTTAATCAATTGCTTTAAATACTTCGGTTTATTTCTTAATATCCCGATTTATTTCTTAATACCTCGGTTTATTTCTTAATATACTTCGGTTATTATAAATCAATTGCTTTAAATAAAAAATTAATATATTTCGGTTTGAACCGAACAAACCGAAATAAAACTTTGGTTCGGTTCGGTTCGGTTGCAATGCTAAATCGGTTCGGTTCGGTTTTATTTTTGAAACCGAATTATAACTTTGGTTTGTCTAGTTTGGTTCGGTTTCAACCGAACCGAACCGATGAACACCCCTAAACATGATATCCATGTTAAAATATGATTGGACATCAAATTTTATATTTTTTGGAATTTTTTTAATATTTTTTAAGATATGTGCAAAATCATTGTTTTTAGATGGTCCACAATTTTCTGAAAAATAGTGATTTTTTTCTTTTCTTAAAAAATAGTAATTTAAAAAAAAATATATAAAATTTGATCTTGAAGCACAATTTAACGTGGATATCATATTGAGTGGTTCAGATCTTTTGTTTGGACTTTAAAATTGAAAATAAAAATATTGAAATATGATTGAGACATAAAGCAATGGAGCATTTGAACCCTCTAATTCCATATAATTACAATTTATGTTGTTTATTGGCGGTACAGTGTTTTAATAATTTCACGTTTTTCTAGGATGCCAAAATATTGGAAGAGTTGCCTAAAAGTAAGTAAAAGAAATGTTGTCACACGTCTTTTTTTTTTTTTGAGGAAAAAATCCGTAGGTATATTGATTGAAAGAGTAAATATTACAAACTACATGTTTATGAAGCAAATAAATTTTAACTAGGCAAACAATAAGAAAACCTACTTGAAGAAAAAATAGAGAAGTAAAAAACAGGAAAAAACAGTAAAGGGAAAATTTCTTTAATGGATGCTTGATTCCTGCTATCAGCCAAGATAACAATTCATGAATGAAAGGTTATGATGTAATCTCTAGTGTTGAGTCTACAAAGTGAAGTAGCAGGTCTCAATGCTGTGAGGGATTTGGAGCTATACTGTGATGGTATGAAAACTCGTTCCTGTGCCTTTTTGGTTGTGTATACGTGCCCAGTTTGCTAACTTATGGGGACCTATTAGCGCTTCTCTTGCAATGTGTCTGATCATCACCGTTTCCTGCAGTTCTTGTGCTATTTGTACACACCGTGCCACTGTGTGAGCTGCCTCCCAAGATGTAATTGATTGTGTGTTCTTGTCTCTAACCACATTTACCAGTATTTGACAGTTAGAGAAAAATATCACATGTTTTCTTTCTCCTCTTTGTACCAGTACCTGCCCTTGGAGTAACATATGTAATAAAACCATGACCTCCACATGAAACGGGTCTAAGATAGTCATAAAATCAAACCCCACTTCCTTTAGAGTCTCAGTTTCATCGTATAAAGTTACCCCCCATCTTGCTTTGCCCCCGATTGACCATGAAGCATCCATGAGGAGTACCTCTGTACCAGTCGGTACCATAACCGACTTTGCTGCACTTCTTATTGTCTGTTGCTCCCCAGTTTCACTTCTTATTGGTGGTTCCATCAGTTTGGCTTTGGTTAGGATGGTTTGCGGCGTACTCTTTTCTCCTTGAAAAATTTCCTCATCACGACCTTTCCATAAACACCATAAAGTGTTACAGAAAAATGCCATATCCTCATCCCTCAACGATTATGTAATTGCGAGGAATGCCATTGTGAAGTCCAGAGGTAAGTAATCTGTGCGGAGTGCCAATCTGGAATTTCTAGTAGATATTAAAATAGTTGGGTGGCTTAATCTCCAATTTTACTTAAAAAAGGCTTATGTGTCTGCATCACAAGCAGATATCCAATCAGTTAGAAGACGAAGTATTTTTCTTATACTAACTACATAACTTTATTTTTTAATAAAGAATAAATGGATACTTTATAAATTGAAAAATGTGTTTTTATAGAAAAAATAAATTATATAAATTTGTGAGTATTTGAAATTTAGCATGATAAATATGATATTATTAATTTTAGAAGGGAAAAACATAATTTTGAGATTTTTAAAGTGTATACATGAAGTTCTCTCTAAAATTAATATTGAGTTCTATTACTTCTTATTTTATATATCATATAAATATAGTATACAGAGGAGGGTTCAAATGCCTCCATTTTTCATGCCTCCATCATGTCTTCATTTTTAAAAACTTTAATAACTCAAAATTTAAAACTTAAAAGTCAAAATAAAACCGTTGGGTATGATCTACATCATTTTATCTATACACGTGTAAAAAATTATGACATTTAAATTTTGTTTTAGTTGTCATCAAGAGTTTGTAAAAAACGTACTAATATGGATAATTTCTAGACGTTGATTTTTCAACTTATTGATTCACATAAAAACAAAATCGAAATGTGATAAATTTTTATGAGCGCATAGATAAAATGATGTAGATCATATCCAACGGTTTTATTTTGACTTTTAAGTTTTAAATTTTGAGTTATTAAAGTTTTTAAAAATGAAGACATGGTGGAGGCACAAAAAATGAAGGCATTTGAACCCTTCTCTAGTATAAATTATATTTTACAAAAAATGATCAAATTTTAAATTATTAATTAATATCTGATAAGATTGTCAACAAGTTTCAACGCGATACATTAGACCTGCTAAATACACAGGACAGTTCGTGGTCCACAGGCCGAACAGTTAACAAATTAATATTACAAACAAGATCTGATCTGAAGCTTGATTCATGTTCAAATTAATCCTTACAAATAAAGTGGGTCTGAACAATTATTGAACAGCCCATTAAACACCTCGTTTCTTGTCCAATGAACAACCTGTTAGCTAATTTTCTGTTCCTCTAGGTTACGCCTCTCTCTCCCGTTGGAGCCCCCTCTAGCCCGTCTGAATAATTAACGATCTTTACCCTCTCTTCGCCATCGCTTCCAGGAGGTCCCACCGCTCAGCCTAGAGTATCTAAGCACTAAGGGTGTTCTCCACAAATTTATTAAGAGGGGAGGGGAGGGGAGGGAGAGGGGAAGAGAAGAATTTAAATAAAGTTTCTTGTTCCACAATTCTACAAGGAAGGGAAGATTGTGGAGTAACTTGACATTTAATTTATATATTTTCCGCAATATGACTATTTTGCCCTTATATTTTCGGCCCTCATCTGTCTAAAATCAGATTTATGCTTTGATGGTTATAAATGCTGATATTTTGTTTCAGTAAATTAATTTCGTAATTACAGGGACAAATAGTAAAATGTAGGATTTATGCTTTATTGATTATTTTCTTATAAACTCAATGTATATCTTACAATTAATATATAACATACATAGCTAAAGAGCCTTTGAAGTAGGTACATAAAAAAACTAGCTATGGTACAGTAGGTTTGGTCTTACCAACCAATAAGTAATGGGAATAGCAAAACCACAATGGGCAACAACATAAAAAAAAAAAATACATATCCGTGTTTCAGTACAAGCTGAGAACTGAGACCAAAAAACAATTATTAGATTAATTTAAGATATGGTCATTAGATCTTGAGGCAACCAGCCACTCTAGTGTGAAGCAAAGCAAACTTCTGAAACATAGAACAACAAATTACAAAGCAAATTAACAAAATAGCCCTCCAAAGCAAATTAAAAAAATTAAAACTATGTGCGACTGGTACCAGTCTTCATTTTTAGTCTTGGTTCAATTGAATTTGATGTATATTCATAATTATGTGGTACCAGTTGTTGAATTTTCATTGCCTTTAATTAATATTTGCATATCAGTACGGGCTGGTACAGATTAAATATTTGCGTACCAGTACCGGATACAAAATTATAGACAATTTATGCTGAAATTTTTATTCATAATAAATAGAATAAAAAAAATATTAAAAATGAAAAATAAGAAGGCAATAATTTAATATGGCGTTCGGCGGGACGCCATATCAAACATAAGCTTCTACAAAAAAAATAAAAAAAAATAAATAGTGGAACGCCATAACAAACTATTTCCAATTAAAAACAAAAAAAAGAATGCCATTGAAAACCGTTTATCAGAATTGTTTATATTTTTCTATAATTTTGCAATTTATATGTAAGTAAATTATGTTATAATTAAATTAAATTTGTCTAATTTAAATAAAAAGCAGACGACTTCATCTTAGATAAACAATACGTGAATGGTCACGGCATGTTAGTTACGTTGTTACCACACATGACGTGTCCAAACGTAACTGGTCAAGTTTAACTTTTTTTCATAATTTCGGTTAGTTTATTCAAGATTCACCATTCGATCAAGATCTAACGGTCCTATTTACACATGACTTGTGTGACCACGTGCCGTGACCAAATCTTTCGCGTGACGTGCCGTGTGAAATTTTCAAAAGATAGTCACGTCACGCGAATGGTCACGACACGTGACCAGTACACGTGCCGTGCCGAATCCGATCACGCTGTGACCTTTTTAGATCACAACTAATAAACCCGCAACACGACTTGAACTTCAATTATTATTTTCAAAATACTAATATTGTAACCATAAAAATATGCTAAACTAAGAAATAATAAACTGTAAAATCATTTGAGAAATTGAGAGTAAAGGTGAGTTGGTTAGTTCCAATAGCGTTTCACTATTTAATTTTTTTTTATTAACAAAAACTTGTGTTTGATATGGCGTACCGACGCCATACTAAATTATTGCCTTCTCATTTTTAAAAATAATATAGAACTTTTCTTATTATTAATTATTTAATTTTTCTATTTATCATGAATAAAAATTTCGGCAATTTATGAATCCGTCGTTATGATTTGGTACATAAATCCTTAATGGGGATCAAATGCTACAAGATATAATATTAAAAAGCCACCGATCTCACCAGCGACAAAAAAAATAGAAATTTTGCGAGGACTTGCTCGGCCAAAAGTAAAAGCATCACCAACAGATAAAGTTTAACCTAGTTGGAGATAGAGCACATCCGCCAAGAGACTACCGGAGATCACCAACGAAGACCTACTCGTTTGCTTCTGGAAAGAGTACGAGTAGCTTCTCGGACGGAAAACGATAGAGAACAACGAAAGAGAACTAAAACGCAGGATAAATTTGGAAAATACTGCTGTGGACCATCTTTTCCTTCGGCTACACTCCAATTTGGAGGGGACGATTTTTGCCGATCTAGAGTAAGACAGTAACCCTCTCTACTGTTCTTACCCTCCCTGTTATTTTTTCTGGAGCAAGTAACTCTCCCTCCCTTTCCTTTCCCTCCGTTCTCCCCAACTGGAGCACGCCCTAAAATTTCGCTCCGAAGTCCGAATCCCTTGCTTCATCAGTTCTCTCCAATGGCAAAACCCTCCAAAAACCCTAAAAGATCCCGTGTCCCTGCTTCAAGGAATATACAAACTGAAGACCCTGAGATGAAACCCAGGGATGCTAAGGAGGTCGAAGAAGATGAAAAAGAGTTGCAAAAACAATTGGCTATGGGGGTCAGCTCCGCCGCCGATCTCATGCGCATCAAAAAGGAGAAGAAAAAGGCCAAATCAGGTGGTTTCGAGTCTCTAGGGCTCTGTTCGGAGGTTTACGGTGGGGTGAAGCGAAAGGGTTACCGCGTTCCTACTCCAATTCAGAGAAAGACCATGCCAATGATACTCTCTGGTGCTGATGTGGTGGCCATGGCACGAACTGGGTCTGGAAAGACTGCGGCTTTTCTCATACCAATGCTTCAGAAGCTGAGAAAGCATGTGCCTCAAGCTGGTGTCCGCGCTCTGATTCTTTCACCTACTAGAGACCTTGCGATTCAGACTTTGAAATTTACCAAGGAGCTCGGGAGATTCACTGGTTAGTTTTAACAATGTTTTGTTTCTTTTGATTAGTGGGATTTTGGTCGGAGTAATGTTTATTGAGTTCGGCTCAAGTTAGCACATTAGAGTCGTTATATGTAAGTCTACTCATTGACCTGTTGATTTATTATGGAAATTTGCACTGATTTCATCTAGAACTTTTTGCACAATAGTACTGATTAATTTGAGTAGAACTAGGATGCTCTTAAGCTCGCCAACCCCTTTGGCGGGCTTCGCTCCAAAACCTATTGGAATGACTTCAAACAACGAATCCAAACCGTTGAAACCGATCTACTTCACGAGTGATGCATTTACATGGCAAATTTATAAATTTTCGACTTAATCTAGTATAAAGTGAAGCAGTAAAAAAATAAGGTTTATAAGTTAATTTTAATGCATACATTTTTCATCATTTTTTTACCGCTCGACTTTATACTAAATTAGTTCGAAAATTTGTAAATTTAACATGTAAACGGATCACTCGTGAAGTACATCAGTTTCAATGGTTTGGATTCGTCATTTGAAGTCAATCCGATGTGTTTTGGAGTTAAGCTCACAAAGGGCCTGAGCTTAAGAACACCCTAGTTCTACTCGATTAACTAAATGTATAGTTGCTAATGTGTGTAGATCTAGTATATTGGTGTTCATCTGGTAATAACAACAGGTGGTAACACAAGTGTCACTTTTGTTCAAAAAAAAAAAAATGATCTGGCATGCCTTGTGTCATAAATAGGCAACAACTAGCACTAGAGTTATGCTCTGTAGTGTGTAAATAGAAGTTCTCACCTTGCAATTATCCCCACAAATTTTAGCTAGTGATAACAAGATCTCCCTCTTTTTGATACTAAACCAGTTATGTTTGCTATGGTATTTTATGTTCATTTAGTGTTGGAGCATCAAATGAGGTTTGTGACAAAATTGGTCGATTTGGATTAACTTAGTCTTTGCCGAACTTTTAGTTTGTACAAACAGGTAATTACCAAACTGAATAGTTGCAAAAACCAAAATTGAAATTATGTTATAAACTTTCTGTACCAAACAATCAGTTACACATGAGTAATGACCTCATTTCCTTTGGTAGATCTGAGAACAAGCTTACTGGTTGGCGGAGACAGCATGGAGAATCAATTTGAAGAACTAACACAAAGCCCTGATATTATAATAGCAACTCCTGGCCGTCTGATGCACCACCTGTCAGAAGTAGATGACATGTCTCTACGAACAGTGGAATATGTTGTATTTGATGAGGCTGATTATCTCTTTAGCATGGGGTTTGCTGAGCAGCTACACAAGATCTTAACCCAACTAGGTGAAAATCGTCAGACTCTTCTTTTCAGTGCGACCTTACCTAGTGCCTTAGCTGAGTTTGCCAAGGCAGGGTTGCGGGACCCACAACTCATCAGGCTTGATGTGGATAGCAAGATCAGCCCAGACCTCAAAGTAGTGTTCTTTACATTAAGGCAGGAAGAGAAGCATGCGGCCTTGTTGTATCTCGTTAGAGAGAGGATTGGATCAAGTGAACAAACTCTAATTTTCGTTTCAACCAAGCATCATGTCGAGTTTTTAAACATTCTTTTCAGGGAAGAGGGGATTGAGCCCTCGGTTTGTTATGGAGATATGGATCAAGATGCGAGAAAGATGCATATCTCGAGATTCCGTGCACGAAAAACAATGCTTCTAATAGTAACAGATGTTGCAGCAAGGGGCTTGGATATCCCTTTGTTGGACAATGTGGTAAACTGGGACTTCCCACCGAGACCTAAAATATTTATTCACCGGGTGGGACGGGTCGCTCGTGCAGGTCGCACTGGTACAGCCTATTCTTTTGTCACGCCAGATGACCGGCCCTACCTCCTGGACCTGCATTTATTCTTGTCAAAGCCTCTCAAGCCTGCGCCGACGGAAGAAGAGGTCTTAAAAGATGTCAACAAGGCCAATTCAAAAATTGATGCAACAGTTTCAAATGGAGAAACAATGTACGGAAGGTTTCCCCAGCAAATGCTGGATTTGGTTATGGACCGAGTTAAGGAGATAATAAGTGGATCAGCTGAGCTTGAAGCTTTGCGCAAGACTTGCTCAAATGCTTTTAAAATGTATATGAAAACAAAACCAATGCCGTCGAGTGAGTCGATTCGACGATCGAAGGGTCTGCCGCGCGAGGGCCTGCACCCTATTTTCAGGGATTTGATTGGGTCTGACGAGCTGTCTGCTCTTGCCTTTTCTGAGCGTTTGAAGTCCTTCAAGTATGTACAGTTAATTTGGCTTAGTACAAGGAAATTTTTTTGTTCTCATTTATACTGATTCCTGTTAGGTTTGACCCTGGTTTGAGAAAATTTTTGCAAAAATTGAGATCAATGATATGAGCTAGTACCATAATTTGACAGGCACATACTGTCAATTGTAATTATAGAATCTGTTTGGGTACATAAAATAATACCGTTCTCTTTTTTATTGTAATGCTTTACTGTGACCTACGTGGTATCAGTCTGTGTTCGTCTTGAACTCTTGATTATTCATATTTTTATGCTATTTTTGCAAAAATATTTAGGTTTATTATTTTAACTCATCAATTGGGTTTTTGAACATTTCCCAGGCCGAAGCAAACCATTTTGGAGTCTGAAGGAGTATCCGCTAAAGTGAAAAATTCACATGTAATGAGTTTCTAAGTTGAGTCTACTTTATTTATTTTTCTTTTTTTTTGTTCTCATCATATTTTTTTGTACTGTTAGGGTTCTAAATGGCTTGAGGTGATGAAAAAGAAAAGAGCAATTCACGAAGGGGTAATCAAATTGGCGCAAGAAAAAAAATCTGCCGAACTTGTTGTAACAAAGGTAATCTTATATATGGTTCAGCCATCTTATTCTACAAACTGAAATAATTGCTTCTAAAATTAGAATGTATCCAATGACTGTCATTACCTATTGTAGGAAGAAGAACCGGTCATAGGAGCAGTTACTTCAGAGAAAAAGGGTGAGTCTTTTGTTTTTGTTTTTTCATTTTTTTACTACCTCCCCTTGCTTCTCATAACATATTTTATTTGCATTTAATGTTCTTTTTATTAAATTACAGAGGTTTGTGGTACAAAAAGAAAGGCAAAAAGCTTCAAGGACGATGAATACTATATCACTTCCGTGCCGCCAAATCAAGTATACTTTTCATCCGTGTCCTTCTAAATTTTATTTTCTTTTGAAGACAAGCATTTTCTTGTGTTCATTTATTTTCATAAAAATATGTTCATCCTGTAGCTTCGTGAAGCAGGACTCTCTATGAAGGGCAATGACGGTTTCGTGTCCAACAGGTAAATTATCTTTCTCACTGGTGTTATTTGTTTTATTTCTTTGGTTAACTAATTGTATTGGGCATATTTTGAACGCAGATTCGATGCAGCTGTTCTTGATTTGGTTGCTGATGACAGTTCTGGTTTTCAAAAGCAAAGAGCACAATATCACTGGGATAAGGTGCCCATCTATCTGTATTAGTGGGGTTAGCACCATATTTTTATTGTATATATCATTAATATGCTTTTCTTTCTTCCTTTTTTTTATTTACTACAGAAAAGTAAGAAGTATGTCAAGTTGAATAATGGCGAACGTGTGACAGCTTCTGGCAAGGTGTATATGCTCTCTTAAAACCTTATCCTTTGTGCATTTAGTTAGTTGGGACATTGTGATTTGATCGATTTAGCTTGAATTTAAAATCTTTAATGCCAAGCCAAGTATGCTAGACACCAATATTCAAGGTTTTGTTACTTTTTTACTGGGTTAATGTGTTAAATTGGTGAATTAGTGGCTTTTAGTGTTAAATTGGTGAATTAGTGCCAGTCTGGTTAATATTAGCACTATTCCTGGTGTAGATGATCTGCAATACAAATACCCTTTTTTGTTTTATGGAAAGCACAGCATGCCCCATGCTATCTATGATAAAGAAAGGTCTAAGTAAAGAGGAAATATTATTTTGTTGTTGTTTCTTTGGTTAGGTCAAGACAGAGGGTGGTGCAAAAGTGAAGGCTACGAAAACAGGAATTTATGAAAAATGGAAGAAAAGCACTCACCGGAAGGTCTCCCTTTCTAGAAAATATGCAGATGTTACTGGCACAATTCCTTGTAGCGGTTTCAGCACACAAGGTGATTGATGTTTCAGAATTCATAAACTATGGTTTATTAGTTAATGTTTTGCACTTGCGTAACCTTGCTTTGGGAATGAGTTTCTTGTGGGTGTAATTTTGCTATCGAGGCATAGTATAATGTTTAATAAGCTTTCAGCATAATGACTTAATAATTATTCTAGCAAAAAATCAAGTAAGTATATAAAAGAGGAGATCACCAGTACTGCATCAGAAAATCAAGTTTTTTCTTTTGATATACTATTTATACAATAGCAATCTGGAAATTTTGTTATCTGTAGTCTGGTGTGGATATAGTCCATAACTTTTGTGTTATTGATAAGCAATTTTATATTTTGTAGGCGGGAATCAAAGAGGGAACAATAGGTTTGTGAAATCAGGGAGGACCCGCTGGTCAGTACCAAATGCCAACGTACCATCTGAAATTAAACACCCAGAACAGGTGCGTAAGATGCGACAGCAAAAGGCTAGCAGGATTGATCGGTTTAATCAAAAGCATACCAAAGGCAATAAATTTCATGAGGGGAAAGGAAAAGGAAAGGGTATGGGCATGGGAAAGGGTAAGGGTAAAGGTAAGGGTATGGATAAGGGTAAAGGTAAGGGTAAGGGTAAGGGTAAGGGTAAGGGACGGAGGTGATTTTTATCAGTTTTGATGAAATTTTGAGGTCGAGCAATTTTGTAGGAAATTGTTGTTCTCTTCTTGTGTTTGTTGGTTATTCTTTTGGCATTTTTGAGATATCTGCATGTTCAGTGTTTATGAAGCATTATTATCCTAATTTTAACTAAGGTTTTGCAATGATACTGGATTGGAGCATTTTCTCTGCTCCCTTGCGCACAATTTGGGTCTGATTTGGAATTGGACGCTTAGACTAAGGCATGAAATGAACTAATGGAGGTAATTCACATATATTAAAAAACAAAACACGAAATTTGGGAACGAAACGTGAATATTTCTGTTGAATTTACCCGTTCCATGGGTGACGCACTATTTTGAACTTTTAAAGTGCCTTTGGCAATCGTAGGTTGGCTCCACTATACATTATAACTATCTCTTTATCGCGTAAAAGGAACACTAAGTTCAAGGTTTTAAATGGAAATTCCAAACCATGGTGACAAGGTATAATCTTAAGTATTTATTAAGTCCTCTCTGCTTGTGTTAAAAATGGTAAAGCTGAGCATATTTACATGCTTTCTTGTTACCAATCGGTAGGCTTGACAATGCCACTAGGAACATCAGCATAAAAATAAAAATAAACATAAACATAAACATATTTAATTAGTCACAACAAAATATACTAAGTTAGTCATCACTGCAATTTTATAATAATTAAGTAAATTATAAAATTAGTCATAACTGAAAATATAGCTTCTCCATTCCATGAGGAAAACTTCAGAGAAATGCTGGATTCCTTAGAATTTTTTTAAGCACATCAGATGTTTAAATTCTTCTGTTGGAAATTGGAATAAAGTATAAAATATATTGCTGTTATTATTTAATTAGTTCCATGTACTCCTCCCACGATAGAAATACAACTCATATCTGCGGCAATTCATCAAAGGGTACTATTATTAAATATGATATCTTTACTATATCCAGTGTTATTATATTAAGCAAAAGATATCCTAGAATTTGATTCTACTTTTTTTTAATTGCCCTTCTTTTTCTGTATGAAAGTCTGTCATATTCTAAGTCTTGAGATTTATTTAACTAAAAAGAAAGGTTCACGCCTTTATATCTCTCCAAAGTTTTGGCTATTATCTAAAAAAAAAAATCTAATAAATAAATGACAAAATATGACTGCTACCAAATATACTATGCCGTGAGGCAAATGAGATTTACACACGGTTTTATTAATTAGGGTAGGAACTAGGGTTATTTTTGTCAATAAGTGCGCATTGAGACGAGGAAAAAGCGGTTTGGGCTAGTTTGGGACGAACAATAGATATCTTGTTTGTAGTATCTACGGGAAACATTTTGACATATGGGCCTTTATGCGCTTGATCCTCTTTTTTTTTTTTATTAATTTAATGAATTCCAGTGCATGATTTCTGTGGAGCTATTGTTTTCACCAAATTAAACTATACTTAATTACTTTATGTAAGATTCTTTAGAGGACCCGATTCATAGGAAAATACTTGTGTTTCAAATTTTAGTTCATATTTATAGATCAAAGAACCGAATATCAAAGTTAATTTACTATATATCTATTGTTATTTATTTAGGCATGCACCATCGAATAGCGATTTGCACGCGCTATCTCATAAATGATATGTTTAGTTGGGTTGAGAATAAGCTATTTTTGGGGTTAGACTATTTGAAATAGCCTATTCGGTGTTTGGTTGAGTTAGAATAGCTAAAATAGGAAACTCAAACTTTTTGTCTTATTAAAATAGATTATTTTTAAGGGTTTTGAGATTTAGCTATTCTAATAAGACAAACCATAGCTATTCTTGATTTGACTATTGAGCTATTCTTGTTTTGCAACCAAACATATCATAGTATTGAATATTGAAGCTATCACATTCACAAGAGTAGAACTAGGGTGCTCTCGAGTTCACCAAGTCCTTGGTGAACTTAAGTCCAAAACTCATCGGATCGGCTTCAAATGGCGAATCCGACTGTTGAAACCCGTCTACCTTACGAGTGATGCGTCTACATGCAAAAATTTTAAATTTTGAAATTAATTTTGCATAGAGTCAAGTGGTCAAAATTAGAAGGTTAATAAATTAATTTTAATGCATTCATTTTTTGACGTTTTTTGACCACTTGACTCTATGCAAAATTAATTTCAAAATTTAAAATTTTTGCCATGTAGACGCATCACTCGTAAGGTAGACGGGTTTCAACGGTCGGATTCGTCGTTTGAAGCCGATCCGATGAGTTTTGGACTTGAGTTCACCAAGGGCTTGGTGAACTCGAGAGCACCCTAGTTCTACTCCATTCACAATATAATTTACCACTTCAGTAACTTTTAAAGAGTAATTTAAATAGCTTAGACAACTGAAACGGATAAAAAGGCATTGTAGATCAGTAGATGCTTAGCTTTGAACCTTCTAAAGAGAGGAAAAATTGATTTTTCTTGGAAACTTTCTGGAAAGATGATACATTCTTACAAGAACAAATTAAGATAAGCAAGAATTTATTCTGTGTTCTTTTGACTACGCAAAGATATTTTACATTACAAACTTCAATTTGTTAACTGCCTGATTCCACCGAGGCATATCGCACATGATGCATGACAATCCTATTTACGGTTGGATCCCCATACTTCTAATATTTCAATTTCCAATTTAATGATAATTAATAAATATGTGAGAATTTTTCTATCATTCAGAATGAATTAGTACTAGGGGTGAAAACGGTATGGATAATATCTGATCCGTATTCGATCCGTATTCGAAAAATTAGATGTGGATATTCGATATCCGAATATCCATGTGGATATGGATACTGATATGGTTTTACGTTTCAATTATCCGTATCCGAATAGCAGATATATATCATATATTATGAAAAAATATTGTTTTCCACCATTAAAATTAGATAAATATTATGAACTTGGGTATTTTTTAATATTATTTTAATAAATATCCGATCCGATCCATATCCGTATCCGTATCTGTATCCGTCTGATATTCGATCCATATCTGTATCCGAAAAATTAAAAAGGGATATGGATATGATTTTACCACTATCCGCTCCGTATTCACTCCGTTTTCACCCCTAATTAGTACTCATGAATGGAGAACTACAATAATTATACATTGAACTAACAAAAAGAAGAAGATTTATTTCTTGTTATCAAATAAAAAGAAAAGGAAATATAAAAAATATTTTCAGTGTTTTTTATATTTCTAAAATTAATATTACAATACAGATCATAAATAAGAGTCAAAGTTTCAGCTAATTGCACGCTGAAGGTTATATGCTTACAAACATATTATGCAATATGCACGCGCACAACTATATAGAATACATTTTTTTATTTTTAAAGTTAGGGTCTTCGTTTTATTATTAAATGGGTGAAGGTTGATAAATTCCACATTTACATTATGTGTCTGTGTAATCATGCGACATCTTTAAGTACTAGATTAGCTAATTTAATCCTTTATTCTCGTCAAAAAGAAACCTTCACCACTCATTACCTTTTTCTCTAAAAAAAAAATGCACTTAGCCAACAGTTTCTAGAAAATACATCTTGTTATAAACAACATTTTTTTTTTCCACGGTTAAGATTCACTTCAGATAACTATCTCCAAAAATTCATCCTTCAAATACCTCAATCTCAAAGTATGCTTGAATCTGCTACGATCAGAGACGGAACCAGACTTTTAAACTATGAGAATTAAACATAAATAGAGATTTAATCATATAACATTTTCATACTGAGAATACTGAGAACGATCAATTTTACAGTATCCATGATTTTACTCTAAATTATATAATAAAAACATACATAAATACAATATACTTTTTAAAATAAGAATCAATTAATTCCCATTAATTGTACATGCATGCTACGATATATATATATTTATTGACAATTATTACACTTTTTTTTTATCGAAGTCAAGTACATTTTGACCTTTGTCAATAATTATTTCAAATTTTGAGTCATGATTTGAAACCCTTTGAAAGAAACACAATTTTAGTTAGAATGCATAATTTTCTCTGCGAAAAGTTGGATCAAATATGCACATGAAATTTGGAGGATGAACATGCATATTGGAGTAAATTATTATATTCCTCGGCCTTTTTTTCCTTGTAGTCCCTAAGCCGGCCATTTTCTGGCCGGCTTAGTACCTTTTTTTTTTTTTTTAGAGAGAGACACTATGAAGATCAAAATATTGAAATCTAACTCTGAAAATTTGAAATTTTTGTTTAAATTATTTGTTATATTACTTCTTTTGATGTATAATTAGCATATTTATACTAAAATACGATAGATTAATTGAAATTATGTTGAATAACACTAAATTATGTTAAATTACGTTAAATTACATTAAATTACGTTAAAATACGGTAAATTACGCTAAAATACGGTATGAATAGGGACGATATCTTCACTGAAAAGGGGGAAAACGACGATGAAACTTCAAACGGTCATAAAACGGCGCTCGAGTGTCCGATTTCAGCAAATGACCACTTTTCGGAAAGCTTGCGAAAATACGCATGCGTCCATGTTGGCAATGCCAAATTCCGAAATTCAGAATCGCAAAAAAACTAAGGGAAGAGCCTCAAAACTTGAGTTGAAGTTTCCGATTAAAATTTTCGTTTCTATTATTCAATCCAAATAGCTCAGTAAATTAGTTACATAATGAACTTGTAGAATACCAATTTTTACTATTTTCGGAATTTTTTTACTATTTTTTATGATTCATGAAAGATGAGCAAAATCAGTCTACTATAGCGTAATTTTGTGTAGTTTAGCGTAATTTACCGTATTTCAGCATAATTAGCGAAGTTATTGTAATTTTACGTAATTTAGTATAATTGAACATAATTTATTGTAATATAGTGTAATTCAATATAATTTCAAGTATTCTAGCGTATTTTAGTATAAATATGCTAATTATACATCAAAAGAAGTAGAGGAGGGATCAAGTTACAACAAAGTTACAACAACCATTTTTTTCATTTTCAAAGTCCAAATCGTCGATCCAAACCGTTCAACATGATTATCTAAATAAAATGTGCTTGCAGATCAAATTTTACATTTTTTTGAACTCTTTTACTATTTATTAAGATGGGTACAAAATTCAATGGGTCTGAATATGACTATTTTTTGTAAAATACTTAATAAATAGTAAAAAAATTCAAAAAAAATGTAAAATTTGATCTGGAAGCACAATTTATTGTGGAGATCATGTTGAACGGTTTGGATCGACGATTTGGACTTTGAAAATAAAAAAAATAATTGTTGTAACTTGATCCCTCCTCAAAGAAGTAATATAACAAATAATTTAAACAAATATTTCAAATTTTCAGAGTTAGATTTCAATATTTTGATCTTCATAGTGTCTCTCTCTAAAAAAAAAAAAAAGGTACCAAGCCGGCCAGAAAATGGCCGGCTTAGGGAGGGACCTATTTGAATATGCATATTAGTGTGCACCAATCTCAATCAATAACAATTAAGAAAATTGTTAATTTGATGATTTATATAATAAAATATAAAATAGCTGGTACGTACCTATTTGAATTGAAAAGCATACATATATTTGTATTATTTGAATTCTTTATATAATAAATTTTACTCAAATTAAACTACATGCATCAAATATTACTGCAATTTGTATTTCAGTAAGCTAAAGAGTTTAGCATCAATATCAAATTCAACTATTTAAAAGAAAAAAAACAGTTATTGAACCGGTTGACCCAGCAATCCGACCAGTAAACCGTTGACTAGAAATTTTACCGGATTGATGTCCGGTCCGGTTCTGATAACATTGCTTATATGCATAAGTTTTTTAATCAAACTTTTTTATTTATTTTGGATCTTAGAAGCAGCTATCAATTCAAATAAACTTGTATAAATAAGACTAAATAAATTTTCAACAATACTTTTGACGAACTAATTTCATGCGTTCAGTCAAAAAAAAAAAAAATTATGCATCGTAGTTAGATTGGGTTGATTTATATCCGACGGGTTAGACACGGATCAGGTCAATCCGTTTAAAAAATAATTAAAATAAGTGATCTGACCGAATGCAATTCAATCCAATTTTTTGATAATCTATTCAAGAACGAGAAATTTTTGCTGCGGAACTATAGGAATAGGTTTTTTTTTGGAATAAGGGACGATACAAGTCATCCAATTATTAATATTTACAAGAGATTCTTCAATTGAATTTCAAACCCGTAACTTTTCACATTAATATCTATAATAATATGAAAAGAATCATCTGATCAATTGAGATATTTCCTGTACGGTATATATATGATTGTCGATCTTTTTGTCGTTTTTAATACCTATATTGGATACGAATATATCTAGCCAAATTATTTTTTAATTCTAAATTCGTTGCTACGAATTAGAACCGATCGAGTAGCCTTGCTCAACAACTATATTAAATTGTATATGTTACGATCATAGCCTTTTAGGGAACTATTGAGAGAGAGAAATGGAGGAACCGCCCCAGCAGACTTCTTGGCGAGGTCCCTGTCGCTGGTAACGGTAGCTTAAGCGGGTAGGAAACCGTATATAGGCAGAGTACAGACGTAACGGCCATGCGTGACAGTGACTCGGTTCAATCAACTTATCAACGCATTAACCATTCATATATAATTTTAATTCAGATTTATTGACATGGGTACAAAATCAGTTATCCACTGGGTATTCTAAGGGCGGCAAAAAACCTCAACGGCGGCTTGTTACTCGCTCAAGCTCGGTTCGAAAACGAACGAACTACGAGTCATTTTTTTAGCTTGATTTCTAATGTTGGTTTGCTCGTTTTGAAAATGAGCGAGCCACGAGTTACTTTCAACTCAGTTCGTTGCCAATTGGGTGACAAAAAAACACATGGCTCATGGCTCGCTTAGAAAAAAAAGCTCGCTCGATTATGGCTCGGTTCGAAAAAAGAAAACTCGCTCGTTTTTTGCATGTACATGCATCACTAATGAAGTCGTTGGGTTTCAACGATTGAGATTTATCATTTGAAGTCAATTCGATACATATTTGAAGTTGTGCTCAATAAAACTCTCTTGATGAGCACAACACATGATAACTTTGCTCATATTTCGACAAAACTTAATGGTGAACAATTGTTTAAATAATCTGAATTAACTTAAGCATAGTACGAGCAAAAGATGTCCCATCATAGTTTGCACTACAGGTGCAAACAGATCATATATTATCCGTCTGTATCCGAATTTTTGTGGATTCGGATATAAATAGTTTGCGGATACGGATATGATTTATGCATATACATATACATATACGGTTTCGATTTCGGAAGCAGATATATCTATATTATTTTTTGTTTTTCGGATATCCGTTTATGCATATTCGGATACGGATACAGATAATTATTATCTGTATCCGTAATTTTATCTGTTTGTTTTATAATCAATTTAATCATATAAATATTTTTTTTGGTATTTATTGATTAA
Organism: Carex littledalei; assembly: GCA_011114355.1. Classification (NCBI taxonomy): domain Eukaryota; kingdom Viridiplantae; phylum Streptophyta; class Magnoliopsida; order Poales; family Cyperaceae; genus Carex; species Carex littledalei. The sequence goes on along the minus strand of CM022092.1, from coordinate 6,052,961 downwards.
TATATGACTATGTTGGTGATTAAGTTTTGTCAACGAAATATATATTTGCAATGACATAATATGATAAAGATATTAATTTGCTTGAATATCCGTATATATGTATCTTAAGTTATTTTTATTTTCTAATAATTTTAGGCAAATAACATGTTAATTTTTTTATCACAGTATTTAAATTAGATGTTTGAATTATATATGTATATATTTGTTTAATATCTTATTTGTATCTATTTAATATATAATTTGTATATATATTCGAATAATAAAAATATATACGAATATAATTTAACCACTATCCGATTCGTTTGCACTCTTAGGATTTGATCGGAAGTCGCAGATCTAGCTATGATTCAAGATATAATTAGACATTTTTTTTAGTGATTTACGAACCTCTTCAAATTATATTTACTCTGATTGACACCTTTGAAAATAAATTCTTTCTTCATAGAAACAATTATGACAATAAATACTTTGTTTTCTGTAAATTAAAAAATCATACCCATTTATTTTTTTCGAATGTCCCACAAAGAAATGCTTGTCTAACATGGATCTACGCTCATCAGAAAAATAAGCCGTAATGCATATAATTAACTGTGATATAAAAAAAAAAACAAGTTTTGTTAAAGTAATCGTTACCTGTAAACTAAAAAAAATATTGAAAAGATATATAATATTCTACCATACGCGGTGCTATAAATAAAAAATTATCTAACGATAACTATTTTTATCACCCATAATGAACAGATAAAATTAAAAGAGTGAGGCTACGGTACTATGCATAGCACGGTTTGGTCCGTGCTACGGCTCAATATTTGAGTTTTCAAAATCCTAACGGTCGATCCGAACCGTTTAACATGATTATAAAATGAATATGTACTTGCAAACCAAAATTTACATTTTTTCAAATTTTTTTACTATTTTTTTAGATAGGTAGAAAATCACTTGATCTGAAAATTCTGGACCATCCAAAAACAGTGATTTTCTACCTATCTAAAAAAATAGTAAAAAAATTTGAAAAAATGTAAAATTTAGTTTGCAAGTACATATTTATTTTATAATCATGTTGAATGGTTCGGATCGACCGTTAGAATTTTGAAAACTCAAATATTGAGCCGTAGCACGGCTCAATCCATGCTATGCATAGCACCGTAGCCTCACTCAAATTAAAATATAACAAGTCTTAGGCGTAGTTTGACCAATCTTCTAAAGTATAACTATTTGGTTCTTATGAAAACTTGGCAGGGAAATTATATAATTGACTTAGCAAATTTCAAGTTGCCGCTTTGATGATGATGGAGAGGGGTGTGACATTTGTCAAATAAACACAAGAGTATGCAAAATATAATAAGAAATAGGAAATTTTTTGGAGTTTGTTGACTTACCTAAAAATTAGAAAGGACAAGCAATGCATAAAAGTTAGGGTGACGGTATGGATAATATCGATCTGAATTCGACTCATATTTGAGAAATTAGATGTGGATATCAGATATCGAATATCTGTGTGAATATGGATACTGATATGATTTTACGTTTCAATTATCCGTATATGAATAATAGATATATATCATATATTTTAATATATATTATGAAAAAGTATTGTTATTCACTATTAAAATTAGATAAATATTGTGAACTTTAGTATTTTTTTTAATATTACTTTAATAAATATCCGATCCGTATCCGTATATGTATTCGGCTGATATCTGATCCGTATCCGAAAAATTAAAAATGATATGGATATGATTTTACCACTGTCCGCTCCATATTCGCTCCATTTTCATCTCAAATAAAAGTTGTAGAAGTATTCCATGGCGTAGTTAAAATTTGAAATTTGAGTGTGTAGATAAAATATTAACAGTAAAAAAATTATGGTTATCAGTAAAATATAAATTAGAGTTACTAGTTTTCTGAATGTCTAAGCCCGAGCTCCAAGCCACCTGCATCCTCTCGTTTTGTTGGTTGTTGCTTGACCTACTTTCTATCTGAATCGGTGTCGATGACCATTTTTTTTTCTTTACGCGCGCCTGTTTGTCTATTTTTTCGTTGTTTCTTTGGTTCTTTCACAAAGTGCTCAAAATGAAGATGCGAAAGGGAATTAGAAAAGAAAAAACAAAGAATATACCGATCCATGACAATCTGTAGCGAAGAGACAAATTGAGAAAGATGAGTTAGTGGACTATGAAAAAAAAAATATGGATTGCATGGAAAATTCGAACTTCTGATAATAGGAGATTTTTTTTTTTAGAATTAAACAAACAGTCCAATAACATATTGGCTGAAATTATTTTTTCATAATACGAAGTAAGACGGTTGTCTAACCCTGAATACATAGCTCTACCTCAGAAAGTATGTACAAATGCATACCAAATTAAGCCCAAAAATTATACTACATAATTTACAACTACTATAGATAATGAGTTAGAAAGAGAGACCTTTGACCTACTTAAAGCTATCTCCATCCATTACTGTTTTTTTTTTTTTTGTCAAATTTGATGGAAGTGATAGCATGCCTACAAAAAATTTTCTATTAATTAAGTTAATTTGATTAGTGGTAGCTGGGAAGTCTTTGCCAAATAACATTTTTTTTATTTAATATGGTATTAATACAATTAATTAGGTATCGAGGTCTGTTCCGGACGCACAACAAAACACCTTTTTTTTTCTTGTTACAGGAAAAAAAATTATTACCAGGAATCTAATACACCTGAAATTACGTGAAAGAAAAAAAAAAACTTAGAACAGAGAAATATTTTTCTATACTAAAATTATGCAACAATTTTTGCCAAAATGATTTGTCTTCGATTGATCCGATAATTGAAGTGCACTATATTTCAATCTGATAAATAATGTTTTATATTGTTCATACTTACTATATATAAGATGAAGTAATTTATTCTACACATGATGCGCACACATGCAGCGGCGGAGCCACGTTGTTGTTAACCTCTGGAGAAAATTTTGCCTATCTCTGGACAACTCACAGTCTGAATTGGTTAATACATAGCAGTTCGCAACCTGCTAGTCGTATCAATAATTTTTTTTGTCTAACTCTGATAAAAATTCTGACTACGCCTCAGAAAACATGGTATATATTCAACGACGAATGAGTTCTCTAAAAATGATAACAGGCTCCATCAACGTATCTAATTTTACTAATATGTTTTAAGTTCCTTGTTACCAAAGACTAATAATGTAAATTTGGGTATGTTAATTGATGAAGGGAAGTCAACCCAATCGTTTGGGAAATAGGGAAGTTTCGATCAAAAAGAAAAAGGGAAGTTAAGTACTGGGGGTAGGATTTTCTATTTAATTTTGCATTTTTTTTGGGTCCATTTTTGTGTTCTGACGAACTCAAAATGTAATTTTTTTTTTACAACTTATCTATTGACTTAGTCGGCCTTTCATATGTCAAAACGATGTTGTCATAGATGAATAATACAAGTTCCCATTCGATTTAATTTTTAATATAAAACCAGTATTTGGTTAAATGTTTACATCGATGAAATTTCAAATTAAACTATAGCGGAATATGATGGCCAGAGCAAAAAATATATCACTCCGGTCAATATAAAATTGGATAATATATTGGTCGGATGGATAGCAAAATTTTTTTTTTTTTTTTTTTTTTGTAGGGGCGCGGTTAGGGCTCTCTCGCGAGGCGAGGCGATCGGTTAGGGCTCTCTCGCGAGGCGGCCGAGGGAGACGGCTGCTCTCTCACCCGTCGCTCTCTCGCCTCTCTCACTCTCTCACCTCGGCCTCGCTCATTCTCTCAGCTCCGACCAAAAGATGTTGCGATAAGGGGTGAGGCGACTGAGGGCTGCTCGCGAGGCGAAACCCTAGCTCGCAGCGACAGGGGTGACGCGAGGCGGCTAAGGGCTGCTCGCGAGAGGGGTGAGGTGGCTGAGGGCTGCTCGCGAGGCGGCTGAGGGTTGCTCGCGAGGCGAAACCCTCTCTGTCACTTCTTCTAGGTTTCTCGTTCGACAAAGCGCCTCCTCTCTCTCTCTCGTCTCTACCTTGAGAGGAGAGGAGAATGAGAGAGAGGGGAGGAACCGGAGCCGATCGGAGCCGAGAGCGCGGTATTGTCGGAGTTCGGAGCGTTGAGTCTCTACGCCATCTCGATCGGAGCGCGGGTGAGTAGATCCGGTCGTCGGAGCGCGGCGGCGGACGAAAAATCAGATCCGGTCGTAGAGAGCGATAGGGAAAGGTAATAGGGTAATTATGAGTGTATATAAGTGAAATTAGAGTTATTTAGAGTAGTTTGGAGGATTTTGTGAGAATAAAAGAGTGGATTTAGGTTTAGAGTCATTTGACTCGTTGTAAGTTCGTTTTTTTATCAATGAAATTGTTAGTTGGCACTTAAAGCCACTAACCTTCAAAAAAAAAAAAAAAAAATTTATAACCTGAGTTCGAACTTCCCTTGCTTTTCGAAATTAAACAAATATTTATTTTCGAACATCACATAGAACTAACAAAAGAAAACTCGTAACTCGTTTGAATCTCAAAATTTGAGATTTATAATTATATCATAGACTCACTTAATAAATATTAAAATTTTCTATATCTATTTTTTTTTGTGGTTTAATGATTGGATATAAAGAAATTATAACGAGACTATATGAGACAATTCAGATTTAGAATAATGTCTAAAAGAGTTCTCTATCATAGTCGAGCATCTAATCAGTAACTTCATTTCAATTCCGTATTCTATACGGCAATTCCATTTTACAATTCCAATGATGTATTATAATTTCATAAATAAAAAGCTATTTTTAATGAAATTTTATTTAATTTTAATTTCAAATTATATGTGACAATTTCAGAGATGTATGATAATCTCATAAATTGAAAAACTATTTTTAATGAAATTGCTTTTAAAACTTCATGTTGATAAAAATATTAATTCATATTTGCTCATCCATCTCAGAAATTAATTTCAGAAATCTATTTTTTTTTTTCAATTTCTGAAATGCTAAAAGCAATTAAAAATAATTACATAATAAGTGCAGTGCTTTTGAAATTAATTTTAAAGTATTTTCATTATAATTTTAATCTAATTTTATGAATGCATATCCTTGACCCATTTGGAAATTAGAATAGGCTTGAACTTAATTGCTTGTTGTCAAGATAGCTGAGCGAACGCACGCTCTTTTCCATGTGAATTGAATGAATGAATGCAATAATTGAAGAACACAGTCAAAGACTCAAAAAACAATTAATATGCAAATGCTTATCCATTCGCTTCCTTCCATGTGCGACGGTTAATAATCCAGATTACTTATCAGTTATCAGGTGAGAGTTACCCTACCTACGGGTTTCTCATCAAAAAGAAAAAAAGAAAAAAAAAAAGAAAAAAGGTGAGAGTTACCCAAACATGACAGCAATGCTATCCTTTAGCCTTTCAGGTACCTCTCAAGGCACTCGCGTAAGACAAGACAAAAACATGTTTGTCACACTAGGAACCTTCGCATCTTCCTCTAGTCGACACGACATTCATTGCAATAGAATCAATGATTACCAATGTGCCGTAATTAACAAGCAATTAATTAGTAGATTTTTCAAAAGAGTAGACATCAAATGTATCATTTATTTTTTGAAATTTTTTCACTATTTTTAAAATAGATACAAAATCACTGTTTTGAATGGTCCAAAATCAGTAGAAAATAGTGAGTTTTTACATTAGTAAAAAAATAAAAAAATATAAAATTTGGTCTCCAAGCACATTTTAAAAACAAAATCAATTTAAGCAGTTCCAAATTGAATGTTTAGGCTTAAAAAAGTGAAAATGACATAGAACATGATTAGAATACAAAACTAATGATATATTTTAATCCTATTCTAGTAGAATTCTAATTTGATATGATAGTTCGGATAACATAAAAGATCTCCCTTAAATTATTTAGATAAAAAGATCATCTTGAAAACCTTAGATTATATATGATTTGTGTGAATTCGATTGCACGATTCATTAGAAGTATGATAGAACGATGTCATGATTTTTGGGAGGACTATCTTCCAATAAATTGGATTGGATAATATATTTTAATTTGGAGTAATTTTATGTGTTGTGTCATCATTTCTAAATGAATTTTAGATTTCGATATCATTGGAATCGAAATAAACGTGCAAGTTCCATAGCCATTCATCTTGTGGTTAAACTTAATCATATTTTACTATGCGGGAATTGAATTGATTACTTTATCAACTAACAAAGCATCGTGTCCATGTGGAAGCAAATAGGAGGTTTGAATTTGATCAATTCATATATTAACCCGTTACATCATATGATTTGAATTATTACTAAAATAATTTTCACAGTGACTGACGGAATCACACCTCAATAAAGTATTTTGAGTTAAATACTTACCCAAATAATTTTGATTTCTTCTCAAAAGAATTGTTTTTATTTTTCTGTTCCTATCGGAATAATTTTATAAGGTTGGTTTAAATTTGCAATATAGATAAGCAAGTTGAGGAAGGTCCGATTCCACAGGCTCTTTTCTTGAAAACGACCCGCCTCATAAATTGTTGCAAACTCTTTTTTCAGTAGATGACAGGGATCAGCCGGCGGCCGCATTCAATTCCACTCCCCCTCCATTTTTACCCCTCACACCGTTCTAAATTCTCAAACCGCTACCAAGGGTAATTTCGTCATTCTACAACCTTGGCCCCTTCTATAAGAAAGCGTCCTCTCGATAGCCACGAATTTTAGCTTCAAAGTCAGCTCGACCTCAAAAATAACTACAAAAGAAGCTCACAAATCCCCCCAAAAAAGAGAAATTTCCGACTCACTCCTCAAGAAAATAATATACAAAGTTGTGAGCGATAAGCAGTCCTTTTGCTCCGGCGATCGGAAATCCGAGGCGGTGACTTCGCAAATCTCTCTCTCTTGGAAGTGTTCAACGGTTCTACCCCCATCTAGCTGCTGCATGATGGGGTTTTCTCTGTTTCCCATGAAAACCTCGACCAGGATGCTGTGGAGCACCAGTTTCTTCCGCCATAAGAGCTACAGCTCTTATTAAATCCCGAACTATACAGTTCAATTGGGTGGGCGGGTATAATTACTGTACTAAAAGAAGTTTCTTTGTTGTTTTCCGAAAAGTTTCAAGATTTACTTCTGAGATAAAAGAGGAGAGGGAGATCCAGCCTGAAGAGTTATTGATTGACCTAAGAACGTGAAAGAATGATGAATTCGCGCAGATTAATTTTCGATTCTAATAGTGTGCCGCAAGGCCAGATCCTCCTATTTGGGGGCGGGGATCCGATCTTTCGAGGTATTTTAATTACTTTTTAGTTGTATTTCATTTACAGATTTGGTTTATGCTTGACCTTGGTTCAGGTCATTAGACAAAGGTTCATACAATTTTGACCATCAAATCTAAATCTAGCTTCTTAAATAAAAAGGAAATCAGTGTAAATTTTACCATCTAGCAGGTTTAAAAATAAATTGGCTTATCGAGTCAACGGTAAAAAAAGAACTAATTTAACTTGAAGGCAAGGTGAAAACTGAAGAATTGGACTATTTGTAGTTTATTTACGAGTTATTGATAGATCTACTTGGATTGTTTTTCTCTTTGTTTCAATCATTAGAAAAACTGATTGATGGTTTTGTGGTTGTGTCGGGGTGTTGAATGAAGGTGCGAGATCAGTGGTGGGAGTGGAAGAAGGACGAGGGGTGAAGCGACCCTTCTTCACCACTGCAGATGACCTGTGGGATGAAGAATACTATGACGATCAGATGCCTGAAAAAAAGCGTCGCCTCACTGCTGAACAGGTGTGTGTCTCAAGGTTTTTCAAGGTTTTCAGGTCTTTTATCCTTGTCAAGTTACCAGATGGTAGTTCTATTGAAGGTTTAATGGGCACTGTCATTGATTCTTACCATAACTCCGAACTGTCTGATATATTTCGTTATAACAAGAGGTTAAAAAAAATGTTCAATTTTGTCTACAAATTAATTACTTATTTTGAGATGATGGAAGGATCCTTTTTTAAGGATTCTATGTGGAAGGAGAACAAGAGTAATTGGGGCACTTGTTAATATGATTTGTGGTATGTAAAAGGAAAAGAAAAAGAATGTTGATCTGTGCAGGTGCTGAAGCTGGAGCAGAGCTTCGAGGAAGAGAACAAGCTGGAGCCGGAGAGGAAGAATGAACTGGCGAAGAAACTGGGGCTGCAGCCGAGGCAGATAGCTGTGTGGTTTCAGAATCGCCGAGCCAGGTGGAAGACAAAGAACCTCGAGCAGGAGTATGACCGCCTCAAATTCTCCTATGACGCCCTCCGTGCCGACCATGAATCTGCTCTCAAGGAAAATGATCTCCTTCATACCAAGGTCAACTTTCTAGCCCCTTATTCACAACATACTTATTCATTTACAGTTTACATATGTTTTCACTGTAAAGGACCAAAAAAGTTGAGTCTGAATTTTTTTTATTGTTCATATCTAAACTAATTGTATGGAAGATGTAAGATTTGACATAAATGAAGAGGAAAGAATAGGTTTTGATTGCATAAAAGCTAATATTTTGACTTTTGAGGGTCTGTTGTACAGATTAGTTTTTTTTATTGAGAAGATAAATGGACCAAGATTTTATTATAAGTATTTGGTGCTGCTGTACAATTTTGGATCTGTCTGCCTTCTAACTCTTGGTCCCCGTATTCCTTGGCTGTTTGTCCTAGAAATAAAATATCTCCTTTATATTCCACTTTCCAACTTAGTTAATTGCTTGTTGGTTCAAGTGGGCATCACTACCTACTTTGACATAAGCAGGGCATTTCTGTTATTCCATGCAACTCCTGTGGTGATTACGGGATGCAATGTCTGTCTAAAATTACTAAGTTACCCCTGGAAAGATACCAACTTGTAAATACTAGAACTTTGTCAGGATTACAAGTAAATAAATGAAAGCAATTCTGATAAAAAAAAAGAGGACAGTTGTTGACAGTTGAAATGTCACAGCAAATAAAAATAATATTCTGAGTCGAATTTCTTCCATTATTGTAGTGCAGTACAAAAAAAGTCTAGTTTATAATTTATTCTTAAAAATTGGGAGGACTTGATGGATTCTTGTAGAAACAACGAGGATAAAAATTAAACCTATTTTCATGTACATATGTGAAAAGGGAGTAAATTTTCACTTATGTCAGTATTGCAGTATTGTTTATTGTTTAAGATTCCCTGTGCTTTAATAAAAAATCTTTTGCACATATTATTATTATTATTATTTAGTGAAATGCTATTATCTACTTGCTTGTAGGTGCATGAAATGACCCAGATGTTACTTGCAAGAGGAGTTCAGCTGGATGAGCATTCAACAGCGGTGGCTGAAGCTACAGCAATCACCGATCAATTATCCCCACCTGCCACACAGCTACAAGTGGGGACAAGGGCTGAGGACCTGATGAGTGTGGGGACCACCAGAAGCACAGTTGTTGATGCTGAGGGGACCCACCACAGCGATAACTCGTATCAAGTTGGGGTTGGTGGGGTCCAGTCCGAGGAGGATGACAGCGTCAGTGATGAAGGATGCAGCTTCTTCCCTGAGCAGGCTCTCATTGAGAATCAAAGTTTCATTGATGATGTGGCAAATTTCAATTTTTGGGATTGGGGCTGCAGCGTTTGATTAAGTTGATTTGGTGCAGTTAACGACAATGATTTGTGTATTTATATCTTCTCGGCTCCCTCTCCTGGTCTCTTTTTATTATGTTCTGTGTTTTGTGTAATAATATTTTAAAGACGAATGATTGGAAGGACCATTATGTTACCCTTATATTATAAGTTTGAACTACATATTTTTGTTGAGTTTCTGGTAAAAAACTGTCATTTAGAAACGTTTAAAACATATTTTTAACATTATGCACGATTGTATTTTCTAAAAAAGAAAACCAGTAAATGTTATGAATCAGTTCTATGTGCATTTCATTCAAGATTATTGTAATATTGTAAGAAATGAATAATTTGTTTTCTTGGTACCTTATCTTTGAAACATAAGATGCGCATAAATGGTCGTTTCTAACTCAGTTCCTTTCGGGGCCTAGCATATATTCTCGTAAGATTGTCGTGATTGATGGGGGAAGGTCGAAAATGTGGGCCATTAATTATTTCCTACTCTTTTGTTTTGTTCTGTATACCAGTCTATTACCAGACAATTGGATGTATGATGATAAATTGATAATACTGTCCCATTCGACAAGCTGGCTTGCTTGTCTGGTCGTCTGGTTACTTATCGTTCGTATCAAAACATTCTGTTGCATAATCCTTGTTAAACCTTGTAACGTTGAAAAGTTAACCAGCATTTTTAAACGCGGTTTATATGACCGTATAGGTACAAACTTCTTTGACAACATGAAACATTATAATACGTAGTGAATGTCGATTCAAATATGTTCTTGCATATGTATTTATATAGTCGCCTAACAATTTGTACAAAATGTTTACGCGGATTTTCCAAACAATGGTTATATTAAGGAAGATATGCAGTTGCATGTAATGCGAAAATGTATAGTAAAAATTGTTAATTAAATCGCATATAATTCTGCATATGCAGTCACATTTACAGCTAGAGAGAAGTTACTGTGCAAGTTAGACTTCCATTTTCTTTGCTTAGCAGATTTTATTTTCTCAGTTGAAACTTGAGGAAACTTTAAAAGATGCGGAAATGGGAACTGATCTGAGGAAAGTGGCATAATGGATCAGACAATTGCCTTTTGGAATGTGGATCCGAAGCAAAGATGATCAACTAGGTGCGATTGGATCGTTAAGAATAGCATGGGGTTAGCATTGTTTTTGGGTTAGTGACTATTCTTCTCCACTATTCTACGTTTGGATCACCCTAAAAAAAGAGCTATTCCTGAAGTTAGTGCTGTTCTTGCTAATCCATCCAAACGATGGAATAGCGCTAACCCCAAATTAGCGCTATTCTTGCTATTCCCGGAATTGCATCCAAACGATGGAATACCCCGCTTTCTGAAAAAATTGTTCAATTATGTCAGGTAAAACAAAAATTGGCAAGACTGCAACTGTAACTCTAATAGCGCTCAGAAATAAATTCCGTCTTTTTTGTAATAAATTCCCGAAGATTACTTTTCGGTTCCTCTTTTATCTCAAATCAGAGCATAAAGCACTTTAAGCCCTTTAGACCCATGAAGAATCCTTTGGTGGTGGCACAATACAGAATTTAATTCCTTCTGTGATCAGCTTTCTATTTTCTACAATCTACATAAACCAAAATATATTGATATATTGCATTACACCTATGTTACTCGGATACTCCATGTTGGACTCCGTACCCGTATCGGGTGCGTATCGGATACTGATACGTGCCCGATTCGAATCTGATACATCTGGATACGGCTCTGATACATATCTGACGCGTTCTGCATAATCGAATCCAGCGTGCGCGTACACCAGCGGACAATGCTCTAAGCCATAGACCGCGCGTGGACCACCTACCAAAAACCAATATTTCTTACGCCACGGGGAATCGAACCAAGGTCCATTGACCCAAACAACACGCCTCTTGACCACTAGGCTAATTCACATTTGTTGCTAGAAATTAGTAGCTATTATATTTATTGTATACTTAGGCTATTGTATTTATCCAGAATTTTTTATATTTAATGTTATACTTGGACTCCAAAATTATATTTAATGTATATAAGTGTTTTAATAATATAATTAAAATAATAAAAAATAATATATACAATAGACATATCGTATCTTTGATTTTTGAAAATTGTCATATCCGATATCCGTACCCATATCCATACAACACAGCATTACACACACAAGCAAGCCCACACACACACACTCTCACTGAGACCAGACAGAGAGACTAGCAGAGGGGATGGAAAAACCTTCGGCATGGTCAGGCCCAAAGACTCTACTTAAGAGCGAAACTCTTTATCAGGTTTTCTTGTAAAAGATATTATTTGTTACTAATCACTTAATTATGCAAACTTTCCTTTGGTAGTTTGGTTACTATAATTTGTCATTTGAACTCATCAAACATTTAGTAACAAGAGAAACGGACAAAAGGCAAACCAGTATTGTCTGGCACTAAATAACTATGGGCCTGGTAATTGATTTAATAATTTCTAATCCTTGAAGTCTAATTGACAATTTTTTCAACTAAGAACCAAAAAACAACACTATTTTTCCATCATGAATTTTTCGGTATTGTACACGTGCTGAACATTTTTGCCCCTTTAATTTTAGTATATATTGGATACAACTGTATATCCACGCGAGCCGGATTGCTTGAAAGAACTGTGCAACATAACTGCCAATGTGCCAAGGTATTTTGATTACAAGAATTTATAAATAACATAATTTGAAAGGTAATATACAGAAATAAAATAATTGCTACAAAAAATAGAATATACATAGTAATATTTTAGTTGTTCTTGTAATGACAATTAGGTCCCACATGGCTGTGCCGCCTGATGAGGCTCTGTTTCTCAGCATGTTGCTTAAGCTAATGAATGCGAAAAACACCATGGAGATTGGTGTATACACTGGATATTCCCTCCTCAAGACCGCTCTTGCCATCCCGGATGACGGCAAGGTTAATAACATATTTTTATATTCTTGTTGATTACTAAACGTTGTCAATACTTTCTACAGTTGAATTGGGACCTTTTTATAATTTCCAAAAAAAAAATGGGACCTTTTCAACTTCAGGTTCTCATTGTTAGACTAAGCATTCTACCAGATTTATGAACCAAATTTTACTGATTTGCAATTTATATGTGCAGATATTGGCAATTGACATAAACCGAGAGATGTACGAGGTAGGCCTGCCAGTAATAGAGAAGGCTAGAGTGGCCCACAAGATTGATTTTCGAGAGGGCCCCGCCCTGACAATCTTAGAACAACAACTTACTGAGGTAAAAAAAAACTATGCTGGTCTTTATTTATGCTAGAGGTTTTGGCCTTTTCTTTTGTTCTTCCATTATTTACATCTTTAAATTTTTTTTTTTTTACCACTTATACTTCAGCAATACCAACTAGAAACGAAACTAGAAGAATACCAAATAAACACTAGCATGCAGATGACATACTATGTGTGCTAGCTGGCTCTGTATCAGTAACTGAGTCAGCAAATTGTACCAGTATCTGGTTCTGAGATCAAGGGTTGCTGTACGAAGATGGTAATAAAAAAGAGAATGATAATTTCGATCTGGTTTTGATTAAAACTTTTGTTTGTATTCAACCAAAGTAGTATATGCTCAACTTGATGAGCAATTATCACTACCCTTGCATTGGCAGGAGAAGTACAGGGGGCTGTTCGACTTTGTATTTGTAGACGCAGACAAAACTAACTACCTTCACTACCACAAAAGAGTAATGGAACTTGTGCGGGTCGGAGGTGTGATAGCTTATGACAACAGCTTGTACAGTGGGCTTGTGGCAGCCCCACCTGACGAGCCTCTGTTCTGCGGGGATACTGGCAGCAGAGATGTGATTGTTGAGCTAAACAAAGTTCTTGCTGCCGATCCGCAAATTGAGGTGTGTCAGCTGTCCATTGCAGATGGACTTACCTTGTGCCGGCGCCTCTATTAAGAGCTTTCATCAAGTACCTTTTCTGGGATGAATAATTCCACATTACTCTTTTTTTTTAAATGTGTGTTCAGCAGCATGGTGATACTGTGTTGTACTGCTCTATAAAATTTTGTAGGTAAAATAGCACGCATGAAGGTTTCGAGGTGAATATTATCTTTGAGGTTATTGTATTGTACTGCTCTGCTGCTCTTCTTATTTCTGATTAATAAACTAACTACCATGTGCATAATTCAAACGATTATTATCAATATGTACCATACAATCAGCTTTGATTTTGACCCGTATCAGAAGAGAAAAGTAGAAAGTATAATAAAAATATAGTACGAAATTGAATCTATATAGTTCGTCGGTACGTGCTGGAACAGATGTGACTGGTACAGCACGTATAAAAATCACGATCAAAGAGTAACAATGCATAAACAGTGGCATTGCCAATATGCGGAGAGCTTTTGGAGGGGCCTCCTCCCTAGGCGGATCCACGATTTTTGTTAGAGGGACAGAAAATAACGAATTGGGTTTAAATATCTAATTGGGTTTAAATCCATTAGCTAATTGGGTACATAAAAAACAATGTTTTAATTTATAATTTTCAATGCTCTAACTTATAACTCTAATTATCAATCATAATTCAAAAAATTTATTATAATTTTAACTATAAAATTAACATTAATTATAAATAAAAAATTCAGAGGGAAGCAAATAAAATTCTAGCTTTCCAGCATGCTCTAGAGAAAGTGACATACACCTTACCACCACAATAACTCACATTTTGTTGTTATATTCAAGTAGCTATTATATTTAACATATTAGTTACTGTACCAAAGGGTTACGACTTCAATAGATACAGCTGGTCTGATGATTTTTTTATTTGATTCAATTTCTTTGCTCTCAGTTTTCTGTTATTCAATTTCTTTCCAATGCATTTTTCTTCTCTAGATTTTTAATTTTTAATTCTTATTTACACATACAACTTTCTTAGAGATTCACACACAAAATTCAGAAGCTGCATCTCAGAGTTTGCAAGTGATATTTCTACTTTTTTAATTCTTTTATTTCATTTTTTTTTGTATCTATTGAGTTCGATTTTAAATTACCAATAAACTAATTGGCCTTCACTCTAGTTTTAGTGTTGTTCCCAATATTACAGCTATTATCTTTAAATACTAAGCCAAGTCCAATTGATATATGCATTGCATGAATCGGTTCTGCCACGTGAAGTCGTTAGTTTGAGGCAAAGTCATAGACATATATTTTGGGCCTAGAAAAATATTAGGACCAGTATAAGTCTTTTGATTTGTGGCCCAAATTTAGTATTCCTATTTTTTTTATCAATTATTCTTATTTTTTTTTGTACAAAACAACTTATGGTAAAAAAATTCGAGTTTCTGATCCGATTTAGCCGATTCCTATCAATTCATCCGATTCCCATTATACGGTCACTTGACTGATTCTGATTCTGATTCTGATTTTTCCTTCTATGCTTTCAACATCACAGTGTCTAGTGGGAGAGGAGAATCATTGCCGAATATTTGGTGGGAGTACAGGAGTGCATTGCGGGATGACAGAAGACCACTATGGAATATAACTTGGGCAGCCGGAGCCTGGGCGCTCTAGCGAGAGAGAAATAAGAGACTTCTCCCACCAAAATTGTGAGGTGCGGCTACTCATCCATGAACGACAAGGGAAATACAGCCTGGAACACGACATACTTGGAGTCGGAACTCGGAATGAAAGGCAACACAACCTAGAATTAGAGATGCGGCTAGGTTGTATACAGTGATGCTAGTGGCACTTTTTGCATTATAGGAGGCTTGAGAAATCTGTTGGTAGGCTATGTTGAAGAAGGGCGATTAGACCAGGTCCAATCAGAATAACCGGCTACCAGAAGATTACTAGGCAAATAATCTGATATGGTTGTGTATCATGCCGGATCTCATGCTAAATATAGCCAAGGACAGCTACCTCATTCTATTGAATATTATTCCATGTAATAGATAGCAATATTTGGAAAGGAAGATTTGTAAATCTTCTCTCTTAATCTCTCTATATGTACCGATCTTCTCCTCTGTTTTTATTATCCAGAAATTGTGTAAAACAAAGAATTATGATAGTAAAGAATAGAATGAGAAGAGAGGAAGTAGGCCGATTGTTTGCCGAACCTCTATAAATTTGTGTGTCTGTGTTATTTTTCCATTTCTTTAAATTATGTTATGGTATCAGAGCATTTAGTTGATCCTGCAGAAATAACTCTACTTCCGAAAAATCAGGATTCATCAGCTTTCATCCTTACGACTCCACACCATAATTTACCAGAACTCTAAACTCATACCAGAACCGATTGTTCGGTGGTTATGGCTGATTCACCAAAAAAAAACACACCCGAGGTACCGTTAACCTCAGATTTCATCAAAGAACTTACCACACAAATCGCCCAAGCCTTCATCCAGAATCAAAATCAACAGATTATCCCAACCCCACAAATTGACCAGACCATTCAACCCGTTGCAGTCAAATTTGACGGAAAAAACTATGGCATCTGGTCCAACCTGGCTGAAGGGTGTCTCTCTATGAAGGAAAAGTTCGGGTTTGTAAATGGAGAAAAAGAAGAGCCGGCATCCTCAGATGTCGGGTATCCAAGGTGGAAGGCTGAAAACGCCCAGGTAAAGAACTGGCTTCTCAATTCCATAGAACCGAATCTTATAGGTAACTATGTCCACCATACATCAGCCAAAGACATTTGGAATGCACTAAAGGTTACCTATTTCGATGGGGGTGATTTGTCTCATTTCTATTCTCTAAAGAAAAGGGAATACCAAATCAAACAAGGAGGGGGGTCAGTAGAAAATTTCTATAGCATGTTGCAAGGCTTATGGAGAGAAATTGATTCAAGGCGACCAAATTCCATGGTTTGTTTAGTGGATATTGAGAAACGTAACAAAGAATTGCAGGAAGACAGGTTGGTCATTTTCTTAGGTGGCCTTGATGAAAGATTAGATGGTGTACGGGCAGAGATTATTCGCACAAATCCTCCACTGACGGTTGATGAAGCATATGGAAGAGTGCGTAGAGAAGAAGAAAGGCAAGGTGTGATGCTAGGTGACCGAAATGGGCCTTCACATAATCCTATGGCTATGGTAGTTCAAGATGGCAATTTCTCCTTTAATCAGGTATCTCAGAACAGGCCCTCATACTCTTATACGGGTCACCCACGTGTGTTAAATTCTGTCCAGCTTGGTGAGTCTAATTCCGGGGTAAGCATGGGCCATCAGATCTTCACAAGCAGGGACAATACGGAGGAGACTCAAAACGGTAAACCGACTGACTATCCTCCAGGTACGGGTTTATTTACATGGAAGAACAAACCAGGTCCAAATAAGAAGAATATGTACTGCACGAACTGTGGGAAAAAGAACCACACTAAAGAAGGCTGTTATAAGTTAATTGGTTTTCCCGACTGGTATCCCGAGTTCAAGAAGAAAAAGGCGGCAGAAGCTGCTGCAGCAGCTGAGAAAGGAAAAGCAACATTGGCAGTTACTGGTAAGACAGAAAAAACAACTGAAGGCGAAGGTAATGTTTATTTATCTCAATGTAACTATCATACAAGGAAAAATAATTCTTGGATAATCGATTCTGGAGCAACCGACCACATGACCTTTTGTAAGAATGACATATTCAAGTGCTCTAAATCCAAGAAAATAGAAATCCTAAATGCCAATGGTGTGTCATCTCCGGTAACAGGAACTGGAAATGTACATATAACCCCTTCCTTAACATTACAAAATACCTTACTAGTGCCATCATTATCTACTAAACTCATTTCAGTGGGGCAACTTGCAGAAGATTTAAATTGCGTAGTAATGATGTATCCAAACTGTTGTATTTTTCAGGACATCCTCACGAAGGAAGTCATTGGGCGTGGTATTAAGCAAGGTCGTCTGTATCACCTTGAAGACTTGAGGATTGGAGAAACAAACCTAGCAAAGAAAAGCTCTAAAGCTGAAACTGAAATTTGGACATGGCATCGGCGGTTAGGGCATCCCTCCTTTAGCTATCTGAATAAACTTTTACCCTCTTTATTTGTTGATTTAAAGACTTCAGATTTTCAATGTGAAACATGTGTCAAGGCTAAGAGCCATCGTGTGTCTTATAAACCGAGCTTGAATAAATGTGGTAAACCATTTGATTTAATTCATTCTGATGTTTGGGGACCGGCCCCGATTACTTCAATTGCTGGGTTTAGATGGTTTGTTTTGTTTATTGATGATTGCACCAGAATGACTTGGATTTACCTTTTGAAAGGAAAAGATGAAGTAACAGAGGTTTTTCAACTCTTTTTCAATATGATTCAAAATCAGTTTAGTAAAAGTATTAAATATTTCCGTAGTGACAATGGGGGAGAGTTTATCAATAGAACCTTGAGGGATTTTTTCAATACAAAAGGAATTATTCACGAAACTACCTGTGTGGGTACCCCTCAACAAAATGGGGTAGCTGAACGGAAAAATAGGCACATCTTAGAAACTGCACGGTCCCTCCTATTTGAAAATCACGTACCTAAAAATTTTTGGGACACAGCAGTAGTGGCTGCCGTGTATGTTATCAATAGATTACCTACAAAAGCAAACAATTATCAAACTCCCCTCAGAACCCTTGCAATACATTGCCCGATTCCCTCAGTCTTGAGTTTACCCCCAAAGATATTTGGATGCGTGGCATATGTCCATGTTCCGAAAACACAACGTTCCAAAATTGATCCTTGTGCAGTTAAGTGTGTCTATTTGGGTATCGGGTTCAATCAGAAAGGATATAAGTGCTATGATCCCGATACAAGGAAATGGTTTGTCACCATGGATGTAACATTTGTTGAAAATGAGTCTTTTTTTAAAAAAACCAATTATTCATCTCAGGGGGAGAATTTAAATGAGACCGAAAATTGGTATGAAAATGTTTTTCAAGATTTTCTGAATTTAAATCCAAGTCCAAATCACAACTCTCCTGAAATTCTGTCACAGCCGAACCTTGACCCATTTGAAAATTATCTTGAGCCGAACCATGAGGCAGCAGATCCAACTCGGGTTGAGGCCCAGAGCCCAACTCGGGTAACCGAGTCCATCAGCCATCCAGCTCGGGTTGAAGCTCATAGCCCAACTCGGGTAACCGAGCATACTAGCCCTGGCCCATATCGGGTTTATTCCAGAAGAAACAGATCAGCCCAAGAAGAAGTAAGGTCCGAGCAAGCCCCTATTTTCGGAAATGATCAAGTTGAGGAGATTTGGGTTGAACCAGAAAGTGGAGCAGTGATACAGACACCTCAAGTACCACCAATGGCTTCAGAGGATGATCCTACGGTAAGTCTTCCTGACTCAAATTACATCTTACCACCCAGAAAAAATAGGGGAATACCACCAAAAAGGTATGTTCCGGAAAACGGAACTAGTAAAGAAATCAAATATCCAATAGCCAACTATACAACCACGAATGAATTACCAAACCAACTCAAGGAATTTAATGACAAAATGTTGTCCATAGCTGTACCAGATAGTGTAGAAGAAGCAATGAAAGATCCAAAATGGGTACAGGCAATGGAAGAAGAGCTGAATGCATTGTATAAAAATGAAACTTGGACATTGGTAAAATTACCAGAGGGAAAAAAACCCGTAGGATGCAAGTGGGTGTTTACAATCAAATTTGATGCTCAGGGCAATGTTGAACGGTACAAGGCGAGACTAGTAGCTAAAGGCTTTACTCAGACATATGGCATTGATTTTCAAGAAACTTTTTCTCCTGTTGCTAAACTAACTACCATTCGAGTTTTGTTATCTCTTGCAGCAAATTTGGACTGGCCACTACATCAGTTTGATGTAAAGAATGCATTTCTACACGGAGATTTAGAAGAAGAGATTTACATGGAACTTCCTCCCGGGTGTGATAACTCGGGTTCAGAGGAAGTAGTGTGTAAATTGAAGAAAGCATTATATGGGCTTAAACAGTCTCCACGTGCGTGGTTTGGTCGTTTCTGTCTAGCTATGAAGAGTTATGGGTTTAACCAAAGCGACTCGGATCATACTTTATTCTTTAAAAGGAAACAAGGAAAACTAACCCTTTTGATTATATATGTTGATGATATGATTATCACAGGAGATGATCTAGATGAGATCAAGAGGTTAGAAGAAAGGCTGGCTGGAGAATTTGAGATGAAGAATTTGGGGGGCCTGAAATTTTTTCTCGGCATAGAGGTAACTAGATCAAAACAGGGTATTATTTTATCTCAAAGGAAATATATTCTAGACCTACTAACAGAAGTTGGGATGCTAGAATGTAAACCGGTAGAAACTCCGGTAGCTGTAAATGAGAAGCTGGGAGAATTTGAAGACCAGGTGCCTACAAATAAAGAGAGGTACCAGAGGTTGGTAGGTAAATTAATTTATCTATCGCATACTAGACCGGACATTGCCTATGCAGTAAGCTTGGTGAGCCAATTCATGCATAATCCCAGTGAAGATCACATGGATGCTGTGATGAGGATAATTAGATATCTGAAAGGGTCTCCAGGAAAAGGGATTCAATTCAGGAAAAATGGAAGGTCTGATATAATGGGATACACCGATGCAGACTGGGCCGGAAGCATTGTAGACCGTAAGTCAACCTCCGGGTATTTCACCTTTGTAAGGGGGAACCTTGTTACGTGGAGAAGCAAGAAGCAAGGAAGTGTTGCACTATCTAGTGCAGAGGCCGAGTTAGTGGCCATGGTAAAAGGAATAAGTGAACTACTGTGGCTTAAGAAACTCATGGAAGAGATCGGTTTTGAACTAAATGAAGAGATGATCCTATTATGCGACAACAAATCAGCGATGGACATGTGTCATAATCCGATACAACATGACAGAACGAAGCACATTGCAATTAATAGACATTACATAAAGGATCACATTGAAAAAGGGAACATTCGGCTTCTTCATGTGGGCACAAAAGAACAGCTCGCCGATATCTTGACCAAAGCTGTCCCAGGACCTGCATTCAATCGCGCACTAGACAAGCTTGGCATGACTGACATATACATGCCTCACTTGAGGGGGAGTGTTGAAGAAGGGCGATTAGACCAGGTCCAATCAGAATAACCGGCTACCAGAAGATTACTAGGCAAATAATCTGATATGGTTGTGTATCATGCCGGATCTCATGCTAAATATAGCCAAGGACAGCTACCTCATTCTATTGAATATTATTCCATGTAATAGATAGCAATATTTGGAAAGAAAGATTTGTAAATCTTCTCTCTTAATCTCTCTATATGTACCGATCTTCTCCTCTGTTTTTATTATCCAGAAATTGTGTAAAACAAAGAATTATGAGAGTAAAGAATAGAATGAGAAGAGAGGAAGTAGGCCGATTGTTTGCCGAACCTCTATAAATTTGTGTGTCTGTGTTATTTTTCATTCTTTAAATTTTGATAGGCTATTGGCCTGTCGACAGCCCGAACTTAAAAAAAAACAATGCATAAACAGTATTGATTGTCCACCAATAAACATAATACTATATATGCCCCCTTATTCCAATTACATGTGCATGACGCATGCAACCAACAGCAAAAAATTATATCACACCCACCTTATTCTCATTTTATACACAATCATCTATCAATCTCAATCTCAGCTCTTCAAAAAACCGAGCTGAGATTGAACAAAAAAATCAAACTAGAAAAAATCAAACAAAGAAAAAATTATCAAATATTCCTTCTACAAAACATGAATAACACGATCTTGGATTCGGGTCGGTTCGATAACTACAGGATACTCAGATTCATTACGATTGTGTATAAGATCCAATAGGGACCTAGCCTTCCTCCTGGCCTCAGCAGTTCCTTCTATGACTAGCCTATAGAGTTCAGCCATCAAAGCTGGCATCTTCCCCAATTCGCTAACCACCGCAGCTCCAGCATTGGTGCAAAGAAATAATAGAAGAGACACACAGTGCTCCTTACCAGATCGGGACGTCGAAGATCCAAGAACACCCACAACCCGTGCAATTCCTGAGCATTTAATGATTTCTATTGTTCCCTCATGGCGTTCAGCTATCTTCTCAAGGATTGCAACTGAATCATATACAATGTCACTTCTTTCACTTTTTAGTAGACTTACTAGAACTGGGACTGCCCCGGCTGAGATGACCTTCGGGTGGTTTTCGGGGCTCTCTATCAGGGCAAATAGACTCACAGCAGCATTCTTCTTGCCCCGGTACATACCATCCCGGAGCAACTGCACCAGAGTTGGTACAGCATCACTGATGTTGCCAATTTCAACCCGGTACTCTTCGACCGAGGATAAATAGAACAGTACTGCAGCAGCATTCTGTTTAGCCTCCACTTTGAAACCGTACTTAATTATATCAATTATAAGCCCGATACCACCAGATTCGAAAATTGCCTTTTGGCCACTTGGATGCTTAGAAAGGTTTAACAGTACAGCCACGGCATTGTCTTGGATGAATGAGTCGGATGACGAGAGAACGTACAGAAGCCAAGGTATTGCATCGGCCTCAACCAAGCACACTCTATGAAAATTATTAGATTTGGACAATTTTCTCATCTCATAAATGGCCTTCCTCCTCTCTTCTGTGCCTGTTTTGGAGACTTTACGTACCAAGAATGAAACTGCCTGCCTTATAGCACCAGCCGAGGCAGGACTAAATGGTACGGCAGTTTTATCTACTGTGCGCTTTGGTTTGGTACTCAGCTCATCAATGAGTATGTTATTTCTACGGCAGTATTGCTCAACTAACCTCCGTATGGCCAAATTAGGGACAAGATCAGTACTAATAAGCAATTTCCCGGTTACGGGGCATGTTCGGCAGCCTGATTTGATCCACTTCTTGATCGATGCCCGGTCATATGTCTGACCGGATGAGACCATTACCGGGTCAGTCATGAGCTCGAGTGAGATTGGACATTGTAAACCCTCTGGGTTCAGCCAATCAATGGATGTCAACCGGGTTGTGGGTTCTTTTCTCTCAAACTGTTTAAAATCCATCGAATTGAATATGACAACCCTACAATAGAGCATGAAACCAATTAAGCTACCTAGTAAAGGTACCTCATTATTATTCTCTTCCTCCATGAATGTAAAAAGCTCCTGTTCTAGGAATGAAAGCTCATCATCACAATCAGACCAGTTACGGATTTGCAAATGGTCCAACACCCGTTTAAGGTCTTGTTGATCCGGGTCGAGACCTTGTTTGAATTGGTTAAGAACTGAGCGAACAGTTCGAATTGTCAGATCGTCACATTTACTGAGCTCAATCTCAACTGTCCATGTTTGCATTGATAGAAGCCGTACCAGCTCCTTTGCCTCAGGAGAGACGTTAATAGACTCCAATGGTAGCACATCAAGTGCAGTAGCAATGGAACGGATTTGAACCCGAAACTCTGATAGCACCAGATTCGACCGCATCAATATCCAAAATTGGGCACCCCTCTGGCCACAATCGTGAAGCAAGAACTGGATTTTTTGAAGGGCGAAATGGAGCTCCAACAAACACATAACTGCCGACTCAGGGAGGCCCCCGAATCCGCAACTGAAAACTTCCTCGAAGAAAACCAAAAGGAGGCCGACCTCCCGAACGGCTTCGAGAACAACTCGTCGGTGGATTGGATACAAACCCGAAACCCGCTTTGCAAGGATTTCCCCGCATAGAGAGATGAGAGAAGGGAGGAGAACATCAGGCGAGATGTCCTCGCATGGATACACAGCTGGTGAAGATAGAAATTTTCGTTTTGGTAAATGGGTCATTTGTTTAGAACAGAGGAAGGAAAAGGAGACGGACTTGATGATTTGATTTTCCTTTTTTCTGAACAAATTTCAATGTCTTGGTTTCACTAATATATATAGATATATAAGCTAACTGATGGAACTGTGCTATGACACGTGTCGGTGTCCGAATCTGAACAGAGTGCTTCCATCTTCTGACAGGTGTAACAAAGGACACGTGGAGATTGATAAGAAGAAGAGTCGCTTCGAGGATGGCGGCCTGGCGGGCGTCTCTCTTTAAAATATGAAGAAATGATGTTGGTTCCATGAAACACTTCATATGACTGAAAAATGTAACGGGTGAGTTGATGATGGCGAACAGGGAACTGCTACATGAAAAGCTACAGTTGAAAAGATTAGATCAAGACTTGCGAAGAAAGGAAACAGGTACAGTACTATCCCCGCGCTAGCCAAGGAAGAAGAGTTAATTGATTAGCGGATAATGTTTGCGGTAGAATAGGTAACCCATTTACGGGCTTAGCGGGTCCCACCAAACCGCCTTTGACACGTGGCACGAAATGGGGCAGCAATATGAGCAAGTTTTTTTTTTTTTTTGAGAGAGCAACCCTGTCAGTCTGTGACTGCAAGCTCCAGCTCGTTTGGACAATTTGTTAGGAAAGGTCTAATATATATTTGTAGAATGTCACGCAGTAAACAAAGTCAAAGCTTAATTTGGTATTTTCTTTTTCTTATTCGAACAAAGCTTAAATTTATAAATAAAGACAACGAGAAAAAGGATAGTGGCTTACATTTTATAAGTTAAGAGTATGGGAAAATTGTTTTTATGCCAATTCAAAATATGAAAATTAAAAAATTGCCACTCTAAAACATGAAATTAGTTATTTGACACTCTAAAATCATTAAATTTATGAAATTGCTACAATTATACATCTAATATACATATTTGTTATTCTGAAAAATATTGTATAAAAAACGTATTTTGATATTTCCAAAATTACCCTTCATCCTTCATCTAATATATCATAACTACTGTACCCCTCCCTCCTTTTTCTTCTTTCTCTTCCGCTCCTGTCTCCAACCTATTTCAATAGTCAGAAGCCTCAAATACCATAACAGCAGGAACACAAAAAGTTCAAAAAAGACAAGTGCATAATCTGAAGATTATTTAAATATTATGCATATTGTGCATTATTTGAAATCAGATAATACGGGTCTGAATTTCCATGGAAGATTATTTCAATATTATGCATACCATGCATTACTAATGCACTATGAATTTTCAACTAAACCATCAACACAGCAGGAACTCCACATGACATGGTTTCAAACTTTCAGTACTTAATCAGAGAATAGAGGTCGACGTGCTTAATGGAAATTAGAGAATACTTACCTTTCAGTACTTAATCGGAATCAAAAATCACTAAAATCGTTGAAAACCTAAATTTCAGTACTTACTCTATAGCAGGCGACTCAGGCATGTTATCCCATCTAGATATTGAGGGATCTCTGACAACGAAGTCTAAGGAGTCGACATTATGCAGCGGAGCAAACAAAGAGGGGTGATTCAAGTCTAATTTTGTATCAGAGAGGCACGAAACAAACTGAGATAGGAGCGACGATGTCATATGCGAGACGGGGAGAAAGAAATTTAGGATGAGCGGTACTCTTTGTAGCGATTGGTACCAGGTTTTCTTTGGAGGTGTATTTTTTGGCGCCAGGAACTTATCTGGAGCTGGAGAAAGGAGCGGAAGAGAAAAAAGAAAAAGGAGGGAGGGGTACAGTAGTGATGATATATTAGATGAAGGATGAAGGGTAATTTTGGAAATATCAAAATACGTTTGTTATACAATATTTTTCAGAATAATTTTAATCAAATATGTATATTAGATGTATAATTGTGACAATTTCATAATTTTAATGATTTTAGAGTGGAAAATAACTAATTTCATGTTTTGGGGTGGCAATTTCCTAATTTTCATGTTTTGGAGTGGCATAAAAACAATTTTCCCGAAGAGTATTGTATATATCATCATATATCATTTTTCTTTTTCTAGAGAATTTACAAAGTGTGACGTTTCAACAAATAGTTCCTCTATAAACAATAGTCAATCTTCTTAATTAATTATTGAATTATATGAAACAAAATTAAGAAGTACTTTCTAAAGTTACAAGAATCTTTTATAGTTGTATGATCAAAGATGGAACTAGAAAGTGAGATAGGAAAGAGCTGGATTATAAGTAGGTGTTCACTAATTATATTTTATAAGGGGACTGATAGTATTTATTTTTTGTAAAAGTTAAAAGATTTAAAGTCCAATTAAAAAAAAATTATAGGAGGTGTTACACCCTTTTCTCTCTATCTACGTGTATATATATATATGATATTAATAATCCACACAGTTATAAGAGAACTTTTTGATACATCATCAATTATAATACTTGTTGCATTAATAATTCAAATATCAATAGACGAACTATTGTGACATTGCTCTATCATGTGAAAAAGTATTTATTCACTGAAAAATAATTTTTAAGCGCAAGTCAAGGTGGACCGAGTCCATCTGACACCTAGGATCCTTTGCCATCGACAGGGGATAACCCACCTGGCCGACATTGCAGTTCTCATGCTGTTCAACAGCAAGCAGCCAAACAGATCGGCATGCTCCTCTAATGAACGCCACATAATCTCATACTATTACTTGGTATACTTATTAACAGGTACTAATTAACATTAAGCACGCTAACTAATATATATAATTAAACTATTAATGTACAACTTGGACCAGCTCTGTCACAAGAGGGTATATCTACACGGAGATATAATTGTACCATACAAAAAATCTATGGCAGTATTATAATTGGGACGTGGCATTTTATATGTCAGTAGAAATTCAATTACCAAAACAAATTAACAATGGATAATAAAAGAGCCCCCAGCAAATGCAGCATTACTGTATTATTGTATTACTGCAAAATATTATGATAACGTAACAGCAATGAATGTAACTTCATCAAATCTACTGAATAAAAATTCAACTTGTAAATATGGAAATAGATTTTATGCATGTTTTCTAGTTTATATTCCGAGCAGATAACTCCAAATTTATTTGATGTACTGTTGCGGAATCTTACTAGGTCGGTACAAAAGGTTTCACAAAGATTTAAATAGTCAACATATTCGAAACCACACATTAATTACTTCAGCTAGTTTAGTTTGTCAATTTAATTATAAGCATACTTTAATTAGTTCGCAATGTAAAAGATATTATAAATTTTGTGAAAGTAAAGTTTAATCAGACATGTCAGTGAGTCACATTTTTTTTAAAAACGATTTTCGAGAAAAAATAATAATTTAGAATTAATATTTTTCAAAAATATTTTTAATTTACTATTTATAATATTTCACCAATCGGAAGTTTAAAACATGTGCTTAAAATTTTGAATTAGATTTAATTAAAAAGATATGCACATTGAAGCAAAAAATTTGAAATACTCTTTTCATAAGAGCCGAATCCGAAGAGGAAAGGTGGAGAAAAATGTGCAATTATTCCTGTTGCGGGAAAAAATGTGCTATTTACATACTTTTACGAGAAGAGCGTATAGATTTATCCAGAGATGATCCGAAGGCAGAAAAACAAAAGCCTCCGCGTGCTATCGCCATCAATGGTTGGCAATTTGGCATTGCGATTGGAAGACACGTGGCTCGCACCCGCCATCAATGCGTCATCTCTCTCACATAGGTAGTTTGCTCTTCTGAAATCATATTTCTGCGGAGCGCAAAATCATATTTAGCCACTAAGCCTCTAAGACAGATCTGCTACACAAAGGTTTTCATAGTAGGCGTTGCAGAAAATGAATTTTTGAGAGACCTGGGATTAAAAATAAAAAATGAGGGAGATAGAAGATCCGACCGACCTTCAACGAAATACATCTCTCCATCGACACGTCAATAAACAAGAAGTATAATAATGAGAATTAGTTTTTAATCTAGTGACAAAGATAATATTTTTTATGCGAAAAATTGCAGATTTGAAATTTGAAAAGAATATTTTTTTTTTAATGTTAAATAGTTGAATGACATAACTTTCAATTTTCACTTAAAAAAAATACAATAATACTTGATAGTCCCAGCGTCTATGTTTAATTGTGGAATAAAACAAGATGGTTAATACAATAATATCAAATAGTCCCAATGTCTACAAGATTAAAATTATGATAGAATAAGTTGAACTTCTTAATCTCCATATTTTGTGTTACATACCAATTACTAATTAACAAACTTTTTAATTACAAAATAATTTTAAATAACAAAATTATAGATAGCAGTTTAGTCGTACGTATTTTTTGAAACTGATGGATGCACATAAACTAAATTTATTCTTACAAAGTTACATGACAAAAATTTAAACGTACGTAACATACTAATGTGCGGATCATGATATTAACACTACTAATATTTTTGTTTACACAATATTATCTAAATATTTTAATATATATAGACAAATTTATTCTTCATTAACTATTTCCTTTAAAAAGTATATATCCCTCTCATTATTATAAAATTTTCATTCCTTAAAAGCTTTTTAGAAAATAATAATATTCGTTCTCTTTCATATATTAGTATATGATTTTCTTTCTTTAAAAATTAGATTTATAAATTAATTAATATTTGATCATATTCGTTATTTATATGGTTTTCTTTCTTTAAAAGTTAAATCTATAAATTAATTAATATTTCAGCAACAACAACAACAACAATAATAATGACGGTGATGATAACAAAAATAATAATAATGATGCTAACAACAACAACTTAATATAAGTTTTTTTTTAAGAGTAGTGGATTCAACAACCTGAAATAAGTTAATTCACTTATTTAGTGGATTAATTTATAACGGCATGAATTATCTTTTGTTCCATATTTAGTGATGGCCAGTTTGTACCTATTTTAATTTAATTGCTGCGAAACTGCAGAGCCAGAGCGGGTCTACACGGAGAAAAGAAAATGACTAGAAAGAGTCCGTTAAATTAATGAGGGGGACGTGGCACAGCACAACGCGTCGTCAGATGGCGCCCTGAGTAGTGATTGGATTGGGACACAACATCGGAGATGCGCGCTCAATTACGTAACGTCTTGATCAGGCGTGTGGGTCCGACGTCGACTTAATTAGATACGATGGACTGAGTATGTTGGATTGTTTGACGCGATCAAAACTTAATCAATCGGCTGGAATTATGTTTCTGATTTGCGGTCACGATTTGTTTGCTTGTCAATTGCAAGTCTTCAGTACCAGCGTTACTTATAATGCACGGATGGATTCTTTCAAGTGGGGAAAAGAGTGGCAAATTAAGGATGATTTTGTACTAATTAAATAATTGTTTGCTGGTATGCGGTTACGTTATCAACTTAGGGAAAGCTTTCCCATCTTTGTATTTTTTTTTTTTAATTTCAACAACTTAAAATTTAAATTTAAATATTGAAATAAAATTATTAAATATGGTATGTGTCATTTTACTATACATAAATTAAAATTACTGTATTAAAAACTTGTAAAAATCTCATTGCAATAATTTGTAGACGGACAATGATTTTTTTTCCCGGTCTTGATTACAATCAAAACAAATTAATATAGATTATATGAAATGATTTCATTATATTATTTGATTTTAAAAATATTCATTAAATATCAAGATATTTAAACCGACCATATTTAGCTTTAATGGATGGATAGGATCATATTTGTTTAATACGACACGCCTTGTTATCTATGACTATGACTTTGCAATTATTTGCATAGATATGTTCAGGATCGAATTATTTGTACGATCTGCTGTTCAGGTGGGGTGCAAGTACAACTGCATGCTTAAAGTTGGCTTGGAAAAGAATTTGCCATTTTTATTTACACTGGAAACACTGTTTCTATCTATTTCTAACACTTTTACTAGAATATTACCAAAATTTGAGAATCTTTTAAAGGACTAAATTAAAAAAATATTGGGACAGACAGGGAGACCAGCGACACTTAAAAATTAAAAAGTGTGCTAAATTGGATTTGGGAAAGGGAGAGAGGGGACAAAGTGAGATGTTCATTTTGTTTTTAAATAAAGAATTTATATATTAGATAAAAATAATTAACAGACATGAATGGGAAGAGCTTTTCTATTTATTTCTTTATTTGTTCCCTTCTAATTTACAAGTTACAAGGTAAGAAATTTATTCTCCTCATTATTTTATTTTCTTCTCTTTTTTTCTTTTTCTTAACTCGAGGAGGGTTAACTATTATTCGGATAGCGATTACTAAATGCTTGTTCGGACACTAGCAAAAGCAATTTAGAACACGTGTGCACGTTTTGATGCACCGGAAATGATAAATTATGTACAGATTTAAATTTGTTCATTATTAATCATCGCAACGCATTAAAATTTTGTATATAAGTATATGACATACTTGCAAAAAAATTCAGCGTACTTTTTGCGGACAATATATGCTCGCATAAATTTTGATGTAAAAAAATATGAATTTTGTATTTTTTTTTTAATGCACCGAGATGGATAAAATTATATGCAAATTTTAATTTATACCGAATTCATTGTTTTCGGTCCATCGAATTTTGCGCATGCGAATTTTTAATTTTCATGCGATTGCTCAGGCAATTTCTTCGAACTAGCAAACTTTTCCCAAATATTAAGTGCAATGAATGAAGGCAGCGTCGCAGCGATACATGTTGTTTTATAATCTTGTTAACTTCAAGCTATATTTATCTTGCTAATGAAACTGCTGCCACCACCCAACCGTACAGAAATTGCTTCTATCGGCTAACTTGGGCATCTATCCTAGTGTTTAATTATCATGTAAATGCTTGCGACATCTTGGATAAACTTGTACAATATATTTTAATAAGTCGGATGCGTAATAGAATTGAACTCATTTTCACGTGCAAAGTGTTAGCTATGGAAGATAGCTACCTTACTATATATGTATTTGAAAATTTAGACCAACAAAAGAAGACAAAACAATTGACAAACAAAAAGAGAAATTAAAAGGGTAGGTGTCAAAAATCAAAATGCCATTCTACACTTGCTCCACTTCAAAAGTGGATACTTCCCATCAAGAGCAATTCCTCCTGCAAAACCATATTGGAACAATCTTGCATGAATGTTATCCAACAGGATACCGTACACTACATTTCAAAATTTATTAACATGCAACACGCAATCATACTGTAGAACAAACAATTAATCATACGCAGTTTATAGATCGCGCTACACGCGCGATCAAGCAAGTGTTTTATAGTTCATACCTTGTCCTCTTGCGAGGTGACGGGCTTGGGTGCCTCAAGCTGTCTTTTCGCAATGCGCTCGCTTCTTCTCATCTTTCCAAAATAGGAAAGCCAAGAGGTGTACACCAAGATGTAATCGAATAGCTGACTCTTGTGATTGCTAGATCCACTCGTCTGCCCCAATCGAATCACAATGGTCTATCAACTCCAAAACCCCTTTTGGATTGATCAAACTGATTCCCAATCAACGCACTCTCACGGATTCAATCCCAATCTAGATCAAACTAGTGATCTAGTCTCACAATCAATCACCAAAGAGAAATGAGCAAAAACGAGAGATCGAAAATTCGAATCAAAACAAGAAGTAATCAAACCTTTCTCAATCAATCAACTACACAAGATCCGGATCTCAATAAATCGATCAAATCGAGTAGCTAAACCCCGATCAAGGCACAAGGTCGATTGGCCAAAGAGAAGAGAGAGGAGGTGGCGGCCGGCTAGAGCAAGCGGCGGCAGAGGAGCACAACCCGGGGCTCGCACGGCGGCGGAGTAACCCGAGCAGAGGAGAGTCGGAGCGCCGGCGGCCCGAGGTGGTCCTGATCGGCCTCAACCCGATCGGCCAAGGGCAGCATGCAGGAGGAGGAGGAGGCGCAGGGCTCAGCCTCAGGTGGAGCGGCGCGGGTGGTGCGGGTGTCGGCGGGTGGCAGGCCGGCAGTGTAGTGGTGCGTCGGCCAAGGGAAGAGAGAGTGAGATAGGATGAGGTAGAGAGAGAGAAGAGAGCTTCTCTCTCTTTGATTTAGATCTAAATCAAAATGAAATGGATACTTGAATTGACTTGATCATGGATGGTCATGTTTAAATAGACTTTCTACTTTACCATTTTGCCTTCACAAAATATCTCATCAAGAGAGATCAATGAAGGACTACATAGTAATTAAACATGAGATTAGTCCATTGGACCATTGGTCCATTCAACAATCAATCAATACCTTGCTTAACAATTAAGCAACTCTCTCCCTCTCATTTAGTTGACCAAGTCAACATAAATGCCACCTCATCTGGTCAAACACGTTTGACCATGTTTGACCATGGTCAAACTTCATCTTCTTCACTATATTGGCCATATCTTTTGAACCGTAAGTCCAAATTACGCATACCACATATCCACACGCTCGTCTCTCAATCCTCTATAACATGGTACAATATAATTGCCCAAAATATTAGGATTGGTCAACTCCATAATATGTTTAATCTAATTAAACATATTTCCTCATTCAATCGAATCATCATTTGTACATACTTGTGTACTAAATTGATTCGACTAATCCTCTCATGATTAAATCTTTTTGTGTACAAAACTTATGTACTAAATAGATTTAATCAATCATCTTTTTACTTCTTGTATGTTGAGTGAATACTTATTATGAACCTGCATAACTAAGTATTTTAGGATTCGACGTGCCCTATCTTATAGTACACTAGTGGCATCATATAATTGTTTGATGAAACGACTAGAGCTCTTGTCGGTGTGACCTGCTTGGATTTGTATCATGTTGGCAATGAAAACTTTTCCCATAAGTCAAGATTGGCATCTAGCAATGCATCATGACTACTCAAATGATACAAACGATATGTAACAAGACATCATCACGATCCAATATAGACAATGTGTATAACATTGCATGTGTCGTATCCAATATCACTTGATATCTCTAATGATAAGCACAAGATAGGATTGTGTCATTCATGTCAACTTATCGATTATGTTTCTTGATCCGTGAATCAATTATACTTGTGATCAACTGGGATCATAGTTCATGTTGTATAATATGATTCTATCAAGGGGCCCAAAGATATCATCACTCATACAACATACTACTGGATGTGTCTGAGGGATATTAGTCTTCTTGATTTCACGAACTTCACAACACGGGTCTATACATGTCGAGAAGATACCCTTATGACTCCCAGTTACGGTGAGTGTTAGGCATCAATCACAAACACATATTTCTCGAGCATGAAGCACTGAACATCTCAGACATAAGATAACGACACCACATGAACTATTAATGACACGAAACACATAATCCATTTGATGTTCATGTATGGTCAATCCAATGCCATATAAACCCTTATATGCATCCATGAGACATTAGACCGGAACCATTCCGATTTGATCTTATCAAATGACTAATTCTCATGCTAACCATATATGTAACTAGTGTTTCTTGCTAATTACCTTGATTAGGGATGTTTAGAGGATTTTACTCTTGGTCCATTAAGTTATCACTAACACTATCAATCCAGTCTGTGAATTTGCAAGATTTTGTTTACTAACGCATTTAATAAATAAATCACATTATCTGTTTTGTTAGTTTACATATGTTTGTGGCCGGGGTAATATTGATAAAACTAAAGGTTGCCATGTTTCATTGATCAATTGTAGGTGGAATCACCGAGCCACCTGCACAACAATACAACATGCATGGACTCACATGAAATCCAAGGTATAGCTAATTTGTCTATTTCCACTTATACATTCATGAGCAAGGGTAATAAGGATATAAAGGAAATTTGTTGCTAATTGATCAAGGTCAATTAGCATGATCACAATTATTTCTAGAATAATCTTCAAATAATAATACTCGAAATACACATTACAAGTTTTATTTATTTATTTACAGGAGGGGCATAAATGATTTATCCTTTCAATTGGTGGCTTCAAAATTTCAAATGCTACTTTATCAATGGAATCGTTAGTAGGCATTTAAAGCCACTAACTTTCAAAAAATCTGCATCCAAGGAACTAAAAATCGATTGATAAGACTACTTTGCCCTATAAAAAAAAAAAAAAATGAAGCATAGACATTTTACTAACTAATGTGCAGAGCAATTATGAATTATGAACATAGTTTATCTGGTGTATACCTGTATTTGTAAATTTTCTTGTCTGTCTTTGCTTTCTTTTTGAGTAAAAGTTGGAGGTCAAAACTACGGTTGATATATTATGACTAAAAATATCACCTTCATATTACTTGACCATAATCTGTTATTTTGGTATCTTTTACTATATTTTGATGATAGACATGTTTAGGTGATATGTTGTAAGTGATTTGGTACCAGAGATGGTACCAGTAAACATTGTAAGTGGTATCTTGGGTTGAAAGAATGAGTTAACAACATAAACCTCAAATTTGCTCCAGATTCAAGTTCTTATTTTATGATCTGATTTATAGAAAGATTAAAAGCAAGTACAGAACCCTCCTCAATTGCTTGGTATTAATGAGTAATCCAGTAATAATATCTAGCTATCTCTACCTAGAGAGTTAAAGACTTGAAATTCCAACTGAACAGCAAATGATATTGATTTTTATTTCATAGGTCTTAATATAAAAATTCATCATGTTGTGCCATCTATTTTCATGAAAGCAGTCTTTGTGGTGAATATACCAGTGCTGACAGTTGTTGTTTCTTTGGTTGTTATTGTAACATAATCATTTTTCAGCCATACATTCCAAAACAATTTTGCACAAATAGAATCAAAACAGAAAAAATTCCTACACATTAAGCAATACTAGACAAAACATCAAAAGATAAAAAGAAAAATTCATCGAATTAGTATGATGGTACAGGCTGGTACTGAACTGTACCAGTTGAATCGTTATTAGTCAAACAATGAGGTAAATATTTACATAAATTCTGAATTTCAAATATCTAATATAGAATATTCACAGAATCACAGTGGATTATGTTTCATATTTGTTTTCCGACTAACAGTGCGGCGACACTAAGATCTATTTTTCCTTGTTGTACAATGGAGCATGAAAAAATTATGGGCTCCTGTGATGAGTTTTTCATCATATCATTCGTTAATCTTTAGTATCCTTTTATTTATTTATAACACTTTAATTATGTAATTACGAAGCAAAGGAAGCAATGTTTTCATTAAAAAAAAAAAAAACGTTTACACTATATATTACCCTTGAGGCCTTGACTAATAAAAGTTTTAAATAGATTACTGGTAGTCTGGTAGAAGAATATTTATGGGCTTTTAATAAATGTAATATGGCCGGAGCCTTGGTTATGCCTTTTACAAATTAGGTTTTAAGTTTTTAAGATACAGGCCTTATGAAGTGGGCTTTTAACAGGCCCACTATTTCAAGAACATGCAATTACAATATTTTTCTTCCTTAATTATCGTCTTTTCATCGTATCCGCGTACCTTTCTTTAAATTTTGTTGGAAAAAAAAGGGTATGTATTTGGTGGATGGACACAGTAGCACCAGCGATTAATCATTTTACGACTAATTGATTATATTTTAACGCACAATTTGACATTCTCATTATCATATGAAGAAATTCACATATATATTTTTTAAATAAGATATTTATCTATAAATAATTGGATATGTGTAATGATAAGTTGATAGCACAATTGTACAAAATAGATACCAAAAAAAATTTTACAAAATAATTAAGCATCTCTATTCCAGCAAACGTTTAGCAATTAATTTGGGTCACGTCACTGAGTTTACCAATTAAAGGGATTCATAATTTTTAAATCACTCAATCCCAGAAATTTAATTAGAGTTGCTTTTAAAGCAAACTTGCTAATTTAAAAACGGTGGTACATCCCAGCAATTATATTAGCAATTAACACATCAGATTAGCAATTTAAAAGAAATCACTATTGTAGATGCTGTAAAGAGTTGCTTTTAAAGCAAACTTGCTAATTTAAAAATTGTGGTACATCCCAGCAATTATATTAGCAATTAACACATTAAATTAGCAATTTAAAAGAAATCACCATTGTAGATGCTCTAATCATAACATCACATCTCAAGTTAATAAACAACCTAAGTTACTCAAAAAGTTGTTAATATAAAATATCATAGTTCGTACTTAATGTTTCACAATAAAAAATAGAATAATTATTTGAGTACTGCACTGCAGTACTTCTAAAATTTCTGTACCTCATTTAGAGAAATTATATACTATGATCCCCACTAATTATACAGTTCCCGCTAATTATTATTCTAAGAGCAAAACTAGAGTGTGATATGCTCACCAAGAGGGGTTGGTGATCACACCTCCAAGAGACTATCGGATTGGCTTCCAACGATAAATCCAAACTGTTGAAATACATCTACTTCATGAGAGATGTATCTACATGCAAAAAATTTAAAGTTTCGAATTCATTTAGCACATAGTCTAGCGGTAAAAAAATTGAACATTTTATAAGTTATTTTCTAAATTGTTTTATGTATTCATTTTTCATCATTTTTTTTACCGCTTGACCATGTACTAAATGAATTCGAAAATTTAAAATTTTTGTATGTACATGCATCACTCATGAAGTAGATAGATTTCAACAGTTTGGATTCGTAGTTCGAAGTCAATCCAATAGTCTTTTGGAGGTGTGCTCACTAACCTCTCTTGGTGAGTACATCACACTCTAGTTTTGCTCTTCTAAAAATAAATATGTATGGTCTCCACTAATTATTATTCTAAAATTCCTACAACACTTTTCCTCTATGGTCCCCCATTTTTCAGTCCCCACACTCGTCCCCGCGTCAACCTTTATAGGTATAAATACTTGGAAGATAAGATATTAACACTTGAAAAATAAAATATTAATACTTTGATGCGTAACTTGTCATGATCATCCATTTCCAATCCTCCAATCGTCCCCGCATCAACCTTCATTTGACAAAAATAGTTGACCACATAGTTATAAATATTTCAGTGCAAATATATAAATACTTGATATCAATACTTTCTGACATTATCCAGTGTCATATGTAAAAAATACTTACAAGTAAAGGTATAAATACTTATACGACGAGGTACAAATACTTGGGTGATGACGAGTCCGAAAGTACGTTATTATGGATTAATAAGAGATAAATGGACATCTCCACTTCATGCTACAACTTGAGGCAATCTGTCTTATGATGATTCTCCATCCAGAGAGCAACGGATTTATTCCTTCTGTGTTTCTACAGCTAATTAGTTTTTAACATTTAGTACAGCGCACAGAGAAATACAATGTAATAGCATGAGCCTATTTAAAAGGCATGTAATCTTCTCTGTTGGAATATACAAAAAAAAAAACACATTTACAAAATACCAAATACATCTCTCAGATCTAAATACTTTTCAATACCAGATTTTATGGTATCAGAGCTTTGATGGCCGACGCCTCAGAGATACATACTGCTCAAAACCCTCATCCTCCTCCACCACCTCATCCACTATTGCCGCCACCTATACCAAATCCAATAATACCTCTAAATTTCCCAATCGCTGCCAAACTTAACCAAAACAACTTTCTCACATGGAAATCCCAAATTCAACCAATCATTCATGGTTTTAACCTTACTCGATTTCTCGATGCACCACCGCCGCCTAACACCATTCTCACCAATGATGGCCAGATTCTCACCAACCCCGACTTCATTCGGCAGGACCAGCTACTGCTTGGTTGGATCCGTTCATCTTTGACAGAGACCATTCAGGCCTAAGTCGCCAACTGTCCTACCACCGACCAGTTGTGGTCTACCCTCAAACAGATCTATTCGGCCACCTCCCGTGCTCGCCTCACCGACCTGAAGTGACAAATTCAAACCACAACAAAAGGACCTTCTTCCTGCACGGATTATCTTCAGACGATGCGGCGTGTTGCTGATGAACTAGTTTTCATTGGTTCTCCTCACAACGACGAAGATCTTGTCATGGCAGTTCTCAACGGATTTGCGCGAGAGTATGACTCATTTGTCATTTCAGCACCACAGCCGACATGCACCTTTCTCCTTTGCTGATCTTCATGGCCACCTCCTGAGCCATGAATCTCGGCTCCAAGGTCAGGTTATTTCTAATACCGGTTCTCTTCCTTCTTTCTCAAACCCTTCATGCTTATAGCGATGTCAATTGGGCCAGCTCCATTGATGACCGCCTCATCTCTTGGAGTGCCAAGAAACAACCAACCGTCTCTCGCTCTAACACCGAGGCCGAGTATCATAGTTTGGCTATCACTTGTGTCGAACTTCTATGGCTACAATACTTGCTCCAAGAACTTCATGTCTCACTCGATTCTACACCTACTCTATGGTGCAACAACCTTGAAGCTACTTTTCTTGCGGCCAATCCAATGTTTCATGCTCGTACCAAGCATGTTGAGATCATCTACCACTTCGTTCGAGAACGAGTGGCTTCAAAAGAACTTCATGTTAAGTTCTTATGTTCTAAGAATCAATTGGTCGATGTCATGACAAAGCCTTTACCAACCTCACGGCTTCAATTTCTTCAATCCAAGCTTTAGGTGACAGATGTCACTTCGGCTTGAGGTGGTGTAATAAGAGATAAATGGACATCTCCACTTCATGCTACAACTTGAGACAAGCTGTTTTATGATGATTCTCCATCCAGAGAGCAATGGATTTATTCCTTCTATTTTTCTACAGCTAATCAGTTTTTAACATTTAGTACAACGCATATAGGAATACAATGTAATAGCATGAGCCTATTTAAAAGGCATGTAATCTTCTCTGTTGGAATATACAAAAAATACATTTACAAAATACCAAATACATCTCTCAGATCTAAATACTTTTCAATATCAGATTTTATGGATCTCATTTGAAAGTGAAAATTGTGTAGAAAACGTTCGTGGTTTTAGATTCGCAAAATTCTTCATAGATCGTCAGAAATATGAACGAGATTGAACGGAGAAAAAAAACTTACCTCTAAAAAACGTGTATGGTTCCCCACAAGTATTTATGGTGTGGATATGTTTAGGAGAAAGAGCGTGATACAAGAGCTATCCAATTAAAAAATTAAATTTTAAAAAAATAAACTTAAAGGACGGATGGAATGTCAATTTTGGCTTAATTATCTGTATATACATAAAATATTTAAATTAATCAATTTCTTTATCAAACCATTAAATTTTTCAAACCAGTTAATTTCAACATAACTTAAGATTTCCTATATCAGTAAAACGCAACATTTTCTTCTTGTATCCTCTTCCGTTTGATTTATTATGAATATTTTATTAACAATGAAATTGACCTATATATTATAAAAAGAGTCGGTGACAAGTATTTTTTTATTAAAGTTTTTTTTGAGTAAAAGTTGGAGGTCAAGACATCCAACTATTAAGTCTCTACAGTGGATTGCTCCTTCTGGGTTTCGAACCTGCGACATCTCACACAGAAAACATTATTTTTGCCACTAGACCAAAGACTGGTTATCTTTTAGTAAAGTTGAGGTCAAGTCGTCCAACTGATTTAAAATCCACGGGGATCTATTCAGATTTCAAATCTGCATTCTCTTACCATTAGATCAACAGCTAATTCTTGTTAGTAAAAAAATTATTATTTTATTACCAACTAAATATGGATAGAACAAAGAAAAAGAGAAAACTTGAGACTCCAGTCCAATCATTATTTCCAGAACATAACAAAAGTATCTTTGATTCCAGCATGTTGAATAGAGAAAATAATATAAAGAAATAATGTTTTTTTAATGGGGAACAAAATATTATTTTGATTGTTTTACTTTACAAATCAAAATGTGGCACTGTTGTAAAAAAAAATTATATGTCCATACTAGAAGAAATTAACAATTAATATTTTATTTTTTTTCCAACTTTGATTCCAGCATGTAAATTTGAATGAGATTTTCCATTAAACTGGATAGGGACGAATTGAAAGTATGTATTTTTTGCTGATCAGGTAATATTTATTGCAAATTGTATTTCTGTTTCTTACTATGCATACTAGAAATCATCCCTCAAACATCCCAAAAAATATATATATTTATTTTAGAATAAGCTAAATTAAAAAAATGATAGTTTTTACAAAAGAACCTTTTATAAAAAAAAATATATTTAAGTTATCCACCTTTGTTGATTTATTTGTTTATTTGTATTTTTAATTCGTCAAATATCAGAAAAGAAAAGGACAGAATCTTCAATATTTCGCCAGTCTATTATTATAAGCCCACTGTTTAATAATAGTCCATGTTAGCATGTTAGGTGGAAGCATTATATATATAATATTAACCATATTTATATTCTCAATTCAATTCTTTAACACATCCAAAGTACCACCAAACGAACTGTATAGGTACATTCTTAATGCTTCAGTCAATTTCCTTTCATATGATCTCCTCTTCATTCAGAAGTTGACTCAGTAGGGACAGCAGGAGACAGTTGGCATCATATTAATTAAACATTTTTTTTGGAGAATTGTTGCTCTGCTATTTTTTCATACAATCCCCTTCCAATTGAAATCTGCTGAAATCCATCATTTGTGAACAGTGTTTCTGAAATTCCGAATCCAGCCGTCCAACTTTTTCTATGCACGTATCTCGAAACAGTTGATTTTTCTGTGCACGCATCTAAAAACAGCTTGACGGCTGGATTCAGGAAAGCAGAGATTTCAGGAACACTGTTCACCAGTGAGAATTTCAGCAGATTCGTTCCCCCCCCGGGAAAATTTGGATCATTTCTATTCTTAGAGAAATCGCCTAAATGTCATCAAAAGTAGTAGAGAAATGCTTTATTTGTCCTTAGAAATCGACTAATTAGAAGACTGATATTTTTTTTGAAACATGCTACGCATTTTTATTTATTAATAAAGAGTAAAATTGGTACTATATAAATTTAAAATGAGTTTTAATAGAAAAATAATAAAATGGGTAACTTTGCGAGTTTTTAAATTTAGAAGAGTAAATACGATATTATTAAATTTAGAGGGGGAATATGTAATTTTAAATTTTTTTCAGGGGTATACATGAAATTCGCCCTTTTTCATAAAATCCCATCATATTTTCTATTTGGGAATATGTACTCAGATCTGACGCATTCATAACCATCAGTTATAATTTCACAATGAAGCAAGAGAATGTAAAATGAATTCACATCCTCTCCGGTACCGTAATAGGGAATCTTTTACAATTATTGGATCTGGACCGTTCTTTTTAACTTGGAACGAATCTCAAAGCCCAATAATACTGCCCCTGCGCTAGCCCGAATCTCAAAACGACAGGGAGTTAATCTCAAACCTTAGAGTGAAGGGAATCTTTTACAGTATTTATCAACTCAAAAAGGTCATACGCAAGGTTCATATAGTTGGGACATATTTAATTAGTTTCTCTCTCGTACTTTTTTGAACAATTATTCTAATACTTCTTTCAACCCTGATGATCTCCTTTTGTTGTTTTCCACACCTGTCCTTTTCATGCTTTTAAATCTTTTGCCTCCCTCTAATCTCTCTCTATCTTATCAAGAGAGTGCTGGATTTTTTTTAAAAACAGTAAATAAAATAATCAAAGTTAAAGAAACGACATGATTGCTTCGTTTGTTATAAAAACAGCAAAAACCGAATCGGGATTCGGTTAAGCTATTTTTTTTCGCTTCACCGAATCCGCTATTCGGTTAAAGCATATTTTCACAAATCAGATCCCGAAAACTATGTAAACTCCGTGTAACACCCACCATTAACCGAATTCCCAATTCGGTTAAGATTTTTTTGATTTTTTTATTGTAAACCGAATAGCGAATTCGGTTTACATTATTTTTTTTATTTTTTATTCCACACCGAATAGGGGATTCGGTTAAATAATTTTTTTTTTATTATACGGTATTAACCGAATACCTTATTCGGTTAATGCATTCAAATCAAAAAAAATATGGGTATTAACCCGTGATTTTTATTTTTACCCAAAAAAAAAAATATTTTATTAAATGGTAATTTTTCACCGATAACCCTAGAAGTTTATTCACCGATAACCCTAAAGTTATTTTTATTACAAAGAATTATATTATAAAAACTTATCAATAATATAAAATTTCATTTATTATTTTATTAAATGGTAATTTTTCACCGATAACCCTAGAAGTTTATTCACCGATAACCCTAAAGTTATTTTATTACAAAGAATTATATTATAAAAACTTATCAATAATATAAAATTTCATTTATTATTTTATTAAATGGTAATTTTTCACCGATAACCCTAAAGTTTTTATAATATAATTCTTTGTAATAAAAATAACTTTAGGGTTATCGGTGAATAAACTTCTAGGGTTATCGGTGAAAAATTACCAATTAATAAAATAATAAATGAAATTTTATATTATTGATAAGTTTTTATAATATAATTCTTTGTAATAAAAATAACTTTAGGGTTATCGGTGAATAAACTTCTAGGGTTATCGGTGAAAAATTACCATTTAATAAAATAATAAATGAAATTTTATATTATTGATAAGTTTTTATAATATAATTCTTTGTAATAAAAATAACTTTAGGGTTATCGGTGAATAAACTTCTAGGGTTATCGGTGAAAAATTACCATTTAATAAATAATAAATGAAATTTTATATTATTGATAAGTTTTTATAATATAATTCTTTGTAATAAAAATAACTTTAGGGTTATCGGTGAAAAATTACCATTTAATAAAATAATAAATGAAATTTTATATTATTAATAAGTTTTTATAATATAATTCTTTGTAATAAAAATAACTTTAGGGTTATCGGTGAATAAATTTCTAGGGTTATCGGTGAAAAATTACCATTTAATAAAATAATAAATGAAATTTTATATTATTGATAAGTTTTTATAATATAATTCTTTGTAATAAAAATAACTTTAGGGTTATCGGTGAATAAATTTCTAGGGTTATCGGTGAAAAATTACCATTTAATAAAATAATAAATGAAATGGTGATTGGTTAACCGATTTTTATAAATGCGATTCAAACCGCATATATTATTTGCGGCTTGAATTAACAATTCAAGCCGCAAATAATATATGCGGTTTGAATTCACAATTCAAGCCGCATATATTCCTTGCGGTTTGAATTGTTAATTCAAACCGCAAATATTATTTGCGGTTTGGGTAGAAATAAAATTCTTTTAAAAACGTGGTTATTTATATTAAAAAAAAAATTTGGGTAAAAATAAAAATCACGGATTTAATTTGGTTATTTTTGTTGTCCGAACAGAGCCAGAGGTGATTCATGATTGCCATTCCCACTTGCCCACTTACATTAATATCACAAACATATATATATATAGCACCTCAGAAATTAACAGCAACTATCCAAAATACAAGAAAAATGAAAAATGAAAAATATAACTAATTAAGCGAAATAGGAGAAAATTAGAAATTGAACGAGGTAGGTGCGAAATCAATTAGGTGGAAAAGGGTTGCAGCTAACAATATAAAATAAGAAAAAAACAAAAACTCATAACCGAATACTCTATTCGGTTAACAATATAAAATAAAAAAATAATCCAAACCGAATACCATATTCGGTTTAAAATAAAAAATTAAAAAATAATGTTAACCGAATTCGCTATTCGGTTTACAATAAAAAATCAAAAAAAAATCTTAACCGAATTGGCAATTCGGTCAAGCAGTGGCAGATTTTTAAAAAAATCAGCTTCACCGAATCGGGGATTCGGTTAAAGCAAAAAAATAACCTTCACCGAATCCGGGATTCGGTTAAGCCAAAAAAGCAAAAAAATGGTGATCTTCTGTGGCAACCCACTGTATCCCATGTTAAAACCACCTTCTTAACCGAATAGCGGATTCGGTGAAGCAAAAAAATAACTTAACCGAATCCCGGATTCGGTTTTTGCTGTTTTTATACAAACAAAACAATCATGTCGTTTCTTTAACTTTGATTATTTTATTTACTGTTTTAAAAAAAAATCCGAGAGTGCTGACCGGCGATTGACTTCAACTTTTCTAATACTTCAAATCTTTTAGCTAGTAATCATTCATATCTCCAACTCCAACCACTCAGAAGTCAGGAGATGTCGTTACTCTTTATTTGGTCTTGTGATTTTTAACCGAAATTTTTATTAACATACAAAAAAATAAAATTTCACAATCTACACTCTTTTTTTTTATAAAATTCCAAAACTGCATAATCCGCAGAATAAATAAAATTCCAAAACTACACAATCCGCATAATAATTTATTCTGTGGATTGTGTAGTTTTAGAATTTTGAGGAAAACAAGTGTAGATTGTAAAATTTGTTATTATTTTGTATATTAATAAAAATTTCAGGATTTTTAATCACCTTCGAATAATTCATAAATAGAGTGTTAAACCGATTGAATACC
Source organism: Carex littledalei (assembly GCA_011114355.1). Taxonomy (NCBI): domain Eukaryota; kingdom Viridiplantae; phylum Streptophyta; class Magnoliopsida; order Poales; family Cyperaceae; genus Carex; species Carex littledalei. The sequence continues at coordinate 6,009,213 of CM022092.1, read as the reverse complement.
TTAAAACATTGCATTTTTTTAGCCTAATTTGAACCGTTCAATGGTTCAAAAGGAAAATTCATTGATATTTTGTACAGTAAAGATGTGTTGTTATTTTGACATCAAATCTATATTTGAAATTTAAACGACTTATCTGAAATGTTCAATGTGATTTACATACTAAAATCTAGTAAAAATAATTAATTTTTTTTAATAACAAAAAATCATCAATCTTAGATAGTTCAAAATCGCTTAGATCAATGCACTTTCTTCTATTAAGAATGGTACAAAAATATATATGGAAAAAATAGTTTCATAAAAGATCCCAATATAAAAATTAAATTAAGCTACTAAATAATTAATTGTTCGAATTTTAGATACTGATATTCGGATAATGAGATCAGAAGTAACATTGCATCTTTATATTGTGAAGTAAAAATATTTTAGATATTAGAATTCGGATAATGACATCTAATTAAGTCATAACTTCTAAAACATGTCAATTCATATTATGAAGTAACATCGCATCTTAAAAAATAGTCAAATAATTTTTTGCTTTGCTTTCGTTTGAAGATAATTGTGTATTTGAATGTATTAACTATAATGTCTTAAGTTTTAGTTAATGCTATAAAGCTATTAAGATATACAACTTTTACTTAAAATATTGTCAGAACTCATATTCATTCGTTAAATTATGTTTTCGATTGTTCGGATTTTTTTGTTACCAATTTTAGTTATAATTGTCTTAAAAACTTCGATATTCTCTTAATGGATGACGGTGCATCAAGTTTATAAAAGTCAAATAAAAAATTATGTAAAAACATATTTATGAACTGTTGAGTACTGTTATGATAAAATTGAAATATCATTTGAGTAAAAAAAGAAGAAGAAGACACGTTGCTGAAAATTTCATTAAATTTGTGCATAGAAATTTATAAATAAATGAATAAAAATAAGAACAAAGTCTCGATAGCTCAGAATCACTAAATGAATTGTCATTATTGTTTAATCACAATTGCTCAGCAATACGCACTTAACATTTGTTCTGACAAATAATCCACTGGAGATATCTCGAGCAGCACACTGCGGAAGGCGTTAACAAAGACGCGCAAGACTCACGCAACTACTGCCTGAAAAAAAGGGCACCAAAACGCACGGATATCGCCTTTTCTCACTTCAAATCAGACTGGCCATGCCATGCCATACATCTCATGTCTCTCCGTGTCTGCCTGAACAATTGGAACAGTTCGTGCATCTCTCTCTGCCAATTATTTCTTCATTGCAACTTTATAATGGTGGCCTATGCCCTATAATAGGAAACAGTTATGTGGCTCTCACTTCATCCTTGCTGGCTGCTGCTGCCTCGATTTTTAGATTTTTCCCATCGAGCTGATTCAAAGTCTCCAAAAGTGTACCCTCTGTGGAATGTTTTACGCGTTTAAAATGACCAAAAATGTCCTATTCAGAAACTTAATTAAGATCCTGCCTATATTTGATCATATGCGGTCACAATTGCGCGAAAACATGTGGTCATTCATTTCATTTCCCAAAAATGCATGATAGATTGAACATCCATAGTCATGTATAGCTTTTGATCGCATGCGACATTTTAGACATGTATTTTTATCTTTTTTTGTGCCGGACTCGACTGAAATTAGACCGAGCCGACTGTTTTATTATTACAACCCTTCAATACTTGGAGTCCGGATCCCCTAAAGTAACCCAATTTTTGAGTTTTGACGTGGACGGTGCCTATTCGGTGGTAGCGCAGGGGGCCAGTATTATTTGTGGGGTCCAGACTCTTTAAGATTCGTGTTAAGCATCTTGGACGGTTTAGATCAAAACTCAAAAATTGGGTTACTGCACTGGATCTGAATTCCAATACTTGAGGGGACACGCACTTGGGACGTACTACCATTAAGTAACAAATCGTTACGTGATTGATTAAATAATATTTTTTTTCAACATTAAACACTCTGTTAAGAATTATATAAATATGAATTATTAATTGAAGAAGGTATTTGTGTCTATTATAATTTTTCATACAGAGAATAATACAAACAAGTGAAAACATAAATAGTTTCATTTTAAAAATCCATCTGATGTGTTATTTATTTACATAATTAAATTACATACTGTAAGTTATAGTTTCAATATATCCATCTATTTTTTTTTTGGGAAATATAACTATTTATAGAGTAATTTACAAAATATTATAAACAATTGCTACCTTGTTAGCTACTACGCTTAATATATTGTAGTTAATAATTTAGAATTTTTAAACGGTATAAATGGTACACATACAAACTAGTCTTGGTTATAAGCCTTAGCTGTAATTTGCGTTGGAAAGGCATAAAATATTTCATAACATCCACTAATTGGCGATAAGAATATCGTTGACTTTGGCACAACTCTATTATTTTAAAATTATAAAAACGAGTACCGATGACGACGATAGCACGCCCTTCACGTGGCTGCTAAATTTTAAGCAAAATCAAATATATACCCATCAAATCTTATCTATTTTGACATTGGCCCAAATAGAAGTGAGAGATCTAATACAAATTACATTAACAAGTGTAAGAATTGATTATGAGCAACGAACACATATAGTTCTATAGTCTACTTGTCAGATATGCAACACAGAATATGTCGCAATCTGACCAGTTACGTGACATTGAATTTTATATTGATTGCTCTTTCGAATCCTGAATAAAGGTGATACTACATATGTTCTATCACATAACCAACAATATACTAGTACAATATGGTGCAAATCATGTGCATGCTTTCTCCGTATTGTACATTAGACTAGACGTTGCCTCCTTCAAAATACACTCAAAACTGTCATTAATCATGGTTGCTAATAATGTATGTTCTTTACGAAATACAAAAATTAGTCGTTTTAATTACCTAAATTTAGCCACCATTAACTATAGACTGACAAACATTGCATGAGGTTTCTCAGACTAGACAAATTTACAGAAATTCATCAAATTTTAGTTATGTTTACTAGTAAATTAAAACTTTGACTAGCTACCTCAATTTTCTCATGTCATGTAATATACTAGATAGAACTAAACTTGATCGTATATGCTTGCATTTTTTACCCAAAACAAAAAAGAACAAAAAAAAAGTAAGATTAGAAGAGACTGAGAGACAATTATTGAAAAAGAAGAAGATATCTTCAAAAAAATAGAAGATGAAGCGATAGCATGAATTGAATGATTGAAGAAGTGGGAGGGTATAATTGTTCTATTAATTTTTAATGAGTTTTTTAAAATCAATTTAATTAGGATAAGACATATAATGGGTGAATTTTATAATTATTAAAAAATTTAATGAAAATATTTAAATATGAAATTTCAACGGATAAATATTCAAATAGAGAGGATTTTATGGGTATATCCGATTTTTCCTTAATTTTATAATCATATCCACCGCCCAAATCGGCAACTGCATCGTACAAAACCAGGTTCACCCAGCATGATTCAAGTGCGTATCCTCTGAGATATCTCATATTTTGCTTGACCGACGTGTCCGGTTCCTATTCGGGGATAGCGCGGGGGCCAGTATTATTTGAGCTTTTAGATTCGTGCAGAATGTATTTGAACTGTTATGATTTTCCAAAAAGCCATGCAACATATGAAATATCTCAGAGGATGCGAATTCGCATGATTCTGGGAAGACAAAACTCGGATCTCTTATTAAAGAAATGAGTACAACTATCTCTGTAACGGGTAGTTAAAACGCTTGCTATTCTCATTTGATGATGTATCGGACGTGTCGGTCCCACCAATAATGAAGTTTTGCGAAAGTAAGTACCAGAGTAAATCACAGACGATCGATCCGTTTCTCTGGAAAAAACGAGTCGTGCAAAATAGTCCAATCAGTCACCAGCAGAGTATCCCAACAATCCGACACTCCCGCGAAGAAAAAGCAAACAAATATAAATCAGATAAAAACAGCTCGAGTAAGATACACTAAACGGAAAAGAGAAGCAGATAGAGGAGTGATTAAGTACAATGGAGGAAGAAGAAGATGGGATTGAGGAGGTGGCGAGCAGCGGAGGTACGAGCGGCGTGAGGCTGACACGGTCAGAGTCGCGTTGGGTCGACGGGAGCGAGGTCGACTCGGCTGAGTCGCCTCCTTGGTTCACCGACGTCGAAGAAACGACTCGAACCTTTTCGGGTGGCGGTTCGATCAGGAGACGGCTGGGGAAGAAGCCAAAGCGGGTCGATTCGCTTGATGTAGAAGCCATGGCTGTGCCTGGGGCCCACAACCATGGCCACAAGGTACTACGCCGTACTTTTTTTTATTGCAACAGTTACAAATTTGAGTTTTTTTTAATCGTTTTGGCTTGATTGTTTGATTACGTACTGAGGTGAAAGATATTATTTTGTACATTTTAAATTGTTGCAAAATGAAGATCACAGCATCACTCATATTAATTTGGGGCCTTCTAACGTTCTGTGAATAATGCAACATATAGATTTTGAACCAAACATTACTGCTGGAGGTGACTGTTTTGTTAACAAAGGGCCAAACATAATTTAGTATTTCAGTGAATAACCAAACCATTTATATTCCGCTTTAACTGTGTTATAATAATGCCAGATACCCAAATGCATTTTTGAATAGAATTGTCAGTGGCAAATTACTGGACCTCCTCTGCAAGGTCGTTTATAGTGGTTATTTGGAAATAGAAGTATTTAGAACATTCTTCATTTTATTTTCGTTTTTCTGAATTGCAAAACATGCGATTGTTTCTCTTGTGTTCTGTTTTCGAGCAAGTTTTTATATACTATCCAAGGGTTCTTTTTGCAAATCACCAACGGATACATAGTTGTGGATTATTTTGTCAAACACTCTGTTGGTGTGTCTATGCAGAGATCAAGGTGTAGTAGTACTGCTTGGCTGAGTACTAAAATAGAGGGTATGCGGAGCAATGTAATATTTAAACTGAAAAGACTAAATTTATGGAAGAACATTCTTCTTAGACAGAATAAGAAATTAAAAAGAGTGATTTGTTTGGAATTATGTAATTCTAGGTGGCAATCTGGGCTTTTACCTTATCCCAATTTCTGTATACAAAATTTGATTAAACATGACAATGTTTCTAACCTCCAAGTACAACAGGATCTACCGATCTGGGCCACGCTTGCAATGGCTTTCCAAACCCTAGGCGTTGTCTATGGAGACATGGGTACAAGTCCTCTCTACGTATTTAGTGATGTATTCAGCAAAGTCCCAATAAAATCTGAGGTTGAGATACTTGGTGCTCTTTCATTGGTCATGTACACGATAGCCATAATTCCCTTTGCAAAGTATGTGTTTATAGTACTCAAGGCAAACGACAATGGTGAAGGTATGGGTTGTACTCGTTCAATTACCCAGTTTGCTAGTTCTGTAAAATTAATTGCATCACATGTACATTTATGATTTCAGGTGGTACATTTGCATTGTACTCCTTGATATGCCGTTATGCAAAGGTTAGCCTACTGCCAAATCAGCAGCGTGCCGATGAGGACATCTCCAGTTTTCGGTTGAAATTGCCAACCCGTGAGCTGGAGAGAGCACTTTATGTTAAGGATTGTTTAGAGAAGAACAAAGTTTTTAAAAATCTTCTCTTGCTTTTGGTGCTGACGGGTACTTCCATGGTTATTGGAGATGGCATTCTCACCCCATCCATGTCAGGTACTTTTCTGTCTTTTCCTGTTTCTAGACCTCATTGTCTGTACTTCATTTGACTGATTAATTTATTACAATTAATTATTCTGTCTTCTTGCTTAATTGCCTTCTTTCGTGCATGTTTTGTTTGCAGTTATGTCTGCAGTGAGTGGTCTTCAGGGTGAACTCCCAGGATTTAATACAGGTTTGAAATTTACCTTGTTTCACCATTAGACCTAATAATACCAGGACAGCTGTTCTTTTGTGTTGCTTTTTGGCCTGACATGAGCTATAGTTGTTTTACTGTAATTATTTTTATAATCATGTAATCGAGCACAACTCATGTTGTGGTCCTAAACTGTCAAAAATAATCCGATTCTGCATCTTTCATCAGTCGCTGGTAATTATTTGCCAACTGAACCCAGACCAACCTGTCCCGTGTGGCCATCTCTAAAGGGTTTCAGTTCGATATATCATATTTAAAATTTTGTATTCAGTTCGCTCAATCGTATTCTTCGAGGTCTCATTTTTTTAAAACAACGGTAAATAACACCAGTGACTCTTCAAAAAATATACATACTTAAAAATTGTAATATTTTGTTCAAGTGCTAAATAAATATGGATGAAACTCTGTCGATTCAAACATGTTAATTTTCTGGTTTGATTTTCTTTCCGGTATGATGAACTTGTAACGATTTCAAGTGCTAATAAGAGACTGCTTTTAATAAAACGTGCTGCTATTTGAATTGATAATCTTCTAAAAGATCATCTTGTTCCACAGAATTATTAAAAATTTGGTTTTAAAATAAGTATTTGAACTGCTCCTAAAAACCAGCAGAATTGTCATTGTTGAGATATGTTGACGAATAAATTGTCAATTATCAATTAAAAAACAATTATCAAGAACAATTCATCAACAAGCATGGAGAACTTTGTTATTTGGGGCTGGTGTCAATTATTTTTCAAATATGGAAAAAAGGTAACTGGATAATCTAAAAATTCCTTGGAATGATTTACAAATACGAAAGTAACATAAATAAATTAGAAGCATACCTGATGAACTGATGATTTTCTACAATTGTATTTTTGATATCTTTAATTTGTTATTTTTTTTTCACTCTTGCTGAAAATTTGGAAGAAAGACTTAGACAGTTGGGATTTGGAAACTTGTTATATGAAAATATCTACTGGTCCACTTAAGTTGCACACAGCACAAGAACTAAATATTTTTCTTGAAAAGAGTATGGATGTCATCATAGGATATTTTTGGAAAAAATTTGGGGGTCAACTTGAAGTACCCATAACATTTTGCTTAAAGAATGCAGTAAAATTACATATAACAGAATAGATTTTTAAAAAAGAATGGGGGTCATATCCCCACTCCTTGTACATGTATCTGCTCTTGAATGCTGTGATGTGTGCCCAACGGGACAGAAGTAATAAGGATGTGCATTTTGTCAACTAGCAACTGTTGCATCATCAACTAACTATCATTTTTATTCTGGCAGATGCTGTGGTGATAGTTTCGATAGTGATGCTTTTGTTGTTGTTCAGCATACAAAGATTTGGCACAGGCAAAGTTGGCTTCTTGTTTGCCCCTGTTCTGGCTCTCTGGTTTTTTAATTTGGCATCTGTCGGCATTTACAACATTGTAAAGTATGATGTGTCTGTTCTGAGGGCATTCAATCCGGCATATATCTATTTCTTTTTCAGCAGAAATGGAGTAAAGGCTTGGTCAGCCCTTGGTGGTTGTGTGTTGTGCATTACAGGTTTTGTTACTTATCTTCTTTAATACACTGTGTCAGTAGCAGCTGATATATTCTGGTAGGGTTCCCATGATGGTTTCTGTACATTACAAATTTCGCCCCAAAACCAAACATGACAATGAAGTCATTTAATACCATAATTAGCATACTTACTTACGGAAGTCATTTTTTTTCTTCCGTTTTCCTTGTTTTGGACAGGTTTAAATGATGTCATCTTGTATATTTTCACATTTCTCATCTGTTTTCGTTCTCTTGATCTAGGGGCTGAAGCAATGTTTGCAGACCTGGGTCATTTCTCTGTCAAATCAATCCAGGTCAAACTAAGCTTCCTCGCAACTAATCTTTGAAATGCAATATCTTCTGCTGAATTTATGATGTAGAACTAATCGTGTTAAGCCTCTTATTTACATGCAGATCGCTTTCACCTTTGTTGTTTTTCCTTGCCTTTTGTTGGCATATATGGGTCAGGCTGCATATTTGATGAAAAACCCTCTTTCAGCCGATAGGATTTTTTACGACTCAGTACCCAGTAAGTAGTCAAACTAAAAAATAGCTTCTGAACAAAATACAATCCGTTGTATGGTAATGTACATTGGTTGTTTTCTTTTAAATTGCCTAGAGTGGAGTACAAATTAGTCCTTTATCGCTCTATGTGCAACTAACTCTTTCGTGTTAAATAAACCTGATGGTGGCACCCCCCAACCCTTTTATATTAGAACAAGTGAGGGTAAAGTTTGTCTGAGGACTTGCTTGCAATGTTCATCTTTTGAGAACTAAAAGGAAATTTCATCAATGCTATTTATTTTTGGCAATAAACATTCTCAAGTGTTAGCTTTAGTTGCTAACTCTTCACTAAATTGGTTGCAAACAAAGGTGCGTTATTCTGGCCGGTGTTTGTGATCGCTACATTAGCTGCCATGATTGCAAGTCAGGCGATGATATCAGCCACATTTTCATGCATAAAACAGTCAATGGCACTCGGCTGCTTCCCACGTGTGAAGATAATTCACACCTCCAAGCGAGCAATGGGGCAGATCTACATCCCTGTGGCCAACTATTTCCTCATGGTCATGTGCATTATAATTGTTGCCACTTTCCGTAGCACCAATGACATTGCCAATGCATATGGTTAGTTCTCCATTTTGTTAATTAAATGAAAATCAAGTCTAATAAGGCCTGTGTTCATTATCGATTTTGCAATTGAGACTAAAGTCAATTTGATTATGCATCAGAGCAAAACCTTAATTCCACAATTATGCTTGAATCGCTATCTGTTAAACCCTTTATTCACCTTCAGTTGTTAGCTAACAAAAAGCAAACCAGTTGGGAGAAAAAAATAAAGGAAAATCTAAAGTACACAAGCATTCATACACTGCATAACTCCAGATTGAGTTTCCACATTAATAGTGTAACTTGTTCCTCTTTCCTCCTTTCAGGTATAGCTGAAGTAGGGGTTATGATGGTTAGCACTATGCTTGTGACACTCGTCATGCTTCTTATCTGGCAAAGCAACCTAATTTTTATACTGCTATTTCCAGTTGTATTTGGTACAGTCGAATTTGTGTACCTGACCTCAGTTTTGACAAAAATTAGTGAAGGTGGTTGGTTGCCGCTTGCATTCTCATCATTCTTCCTCTCCATCATGTACATTTGGAACTATGGTAGTGTACTCAAGTACCAATCTGAGATGCGGGAAAGGATATCTATGGACCTTCTTGCCGATCTTGGGTCTACACTTGGTACAGTGCGCGTACCTGGTATAGGTCTTGTATACAATGAGCTGGTACAGGGTATCCCTTCCATTTTCAGCCAATTGCTTGTGACACTCCCTGCAATACATTCTACTATAGTTTTTGTTTGCATAAAGTATGTGCCAGTACCGGTTGTACCATTGGAAGAGAGATTCTTGTTCAGAAGAGTTTGCCACAAAGATTACCACATGTTTCGGTGCGTGGCTCGGTATGGTTACAAAGACATTAGAAAAGAAGATCACCGTGTTTTTGAGCAACTATTGGTCGAAAGCTTAGAGAAATTTTTGCGAAGAGAATCACAAGAAATCGCACTGGAGGCCAGTACCATAGAACCTGATGTAGTAACAGAGCCGGATGAAACATCAGTTAGGTTTAGTGATTCTCAATATGATGAAACGACTAATGAGTTGCATGTGCCATTACTGTCTGGTCGTACGGCAGGTGGTATTGAGGACTTACCAGCGAGTTCTTTTCCCGAAGAGGAACCAGGTTTGGAGTATGAACTGTCTGCCTTACAAGAAGCAACTGCTTCAGGTTTCACGTATTTACTCGCCCATGGTGAGGTCAGGGCAAAAAAGGAATCCTTTTTTGCCAAGAAATTAATGGTAAATTACTTCTATGGATTTTTGAGGAGAAATTGCCGGGCTGGTACGGCAAACTTGAGGGTGCCACACATGAATATTATTCGTGTAGGTATGACCTACATGGTATGATCATTAATCTAGTATGAGTTCGTTGCTTTTTATAATTACAAAAGCTGTTTTCATGAGTTCAAACTATTATCAGAAATAGCTTATGTTCTAATTAGAGTAGCTTAGGATATTTATTGGTGGCTCCAAGTTCGCTAGGACATTTATGTTTTGCATAATGTTAATGTTTTGTTGTAACTTATAAAAACAGTTGTTTCTCTATCAAATAGACATTTTAAAGTGATGTACTACATTAGGTCAAATTTTCTTTGTTCCAACGCAGTGGGCAAGTAATTTAGAATTTTCTGTTGTATGGGAGAATAGTTGGCATTTCTCTCTCTCTTTTCCTGAGAACCAAGTGAAATTTAATTGAAAACAGTTTGGATGGTAGAAAAGGCACAAGAAGAAGGTACAAAAAAGAGAGAAAATGTACCAATGCCAACAGTTGTATGGTACAAAACAAAAGATTAATTAAGAACAGGTTTTTACCAAAAAGTAAAAGAAATAATAAAAAATAAGGCGAGCTGGCCACTAATCTTTACCAAGGCCGAGGCCGCTAACCTCATGGCAGAATCAGTGTTGTTCTACAACACCTGTAGCGTCTCTCACGCCAAATTGTAAAGATAAAATACTAGTAATAGAAAGTGAGGTGGTATTGGCGTATTGCCAATACCAGTAGTTAGGTCTAGCAATTTGTGGAGAGAGATTAGTTCACTATTTGAAGCACCTCAAATGTAAATGAGCAATTGTAAAGAATGTGTTCAGCAGATCCTTTCGTCACATGGCAGAGGAAGCAACAATTGGTTAAAAGTGAGGAATATACATGTTGGTAGACTTTTGTGGACCACTTTCCAAGCAAAAACTTATGACCTTGTTGGTAAGGCGTAACAACCGGAGCGCTCAAATTCACCCCTTTGATTGGGGTGTATTCATGTAGTAAATGGTATACAATTCGTAGTGAATATAACACTGAGGACCAACACCATGTAATAGTGCCATGGCCATGCCTTGAATAATTACTTGCACTGTGTATAGTTGCTGTTGTGCTTGAGGTGGTAAGGATTATCGAAATCAGGTCCTCTGGCTGGTTTGAAGTGCCTTTTGTGCACTGTGATGTCAAGTTCCATAGTAAAGGAGTACGTGTGGAGAAATGTTAACTCAACTCAGCCCAATAACTATGCCAGAATAGGGTGTTTGTTGCTTTTTCCAGTGTTCTGATTTGTCAGTACAAGAATCAGTTGAGAAATGCATTTTTAACTAAATAGTTACCTTTAGTAATCTAAATGCCTAAAGATTTATTTAGGCTGGTAACTGGGTACTTGCTATTGCACCTGCGAACATTTGGCTGCATACCCATGATCCGGTTCTCATTGCTCAAGGATCACTTGTTCAATAGATTTTAAATTCAACTTAGTTAACTTGCAGGATTTTCCGGAGGAAATTTGATTCCTGCAGCTATGGGGGGACTAATTAGGGCTGCCTCAAGCACTGCTAATAGGCTCAACATGAGAAAAGAAGAGAAAGAAAAGAAAAGAAATTATGTAATATTTTTGACAATCTATAAACTTAAGCAATGTATGAGTACACAAGACAGACAAATAACAGTCAACCACAATCCATGGACAAGATTTCATAATGCCATTGACCAGTTCACTTGCCAGTACCGATGCTATTACAAACTATCACTAATTTAATAGCAAAGCGGTAGCAAATAATTTTATAATTTCTACTCGGAGCGCGCAGCAAACCTCTCAACCTTGGAGTCGTTGAGATTGATACCAACCATGGCCTCCCCAAGCCCGCTGCTCACCTCTGCCAGTATCTCCGGGTCAGTGTAGTGGGTCACTGCCTGCACAATGGCTCTGGCCCTACGCGCAGGATCCCCGCTTTTAAATATCCCTGAGCCAACAAACACCCCATCACAGCCCAATTGCATCATCAGGGCTGCATCTGCTGGTGTGGCCACTCCACCAGCCGCAAATTGCACAACGGGCAGACGGCCAAGCTGCTTTGTCTGCATGATAAGGTCATATGGCGCTGCAATCTTTTTAGCGAAGGTAAAGACCTCGTCATCATCCATGGTGCGGAGGGAGCGTATGTCCCCCATGACGGCACGCACATGGCGCACGGCCTCAACCACATTGCCCGTGCCAGCCTCCCCCTTGGTGCGGATCATGGCCGCACCCTCACGGATGCGGCGCAGGGCCTCTCCAAGGTTACGGCAGCCGCACACAAAGGGCACCTTGAAGTTGTGCTTGTTGATGTGGTGCTGCTCGTCAGCTAAGGTGAGCACCTCGCTTTCGTCCACGTAATCAACCCCAATTGCCTCAAGGATCTGAGCCTCCACAAAGTGGCCAATGCGCGCCTTTGCCATCACTGGGATGGTGACAGCGCGCTTGATGTCACGGATGAGGCCGGGATCACTCATGCGAGCAACACCACCTTGGGCACGGATGTCGGCAGGGACACGCTCCAAGGCCATCACGGCACAGGCACCGGCTTCCTCGGCGATGCGAGCCTGCTCGGGTGTGACCACGTCCATTATCACCCCACCGCGCAGCATCTGTGCTAACCCGATCTTCACGGAGAAGGTCGCCGATTTCTTTGGTGGCTCAGACAGCTCCCCGCCGTTTCCGTACACCGCCACGATTTCATTATCCGCCATAATTTTATTCTTTTCCTTCCTCCTCCGTCTTATCTGGCGTTCTCCTTTGCCTCCCTTTTCTAGTCTTCCGGAGAGCAGATCGATCTCGATAGGAACCGGACTTACTAGATAGCTCTAGAATCGCTGGGTGACTTCCACTGGAGATGAACTTTCATTTATTCGGTCTTTTCTCCGTTGGACAGCGGTCTGTATAAAGGGTTTGTTGGGCTTGGCAAAATGATCTACCAATAACAAGTTAACAGCCGGTTCAGCATCCTCTTGGGCTGTAGAGAGAGAGAGAGAGTCATGTTTCTCAATTTGGGCTAACCTGGCGGGCTGTTCGGTTCAAGTAATAGTTACGGTACTTGTGTGTCAAGATCATCTATTGGATTAAGGATCATGTTTTTTAATTTTAATTTTTACAGGTTTAGTAATAGAGCATTCTTCTTCGTATATAGGAGGTTGCAGGATCGAAATCCGAACGAGAGATCTCTCGTAGATATTAAATATATGGATGGTTTGACCTCCAATCTTTATACAAAAAAATAATTATATTAAAATTTTGCTGTCAAATTTTCTTGTCTATTTTATATTTGTAGTCACTTTTTATTTTATTTCTTCCTGAATGAAACAAAATAGTAAAAAGAGTATCTTTTCTACGAGTCGGAATATGTATCATTCCATCATTTTGCTACTATAAGTTTCCAAACATAATTATAATAATATAAAATAGAAGAGATATATTTTTTCTTTTTCACAATTGTTTACATTTGCCAAAAGTAGATTGGGAATTTGTAGATCAAATTTGCGAGCCAAGAATGTTAATTTAATTTTTTTCAGAAGGTTAAACTGGCTGGGAATACTTGAGGAAATTTTGTGTTTCATATGCGGTACAAATTGAGAATTGTCATCTCTTAATTAAACTTTTGGCATTGTACTCATGGTGATGGCCTCGCATTTTTACAAAGACATGCAAATTTAATTTTCGGAAAAGAACATCAAATAAAAAATAGATTTCGAGTTTAACAGGAATCCTTATTTTAATAAACATATCTTAAAATACTTAATGGTGAAATAATGCTAAAGTACTAAAGATGAAATAAAGTTGAAATACTAAATTCTTTCAATTATAATTTGTTTATCTTTATTATTTTATTCACCGTCATAGTTCTTATTTAATGACATGTCAATATGTCATCTATAAATTGCACTGCTATTGAATAAAAATATTGTAAAGTAATTTAATAGTATTTCATTTTAACTATACTTTATCAAATGCAAGTTGCACGGAAAAATAGTTGCGCACTTTTAAATTCGAGTAAAGCTAGTGTCTTGACTCCAAAATCTATTAAATTACCTTCAAACAATGAATCCAAACCGTTAAAATTGATCTACTTTATAAATGATGCAAGCACATGCAAAATTTTAAAAATTTCAATTTTATTTAGTATAAAGTCAATTGGTCAAAAAAATGAAGTTTTATAAGTTATTTTAATGTATTTATTTTTATCATTTTTTTACCGTTTGATTTTGTACTAAATGAATTTGAAAATTTTAGAATTTTACATGTACACATATCATTCGTAAAGTATATCAATTTTAACAGTTGGAACCAATCTGACATATTTTGAAGTTATATTCTTAATAAGGATAGCACACACTAACTTTGCTCTTTTAAATTCTATTTAATTATCTCATGTCAAAGATTAAGCAATTTGTTTATTTCATGATTTGTGCTATCAGTCAGGGGCGGATCCAGGATTTTTGTGAGGGAGGGGCAAGAAAATAACGAATCGGATTTGAATAGTTAATTGGGTTCAAACCCATTAGCTAATTGGGTATTAGATAAAAAAAACAATGCTCTAATTTTTAATTTTCAGTGCTCTGACTTCTAATTCTAATTACCATTTAGAATTCAAAAAAATTATTCTAATTTTAACTCTAAATTTAACATTAATTATAAACCAAAAGTTCAAAAGAGGACAGATAAAATTTCAGAAGGAGGCAAAGTCGATCCTAATCTATAAATTTGTATAAAACTTCAAAATTAAAAGAGAAACAGTTGACCCGTGAACTAGGCCGGGTCCGCCCCCACACTATCATTATCCTGTTTTTAAGGGAAGCGTGCAACATTTAAATTTGTTAATTTTATCGATACGCTTTTGATAGTTACGTGCCGACAGAACTTTCAAACGCGAGATGGTGAATTTTAACAAATTACTTGCATGGTGCGAAGTATTTACCTTTACAAATTACAATGCAAATGATATGATATAGTCTAAGACTTTACCTCATGATATTATCCAATGACACTTTTCCCAGTAAGTTTCTTGTACGCAATGCTTGGCGGCTGGAGATAAGACTGCAAAGGATTTGATTATTTGTTCCTTCTTCGAATATTTACCTTTTTATTATCTATATATCTTAGTTTCTTTCACATTTCAAAAAATAACAATTAGATATATAAATTGAATTTGTCAAAAAAGAATGTTGTATTTATCTTTCCGAGTCCTCTGTGAATGTCCTTCAACTATTTTTATCTAACTCATCTAAAAATATTAAATATTCAAATTTGCATCATGTAATATTCAAAAGTGCATTTTATAATAGTAAAGATGCATATCATCCGTCAAAAGTTATGTTTAATTGAAATAATTAAGCGTGCGTTCTAAAATGAACGAATGTGCATCGTATGATATTTGAAAATCTTTAAGAATATTTAGAATGAGTTCATGAGAAAGTGTTATACATATGATCTGTTTTAAAAATTGAGGAATTAAGCAGAAAGTTCTACACTTCTATTTTTATATATATTGAAGCCTGACTTCCTTATCCACAACAGACGGACAGAGATTTGTTAGGTAACCAGATTGGTGTTAAAAAATATAAATTATAATCCCCATACTTGCTGCTTATCCTTATTTGATTTTTAGAAGAAATTTTGATATAATAAGTAGAGTTTTGATATGGTATTGGACTAGGGGTGAAAACGGAGCGGATAATAGTAAAACCATATTCATATTATTTTCTAATTTTCTGAATACGGATATGAATCATATCAGCCAGATACAAATACAGATGCAGATACGGATCGGATCGGATATTTATTAAAATAATATTAAAAAATATCAATGTTCATAATATTTATTTAATTTTAATAGTGAATAACATATTTTTTTTCATAATATATATTAAAATATATGATATATATCTACTATTTTAATACGGATAATTGAAACGTAAAACCATATCAGTATCCATATCTACATGGATATTTGGATATTGGATATCCACTTCTAATTTTTTTAATACGGATTGGATAATATCCATACCGATTTCACCCTTATATTGGACGTTTCTTTTGGCGGAAGGTGATGCCAATTGTAGAAATTGATCATCTAGGCCCCTAGGTCTAGGTTGGTGCGGATAAAATGGTTGGAAACTTGATAAAGATAACAGAAGAGATCGCTTCATTGACTGCGTTCGCTTTCCATGAAAAAGTTGGGAAAATGATTGTAGTTCAATTCTCGTTTTTGCCCGATATTTTTATTAATACCCAAAAAAAAACAAATTATCAAATCTGCTCCCACCCCAAACTTATTTTTATTTCTACCCCAACCGCCCGTCCACTGGGCGGTTCACTTTCCCCACCAGACCGCCCAGCGGCTGGGCGGTCCGCTATAAAACCCCTAAAGAAGGGGTTTTTCTTTCTCCTGAGCAGCACAGTATTCATTCCCAATCCAACAAATTTCCAGAACCGAATGAGAGAGCTGTCAGGCGATTTTGAGGCGATGGTGAACAGTAATCCAAGCACAGTAATTCCAGCACAGTAATTCCATAACAGTATTTCCAGAACAGTAATTCCAGAACTCTCATATGTTGGTTGCACTGTATGTGGGCGGGAAGTTTACCCGGGGTGCGGAGGGAGCACAGTACACTAAGGAAGCAGCCTACGGCTTCGAGGTAAATGAAAATACCTCATTTGTTGAACTGAAGGGAATAGTGTATGAAAAGATCGGTGTGAACCCCAACCGGTATGATATAGATTTAGCTACCCGGATTAACACAGTAAGTGGAGGTAGACCTTACTATACCAGGTATCCAATAACAGATGAGTCGTTATGGAGGAGTGTTTACAACACTTTTCAGTCACAGGAGGTAATGGTAATGGACTTATATTCCAGGAGAGTTCCGCGTGAATCCGGGGTTGGAACATTTAGGGAAAATAGAGGTTATGATCACTCGGGTTATGACAACCCGCGTCACTCGAGTTATGACAGCTCGAGTTATGATCACTCGGGTTATGACAACTCGGGTCGTGAGCACTCGGGGTATGACAACCCCCGCCACTCGAGTTATGACAACCCCCGCCACTCCAGTTATGACAACCCCCACCCCTCGAGGTATGACAACCTCCGCCACTCGAGTTATGAACTGCCTGTATCATCCGTTTGTGAGGATTATGTACCTGATTTTACCACCGATCTACCACCACCACCTCCTCCTGAAACCCCAATCCAACCCAGATTTCCATTTGTACCACCATCAATACCTATAGTGTCACCCGTTGCTACCCGGAGAGACCTTGACCTTGATGCTGAGCTCGATGCCGTACCACAAAGAAATTTGGAAACATGTGACGAATGGGAAGGGGATTGGGATTCTGATCACCTGTCAGAAGGTGATGGAGATTATTTACCTAAGGAAGGCAGATTTCCGATTAGCGGTCGGACAGATAGGCATCCGTGCCCCACATTCAACGATACCACTGCTTTTGAAGAGGCAGACATCTCATTTTTTGGGCCGCGTGTCAGGTACAATGCAGAGCTTGCTCCGCAGCAGGTTTACGCCAACATAGATGAACTTGTGAAGAAAATAAATGAGGTCCATGTTCATGGCAACTGGAAGTGCAGAACTGACAAAAGGGACCGAAGAAGGTTAGTAATTGTTTGTGTCGACGAAGCGCATTGCCACTTCCGTCTATATGCAACCCCTGTGGGTAAGGGCGAGGCATGGATTATTAAGAAGTGCGAACCACCTCACACATGCAAGGCTCCGTCATCAAGGAAAGACCATGCACAGCTTACGGCTTCACTTATTGCCGATGTAATTGAGAATGACGTTAAGGATGACCCATCGATGAGCCTTAAGGAGGTCGGTAGAGCTGTCAGACGGGTTTACAAGCATGTCGTCCCAAAATACAACAGGTTGTGGAGAGGGCGTGAACTTGCGATTTGCCGAATGTTCGGTAGCTGGCATGGTTCATACAACTTGCTTGCACCATTGCTGCAGGCCATAGCAAGTACAAATCCCGGCACTGTCTTTGAATGTTGGAATATAAGCGTACCGCCTGTCGACAACGCGTTGTAATTCAAGGCCATAGCATGGGCATTCGGTCCATGTATTCAAGCTGTGCCATACATTAGACCGGTCATCAGTGTAGATGCATGCTTCCTGTCTGGCCGTTACGACGGGAGACTGCTGATCGCATGTGCATATGATGCTGAAAACCAGTTGTTGCCTTTGGCCTTTGCAATTGTTGAGAAGGAGGACGGGGAAAACTGGGGATTTTTCATGAGGTTCGTAAGAAGACAAGTGGTTGGCGACCGGTTCTTTTGTGTCATATCAGACCAGCACAAAGGAATCAAATATGTTTTTGATCGCCCAGATTTCGGGTGGTCGACAGCGAACGACGATTGTGTGCACAGGCTGTGTATGCAACATGTTACAGACAACCTACACAAGAACTGCGGACCTGAAAAATGGGTTGCAAATACATTCAGAATTGCTTGCAAGAAGAAGAAGCCGAGAAGGGTGGAAGAGATGTTCAAAGATTTTGCCAAGGTATGTATATTTTTATTTGTTGACTTATATTTTCTGAATTATTTACTTAAGTTTTCTCATCTGAAATTTTTTTTTTGACAGTACTGTCCAAAGGCAAATTTGTACTTACTCAAGGTGGGAAAAAATAATCCCGCCGATCTTGCTGAGCCACCCGCATATGAGAAGATATTGCAAGCCCGTGATGGAGGTTTCCGATGGAGAATTATGACCACAAATGGGTCTGAGTCCTTGAATGCTGTTTTCAAGCAGAGCCGGCAGTTGCCCGTGGCAGCAATTGTGGAGGACACCTTCTACAAGTTAAATGCATGGTTTGTTGCACGGCGTGTTAAAGCCCTCGAATTACTGTCCAGGTATGTATATTTTTATTCAGAGATTTTGCCAAGGTATATATATTTTTATTTGTTGACTTATATTTTCTGAATTACTGTCCAGGAATCAAACGTTTTCAACAAGGGTGGAGGGGAAACTCAGGAAACATAGGGAGAAAGGTGCAGTTATGAGAGTTGTCCCGTAAGGGGAGAACCAATTAGAATTCGAAGTGCACTGTCCAAATGAGTTTTTGCTTCAACCGGCCGGAGACCGAATGGGACTATGGAGTTTGTGAAAATGATGTTCAAGTATGTTGTTATTTTTGCACCTGACAATACTGTAACATGCACTTGTCAAGGAATCCAATTGGCCCGCCTACCTTGTTCTCATGTTATGGCGGTGTGCCAAGAGAGAAACTTCTCTGAGGATGATTATGTCGCAGACATGTACCGTACCGAGTACCTTGCGAGTACTTGGGGTGCATCTTTCCATCCTTATCCCAACCAGTATCAGTGGCCGCCCTATGTTGGTGATAGAGTCTGTCCCGCAAGCGGGTGGATCAGAAAAGGAAGAAGACCCCACAAGCGTCAAGTAATGAACATGGACGAGATGGAAGGTAGGCGAATGGGACATCAGGCCCGCCGTTCAACAACTGACAGGCAGCGAGCAGGTACGGTTGATTTTATTTATTTACTTATATTTTATTTATTTACTTATATTTTATTTGTTTACTTATATTTTATTTTGATTTTATTTCAACTGGAATGCAATGCAGATGCCATTAACGAAGCCAACGAAAGAGAAAATGCTAGAGTTGTTGCTGAGGCTACCGGTAATAGCCACCGCACTCATGAAAGCCCAGGAACCGGTAGTAGCCACCGCACTCATGAAAGCCCAGGAACTGGTAGTAGCCATGGAGAGACATCCGGTAGTGCCGCACAACCAGTTGCACCCAGACCCAGACGTCGTATTTTGAGTTTGTTCGGCCGTCGTCGCTGATTACCAAGTTTTGTTAAATTATGTTATGAACTATTTTAGATGTATATTGTGAACTATTCTAATTGGTAGTTTGTGAACTATGCAATTTTTTATTTGCCTCGATTATTTTATATGCTTCATTTTTGTTATTTTTATTACTTAATTACGTATACAAAAACTAACAACATAAAATATAAACAAACACAAAACTAATGAAATAAAGTCTACGACATAAATTCCTAAAAATTCTAACGACATAAATTCCTAAAAAATCTACTTCTTACAACGAGCCTTGAAAGTGCATGGCACAAAGTCATCATCAGAGTTTGCCTGATCTGGATCAGTCACAGCAGACGAAGTGGTAGCCTTACCAGTACAAGGAACAAACTCGTCGTCCGATGCTGGAGGCTCTGGATCAACTTTCTTCTTTTTCAAACCAAAGCCGTAGGAGTTTTCCACAAAGTCATCATCTGAAATTTCATACTGAACATGTCGTCTCTTCCATTCCTCCAGCTTACATGTCTCACAATTAAAAAAATCACGACATATTTGACACTTGTACTTTTTTTCCTCATTTTTACCTCGATCACTAATTGACCCTCCTCTCGCTACGCCACGATCTCGGTTGCTCGCTTTTTTACCTCGTTTGTTACTGTCCATACCTCTACTCGCCTCAAAATCGCCTCTCTTTCTCTCTTTCGGTTCTGGAAATTTGTTGGAAACTTGGAATGAATACTGTGCTGCTCAGGAGAGAGAAAAACCCCTTCTATATGGGTTTTATAGCGGACAGCCCAGCCGCTGGGCGGTCTGGTGGGGAAAGTGAACTGCCCAGTGGACGGGCGGTTGGGGTAGAAATTAAAATAAGTTTGGGGTGGGAGCAGATTTGATAATTTGTTTTTTTTTTGTATTAATAAAAATATCGAGAAAGAGTGTGGAGAATTGCCAAGACCAACCAAATTGCCCCATTTCAAGTTGTATGTCAGTTGCAATTCTTTCCATTTTCCATCAAAATTGTATTTTTTGTGCTCTAGTGTAGAGTTCCGATGGACATCGAATTTACTTTAAGTTTGATAGATTTAAAAACCGTCTGTCCGAACTGCTTTAAGATTGTGGATTCCGCTTCATTGACCCCATGTGGTAATGTTTTGTTTTGTGTAGGCAAGTTTTTACACAGGTAATAAATATAAATATCTAATAGTGAAGGTCCGGAAGTATAAATATTAGAAGAGAAATGTTCTGGCCTCCAAGCCATCATATTCAAGCACGCCCCCCAACTAGTTTAACAGAAAAAAAATTTCGATTTTGTCTAACTTTCATATCGAGCGCTCATATCCAAATTTTTAAAGTTCTGTTTATAACATTTTACAATTCTATTCGCAAGTATTTAAACTTTTATCAGCAAACATTTAAATCATAAATTTGTATAGTTTTAACTCCTAACTACTTTTGTCTTCAAGCTAAAAAAAGAAAATATTTCTTTCATCTACTCTTTTTTTAATTTTTCTCTGATCATTCTCATCTATTTTTCCGACAATCCATGATGAATTTTACGAATATAAAAATACGAACGTTTTCTACTCGATTTTCTCTTTCAAATGAAATCCATGAAGAAATATTTTTGAGTTATTTTCAAGTCAATTTTTTTAAGTAAAGCCCATGAGCACTTTAAATTTTCAAACTTTTAAACTTCAGTCTACAACCATTTAAAATCTGATGTCTACCATTTAAACTATTATGTTCAGGCGTTTAAACCTCTGTCTACAACCATTTAAATTAGTTATGTAAAGCATTTAAAGTAGTTGTGTCAAACATTTAAATAGTTTTCATGTCAGATTTAAAAGGTTGTAGACTGAGGTTTAAAAACTTGTGAATTTAAAGTGCTCATGAACTTTATTTAAAAGAAAATTAAAAACAATAACTTGAAAATTATTTCTTCATGAATCTCATTTGAAAGAGAAAATCGAGTAGAAACGTTTGTATTTTTAGATTCGCAAAATTCATCACGGATCGTCGGAAAAAATAAAAGAAAAAGAAAGAGTGGGTGAAGAAATCTTTTGTTTTTTGCTTGATGACAAAAGTAGTTAGGAGTTAAAACTACCGAGATTTAGGATTTAAATTTTTGCGAGTAACATTGTAAAAAGTTATAAACAAAATTTTAAAAATTTAGATATGAACGTTGAAAATGGAAGTTAGACATTATATACTTGAGGGACGCATTCGGAGATTTATTTGAGAGGCAATTACCAGACTCCATATTATAAATTAATAGCGTAGATATAAATGCATAAAGAATGGACACTTGTGAAAACAAGTATAAACACACACAATATAACTTTAACCATGTGAGATGTGACAGTTGAAGTATTAATACTCGTGATATAACTTAAAACACAAGAAAGTTTATAATTTAAACCCTGAATAAACTATTCAGGTGTTAACATTTAGTCTTGTAATGTACAAGTACTTATGTAGAATAATAGATATACAAATTAATAAATATTTAATGGTACAGATATTAACAATTGATGATTTAGTTATATATACTCATATATAACTAATTACTGGTAAAATGTTTGTTATGAACACAGATTAATGGCACTATTGTATTTTTGAAATGTGGTGGAACACTTTTTGTTAATTACTAGACAATTTTTGTCTAAAATGGTTCGAAAATGAATTTAAAGAATTGGAGTTGGGTAGCGATTTTTTGTAACAATTTTCTATTTAGTGAAGAAATTTTTTTTTGTCTATTGGAGAAAGAAAGGGAAAATAATGGATAAAGTAAAAGATCAGGTCAGGAGGTCCACGACTCCGAGGTATATTACTGGTAAAGTAATAATTTTAAAAGTTTACACCTAACAATTAATGAACTTTTTATGTACTATTTATCAATTTATTACGGCAACGTTATGTCCCTCTGGACCCCACCAAGATCGACCAATGGATAAGAACGAATTATCCTTGTAATATCTCCTAAACTCGTTCTATTCCGGATAAGGTCTCATGCGCATGCGCTCCACGCAAAGTGGTCGTCAAACGTGCAAAAGTTTTGCATTATCAATTTATTGTGCGCTACCGACGCAATAAATCTACAGTGTTGTAGACCGGGTCTATCGAAAAAGTTCCTCATTGGAAGTGGGCCCCGCAGTTCCCAACCGCTTTCAACGCGGCGACCTATGTGGCGGAATACGCGGCGACCCGGATTTGAACGTTTGAGTATTTAATTTACGTTCTTATATTTACAGCACTGTACTCTTCAATGATGTGGAATGTAATCTATGGTCCTTCATTGAAAGACTCATTGCCAGATCAGCGTTTATGTCAAAGATAGTGAAATAATCGTGTGGATGAAGAAATAACTTGATTTATCCGACTGGCTCTTATTTTTCGCTGCCTTTGCGGAGAGGATAGGAACCGTTGGATGCAGATGAATATGGGGTCCCCCGTATGACGTGTTTGGAGTTCACGTGGTTTGTGGTGGGGCCAGGGCAGAGGTGATGGTCTGATCGATTGTTGCGTAGCTGTCTTGGTCGTACGGAGGCGGATGCATTTATTGGCATGCGGATCCGCGTTATCCTCGTTGGGCTTAGGTGCTGTGGAATCCCCCTATTAGTTAAGATAACTACAAATATGCCATTGTAAAGTGTGAACCGAAGCGCTGCATTGTGGTTAAGAATAAGATATATCTTTATTCCAAAATCAATGGAACAATGAGATCGTTTTAAAAATGGTAAAAGGCAGTTTCAAATAACAAAGGAGAAAAACAAAGTATACTTAAGACTCCAAACCTATCGGATTGAGCTCACCAAGTAGAACTAGAATAATAAATTGCAGTGCAAGCTCATTATCTATCAATTTGAGCATGTTGACATGAAGATTCATCTCTTCTATTATGAACACGGTTCTATTTTTTTCTTCTTCTATTTTTTTTGTCTAACCTTGTACAAGAAGACTTAGTTGTAATGTTTTATATACTGGTATAAATTGATATAAGTACTCTTATGTACAATTTTTAGATTGGTACAAACTTGTATGTGCAATTGGTTTTTCGTGAGTAATGAAAATACTTACGAATTGTTAATAAAAAAAGTAGAATTAGAGTAGAACTAGAGTGTTCAAATCTACTCATACTTAAGAGTAGAACTAGAGTGTTCTTAAACTCAGCAGGTCTCTTAATAAGCTTAATTTAAAAATCTATTATATTGATTTTAAACTACTAAATTCAACCGTTAAAATCGATCTGCTTCACGAGTGATGCATTCATGTATCAAATTTGTAATTTTGTAAATTAATTTATTATAAATTCTAGCGGTAAAAAAATAATGACGCGTTAAAATTAACTTATAAATCATAATTTTTGACCACTTGACTTTATACTAGTTAATTTGAAAAATAAAAATTTGACATGTAAACATATCACTCGTGAAGTAGCTCGATTTCAACGGTTTAGATTCGTCGTTTGAAGTCAGTTTGATAGGTTTTAGAGTTAAACTCATAAAAAAACTTTGTGAAATTAAGAACACCGAGCGGAGGGAAGAAGAGAGAATGGAGATCAATTGACTCACATTTTTTTAGTTTTTTTGTATTTATGTATGATTTTCTTTATAATTTAGACTCTCAATACCAGTGTTGTAAATAACGGTATGCGGTCGTTGGACGGACAGAGTACCGCCAAGCGATTAATCGGGAATAATCGGTCATAATCGAAAATAATCAGTCGATTAGTCGAGAAAATTTGTGACGGTTTGGTCACCGCCAATGACTAATCGGCCGATTAATCGGTCTAAACGGACGTTTTTTACAACACTGCTCAATACTATTTTAAAATGAGAGTCAAATAATAAAATATAATATATAATAGATGTATCGTATTCAGAATCTTTTAAAATTGTTGTACTGCTATATTCATATCATATCCAATACAATATCCGTACCCGTATCGATATAGTATCGATATAGTGAAAAAATAAGAATTTTTGACAAAATTTATTAATAAAAAGGTGCGGAGGCACCGAATTTGACTTTGGAATTTGGGGGCATAGCAATGAGCAGAGCCATCATCCAAAAGAAAATTTGAAAGGCAAGAATGAGAAAGAACAAAAGTCAAAGTGTGGTTCGAGAAGAAAAATTGTAGCTGTCGGTAATAAGGTCAAGAAATGTAGGCTGAAAAAATCTTATTCCTTGGCCTCCGGCCTTGCCCCACACCTGACCCTGTGTGGTTCATTGTGGCAGTCGGGTGATTTGTAGCCCCCACAAAAGATTGGTTTCGCTCAAATCTAGCCCCACAAAAGATTGGGTCCTCGTATAATCCATATCTCCTACGACGGCTGTTGTTATATTAATCAAAACAAGTACATTCTAATCACAATTATAATATTTATCGTGGGGTTGGAGATGGATATGAAGCTAACTGATAATTCAACGAGAACACTAATTTATTAATCACATTGAAACTACGTACATACCTTCTAATGAAAATTACAATGTTTATTGTAGGAATATAAAGCTAATTGATAATTTAACAAGAACACTTCGTAATCTTGTTAAAATTATCACGTACTAAATTGCAATAGATTTCAAGGAAATATTACACAAATATAAAATTATTTTTTTAAGTACGTATTATGATGACTTAGTGGATTAAAATGATTTGAGATTTAATGACTCATGCTTGTTAAAGTAATTGATACGTCAGAACTCCACAAGAGATCATAGTTTTGCAATTGTGAGATGAATATGTTCCAACTCTCAAGTAATTGTTGATGGGGTTTACATGTAGCTAGATGGTGCAATTTTAAATTTTCTAGTCTAAACATGTACGATCTTACGATCAGGAAAGCAAACATCCACGCAGTTTATGGTTCACATCACACATAGAGGTCTTTTATCTGATTATCCGGATTTGATTTGGAACTGAACCGGAACTGATCCGGATCTGATTAATTTGGATAGGGTATGGATTAAAAAATATAACCGGTTAAATTATGGGTACGGTTACAAAATTAATAATTTAAATATCTAATCCGGATTCGATCTGGATCCGATATTGTAATGGATAGGATATGGATTTGATTTAATTATTCGACCCATAACCGAATCCGACCCGATACCCATATAAATACCCGATACAATGATAATACCATTCTTTATATTATTTAATATAAAAACATAGATTAATAACTATGAAAAGACAATCATTTGTAGCATTTTTTAAGAAACAAATCATAATATATACTAGATTAATAATTAATTTCTTCAGCCCGATTGCTCAAGAATGTCAATTATGCGGAAATAACATTCTTGAAACAAGGGACCACCTACTGTGCTCATGCAACTTTGCTAGGAGATTTTGGCGAGGGTTTATGGCTCAGTTGAATCTGAGGTTTCAAAGAGGGGGCGTGAACATATGTGAGCTGTGAAGGAAAGGTTGACTGCTTGTGGCAGAGCAGGCAATAGTGCGGTGGGATATAGCTTGGGCAGCCGGCTCATGGGCACTATGGAAGGAGAGAAACATGAGGGTTTTTTCGGGTGAAAGCAAGCTCGTGCACATATTAATAAACCTGGCGGCTATGGATGTCCACAATAAATAAAAAATTCACAGAATATTTATAAATAAATTAAGAGTGCTCAATCACTCATTCATCTTGTACTAATTATATTTAATTCTAGTTGTCATCAGCCTAAAATCACATGCACTCGATTTTCCAAGCGTTTTTAGTTATTTCCTTCGATCCATCTGCGCATATACTTAGACCATATTGATTTTTTTTTTTTTGCCTATCCCACATGTTAAAATAATAATATGACTAGTTTTGTTTTCAAATATTTGACATGATTGCGTTTAGTTTCTGAAAAAAAATCATCAATAATTGTAACTGCATTCGTCCGTTCGGCCGACTAATCATTTTTTGAAGTGCAAATTAAGTTATTAACGCAGTGTTAATATTAATACTTTATACATTCAGAAACTAATTATAAATTTATTATGTTTAAAAATACAAGCAACAGACAATTCAGATTTCGGGAGATAGTTATGGGATTCGGAGAAAACCAAATGCTATTGACATGCCTTTTTGTCAATACTCGACCAAAATTATTTCATGAAAGTGTTTGATTTTTTCTGGCAAAAACATCACGCTCTGCTCTTGTCATAAATGGTCACAATATCTGTAGATTTGGAAGATCCAAAATGGGACCCAAGAAGGGCCAGAGATGCATTACCATTTGTCTCGCCACTAGAGAATTCCTGTGTCCTTATCCGAAACGTCTTTTTATGGATATTGACATTTGACGGAAATTTTTTATCCGTAGAAATTAAAGAAAAAGAAGAAAGAGAAATAAAAAGAGTACATATTTTTGATTGGTAGAAAGATTGGTAGGATTTTTATTGATTCTAAAAATAAAAAAGTTTAGATCGGTAGGAATTCAAACTAATTTGTTTTTTTGTAGTAAAATATAAAAATATTTTACAAAAATAGATAAAATATCTTAATATTTAGATATAATAGAAACATTCTATCTATTTTTTGAAAAACTTTTCATGTTTTAATCAGATTAAAAAAAATTTGGATCAGTAATTTTTTTTACCGATTCAAACTTTTTTATTTTTAAAATCGATAAAAATTATACCGATCTTTCTACATATTTTATATGATATACTCTTTCTGTTTTTCTCTTTTTTTAGTTTCACGATAAAAAATTTCCACATTTGACTCCAGGAACTCTTTCTCTTATTTTAATTTGGTCACACATTCAGAAACTTATCGGTAACCTAACCCATTATTAGGTTTCACACATTCGTTCCATTTAAGCTAATCCACGAGAGTGGGAAATAAATAAACTTTTTAGCCAGGTTGGTGGGACTGGTATCTTGGTCCGGACTCCAGACTCCTTAAGCTATCGTTTGATGGACCCAACCGGCTGTCCCACTTGCGGCGGGGTGTCGGTTGCAAAGACAATTGATGTAGGACTCGAGGAAAAACCATCAAATACACCGCAGTAACGGATCAAAACCTTTCTTGCTTGTGCTAGTGATTAGTACGGCACGTGAGCAAGTGCTTTCAGACATTTTTTTGGGGGGAATTTCATGTATATCCTTCAAAAGTTTCAATATTACATATTTATTGCTCCAAAATCAATAATTACATATTTATCCTAAAAAATTGTAGAAACTCACATATTTGTCTAATCTAACTATATAACATATCAAATATCTCCAAAAATAATTAAATAATATTTTTTAAAAATAAATTAATTTTATAATATTAATTAATAATATATTGACTATTATGCCCCTTCATTTCCGTCTTTTTAGTCCGCCTGAGTTCTTTTCTCTAAGACGTCAAACCTGTCGCCTCTCTCTCCAAACGAAGATGGAAAAATTAAAGCAGAGGGGCGACAGAAATTTATGAGAGGGGAGGCCACGAGGAAAGACGGAGAGAAATCTGTGATTTGGCACGTTTGGAGAGAGAGGCGGGAGGTTTGGCGCCTTAAAGAGAAGAGAACTCAGGCGATTAAAGAGACAGAAACGAAGGGCATAATGATCAACATATTCTTAATTAACATTGTAAAATAAATTTTAAAGTTTAAAAAAATATTATTTAATTATTTTTGGAGATATTTGATATGTTATAGAGTTAAATTGGACAAATATGTGAGTTTGTACAATTTTCAAGAATAAATATGTAATTATTAATTTTGGAGGGATAAATACGTAATATTGAAACTTTGAAGGATATACATGAAATCCCCCTTTTTTTATTTTAAAGCTTTCAAGAAGCTGTGAAGTAGGAGATGGATCGAATTCTTAATTTTTAGGTAACTACAGTCTTGAATTTTTCTTCTAACTAACTGTGATACCGCCCCATCTCAAGTACTCGAGACATTTTGTAAGTTCAAACTATTTAAGATGAATATAACAAACATAATAGCCTTTTTTTTTTTTTAACGGATCAAAATCTTTCACTTTATTTTCACAGCACCTTCTTTCCAACTAGAGTTCTCAATACGTGCAATACCGTGACTAGTTATGCCGTGATTTGGATCACGTGCCGTGCCATTACCAAGTTAAATTTATACGTCGTGCCGTGCTGTTATCAAATTTGAAATGATGGTTACGACACATTAGTCACGCCGTGACTGGTCATGTTTGGTCACGTTTAACTATTTTTTTTATAATTTAAGTTAGTTTATTCAAGATTCACCATTCGATCGATATTTAACGGTCCTAATTACATGTGACACGCGTGACCACATGCTGTTCCATGATCGGATCTTTCACGTACCGTGTTGTGTCAAATTTTCAAAAGATGATCGTGCCACGCGAATTGTCACGGCACTTGACAGGCACACATGTTGTGTCATATCGTATTGTGACATATCCAATCACACCGTGACCTTTTTAGATCCCTATTTTCAATGAAAATCGCCATAAATTTTTTTTTTTCGATCAAGTAGAAAATATTTTCAAATAATCACACTAATGCTCAATTTTTTGCTATGTCATAGAAGGGCGCAACAGTTATTCGGTTTCTTTTAATATTTTCTTAGAAAACACGGAACTGATGCGGTTCTTTACAATTTTACACTGCTACACACTTGACTATATAGTTTTTTCTAATTTCTATGGAACTGTAGATCTTCTGTGATTTCATAAAGTTACTTTTTACACTTCAATTTTTAATATGCTAACCATTATAATTTAATTGAGAAATTAAATTTGAAAATTTTAATCAACTAAATTGATTTTCTTACAATTAATTCGGGCTTTAAAATATTCTGTTTACAACTAATTTATTTTAATCAAAATAAATTCATTTTGTAGGTCGAAAAACTTTAACAAAAAGTAAAAAAAAATTCAGACTTCAAACATGCGTAACTTTTGATGAAAAAAAACTGATTTCTTATAAGGACCACATTTCAGAATTCTTGCAAAAAGATACGTAGGAGTTACCAGACATAGTCCGTAATGACAATTTTTAAAGCTTAAAATAATTGTCTAGGACTAAAATATTGAGTTAAAATTTTCTTATTTGCAACGGTCTTTTATTTCCCTTTTATTTGAAATTGAAATAACCCTTTAAAGAAATTTAAAATAACTATAATAATTTAATGCATAAATTCATAATCGCTTATGCAATTTCAGATTCTAACAATTTAATATTAAATTGGCAATGAAGTTCATAAATTAATTTGGAAATATATTTCCGTAACTAATTTTGGAGTTCAAATTCGGAAATAAAGTTTGAGAATATAAAAATATAATTAATGGTTCATTATTTAAAATAAATAAATAAAATGACTAATTAAAGAAAATCACGAAGATTAAAAAAGCTGATGCACAATGTGGACGAGTCATGAAAGGCAGGGATTTTTTAAACTCTCCTCTTCCAATAAATACATCATTCACGAGTTATCTCTTTACAGTGGAATCAAATAAGTTACTGTTCTTCCATAAAAGCATGAATTTGCTTTGTCTCGTTCCAACTGTTTAAATGTTTTCAACCGTTCAGATTTATTTTCAACAATGCACTTTTCAGTTCGAAGAGTTGGAAACAAATAATTCGCTCATTATCAACTCATTCGTTAAATTAATGAACTGAGTATGAGCATACTCCAACTCGCTCATAACTCGCTCATTAAAAACTGAGTTACATGAAATCATGTCACATTCAATTCCAACCGAATCAAACCCAAATCCAACTTATTTACACTCAGACTCAGGCACCCAGTGACCCTAACCGAACGGATCCAAAGTCTCAACTTCACTCACTCTCGCTAACCCTAAGTCCCTAACACAGCAGATCCAGCGCCGTCATTCTATTATGACAATTTGTTAAATTCTATCATAATGATAATTTGATAATTAGTTTTTGAATGATGTATCTGAAACAAAAAATTCGAAACAAAATTCAAATTGCCTACAAGTTTGATTTCTTAACGAGTCGCTTAATAAGCACGAGTCAACTCGAACATTTAACGAACCGAGCACGAGCACAGCTGTCAACTCAGTATTGTTTTCTCAACTTGAATTGACTCGCTCATTAAACTAATGAACTAAGCACGAGCATACCTCAACTTGCTCGAACTCCCTCGTTACTCACCCCTGGCCGTGGGATTTTTTTGTAAAACAGCAATTAAAATAATAAAAGTTAAAGAAACGACATGATTGCGGGGTTTGTTATAAAAACAGCAAAAACCGAATAGGCTATTCGGTTAAGTTTTTTTTTGCTTCACCAAATAGCCTATTCGGTTAAGCAATCAGTTTTAACAGGGGTTGTGGGAACATGGCCACAGAAGATCCGTATTAGAGCTTAACCGAATAGGCTATTCGATTTGGGTTTTTTTTTTTTTTTTTAGAGACTAAGATTATTTGATTGAAAATAAAGAAATCTAATACTGAAAATTTGAATGTTTTATTTAAATTATTTGACTTCTTTTGATATATAATTAGCATATTTATACTAATTAAGTTAAATTATGTTGAATTACACTATATTAAGTTAAATTACACTAAATTACATTACATTACGCTAAAATACGGTTAATTACGCTAAATTACATATGAATAGGGACGATATCTTCACTGAAAAGGCGAAAAACGACGGCGAAACTTCAAACGGTTATAAAACGGCGCTCGAGTGTCCGATTTCAGCAAATGACCACTTTTCGGAAAGCTTGCGAAAATGCGCATGCGTTCGTGTCCACTATGTTGGATTTTGAAATTCAGAATTGCCAAAAAAACTAAGGGAAGAGCTTCAAAACTTGAGTTGAAGTTTCCGATTAAGATTTTCATTTATATTATTCAATCCAGGTAGCTTAGTAAATTAATTACATAATGAACTTGTAGAATACCAATTTTTACTATTTTTGGAATTTTTTTACTATTTTTTATGATTCATGAAAGATGGCACAGAATCGGTCTATTTTAGCGTAATTTTCGGTATTTCAGCATAATTAGCGGAGTTATTGTAATTTAGCGTAATTTAGTGTAATTCAACATAATTTATTGTAATATAGTGTAATTCAACATAATTTCTATTTAGTGTTTTTTTTATTTTTTTGCTAATTATAAATCAAAAGAAGTAATCTAACAAATAATTTAAATCAAATTTTCAGTCTTAGATTTTTTTATTTTGCTCTTCTTGGTGTTATTAAAAAAAAAAAAAAAAAAAACCCTAAACCGAATAGCCTATTCGGTTTAGGCTAAAAAATCCCTAAACCGAATAGGCTATTCGGTTTAGGGGTGTTACACGAAAGATCACATGGGTGTTACACGAAAGATCACATACTCCGGGTGTTTGTTTTTGTGAAAATTCGGTTTAACCGAATAGGCTATTCGGTGAAACAAAAAAAAACTTCTTAACCGAATAGCCTATTCGGTTTTTGCTGTTTTTATAACAAACTCCGCAATCATGTCGTTTCTGTAACTTTTATTATTTTAATTACTGTTTTTAAAAAAAATTCCTGGCCGTGAGTGCCAAATGTCGATTTTTTTTTTTTTTCCAAAAGGCCCGTAGGCGCCAAATATCGAAATTAGAAAGGACAGGGAACGGATAGCGGTAAAGGAAAAGTCTTATCCAGAAAACTGCCAGCTCAGAGGTCGCGTGGTCGAGCAGCTGAATGCATTCCGCTGTCACGCGCAGCATTCAATATTTCTTTCCAAACTCTCTATGCCTCTTTCTCACAGACATAAACATAAGGAGTCGTTTCCCCCACAAACTTATGACTCGCTGCACGAAGTGGTTTTAGTTGAAGAACACAGAGGAACATTTCTCTTTTAAAGAGCCCGCGAGGAAATGAAAAGAGCGCCTTGTTTATTTCTCGCCTTCTCGGTTCTCTTTTCTCATTGGGCGGGTTTGTCTCCAGCTGTCACTTAATCACTTTTGTGCGGAACCCCCAAAGTTAATCCGTATTTATTATTTATTATTAAAGAAAGAAAACCGGATGGTAATGAAGCGGATCGAGGATAAAAAGTTGGGTCCCACTTCCCTCTACGCGCAAGCCAAATCTGATCCTTGGTAATGAGTAATGACCAATGAATTGGCTGTTTGGGCTTCTACCAAGAAAGTTTATCGATTGGAAAAAGTCTAAAATACCCTTCCGCTGATAAGTTAGTTATCTATTCTGATTATTTGGGATTTGTCGTCTCTTATACTTATACCCGATGGATTATGGGATCAATGCTTAAGTTATTATTGAAATTAATTTTCACAAACGAAACGTCTAGCAT
The DNA here is from genome assembly GCA_011114355.1 of Carex littledalei. NCBI lineage: Eukaryota > Viridiplantae > Streptophyta > Magnoliopsida > Poales > Cyperaceae > Carex > Carex littledalei. Next base: position 5,976,352 of record CM022092.1, on the reverse strand, counting down.
CAGTTAAGGCCTTAAGCATTGCAAGAGTTCCTTAAACTTTCTTATTAAAAAGTTTTAATCCGTCTTACCCTTGTCAACTAAGAGTATCTTTTGCAGTATTAAGGTATGCCTGCATAAAATTAAGGTCTAAACCTCCTTAAATTAATTTACACTGCTTAAATTTTATTATCAGACGTGACATAAAATTAAGGTCTAAAACCTCCTTAAAACATCTTGAGGGTTTTTTAATTTACATACCTTAAGAGCTTGTCCGGTTGTCATGGGATTGTGTGGGATATGATATTTTGGGTTCGGAAACCCACAAATTACAATGCGGGAACCCACACTCATAGATATGCACCAGAAGAGTTATGAGAATGTGATTAAATGCGTATTCGGTTGTATCATGGGAATAGTAGTGGGAAATTCTATTTTTTTTCTAAAATGCTTAATATCAATACAATTATTCTTATTAATAATTATTAATATAATTAAATAAAATGATTAACCAATAACATAACAATACTTATTAATTATTATTTCATAACGAAGTTTTTGCTCGTAAACTTATTATCCAATTATCGAAAAAATCAATTAAAAATTAAATTAGCAAATCGATGATAAATAATTTTTTATTTGCTTGAAATAAAATACAAATATGTTTTTTTTTAAAATAATTTTATTATACTGAAAATTATTTCATTTATCACATATTCTGAATTTATTTTTATATAACAACAGATATTATAAATTGAATTACAATTGAAAATAAGTTAATTATATTAGCATTTAATCTTTAACTAAGCTTATTAGTCCTTAGCGTCTCACCGTAGGAAAAAACAAAATGATTTGGACTTGATATTATTCTTCCCATAATTTTATACTAGATGGAAGAAAATATAGGAAATAAAAGGAACCCATTCCAATTAAAAATGGTGTAAAATTCCATATAATCCCATTGGATTTGTGTCGGCCGAACATGCCTTAAATTTCGGACGTAACTTTCTTTAGTACATATTAAACTTTAATTCTCAATTCTTAATCTGCATTATCTAATGATATCTTTTTAGGAATAAATATATGAACTCAAGAATATTTTACGATCGAAATATAAATTGATAAATTTATGTATGTCGTTGTTCAAGGCTTGAAATTTAGATCCAATCGGAACTTATAAAACAGACCTTAACTTCTTCTTTCACTAAAGAAAAGTTACTACCACAATGTTTGTTGCAAATATATACGAGGAGGATTCAAATGAATCATAATTTTGTGTTTCAATATGCTTTATATTTTTTATTTTCGTTTTCAAAGACCGAATAGTCGATCCAAACCGCTCAACACAATTTTCATAATAAAATATTCTTGGAAACCAAATTTTATATTTTTTAAAATTTTTTTACTATTTTTTTATATAGGTACAATATCACTTTTTCGGATGGTCCAGAATCTCTTTAAAACAGTGATTTTGTACCTATCTAAAAAATAGTAAAAAAATTCTAAAAAATATAAAATTTGGTCTCCAAGCAAATTTTATTATGAAGATCATGTCGGTTCGGATTGACTGTTCGGACTTTGAAAACGAAGATAAAGAATGTGGAGTATATTGGAGCATAAAATCATAATGCATTTGAACCCTCCTCAATATATATATAGAGAGAGAGAGAGAGAGAGAGTTAGCTTGGTAGCCACTACCAAGTAATTTCAAAAAAGAGAGAGAGAGAGAGAGTTGGGCTACGGTACTTCGTGAAGTAAAACGAGTATTTTATTTCACGTCTATATCTTAAATTTCAAAATTCAAAACGTCGATCCGAACCATTCAAGTTGATCTCCATATTAAATCATGCTTGGAGAATTTTTAGAATTTTTTTACTATTTTTTTGGAATTTCGTAACACTTATTAAATTGTATGAACTATATATTTTATTGTTCTCATTTTCTGATATTATTTTCAACTTTTGTATCTCTAGTGAATTTAATGGATTTTTAAGAACACTTTTTTTTTTTTAATCTCAACCATTTACAAGTCACCGATCTTCAATCTGTTCCATCATTTTTTTTAAATTTAAATCTCGTCTAGTAAATAATAACGCAATATGTGAGACATATATAGAAAGAACTTGCCACCAATTTTACGCAATTGTACCGTACAAATTAGGAATCGACTAACAATAGCATCATAAAAGCACCTAACCAACCATTTGTCTCCTGTTTGAGGCTGTGTTCAAATCAAACGGTAGGTGGTTCATTTAATCTGGCCTTATATGGTAGCATGTCCATCTCCTGTGCTAGATCAACATATCACTATATACGAAGAGTAATATTAACAAACTTATAGTTTGTCATTGCTAAATACACTTTTATGCAAAGAGAAAAGGAAAAAAAAAAAAACTTAGGTGATAATGCCAGTAGGCTACTACATTGCATGCTTATCTGTTAAGAAATCATGTTTTACAACTGAAAGCCAAAAAAGCTTCCATGGCATGCATTAGGTCAGACTAGAGATAATGTTATTTAAGAAACCCTAGTTTAATTGGGAATGGCCAAACCATTTTTCCACTAGGTCTAATTTTTAGGGTTTATTGAGTTTGGTCGCACCAAAGCAAAAAGTACTCAATACAGCAAGTGGCAAATAATCAATGCCTCTGTTTTTTAAATACATTTTTCCAAACTGATAAATAAGACAAGTAGACAATAGGCCATAGTAGTGATTATATGTCGAGACACTAAAGAGACAATAACAGTAAGATGTGCTGCAGATAGATCTAGAACATTTTAATAGACATTAAAAGCGAAGGGACAATCTTGCAAAAGTTACAGGGAAAAATAACATGAAAATGGCTGTCTAGACTCTAGATCATAGGATGCATGCTTCACGACTTAATTCGGAAAACTGTGCAATTTTTAAAAGTTCATATCAGTGATTAGAAAATTAATTTGCTTTCATGCGCCAAGAGCAGATTTGGGAATGGTTAAATAGAGATAAGAGGATTACAAAGGACTTAAAGTAAATAATTAAAAAAAACCGCCCAATGGATGCGAAGCAATATATTATGTCTAAAAATGGCAATAATGTAAATATCAGAAAGATCAGAGGCAAGACCATACACTAAAAGGGCGGTATAACTTGTGATCTTGACCTAGCTGGAGTATTTTTAATTTTTTATGTCTCTCTTTAGGATAAGTAAATAATAATAATAAATTCGTATATTCGTGAGTTACCTTCTAAAGTTTCGATATTATCTTCTCCGCTGACGTACTTCTCTCCCATAAATAAATATAGAAGAAAGAAGAAACGAAGAGAGAGACACAAAAATCATAATCCAAAATCGCAAATTCCCTAGCAAGGAAAGAACAAATCGACGATCTTTTATTTTCTCGCGGAGATATACTGGCGGTGCTTCGCTAGTTCGCTTGCTCTATTTTCGGTCAGTAATGCTCTTTCTCTTGCGAATTCATATTTTAGTTTTAATACAAGATCGATTGGTGCTCTCTTTAGTCTTTGATTTTTGTTGACGAAGGAGAGATCTTTCATCGTACACTTGATCTATTTCTTCATTTAAGTTCGTGGATAAAAAGCCTACCGACATTTCTGGCAAAGAAGCCCGTGGATAAGGTCGAGAATTTTGTTGTCTATTTGTGGTAAATTTGAAGTTCAAATTTTCGGTCTCTTTTTCTATTTGCGGTGACTCAATAATTTTGATGGTATGGTGTGAAAACTATTGGTGTTAGCCTGTATGGTACTTTATTAGGATTGTTTATCTTCATTAAATTTCCTATAAATGGGTATTAACTAATTGCCACGAGGAAACCCTGTTTGAACGAATTACACGATTTTCTTGAAATTAGCCTTCTCTCCCTTTAGACGAATAAACGATGTGTAGCAGTTTCAACTAGTTCTTTTCTTATCCATTTTCTTATTTTTTTGAAGTGCCGATGATTTCTCTCCTCCATCCTTATTTTGTGGAAACGTTAACACTTCGCGTGCATATTCAATCCTGTGTTTTAGTTATTTACAGGTCAATAACTGCTTTTTTCTTTCAAATATAGTCAGACTGAATTTTGTACTTCTATTCTACTTGTATAGTATTTTTCTTGGTTTAGTATATTTAAGTAGATTGTCATCTACTGCCTTAAATTTTTTTTGTTTTTTTTCTTCTAGTACGAACTGGTATACCTTTGTGCTTTTGTTAGAATTTACTTCCTCTCATTAGTTAGTATACAGAGGAAGATTTATAAGAAGGCCGTGTAGTATAATGAGATGCTAAACATATCTTCTATGAAGAGTAAAATTTTGAAATTACTGAAAACGACAGCCCCAAACAAACAGTTATTGAGGGCAGTTGAAATTTTTAATTTCTCAGAACATTAATACGGTTTAATATTTCAGTTTTTTAATGACCTATCCACTCTGTCAAAAGCAGATGTAGTAATACTTTTGGTACTAATATATACATGCATGCAATTTAAGCTGACCTTTTTTATTTTGTTTTGAATTAACAGAACACATTTGCACAGGTGAAGGAAAATTGGAGCTAGAATATCTAGTAGATGGTTTCCATGTCTTGTCCTGACCTTCTCAGTCTATGTTCGGCTGAGTTACCTGATCTTGACCACCCTGTAAGACCACTTCCACGCGTAATCACTTCCCCCACATTCATGTCGGGTCCTGGGTGGGACCCATATGTAGACTATGATTCTGACAGCTCAACCCCAGTAACCCGGAAACGCAATATAATTGTTGCAAACTTTCTCCCCATAAACTCCTCAAAAGACCCAGTTACTGGTAAGTGGACTTTCACACGGGATGAAGATGGCATTCTTGTGCAACTCACTGATGGCTTCTCTGACGACACTGAGACGGTTTATGTGGGCAGTTTGAAGGCTGAAATAGACCCGATTGACCAAGAGTACATCTCCCAAGTCCTTTTTAAGGAGCACAGGTGCATACCCACTTTTTTGTCTCCTGAGCTGCACAAGAGGTATTACCATGGCTTTTGCAAGCAATATCTATGGCCTCTGTTTCACTACATGCTCCCAATATGCCTTGATAAAGGAGAATTATATGACCGGTCTCTTTTTCAGGCATACGTATCAGCCAATAAAATATTTTCAGATAAAGTATTGGAGGGTATAAACTCTGATGATGATTTTGTGTGGGTGCATGACTACCATTTAATGCTTGTCCCGACCTTTTTGAGAAAGAGGCTGAACAGGGTCAAATTAGGATTTTTTCTACACAGCCCGTTTCCTTCTTCTGAGATTTATCGGACACTACCTGTTAGAGAGGAGATCCTGAAAGCATTGCTAAATGCTGATCTTATTGGGTTCCAGACTTTTGATTATGCACGCCATTTTCTATCTTGTTGTAGCCGCATGCTTGGGTTGGAGTATGAGTCAAAACGGGGTTATATTGGCATTGACTATTTTGGCCGTACTGTCAGTATAAAAATTTTATCGGTTGGGGTTCATGTTGGGCGGCTGGCAGCAGTCTTGAAATTACCTTCTACAGTTAGTAAAATTGAAGAGATCAGAGAGAGATTTAAGAATAGAATTGTAATTGTGGGCATAGATGACATGGACATCTTTAAAGGAATAAGTTTGAAACTACTGGGATTTGAGCTGTTGTTGGAGAAAAACCCTAAATTAAGAGGGAAGGTGGTGTTGGTGCAAATTGTAAATCCCCCTCGAAGCACAGGAAAAGATGTGCAGGAAGCAAGGAAAGAGGCTGTCTTAGTTGCGGAGCGGATCAACTCTATCTACGGTTCTCCAGGTTACAACCCGCTTGTGCTGATTGAGGAATCAATGCCGTTTTATGAGAAGATTGCATACTATGCCTCTGCTGAGTATTGCATTGTGAATGCTGTCAGAGATGGCATGAACCTGGTACCATACGAGTACATAATTTGTAGGCAAGGTGCATCTGATGAAAACCCAAAACCTGACCTCACCCATACTAGTACCTTGATTGTTTCTGAGTTTGTTGGCTGTTCTCCTTCCCTTAGTGGTGCCTTTCGGGTCAACCCATGGTCCGTTGATGATGTGGCGGACGCATTGTATCGAGCCATTGATTTGCCGGTGTCAGAGAAGCAGCTCCGGCACGAGAAGCACTACCGGTATGTGAGCTCGCACCATGTGGCTTATTGGGCCCGCAGCTTCATGCAAGACTTGGAGAGGGCTTGCAAAGACCACTACAACAGGAGGTGTTGGTCTATCGGGTTTGGGTTGAGTTTCCGGGTTGTTGCTCTCTCGCCGGGTTTTAGAAAGTTGTCTCTGGATCCTGTCGTGTCAGTGTATAAGAAGAGTGCCAGAAGGGTGATATTCTTGGACTATGACGGTACCATTGTGCCAGAATCTTCCATTAGTAAGGCACCGAGTGAGGAGGTGATTGCTATTTTGAATAGCTTGTGTGCTGATCCAAAAAATACGGTGTTTATTGTTAGTGGGAGGGGCCGGGAGCGTCTTTCTGAGTGGTTTTCCTCATGTGAGGGGCTTGGTATAGCTGCCGAGCATGGCTACTTCATCAGGTAATATCGGTTGAAGTTTTTAACTATTTAGTTATCTTTTACACAAGTATTTTAGGGTTCATAAATTTGCATTCTGCTTAAAAATTAGTTGAAGAACACAGAGGAACATTACTGTTTTAAAGAGTCAGCAAGGAAAAGAAAAGATCGCCTTGTTTATTTCTCGCCTTCTCGGTTCTCTTTTCTCACAAATTCACCAAACCATGCAAGTAATTTCCATCATTTTTTTTGTAAAAAATTATCGAGGAGGCGAGAAATAGACAAACCCGCCTAATGAGTAAAGAGAACCGAGAAGGCGAGAAATAAACAAGGTGCTCTTTTCATTTCCTTGCTGGCTCTTTAATAGAGTAATGTTCCTCTGTGTTCTTCAACTAAAAACATTTTGTGCAGTGAGTTTGGAAAGGAAAATCATATTCTAATAATATCTGGTAAATTTACTAACTGACAATTTACACATACTTGTTAGAAACTTTCAATGCGATATCATATTTTTCTCTACAGATGGAGGAAATCCAGTGAATGGGAGACAACTGGTGCAGCAATGGGGTCTGATTGGAGAAAGATTTCTGAACCTATTATGCAAGTATACACAGAGACAACCGACGGATCTTTTATCGAGCCCAAAGAGAGTGCTTTGGTGTGGCACCATCAGTATGCCGACCATGATTTTGGCTCGTGTCAGGCCAAAGAATTACTTAGTCATCTAGAGAGTGTGCTTGTCAACGAACCTGTTGTTGTCAGGCGGGGCCACCAAATTGTCGAAGTAAAACCACAGGTTTTGTTCTACTTTGTCTATAATGTATTCTATTTTCCTTTTTAGTCATGTTTGCATTCATCCAGAATTATTTATTTAGAATTGAGTCCCCGGGCTTGGTGTTATTTGGTGCATATTATCATATTCTGATTAATTAGTTCAAGAAAGAAAAAATAATTGTACTGTCATGGAGAAACTATTAACTAACTAGCAAGATGCGTGATTTGAAAATAATTTTGTATTGGTATATGGAAACCATTATCTGACTTGCAACTTATGTAGGGAGTGAGCAAGGGATTGGTGGTAGAAAAACTAATAGAAACCCTGGTTAAAAATGGAGAATTGCCTGATTTTTTGATGTGCATTGGTGATGATCGATCAGATGAAGAGATGTTTGAAAGCACAAGTAAAGCTGCATCCAGTAACCTATTTACCATGCCTCCTGAGGTCTTTGCTTGTGCAGTTGGTCAAAAACCGAGCAAAGCCAAGTACTATGTTGATGACACCAGTGAGGTGATCAGGCTTTTGAAGGGTATTTCTGGCATTTCCTCACGAAAGGAGAGCATGGTACGTGCGCATGTCTCATTTAAACTGCCTATGGAAGGGGGGCTTGACCATTGAGCTTGTGAGTTAAAAGCTTGTATATTCTTCCTTCCCATTGCTAATCCAACCTTCTCTATTGGGGGATGCAACTTTTTTCTTTTTACGGAGTGGGAGAGATGTTGCAGGGAGCGAGGTTCTGACTAAAGAAGAAATGCAGCTGATGTCTAAGAAATTTTGATACATGAAAAAGGAGGGGCACTGGATATATAACGTGGCAGGATGAAAAATGAAATGGCCCTGATTGTTTGTACAGGTTGTTTGGTGTTGTATAGATCGGCACTTATCTACCTTTAGCAATGATAATTTTTCTTTGTTTTTTTTTTTTTCAAATGTAGAGAGCCATCTGTTCAAATTTGAGTACGTTTTTTTTGTAACTGGTGTTCTTTACTTTTGATTGGTTATCTTCCAAGACATAACATGCATTCAATTTCTGTTGATTGGTTCATTGGTCTAACTGATTTGGTCATACAGTTCATTGTGTTTTACTGTCCATTCAAGTTTTATTGAAGCTGCTGTTTGAAAATTATTATTTGAACTTGCACATATAAACATTATATCTTTGTTTTATTGAGATCAAAATTTCTTCATCCAGTCATAACAGCAGTGTGCACTTCACTCTTCACCAATAAAAAAACACGGTAAGTTGAAGTTCTAAACAGATTAGATGTGGTCGGATCTGATCGAACCACACTACACAAATAGTTGGGCCATGCACCATCAAATAGATTAATGGTCCGTCCGATTTAAATCACTTGTATCATCGAGCTGTGTGGTGAGCCTAGAGTGAATTATTCTTTCGTGATTTTTAAATCATTCGTGTCCAAATTTTATTAAGAGTTGCGACTTAAGAGCTGAAAAGCACCAGAATTCACTCCAGCTCTCTTCCAATCTTCACCGGAGAAACATATTCCGAAGCTAATGAAATAAGGGACAAGCATGTTGGTGACGGACGCGGAAGCGTTCAAGGATTTATTTCGTCAAACACCTTACAGGCATACACCAATATCCGATCATATAAAGAAATATGAAAGTCAAACAAGAACCCAACACAAATAAGTAATCAAGCATAAGAAAATAAAAGAGAGACAAGATTTTACGAAACCACGAAAGCACACGGCGCAAATACACTATATCAAGGAGTCTTTACAAATATAAGGAGATTAACAAGCCAATAACACACTCTCTCACACTCTCTTACAATTTCATACACTAATCTACGAAATTTTCAAATGTATATGGTGGATTGTCACAAGAGAGCAAAATCGTAGAGAAAGCTTTCAAAAGAGGAGCTCACGATTTAGAGAGGAGATCTCTCTCTATCTCCGTTGTTTCAATTCATTTGGTAATGAATTACCGTGAAAAATCAAATATGGACCGGGCCCAATACTTTTTTCTTCACTGCTTCAACAAAGCAGAACTGTCATTCTAAATTTTAATTAACATTCTTCCACAAAAGCCGAATATATGTCGGCAAGTAAAAGAACTAAGTTGTTGGTTGAGAAAGATTTTAGAAGATATGGATGGGAGATAAGATGCAAAAGCCGAATATATGTCGGCAAGTAAAAGAACTAAGTTGTTGGTTGAGAAAGATTTTAGAAGATATGGATGGGAGATAAGATGCAGTCACGGTACTATTTTGTGACAACAAATATGTCATTGTCATGTCAAAGAATTCGGTGTTCCATAGCTGAACAAAGCACATCAATCTCAAACATTATTACATTTGAGAAACGGTTGAAGATGAAGAAATTCTTATCAAGCATGCGAAGACCAGGGATCAATTAAAGGACATCTTCACCAAAGCACTTCCACATGACAAATAAAAACAATTAAGAGAGAGTGTTGAAATTAATATTTTTGATAATGTTTATTTTGAGTTAGTATTTGAGATGTAAAATGACAAAATAGCGGGCTTTTGATTAATATAACTATTGGGTTATATCTAGGAGTGTTTAGATGGGTTATAAAAGTAATATTGGAGAGAGAGATGGATGCTATTTTGAATGCAATTCTTGATATTTGTCCATATCAGTCCCTGGGTTGTGACGTTCAATTTCCCTTCTATGAAATGAAAAAGCACATCGCTAGCTGCCCACATGCTTATTTAACATGCCCCATGCCGGACTGTGGCCAAGTTGCGCAAGTAAGGAGTCACTTGGCACAACACCTGACCACCGAGCATTCTGACTTCATAACCATGTTCAAGTTTGGGACCCAGTTTCTGTTCGCTTTTCAGATGGACAATCAGACCAAAGTTTTTATTGAAATTGAGTCAAAGCATATTTTTGTTATTCGTTATGTTGTTCATCATGATGCTACATATTTTAAATTCTTCTCGGTTTCTCTTGTTGATGATTCACGTCTGAAGTACACCGTTCTAGATAGAATTGGTGTATGCCCTCTGATTGTTACCTCAACAATACCTACCACAACCTTTAATGAAATGGACGGTGCGATAGGTGAGAAAGGCCTGTCACACCAATATAGGGATGGTCAGTCCGTCCTGAATTGCAATTTCCTTGTGCAGTTAGCTTAGTTTAAGGTGGTTTCTGATCACCCCTCACGACGCCTCGCCTCATCTCTGGTATGTAGCTGTCACATTTCATAGTAGTTATTTTGTTATGTTGTTTATATATGTTTCTGTTTTTTTTTTGCCCTATAATGTTGTTTCACAATAGAATGACTGAGGCTCTTTTTAATTTTACCCTTCAAAAGTGAGAAAGATGTACAAACCAGTACTTATATATTTTTTTTACTCAAATCACTTGGACAGATGGCTTCTAAGTAGATTTGTGCTGTCTGTTTCAATTTACAACTTGTTTTCTCTTTATGTGGCACAATTACTAGCAGGTGTTAGGGCATTAAATAAATCAGGAGGGGGTTCCGGTACCAATGGAAGAGGCCGAGGCTAAGTTTGGAGGAGAGTTGAGTGCCTTTCCTTTTTTTCTTTTTTCTTTTATAGTATATCAAACTGTTTGTTTCATATCAATGTCAGTTTTTGTGGTTGATATTTTAAATGTAGTAATTGAATAATTTTCTTAATGGTTCTTGGTATTGAAATAGTTGGCTTTATTTTAATATGATAGACGTTTAGAAATCCTTTGATGTCGGGGTGTGATATCAGTTACGAAATTTAGTTTCTAAGATAACCTCTATTGTGCAATCTATTTTTATTTCCTTTTATCTTTTAATTCTTTTTTTTTCCTGTGACAAACAGTTTTTGGAATGTCTAGTTCTTTGTAATAATTGGAACGTTGGTATTACTTTTTGTTGAAAAACTGATAGTGGCTATCAGTATGGGAACGTTGGTATTACAAAAGCTTTTATGTTGCAGTTCAGTACCTTAACATAGGCTATTTACTGCTATATATTGAGGAAACATGTTCACTCTGTTATGTGGTTACCCTTGGCTAATTCATTGCGTGTCATGTGCTTCATAGAATGTCAAAGAAGATAAGACTAGTTAATTTCTGAAATTGTTTGTGTCGTCCACTTATGTTTTGATGGTTGCATGCATTCCTCGTATACTGCGAGGAAAGGATGTGGTAGTTGCTGCAGAAACAGGAAGTGGGAAAACACACGCCTACTTGGTCCTGCTAATTCACAAGCTCGGTGTTTCAGCCCCATCTGAAAGTGTACTCACTCATAATGCTCTTCAAAATCAAGAGATAATTCTGGTACTTTGTCCAAATGCGATGCTATGTGATCAAGTTGTTGGCATGGCCAACTCCTTGCTTAATCAGTCCGGCAAACCACTTGTCAAGGTTGCAGCAGTTTGTGGCCAAAAGGTAGATTTCTTTTATTGTCTTGCTGGGCATATGTAAAAAAGATGAATTGGACACATATCACAAACAAAAGTTTGCTTTTGAACACAATTGTTGTCTGAGGGGTACCTAAGTGATAATCATACATCTTGAAATAGGAAAATTAGTAGTTAAACTGTGATGAAACATGAAAGTCATGTCATATGGTGACTTTCTGATTTCAAATTGAAGAAAACTTCAATTGTATTTCTTCTGTCAAATTTTCAAATTTGTTATTGTAGGGATAACCAATCTTTCAGCCTGATATTCTTGTATCAACTCCAGGTGCACTCTTAAATTATCTCTGTGAATATGATCGAGAAAAGAGATAAAGAAAGAAATTCATACTTCAGTGTAAAATCTATGGTATATTATTCTTCTTACGTAATTATATACTCTGGAAACTTCATAAATCTGTAATACAGGAACGCTGCCTTCAATTTAATACACAAGTTTCATGAAAGTTTCCAAACCAGATAATCCGGCCAATACACATGTTAAGCTTTGATGAAAAGCTCCTTTCTAGAATGGCGGACGTCACAGAAGAGCCAAAGACATATGAGACCGATGAGCCTCAAGAGATCCTGGGGTTAGCGAAACTGACGTCTGTTATGAAGATGACTCTGAAAACGAGGAACTTTTAGAATCTTCAACAGCCAAGGAGGAGAATTCAAATGGGACATGCAAGTGCTAGGAAAGATTGGAGGAGGGTTTGAAGAATATACGAGCGCAGTAACAATATGTTAAACTAAAGCTTGCTATTAGGCACTTTGAAACTTGACTAAAAGTGATATTTGTGCAAAGAAATAGGTGGTTAAATGGGCATTTGTCTTATTTTGGAATGCAAAAGCATTAACCTTTCAAACATGCTTGATGGCAATAGCAGTACCCTCCTCCCATCATCTGATTTCAACCCTGTTAATATCCGAACTCTGATTAATAAACTAAAGAGCCCGTCTGTAGAGTAGAAGGGAAATGGATTTATAACGTGGCAGGATGAAAAACGAAACAACGCTGATGTTTGTACAGAGAGCCATCAGTTCAAATTTGACTACGCTTTTTTGTAACTGGTGTTCTTTATGTTTGATTGGTTTTCTTCCAAGACATAGCATGCATTCAATTTCTATTGGTTGTTTGTGTACCGTGTCCAATTACTGCAATTGGGACATCCATTTGATGCTGGGTTTTACTTGTTTGAATTTTCTTTGGCAGAATCTGTTGGATTTATTGTCAACCTCGTTGGATTTAATGCCAACATTGAGCATATATGTAATCTAATTATGGATTGTTTACTGTCATATATGGTTGTCAATTAAAGTGATCAAATAAGGTAATAGACAATCAATATATTCATTAGGATGTGGTCCATAAATGTGTAGAACAATTTAGGCAAATATCAAATCATTGATGGATTGATTCTGAGATTTGCAATTCAGAAAACTGCCATTTAAGAGGACTGTGTGAGCCACACGGATGTCAATGCGGCCGCACGGATTTTGATGCGACAGCACGGTTTTTGATGCAGTCACACAAAATACCTTTTTCAAGTTGGCAGATAACCAGATAGGTTACTATATATAAGGATTGGTCCCCAAGGCACAAGATAACACAGAAAAGCACAGAAACTGAAAAGACGTTTTTCTCTTTAGAAAAATACAGCTTTGTGTGCCTTCTCTTCTTCTTCCACCATCAAAGAATAGAGAAGAGAAATCCATTAGGAAATTTGGATAGGATTTCTCAAGGGCCATATCTTGCTGTCTTGGAAGACTTATTCCTACGACTATACGACAAAACAACAAGAAGGGCTTCTTGCCATTAGAGTCTAGTCTCGTGCTCACGGAGACGGTTGGCGATCTCTTAAAGGATCGAGTTATTCCATTGAAACATCAATGGAATCAGGTATTATGTTCCGCACTTAAGATTTATGTTTTATGAGTCGGCTTTGGCATAGGACGGTCCTTAAGTTAAGGTGGGGAACTGTTTCTTCTTCTCCGAGGTGTAAGTGTTTGACCCCCTAGATGAGATGTAATTGTTTGATCTCTAGAAGGCGTAATTGTTTGGCCTTTATGATTCCCCAACAAGTGGTATCAGAGCCTTCCTATGCCGAAGGATTAAGTCTTTTAGGATCTAGAGAGAATTAGGAATTATTGATGATTTTTTTGTTGATTTTTGTTGAATTTTTCTAGATTGTTTTAGATCTGAAAATTTTGGTTTGGAGAGCACAAAACTTGTAAAAGTTTACAGTCATAATTGTCTATTTTTCAGTTATTAAGTTGGTTATAATTTGCTAGAAAATTTCCAATTGAAATCGCAAAATTCTAATCAAAATTCAGTCTTGGCAGAGTTTGTGTAACCCTCTTTGCGGACGCATAGAGGCCACACAAAATTCCGCACAAATTTTAATAGGCAGTTATGGAATTTTGGGTTTTGGTGAAATTTTTTTTTTTTTTTTGATAAATTTCCTAAAACAAAATATATAAATTTGGAATTAAACTTCTAAATTTGAAAGGTTATATAGATTTGGAATTAAATTTCTAAATTTGAAAAGTTATTTAAGGTGCTTCCAAAATTAAGAAAAATCTCTCTAGATCATCGATCAATTTCAACATAATAAATGCAGTTTTATAGTTACTCAGACAAAGATACGGCCGCACGGATTTTGAAGCGATCGCACGGTTTTTGATGCAGATGCACCAAATACCTTTTTTTAAATTGGCAGACCGCACAAAATTTCGTGGGGGCCGCACAACTCTCTGAAAAGTTAGAGAATAGTTTCTGAGATTAAAAATGCAGTTATTATAATGCAATTATTTATATATTTATTTAATTGCACTTTTGTTTTATGGCTAAGGTATAAATTATAATTCTTATAAAGGCATTAAAGTTATATGTATCTTGAATTGAATTAATTGAGTCCTAATTGTACCCAAAGGTACCTCTTTTGACAAGATTGATTTAAATTCATTTTACAAAAGGATATTAGGTGTGCATTTAATGGATGCAATCATTTATCGGCCCAAAGGAAGATAATGGTTGTTGAAATTATTTGTACAAGTGAGTGATAATAAAGTATAGTGATGACCAAAAATTTTTACACATATGTCAACATTGTCGGCCCAAAGGAAGGCATGTTGTTCGGTATGTTCTAGGTTATCAGTACCTTATTATTGCGCCAAAGTATCATAAGAAATTGACCCGTTACCCAAAGGTAGCCGCTTAATGGAAACCGATACTTTGGTTTTAAGATGGTTTTAAGACTCATAAAATGTGATGATTTATTAAGATAAGTTACGATACTATGAATGTAACAATGTCTAGGAAAGTTCTGTCTAGGCAAGTCGGAATTCGAAGTGAATCCTTAGGGATCCCTGACTTACCTGGGAACTTACCTGGTTGTGAAATTCGTGTGTATAGTAACAAAAGAGAAAATCATCTCATATATTTTGAGCAAGTTGGGCCTTTATTTGAATGTAATTTGTAAATTCAGAATTTTTTATTCATGTTGTTCTTTGTGATTTTTGGTTCGTAATTTTTCAGTTAGCATTGTTAAAGGCCTAAACAACATTTTTTATGTTGAATGGAACAAACTTCAAATTTTGACATGAGAACATAGTAATAGTTTTCGGTGTCAATGATCTAGACCTTGCATTAAGGAGGTATGTCCCACACTTACAGATAAGAGTACTTCTGATGATCAGAAGGAAAATGAAAAGTGGGACAAAACAAATTGCATGTGTCTTATGATAATGAAGAGGTCCATTAAGAGGTATTAAGGGGCGTGATTCAGATTTGATTGTTATCATTAAGGAATTTTATAATTCCACAGAATATTTAGTATTTGAGACGGAAAATGCAAATTTTTTTGAGGATGTTGAGTTTGCGGGGGGGAGATACAATAATGTATTTTGAATTCGAAGAGGAGTGTGCAAATATTCCTATAGGTGTTGAGAATTTTATGGACATAGATCTCATTTAACTCAAAATACAAGTATCTTTAATGGAACCATTATTGAAAACCAAACTCAACATAATCAAACAACACAAAGTCAGATTCTAGAATATCTGGAAGATGTTGTTGTAGGCCAGATTGTTTCAGACAATGCTGGAATTTCTCGAGAAAATTCAGAAGTGCCAATAAGAAAATATAATTAATGACTGACAATGACATTGGAAATTAAAGTTACCTCATTACCTAAAGAAACGAGACCCATTAGTTTCAAATGGATATTTAAAACTAAAAGGGTTTCGAAAAGTAATGAGGAGTAATATAAAACTCGTCTTGTCACTTAAGGTTTTAGAGACTTTCTCTATGGTTTCATTTAATGAATGCAAGCATTAACCGGCCCAAAGGAAGGTTGATGATTGTTAAATTATGTGTACATAGAGAGTATAGTGATGATTATTATGTTTTACATATAATCAATATTGTCGGCCCAAAGGAAGGCATATTGATTGATATGTTATTTGAATCATCAATACTTTATTTTCTGAAAGACTCTTTAAAGATTATATTGACATTAATTATGCACTTTAATTTGGAGCTTTAGTTGATGGATATTAAGAGAGCGTTTCTAAAATGTGATATTAATGAAACAATCTATATGGTGCAACTAGAAAACTATGTGTCGGGAGACATAAAGTCTATGGTGTGCAAACTTAAGAAATTCATCTATGAACTAAAGAAAGTGTCTGAACAATGGTATTGCAAAATTCATAGTGAGATTATCTCGTTTGGTTTTGAGATAAATTTATTGAATGAATTTATATACCTTAAGTTCTGTGGGAGTAAATTTGTATTTCTATGTGGATATCATATTGCTTGCCAATATCGATATAAATATGTTGCAACAAACTAAGAACTTTCTGATGAAAGATCTTAGTGATGCATCATTTAGAAGATGAAACAATGCTAAACTAAAGTAAGGTAAAGTAAAGGAAAGAGTACAGAATTGTGAATTGAAAATAGAACATATAAGAACAGACTCTATGTTAGCAGATCCTCTCACTAAGGGATTGACACCGGCTAAGTTTGAAGAGCATGTTGCTCATATGGGTGTAATCTCTATTGAGAATATTCAGTTTTAGTGGGAGTCTATTATTTGTAACTTAATGTTCTATTTTGTTCATTGTAATTTTGGATATGTAACTTGTGACATGTAACAAGTGTTATATATATTATGAAGTTTTGACATTCTGTTTCTCATTTATGTATGACCTCTAATTCAGTTAATTTATGAAATTCAGTTTCAAGATTTAAGTAGGAGACCAAGTTAGAAATAGGCATGTGAAGATCACAATTGCATGTAATTTCTATGCTACACATCCACATCATGATTCATGTTATTCAGCTGTATTAGTGATGTGATTATTGAGGGTTTAGTTGCGAATAAATGCGACGAATGCCGCTTTAGTCCTTTGCTGATATAGTTGATGGACCGAATTGGTTTGGGAATATATAAGAAAGACAATAAAGAAATGTGCGCACATAAGGAACACAATTCATAATTAAAAAGTCATAACATATTGCTCAAGTGGGAGATTGTTGGATTTATTGCCAACCTCGTTGGATTTAATGCCAACATTGAGCATATATGTAATCTAATTATGGATTGTTTACTGTCATATATGGTTGTCAATTAAAGTGATCAAATAAGGTAATAGACAATCAATATATTCATTAGGATGTGGTCCATAAATGTGTAGAACAATTTAGGCAAATATCAAATCATTGATGGACTGATTCTGAGATTTGCAATTCAGAAAACTGCCATTTAAGAGGATTGTGTGGGCTACACGGATTTCAATGCGTCCGCACGGATTTTGATGCGACAGCACGGTTTTTGATGCAGTCACACAAAATACCTTTTTCAAATTGGCAGATAACCAGATAGGTTACTATATATAAGGATTGGTCCCCAAGGCACAAGATAACACAGAAAAGCACAGAAACTGAAAATACGTTTTTCTCTTTAGAAAAATACAGCTCTGTGTGCCTTCTCTTCTTCTTCTACCATCAAAGAATAAAGAAGAGAAAAATTTGGATAGGATTTCTCAAGGGCCATATCTTGCTGTCTTGGAAGACTTATTCCTACGACTATACGACAAAACAACAAGAAGGGCTTCTTGCCATTAGAGTCTAGTCTCGTGCTCACGGAGACGGTTGGCGATCTCTTAAAGGATCGAGTTATTCCATTGAAACATCAATGGAATCAGGTATTATGTTCCGCACTTAAGATTTATGTTTTATGAGTCGGCTTTGGCATAGGACGGTCCTTAAGTTAAGGTGGGGAACTGTTTCTTCTTCTCCGGGGTGTAAGTGTTTGACCCCTAGATGAGATGTAATTGTTTGATCTCTAGAAGGCGTAATTGTTTGGCCTTTATGATTCCCCAACAGAACCCGGATGCTGGGGTTTACTGGTTTGTGATCGACTCCCTCGGAAATATCTTGACTTTGTTGAATTTCAAGCTCCAGATTTAGATGTGTTCGAGTTTGGAGCACCTAGTTATCCTCACTGTTGTAGATTTTAAATGGAGTTAATATAGTGATTAGTTTGGCTCGAGTAGAGATGGAGAGCTAAACAATTTTTCTGGTTGATATCGCTCAATTTATACAGCAAACAAAATAAATTAGAGCTAGAAATAGAATCGGCTCACTCGAGCTTGACTGGTTTGCACCACTTGCAAAGTACAACAACTGGAAATAGGATTACGAGCTGCCATCTGATTCTGAAACAAAATAAACTGCACTTACCTTATAATTTTCAATGAACCCAAATGAGTAGAAAAACAAGTAAACTCAAAATACTGCACTTTTCTGCTTCAGAAAGCAATTGTTTTTACTGCTTCAGAAAAACAAGTAAATTCGAGTGTCTTAAAAATAAACTGCACTTACCTGAGCTGATTAAATTCAATCCTAGTTGCTACTTTTAAGAACATATTCTTACCCAAAAAAAATTGAGAAAGAGAAATTAGCCATCTTTGATTTTTCTTAATTATTTATTAATATTTTTCTCTCTATATGACACATTTCTCCTAAGATTAGGAAAATAGCCATCTTATTTAATAATTTGATATTTTAGAATAAATGAGATGCGTTTGAGGGTTTGAGACTCAGTTAAGCAAAAGCCAAATTGAGTGCCTAAATTGGTTCAAAGTGTCAAGTACCCAGGTACAGCTGTTCATACTGGTACCGAATAAGTACATGATCAGAATGACACCAAAATCAGAGATTATTTAAAACCGAGCAAGGTTTTCTCAGAATCACGTTTAATTCAAGTTGATGGATCCAGCATGTACAGTCTAGTAATTTTAATGGATCGGTTTCAATATAATGCATTGGGCCAATCCGCTGATGCTTCAATTAGTTTTACGAATTTGTGCATTTCGTTTTTATTCTGTTCAAGTCATGTTGGTCTGAAAACCACCTTCATAAATTTGGTACGGTTCTAATTATGAAGTCCAGTTCTATGCTTGCAATTTGATACATATATTGCTCTTCTTTAACTTTTTTCTTATAAACATTTAAGATAAAAGATGCTTTATTCTAAGCAGATGGATTCTACATGTCTATGGAAGAAAGAAGATCATTGTATTTTGTCAGTATTTTTTATTCTCACTGGGAAAAAAAGATAGTTGTATTGTGACATCTTGACAGATGCAAACTTTGATATTTTGAAGGGCTTATTATGCAAAATTTATTTTTAACTACGATCAGTGTAGGTTGTTTACATAAGATTTGTTATTAACTCGTATAGGTACATACTACAAATACTGGTACTAAGATCAGGGTAGGTGCTGTGCTTCTTTCTCTTTTGGTGATTTTTGGTGAGTTTTTTGGCGTATCATGTATTATTTTTAGTTTAATATAAAAAATTCAATTACCACAATAATGCATGACTGGTAAACATCGGTAAGTCTTTGAAAAAAATGTTTGCAAGAATTAGCAAATGAGACGTCACATTTATTTTTCTTTCACTTCCTATTATATCTCTTGAAAATACGCATGTGAATTTATATTTTTAGAATGATGCAAATTATATTATCATGTTTCTTAAAATTTGAATCAAATAAAAATGTAATAAATAATAATATGGTCCGCTGCATTGCGCGGATAAATAGCTAGTGTATATATTATTTGGGCTATTAGCAAAAGGCCCCTATACCTGCCGTTGATTTGTGGTAAAAAAAAATATTGAGCCAACCAATTCTTGATATCCCTGTAAGCATTTTTCATAATTCAGTTGTAATTTGTGAAGCAAGCTCTGTAGTTAGAGCGAGAGAAGCATCGGATTTTATAAAAGAAATTAGCCTTGATTTTATTGTAATAGTGTTCTTCTCGAATCTGACAAAAGTTTTGGTTTACTTTGCGAAAAAAACTCTATACTTCCTTTCTATGCTGTGCAGATTGGTTCTTTTGCTGCTCTATCAATAACAATTAGATCTTTAAATGAGACCATCTGTTCAATTTTATTTTACTGGCAAATTTAGAGTGGTGTAATTGGTGGTTATATGAGAACTTTTGCATGATCATCTTCCTAGTCTCAGTATTCCTTGAACTTCATTCTATCACAGCATTGATATACAGGTGAGAGTATTTTATACAATCTCAAATATGGCCTAGTCAAACTCAAGAAAATATATAGGTACGCAGCTCAGCAAGAAAATTTACAATAGATAATAGTAAACATTAGTTCCCGGATATTATACATAGCACAGCACCAGGAGATACAACATCTTGTAGTTAAAAGAGCACCACAACTTGGCTTATTCAAGTCTCAACTGCATTATGCCTCCTAACGAGGCTTGAACCAGACATGTTAGGTTCCTCCAACACACCTTGCTGTTTGGTTTGGCATGAAAAATCTGACAGGTGAGTCAGAATCATTTCATCCAACCTATTCTTCCCAGCCCCACTACCTCCTATATAAGCATCTATTATCTCCCCTTGTTTACAAAAACCATTTCTAACACCAGTATCCAAACACATCAAATCCTTCAAACTGTCATTCTTCTCAGTAGGATTAGGATTAGGTGCCACATCTAGATCCATCAAAGAAACAGATCCATTCTCACTAGAGTTAGCTGCTACAAGTTGAGGCCTAAAGGTACGGACTATTACAGACATATAGCAAATACTTAACTGAATCAGCTTAACTAAACAGATATATGCTGCAGTATTAGCAACTGCGTTTCTTGCGTCTGAGAAGTTCATCAGTGTTGCTCTCCCCTGATTGGTTTGGTACTGCTTCCATATCATGCTCAGAAGCCGGTTGGCCGAGAGTCCCTGCCTAAATACATTTAAAAAAAAACTTAATGCAATTCACGAACATATAAGTGCAAAATTAGATTTTTTTTAAAAACATCAAAACAATAAGGTTTAGAGTGAGCCTATGGTGCTATGCATAGCACGGATGGCTAGTGTGCTACGGCTCAATATCGTACTTTTTAAAATCCTAACGGTCGATCCAACCGTTCAATGTGATAACCATATGAATATGTACTTGCAAACTAAATTTTATATTTTTTCGAATTTTTTTACTATTTTTTTAGATAGGTAGAATTTTGATGGTCCAGAATTTTCAGAAAACACTGATTTTTCTACCTATCTAAAAAAATAGTAAAAAAATTCAAAAAAAATATAAAATTTAGTTTGCAAGTACATATTCATATGGTTATCACATTGAACGGTTGGATCGACCGTTAGGATTTTAAAAAGTCAAATTTTGAGCCGTAGCACAGACCCCATCCGTGCTATGCATAGCACCATAGGCTCACTCATAGGGTTTATCATATTTTCTAAAGGTAAATACCATCATACACATCCCTCCAGGAACCAAATCGAGGTCCTAAATGCCCTTCAGCATCCATTACTACCAACAATAATGACCAACTGGCAACTACAATACGAGGAACAATTATTGCCAGAATTACAAGAAGGTCATCTTGACCATCACACAAATAATTTTACAAAACTTGAATCTTGTAATCTTTTTGAAGGGTAAGTTCAACTGGTTATGCTCTTTAGAACAACCCAAATTTGTGTTATAATAATCCCATTTAAATAAAATATCCGGCTTACGCAAAAGTTTAAGAAGGGATGAGGAACAGTTATTGCCAAAAATATAACAAGGTCATCTTGGAGTCTTTTCAAAGGGTAAGCTCAACTGGTTATGCCCTTAAGAGCAACCCCAATTCATGTTATAATAATCCCAATTGAAAAAGAAAAGAATCCTGCTTACACGAAAGTTTACGAAGGGACAAACAACAAATCCAAGTACGGATCCTAGCAGGAGAGATGCAATTGCAATCATGGTTATTGAGGCAGCTCCTAACCCTTGATAGAGAAAAAACAATTGATTAGTACTGATGTAATAATATCAGAGGGGTGAACCTACTGGAAGGACCCAAATCTGATGATGCATCATTTCTAGTTTAGTGTAACTATTTATTGAATAAGAAATAGAGGTTACCTGACTGGGGGTTCTCACGGGCACAATCTTTCGAATTTAAATTGATTTGTCGGATCCGTCTATTTGTCGGATCCGTCTATTTCCCCGATCAACTACTCAAAATCGTTTGCAAAGGATGCGTTTTGAGCAGGTCCATCAGTTATTCCAATTTTCCTCGAGTACCCTCCAGCGATTGTGGTCGTAAATCCTAAAAGAGAACAAAAGATATGCCTTGTAAATATGTTAAGATTTCGTTATTAAAATGGAAACAGTTCATTTAGCCTAAATATGTTAAGACACTATTATTTTTTCTATGATCAGAAGAAAAGTTACATTCATCGAGCTTCAGATATCTGGTACATAAGACTAGTATATAGTAACTGCTTGTCCAGTATATATATGCCGATAACAAAGAATGATGTACATCAGCAATAATCTTTTATCAGGATTCAGCGAAGCTTTGTCACGCAATAATCAGGTAGTGTGAAGTTTCCTCAAAAAAAAAAATCAGGTAGTGTGAAGTACATGAGCATGTACAGGATCGACCATTTGTTCTTTGTTTAATTGGTGCTTGTGTGCACAGCCGATAGATGATTGAGGCTAAATTGACTTAGATTGGAGCTCAATTGCCAAATCAAGGATGGATTGAGTATGAATTTAACATTTTAGGAAATCTCTACACCAGTTGAATATGAATTCAACTAAGATATACTCCAACAATGAAATTTCAGAATATATTAGAAACAGTTACCTGATCGATTGATCTTTCTAATAACATAGTTCATTCGATCAGCCACGTATACATTACCGGCCTCATCAACTGCGAAGCTCTTAGGCTTGTTAAAGCTCGAAACTTTGGCATCACCATCCAAAAACTCTGCCTTATCATTTCCAGAGAGGTGCTTGATCTCTGCCTCTTTGTCCTCCGATGAAGGAAAAGAGAGAGTATAGAAGGTGGAACCGGTGGAGTCCAGGAGAACCAGGTCTCGGGAAGAGAGTAAAGGAACGATCGCGTAGGGGTGGACCCGGTTGGCAGGAGGAGAAGAGAATTTGTTGAAGTCTATGACCGTAGAAACTGTGTATCCTTCCTCCAATACCAGCTTTGATGAGGCTAAAAAGGTGATAGATCGATTAATGTAAACGAAATTTAGTAATTGTATCTGAATGTTTTGCAGTTGTATTAAATGTTTAACTTTTATCCTTTTATGATACCTGGGTTGATAGCCAGAGCAACCATAAGCAAAGAGCCGAGTAGCAGAGACGCCATTACGATGGAGAAAGTTCGCTCTAGGAGTGTTAGGGTTTCTGGGTTTTTAGCGTATTTTTTCGATCATCTCATCCTCGGTCCTCCAATGACCGACCATTATGCTTCCTTTAATTATACGCGCAGATGAAATACTTTGTGTGGCCATCACCCTGTAGCCAGGCGTGTAGAAGCAATGGAAAAACAGCTGGACGTAGGGTTTTAAATATGTGACGTGCCGTGCCGTGAATAGTTATGTACTTATACTGTGCAGTGACTAATTATGTTATGACTTGGGTCACATGTCGTACCGTGACTAAGTTAGATTTATACGTGTTGTGTTGTACTGTTATTAAATTTGAAAAGATAGTCACGACACATTAGTCACACCGTGCCTAATTTTTTTCATAATTTAAGTTAGTTTATTCAAGATTCACAATTCGATCAAGTTATAATAATCTTAATTACACGTGACTCGCGTGATCATGTATTGTGTTGTGACTAAATCTTTCTCATGACGTGTTGTGTCATATCAAATTTTCAAAATATAGTCACGTCACGTGAATGGTCACAGTACAAGATACGCGAGTCACAACACATGACCGACACAGAATGTGCCGTGACGTGAGATATTCGGTCACACGACTTTTTTTAATCTCTAGAAGGATATCATATTCCCAATGTGTTCTGCCCTCTATCTTAGCCGTCGATCCATATTCAACAGCTTAAATAAAAAGGCCTCTTATAAATTGGATTCTCTTTTTGTTTATCGAAATTGCACCCGTAAATGTTATGGTCTTATGGAGCCTCGAAAATGTTGTAAAATGCTGAAAAGTCAGAACATGACTATTCAACTCTCCCTGTGTTGAAATAATGGTTATATGCAAGGGTAGCCGCGAAAAAAAAATTGAAATTATCAATTTAACCATGCTGAATTCAATTTAACGGCTAATTTGTTGGAGTTTTTTTTTTTTGCCATTTCATCATAATGACTATTTTGTAAATATCGATCAAATATATTATTTCACTCATCCAAAATTAATCAAATATCAATTTTCTCGAGCAAACCAGGCTCTGAAAATCTGCCTTTATATTCTCACATCTCAATCACCTATTTTTATTTTCTATTGTAATTCCATTCATATAAAGATTTTATTGGAAGCATATAAATTTCGATATTTTTTGGAGGAATTTACAAGTTGGATCTCCAAATGTAGGTATGAATTTCCTTTGTTTTTATAACATATCGAAAAAAATTATACTTTGTTTAGTTGACTATTTTTTGTACTTAAATTTAAAAAAATCGACAACAAAAAAACAAATTAAAGTTATAAATGTCTAATTTTTTAAAACTGAATATAATGTCTAAATTAGTTTAAGAAAATTAGTAAGCTTTAAAGTTGTCATATTTATTAGTTTGTTGGATATTAATTAAATCAGATTAATATAATATGATGTATAAATCAATTTTATCATAACTTATTAATCAAATAAAAATTTATAAAATATTATGATAATAAATTATATAGTTAAATATAATAACAAAAATTGTTATATCTGATTTTATATTAAATTAATTATTTTATAAATAACGCATATGAAATAACTCTTAATCATATTAATACTGCAGACCAATAAATTTTCTGTCCTCTCGAGCAGAAAATAAAACAAACAAAAAAGGAAGGATTTTCTGGGTCGGGTCTAGGGGTGAAAACGGAGCGGACAGTGGTAAAATCATATCTATATTCTTTTTAATTTTCCGGATAAGGATACAGATCGGATCAGATATTTATTAAAATAATATTAAAAATATCGAAGTTCATAATATTTATCCAATTTTAATGGTGAATAACAATACTTTTTCATAATATATATTAAAATATATAATATATATTGAGTGAGGCTACGGTGCTATGCATAGCACCGTTTGGATCCATGCTACGGCTCAAAATTTGACTTTTCAAAATTCTAACGGTCGATCCGAACCGTTCAACATGATTATAAAATGAATATGTACTTGCAAACCAAATTTTACATTTTTTCGAAATTTTTTACTATTTTTTTAGATAGGCTGTTTTTGGATGGTCCAGAATGTTTAGATCAAGTGATTTTCGAAAAAATAGTAAAAAAGTTCGAAAAAAATGTAATATTTGGTTTGCAAGTACATATTCATTTTATAATCATGTTGAACGGTTCGGATCGACCGGTAGAATTTTGAAAAGTCAAATTTTGAGCCGTAGCACGGAGCCAATCCGTACTATGCATAGCACCGTAGCCTCACTCATATATATTTACTATTCGAATACGGATAATTAAAACGTAAAACCATATCAGTATCCATATCCACACGGATATACGGATATTCGAATATCGAATATCCACATCTAATTTTTTTATTCGAATATTCACATTTAATTTTTCGAATACATATTGAATACGGATCGGATATTATCCATACCGTTTTCACCCCAGCCAGGTCCGTCGGTACTCGTTAGTGGAAACTGGGAACGATCGAATATGTCGCAGACTTACTGCTGATAAGCAGGAAAAAAAAAAGAAAAAAAAATAACCGAGTTATTAAATGGAATTAGTGAATTACACCTGGATCTACTGCTGATCAATTTGTTAAAATTTATTAAAAGACACAAGGAAAAAGGAGGGGCTACTCGCAAATCAGCGCCCCGCTCAGATCCATTCAGTCTCGCTGCTTCTCTCTCGTCTCTCTCTCAGATCCCTCGATCCCCTCATTTGATCTCCTTTTCGATCCTCTCTTACCTCGGATCTCTCCGCTCTCTCTGATCGGATCAAGAACTCGGTGAACTTTTAGAAGAGCTTCACCGTGAATTTAGCCATGAATCCCTTCTCGTCGGGTACCCGGCTCAGGTAAGATTTATTTCATTTGTTCTTTTTTTTTTCTTCGTCAATTGGATAAGACGTCAGTATCTTTGTATTAGAATTAACCCGAGCTCTGCCATCTGAATCCAAGATGTGCTGATTCCGTGCTCATACGGACAGGTGCCTAATCGTAGACTCGCTAGAGACGGTTTTCTCACTAATTGTCCTGTCAGGCTAGCTACTTGTTGAATTAACAACTTCTCAGGTTGTCAGAAAGAAAACTCTTTTGAGTATAAGGTCTCTTAACAGCGACCAGTGCATAGATGGTTTATTTGGTCTAAACATGGTAATGAAGCACGTGATATGCCATGGCATGAGTCCAACTTAAAATTTACAACTCTTACTCAATCTCATCTTCACTGTAGTGGATACTTCCCAAAATTTTAAGAAAATCTCTTTAATACTGAAAATATGCTTTCTGCTGGCACTACTTGACACTTAAAGTAAACTGTAGGGACATGATCCGATCTATACGAGCATGCAAAACAGCAGCAGAAGAGCGTGCGGTTGTTAGAAAAGAATGTGCGGCTATTCGTGCAGCAATTAGCGAGAATGACCAGGATTACAGACATAGAAACCTGGCGAAGCTAATGTTTATTCACATGCTGGGATATCCAACCCATTTTGGCCAGATGGAATGCCTCAAATTAATTGCAGCATCAGGATTTCCTGAGAAGAGAATTGGGTATCTGGGGTTGATGTTGCTTCTAGACGAGAGACAAGAAGTTCTCATGCTGGTTACAAACTCTTTGAAGCAGTATCCTTTTGTTCGTAGAATTAAAATTTTGATATATGATTACATTACACCAAGGCATTGCATGGTTGAGAAGTAGGAAACTGAGAATTCCAATCCAAATTTGGAGAACAATTCATTTATGTTTAGTTGTTTAATGTAGTTACCTGGAACAACCTAATTAGAGATAAGGGCTGGCAAATTCTAGGCCTTAAGATGGTTCTCGTTATACTAGAGAAGGTTTGACAACTGATAATGTGTTCTCTTTTATTGTCAAGTCTTAGGTTATTTTTTTCTTCTTTTTGCCAGTAGCAAGGTTAATAGTAGGTCCTATTCTTACATGGTTTTACTGTGGCCAAACATGTCATACTTGGTCTTGTTGAATCCCTTCTAACCGAGATTTAAAATGCTTAGAATGCACTAGTGTCCATTGCTCGAGCGACTCTTGGATGGTGTAGTCTTTTTGTGATTTTATTTTCAAACTTTTGGTAACCTTGACGCAAGATGCACAGAGATCTAAACCACTCAAACCAGTACATTGTGGGCCTTGCACTTTGTGCTCTTGGAAACATATGCTCAGCTGAAATGGCACGTGACCTTGCACCTGAAGTCGAAAGGCTACTTAACAGTAGAGATCCCAACATCAAAAAGAAGGTGCACCTCTTTCCGTCTTTTAAACTGTATACTTCCTATCTTGAATATCATACCAAATTTTTGCCAAGTATTACTCTTAGCTGCTAGTTAATTGTTCAGTTGTTGTTCAATGCATCTCTTAAGCCTAAAAGAGCCTTAAAAATACCTAGCTCTCACTAAAATACCCTGATATTGGTACCATTTGCTGGTATTTACCAAGCTTGATTCATTTACTGTTGCTCATAACAAGCCTCAGATGTATCTTAAGGCTGTACTGGCCTTATACATTTGCCTTGTGCCGGCTACTAAAGGGACTTATCTACATTTTGGTTTTAGGCTGCTCTGTGCTCTATTCGCATTATCAGAAAAGTGCCAGATTTGTCAGAGAATTTCATGTACCCGGCAGCTTCTTTGCTCAAAGAGAAACACCATGGGGTCTTAATATCAGGTGTTCAGCTCTGTATTGAACTGTGCAAGGCCAGCAAAGATTCCCTGGATCATATCCGACGGGTAAAAACAGTTTTACGCATGCATATTTTCAAGAAATGTTTTAATTTCCTTTTTGACTAAGTCAAAATATTATTGATGCCTTACCGTCTTACTGACAAATTATACAACTGTAGAACTGCACGGATGTTCTTGTTCGCATACTGAAGGACGTTTCAAACAGTTCATATGCACCTGAGTATGATATAGCGGGTATAACTGACCCCTTTCTTCATATCCGCGTGCTCAGGATCCTGCGCATCTTGGGTCAGGGAGATGCCGACTCGAGTGAAACTATGAATGACATTCTTGCACAGGTATGTTATTGCTCTTCTTTTAGCTTATTTCATCATTTGAACGTTTATAAAATCAGAAAAAAGTGGGTATGTATATATATTTTTTATTTTCTTGTAGGTTGCAACCAAAACAGAGTCAAACAAAAATGCTGGGAATGCCATTTTGTACGAGTGTGTGGAGACGATAATGGGCATAGAAGCCACTAGTGGTTTACGTGTTCTGGCAATCAATATTTTGGGGAGATTCTTGTCAAACCGTGACAATAACATCAGGTGAAATCTATTTTATCTTTTGTAATTAGATTTTAACTGCGCTGATTACTTATCTGTGGCTTCATTTATACATTTCAGATATGTTGCTCTTAACATACTGATGAGGGCGATTTCAGTTGATACACAAGCTGTGCAGAGACACAGAACTACAATTCTGGAATGTGTTAAGGTACTTGCATTATCTATAAATTTCTTGATTTCTTTTGCTTTTGTTAGTAAAAAAATTACATCTTTTCCACTCACATTTGTCCTTTCCAGGATACGGATGCCTCTATCAGGAAAAGAGCTCTTGAGCTTGTGTTTTTACTGGTTAATGATACTAATGCGAAGCATTTGATTAAAGAACTTGTTGACTATCTTCAAGTGAGTGATCCAGATTTCAAGGAAGATTTGACTGCTAAAATTTGTTTGATTGTTGAAAAGTAAGCAATTCTAAAATTATATCCAAGGATGTATCTTTTTTACTGTCTATGCTTTTAATTAAGTCGTGCCATTTTGTGATGATATTAGGTTTTCTCAGGACAAGCTGTGGTATCTGGACCAGATGTTCAAAGTTTTATCATTGGTAGGTGAGAGGGTAATTTCATTGATCAATCAGAGGTTACTACACCATTGAAAACCAGTACATACTGGTTTTGGACCTGACTATTACAGTTCTTTTTGAATCTTGTGATATGCATGGTCCTAACCTCTGAGAAAATTATGGAGTCATCCGAAAATGGATGAACGTATTCATTAGATATATCTAAATTTTGTAGGCTGGAAATTTTGTGAAAGATGATGTATGGCATGCCCTTATAGTTGCTATAAGCAATGCTCCTGACCTTCAAGGCTACTCTGTGAGGTTGTTGTACAGTGCTCTGCAAGCTTCCCTTGAACAGGTTTCTAAATATCGTATAATTGAATTTCATTTGTTAGCTTATAAATCATATAATGCTGATATATCTTTATATATATGTTTTGTTAAAATATGATATATATTAGGAAAGTTTAGTGCGAGTAGCTGTCTGGTGCATTGGTGAATATGGAGAAATGCTGGTCAACAATGTTGGTTTCCTTGATTCAGAGGAACCAATAACAGTAAGTTCTTAGTACCTTCTGGCATGTCTCTCTATTATTTTCAAGTTATTGTTAATCTTTTCCTGAATCAAGTAAACTAGATCGGTGCTGATGTTTGCTTATGTTTGGTTATTTGTACAAATGAAGAGTGAGCTTATTGAAAATGGGTTATAACTTTTTTCCTGCATTTGAAAGCTTATCAATCAGGTGTTTTGGGTACTTTGGCATGCTTCTTAGAGTTGTAATGCTGAACTTTTCAGAGTTAAAATTTTTTGAAGTATCAAATATGGCATAAGGTGTTGTTTTTGCATTGTTTAGTGAAAACAATAGAGAAGTTAATTGGGTGAAAATATTGTGTAGTATTACAATAGAAGCACTTTCTGAAGTTTCAGTTATGCAGGTCACGGAATCTGATGCAATTGATTTGGTTGAGCTTGCGTTGAAGCGCCATACAACTGATACTACAACCAGGGCAATGTGCCTTGTTTCTCTCCTGAAGCTTTCCTCCCGTTTCCCTCCTACCTCAGAGTATGTTAGACTATTCATCTGTTATAGTTAAACAATAGTGGCTGTTGATTCCTTCTTTGAAAAGTTTGTAATGGTTATTTTATTGTTTAATAGGAGGGTAAAAGGAATTGTCACTCAGCACAAGGGAAATGTTGAGCTCGAACTACAACAAAGATCAATTGAATTTGCTTCGATCATACAGAGACATACAGGCATCAAGTCAGTAAAAAGACTTTCTGCCCCTGTCAAATATTTACATACAAGTTATAAATGATGATTCTAATGTGCGGATTGCTGTCTTACTAGTCGTTGGCTGTTTTTTCTTTCTTTGGTTTTCCTTTGATTTGTCTTCTGTTTTAACTGCAAGTTGAGGTTTATTGAGGGTCATTTATGCTGAATTGCATAATACTAAGTGAAGGGTAATGGGGACTTAATTTAAACTTATTTTAAATTTTATACATGCCAGATCTACATTGCTAGAGCGGATGCCGGTATTAGATGAAGCCTCCTATCTATCAAAGAGAGCTGGGTCCACAGAAAAAACCGCATCAGGTGATCCCAAATCTACCGCTTCAGGAGATAGCAAAATCACATCTTCTGTGAAGGTGCCTAATGGTGTTGCTAAGCCACCTACTACTGCTGCCATACCCAATCTTATTGATTTCAGCATTGACGATGCACCAGTGCCTCCTACTAGTACTACGGCATCAGAGCCTCCCAACTTCATGATGGATCTGATTGACATTAATCTGCCAAGTTCACCTCCATCAGGTTCTACTTTGTCTTTTTTCCTTTCTTGTTTCGATGTAATTTTGTTTCATCAAGAAACTTTTGCGCATGCTAATCTTTCTTCTTTTTTCTTTTCTTTTTTGGTATGCTTAGGTGGAGAGCCAGCTCCAGTAATAAACAGAAATATAATAGACGACCTTCTCTCAATTGGAACCTCTCCGGTTGAAAATGGACTGCCTGCATCTAGTTCTTTCCCCACTATTGCTAAGAGTTAGTTTTTGTAATGTCTATGTACTTTTCTTGTAACACTTACTTTACTGTTTACTAATAGATGTGAATTAATTGGATGTGGTTTGTAGGTACAGTACCAGAAACTAAGCCAGCACCAGTAAGTGATCTGCTGGATGGATTGTCCTTGAGTTTGGATTCAAGCTCGTCTCCTTCAAGTAATTTCTCAGTTTTAACTGCCCTCAACAATTACAAAACACTTAACAGTTGTAAATAAAAAAGAATCATCACTCTATACATCTTTGTGAAAACAGGAGAAGAGGAGCATAAATCAATCACAGCATTCCAGAGTGGCAACCTTAAAATCACATTTAGTTTTAGAAAGCAGCCAGAAAAACTGCAAGCCACCTTGATTCATGCCACTTTCACCAATCTCTCATCTAATGCTTATACCAATTTCATTTTTCAAGCTGCTGTTCCCAAGGTACCTTATGTTTTTTATGTTTGCCATTTTACCCATCTTTCTCTTCACATGTTATTAGAAGCAATGACATGATCTATCATGTTTATACCACAGTTCATACAGTTGCACCTGGACCCAGCTAGCAGTAATACTCTTCCAGCCAATGGAAATGGAACTATCACACAGAGCCTCACTCTTACTAATACCCAGCATGGCCAGGTATCTCTCAGTTATATTTTAGTAATTTGATTTTGACAAATAAAAAATAAAAGTGACATATATGTCCTGTTGCTTAATTATCTGTTAGCACATCTTTTTCCTCAAGCATCTACCTGTTCTTAGAGGTTTACTATTTATAGAGGAGAGATTTAAGATAACTTATTATTAATATTGTTATATTATTTTTTGTGTTAAAGAAACCGCTGGCAATGAGGATAAGGATGTCATACAAAGTGAACAATGAAGAGAAACTGGAACAAGGTCAAGTCAGCAATTTCCCTTCAGGATTGTAGTCATAACTCCCATTCATATATCATTTATCGTTTGCTGCACCTTTGTTCTCTTTAGTTTGAGCCAGGAGTCTGAGTCAAAAGCTTGTTCTCTTCAACTAGTTTTGTCCTCTTTTCCTGATTTTAATTTCAAATCCCTGATGGGGATTCGAGACTGTTAGTTGGGTTTTTGGGCCATTATTATTTGTTCCCTTATATATATTTTGTATAGTAGTTCAAGAGAGATATGCGACCGTCGGTTCTACTGAAATTGTATTCAATTGTTACTTTCGATTGTTATGCTCTACACAAAAGGTTTGGGGATACTCTTTCAAATAGCAGCCTGTACTTTGTATTTATTTTTCCTTTATTTTAAATTTTTTTTTTTTTTTTTTATGCCATAAGGTATGTTCTCTCGGGATGTTAGTTTGTTCCTGCACAAAAGATTTATAAGCTGGCAACAACTAATCGCAATTTACAAAAGATCCTAGCATTACTAATTTACTACTTGCATGCTTTATTTCCTGGCCTCTGATTATTGCTCTATTTTTTAATAAGTGGGCTTATGTAATGGCTTCTTGATGCAAATGTTAGGCCTTGCAAGCACTTTCTTTTTAGTGGGAGGTGGTATCATGGATATCTGGGCAAGCACAACCAACTAGGCTTGTCAGTTTGTTTCGTTTCAACGATGAAAACGGAACACAACTATCAGTTCCGTTTCAAGTAAAATTCTGGGCCATTCTAGCAATCTAGCTGCAGTTAATTTCATCTGAAATGACCAATGTTGATAATTTGGCGTTTCAGAATCATTTCGTTCTCTAGAGAGAGTAATCGCAAGTGGGATTTCAAACCTGAGATTTTTCACAACTCTACTTTCTTACCCCCAAATTTTGTATGCTTTTGTACTAGTAGTGCCTTTTATATACAAATAGTTTGATGCAACTTAGTATGTGATAAAATTGAAAAGGAACACGAAATTTGCCGACAAATTGCCAACCAACATGCATTTGACAAGTTTGGTTCTTGGTCGTAGCCCAGTGAACCCTCAATTCTTGGTCATAGCCCATTGATTGATTAATCATTCATTGCTTACAATGATTTACATAGGCTAATTAGCTATTATAATATTTTCTAATTATTTTACTAGCTGTTTGACTTTCCTATTACAGAGAAAATCTAATTCAGCAGATTGATCCTAATTGATTGGATATTAATGAGATTGGTATTGTAATATTGAACCTAATTGATTGGATATTAATGTGATTGATATTGTAATCTTGAAAGTTAATATTGATAAGATAGTGTGGGATGTCAGGTTCGAAACCTGAATAGGGGAATTTATTGTGGATATTAAAAAAATTGGATTGCTTGACCTCCAATCTTTATTAAAAAAAATATTAATAAGATTGCACATGCTACTAAATATCTCCAGCTATTGTCTCCAAATCTTGCATAATCTTCAACACTTCTACAAAGAACTATGAAAATATTTCTATTAGTAAAATTTGAATACATTTTTTTTCTGTAGTGGTCTCTCAAAATCCATATATATATAAATCAGAGGAAAGAAACAATAGTTTATCTTATTTTTGAAATATAGAATAACTAATTGCCTATATTCTTTCATCGAGAGTAAGAATTCCTGATTTAAAGCAATAGAAAAAGTAAGTCGATTCCCAACAGCAAGAAGAACATGGGAAGGAACAAAAGCGTGCGCTTGAAGGCTTTTAAATACGGAATCGAATCCTCTGCCCACCTGTGGGCAGGAAAATCCTGCCCACAAGTGAGTTTGGCCGTCAGATCTAATTAAGATTCGTGTTAGCTGATTGCTGCATATAGACGGAAAAATGAGTAACTTTCTCCGTTAACTCATAATTTTCCTTCTCTCATTTTTCTCAGGCGGAGAACAAAGAGAGAAAAACATTCTCACTATCAATTGCCTTTTCCTCCGACTCTCATAGCGTTGAAAGAGAACTCTTCGCTGTTGCCTCGCATTTCCTTCTGTCATCATCCTTCGAGCTCGTACCTCGATTTTATAAACCCTAACCCTAATTCTCTCAGCGCTGGCAGATGGTACGACGAGCTGAAACAGATAGGGTCTTCATAAACGACCACTCCCCATTCAAAACGAAAATGGAGTTGATGCTTTCCGAAATTCTCTGATCGGATCAGCATGGGCGACGGAAAATGATTTCTTTCCCCGCGAGGAGTTTCAGTTTTTCCGTTCCATCTAGTGCTTCATATAGCGCGGATCAAAAAGCCAATCGGACGGCTAAATTCACACGAGGGCAGGATTTTCCTGCCCATAAGGGGGCAGGAGATTCGGTCCCTTTAAATACACACATTTCTTGGTTTTGCAAACTAACTGCATCTTGAGATCCTACATTTGGATTGAAAATGAGGAAATATTCCATATGGATCTAGCTTAGCTTGTGAGTACAGGCACCCATGTCAAATTTTGCAATCTCGAGGCAAATATAATATAATAATAAATCAGATATCCCCGGTCAATATATTTGTTTAATATATTGAAGGGTCACAAGACCACCACTCTTCCCAGAGCAGTCAACACAAACTACAAAACAAAAGTTATCACAACGGCCAGTTCATTGTTTGTTAAAGAAAGTAGGAGAAAAGAAAGACAAGCGGTGGTTCTGTATGGCCAATCCAGAATCCATGATTTTTTTTGGTGTTACCTGGATCAATGATCAGTCAATCATAATTTCCATAATAACAAAGCACATATGACATAGCCGAGCTACTTTTGTTTTCTAACCCAGTACAATTTTCTGTTGTTTGGTTTTTGTTTTTTTTATTTTTTTATTTTCTATAGCTATTTAAAAACAAACAAACAATTAGAGGAGTCTAGCAGTTCAGGTGACACAGTAATAATAGAATGAGAAGGGTTCAAATACCTCATGTGTTTTATATCTCATCATACCTCATATTTTATATGTTCGTTTTCAAAGTCCAAACTGTCGATCCAAACTGCTCAACATGACATCCATACTAAAATATGTTTGATGATGAAATTTTATAATTTTTGAAGAAAAATTACTATTTCTTTTTATAGATACAAAACCACTGTTTTTTAAAATATAAAATATGAGATACGATGAAGTATGAAAAACATAAGGTATTGGAACCTCCTTTAATAGAATTACTTCTGAAAAGTTAAATTCAAGTATCTACTAAATAATAAAGAGGTAAAATTTGTAACCTTTCTACATTTCATTGAACTTTTGGTTCCAACAAAATGCCACTACAATTCAATTAGGACTACCCTTCAGATTTTTTTTTTTAAAAGTATAGTCACTTAAAGCATAACGCAATTTGACAACAGAGAGGATTTGACGGGAAAAAACCAAAAGAAAGGTGCATAAATAATTCTCTCGCAGTCAAACAATCTATTTGTCCCACTCACTCTCCTTTTCATCCGGGCAGAGGAAAAATTTTAAGATTCCTGAAATAAAGCAAGGGGAGAATGATAAAAAGAGATAAGGAAAGGTGCTGGTGGAATGCGAAAGATTGTTCCTTAAAGTGACCACTTTTAATGAAAGTGCTCCAAAACGAGAAAAAGATGAAAAAAAAAGGATTTTTTAAAAAAAAAAACGTATTAAAAATAATTAATTTTAAAAAAACAACATGATTACTCGGTTTTTTACAAAAACCATAAAAACCGAAATGGCAATTCGGTATGAACTTTTTGTTTTTCTAAACCGAATTGCCAATTCGGTTTAGAGGCATTTTTAGCCCAGACCGAATTGACAATTCGGTCTAGAGGGTGTTTTTTTTTTTTTTTTTAGAGACACTAGGAAGAGCAAAATAAAGAAATCTAACACTGAAAATTTGAATTTTTTGTTTAAATTATTTGTTAGATTACTTCTTTTGATTTATAATTAGCATATTTATACTTAAATACACTAAATTACTTGAAATTATGTTGAATTACACTATATTACAATAAATTATGTTGAATTACGTTGAATTATGTTAAATTACGCTAAATTACAATAATTTGGCTAATTATGCTGAAATACGGTAAATTACGCTAAAGTAGACTGATTTTCTGCCATCTTTCATGAATCATAAAAAATAGTAAAAAAATTCCAAAAATAGTAAAAATTGGTACTCTACAAGTTCATTATGTAACTAATTTACTGAGCTACTTAGATTGAATAATAGAAATGAAAATCTTAATCGGAAACTTCAACTAAGTTTTGAGGCTCTTCCCTTAGTTTTTTGGCAATTCTGAATTTTGAAATCCGACATAGCCAATGCGGACGCATGCGTATTTTCGCAAGCTTTCCGAAAAGTGGTCATTTGCTGAAATCGGACACTCGAGCGCCGTTTTATGACCGTTTGAAGTTTCACCGTCGTTTTTCGCCTTTTCAGTGAAGATATCGTCCCTATTCATATGTAATTTAGCGTAATTTAGCGTATTTTAGCGTAATAGAATGTAATTTAGTGTAATTCAACATAATTTCAAGCAATTTAGCGTATTTTAGTATAAATATGCTAATTATATATCAAAAGAAGTAATCTATCAAATAATTTAAACAAAAAAATTCAAATTTTCAATGTTAGATTTCATTATCTTGCTTTTCATAGTGTCTCTAAAAAAAAAAAAAAAGCCTATACCGAATTGCCAATTTGGTTTGCTCACTTTTCGAATTTTTTGTGGCGTGGTAGTAGAAACGCTGTGAAAAAGGCCTATACAGAATTGGCAATTCAGTTTAGAAAAAAAAAAGTTCATACCGAATTGCCATTTCGGTATTTATGGTTTTTGTAAAAAACCGAGTAATCATGTTGTTTTTTTTAAATTAATTATTTTAATTACGTTTTTTTAAAAAAATCCAAAAAAAAGGACCATGGAATTTGGATTCGGACTCGGTACAAATTATATTTCATACATGCATCTCATAGGCGGATAGGCCGGCGAACCTGGGGTTTACACCCAAACCATTTAACTTTTGTTTTTCAAAAAAAAAAAAAACGAGCAACCATTTCTGGATAGAGGTGTTCATCGGTTCGGTTTGGTTAAAATCAAAATTTTATTGTTTTTTAAAAATACAACTGAACCGATCGAAATAAACTTATCAACCGAACCAAACAAACCAAACCAAATTTCGGTTTGTTCGATTGAACCTAAATAAGAAGATTAATCATAGAAATAAATATTTTTTTGTTAATTTTTTAAATGTTTTTAATTATTTTTTTCATATGGACTTAAAAATTTTGTTTGGTTCAATCTAACCAATTTTGAACTGAACCAACAATATACATTATTTGTACTTTTTTTTTAAAAATGTTTAGTTCGGACGGGGACATGTTAAAAAATTTCAGTCTATTCGGTCTAACCAATTTTAAAAAATTTCAAACCGAACTGAACAATTAAATTGGAAAAACCAAACCGTTTAATTTGAACTCTCGACTCGGTTTAAAACGGATTAAACCGGACCCGGTGAACACCTCTATGTCTAGAGCCTAGGATGAATCTAAACTCCTGCAATAGCCAATATTTTAGAGAGGTTTTATGATCCAGCGCTATAACATATTTCTTCTATTGTTTGATTGCTAGGATAAAACTGAAAAGTTTTCAGCCAGCATAACTGGATATAAGAATTAAGAATATAACAACTTCACATGCAGGGGCACATGCAAAGCAACTCCAAATAATTTTTAATCAATATCACATTAGGATTCTCTGTCAAAAGAGTATCTTTGCAATTTTAAAAAGTTTGGAACCATGAAGTCCATCAATCCAGACATAATAAGTTTCTGTTTGTTGATTCTCAGAATAATTAGTTGCGGATTTGGTTTTTAGTCATGATTCATGAAGAATTAAATTAATGATTTCCCCCTCTACACACTGAAATGAGATATTATACCATACCACACTGAAATGAAATATTATACCATACTTGCTATAACTTGCATTGCCAGCTAAGGAATTTATTCGAAAACACAAATTAATTAACATATATATTTTTTGTTCTTACCCACCTATCTTAGACAGACAAAAATTAATCAAGTAAATAAGGCAAAAGGGACTTGTAGAACACTTTGTTACCTAGTATAGCCTGTGGATGCTGTTTTTGTTCAAAATTTGGCGCTCTCTGTTGTTTAAATCAAGGAGTAATCCTAGACTATTTTTAACTGATTACTGAGACAAGGAAGCTTTTTATACATGCAAAAATTTGACACTAATTAGAAAATTTAAAACAGAAGAAAGAAGTACTTCTAGATGGATTTATCTTAAACAAAAAATGTCTATGTCGAATAAATAAACATAATATACCCACCACTACCAAATAAATTAAAAACAAAAACAACAGAAATTAAGTTTACCAAATGACCTCTGTATTTTCATGTATCACCTAGACTCCGCCTCGTAGAAGCCAAGCTTGAACTGTCCATAGATGAGATTTCTGTAGAAATTACTGGCATTTTCCCTTTATTATTCGGCCACTGCCATATCTTAGAAACTGAGAAGCTCTCACCTTTACTACTTGCACTTATCCTTTTTCCATCCATATCCTCATTGATCACACTATTTGCATTTATGCCCCTGAACCTCGGCCCACCTCTGGTACCAGCATCCGCAAACCTCTTTGACTCGGTACAAAGAGAAACCTTCAGATTGGCATCACCAACCACGTACTGGTACGACCCCATGGAATAGCATCGCCTTGCATCCAAATTGCTGCTGCTACTCTCTCCTTCTTCTCTCTTTATGACCCCATTTTGATTTGAGTTTCCATTCATATCTTTACCTTCACCACTATTTCTCTCGTTCATGTTTTTGAACTTACCGAGCCGTACCGGGAGAATCAATTTCTCTCCTATCCTTGCTGCATCAACTTCACATGATTTTCGACCTGATAAGGAGAACCCATTATCTCTGCTACATGACAACCTCCCTTCCTCCATTAAATCTCCGAATTCAAATTCCGGGTTTTCAATTGCCAGACCTGGTACAAAGAGAGCACCTCTACAAAGGGGGCAAGTAGAGTTCGAGAGCAGCCATGTATCAATGCAATTTAAATGAAATGCATGGGGGTAGGAGTCTCAATTTTTCTTCGTCAGAGAACTCGCATAGACAGACGGCACAGTCAAACGGTTCCTTGGCCCCCACAATCTCCTTGTATAGGAAAACAGGCAGTGCATCAATAAATGCTTGGTCCAGACCCGAGTCGTGTAGGTGGAACAGCTGTTGCAACTGCCTTTGTAGTGCCTCTGAGCCCGAAATTTCGGTTTGTTGGTTTTGATTGGAAATGGAGGAAGAGTTTTGTGGTTGCTTTTTGATTATAAATCTCACAAGGAGGTGTAACAGACCAGAGATGAAGAAAATTACAGCTAGAATTACAATTATAAATAGAACAGCAGGACTGATTTTACTGCTTGGAGAAGGAGCCACTGTTGCTTGGATCGGTACGGGTGGAGGTGGCGAGATTTGGGCTGATTGGTATGGTACTGGTACAGGTACCATGTCTCTTTGGAAAGAAAATCCATCTTGAATTTTGAGATTCCGGGAGTTTAAAAGAGAATTCTTAGTTGAGAAGTAATCTACAGATACCATCTCCTTAGGGTCTGATCGGAAACAAAATAAGTAAGAACTCAATAGAATAGAATAGAAAAGAATAAATGGACATGATTTTAAATTGAAATTTTAAGATCGGCTAGACTATTTTTCCAGAAAGAATTCATTCTCAGAAATTTTATAATTATCCTCAAACTTCTTTCAATTTACAAATAATACCATTAGAACCTAGATTCTAGGGTTTGAGTTAGTAAGAAAAAGAAAACAAAAAAAAAGAATTTTAACCGTGGATAGGAAGTAGAACGAAGGAGAAGAACTAGAAACTCACTTTGTCGGAGCGAGAAAGCTACTCGCGATCACATCATCGATCGGAGCAAACGAGGGTTTTCGCGTCTCTTCACGCGGTTCCGTATGATTCTCGCCAAATCTCTTCGTTTTGGCGTGGATTTCCCGACGGAATTTCGAGGAAGAAAAATCACTTGAATTCCTTTCGTTTCCTTCGTCGCCTCCGCTTCCGATCATATACGCGACATTCTATTTCTTGTTTTAGGCGAGTTCACCCCTTTCCTTAAGATTAGATGGTTTCCCCTCCAAACCAACTAAAAGGAGCTGGAAAAAACTTAGAAAGCTTCGCACAACTTCTAGAGTTCAGGTTAATTTCCAATCTTTCGTAGAGATAATTCATGTGTACCTCCACTTGCTCTGCTTTGAAAGAGCAACACAACTTTTTCTGCCTTCTTGCTTTCTTTTCCTTTGTACTTGTCTTTACAAGCTAGTGGCCATGTAATAGGTACAGGTGTTATATTGGTAGCCTACCTCGGATTTTGTGAACCCTCCATGGATATCGACTTTGAGAGAGAGAGAGAGAGAGAGAGAGAGAGAGGCTAGCTTTGAGTTGGTTGGGGTTTAGGGATTTCCCTTTGGCAAGGAAACAGATAATGTGTTGCATTGTTTTCAAATTTATGGTTTCTTTACCATAAAAAAAACAACTAGTATCCAAAATCGAAAAAATGAACACAAAGTTACTGCGTGGGGCGCAAAACTTGTGATGGTCTGATGAGTAGGTGACGTTAGACTATATCTTGACTTACCAGACGCTGATTTACAGTTCTAATTCTTGTAAACATATCCTACCAGTGACTCGCCATATGAAATGTAACAGGATACAAGTCTGGGGAAATCGGAAGTTCCGTGTTGAGAGAGAGACGTGGTGGACCCGATAGCGAAATCAATTATTTATTTATTTTTCTTTTTCCTTTGGAGAAAGGCCAGAAGGGGACTGGTGTTTGCGTCGGTTCAGCTTGAAAACAAATAATGGGTCAAGAAAAAGGACATTTCCCTACACGGCGCGCCTTTTGTGACATGTGTATGTTTGTGGGTCAAAACGGATCTAGCAATGATCAGACCACGTCCGTTTTATTTTTTATAATATAAATACAGATATAATATTTTTGTACGATTGATGTTCTGTGATTTGATTCTTGTAGTTCGAAAGTTTAATTTTGTTTTCGTTCGCATTCTAAAAAAACGGATACGACTCACTTGAACTCTATTCATGTCCTTGTATATATGTATTTACGAATTAGTATCTTGTCCGTGTGTTGCAACAAAATGTATTATAAGAAAAAAAAGATTCATACAAAATAACATATTTTTATAAAAAAATAGATTAAATAACAAATAAATTCTTTAAATGAC
This sequence comes from Carex littledalei, assembly GCA_011114355.1. Lineage (NCBI taxonomy): Eukaryota > Viridiplantae > Streptophyta > Magnoliopsida > Poales > Cyperaceae > Carex > Carex littledalei. Next base: position 5,934,967 of record CM022092.1, on the reverse strand, counting down.
ATATTAAATAACAACTACATATAAATAACATTACTTAAATATCATATTAAATGACATATATGTTTTTTTTATTATCTTTTTGACATATTTTCATTAAAAAATCTCATACAAAATGATATATTAAATTACAAATAATATTCCATAAATGATAGAAAAAAATAGAAAAAAATGAAGACAGGACCAATCAATTATCAATCAATTAAAAGTTTCCTTAAATGATATTTAAAAAATGGAAATAAATCAGGACTAATCAGAAAGATAATACAATTTGCATGTGGCGAGTGCGAGTCTAAATAAATTTGGACTTCTACGTGTAAAAAAACATCAACGAGATGCATAGAATCATAAAAGAGCATATTATTTGATTGGAAGGTTGATATTCAATCTGAAATTTCATCTTTTAATCATAGCCGTTGGCGGATCAGGTTATCTACGTGCTTAATATAAGAATGGAGATATTGAACTGTATTAACAAAAAGTCAGATTTAAATTAAATTAAATCAAATAATATCTGATTTATTTACATTCCCATTGTTTGTGCTTACTTATATTATAAATATAATGTCTTACCTTTTCTTATGCAATCAAACTAGTTCAGTATCTTACGAGCTATGGTGATGGTGAGGTCCGAACAACGGGTTTAGCTCTCTCCAGTAGTATAGATTTCAGTAAGCCAGTGCTGATTAGATATAAATTCTTTATTATAAATTAAACAGTCATTTCTGAATAGAATTAGACTGTTTATTTTAAATCAGACGGTACAGGTCAAATTTAATCCATTTACTCCCTTGGCCTAATTCCACAATGTGGATTATTAGTGAGGTTAAAATACCGCACAGTGCATATTGGTCCGTACTATGAATCAATGTTTTTATTTTCAAAGTTCAACAAATATTGATCTAAACCGTTCAACAAATATTGATCTAAACCGTTCAACAAATATTGATCTAAACCGTTCAACATGTATGTATATATATTTCCAAATCAAATTTTTAGTTTTTTAGATATTTTTTTACTATTTTTTTAATAGCCTCAAGACCTTTCTGAACATAATATGGTAGAGTTGTTCAACATATCAAAATATCCTTTTCGATTCCTATTTTTATAAAACAAAGAAAAAAATTTCGTGCTTTATATTCCAAAATCTAATGATTTAGTCTCAAATTCATTGTATTAGTAAATGGTAAGTGTGTATACACTATAGAATAGTGTAGCATACTAGCATGTATTAAGTGATTATTGTTTGTTTATTAGAAATCTTGTATACGTTCTATTGTAATGTTTTCTTCTTTCATACTGATTATAACAAATTTACTTGATGTAACGGGTAATCCATGTGCTATCATAATTTTTTTTTGAAATATTGAAAAACACCATGTCATGCTAATGTTTAGATTTTAGTCAGGTCATCCAACTATTTAATATCCATAAGTATTTTTTTCATTCGGATTTCAAATCCACAGCTTCTGAATCATGCAATATTAATAAGAACAGGAATGCGTGAATTTCACGTAATTACTAGTACATCTCGGTCGGTGCCATTAAATTTTTACAAAGAAAGAAAAGGGAAATGGGATGTATTTTTTTTTGGAGAAATGAATGGGACGTATTTGATATCACTTAATTGTTTATCGATCTCAGTTCCATCCTTTTTTTTTAAGAATTAATCTATAGAATTATCTACCTCAGTTCCATCCTTTGTTTATTTACCAATTATTCTTACGACGGTAATTTTTTTTTCCCATAATTTTGAGTTTTTTTTTTTTTTTTTAGTACCGTTTGTTTATGAGTCTTGACTATAGCTGCATGCACTATTTTCTCAGGGCATTGTATAATTGTCGCTTTCTCAAGCAACAGTTTTTATTGTACCCCAAAGAAGAAACAATACAAGGACATCTTCAGGAATCTGTGCTCTCTGAGGGGCTCATTCACAGATAATCCATACAACTCGGTTTTTGTCTGCTTATCTTCAAGAGAAAACAAAGGGAACCAAAGACCAAACAAATCATTTAACTCCCAAATTTGTAGTTATAATCATAGTGACAAATGAATTATTTAGGTTTGATTCGGTGAGGTCAAAAATTCGTGATTCAGAAATAATTATTCGGATATAATTTGAGAATGATTTGGTACCGCAAGAAAACAAACAAAAAAATCCAAAAAAGAAAATTCACGTTTTATTCGTGAATAATTCGTGATTCTCGTTTTATTCGGTGTTCATTTTGAAAACGTCAAAAAATGTTTTTTCGAAAATAAAAACGCGTAACTTGTTACTATTGTTATAATCATATCATTTATGTGAAAAAGAGACCGAGATGGCAGGCTGAAAGCAACAAATTATTTATTTAGTTTTTTTTTAATAAAGGATCTCATTCACTCCGATATTCATAGAAATTGGAGATACATTTTTCACTGAAAACTAAATTCATCATTATTTGTGCTAGATTTGTGGTTACTGATATTAGCTAGATACTTAGTTATATGAGGCCGGTATATTATTGAAATAAGTTCGAGCTCGATACTGAGATCAAATAGTGTAAATTTTTTCGTACATCTCAGCATCTTTTAGATGTTATTTTCGAGAATTGAACATGTGTTTTTTTTTAAGAGAGATGAGGACTCGTGCCACTGTCAGGAGCGTAGCAGGATTTTGTTTTTAAATTTATTGTTAATTTTCATTGAAAATAGAATCATGCCACTGTCAGGAGAGTAGGCAAAAAGAAATATTATTATTTTGTTTTTAAATTTATTGTTAATTTTCATTGAAAATAGAATCGGTAAGTTGACCATGAAATTAGAATTAAGAAAATCGGTAGGAAACGACCGAATCAGATCGGAAACTCGATTTAAAAAAAAACTATGTTAAGATAAAAAATTAATCTAAAGCACTGAAGTATTAAATTTTATTTTGAAACATAGTCAATAAGACTCTTCCTTTGAAATTCAGCCCGTTTTTTAACAATTAAACCTCATAAAATAATTTAATGCATTACATTAAGTTCGGCTTATTACTATGTAAAAGAATTTGGCTCGTTTATTTGAAAAAAAAAATAATAGGTTCATTATGGTCCCACTATCAGACCCTTCTTAATTACCCTCCCCCTTTCGTTATATTACGAAACATATTGATGAAAAAGTCTGTTAAATTTCAACCTTCAAAAAAAGAAAAAGTCTATTAAGTTCGTAGCGACTTATCCGATTTCACTGAGAGCTAAGATTCCGTCAGGGGCAAAACTCAGATTCAGGGGTAGGAAAAACCCATATCCAAGCCAATTGTACACGAGTTCGATGTTGTTTTTCAAAATTCAAAGGTAGATAGTTTGTCTATTCCTGAGTAGTTGTGACTCCGCCACTAAACACTGCACTAAGTCTGCGATTCTCAAATAGTGTAATTGAAAATGATACTGCTTGTTTTTGTCAAGTTTCATTGGAGGTCATTACAATTTAACCCATATCAATCAATATAGCATGATATTTGATTTGGTTCTCTAGTTAATAAGAGTTTGGACGCAGGAGCCGAACTAGAAAATTTAAATTGGAGGATTGAAAAATCTAATATATTGTAAAAAAAGAAAAATTACAAGAGGACGTAAAACGTATCGATACATATAAAAATATAGAAATTAATACCCCAAATTACAAATTTTTAGCCTATTTCCTTCACTATGATCCGATTCTGTTTGTGCGTTAAAATCCACCACCTAACACAGATCATATTCTTGTTAGAGAAAACATGTCCATGTTAAAAAAATAATGACAATTTTAATGAAAATTACCAAATCAACAAATTATTAGTTTTCTCAGGTGGAGAATGAAAGAAGGCATGTTTTAAAGAAATAAAAATTTAAGTAATTTCACTGTCAAATAGAAAACATGTCCCTTTATTTGCTTTTAGTGCAGTTTTGCTACCATGTTTTGTCACATGCTAGTGGAATAATGGTGCTATCAACAGAGGAAATAAATATGTTGTTATTCCTTTGAAATAACGAGAACCTGTGATTCTGGTTCCAACCGTTGGTCATCATTGAGATTCGTACATGATAAACTTGCTTCGTTGAGTTTGCACATGGAAAGTTTAACGGTGGAGATCGAAATAACAGATTCCTGTTATTCTCAAGGAATAACAGCAGATTTATTTCCTTCAACAGAAGTAAGAACAGTATTGGGAAAAAGAAAAAGAAAAAAGGAAATGAAAAGAAGAAACAGAGGTGAGAACAGCATGATCAGTGATGACATCTGAGCATATCTCAACCGGTCCCATATGGTTGAATAGGTCAAGTGCTATTAGACCAGGTCCTCTCCATTTTCTAAATCATACATGATACATGCATGAAAGAGTCAATAGTAATAAAATAAAACAATTTCTACGAACGGGTCTTTGATATGAAGTAGTAGAAAACACCATAAGGAATAAAAATTTGAAGTGGAACTATTTTATGATAACTTTGACTTGATTTAATAATAAAAAAATTGACTTGAAAATATAATTTACATTCAAAAAATCGTAGCAAAAGAAAAAATATTTTTATATGGTTTTAGGGCAATTGCTTGAAGGGATGCACATAGACGCCTTGATTTATATTATTGAACTACCTACTGGGTTACTACTCTTACAGTATTTCTATTATAGATATGTTTCTTATGAAAGAAAATGCTACTAACTATTTGAAAAAAGGAGGATAATTTGCTTCACAGTAATTTATATTGACAATTTTAACAAGAGGAGGGCTGAAATGCCCATTGCTTCATGCCCCAATCATATCCCAATATCTTTATTTTCAATTTCAAAGTTCAAACAGACGATCCGAACCACTCAACATGATATCCACATTAAATACGATTGGAGACCAAATTTTATATTTTTTTGAAATTTTTTACTATTATTTAAAATAGGTACAAAATCATTGTTTTCAGAAAATTGTGGACCATCTAAAAACAATTGTCTAAAAATAAAATTTATTCAATATTTAAAGCATAATCTATTTGATTCATGTATCATGTCTATAAATTTTGATAAGAATTAATGTATGTTTTACACTTTTACTGTAAATTAAAAGAGCTAAAATTTCAGATATTCAAAATAAACGGTTCTTGATGTCTGATCAAGTAATACTTAAGTTGCATGCAACTTAATTGTTAGATTATCCATATAGCAATAATTACACATGAATTTACTTTTTTACTTTTTACTTCTATTAAATTGAATTATATTGTTATCATCAAAATTGTCAAAACAACCACGGTGAAAGTAATCCCGCACCTTGCAAACATAATTAGTATTAACATCACTAAAGATGGAAACGAAAAGGACGGCACATCAGCTCAAATAATCAAAGCATATTAGTCTAAGAAGAAAGATCGGAGCCAATAGAAATCTGTATCGTGATCAAAGAAATATACTATTAGAATCGTCGAAAGATATAATATCAAACCCAATTAATGTTTTGTTCGGGCACATGATTGATGTGGCAACCTACACTATATTTCTTGAAATTTAAAAAAATAATAAAATAAAACTGTAGATTTTCTAAATCATAGGGCATATATCAGATTCTATTCAATTAAAAAACTCATTGATCATTTATTGGAAGAGTGAAAATTTAGTGGTAATATTTTATTAATTTATACCAACGCCTATAATTTTTTTATTTATTTTTGGTAAAATTTTAACATCAGTTGTTCTCTCCCGTGATATCCGTGGTAAGCAATGGGTAGAGAATCCTAACAGGCTTCAAATAAAAAATTTGGGCCGATAGTTACCCAGTTCCAAAATCTGTGAACATTCAATATGCTTGAATTTGTTTCGATCAGGGCCCATTTAACCAACGGAGCCCTGGTTGTTTCGTGGTTTGGGTTTGGAGTTGTATGGATGGGCCGTCAATTTGGTTCATATTTTCTAAAGAAGTATTTAGGCAGGACAACCGACCCATGCGGCCATGCCGTTTGCATTATTTGCCACAGCCTCTGCCGCCTGTATTGAGGAAAGAAGTGGAGGACTTAGTCACACTACAAATAAAAAAAAAGGACAAATTATTTGTGTATCTCATTATTTGTATTCTATATGACTATATACGTATGTATGTAACGTATCTAAAAATGTATTTACTTATTTTCAGAAAGTGTTTATACCAAATGACAAAAATATATTTATATTTTCATATAATAATAGATTTAAACATTTTCGTAACGTATCGACTCGAGATAACATTAAAGTTCATATCGCATTGCATCGAATATGTTATATAAAGGGTCCGGCTAATTTGCTGCTGGCAGCATTTCGGCCAGCTGCTGCCGGCAGCAAATCTGGACCATATGATCTTCAAACAACTGATCCGAACCGTTCAACATGTTCTAAATATTGAAATGTGCTTGGAGACCAAATTTTACATTTTTTGAAATTTTTTTACTATTTATTAAGCCACATTGAAAATTCCAGATCATATGGTCCAGAATTTTGTTGCTCTGTTTTTACTGTTCACCCGGATCTGGAATTTTCAAAGTGGCTTAATAAATAGTAAAAAAATTCCAAAAAATGTAAAATTTGGTCTCCAAGCACATTTCAACATTTAGAACACGTTGAACGGTTCGGATCGGTTGTTTGAAGATCGTATGGTCCAGATTTGCTGCCGGCAGCAGCTGGCCGAAATGCTGCCAGCAGCAAATTAGCCGGACCCTTTATATAACATATTTATACATATTATTCGTAAGATACAAATATTAATTGTTTTTTATAAGATATATGTACTTTTCTTAAAAGAGAAAAATTATTAATAATAAGCACTTTTAAAATGAGGATAGTAGACGTGATTATCATTTCTGAAATAAAATCACCAAAATTTCATGCATATTGCCAGACATCCCTACTCTAGCCTCTCACGAGAAAATAATCACCGGGTGACCGAATTATATAGGCCCCTCAACATGAGGCGCAGCTTAATTCCATCTACACTCCATTTCAACCAGCAACGGAGACGTCCTGTTTATCATCTATATATTGTAATAATATTCTTGCTACTTATTTTTTTGCTTTGACAGTATACCCACCTGACCTTCCAACCTTGCTTTGTTGACCTTTACTAGTAGGCATGCCTTATATATAGCTCTTCGGTGATGAGCTATACTGCTTAATTATCTTGGTCCCAATCTAAGCTTGAAGGGATGAACAGAAGAGAGACGCCTTGATTGGTACAACTATACTGCTTAGCTTGGTACAACTATTTGGCTGAATTCATAAAAATAAAAAAGCTGTCATTTTCTCATTTTGGTCTGAACAGGAGAAAACAAAAAAAATAGTGGCATGGGTCTATCTAGCCTAGGTGGCAATGAGTGGATTCACATGGAGGACAACATCAAGAGGGCTTTTGCACTTTTAGGTTTTGTTCTAGGTCATTTTGGGTGTGCACTGTACGCTCTCAGTTGCCAGCCGCGTCCCACTGCTAAGAGCCGTTACAGGAGAGAGAAGAAAATTTAGAGATGATGTATCTGTAACTGGGGCCACCTCCTTAGCTGTGCAATGCAAGGTGGGGCATATATCGCTCTCTCCTAAAGGCTTTTTTTGGACAGATGGTCGGATAGAGCTAGAAAATTAATGAACTTACGTGGACCCGGTCCAGGAATTTATCCTGTACTAGGAAAATGGGAGACATACATACATGCATGCTAGTGGTTTGACACAACCCGTGAGGGGCTGCCCGAACCCGGTCCGCCTGTGCCCGGTGCCTGGGGTACCCGAGCCCGGGTATACCCGGGTAAACGGGTACGGGTTTCAAACGGGCAGGTCATCTATTTTTGGAAAAAACCCAGGTGTACCCGTACCTGCCGTACCCGAACCCGAATACCCGTGTACCCGAACCCGCCCAGGGTGTACCCGCACCCGTTTACCCGGACCCGTGTGCCCGCCCCGGGTTTACCCGAACCCTTTTTTTTCAAAAAAATTTCCCTCCGGTTCAACAGTAATCGGTTCAAATCAATCAAACCGGGTGGGTCCCACCTGTCATTTATGTCCCGTACGAGTGGGTCCCATCCGTCAATTCTGTTTTTTTTTCGGATTTATTAAATTTCAAATATTATTCTCCCTCCAATCAAAACTCTATATATTCACCCCTCTTCCACTCAATATTTTCACACCCTCTCATTCTCTCATAATCTCATTCTCTCATTCTCTCATTCTCTCAATCTAAAATTTTATTATTTTCAGTTTTCAAATTCATTGTTTAAAAAAAATGTAGTTGTAAATTTAATTCATTCTACAAATACGCAAACGGAATTACGAAGGTATCGGAATTACGAAGTTCGGCACCTCCCGCAAGATTTTTCCGCGAGATTTAAAGGTTACATTTATTTCATGTTAGATTAATTTATTTTTGTAGAGTAAATTTAGTTTATGCTAGATTTATTTTTGTAGAGTAAATTTAGTTTAATTTATTTTTGTAAAGTAAATTTAGTTTCATATTAGATTAATTTAGATTTGTTAAATTTTTTAAGTAATTAGATTTGTTAGATTTATTTTACTTTAGATTTGTTAAATTTGTTAAGTAATTAGATTTGTTAGATTTATTTTATGTTGGATTTGTTAGATGTGAAGTAATTAGATTTGTTTTGAATAGGTTTGATTTTATTTTTGAAATTCGGATTTATTTTTAATAGGTTAAAAAAATATGTTAGATTTGTTTTTTTTGAATATGTGAAGTAATTAGATTTGTTTTGAATAGGTTTGATTTTATTTTTGAAATTCGGATTTATTTTTAATAGGTTAAAAAAAGATGTTAGATTTGTTTTTTTGAATATGTGAAGTAATTAGATTTGTTTTGAATAGGTTTGATTTTATTTTTGAAATTCGGATTTATTTTTAATAGGTTAAAAAAATATGTTAGATTTTCTTTTTTGAATATGTGAAGTAATTTACATTTATTTTTTGAATAGGTTTGATTTTATTTTTGAAATTCAGATTTATTTTGAATATGTTAGATAAATAGATTTGAATATGTTAGATTTTATTTTTTAAATTCTTGTTAATTTTTAAATATGTTAGATAAGTAAGTTAGATAAATAAGTTAGATTTGTTAGATAAATATGTTGGATTTATATTTTATTTTTGAATATGTTGGATTTGGTAGACTTAATTTGTTTGAATAAGTTAAATTTGTTAGAGTTATTGTTGTAAAATAAGTTAGAACAAGTTATATTTATTTTGAATTAGACTTATTTTTTAAATTAGATTTTTTAAATTTGAATTAGACTTATTTTTTAAATTCTACTTTTTTTTTTTTTTGAAATTCGGCAATGGCAGCAGAGGGCAGAGGCTTCCTGCCTTGTTTTTTTTTTCTTTTGAAATTCGGCAAAGGCAGAGGGCCAGAGGCTTCATGCCTTGTTTTTTTTTTCTTTTTCTTTTATTTACTTTAATTTAGATTTAACTTAGATTTGGATTCAATTTAGATTTAATTTAGATTTAATTTAGATTTAGATTTAGATTCAATTTAGATTTAATTTAATTTATATTGAATTTAGATTTACATTTAAATAGGTTTATAATTTCGGATTTATTTTTAATAGGTTAAAAAAATATGTTAGATTTATTTTTTTGAATATGTGAAGTAATTTACATTTTTTTTTTGAATAGGTTTGATTTTATTTTTGAAATTCGGATTTATTTTGAATATGTTAGATAAATAGATTTGAATATGTTAGATTTTATTTTTTTAAATTCTTGTTAATTTTTAAATATGTTAGATAAGTAAGTTAGATAAATAAGTTTGATTTGTTAGATAAATATGTTGGATTTATATTTTATTTTTGAATATGTTGGATTTGGTAGACTTATTTGTTTGAATAAGTTAAATTTGTTAGAGTTATTGTTGTAAAATAGATTTTTAAAATAAGTTAGAACAAGTTATATTTATTTTGAATTAGACTTAGAATTTTAAAATTTGAATTAGACTTATTTTTTAAAATTTTAAAATTTGAATCAGATTTTTTTTTAAATTTGAATTAGACTTATTTTTTAAATTCTTTTTTTTTTTGAAATTCGGCAAAGGCAGCAGAGGGCAGAGGCTTCCTGCCTTGTTTTTTTTTTCTTTTGAAATTCGGCAAAGGCATAGGGCGAGAGGCTTCATGCCTTGTTTTTTTTTCTTTTATTTACTTTAATTTAGATTTAACTTAGATTTGGATTCAATTTAGATTTAATTTAAATTTAGATTTAGATTCAATTTAGATTTAATTTAATTTATATTGAATTTAGATTTACATTTAAATAGGTTTATAATTTCGGATTTATTTATTTTTTAAAGAATTAGACTTATTTTTTAAATTCTTGCCTTTTTTTTCTTTTTTTTTTGTTTTGAAATTCGGCAAGGCAGAGGCACCTGTTTTTGAAATTCGGCAAAGGCTGAAAGCACCTCTGCCTTGTTTTTTTTTTCTTTTGAAATTCGGCAAAGGCTGAAAGCCAACAGAGGGCAGCAGAGGCTTCATGCCTTGTTTTTTTTCTTTTTCTTTTATTTAATTTAGATTTGGATTCAATTTAGATTTAATTTAGATTTAGATTTAGATTCAATTTATATTTAATTTAATTTATATTGAATTTAGATTTACATTTAAATAGGTTTATAATTTCGGATTTATTTTTAATAGGTTAAAAACATATGTTCGATTTGTTATGTGAAGTAATTTACATTTATTTTTTTGAATAGATTTAAAAGATGACATCTCCTAATCATGAGTCGGTAGAGGAATTTCAAGCGAGAATGTCACAAAAAATTTTGGCCCACCTCCACCTATGCCACCACAAAATTATCCACAAAATTATCAAAGAAGGGATCAAACGCTAGATTTAAATTATCAACAACCCCCCAAATGTATGCACCGTATTATACTTCAAACGATCCAAACATGTATATTCCACAAGAAACACATCAACCGACACCACCATATGCATATGGAGGCACTTCTTATGTAGCATTGAGTCAAGTCACCCCCCCTATAGAAGGTACTCCTTCGAGAAGTGTCACTGAAATTGAAAAAGAACCAATCCTTCCCCCGACAAGTGTCCCCCCAGAACAACAAGTGGTAAAGAAAACTAGAAGAGTTCCTGAATACAATCAGCCGTTGGTCAAATGGTACAAGGTGACCACAGATGAGAATGGCCACATGCAAATCCTTGAATGTAAGGTAAAAAATTGCAAGAAACCATTTTTTGTGTATAAATAAAGTAGTGGTATGACCAGCTTTAAAAGACATGTCGAAATGCACCAAAAGAAGGGTGAGGTTCCAAGTGAAAATGTTGGACCGAGACAAATCCAAACCCTTATGAACGCGGATGGTACCAGAACCAACCCAAAATACGATGAATCAAGAATGCTTAGTGAATTGGCCCGGTATATTACCCACAAAGAACAACCAATAAGTATGGGTGGTTGCATGAGTTTTGCCCAGTTAGTCATTCGAGGGTGTGCTCATCCAATGTACAAGATGATCCATCATAGAAAGATGGTTGGTGAAATTAAAAACCAGTTTACCAGAACAAAAGATGAGCTCCGAGCTATATTTGCATACCAACAAAATAAGGTCTCAATTACCTCCGATATATGGACTGCCGGTAAACATGGCCTTGGGTACTCTTGTGTTACCGGCCATTGGATCGATGATCAGTGGGTATTACAAAAAAGGATATTAAGTTTTCGTGTGTTAGATTCCCCGCACTCAGCACATGTAATTTTCAAATCCATTATTGAGGTGTTACAAGAGTATAACCTTAAGAGAGATATGGATAACAAGATTTTTTCTATTTCATTCGATAATGCTAGTAACAGCGTAGCTTCCATTGAGATTTTTAAACAGTCACTAAACCCGATTATGAATGGTGCAATGTTTCACCAAAAGTGTGCTTGCCATATACTTAACCTCGTCGTGAAGGCGGGCCTTAAAACAGAAGCCGTAAAAGATTTGATCAATAAACTTAGGATTGTATGTCCCACATTGTTTCAAACCAAGAAAGAAAACAACGGTTTGGTTTGATGTGCGTCAACTATGGATTGAGCAAGTTGAAAGTTCCTTGGGATATAGATACCCGTTGGAACTCTACCTATAGGTTTCTGAACCGATGCCTTCCTTACAAAGCCGTCATAGGAGAGTTTTTGAGAGGCTCCACCCCCGAGGGAATGACATTGGAGCCCAGCCTCGAAGAATGGGAGCAACTACAAACCCTGAGTAATTTCTTAGGAACCTTTTTTAATACAACCGTCAAATTATCCTGCTCGTACTCACCGACGGCATTTGAGTTGATCAGACATCTCTATAACATCTCCAAGGTGTACCGTGAATTGGAACAAGCTGAAAGCAAGTACTCCACTCTCACACCGATCGTAGATGCCATGAAAGAAAAATTTCTAAAATATTGGGACGATGTACCCCTCCTGGCCATTATCGCAAGCTGCCTTAACTCGGCATACAAGAAGTATTTCACGGTCAAAATAGTTGCAGCGTACAAAGAGAATCTACATTTAGACAAAACCGGGGTGGAGGCATTCGTGAGTTCGAAGTTCGATGAGATGTTTAACATATACAACTCAAGAATGGGTGACAACCAAAACCCGTCTTCGTCCCATGCCGCCCCTAGGTAACAATTTAAATATACATGTGTTTTTAATCTTTATTATTTATAATATCTACATTATTTGTCCACTAATTTTTTTAATTTTTTAATAGTTTCACTTTCAGGAGCACTAGCAGTGGTGGATTGTTAGCAGATTTCCAATAGGAGATCCAACCGCACACATCCATAAACGAGTTAGTGAGCTATTTTGCGGGGGTAAACAAAAAAGAAGATGAATTTGACATCATGACGTGGTGGAAGAGGAATCAAAGAAACTATCCAACAATGGCGATGATGGCCCGCGACGTATTTGCCGTACCCGTGTCAACCGTTCCTTCCGAAAGTTGTTTTAGTTCGGCGAACAGGATCCTCTCCGATAAACGCAGTAAGTTGGGTGCACATGTTTTTGAGAGACTTGTGTGCTTAAAAGATTGGATTGATGCTGAGAAGCGCAACCAACATCGAGATCATCAAGAATCATCATCCGGAGTCGACATTGAAGAAAGCGGTACCGAGCCGCGGCCCGCGGCTAATTCGGATTCAGACGGTGCGAAAGAGAGCGAACAATGGTATATGAATCCAAACTACTAGATAGGTAGTGTCGGTATACATTTCTAACCTATTTTAATCTCTATGGTTATTTTTAAATTATAATTTCTAAACGTTTCAATTAGTTCTTAAATTATTCATTTTAAAGAAGAATTACTAACAACAAAAAAAGGTTAGAACTCCGCCTATGTTATTTTACATAGCCGGTCCCAAGCCCGGAATAAAGGAGGAGGGTAACTTTTATTTTTTAATCTATTGTTTTAAAATAATTCATATTTATTTTTAAAGTAATTGATTTAAGAAAATTTTTGAATAGGTTTTATTGTTTTAAAGTAATTGATTTAAGATATTTTTTTATTTATATTTTATTTAACCTATTAAAAATAAATGAACGTTTAGAAAATATATTATCAATTTAAATTGAACGTTTACAAAATATATTATCAATTTAAAATGTAAACTACAAATTTCAAGATATAAATTAATTATGAAACTATATAATTAGAATGAGAGTTTGAAAATAAAATAAAATTACTCGTGTAAAGAAATAAATAATTAGACTTGTACTTAGCCGAATAAATATACAAATTTTCGCACAAATAATTTTTATATATAAGTTACAAATTTTATTTATTTAGGAATTATAAATATGTGACTTGATAATTTTATGTATATATATATACAATATTTGATATTTAACTATTCAGATTTTAAAAGTCGAATTATAAACACGTAATAATATTCATACGACATTGTAAAAAAAAACAGAAAACAAAACAGAAAACAGAAAACAGAAAAAAAAAAAAAAAAAAAACCCGTCTACCCGTCTACCCGGGACGGGCACGGGTTTGAAACGGGCAGGGCGGACTTTTAAAAAAAAAATCCGTTTACCCGTACCCGTTGTGCCCGCTACCCGTCCCGGGTTTTGCCCTGCCCGGCCCGAGGTACCCGAGAGCAAACCACTAATGCATGCACTGCCATTGCCTCACTGGGGTTGCAGAAGGTTTGCAACTTTCGAACTTGTCATATTCAATACTATGTTTACGTAGAAATAGAAAATCCTTTTCAAATTATTAACATATCGTAAGCTTTAATAAATTATTAAAGGTTTGTTTCATTGTTTGGCACTTCAATAGTTCAATTCCAGTCGAAAACTCATGCTAAACGCCACACAGGATAAAGATACTGACAGAGTAGTTTTTGCTTCATGCAGTGCGGTTTTGATTATATTATCTTTGCGGTGTATGAAGCAAAACTGCTCTGTCAATATCCATACCCCTGAATAGCGAAACAAAATTGTGTCTGGAATAGGGGTGTCAATGGCACCCTTTTATCCGTTTACCCAACCCGTACCGTATCCGATAAAACGGGTATGAGTAAGATTTTTTTTTCGTAAATTTATCGGGTAAGAGTACTGGTAAAGATTTTTTTTCGTTATCTAAACGGGTAAGAGTACGGGTAAAGCCTATTTTGTATCCATTACCCGATCGGGTAATTATAAAAAAAAATTATATATATTATATATATTAATAAGCATTGAAAAAAATATTTTAATTGGTTTACTTGCGCTTAGCATGATCATAATTTTTTTTCAATAAAGTACTGTACATGTGTGAAATGAATGTATATATTTTTAAAGTTTTATTTAATAAATAAAAATAATAATATTATTATAGTAGTATTACCCGTTATTTATTCGCTATCGTTTCGTTATCTGACAACCATAATGAGTAAGGATAGGGTACGGGTAAGATAATTTGTAGCTGGTAAGGGTAAGATACGGATAAGAACATTTTGTAACGGGTACGAATATGAAAATGTAATGGGTAAGACACCCTAGTTTGAAAGAGTCTCCTGCTATTTCGTGGTCCGGATCCTCTAAAGTAACCCAATTTTGTGATAGATCATTACCGTCCGAGGTGGAATGCAGCCCTTTAATACTCGTGCCGGAGAAGATTGAACGGTCCAGATCCATACTCAAAATTTATGTTACTCTAGGGCATCCGAATAGCAGAATAGTGCTCAGTTTCAGCTAGTGGTTTGCTAACGGGTACCTCGGGCCGGGCAGGGCAGTACCCGTCCCGGGCAGCGGGTAGGCGGGTACAACGGGCACGGGTAGGTGGGTTTTTTTTTTAAAAACTCCGTCCTGCCCGTCTCAAACCCGTGCCCGTTGCGGGTAGACGGGTACAGCGGGCACGGGCAGGACGGGCACGGGTATTTTTTTTTTTTTTTTTTTTGCTGTTTTCTGTTTTGTGTTTTGATTTGTTTTCTTATTTTTTTTACCGTGTCGTACGAATATTATTACGTGTTTATAATTCGACTTTTAAAATCTGAATAGTTCAATATCAAATATTGTATATATATATACATAAAATTATCAAGTCACATCTTTATAATTCCTAAATAAATAAAATTTGTAACTCATATATAAAAATTATTTGTGCGAAAATTTGTATATTTATTCGGCTAAGTACAAGTCTAATTATTTATTTCTTTACAGGAGTAATTTTATACTAAAATACGCTAGATTACTTGAAATTATGTTGAATTACACTAT
The DNA here is from genome assembly GCA_011114355.1 of Carex littledalei. NCBI lineage: Eukaryota > Viridiplantae > Streptophyta > Magnoliopsida > Poales > Cyperaceae > Carex > Carex littledalei. The sequence goes on along the minus strand of CM022092.1, from coordinate 5,919,275 downwards.
ATTACAATAAATTATGTTCAATTATACTAAATTACGTTAAATTACAATAACCTCGCTAATTATGCTGAAATACGGTAAAAAAAACACTAAACTACACAAAATTACGCTATAGTAGACTGATTTTACTCATCTTTCATGAATTATAAAAAATAGTAAAAAAATTCCAAAAATAGTAAAAATTGGTAATCTGCAAGTTCATTATGTAACTAATTTACTGAGCTACTTGGATTGAATGATAGACATGAAAATCTTAATCGGAAACTTCAACTCAAGTTTTGAGGCTCTTCCCTTAGTTTTTTGACGATTCCGACGGTCGGATCGGGCTGGAAAGTAAGTTAGCTTAGTTTTGGGGCTGTGGAGCTCATGTCAAAATTTCAGCCTGATCCGACGGACGGATCAAAAGTTATGCCCTTTTTTGTCAAAATTTCATTTTAAATTGATAATATATTTTCTAAACGTTCATTTATTTTTAATAGGTTAAATAAAATATAAATCAAAAATATCTTAAATCAATTACTTTAAAACAATAAACATTTTAAATTGATAATATATTTTCTAAACGTTCAATTTAAATTGATAATCTAAATCTAAATTAAATAAAAATTCAAATCTAAATTTATATGCAAATTAAATTAAATCTAAATTGAATATAAATATAAATCTAAATTAAAATTTAAATTGAATCCAAATCTAATTTAAATCTAAATTAAATTAAATAAAATGAAACTTCTCTGTAGCCAAAACTACTCAGTGCGCAACATTAACAGAGCAATATTCATGCAGCGCAATATTCACAGAGCAGGTTTAGCTTCATGCAGCGCAATATTCACATGCATTGCTGTACTCAGTGCGCTGCCTGTAGCCAAAACTGCTCTGTTAACAGTAGCCAGTGGGGGGAAAAAATTCAAAATTTCTGGTTTCGGCGGGCAGCGGGCACGGGTACGGGTACGGGCACGGGTACGCGGGTGCGGGTACACCCGTGGCGGGTGCGGGCAGACGGGCAGCGGGCACGGGTCTGCCGGGTACGGGTACACCCGGGTTTGGCACCAAAACAGGCCACCCTGCCCATTTCAAGCCCGTACCCGTGTACCCGTTTACCCGGGTATACCCGGGCACGGGCGGACCGGGTTCGGGCAACCCGTTAAGGGCACTGTCAAACCACTAGTTTCAGCGCCTGGAATAGCGAAAATTTCCGTAGTTAACCCTGCTAAACTTTTTATTACTCTCTCGTAACTAACCCAGCTACGGAAGGGAAGAGAAGAAGACCTAAACCCTAACCATTCCACCGCCGATCTCCGGGGACCGGAGTCCTGATTTTGCATCCGACTAAAGAAATGATCTCTCGACCTTCCGCTCGTCATAGTGACACCCGACAAGTGTACCTCTGTCGAGCTTTTCTCCTCAAGACTGTTCGTAGCTGCTGATAACCCACGAATGGGGGCAGAAGGGCTAAGGATTGAAAGGCCGCGCCTTCACTGAGGTAACTTCTCTGTCCCTCCGTGACATTAATGGCTTGATTTACATTTTTGTTTACCCGTAATGGTTAATTGAATAGAATTTTAAGGGGTTATGTGGAGAGTTTGAAAAGCTTCACCATGTAAATTAAGTGTCTGGTGCATACATGAATCTTCTCAGGTTTTGGCTGAAAATTGAGAAATTTTGCTTCTCATGCAAACCATAGTTTTATTATATTAGGATTTGGTGTGATGCAATTTGGGGGAGTGAAAACTAAGAGTAGAACTAGGGTGTTCCTAAGTTCACCAAGTCCTTTTGTGAACTCCACTCTAAAACTTATCGGATTGTCTTCAAACTACGAATTCAAACCGTTGAAATCCTTTTACCTTACGAGTGATGCGTCTACATGTGAAAATTTTAAAATTTTAAATTAATTTTGTATAGAGTCAAGTGGTCAAAAGACATCCAAAAAATGAATGCATTAAAATTAATTATAAACCTTCTAATTTTGACCACTTGACTTTATACTAAATTAATTCGAAACTTTAAAATTTTCACATATAGACGCATCACTCATAAGGTAGAAGGATTTCAACGGTTTGGATTCATCGTTTGAAGCCAATTCGATAGAGTTTAGAGCTGAGTTCACAAAGAGGCTTGGTGAACTTAGGAACACCCTAGTTCTACTCGAAAACTAAATTGAACCCATTATTAAGGCCTAGTATAGTTCTCTTCTAAAGGAATGTGAATATTTTAGGTTCCACAGAATAATTGTTTTATCTTTTGCTTATTTCTTTCACAAGGTGCATTTTGGAGTAACTTTATGCCTTATAAAAATTAACTCTATTTGTATCATTTGTGAGTCCTAATACGAATGACACAAGAACTGTTCGTTTGTTTGTTTGTTCCCCCATCTCGGCCGTCTGATCAGGATCCGGGCCAATCCGGGCCGAGGTGGAATTCACGGGGCCTCTTTAATATTCGTGCCAACACAGATCCGACAGTCTAGATTCATTCTGCAATGCAGACATACAAATTCCCCCCATTCAGAGAGGTACAACTTTTCCCCTTTAATTTTTTATATCTATTGGAGAACTGAGCAGTCTTAGTTGAGTCTTTGTTGATTGATGGTTACTCGTTTATTTTCTAGATTGGGAAGGTTTAGTTGAGATTTCTTTCTTGAACTAAATTTTTCACAAATAGAAATGAAAATTTTCTGCAACTTTTCATGGGACACGTGTAACCCATGTTCATTATGTTTTTTTTTTTTTATGTTTGTACCACTGGTACAGGTCCATCGTAATTGATTGTAATTATCAAAAAATCACTATTGCAGGTTAAGATGAACATAAACCAAGGAGAGGGACAAGAGGGTGGCATATTTTAAGCGTAGTGATTTTGCCATTATGAACTGTTAGGACTTGGTTTATACTCGTTTTATACGTGATTGTAACAAGTTAAACAATTTAAATAATTATGTTTTAGTTTTTGTTGACGAATGCCTCGTTAATTGGACAAGTAGATTAGTATTATTGAAAAGCATGGCATAAAAAATATTAGCCAACTTTTATGAAAAAAATTCAAAAAAATATATAGCCGTACATGTCAACTTATCCGCATAAGCTAGTTGATTTATTGGCGTCAAGAACAATATAGACATACAAATTACGGATAGGGGTTATTCCGTTATATTGATCTTTTCCGTTTCCCCACTATTTTATACACTCTACCATGCCCACGGGCTTTTCTTAAATATATATTTGGATTAACTTTTCACCAAATAATATCTTCAGCCATCCGAATAGTACAAAAATAACTCTTTTATTTCACTAAAATAGTATTGTTCTAGAGAACGGAGTAGGTCCGATGCCCATCGGACCTACTTTTAGGTTCAACGACATGATGACCGTCCGATCTAATTTAAGATATGTGTGCACGGAAATTGAAATATACACGCACGAATTTTAAAGCAAATAGACGGTGGTTAAACCCATCGAACCAGAGTAGGTCCGATACCCATCGGACCTACTCTCAAGTCATTGTTCTAATACTATTATAATAACATTATTCTAGCAATAACACTCTTTTATTATCTAATATTATCCTAATTACATTATTCTAACTATTTCTTAATTAGTTGAACGGATCTTAAAAATGGTGCGATGGCTGTTTTTCTTGTTGCTTGTAGAAAATCAGCATATGCTATCATAAAATTGTGGTAGTTTCTGTTAACATAGGATAGAAATTAAGCAAATTATGTGATATCTTAATTTTTTGAGAAAAAAAACTTTAAATTTTGATCTGAGTCATTTTATTTTGATTTTATGCTTCATGAGCAATATATGACACACCGGTACATTACACATATGACAGCAGCTGTGTAGATCAGTCATTGAAAAATTCTACAAAAATCAAAATAAATCAATTTAGAATTTAGAATATTTCCAATGATTGCTGATATACAAAAGTTTGGTGATGCCAAAAATATATAAATCATCTTTCCCCAAGTAAGACTAGTTTGAACTTAAGTTTCACATAAAAAGTTACTTCAATATCATATTGGCGAGTCAAACATGTAAGGGTGTCAATGAAACTCTATTTACTCGAATATCATATTAATTTGTAGCATAATCTATAAATGGGTATATACAGGGATCTATATGATCAGCTAAGTAAAAATATAAATAAAAGATAATTTTCAATTTATTAGATATAGGCAGTTAAAATATATTTTGAATTAATCACCAGATAGGGTACATAGCAAGTTAATATTTATATTGTATTAATTACTAGATGGGATATATTTTTTGCCAAGTATAAGATTTCTAATACTACCTTACTAGATAAACACTTATAATAAAACAACTTTGACTGATACATACCGTATATATTAGCATTTATGTACGTATTTACATCTGAAGTTTATTTTATTTTTACTTCATTCTGCACAAGATCAACATTGTTTTTTTCTTTTTTAAACTCACTAACTCGGTGATTTAAAATGAATGTTCAAAATTTGACAGAGGCGAATCAAATAATTTGTGTATAATTGGAGGGTAGCCGAACCGGGTGGTACGTGTGCAGGATACCTTTCCTCGGGGCACACTAGCTTAGCTGAATAAGTTGTGGATAGGTAGAAAAGAGGTGGGGTTGAGAGGCATGAGCAAGCATGTGCACCGTCCCGTTACAACAATACACAGCTAGCTAGACTATGTATTGGTAAAGAGAAAAGGCCTCAATTAAGCGGCCATCGATCTAGCAATCCCCACCCCACATTTCCACTACTATATGCATCATGCATAGCCTATACTTGCCAATTTGCCATGTTATCAAGCCACTGGTCCCCCCCACTCCCCCTCCTCTACCTCCTCATGTACAATGATTAGTGCAACGGATAATTGATACTGATCTCCAAATTATTGAACCAAAATTAACTAACAATATGATTTTAGATTTCATTGACTAAAGAGACGGAGTCAGACTTTCAAACTATAGAGATCAACCATATAAAATTTTCATGCTGCTAATGGAGGGTCTTATGATATCTATAACATTTTACTTTAAACTATATAAAAAATTATGTATAGTACATGAAAATTTTGAAAAAAAAAAAAAAATGAGAGTCAGAGCTCTCATTGTTTGAATATACCTTGGTCTCTCCTTTGATTGCTTATATCAAATATGAAATTGTAGCCATTCACTAATACAAAAATGCAAAGCATACACTGCTTATTATACACGTTTGCTCAAAATTCCAACTAATTATGTGTCCAAAGCAAGAAAACACTGTTCCGAAAATTTGCTCCTAAAATATGGTCAAATTGTACACGGTTTTACTGTTTACAACTGTGTATGAATGTTGGAGGGCATTTTCAGAAGTTCTGTAACGCATTTTCGGACGGGCGTATATGAGATGCTCCATCAATTCTACACGGTTTTACTGTATAATCCGTGTGTGATGAAAGAAATAAGAATTTTTCCACGTCATCAATTTGCGCCTTCCTGTTATAATGCATCTCTCTCTATTTTTTTCTAAATCATTTCTGAAGCATCTCTTCCCAGTAGGATGTACATGTCCGTTCTCTGAGTCAAGTAAATCTAAATAGGCGAGGCTAGAGCGAGGGATAAGGCAAGAGAGGCCATAAAACGGCGCTCGAGTATCCGATTTTAGCGTTCAATAATTTTTCAGAAAGATCGCTTTCAGCCTCAAAAAACAAAGAGACAGAGCCAGACTTTTAGCCCCAAAAAACAAAGGGAAGTGCCTCAAAACTTGAGTTGATGTTTTTTCTTTCTAATTTTTTATTTTTTTCCTTTATCATACTTTTTTTAGACATTGTTCGTGTAAATGTATGAGATATCAGATTTTGGGTTTTTTTGTTATATTTTCATGTTATTTTTTTTTTGTTCATGTAATATGTGATGTAATTGTAATATGTATTGTATTTATCTTTATAGTTTTCTTAAATTTAGTTTAGTGTTTTTGGTATTTAGATCTAGGGTTTAATTTGAATTCAGATATAGGGTTTCATTTGATTTTTTTATTTTTTTTAATTATACATTGTTTACTATAAAAACCGTGTAGGATTAAGGTTTTTATACACAGTTTTACTTTAAAAACCGTGTATGATGTATTTTGGCAAAAAAATATGAATTGTTCACGATTTTTTATCAAAAACCGTGTAGGATTAGTGTTTGTACACGGTTCGAAAACCGTGTAAAATTTAGTGACCCTATTGTACACGACTTCCGTAGACACAGTTGGAAAACAGTGTAAAACCAATTTTTTTACCGTAGTTAGTAGTGTTTTATGTACTAGTGATTGTCAAATTCTTGTGAGTTTGTCACAAAAATATACAGATTGATTGTGTTTCACTAACTCGAAGTTTTTCGAGCTTAGGTCGAAATAATGTATGGGAAGCTAAAAGTTAGTGATTCATATTTATTTGACGGGATGCTTAATTTTCTATGTTACTCATATTTCCTAAAATCAAATAAGAAAATTATGAAAGTAATTTTGTTATGATCCATATTAATTAGTGAATTCACTTTCTTACAGAAGTTAGGAACTAAATTTAAAAGCAAATAAAAACTCCTTTGTATTTATTTTATCGAATGGTCAAAATTAATTACTTAATTTCGTATACCGGAGAATTATTCTAAAACATTCCAATAAAATTATGTTACCATTATTTAGTAATGAAATTTGTACTATTGGATTTGATTTTTACCCTGCTTTTGGATGTCAAAATTCTAGACCAGTGGCATCTTTAAAATTCATTATAATAAGCATTTGTTAATTAGGTCTCAACGACAGAGGACTAATTAATTAAATGACTATGAGTTGGGAGTCATGAATCAGCCCCTGATAAAAATAACTTAAAACTCTTGACACAATATTGGTCGGGTAGAGGTTTGGTGGCCTATTGGATTAGGTTTGAAGAAACTAATAATCGTACTCTAATATATAATAATTAATTGGTTTAGCTTGATTGCCATATATCATATATATATATATATATGAGTGAGCCTATGGTGCTATGCATAGCACGGATGGGGTCCGTGCTACGGCTCAAAATTTGACTTTTCAAAATCCTAACGGTCGATCCAACCGTTCAATGTGATAACCATATGAATATGTACTTGCAAACTAAATTTTATATTTTTTTGAATTTTTTTACTATTTTTTTAGATAGGTAGAATTTTGATGGTCCAGAATTTTCAGAAAACACTGATTTTTCTACCTATCTAAAAAAATAGTAAAAAAATTCGAAAAAATATAAAATTTAGTTTGCAAGTACATATTCATATGGTTATCACATTGAACGGTTGGATCGACCATTAGGATTTTAAAAAGTCAAATTTTGAGCCGTAGCACAGACCCCATCCGTGCTATGCATAGCACCATAGCCTCACTCTATATATATATATAGGAAATTACTAATATGCTGCGCGTAGCATAAAGGGCCTCCGTGCTACGGCTCAATATTTGAGTTTTCAAAATCCTAATGGTCGATCTGAACCGTTCAACATGATCTCCATATGAATATGTACTTGCAAACCAAATTTTACATTATTTTAGAATTTTTTTACTATTTGTTTAGATAAGTAGAAAATCACTTGATCTGAAAATTTTGTACCATTCAGATCAAGTGTTTTTCTACCTATCTAAAAAAATTCTAAAAAATATAAAATTTGATTTGCAAGTACATATTCATATGGAGATCATGTTGAACGGTTCGGATCGACCGTTAGAATTTTGAAAACTCAAATATTAAGCCGTAGCACGGAGACCCTCTCTATGCTACGCGTCACACCGTAGCCAACTCCTATATATATATATGCAAGCATGACAGATTGAATTGCCTTCCTACTAACTCTCCGACATGTATTTATTAATTTTTAGACGTATAATAACCGGTATGACCGTATAGCGCCAAATCCAGGCAAGCGATCGAGGCCTAATTTTTGGGGGAAGGGAACTAGCGTATCAGGCTCTATCCACATGCTTGATATGATGCAATCTAGTAAGCATAAATTGTCGTAAATTAAGGGAATAATAAGGGAGCCAACTTGGCTAATATGACTTATTTGTGTTATAAATATATTAAGTTATAGATGTTCATTTAATTGCATCAAAACTTCTTATTAATGAAGTATGTTTTATCTCCCTCATTTATCAATTGAATTAAATTAGATGGCTTGTTATTTACATTTTCTATCTATAAATAGAGGATTGTAAGTTTGTATTAGACACAAGAAAAGCATATGAATAAAAGATAGCCATCTTTATACATTCTCAATATCTTGTTTATTATTCTTTTGCTTTATTTTACAACACGTTATCAGCACGAGTTGCTCGGAAGAAGTTGCAAAATTATTATGTAAGTAATTTATATGATTGATCATTATATCTTTCATTAATTTAAATTTCATTTAAATATTTGATTATATTTGTTTTAGTTTATAATAATCATTCCTTGAAGTGAATGATATAATAATAACCTGAAGTTATTATAAAAAAATAATAGTTTATCAAGAATCTGAAGTTCTTATTACCCGAAGAGAATAAAAGAATAATAACCTGAAGTTATTATTATTGTTTAGAACCTGAAGTTCTATTTGAAATTTTAATATAAAATTAATATAATAGCCAGCAGTTATTATAGGCCACTGGATGAATAATAACCTGAAGTTATTCCCAATTAAAACCTGAAGTTTTATTTGAAACATATAAAATTAATATAATAACCAGAAGTTATTATAAGTCACTAGATGAAAATATAACCCGAAGTTATTTCAAATTAAATTTTACAATTGCGCAGCCAAGTAATTTAATAACCAGAAGTTATTAAATAAATATTTATTATAACCTGAAGTTATATAATATTAACCTGAAGTTATTAGTACATTTAAATTTATTTATTTATGCAATTTACATATTCTTTTATTTATATTTATTTATCTCCTTTTTCATAACCTGAAGTTAAGGCATTGATAACCTGAAGTTATGGCATTTATAACCTGAAGTTATGGCATTAATAACCTGAAGTTATGGCATTAATAACCTGAAGTTATGATATTAATAATCTGAAATTATTAATACGTATCTATTTTGTAGTACATATGACAAATCTCACAAAGTTTGAATTTATCTCCTTTTTCATTTATCATAACTCGAAGTTATGGTATTAATAACCTGAAGTTGTATTTTGTTATAAATACGTATTAATGAAAAATGAGAAAGGAAAACATCCTGAAGATGTTTGTTACATATGTGAGATGACAAATCATTGATTGCGTACCTGTCGTACGCCCAAGCATTTTGTAGAGCTTTATCAAGCCTCAATTAAGAAAAAGGGGAAAAATATGAAAACTAATTTTACTGAAAATGACCCCGAATATGAATGTCATATGGATACACATATTGATGTATCAGATTTCTTCCAGAATATGGATGAAAAAAAAAATATATTATTACTTAGGGAGAAAATATAATATAGAAGCTTATGTTTATGTTTAATAAAAGTTTAGATTACTTTTATATTTTTAGATGCAAACAAATGAATAAAGGTAGTTTATCTTAATTTATTCTTACATTCTTTTAATTTAAAGGAAAATGGCTAACGCAATGATAAGTAAAGAAGATCTATGTCTGGTAGACAGTGGAACAACTAATACCATATTGAAAGGTAAGAAATACTTTTCACAATTGCATCTTGGTGAGACTAATATCCACACTATATCTGGCACAACTAATTTAATTGAAGGCTCCGGAAGAGCTTGTATTTTGTTACCTGAAGGAACAAAATTAATAATAGATGATGCATTATATTCGAGTAGATCCAGAAGAAATCTACTAAGTTTTAAAGATATTCGAAAGAATGGTTTTCATATTGAAACTATGAATGAGAAAAATTGTGAATATCTTCATATCACATCTATTAAGAATAGCCAGAAAATTATAATAGAAAAGATGCAAGCAATGTCCTCTGGACTATATGGTACTTATGTAAGTACAATAGAATCAAATATGGTTACTAACCCGAAATTAGTTGATACTAACCAGAAGTTAGTTCATCCAAAAAAAATTTACATTATGGCATGACAAATTGCATTATCTAGAAAATATAATGATGAGGAGAATAATTGAAAGTGCAAATGAGCATCCCCTAAAGGACATGAACATTCTATTATCAAAAGAATTGGCATGCAAAGCATGCTCTCTTGAAAACTAATTACTAAGTCAACTTCAAATAAAATTAGACTTGAAGTTCCTTTATTTTTAGAACGAATTCAATAAGATATATGTGTGCCTATTACACCACTATTTGGACCATTTTGATATTTTATGGTATTAATTGATGCATCAACACGTTGGTCACAAGTGTGTTTGTTAGCAACGAGAAATGTTGTATTTGCAAGACTATTAGCACAAATTATTCAATTAAGAGCCAATTTACCGGATTATCAAATTAAAAGAATCTAGGTTGATAATGAAGGAGAATTTACATTCCTAGTTTTTAATAATTATTGCATGCCTATTAGAATTACGGTAGAACATCCAGTGGCTCATGTCCATACACAAAACGGTATAGCAGAATCACTGATTAAAAGGTTGCAATTAATTGCTAGACCTTTACTTATGAAATCTAGTTTACCATCTTCTGCATGGGGACATGCCATATTACATGCTGCCGCACTAATTAGGTTAAGGCCAACTGCAGATCATAAGTATTTCCCGTTACAATTGGTATCCGGAAGATAACCAAATTTATCTCATCTAAAGGTATTTGGTTGTGCAATATATGTTCCAATTTATCCTCCACAACGCACAAAAATGGGACCTCAAAGAAGGTTGGGAATTTATATTGGTTTTAACTCTTTTTCTATTATTAAATATTTAGAATCATTAATAGGAGATGTTTTTACAGCAATATTTGCTGATTGTCATTTTAATGAATCAATATTCCCAAATTTAGGAAAAGAAAAATAAAAACTGGATAAACAAGTGACTTGAAATTCATCGTTATCTTATATTTATATCCGAAGTGGTCAATGTGAACTTGAAGTTCAAAAGATTATAAATTTGCAAAGAATTGCAAATGAATTGCCTAATGCATTCACATATACAAATAGAGTTACTAAATCGCATATTCCAGCTATAAATGCATATGCTCGAATTGATATTACAAAACTATCTAATGAATCTAATATGCATAGAAAATATGAAAGACCACTTGGTTCTAAGGATGTAAATCCACGTAAAAGGAAAGAGCAGAGTTGGTCCAACCCCAGAAGAGGTTGATGGTAAAACTCCTGAAGAAGTCAATAAAATCCCAGAAGAGGTTGGTAGTAGAACTCTTGAAGAAGTAAATAAAATTCCAGAAGAGATTAATGGTAAAACTCCTGAAGAAGTTGATAAAACCCTAGAAGAGGTTGATCAAGTTCCAGAAGAAACATATATTAATGAAATCTTTGCATTCGCTATAGCAAGCGATGTTATAAATGAAGAAGACAATGTGCCAAAAACTCTGGAAGAGTGTAGATATAGAAATGATTGGCCTAAATGGAAAGATGCCGTACAAGCTGAATTAAGTTCATTAGAAAAACGGCAAGTATTTGGACCTGTAGTCCAAATGCCCAAATATGTTAACCCTGTAGGTTACAAATGTGTATTTGTTATAAAAAGAAATGAGAAAAATGAGATTGTGAGATATAAAGCAAGGCTAGTGGCATAAGGCACAAATACCTGGAGTCGATTATGAAGAGACGTATTCACCTGTAGTGAATGCGATAACTCTCAGGTTTCAAATAAGTCTCACAGTTATAGAAAATCTAAAAATGCAACTTATGAATGTCGTAACAGCATATTTATATGGTTCACTTGACACTGACATATACATGAAAATCCCCGAAGGATTGAAAATGCCTGAAGCATATAAGTCAAAACCTAGAGATATGTACTCTATAAAATTAAGAAGATCTTTATACGGACTAAAACAATCAGGTCGAATGTGGTACAATCGACTGAGTGAGTACCTTCTAAAAGAAGGATATAAAAATAATATAATTAGTCCGTGTGTTTTCATTAAAAGATCAAATCTAGGTTTTACAATCATTGCAGTGTATGTTGATGATTTAAACATTATTGGATCTCCTGAAGAGATTGAGAATACTGCAAAATTGTTGAGAAATGAGTTTGAAATGAAAGACCTTGGTGTAACTAAATTTTGTCTCGGCCTGCAGATCGAGCATCTAAATAATGGAATATTTATCCATCAATCAAATTATGTTGAAAAAGTACTAAAGAGATTCAATATGGATAAAGCTCATCCTTTGAGCACACCAATGGTCGTACGATCGCTAAATGCAGAAAATGATAATTTTCGCCTCCAAAAAAATAATGAAAAAGTGGTTGGTCCTGAAGCACCATACTTAAGTGCAATCGGGGCATTATTATATCTTGCAAATAATACAAGACCCGATATCATATTTGCAGTAAATGTGTTAGCGAGGTATAGTTCCAAACCAACCAGAAGACATTGGAATGGAATTAAACATATATTTCGATATCTCTGCGGAACTAGAGATATGGGGTTATATTATCAAAAGGATACAAAATCCAAATTAATTGGATATGCAGATGCGGGATATTTATCAGATCCACATAAAGCACGATCCCAAACGGGATATGTATTCACTTATTGTGGAGCTGCAATTTCATGGCGATCAACAAAACAAACTCTTACGGCAACATCATCAAATCATGCCGAGTTGATCGCCTTATACGAGGCGGGTCGAGAATGCGTTTGGTTACGGTCAATGATTCAAAATATTCAAAAAGAATGCGGGCTTGAAAACATTAAGGAAAACCCTACTCCGCTGCATGAAGATAATGCAGTATGCATTACACAAATCAAAGAAAGATATATCAAAGGAGACCGGACTAAACATATTGCGCCAAAGTTCTTTTCGACACATGACCTACAAAAAGAAGGCGTAATCAATGTTTGTCAAGTCCGATCAATAGACAATTTGGTAGACCTATTCACAAAATCTTTGCCGACAAAGGTTTTTGAACAACTCACAAAGAAGATAGATCTACATCGATTGAAGAATATTCAATGATATCTAAATGAGGGGAAGCGTTATACGCACTGTACTCTTTTTTCCTTAATCAAGTTTTTATCCCAATGTGTTTTTCTTGATAAGGTTTTTAATGAGGCAGTACATGGTCCTGGAGTACCGTGTTAATATTGATCCTGAAGTATCATATTAATAGCGTATAATGAATAATGAACATCTAAGGTGAAGTGTTATAAATATATTAAGTTATAGATGTTCATTTAATTGCATCAAAACTTCTTATTAATGAAGTATGTTTTATCTCCCTCATTTATCAATTGAATTAAATTAGATGGCTTGTTATTTACATTTTCTATCTATAAATAGAGGATTGTAAGTTTGATTTAGACACAAGAAAAGCATATGAATAAAAGACAGCCATTTTTATACATTCTCAATATCTTGTTTATTATTCTTTTGCTTTATTTTACAACAATTTGCAATTAAAGGATCGATGTGTCAGTTATATATATGTTGTCATGTCGTCATCTTTAATTATGCAGAGTGGTCCGGTCGTTTAAGGATTTTTTTTAAAAACAGTAAATAAAATAATCAAATTTAAAGAAACGACATGATTGCTCCGTTTGTTATAAAAACAGCAAAAACCGAATCCGGGATTCGGTTAAGCTATTTTTTTGCTTCACCGAATGCGGTATTCGGTTAAGAAGTTGTTTTTAATATGGGATACGGTGGGTTGCCACAGAAGATCACTATTTTTTTTGCTTTTTGGCTTAACCGAATCCCCGATTCGGTGAAGGCTAATTTTTTTGCTTTAACCGAATCCCGGATTCGGTGAAGGTTTTTTTGCTTTTTGGCTTAACCGAGTCCCTCATTCGGTGAATGAATATAAAGTGTGAACTAGTGGTTTTGCTTTTTTGCTTTACTATTAATACCGTGGACTTTTACTAGTATTTGATACCGTGGACTAAATGAATATATTTCAGTTGAAATTATGATTCAATTATGATTCAGATAAATTCAATTATGATTCAGTAAAATTCAATTATGATTCAGAAATCATAAAAACAGAAAAACAGAAATTCAGAAACTTTAGAAAACAGAAATTCGACCAGATTGAAAATTCAATTATGATTAAATGACTACATGGATTTTTGGGTTCTTTATATCAAAAGAAAGGCGTCGAAGTCTAGTTTTCAGATAATATAATTTGTATTCACAAAAATATTATAGTTTGCTACAGTTTTGACGATTTGTCGACAGAGGTCAGAAATCATAAAACAGAAAAACAGAAATAATAAAAAATAATAAAAACAATAAAAATAATAAAAAATAATAAAAATAATAAAAATCAGATATTCGGTTTACTAACCGAATCCTCTATTCGGTTACTAATAAAAACTAATAAAATAATCATATGCTTATTAGTTAAAAAAAAAAATACTCATAACCGAATCCCCTATTCGGTTAACAATAAAAAAATCAAAAAAAAATCTTAACCGAATCCCCTATTCGGTTAACAATAAAAAAATCAAAAAAAAATCTTAACCGAATCCCCTATTCGGTTAACAATAAAAAAATCAAAAAAAAATCTTAACCGAATTCTCAATTCGGTTAATGGTGGTGTGTAATTCGGTTAATGGTGGTGTTACACGGAGTTCACAAAGTTTAGGGATCTGTCGTGTGAAAATTTGATTTAACCGAATCCGCGATTCGGTGAAGCGGAAAAAAATAGCTTAACCGAATCCCGGATTCGGTTTTTGCTGTTTTTATAACAAACGAAGCAATCATGTCGTTTCTTTAAATTTGATTATTTTATTTACTGTTTTTAAAAAAAATCCGTCGTTTAAGGCAGTTTGCAAGGTGTTGGTTCGATCGTCTATACTAACCGTATAATGGCACAAACGCTACAGCTACTGAAATTATTGGACCCTATTTTTAAATGCTTGCTAGCTAGCAACCTAATGAAATTATATATATCGTATAATAATTAAGGGTGTTTCTTGGGTCCGGTTTAATCGGTTTTAAATGAATTGTGAGATTTTGAATTACACGGTTCAGTTTTCCGGTTAAATTGATCGGTTCGGTTTATTTTTTAAAATTAATTTAATTGTTCGGTTTAATTTTTTAAAACCAGTTAGATTGAACTGACCGAAATTTTTAAACACATTCCCGTCCGAATCAAACATTTTAAAAAATTCAAAAGTTATGACATAATGTATATTACTTGGTTCAATTTAAAACCGTTTAGACTGAACCAAACAAGAATTTTAAAACCATCTTAAAAATTAACAAATTATTTTTATTTTATGATTAATCTATACATTTCAGTTCAACTAAACAAATCGAAATTTAGCTCGGTTTTAATTTAGTTGATAAGTTTATTTCGATTAGTTCGGTTGTATTTTTGAAAACCGAATAAACTTTGGTTTACTGGTTTAACCGAACCGAATCGATGAGCACATCAAAAGTGGCCAAAATTAATTAACAAAAGCAGTAATAAATTCTCTTTAATGTAATAAGGTGCTTAATTATGTATCCTGTACATAAAGTTCTTCTTAGGCACGATACATCCAATTAATTTGTAACTTTATGAGTATGTACAATTGATTGGTACGCTTTCTGGTTTATGTCAAATCGATTAATTAGCCTCTACCAGCAACCAAGAGTCCAAGACTAGACTATAAGATAGCTTTTCTTTTTCATCGTGTGTGTGCTATAGACCTATATAGTCAATAAGACTGAGTTAGGTTTGGACTAAATGTCATCAAATTAATATCTTGATTCTTGACATGCGATATATCTACTGGATTAAACTTGTCGAACTCGGTACCGGTAAGAAGATAGTTTTGTGGTATGCAATTGATGGCGGTCCGGTAGCGAGTTGGTGACTGGACATTAAATGGGGCAGTGCATGAACACGTGCATGTTATGCCACGTGGAAGCAGTCGCAAGGTCTTTGACATTTACCCCAAAAGAAGCCATGGGAAATCTCAATGGTACTGCGTTGGGGTCCCACTCAAAGCTGTCAGACACGTGTTCACGACAGGACGTTTCGTCCACGACCGGGTCCCACCTTCACGCTAGACGACGAAACACCTTCCACTTTCCCGCAGCCGACACCACTTGCGTAGACCAGGTCCACTAGACCTAAACCCTTGATTTAGGCAGATTACTCGGTATATTTCACAATATTCAACTCTTTTATGCACTTAACTTTTTTTTTAGTTGCTTTTATGCACTTAACGTAACGAGTAAACTATGGATAAAAAAAATATTTATTACCATATATATCAAACGAGTTTATACGGATAATAATTATTTTGCACTCGTTTCTTTGATATTGACAAACATAAAATTATATGTGTTATTTTTTTATTGATGAGATTGATTTATATAATGTTTTATTATGTTTTATAATTAATGATTTATGCTAAGATTGATTTACACGACACTTTTAATTATTTTATTTAATTGATAATTTATATTTTTATCAATTTATTTAATAATTGTTCATTATCTTTTTTGTTACTTGTTAATTTTAACAGATGGTGTATTTGTAACGTATATATCCATTGACATCTCTGTATATTTCTCGGTAAGTCCAGTAATTTTACTACGAAAAAAAAGTTTAAATCTTAACTGTAAAAGTCATTGAATCAAACTAAATTCTAATTGAAAAATCAACACGCATGTGTTCATTGAAGCGGATAAATCCGCTATCGAATTAGCAATTGTTTCATTCATGCATCGTAACAAAAAATCAATTAGTCTCAATCAATCAAATTTATTAAATAATCAGTTATACTTATCACATAAATATATGATTCAAAAAGTTTTCATCATAATTTGCGTTGCATTACATTTTTTTTCAAACAAAATTCTGATCAAATTTTTATTGTGGATATATATATATATAGAGGAGGGTTCCAATGCACCCTCTTTTGGTGCACCTAACGTGCACCCAAAACTCATATGGTACATTTTCAAAGTTCAAATAGTCGATTCGAACCTTCCAACGTGTTCTTCATATTAAAATGTGCTTGGAGACCAAATTTTACATTTTTTGGAAATTTTTTACTATTTTTTTAGAATTTTTGATTAAACTAAACAATAATTTGAAATTTAGCAAAGTGATGATTTTCAAAAATTCTGAAAAAATAGTAAAAAATTTCCAAAAAATGTAAAATTTGGTCTCCAAGCACATTTTAATATGAAGAACACGTTGGAAGGTTCGAATCGACTATTTGAACTTTGAAAATGCACCATATGAGTTTTGGGTGCACGTTAGGTGCACCAAAAGAGGGTGCATTGGAACCCTCCTCATATATATATATAGAGCTGGGCTATGGTGAGTTGTGAAGTAAGAGGTCATTTTTACTTCACGCTCATATTTTTATTTTGAAAATTCAAACAACCGATCCGAACCGCTCAACATGTTCTCTATATTGAAATGTGCTTGGAGACTAAATTTTACATTTTTTTAATTTTTTTACTATTTATTAAGCCACTTTGAAAATCGCTGATGCGGTGGTTCATAAATTTTTACTGTTTTTTACTGTTCACAGTGGATCAGCGATTTCAATGTGGCTTAATAAATAGTAAAAAAATTCCAAAAAATGTAAAATTTAGTCTCCAAGCACATTTCAATATAGAGAACATGTTGAGCGGTTCGGATCGGTTGTTTGGATTTTCAAAATGAAAATATGGCGTGAAGTAAAATGATGTTTTACTTCACAACTCACCATAGTCTATCTCTATATATATATATGGAGTTGGCTACGGTGCTATGCATAGCATAGAGCGCCTCCGTACTACGGCTCAATATTTGAGTTTTCAAAATCTTAACGGTCGATCTGAACCATTCAACATGATCTTTATATGAATATGCAAACCAAATTTTATATTTTTTAGAATTTTTTTACTATTTTTTTAGATAGGTAGAAAAACACTTGATATGAATGGTACAGAATTTTCAGATCAAGTGATTTTCTACCTATCTAAAAAAAATAGTAAAAAAATGAAAAAATGAAAAATTTGGTTTGCAAGTACATATTCATATGGAGATCATGTTGAACGGTTTGGATCGACCGTTAGGATTTTGAAAACTCAAATATTGAGCCATAGCACGGAGGTCATCTATGCTATGCATATCATATTAGCAATTTCCTACGAGGAGGGTTCAAATGCCTCCATTTTTTGTGCCTCCACCATGCCTCCATTTTTAAAAACTTTAATAACTCAAAATTTAAAAGTCAAATAAAACTGTTGGATATGATCTACATCATTTTATCTATGTGCTCACAAAAAATTATCACATTTTGATTTTGTTTTTATGTGAATCAATAAGTTGAAAAATCAACGTCTAGAAATTATCCACATTAGTACGTATTTAATAAGCTCTTGATGACAACCAAAACAAAATTGAAATGTCATAATTTTTTACAAGCGCGTAGATAAAATGATGTAGATCATATCCAACGGTTTTATTTTGACTTTTAAGTTTTAAATTTTGAGTTATTAAAGTTTTTAAAAATGGAGGCATGAAAAATGGAGGCATTTGAACCCTCCTCATTTCCTATATATATATATATATATATATATATATATATAGATGGGCTATTGTGCTTCGCGAAGTAAATGGGGGGTTTACTTCGGGCCATATTTTCATTTTTGAAAATCCAAACAACCGATCCGAACCGTTCAACATGTTCTAAATATTGAAATGTGCTTGGAGACTAAATTTTATATTTTTTGGAATTTTTTTTACTATTTATTAAGCCACTTTGAAAATCGCTGATCCACTGTGAACATTAAAAAACAGTAAAATTTTCTGGACCACCGGATCAGCGATTTTCAAAGTGGCTTAATAAATAGTAAAAAAATTCCAAAAAATGTAAAATTTAGTCTCCAAGCACATTTCAATATTTAGAACATGTTGAACGGTTCGGATCGGTTGTTTGGATTTTCAAAAATAAAAATATGACCCGAAGTAAACCCCTCCATTTACTTCGCGAAGCACAATAGCCCATCTCTCTCTCTCTATATATATATATATAGAGAGAGAGAGAGAGAGTGTGATGCTACGGTGCTTTGGGAAGTAAAGAGGGTGTTTTACTTCCCGCTCATATCTCCATTTTCAAAGTTCAAATAGTCGATCCGAACTTTTCAACATAATCTTCCTATTGATATGTGTTTGGAAACCAAATTTTACATTTTTTGAAATTTTTTTACTATTTGTTTAGAATTTTTGAAAATCACAGCTTTTCATTAAATAAATAATAATTCAAAAAATTCAAAAAACACTGATTTTGAAAAATTCTAAAAAAATAGTAAAAAATTTCCAAAAAATGTAAAATTTGGTCTCCAAGCACATATTAATATGAAGATCATGTTGAGAAATTCGGATCGACTATTTAAACTTTGAAAATAGAGATATGAGTAGGAAGTAAAACACCTTCTTTACTTCCCAAAGCACCGTAGCATCACTCTATATATATATATAGAGAGAGAGAGATGGGCTATTGTGCTTCGCGAAGTAACTGGGGGGTTTAAACCACCGGAAAAACATGACCCGAAGTAAACCCCACATTTACTTCGCGAAGCACAATAGCCCATCTCTCTCTATATATATATGTTCCTATCATCCAAGGCTTAGATAAAAAAAAATGCACCTTTCCGTATCCTTTTTTCAGTTGTTATTTCAGAACAACTTTGCGTGAGATAATAATATATTTGTATTCTGTTCAGTGCAATTTAAGATGAAGGTATCTGATTTTTTATGGATATAATAAACTAATAGAAAATTTCATTATAATAATTTTAGTAATTGATGCTGGAGATCATGGGTTCGAAATCCGAAAAGAATAATATTTTGTGAATATGAAATAGTTGTGTGGCTTGACCTCCAACCTTTAATAAAAAAAATTAGTTATTGATTTGACATGTTCATTTTAAGTTACACAATTTGAACCTAAAAGATAGAATCCTATAATTAATAGCAAAATCAGATGTAAATCCATGATTCTTAAAAAGCAAAACAATACGTAGAATTTTTGTACAGCCCAAAAGAAGACTTAATATTAAATCGGTTGTATATTTTAGAGATATATAATCAAATTTACACACGCAAGAAGAACTATATATTATGTACTTAGAATATCTGTGACATGACCATATATATATGACATTCTTCTTTATGTATCGTATGATATACTTATTTTATGTTTGCCTCATATACAGTGTTATTATGTGCTATATATTTTTTGGCTGACAGCTGTGCTTTAAGACTCGTACAAAGTAAATTCACTTGATGAAAAAACAGAGAGACAAAATTTTATATTTTTTAGAATTTTGTTACTATTTTTTAAGACAGATAGGAAATCACTTGATAGGAAAATTCCCGACCATCCAAAACCAGTGATTTTCTATCTATCCAAGTACATATTCATATAAAAATTATGTTGAACGGTTCGGATCGACTGTTAGAATTTTGAAAACGAAAATATTGATCAGTATTACGGACCAAATCGTGCTATGCATAGTACCATAGACTCGCTCATGAAATTGTAATTCCATTAATATAATTTATACTGAACATTATTTTATAATATATATAAATATACTGAACATAATCAAATTATGGCAAACTTTATTTTTTTAGTAGAACATGTCCAGCCATTACTTTTTCCTGGTAGGCGGCTCGGCGCACATGGCCTCCCTTCCCCCCCTTCTCTCTCTCCTTCTCTTATAAACACCTCACGTTCTCTCTTCACAACCTACCAAGCCACCGTATCTCTCTCTCTCTCTCTTCTCTGTTGGCGCTTCTCCACCTTCCTCTGCCTTTCTCGATTGCAATGGAGAGACAATGTAAACACCTAAAGAAGCGGGGAGGTGTTCGCCGGAGAAGAGAGATGCGACACGTGGCATCTTCTCTGAGAAGAAAGGTGAGAGAGCTCCAGAGGATCGTACCGGGTGGTAGAGATGTACCAGCTGATCAGCTTTTGATTCGTACGGCTGATTACATCCAACAGTTAAGGTTAAGGGTTATTCTCTTGAGAACTCTTTCAAAGTTGTATGTTGAGTAACAAGGGATTGTTACATGGATAAAGAATAGTAAAGGAGCTTTAGAAGGAATTGGATTGGCTACTTAATTGTATAGGTCTTATTAGTTAATTTTATGTGGTATACATAACTAAGGTGTATTTGTTTATCTATTATTTTTTTTGGGGGGGATTGGTATAAGTGTGTAGTCATGTAGTTGATGTTTGTTGAATTATGTGAGATCATAAAGTTTGAGTTATTTTACTTGGATTTAGTTTTCTCTCTCTAGCTATTCAATTCTTGTTAATTCATTTATTATAGTGAAAAAAGTATAAATGTTAGGTTGGAATCTTATCTTGAGCAGAAAGTATCTTTTCTTATTTATTTTTTTGTATTTTTTGTTTGAAAAAAAAATTGTATCCTACTTTGATGCATGATTGCATCTTAATCACAAGCTCCATGTATTAGTTTCTTATCTCCTATATTTGCTAGATGTGCTTTCTTCAAATTTGCACAGATGCTATTAATTGTTCAATAGTAAAAAACAATTGTCAACAAGTTAACATATTTCTTGTGCATCAACTTGAAAAGTATAGTCGATGCATCAACTTTTACGTATATCGTTTGCGGTATATGAATTTGAATGTAGCTAAGAAGAAAAAACAGAGAATTTTAAGAATTAAATCTGATCATATGAAAAAAAAAAAAGTGATGAAGTTGTGCATGTGTGTATGTGTGTATGTTGGGCCGCAAAGATGGACTTATTAGCATAAAGCTAATTATGTTGTTTTAAGGAGATTGAAGAAAAGAAAAAAAGAAAAGAAAACAACAGCTAATTTTTTTTGAAATATAGAAAGTGGATTTGTAGGGGAGTCGAAAATGTCGCTTTTGCTGTTTTGCACAAATTAAAAGTAACTACCTAGCTAGCTATCCCAATCCCATGCAAATATAAATTGTGCACTATTTAAAAACCAGTAATAAAATGTCTAAAGCTGACTCCTTTTTCTCCTAGCTAGAATTTATATAAAATAAATAATGATCTAGCTCGGTGGCATAGCATGGCATTACATGCTGGAACCGAAAGAGGCTTGCACTAAGCTCCAAGGAATAACATCAAATATTTTCCTACGAGCTTTTAAAGAGGAAAAAAGAAAAGGATATGATAATTATATGACCATGTTCCGATGTTCGGCATAGAGGACTCAAACATTTAATGAATGTGTCCGATCGGAATTCTCATCCTCTGAGATATCTCAAACTTTGAGTTTTTTCTTTGGAAAATCTCAACCGTTCAAATCCGTTCTGCACAAATGTCAAAGCACAATAATACTGGCCCCTGCGTTATCTCCGAATAGGCACCGTACACGTCGGTCATGCAAAAATTGAGATATCTCAGAGGTTACGCACTCGTCCGATCAGTATGCTGACATTATTTAGGACGGATTGTGATGACGTCATCTAGTCGATATGATGCTTTTACTTTAGATCGGACGGTCTAAACTAAAAAAAAAAAGTAAAATTATGTTATCCGAGCTCGAATAACAACTGTGACCGAATTCCTATACTTAACAGCTCCTGTCAATTTTTTTTTTTTAAATAAAACAATGACCGAATTCATATCACCCAAGGTAACTCAAATTTTGAGTTTAGATCCAGATTGTCCGATCTATTTTGACATGAATATCAAAGAGGTCCATCCATACATTCTATCTTGAACCGGATTGATTCGGATTCTGAACCCGGATTCAAACTCCAAAGTTGAGTTGCTCCGAGGATCCGGACTCCAGGCATATATGACCAAGTATTTTAGACTTTTTTTTACTCAAAAGAAAAAAAAAAAAAAACTATTTTAGACTTTTTAGTGAAAGGCAATGAAACCAGTCCATGCGAAAGAACGAAGAAAAAAAAGGAATAAATAAACCAACAACTCAACAAAAATTAGAAAAGGTGCAAAAATGGTCGTATGATCACCCCCTCTTTCTTCAGGAGTGCGCAGCTACACAGCACATGGAGATATCAGATATGATCGGCGTTAATATATTATTTTAATTTCTTTAGCGCGCCTGTACAAGCATCTTTGTCGAATGTTTGTTCTGACTTATCCAACGGACCTTGTTTGGATAATTGGATATAGAATTAAATTAAGAATTTTAGATTCTCTGTTGTCTGTTGGTGTATATTTACTGGTATCTCTGCATATCCTTCTCTTTTCCTTTCTCTGTCAGTCTGTTGTGCAATATATTGGCAGAGATTTTCTTAACAGGTGCTAAAAAGGATTTTGTTCGAAATAATTTTAACTGTGCACACAAATAGTTCAAGGATATATAATGAGTGATTCATAGAAAACAGATTACCCAAACAAAATAAGTACAAGACAAGGATAACAGGTAACTCTAACACTAGCTGGAGGCACAACTAACACCCTAAAATAAAAACAAATATGCATAAATATGAAGACAAACCTATAAAGTATAAATGGCTAATTGATTCTAAGCTAAATGCAGTAAAATCCCTATAAAGTTTTGGGCCAACATCTAGGTATAGCATTTTGGATAAATTTCCATGAATATTTACAAGAGGTGGCAACCTTGAGAGGCACAAACCTCAGTCGTTCCGTGCCTTCAGAGCCAGTAATCAAATCTAGACTAAACAAAATATGTCTCGCTGATCTGTCATAATTTCTAAGATAATGATGTTATATTTTTTTGCTGAAAGTGATCATCATGGTAATCCGGGTCAGGAAGAGAAGAAAGCCACTGTTCAATGTAACTTTCGCCATCTGCATAAAACAAATAAATAGTATAGCTATACGTTATAGCAAATTAACTCCCTCTTTATACCTGTTTTCTTTACCTTTTAAAAAAAAAGAGTTTCAGCACATATTAGCTAGATTAAGCAACTAAATAATAACAAATTGGGATCAATTGGTACTGAACAAAAATATAAACAGTACTTGATTGTACCGGTTGAAGAACAACTGTAATATCAAGGTATCAACACATCTACAGATCGAACAGAGATTAACCAGTCAACACTCTGTAAACAGTCAAGTCAGGTTCGGTACCAGTATGTACCAGTCTATACAAGTAATGAATCAAAAGAAAAATCTGAACTCACCAGAGACAGTCCTGGCATTGGGCCCCACACTTGAAAGCCTGTTGAAGGAGCCCGCCTCTTGCTGGATGGTACCGGTTTTGTAGCAGGGCACGAGAACTGCAAAGCTTGAATCCTTTTGGTGTCTCCCGGGTTCGAAACCCGACCCGTGAGGCTCCAACCAACCAATTGACCAATCTGACCCGTCAGAATCAGACTCAGACATGCACTCCCCATCTGAAGGGACCAAAACTACGTTGTACTCCTTGTCAATGGTGCACTGTCGGGGCCTTTTGACCTGTCTTGGGGAAAAACGGATCCGGGTTCTCGTGCTTGAAGAATCCGGGTCGTAAAACCCGGATCGGAAAGAAGAAGAGATTTGAGATGAATCTGATGACGTTTGTCGGGATTGTTTAGAGCCTCGAAACCAGTGAGTGAGACGCTTGATAGTATCCATTTTGGTCTTTGGAATTGATCTCTGATGATATGTGACAGAAATTGTGTTGCTGAAACAAATAATTATCGTAAGTTAGAAAAAGTATAAGAGTAGAATAAGTACAAATAATAAAAATAGAAAATCATCGAACATCCCCTCTTTTCATCTTTTGTCTGAAATGTCGCTCCAAAATATTTACAACCAGTCTGCAGATGCAGATAACCGAAGCAAAGGAACAAAGGTGAATGTTTTGTAAACACTAACATTCTTAAATTTATCAAAACATATTTTTGGGAGGCATATCGTCCCCAAATTTCCACAAAAGAAAAGAAAAGGGAAGACGATGAACAGATTTTTCGCTTACAAGATATGCGGCCATCAAAATTAAGTGGTTATCTGGATCAAATTTGAAAAGAAACTAAATAAAAAGGCATTTTAAAATTACCAAAGAGCTCTGGATATCAAATTCTCAAAGAACTCTCAATCCCACCGACCAAAGACCCAATCAAGCGCAATTAGGTGCTTTTTCCAGCACCGATCGCTGGTGCTTAAGCCATTATCTGTTTCATATAATAGCACGGTTATAACTGATCACGATCGAGAGAGAGTGCGGAGTGGGAAGACGATGGATTTCGAGACGTGTGCTCTGAACTTGGCCTCATCGGGTTCTTTAGGCCCGGTTGGATCAATTATTAAAGCCTGCGCCTATTCTTGGTAAGGAAGTTGTAATTATATGTGAATTTGCTCGTGTTGAACTCCGTGTGCAGGTTACACTGGTAGTGGACCTTGCGGTTCATCGGTCGGATTTGATCTAGATTTATACCGGACTAGGCCAACAGAATTAGAGATAATGTAAAATCATGTGGTGAGATTTCTTTCGAGGCGAAATTGTGACGCATTCTTTTTTGTACAAGAGTTCGTTTAAAAAAAAGTTATTAAGAAGATTATATTTTTTAAGAAAAAAATTGGACATAAATTTTTACTTTTAACTATCAAAACTGTATATAATAGTAAATAATTAGATTAGCCCGTGCAGAAATTTATGCAGAGGAATAAAAAACGATTATATTTCATTAAGAAGTATATTGTTTCTTAGTATATTGAATAAGAGATTATACAAGAATTATACGTGAGCCATCCGATGAACATAATAGGCGATTGAAAACAAATCGGATGGATGACAGTATAGATTATGTGACATAAATAAAAAAATTGAAAGTTTAACCTCTTTATATATAATAAATTTTCCATCTAAATTTTAAATTTTTTGTCACTTATTTTTATCAAACGGTTAAGTACAGTTTTTGATATAGACATAAATTATTATTAGTATTATTATTTTAAAAACAAACTGAAAACAAGATGGATACAAAAGGCCTAAAACCCTGTAAACATCAAATAACTGTAGCAATAGCATATCTAAAATGAAAATGAAAATTTGAAGATGAATACGCATCACTTTCAAGTTGTCTACATATGTAGTTCTGGCTAAAAGTGATTCTTCAAAAGAGCCTGACTCGTTGTACTTGTGTTTCTGGCGAATGGATAACTATAATTAATAAACGCAGCGGTTAAGAATATAGTTCTCAATCTTCTGATTATCAATGACAAACAAGTAACAATTTAATGTGCACTCAAAATTCTATTCTCTTGATCAATTGTTTTTTTATATAATACCTAATTAGCTAATTTGTTTTAACTCGTCACGTTATTTTTAAAATAAAAGAAAATCGAATGGTGAAATTTCTAATAAAAGGTTTCATTCTTAGTAATCGTTTGGCAACTCATTATTTTAATATTATTTCAAATAGTACTATTTTCCAATAACAGTTGGTGGTGAATATAAATTTGCTATATAGAAGTGTAGAATATCTATTTTCTGCTATTTAAAATTTTTTATTGAAATAACAAAGAGAGGGAAATGGAATTTGGTTCTAATTTGGTTATTTTTGAAAGTTCAAGGATCAAATTGATGCAAATAAAACTTGATTTTAATACATGTAACATTATTGGTTTCATATGATACATGCAAGATCCAAGGTCCGCCATTTAGTCTGGACCGTCCCGACTCCGAACTAATTTGATCCACGTCTGTAATGTGTGGGCTTTAAGGTTTAACATGTAGCGAATGAATCAGCTACAAACTCAAACGGTGTGTTAATGTAGAGGATACGAGTTCATTAAACTGCCTCGTTTTTTATTAATCTAGCCCGTAAATTTGAATTCACATCCACTTCGATCGGAATAAAAATTAACAAAAATAGAATTGAATTCAATAGAAGAAAAAAATATTAGAATTGATTAGGAATTGAATTTTGTTGATTGGAAGGTGTAATCTGCAGAAAAGTATTCAATATTTAACCGTGAAAGAAAAGTCCAAAAGTTCAATTAATTTACAAAATAGTGTCATTGCCATTAAAAAAAGGTCTTCAGCAACTCGGCTAGGCCTGCTGCCTCTTTTTCTTTCTTTTCAGTGACGACATTTTTAGAAGGTTCAGATCTACAACTTCTTCCACACAACGATAAGGTAGAGGTAAGTGCAAAAGCCAACAGCGACGAGAGTAGCGACGTAAATTTACTTCGACGAAATTATTTCTAGTCAAATACTTTTAACTTTTCGGTAATTTCATTGGAGGAAATATGCCATCTCAAATAGGGTTTTCCGGTTTAAATGGATCGGTTCGGTTGAATTTTTAAATTATTTCAGTTTAAATGGATCGGTTCAGTTTAGTCTTTTCAAAAGCGACTAAACCGAACTGACCGAATTATATTGATTCAAGTATGGTTTATATTTTGTTTAGTTCAATCATAGCTTCATTTATTTTATTTTAGTTTAAATATTTTAGAACATCTACGTGTTTTATATGGAATTGAACAACTTGTATATGAACATGTGTAATTTTCGTTAATAATGACAACTAATAGGTTTACTTTGGTTTGAACCGAACAAACCGAAATTTACTTCGGTTTGTTCGGTTCGGTTCTTAATTGGTTTATAAGTTTAATCGGTTCGGTTCGGTTTTATTTTTGAAAACCAAAAGAAAATTTAATTTAATTATTTTAGTTCGGTTTCAACTGAACCGACTTGTTGAACACCCCTAATCTCAAATCCCGCCGAATCAAATTGTCTCTTTTTGAAACTTTTGTTCCGATTCTATTTATTGTTTGAGCCAAAAACCTCTCATTCCGATCAGAGTGATCATTTGAGGTAACATAATTTTTGAGAATTCGGTCCGTTAGTTAGGAGAACAGAGTAGGTCCGATGCCCATCGGACCTACTTTTAGGTTCAACGAGCATGATGACCGTCCGATCTAATTTAAGTTTGCGGGCACGAAAATTGAAACAGATGCGCACGAAATTTACAGTTTCGCACGAATCTTAAAGTAACTCTCGAACCAGAGTAGGTCCGATGCCCATCGGACCTACTCTCAAGTGGTTAGTTAGATATTAGCACAAATTTTAAAAAGCCCGTATATTATAAGCTTGAAACGGATTAACTCAAATTCTGATCGGACGGTTCGAACTGAAACAAAAAAATTATGTTATGTTCAGACCCAAAATATTCAATTGGTCCCTTGAATGAAAAAAACTGCGCAAACCTTTCGAAGGAAACTTCCCTGCTGTCTCCGTTTTTCAGGGAACACTGTCCGGTTCCATTTCCCGCTTCTTCTTCTCCTATCAATTAAACCCTAGTCATTTTGGCTTCTCCAAAATCCACTCTATCACACCATGGGGGAAACCCTAAGAAATATCTCTGTATCCGACCTTTTACGCCTCGCCTGTCCCGTCAATGGCGCTGCCTCACTCCAACCTTCCTCCTCTCGACCTCTCAAACGGATCAAACTCGAAAAAACTCTACTCTCGAACCCAAACCCAAGCCGCAAAACCTTTAACCCAATTTCTTTCCCAGTGCTCCTCGTTGGCACTGTCAACTTCTTTTCTGAGCTGTCCGATCACCCCACCAGCTCCTGTCTCAATCACTGCCTCTCTTTCTCTGATTCTTCTTCAACAATCTGTTGCTACATTGTGGATTTTGATTCTGGTATAATTGGCCGAGAGATTCATGTAATGGCTTGGAATTATCTTCCAATCAAGCAATGCGACAGTCAAGGAGTGTTAGAAATTATTCAATGGAAATTTCCTTCCTTAGATACAGATCCTTGCCGGGCTTTTTCTCTCTCACTTAAATCGGCTCAAGATTCTGGTGTGAAAGCCAGTTCTTCGGCATTCGGTGTGGTTAAATCAGTTAGCCTTACTTTCACTCTTCCGATTGAAAACGGTAAAACTGGTGAGATGGGGGATTCTGTTGGATTTCTTGCTGAAATTATCACTTGTTTGTGTGACAGCTGTGCTAAAAGGCGTTTGAATGAAAAGAGTGTCTTGCATCAGTTTACTGAGTCAAAAGTTGTCTATTTTATCAAACCTACTCATAAATGGCGGCCTGTTTTTGCTAAGCTCGTTGGAAAGGTAATGTACCTTTCAGGATTGAAAAAAAGAATGGTAGTAGTGGGGAATGAATCATACATCATGTTGGTATCAACAATTAAAACCAAAGTTTCATTAGGTGCTTCCATTGTGAGTGATTTACCTACTAAGCACTGTTCTCGAGGAGCCTATAAAGGGATTGTTACCGGAATTTATTTGCATGGTGTGGTAGTTGAATTGGATAATAAGGTTTGGCTGTTGATTCATGATACACTTCTTGTACCACACCATTCTCTCAGGATTGGTGCTATTGTATGTATTCTGTCTTTGAACTCTACCTCGATCTCTTTTCACATGAAAACTTTGTGATTTTTATTGCTGATGTTTGATTATTTCCTAATGACTTCTAGGTATCTGTCAGAGACTTTCATGTGGTGCGTGCTAATTTTGCATGGGCAAAGGTTATTATTCTTGGTACTTGTGTTATGACTAGATTGCACGTCGACTCATTTGCATTTTCTGATACAAAGTAAGTCATATCTTTTTACAAAGTTGGGATCTTGTTAAGTAAGATTAATGATTTATTCGCACTGTTATTCTCAAATTTTGTAGGGCATTTGTGAAAACTGAAGAGAAAAGTGTTCTGGGAAATTTTGTTGAATCTCTGAAGTTATCCACTAAATTTTGGTAATACTCTTCCAGATGGTTGATTCCATATGGGCTGAATTCATTATTATTTGGTTATTTATTTGTTTCTTTAGTTTTCAGGGTCCTTCTTACGGTGTCATGCTTCAAGTCTAAATTCAGAACAGTTCTACCTGACAAGGAATTGCTGGGCTCAAACAATGTAATGTGTCTTTAAGCATGAAAAATTAATTTGTTAACTAGATTTCCAGGTGTTTCAGTTTGTTTGATGATTTGAAGAATATTAGCTCATAATATGTCTCCATAAGGTCTTAACAGAGTGCAGGACTGGTCCAAACATATATTAGTCGATCTTTGCCTCCAGATGTCTTTCATCCTCATGTGAGTTTAAATTAGATCTTGCATTATTCTATTCGGGGAGGATTTCAGTGCCTCAACCTCTCATTTGCCTAGACATTTCAAAATCCAAAGTCCAAACCATGAATCCAAACTGTCGATCTTGCTAGCATTTTATGATTTTTTGAGTTCATTTTATACAAGATCAAGATGCCAAAAAATGATTACAGAAGATCTTTCATTACAGTTAACTTAGTTCGATGATTTTATGTACTCTTGATCTTGTGTGAAACAAACTCAAATAATTATTGTGGATGCATCACCTATGAAGAAGAACAAGGAGTTAGGCTAATGTACCAAATGTACCAATGTTAACATATTGGTCTATATGCTAATGAGTCGATCATGTTTTTTCATGTCTGAACGGTTGACTAGCCGTGCAATCTAATCAACATATCAAATTCTTGCAGCATAACAAAATTAACTATCTTTTTGGATCTTTGAAAGACGGCCTTATTAGATATGCAAGCATTTTTATCTTTTATTATTTGGGGTCATCTTTCAAAAATAAAATATAATAAGAGAATTATAAAAATAATAAAATTTGGTATTTACAAGATTTTGATATGCAGATTATATTGAGTGGCTTGGGTTGACTGTTCGGTGATGAAAAAACATAATTTGACCCGTTACCCAATATGCTAACGTTAGTACATTAGCCTAATTATGAAATATAATGGAGAAGGTGAGTTGCGGCAACTTTTGGCACATGAACCCTCCTTTAATCTTAATTTCTTTTTATTATAATAATTTTGAAAATTGTTATTCTTTTAACAGAACAGCATGTTCAGGACATTTTCTAACCATGATGAGTGCACATACGGCACTGGACAAGATCAGGCAATATGCAAATTGGTAAAAAACATCAAATCCGCCTGTTATTAGAGCATGTATCTGAATTTAACTCTTTCAAGTTAATCAATTCTTCTTTACATATTGTTAGGTAGTGCCGCTGTCTAACTTTGTGGGGAAATGTGAAGAATTATGGATTTCTATTCAGTCCGAAATGAGTGAAAATTCTGATATCTGTTACAATAATACATGTGATGGCATATCATATCCCAGCTTTATTAGAAGGATAATACCAAGTGACGATTTTGGGTGTATCCTAATGGGAAATATCCGGGTTGGTTTCTTTATATGCTATAGCTTGGAATCATATTATACAACTTGGATCATCTTTTTTGGTAATTGTTTCAATTCAACGTTCTTTTCACTTGAGCTCTTTAGCATTGTTGTTCTCAGTTTTTCACTGTACTTTCTCTTTTATAATCATCAATAGAAATGCAAATGTTTTTGAAATTGATAATGACACATTTTTTGTCTTTGTTTCTGTTTCTTTTCTCCCCCAAATTCAGGCATATTCTTCTTCTGGGAGGTTGCAATTGGTTGATGCAACTGGAGATGTAGACGTTGTAATTCCAGATCTACCATCTGATTTCAATGTTCAAACCATCTATGAGGTGGCTTAATTTTAATTTTCTAATATATTCTACTTCTTTTCAGATAATTTGTAGCATCATGCTGTACCCTTAATTGTCATCTGTGTATATCTTTCCCCTTTTGTTTCATAATAATTCTATTCTTCATCAGGTGAGAGATTACAAAGTTGTATTAGAAGGCTTCAGAATTGAAACAGACACTTCAGTCTATGACTTTGGCGAGCCACTATCATGTAGTGCTATATTTAAACGCCACACCTATAGAAAGAAGATACATGGCCTTGTGCTCTATGTTCAGTTCTATTTGAAGAACTCAGTTTGTCTTACTTCTCCATCTCATGTACCCTCCAATCTGCTTCATAGTGCTAACCATGGTGCTCACCTTCTTGTCATTTCTCACAAGTTCCCTTTGACCAATAATGTAAGACTCATTAGTTTAAGTCTGTTTTTAGTGTTAATTATATTTGCTAGAATTGCTGCTCATATATGGTGAGAGATAAGTGTTGAAAAGGAAGGTCATTATGGGCATTTTGGGGTATATTTTTATAAATCAGACATTCATTTGATTTGCATTGCATACAGTTTTCAATCAATCCAACCATGTCGAGATGTTCAAGTTTATTTGCCGAGGCTTTGATCTTCCCTTGCACATTCAAGCTTTCTGAAAATGGTGAACTTATCCAACTTGAAAATGGTTTTCAAGATGTTATGGATTTGAAAAGAGTTTCAAGAAGAGATCACAATGAAGCATCTGCAAAGGGACCATGTCTTGCTCCTTGTTCTCTTTCCAGCAGAAATAGAGGTGTTTCAGCAATAACTTCAAATAAATTTGATAGTGATAATTCGAATTGCTTGGTTGACGCAAAATCTCTTACAAGGATTCTTCTGGAATTCAAATGTGAAAACTTCTCCAAGTACCAGGTTAAATTAGTATTCTTGTCTTGTCTTTTACTTAAAAAGAAGAAGTCCATTTTGAATCCCTTGAACTATTCGATTTGATTCAATTGAACACTTGAACTTTTTTTTTTGGTTCAATCAGCTCATTCCTTCACCAAAATGTTGTTCCGTTAAGTTTGCTGACGTGTCATATATACTCTAATTCCGACGATGTGTCATATTTAAAAAAGAATCTAATCCATATCACATTGTCTTTATTTAAAAAAGAAACAAAACAAAAAAATTATTAATTTCGCTTCTCCCTTTACGGACTCATCCCTTCCTGTCTAAAAATTTCATCTCCCACTTCATCTGTTACTTATTCTTGTCTCTTCTCTCTTTACATTAAAATCCTAGATTCACCCAAAACTTACTCTCCCTCTCCAGACCCTATCCTGCTCCACCACAATGAATTGTCAAAATCCAAATTCCTCTTAAGGTTTGCACAAATCGAGCTCCACCATCATGGTCAATTGCTCTTATGTTGTTTTTCCTTCATCTTGTCAATAAGAAAGGTATGCTTCAAAACAATAAACTCAATGGTTTCTCTGCTTGCATTTTTTTTCTTGGTCAATTCTGTGTTCAGGGGCTAGTATGCCCTTGCAGATACAAATTGAAGAAGTTAGCACTTCAAAGCTCATATGTGGGTATTTGAGTAGGTGAGATGAAGTGCTTAATTGACGTGCTGAGCTTAGTCTTAAGTATTTACATGTTGTGTATGGACAATTTGTCATCAACAAACCTAATGATTAAAAAAAGCAACGAAATAAGCTTGCTAGTTAATAAAGCTACAATTGACAGATTCCATGCAACATCATGAGTAAATAAAGCGACAAAACTCCTAAACCAGTTTAATGAACTTATTAATACCAGACTAAACGAGCTTGCTGCTTACAAATTAATTGTGTTGATTTAACCAATGGAGGCAGGGTTTATTGATTGAACTAATTGATAGCCAGCTTACCAAAGTAAAGCAATTGGAGCAGTCATTCTATAAGTGCACTGGAAAACAAAAGTGGAAGCAAATTTGAACAATGGGAGGCGTGCTTTTTGAGAGAAAGGGAGGAAGAGAATTGGGAGAATAGAAAGAAAGTTGAGATGGGTTTGCTTTTCTCTCTCCGAATCTACTCATGTTATTTTTTTATATTTTTATTATTTTAATGACACATACAATTAAATCTCTGTTATATGACATGTCAGCAGATCTAACGGAAAAATTAACATCTCAGTGATGGAAAGGGCTGATTGAACCCAAAAAAAATTCGAGGGCCCAATTGAACCAAAGCAGACATTTCTTTTTTCTTAAACAATTGTTCCAGGTGTTAATGTACCTTTGGTACCAGTAAATGTAGTATTTGAGTATGGTATCAATACTAAAGGGTTGTTTTTTTCTAAATATTTTTCTATTGACAGTTACTTAGAATTGGCAGCTATTATCTTCTCAACTGCTTTGAAGGCTTCAGTCCAACCAGAGTGTGCAAATGTCTAGAAAAGGGTAGAAGTTTAATTGTTACCGAAAATACCCTTTGGAGCCTCTCTCTTTCATTCTCTGATGATATACATCAGAGGGAACCTTCTGGAACTTCCTTGGATGAACTTGTGCTCTTAAAATCTCTGAGTGAGCTCCATGAAATTGTGGATTTAAAATCTGTGTCACAAGGAATTACCAAGCTTCTTCCTCCAAATCAAGTGTTGAGTGTGTCATCTTGCATGCAACTTATGTTTCATCAAAGTAGGATAGTTTATGGCTCTAGAGACCTGGAAGGAGAGAGACTGGCTCAAGGTGAACTTATATCAGTTTGTGGAAAAATAGATGCTTTTCATGTTAGCGATTGTGATTCTGAATTTTTTGTGGCCAACTCTCCTGGAAACTCTAATCAAAGCGGAAATAATATTTGCATTCATTTAGCAGATGACTATCAGATGGTATTATTTGATTTTCTACTATATAGCTGTTTTTTCCCTTGTTTACCTGTTTTTCTGTAGTGTTTTGAGTCAATTGTTCCTTCGTAGGTGATCATTAGAGGTAACATGAGCAGGAAGCTATATCCTGTTGGAATCGGTACTGGTGCAAATGCAACATTTCATCGACTCCTGTTGACATGGTTAGCATTTCTATTTCCTTTTTTTTCTTTTGTCAGTGTTTGTCCATTTGGCTTATTCCATGCCATTTTGTATAGAACTTGAAAATTTTAAATAATCACATCCTGGGCTAGTTCTTGAAAGGATATATTGTTCTTGTCATTTGATTTGACTTGCTTTCTTATTAATGCATGCTTTGTTTCATTTATTAATTATCATTCTCATTGTTTGATAATATATGCATTAGTAACAAAGTACCACATTTAATGTACTTCCTATCTGTTCATTTCAGTTCTACAAACAGAGAAGGGAAATTGCTGCTGACGCCAGTGACTTACATTGAAATTAACTCAGTCAGAGAAGTCAAAACAACTAGAGCACCAAACCAGCAAATGTTCAGGGTTGATTTAATTGAATCATTCTGTGATATTCCTGCATTGGGATTATTCTCTGATTTTCACAATGCAGATTCAAAAGTTACCCAGTTCCACTGCAGGGTATATATTTTCTAATTTGCACGAACTCCAAAATATAGATTGAAAATATTCTTTGTGCTCTAGTAGTCATTAATTCAGTTGATGATGACAGGTTTTGACTCTGAATGTGTTGGTGCTTGAAAGTTGTACCAGTGGGAGTGTTCTGGCGTACAAGATTCCGCTAGCTGGATTTGTCTTAGGTAAGATGTAATATCAGGTCAAGGAATCTAAATTGTTAGATTACTTCTTTGTCACTTCTGATTCACTTAATGCGCATTTGTGTGACATTATTTTATTTGCACAGATGATGGATCAGCAATGTGTAATTGCTGGACAGATGATGATCAGGCCAGCACATTACTTAGCCTACCAGACATCTGTAGTTCATTCTTCTCCAGTGATTTCTCCAGTTTAGAAAGAGCTCCTAGAAGGCTACTTGCTAGTGGCCTGGGTCATAGCAGCAACAACAATGGTAGTAATAAAAACATGGTTGGCTATTACCTGGTGCACATGCTCAAAAAGCACCATAAGGTGACAGTAACAAATCATGGTATCTCACTGGACATCTCCTGCCAAGATCTCTTGTTTCATTCTGGCACTGGCAAAGTTTTCAGCATTCTAGAGGAGAGGCTCCTCAATTATATTATTCTCAATTCCTGCCAAGGACCAACTTTTGTGAGCTCCTTTTCTTCTTTGTCCATCCAATAATTACTTTTTTTTACGAGCTTTCTTTAACTATTGATTGAGAATTCCTTTTGGAATGTAATTACAGAGTGCTACTGGTTCAGATATGGATGTAAATGTCGTGAAGCAGTTTCATACTTACATTACAGAGTCGGCGACTTTAAGGGGGTGTGTGCAAAACATATGGATTAGAGAAGTTGCTCATATTGACCCTCTGAAAGATGCCTTGAATATGCTCCGTGATATCAAAATAAGGTAGCCTTTTTATTGAAAGCATAATTTGATCTGATTTGAGGGACCAGTTTGGTATCTTTTGCATAAAATTATCATGGCAAATATTGTACTATTATGGTGAAGATTACATGATTGCAGTTTTTAAATGAACATGATACTGCCTGGTATGGTGCTACCATCTTATAATTGATTGGAAACAGGAAACCTATTTATTAGAGAGCAGTTCTTTGATGTAGATATTCAATTAGCTGACAATGATAAGGTCGTTGTGTCTCTTTCCATCTTTATCCCTTTTCTTGTCATTAAGCATGAATTGTTCCTTTGTATATCATTTCTCTGCTTATCTGCTCTGCTATTTCCTATTATATAAACTGTGCAATTTAAAATCTAGGTCGTCAACAAGAGCAAGTGTAAATAATATCTGACACATTATGAGGTATGTAATATAAACACGGGCATGCTGAGTGTAAAAAGGTAATAATGTTTGCAGGGCGGTAAAATTATCAACTGTTCAGAGAAATGTAGTTTACTAATAAGATGCACCGAGTCCTGAACTAATGATGAATTAGATTTCTACGATAAATTAATTACTAGAGTTTATATTTTTGTTGATGAAAATTAGGCTCAATAATTAAGGGTTGAATATCTGTTAGCCTTGCCTAGCGCAGTAATTAAGGCTCAATATAGTTTATATTTTCTTTGGAAAATTCAAATAGCAAATTAATTACTATCACTCTGATTAGTTCTATTTTATTTCATCTAATGTTCCAAAGGTCTTGTTTTTCCATATTATTTAATTGTTTTTGGGAATCAAACATGGAGAAACTATATTAAAGCCAAACAAAAGAGGCCATATAATTTTTTCTCAATTGTAAGTTGTAGGTCATTGTATCTAAACCAAAACCTTTTTCAATTGTAAGATGCACCTTGGGGTTTAGGACATTATATTCAGAGTGCTATGGCTGCAATAAGTTTTTGCTTATTGCATGTTTTTTAATATAGATTCCGCTATAAGTCAGTTATCCTGTGCGGGGCCTTATATTAACCGTTTTACATAAGAAACTTGTACCCTGCTTGATATGCAGCTTGCAGAACATCACTATGTTTAGTGGGCCGTACTCATAACACAGAGTCAAGGTTATAGCTAATATAGCCTGATAGCATTAGTTTAGAATTTAAATTACCTACCATATAGGACAATGCACACAATCAAAGCTCCACATCAAATTAGACTAAACAATAGATTCATGCATCACAGCATGGGGTTAGCCACATTAACTAAATAGTTCATAGAGCCACTAGTCTCGCCACCATTGACCTCCATTTCATCCTTTAATACTGCTGTCTCCATTTCATGCTTCTGAGCTGCCATCAGAACCGGTATTTCACCATACATATGACCTGAAGTGGGGCCAACTGCAGGCAGCTTAGAGAGAAGTGCATCTAAGCTATTTACAGATGGCATAATTCTCACTTGTTGGTTAGCCCAAAAATCCATTTGTTGGTCATAGCCCTCCTGCATCTGCACTTGCATGCTATCTGGCGTAACTGGAATTGCTGGTGTTGCAGGATGTGGTAAAAATACTCCCGGTATGCTCTCGAGATATGTAAACTTCTTCCGCAGAAGAATTATGTAGCTTGGATCTTCTTCCACCTTCATATTGCATTAGTGCAAGCTATTTAGTGGGAACTAGCCATGCATGGATCATGTGTATGCATTTCACGCATAGTTGAACGGACAAACTAGGACCCACAGACAAGAATAGAAAAACTTTGAACTGAAGGGAGAAAGAGGAGATACCTTTTTCAGAGATCCTAGTTGTACCACACCTTCTCTGACTGCTATTAAAGTAATTGTCTGCATTATTCAGGGACGAAATAATTACTGCAAAGTTTCCTTTTTTTTTTTTTGAACTTTTTTAAAAAGGCAAATTTACTGTAACGTCAATATTACAGGAGGGGAGAAAAGGTAATTGCGTGTTTGTTTCATGCTTACCTTGATACCAGATTGGAACTGAGCATCCCATGTCCTTGGGTACTGAAGCACCGGATAAAAAAAAAGAATAAAATAAATAATTAAGAATTTTTTTTAAATTAAGTACTTGTTTTTTTGTTTTAATTACTTAACACGTGAAACTTACGAAATCAGCCGGATTGTTCCAAGGGACGACATTATTGGTTTCATGGTCCTGTCGTTCATTAAATACCCACTTGTGGCTGTAATCTGATGCAACTTTTCCTATTACACTATTATTATTCACCAAGGAAAAAAAGAAATAATATAAGATATGGAATATCACGTGTCACAACACTTGAAATTTAGAAAATAAACAAAATTGCTGCGTTATCTGGCCCGTCTGCTGAGATATTGGTGGGATAACATAAATAAAAGCTAAAATATTAACAGATGAGAAATATACATTTACGAATAGAAAATTTTATGGCAGATAGTACAATAGATAATGAAGATTCCATAATGATACATATATGGGATCATCTTAGATAATGGAGATTGCATAACATACCCTTCTCCAAAGTTGTAAATCTCATGAGACATCTTGAAGAATATCTCTGGCTGGAGACCTCCCAGCTGTGCCACATCACCAGGTTTATACTCAAAAGCAAGTGTACTTGCCGCAAAATTGCAGAATCCATCCTCCCATGCAAGTATCCTATGGTGGTTGGTGAACACCTAACTTAGAGAAATGTAAAAGACAAAAGCTACACTATGCATTAAAGGTAATTCATCATTTACCAATTACCAATTCCTTTTGTTTCCTCGAGTTCTTTCAAAAAGACCAGCACCAACTTGGATATCCCATCTGTAATTTAGAGGGGAAAAAGAAAGGTAGAATATACTCTTTCACGTATATATATTAATAATTGCAAAGTATATTAGCTAGATTGAACATTGAGTATATGTACTTGGGTGGGGGATAATTTCTGGGCAAAATCCTCCAAAAAACAGCATAGACCCAGGGAGAACTCTCGCTCAAACACAGGCTTCTTAGTGTGTGTTGTAGTAGGTGTGTCACAGCTAGAGGATTCAACTGCTCTTCCATTGCATCCCTAAACCCTAAATCCTCGCTCTGTTCTCAGAACTCTCTTTCTTATACAGGCTTATTCTCTTTTGTGAGGTGGCAGACCTGTTTAATATATACCCAACTTTTTCTCTCTCTCTCTCTATTACTTTATAATTTACAATGTGAAAAATTGCTAGTCTGGTCTAGAGGGGTCCCGCGCTCACCTCACAGTACTGTTGTAATGAGACCTTTTTTCTTCTTCCATATTTCTCTGTGACTCCGCATCAATCGACTACGTACTTGTAATTTTGTAAAGTGTACTGCCTTTCTCTCCTTCCCTCTCTCGGAGTTAGATTTACCAAGATATGATTCCTTTTACATGAAGCCGGTATTACCAACGAGCTCCTCTTTTGATCAGTAAAGTTGTTGAAAATATGACTGGGGCTAGAAAAATTGTCATCGTGCATAATCTCAACTGCTAAAATATATAGCTTGAGATCTACTTGCCTGTCGTCTTAAAATATGGAGTTTTGATGTTCCAAATCGGACGGGTGTTGTTTTGTCAGATACATTAAGAGGTGTATGATCGGAATCATCCATCATAGATTGGACGGTCCAAGTTCCAACATTTTAGTGGCAACGACTGATTCATTTTGAAGGCATTTGCAAGAAAAACAAAATACTTGGAGCAGTAGATAAAACATATCTTTCGAAAAAAAATGAAATAATAGATAATAAAGCGAACTCACAAGGACCCAGAGCCCACTTCTATTGTCAGGTTTATGCGGCTGAGCAAGAAAGCGATAGAAGATGCTCTTTGTCATGTTATTTTCTGATGAGGTTGCAAAATGATATAAAAGTGGTCTTACATTTAACAGTATCTTTGAAACTAATATAAATCCTCTGTTTCAGAGATTCTCTGGCACATTTGCTGATGACTTACTGACAAATGGGTTCGTTCGCTGGTACTCAAAGCGGTTCAATGGATCAGCAACATGACTTTATAACAGAACTGTCCTGTAGAATCTGAAATAGAAAATCCGGGATTGATCCGTACAAAATTAAGAAATGAAATGAAAATCATGTGTGATCAGCTTTTGTATCTTTCTCGGTCCTGATAAATGATGGATGCAAAGCTAGCCTCTCTTTGACCATCCCCATATCAGAATCTTGACCCAGGATGATATTTTATGTCTGAGACTCGGTGTTGCATGCATGTAGGATGATAATTTATGTCTTCGGTACATATGTATATATATAACCCATGTCTGTACCATGATCTCAGGATCGCTGAAATTTTTCTTTAATTTGTTTCGGATGTTTCTAGCATGCATGCATCTACCTTTTTCGTGCATATTCAATTTTAATGTATATTTTATGTCTGAAATTTAAATATGAGAGAACTAAAATGTTTTATCTTTTGTTCAGAAAAGGATTTTTGGTTAATTTAGTTTATGAATAGATATAAAGAAATAATTTGTAATATTTAACACACACGCGCGTTATAAATATCCATTTGTTCTATATTTTTCTTGGGTTTAATTGGAAATCTTTATCACTAAAGATTTAATGAGTTTAACCTGTAAATGTAACATTAATTCACACCTTTAATTTGGATTTTCATTAATATATTAGTAAATGATCTTGAATTCCGGAGGGCATAAGCATGCTACAAATCCTTTCTCAAGCTGGAAAATGACATTTGAGGTTATGATTAACATTTTGTAGTTTATCATTGTGTTTTCACATAATTAATTATGTCCCAACTGCTCCAATCATATCCCTAACTCGTGAGTTTGTCCTTTGCTTCAGCCATGTTAGTAAAAAAATTCTCATTATCTTTCTACAATTTTTTTAGTAAAGATTGGAGATCAAGCCATCAAACTATTTAAATATCTACAAAAAAATTGCTCCTTTTGAATTTTAAACCTGCGCCACGTGGAGATCATTGTCTTTTGCCACTAAACCAAATACTAGTTTTCTTATCTTTCTACAATTTGCTAAAGTATTATTTTATGTATGGAAGGTTGAAGACTAAAAACGATATCTCAAATCTAGTACCTAGCAAGCTAGGTGCATGATTTGAAAACTTTATGCTTAAAAAAATAATTTTTATAATTTCTTCCTATGCAAACCAATGATTAGTCTAATCATTTATCATTTTTAAGTTAACTTAGACAACAGCATAATGAAAATTGGGCGCAAAGGATCCAGTCTAAATACCATCCGTGACCCCACTGG
Organism: Carex littledalei; assembly: GCA_011114355.1. Taxonomy (NCBI): domain Eukaryota; kingdom Viridiplantae; phylum Streptophyta; class Magnoliopsida; order Poales; family Cyperaceae; genus Carex; species Carex littledalei. Next base: position 5,878,080 of record CM022092.1, on the reverse strand, counting down.
AAGGTCTGAAACAAATCATTGCAAGGACCAGCTATTGCTATCTTGACTCTTCATTGGATCTTGAATAACAGTACAGGCATAAAAAGAAGTTGAGTAACATAGGGTGATGAGTTGCTATCTTGCAGAAGTTTGGCATTCATAAAAAAGGTAATGGCGCTCCGCCAGCTTTGCATCTGACAAAGGACATGAACATTTTATAGTACTGTATACTTTATACCATGCCATACGCGCTACCATAACATACCTTTTTATCCAATCTACTACCTGTCTTATTATGTTGCTAAAAGGTGTAACATTCATTTATTGTCAGTTAGAATATATAACATCAAGAACCAAAAAAAATATATATATATATATAGAGAGATTGGCTAATGTGCTAACGTTATAACTTCGGCCGAAGTTATAACGAGTCGTTTTTGCAATTTCAAAATTCAAACAACCGATCCGAACCGTTCAACATGTTCTCTATATTGAAATGTACTTGGAGACCAAATTTTACATTTTTTGGAATTTTTTTACTATTTATTAAGCCACTTTGAAAATACTGATCCGGTGGTCCAGAAAATTTTGCTGTTTTTTACTATTCACAGCAGATCTGCGATTTTCAAAGTGGCTTAATAAATAGTAAAAAAATTCCAAAAAATGTAAAATTTGGTCTCCAAGCACATTTCAATATTTAGAAAAAGTTGAACGGTTCGGATCGGTTGTTTGGATTTTAAAAACTAATAAACGACTCGTTATAACTTCGGCCGAAGTTATAACGTCAGCACATTAGCCAATCTATATATATATATATATATATATATATATAACATCCAAATCTCGTTAATTAGGGATAAAAACCTAATTAATTTGCTCGTTGTAATTTAATGCATTTGATAGCTGCTAATGAAAGTACAGAACACTAAAATAAGTATGTCAAAACACATTTGCATGCATGTATAATCTATGAAATATTATCATGCAAACAAAATCAATTTGAATGCTGCAAATTTCAAAATTCAAACACCTCTTCCCATAATTTTTACTCTTATTTATATCACAGGAGAAACAGATAGATCCTACAGTTCTATGTGGGAGCCACTGTCACTGCCTCACTGGTTAAATGAAATGCTGGATTAATTGTAGCTAGATGCTACATTTTTGTTTTGGTTATTTTATTTTAATAACAAGCTAGTTTCTAGATTACCAAGAGGTAATAACATGTATATATATCTCCATATCTCCATTTCTCCATTTCATTATTAAGCACGTTGATGTCCTGATCCGCCAACGGCTACGATTGAAAGATGAAATTTCGGATTTAATATCAGCCCTCCAATCACATAATCTGTCATCTTTTGATTAAATGCATATCTTTTATGTGTAGAAGTCTCAAATTAGTTAGAGATGTACTCGCCACACATATTGTCACAAGTAATGCCAAGAATTGAGAAAATGGAATTAGCATTAAATTTTTGTTACCATATCTCTCTCCAGATTTGATTGGCGCATACAAAGATTAATTTCCGATTTTTATAGCATATCTCATTTCCGAATTGTCTACCTCTTATTCATTTTTGGAAGAGAACAAAAAATGCATATTATTGTTTATTCCCTAGCAGCTTTCCACATTTAATTTAATTGAATTACAACACAAAAATTGTGTATGCACTGACATGCAAAGAATGTTGTTGTATTAAAACAGTCATTTGTTGTTGTTTTTTATTATTATTTATTATTTGCATCTCTATTCAATCTTAATGTTAAATCTTATAATATATGTTCCGTTGCAACGCACGGGTACGATACTAGTATATATATATATATATAGGGGAACTATGCAAGGAGGGCATGGATCTGAAACAAATTAAAGACAATAGCATTGTACTAATAAGATGCTAGAAACAGGGGCGGAGCCACATACAATGAATGGGGGTCAATTGACCCCCATTCATTTTCAATTTTTTTTATATTTATGCCTTATTTTAATATTGTTAAACTAAAATATTATGGATAGTGTGAAATTGACCCCCATTCGTAGTAGAAATTTTTTATATGCTTGACCCCCATTCACGTTTGACTCCCATAGTCTGAAAGTCTGGCTCCGCCCCTGGCTAGAAAGATAGTATATCATCTGATCGACAGCTTCTTCTTTGGCATTTAATTCCCCACTCCTGTGCCCCTCTCTGCCCTTTAATTTTGTCTCCTTTATTTTTCCTTGCCACCAATTAAGTTCACATGTAGAAAAAGAGAAGTATTTAATCCTATTTTGTGCACGATGTTGTATGGCTTTTACTCTTTTTTTCATTTGGAAAAAAGGTACAACAAATTGTAATTGAGCGCGGAAGAAAATAATTTATCAAGGGCTGTTAACGGAAGAAAATTCAATTATTTTTATACTATGTATTTTTTTACTTATATTTATATATTTATCCGTACAGAACTAATTTTATCGTACCTTATCAATATCCAGTTAATTTGGATTACGAATGAAAAATGGACAATAATATTTCATGACAGATCAATCATATATTATTGTCAGATTTAATATTTACTAATAAATATTTATCAATATGTGAGACGTTTCTAATTCAATATATGCAATTATTTACAATGTTGTGACCATCAATATTAAAAAAATATGTATATTTTTTTATGTTACTCTTTATTTTATAATATTTGTCTCGATTTAAAAACTCAACTTTTTCTCTGATATGTATTTTTCGACAGACTCCGTAAAATCATTCTAGTATAATATTACCAAATAAAAATAATAAAATCGATACAATTTAATTATAACAATTAAATATATATATACCAACAAAATGGAACACGTGCATATATAATACCACAACATTATAACTACATTTTGCAACACTTATTTTGTTACTAAAGAATATTTTAATTATGTCAATATTTTTTTTTATTAAAAGACTCCGGTACACTCCAATATTTTTTAGATGCTATTTTCGAGAATTGAACCTGAGTCCTCTTGAATGAAAGACGAGAACTCATACCACTGTACCAAACCCGCGGTTCTAATTATTTTAATACTTAATTAGTTTTTATTTATTTAGTCACTTAGAGGAGACACAGAAAGCTAGGGTCCTGTAAATTTTTTTTATCAATATAATTGTTATTGTTAGTGGCGTCAAATCCCTAATTTTAAAAAGAAATATCATTAATTAATAATAAAACACCATAGTGATGCATAAAGTGAATGTAAGCGTAAAAAATAGATACAATTATTAATTTAGTGATACAACCCTGCGTGGCTGCGTGGACCGTAGACTTTGAAAGTGACCTGACTCAAAAGATCAGACCCATGCATACAGCTTCCTGCTTTGAGCTCAGAAAAGGACAATTCTAAATAACTCAAATAGCAAGATTTATGCTTAAGACATGACCATAAAAATCGGTAAAATTATATCAAGATAGAGAAAAGTATTTGCATATATATGATTTAGTTTTAGAGGAGGGATCAAGTTACAACAAATTTGAGTTACAACAAAATTACAACAACTATTTTTTTCATTTTCGAAGTCCAAATCGTCGATCCAAACCGTTCAACATGATCTCCACAATAAAATGTGCTGGCAGATCAAATTTTACATTTTTTAAAATTTTTCACTATTTAATAAGTATTTACAAAAAATAGTCATATTCAGACCATTGAATTTTGTACTCATCTTAATAAATAGTAAAAAAATTCAAAAAAATGTAAAATTTGATCTGCAAGCACATTTTATTTAGATAATTATGTTGAACGGTTTGGATCGACGATTTGGACTTTGAAAATGAAAAAAATGGTTGTTGTAACTTTGTTGTAACTCAAATTTGTTGTAACTTGATCCCTCCTCTTAGTTTTATTCGATTACACGTGTCGTGCCATAGAGTACGAAGCAATTGCGAGCCATGTTTGACGGACTAAAAATCGACAGATAATGGATTTTTTTAATCATTCTATTATTTTTTTGAAATGATTTTTTTTTACCTGACTCAAAAGTTTATTTTGTGAGTGGTTTATATATATTTGCAGATGTTTATATTTCATGTTCGATGTGTCTTATTTTCATGAGAATATATTTAAATTTCATTTCAACAGTAAATATTTTTTAAACACAGTTTAGCAGTTTTTTTTAATGTCATTTGAAAATTATTTTTTGAAATACCGTTCAATAGACTTTTGTTTTCATGCTATTTGGGCAAATATTTCCACTGGTTCTCATTAAAAGTAAAAACCAATATCATTGTCATAAAAAAATCAATCAAACAAATTTCATTTTCCAACTATCTTTCACATACTCTTGAAATCTTGTAAATTGAGTCATGAGGTTTTATATTTATGAGAATAAAACCATCATGATTTCTGCATGGGTCTTAGATTTTTGGACTCAAAACTGAACTCAATCTATTAATTATGTTCTATTGAATTTAGTTTGAATAGCACTAACTAAAAATTATTATTAAAATTAATTACGTATTCACTAAGATTTATGTTGTATAAAAAATAATCAAATATTAATCAAGATACATGAGTCGAGTCGTGACCTGTTCGGATCAGACTTGGGTCAAAATATTATTATGATCCGTGTCTCAGAACAAAATCCGCATTATGTGTGGTGCAAGCAAGGTTCTAAATAGCGTTTATAGCGTCGTAGCGGGAAGGCTAAAAAAAAAGCTATAGCGAATAGCGTCGCTATAGCGGAAGCTATTCCAAATAGCGTTTTTTTTTTTACATTTCGTATATTCAATATTTGTACTAAATATCAACATTATCTAAGGTCTCATAGAACAATAAATAACACCAAAGTAATTAAGAAATTATAATATTCATATTGAACCCGTACAAAGTCCAAATTGCGGTTCAAAATATCCATAGTAATATCATAAACTATCGATTTTTCCTATTAAAAATATCTTAAGTATCATGATTCATGACATAATCTATTTTTTTTTTCTATTCAAATTTTAATTCCGGTTTGGACTTTTTTTCTATTCAAATTTCAATTTCTATTCCCAATTTCAAATTGATTTATTTGTAGCAAGTAGCAACAAATTCAATTTCGGTTTGAGATTTTTTTTATCTTTATTTAAAACCCATATAAATTGCTTAAAAATAAAAAATAAAAAAAACCCATATTGTATAGCGCAAATAGCGCTGTAGCGGCCGCTATAGCGGCCGTAGCGCAAATAGCGCATTTGGATGTCGTAGCGTAGCGTTTGGGGTCCAAAAACGCTATAGCGGCGCTATAGCGCCGCTATAGCGCGCTATTTAGAACACTGGGTGCAAGTGATAAATTCAGACTTTTTTTTTAACTTGACACAAATCTTAAAACAGACTTCTTATAGTTTCAAAGGATTGAATTTGGCTCGGTTGGGGTTAATCTGGACCGTCCGTTTTTTAAATTGAACCTCAGGTACCGGGGGATACGGACTCTCTCAGAACAACAGATCAGACTCATCTAAAAAATAATAGAATATTATTGATTCAACCTGTATCTAATCCGACTCGACTCATTCACAGAATTCAGATCTAGGGCAGTACCTGACCGGGTCAGTTTTAATCTGACGTGAATTTCAAAACAAATCTCTTGTATATATAACCACTTCAAAAAGATACTATGCATGCACCAATAGTGAAGGTGAACTAGTCGTAAAGCTAAAATTTGGTCGTCTGATTGATGGATGGGTGCGGGAATTGATAAATTGATGGATGGATTGATGGATTCTTCATCCAAGAAGATAAAGTCGAAGCAGAGTGGTACAAGATTAGGTAACCATCGAAACTAGAATAAGTTGACAAATTGGCATAAAATGGAATTATGACCTTGTTGAACCTGAACAACTATAATCAAATCTGTCGAGGGCAACTGTGCAAGTGACAAGGATGGGATTGTCCATCTGCCATAACAAGTTTTGTCCGGACCAAGGAGAATTCAGATCCAGTAGAATGAGGAATCTGAATTGGCCGCTTTAACGTGCATTAATCCCAAATAATTTGGTACGAATCTTAAGACCTCCAGTGCATATCTTCTCAAGTTACCTGAGGGTACAATAAAGAAATCGGATCGTTCTTTTAACTCTGTCACGAATCTCAAAATAGACCTCCCTTATATCTACAACAGGCACCGAATTTCTTTTCGCTCGGTTAGGATTAAATCCAGACCGTTCTTTCCCTATTTTACCCTCAAGTACTTGAGGAGATACAGATTCCCGTGCATCTACAATTTGTTCCGAAAAAATATCGCTCGGTTGAAATTGCGTACAGTGATGTGGTACCCGAGAGGCTTCCAACAAAGAAAGGGGGTTTCAAACAGTTCACAGCCTCTGCTATGTTGCTGACCATGTTTGAATGTACAAGGATTAGTGCAAGAATAAAGAAATTCAAATTAGTAGATGATAATAGAGAAAAAAAAAAGTGATTTTCAAGTTAGTGTGAAAATGATGCTATTCGGATTAGTAAAAATGTTGCTTGAATTGTACATTTGGATCAGTGAATAGCTGTAACCGAGAAAGAATAGTGTTAATGTGGTGCTAATTAAGAGGAAAGATAGGCAAGTGGAGTCTCAAATGAATTATTACGACGTGGATATGACATAAATGATGTCAACTTTGTCATTAGGGACTATGTTGGTGAAAATTCGAGAAAGAAACATTTTTTCCTCTCTCTTTACACACAAGAATAGTAGTGTAAGAAATGTTCTACAGGCCAAATGATTTGGGCCAAATTAATAGATTAAGATATTGGGCTGGATGTATTATGTGTTGAAGTAGAGCATGTACGGTCCGTGTGGTGAGTACACGGACCGTGTACATGGCCGTCAGAACAGTTATGGATGGTGGCAGCTGGCTGTCATATTTGGTATCAAAGGTGGCAGCTGGAATCCTTTGGTAATTTATGATTTATTTCTTAGTTATATTGTTTCTTATTTTAGAAGATTGTAATATATGAAAAAAGAGAAAGAAAGAAAAAGGAAAGTAGGATTTAGGAAACTCAAGGGAGGTTCCCTCTATAAGACCTCTCCTCCTTCTCCTGTAAGATGTATCTTTCTTGTGTAAGAAATAAAAAGAGTGTGTATGAGTGTGGAGGACGTAGGTACCAAGTTGGTACTGAACCTCGTTAAATTCTGTGTTTCTTTCTCTGTCTCTGATTGCTTATACGGGCCGTGTACAATAATACACGGACCATGTGTACTTCCGCTGTTCAAATTGTTACATGGTATCAGAGCTACGGAGTTGATTGGTTGTACTGGTTGCTGATGGCTATGCCGAAGGTGATCTAGATACTCCATCTGTTCCACTCTGGTTAAGAAATCTCAATCATGTCAGAGGAAGAAACGAATACCAAGTCTCTACTGGAGAAGTTAACAGAACTTATCATAATTCAACAATCTCAGATGTCACAACTAGTGTCTCTCCAATCATCTACACGACAACCAACCACTGCAGTGCCCACTCATGATGCTCCTTCATCGCCGATCTCTGTGAAATTAGATGGTACCAACTACTCGATATGGTCCCAAGTGGTAAGTGTATACCTCAAAGGCCGCGACAAGATGAGGCACATTACCAACGACCACCTCCGACGGCTAGTGATATGATTAACTTTCCAAAGTGGAGTATAGAAGATTCAGTTGTCAAAGGGTGGTTGCTCAACTCGCTTGATACGAAGCTCATGCCAAATTTCATTCGATATGAAACCGCGAGTGAGATGTGGAAGGCTATTGCTATTACGTTCTATGATGGCAATGATGAAGCTTTGGTGTTTGACCTCAACAGAAAAGTGTCTCAGCTGAAACAATCAGGTAAATCCATTGAAGAATATTATAATACTTTACAGGGTTTGTGGCGAGAAATTGACTTCAGGCGTCCCAACCCCATGACTAGCGCAACTAGGGATGGCAATGGGCCTAGCCTACGGGTATTTTGCCAAGCCCAGGCCTAGCCTGCCCGTAAAAAAATAATGGCCCGCCTGCCTGGCCCAGTCTAACGGGCTTGAAAATCTAGGCCTGGCCTGCCCATAGGCTTTTCCTCCAGGCCCAGGCCTGCCCGTGCCTGCCTGCCTGTGCCCATGGGCTGCCTTACCCGGCCCGGCCCGGCCATGCCCAATTCATTTTTTGAGGTCGAATTTCTCCAACTTTTTATTTTCTTTTCCAGAAACTGTAGCCTGCTGGTATGCATTAATTCCAAATACAAGTATAACTGTAAAGATAATTTTTACGATGAGAAAATAAGAGAATTAAGGCAGAAGCAATTACACAAATAAGCAATTACACAAAGAAATGATGCATATTTGTTATTACAGCAAGTCTAATTTAATAGCAATTACACAATTACACAAATAAGCAATTACACAATTACACAATCACACAAATAAATTTAATTTAATAGCAAAACAACAACGAGATGTAATTTAACATAACAAACAACATAGTTTTCCATAATTCAACAAAGTATAATTTAACAATAAGATAAAATAAAAATTTAACACAATTACACAAATATTGGTAATAACAAAGCATTGAACCTAAATCTGGTCCCTAAAATCTGGTCTCAAGGTATAGCTTATATATTTATTTCAATCAAGATAGAGATTATCACTGTTAAATTAATACAAGTTCTAGAACAAGGAGCAAAGAACAATAAAATATTTTCTACTCCCCACACTTGTGCACAGGCCACAGGCCCACAGCTACCATTCTACCAAATGTATACAACACCTCAGGTAATTTAACACAATACTATGAGATGCAAAGTGAATTAAAAGGTACTATATAGTATATGCTATGCAACTCCATCCTGCACCAAGAAACTTCCTTCCCAAATCAGAATTCATTACACCAAGTTTGGAAATTGGAACTGATCATTTTGATTCTTAGGTTTTGTACTAAGCATTTAAGCAATCAGAACATATCTGATCTGAAGAACTGTATTTTAACTGGACAGTAAAGAAAAAATTGTTCCACCAGCAGAAGCGAACTACTAGAGTTGACTTCTGGTGCCACCTTCTACAAGAAAAAATTCATTGAAAAAGGCAGCCAAAGGGGTTTGAACCTGGAACCTTTTTTTTTCTCAAAAAAAAAAAATATGAAGCGGTAGGCAAGTTAAATTTAGACTCGCAAAACAAAATAGAGGAGTAATTTCAGGAGAAAAAGAAACAAAAAATAGAAAATACCCTTTAGGCGCGTCGATTCCAAAGGGGTTCCTTCGCCTCACGGCCGTCAAGAAAATTCAGCAAGCAACCCACAGAGAAAGGCTCCACTAGGCACCCGAAAACACCAAGCAAGAACCGAAGGCAACCGATCACAACCACCGGCACCCAAAAACCCTAGGTTTCGGAAATTTTAGCATGCAACAGGGAAAAAACGGAAAAGAGAGAAAGGGTAGAAATCTCAGCGCATGAGGGAATCAAGAGAGCAAGTGAGAGAGGAGAGAGTGGACTTCGGTGTCAGCGGGAGAGAAGAGAAAGGGGTAGAGTTTAGCAGCGGGAGAAGAGAGGATAGGAGGTAGCGAAGGAGATAGAGAGGGGGTGGGGTTCGTGAGGCAGAGAAAAGAAAGACAGAGAGGGAGAGAACGGGAGAAGAAAGGAATAGCGGCTGGATTCCCTGGAAAAAACCCTAAATCCAATTTCATAATTTTCGTTGTATTAAAATATAAGCCCAACGGGCTGCCTGTGGGCTTAGAGTTAAGCCCAGGCCTGGCCTGGCCCGTCTTTAGGCCCGGCCTTACCTGGCCCATCACAGTGCTGGGCCTACCGGGTAAAGGGCGGGCCGGGCGGATATTAACGGGCCTCCGGGCCAATCGGGCTTTTTTGCCATCCCTAAGCGCAACCGACATTGAGAAGTTCAAAGAGTACCTTGAGAAGACTAGGGTGTATACCTTTCTAGATGGTCTAGACGATCGTCTCGACAATGTGAGAACAAGTGTACTACAAGTGGTACCACTTCCATCTGTGGAGCAAGCATATGGCATGGTTAGACGAGAAGCCATGCGACAGGTAGTCATGCTCAAAGGGGAAGAAGGTACGTTTTCCAATTCAATGGTTATGCTATTCCCCCAAGCTTACCCTTTGCTTGTCCTCAAGCAAATTTGTACTTTCATACAGGGTTTGGATTCTAAATGCAAGTTAAATGCCTAAATGTGAAAACTTACGTGATTGCTACAATAAAAGAACGCAAGAATCTTTTTGCTATGATTCGGACTTCCCTTGGTCAATTTTGATTCACCTCACAAATTGATTAACAAAACCTCAAACTCTAAATATTTCAAAACTTGCAAAGCTGATTACTCGAATTATCGAATTATCATTCTTTCACTAAACTATGCCCTCGTTTGTAGGAGATTTTCCCTTTTTGGCACCCCCAAGCTTGAATCAAGCTTAGGTCAGAAAGTTGTGGACTTCGTGTGTTGATATGTGCAAAAAAAAAATTATTCTTTCATTTCTAATTTGGGAGACGAGCTCAAAGGCGTCCATTCAAGGCTTATTGCCAGTACTCTTATTTTCTCCATCTTTTCATCTCTTTTTTTTTTTTTTTTATTTGCACATACCATGAATACACACATCCACTAGCGTTCATTCACACCAACGGATATCCCAACCTTTCTTTATTTGAAATCCCTATTTCCAAAATTTAAAGGCACAATTCAGTTTCTAAATTCTATTTCAACATTCAAGTCGCCATTCTCACAAGTCTCAAACCATTTATTCCTAATCAGTTCTATTTGGTCAATTATGAGGTTAGTTCTAACTTCCCAAAGTCATCCCAATCACATGAAAAGTTTCAAACAGGTCCCAAATCAAAACAATCAAGCAAATTTTTCACCTAACAATGCAAGAGAAAAGTAAAAATGACCTAAGTGCAATCAAAATAAATCCTAAAACACAAAAGTAAATCCTAAGATACAAAAGTCGTCTTCCCCCCCCCAAGCTTAGCCTGAGCATTGTCCTCAATGCTTCAAGACTGAAAGATAAAGAGATATAGAAGCAAAAGGGAAAGAGAAAACATACTCGCTCAGTCATCGGTGGGAGGTGGATCAGGTGGCACTGGTGGGAGCACCCACTTCTGAGGTACACGGCCCATGCGATCACACTCTTGCATCAGAAGAATCCGCAAGATTCCCATCAAGTTCTTGATCGAGCGCCCGATCGCGCTTTTATGCGCTTCCAATTTCTCCAAGAGTGTAGCAGTCCGATCGGGTTCAAGATCTGCACTTATGATCACAGAACGACATCTATCTGGGTCTAGAAGCTCATACCTGAGGTGAAGAGGCTTGAGCTCAGGAGTCAGCCGCTCTGTCTGGGTCTTGACGCGGGTCGCATCAGGTGGAATGGCATCGCATGTTGACCAATCCGACTCGCTTCCTTTGGTCTCCAGGTCATCAGAACACGGCATGCGGGTCGCATCGGGTGGCATGCGGGTCGCGTCCATATGCTCTTCAGGTGGAGATGCGGGTCGTGTCTCAATGATGCGGGTCGCGTCAAGTGCGGTCTGGTCTGTTGGCTGGGCTGGTCCTTCGCATTCTGGCTGAGCTGGCAGCTTTTCAGGTTGAGATTGGCGTGAGGTGATGATGTGACTCAACTGCTCCAACAGCTTGTTTTGAGCGGCCATCTGTGTGGACATGTTTTGCATCTGTTCCCTCAGCATCTGGTTCACCTTCCCTTGCTCGTGTATGAATTCGATCTCAGCGGGATCAACGTACGGCTCGGGTGGGTCGGGTTGGAATACGCAATTGTTCGAGTCATCGAATGGTGCAGGGTCGTAGAAATTGCAATTGTTGTTGCTGATATAGCCATCCTGCTCCGGCTCCTCACTCCAATCAGCCAGTGGGCAATACTCATAAGAGTGTCTCCTGTCCCCACACATGGCACATGGCTGTGGTTTCTGGTTTCTGGCTGCCCTCACGCTCATTCTGATTGAATACTTCTCCATGGCCTCCTCTAGCTCGGCAGCTCTAGCATAAAGAGCTGCGATCATGGCCTCCTCTAGCTCGGCAGCTCTAGCATATAGAGCTGCGATCTGATCAGCTTTGGATCGGCCGCCTCCTCCAGCTTGAAAATTGTCGCGGCCAAACCAATGTTGGTCTGTCGTCATGTTGTACATGAGATCCATGGTGTCTCGAGCTCCTCAGATAGTAATCGCCATAGTGTTCCTGAAAAAGAGAAAATAAATAAATAAAAGAAACAAAATAAAAGAAAATAAAGGATACAAGATAAAGTCTAGATTAATTAAGTAAGGTAAAATCTAACTAGGCAATTGGTTACCGTCCCCGGCAACGGCGCCAAAAACTTGTTCGCTGGTTAGCGCAACGCAAGTTTCGGTACGCTTGAGGGCGTACCTTTTAAAACCGCGTTTACACTTCACGAGTAAGGGTTGCAAGTGCACAACCCCTATCGAGTAGTATAATCGGGTATCGATCCACAGGGACGGGCAATTGCGAGGTTAGAATCTACCTAACTCGATTAAAAACTAGAAGTGGTAAAGATTTGTTTGGTATTTAATTTCCTAAAAAGGTCAATTCAAACAATTCAAACAATTCAGGAAGATGTAATAAAGTGCCAGAAGAAATGTAAATTGTGTTTTGATTATGGATAAAAGGCGTTTCCAGGGTTTCAGACTTCATCTGTGATCTGCCTCTAGTGGTACGGCCCGTACCAAGTTGGTACGGCTAGGCCGTACTTCACTTGGTAAGGCAAGGCCGTACCACTCTGGTAAGACCCGTACTGGCTTCCCAGAACAGAGCTTACCAGTTCGAGTTGATGCATTTCCTTGCTGGTACCTTGTGCTAAACTCTTTAGAAAGGTTCAATTGACCATACCTAAGGTTCCTAAGCCTCAACCGTCGTTTGTTGGATCAAGATCTAGGTTGGAATGCAATTGATTGCCTTTTAGGGATTTCTACACCTCAACTCTCGTGTGTTGGTACAGATCTACCCTAGCTGGTTGATTGGAGACCTAAGGCACCCTCTAATCTGTCGATTAGAGGAGAATTCAACCTCTCGGCTTCAATTCGAACTATTCTACCCTAAACAATTGATTTGGATGAGAGATTGAGATGATCACATGACCTTGATAGGTTCGATCTAAACCTAGAGGTTCATCATACACAATCACAGCAAACAAAGCAAGAGATAGCAAAGAAATCACAATCAATCAATCAAAAGAGTTCATACAAGATACAAGTCAAAGAAAGTCAAAACAAATCAAGAATCCATCTCTAAACCTTAGAAACTAAAATAACTACTCACAGCACATGATCTGATCTAAAAATACAATAAGAGGGATAGAGATAGCCATGGATCGAAGGGATCGAGAGGAGGAAGCTAGATCCGTCGAGTTTCGTCTCTTCCTCTTTCTTCCTTCTTGCTCCTAGCTCCTTAGCTCTCTTTCTCTCTCTTACTGTGCTCTCAAATAGATCTGGAATGGAATGGATGTCGAAATTGGAGAGTTCCCCGCTTTAAATAGCCTCTGCCAAAATTTGAATCTGTCAGGCCGCCTTTATGTACGGCCCGTACCAAAGTGGTACGGCCTGGCCGTACCAGGCGTGGTGAGACTGTAGATCTTCTCGCTAGCTTTCCAAAAAGTGGTCATACGCTCAAAACGGAGTTACGAGTCAAAAGTTATGACTGTTTTAAGTTCGGTGCTGAAATTTCTGGATCTGACGCAGGTCGCGTGGGGGAAGTCAGAACTCTGCCTGCTTTGCTTGTTTTCGCCTATTTCCTGCAAATCAACCACAAAACTGCAGCAGTACCATATTCTATTAATTTTCAATGTAAACTATGCAATTTAGTGGTCGAAAACATAAGGTCTGGTCTGAAAATAGGTCGAAATAATAGATGAAATATGGACATATCAGCTATCAAAAGGGTTCTCTAATTCTGGTAATCAGGAAAGGATGAAACAAAAGTGTTTTAATTGTGGGAGAATGGGACACACCAAAGATAAATGTTTTGATATAGTTGGATATCCCGATTGGTTCAAAGGAAAGAAAGGGAAACCACAAGGAAGAAGTCAAGTCTATGTTACAACCAGGCAACAACAGACTGAAGCAGATACGGATTAGGCATCTGGAAGTAAGGCAGGCTCGGATGATCAGACTGCTCAGCCCGAGAAGTACACGGTCCGTGCACAGCTCTGCACGGCCCGTGCAGAAACTGGAGATGGCAGGAACGCTTCTGGTATCAATTCTCAGACAGGTAACAAAAGTAATCAAGGTATGTCTCTGCTAACCCATAACAATCTAAATAGTTGGGTGATTGATTCTGGTGCTACAGATCACATGACTTTTTGTGACAAAGATATTATGGAACTTGGAAAATCACAAATTGACAAAATCGTTAATGCCAACGGAATTGAGTACCCAGTAAAAGGGGCTGGAAATGTAGAATTGTCTCAAGCCTTAGTGCTTAATAACACCCTCTTGGTTCCATCCCTTACTACACGTTTAATATCCGTTGGTCAGCTAACTGAAGAATTAAACTGCGTGGTTCTAATGTTTCCTAATTTTTGCATTGTCCAGGATATCCTCACGAAGGAGATCATTGGGCGTGGTTCTAAGCAAGGTCGTCTGTATCACTTAGAAGACCTAAGGGTTGGAATGACTAACTTAGCTAATGGATCTGCAAAATCGGAAGGTCTCATTTGGACATGGCATAGACGGTTAGGACATCCTTCTTTTGGGTATATGAAGAAGATTTTACCCGATTTGTTTTTAGGTTTTGATTTGTCCAAGTTTCAGTGTGAAACATGTATCAAAGCAAAGAGTCATCGTGTTCCTTATAACATTAATTTACATCAATGTGAAAAACCTTTTGAACTTGTTCATTCTGATGTTTGGGGTCCTTCCCCGGTTGAATCTGTGCATGGCTATAAGTATTTTGTCTTGTTTGTTGATGATTGTACCCGTATGACATGGACATATTTGTTAAAAGGGAAAGATGAGGTGAAAATGGTGTTTAGGAGTTTTTATGAAATGGTACAAAATCAATTTGAGACTCGAATTAAGTTTTTTAGAAGTGATAATGGGGGAGAATTTGTGAATAGTAACCTAAAGGAGTTCTTTACAGAAAAGGGGATTATTCATGAAACAACATGTGTAGGAACACCTCAACAAAATGGTATAGCTGAACGAAAGAATAGACATGTCCTTGAAACATCTAGAGCTCTCTTAATTGAAAATGAAGTACCACAAATTTTTTGGGATTGTGCAGTCACCATGGCAGTATATGTCATCAATAGGCTTCCGTCACAGATAAATCAATTTCAAACCCCATTGAGTAAACTTGCAAGTTTTGTACACCATCAGTCCTAAAATTAACACCAAAAACATTTGGGTGTATTGCCTATGTTCATGTCCCAAAACAACAAAGGTCAAAACTGGAACCATGTGCCATTAAGTGTGTATCACTAGGTGTTGGAATGAACCAAAAAGGATATAGATGTTATAACCCTGTAACTAAGAAATGGTATGTTACCATGGATGTAACTTTCCTCGAAAATGAGTCATTCTATCAATACACCAAACATCCCTCTCAGGGGGAGAAGGAGAATGAAAATGAGAGGGATGATTGGTATCGGTCAGAAACAGGACACGGTTCGGATACCGGGATGCACGGTCCGGGTACAGAAGTGCACGGTCCGGGTTCGGAAGTGCACGGTCCGGGTTCGGCAGTGCACGGTCCGGGTACTGATATGCACGGACCGGGTGAGGAGGAACCTGAATCAGTGATACAGGAAGACTTAGAACCACACTCCCAAGATGCTCCGGAGGATACTCCTGAGGTAAGTGTTTCTGAACAGAGATATATTTTACCACCTAGATGTAATAGAGGAGTTGCACCAAAACGGTATGTTCCTGAAGATGGTACAAGTGAACCAATTAGGTACCCAATTGCAAACTATGTTACCTTGAGTAGGTTACCAGAATCATTAAAGCAATTTGGAGAAAAGAACCTGAATATACCTATACCAGGAAATGTTGGTGAGGCTTTGCAAGATCCAAAGTGGGTTGCAGCTATGGATGCCGAAATGGAGGCACTGCACAAAAATAAAACCTGGTTTCTTACTGAACTACCAAAAGGAAAAAAACCGGTAGGTTGTAGATGGGTATTTACAATCAAATATGGTCCGGATGGTACTGTTGAAAGGTATAAAGCAAGACTGGTAGCAAAAGGGTATACTCAGGCATATGGAATAGATTATCAGGAAACTTTTTCACCTGTAGCCAAACTAAACACAGTACGAGTTTTGTTATCTCTTGCAGCTAATCTAGATTGGCCATTGCATCAATTCGATGTCAAGAATGTTTTTCTACATGGGAGTTTGGAAGAAGAAGTATACATGGAAATTCCACCTGGGTATGAGAAATCTGGCTCGAAACAACTGGTATGTAAGCTAGATAAAGCATTGCACGGATTGAAGTAATCACCTCGAGCATGGTTTGGCCGATTCAACAATGCCATGAGAAGTTATGGGTTTGCCCAAGGAGAGTCTGACCACACGTTGTTTTATAAACGAAGTCATAACAAGGTAACTGTTTTGATTATTTATGTAGATGATATGATCATTACAGGAGATGATGCAGAGAAAATAGGAACTCTTGAAGAAAAGTTGTCAAAGGAGTTCGAAATGAAAAATCTCGGAGGTTTGAAGTACTTTCTTGGAATTGAGGTAGCTCGATCAAAGCAAGGTATTGTTTTATCTCAGAGAAAGTATATCTTAGATTTACTAGCAGAAGTTGGGATGCTAGATTGCAAGCCAGTGGACACACCGGTAATTCTGAATGCTAAGCTTGTCGAAAGTACAGATCAAGTTCCAGCAAATAGAGAGAGATACCAGCGGTTGGTTGGGAAGCTTATTTATCTCTCTCACACAAGACCTGATATTGCTTATGCAGTAAGTTTGGTGAGTCAGTTCATGCACAATCCAAGTGAAGAACATATGGAAGCAGTCATGAGGATAATCAAGTACTTAAAAGGAACTCCAGGAAAAGGTATTTATTTTGGAAAAAACGGTCACCTAAGGGTCATTGGCTATACTGATGCAGATTGGGCTGGGAGCCTCACAGACCGAAAATCAACTTCAGGATACTTTGCCTTTGTTGGAGGAAACCTAGTAACTTGGAGAAGCAAAAAACAAAGTGTGGTGGCGCTTTCAAGTGCAGAGGCTGAATTGATTGGGGTAACCAAAGGAGTGTGCGAGTTACTCTGGATAAAGAAGGTATTGAGGGAACTTGGTTTTACACCAGAAGAAGCCATGGTACTTCGTGTGGATAATAAGGCGGCAATTGATATGTCTCATAATCCGGTCCAGCATGATAGAACCAAACACGTAAGTGTGAACATGCATTTCTTAAAGAATAACATTGACTCAAAAGAGATTGAGTTGGAATTTGTTAGATCCGAAAATCAACTTGCCGATATCTTGACCAAAGGTGTAACCAGCAACATCTTCAATGAAGCAGTGAGCAAGTTAGGCATGACTGATCTGTACATGCCAACTTGAGGGGGAGTGTTGAAGTAGAGCATGTACGGTCCGTGTGGTGAGTACACGGACCGTGTACATGGCCGCCAGAACAGTTATGGAAGGTGGCAGCTGGCTGTCATATTTGGTATCAAAGGTGGCAGCTGGAATCATTTGGTAATTTATGATTTATTTCTTAGTTATATTGTTTCTTATTTTAGAAGATTGTAATATATGAAAAAAGAGAAAGAAATAAAAAGGAAAGTAGGAAAAAGGAAAGTAGGATTTAGGAAACTCAAGGGAGGTTCCCTCTATAAGACCTCTCCTCCTTCTCCTGTAAGATGTATCTTTCTTGTGTAAGAAATAAAAAGAGTGTGTGTGAGTGTGGAGGACGTAGGTACCAAGTTGGTACTGAACCTCGTTAAATTCTGTGTTTCTTTCTCTGTCTCTGATTGCTTATACGGGCCGTGTACAATAATACACGGACCGTGTGTACTTCCGCTGTTCAAATTGTTACATTATGGGCCTGATGATCTGATATCTGAACCGATGCATATGTTTTATAAATATGCAGTGATTTGTTCATTTTGCACATGAAAGAGAGAAATATAGAAAGGAAAGGAACTGTCTGTTGGTACTAGCATACCGACTTACATGTCAACCTGCTCGTGTGGATACTAATAGAGAAGCAACTACTGTCGCTGGTGTGTATATCTAGCACGGAGAAGGAAGAGAAGAGGCTGACTGCTACGACTAGACGAAGATATCCGTTGCGCGTCTAGTGGTAAACGTTATTTATCTTAAAATTAATTTTATACATGGATTCTGATCTTCGGATAGTGAACAAATCATGAACTGAATCAAATTATTGCACATATAACCTACCTGAAAATCCAACAAGTAGCTATTCCAACATTTATACAATAAATAGAGAATTAGCATTGTTCTAGATATTCCGAATAACAAAAAGTATTGTTTGAATGTTATTCCAACTATAGCAATTATGTATACAGCATTGAACATGTATGTTTAGAATAAACTCTGAACGCATGCGTACATAATTTAAATTTGAACACATGCATTCTGAACGTATGCATTTGAAATGCTTGTGCTCAGTTAGATGCTTTGGTGCTTAGAATTTTTTTCAACATTTTAATTTTTCTGAATGTATGAGTTCAAAATAGCTTGTGAACAGATCCGTTAAAAAAATTAGAAAAAGTGTTGTAAAAATTGTCAAAACTTGAATATTATTGTTAAAGATTTAAAAAATCAGGATAGATGAAACAAAAGTTCCTACATAAATCGTTGTTTCATTTTGAAGTAATTTGTCCACAGATCTCTTTTCTTTTTTAAATGCTTGACAGCGGCTGTCAAGGATAAAATCGTGCCTCAGAATAAAATTATCACCACATAGAACTATACTACAACATTTGTCAGTTCAAAGATGGGATTTTCCACTGCCATGAGCCCGTACTGTACCGCAGGAAATAGAATAAAATCCCAGCAGGGTGATAAAAAAATTCAAGCGTATTTGAAATATAGAGCGCCATTTTAAGATCGTGTAATTTTACATTGAATGGTTCAGATTTAATCTGACCATGCCAGATACCTTGCGAATTCCACAAAAAAGGGGGATTTTCACATCATCGCCTGAAAAGCCAGGAGTGAGTTGAAGAGATAGATTATTAGGAAAAGGGAATAAATAGAAAATGTCCAAATTTTAAAATTATAAAGTTTGTCGATTATGAGTTATGACTGAGAACTCTGCATAGTTTAATAGTTTGTTCCTCTCGCTTATAAATATTAAATAAAAATGAACTTGTACCGGACAAGTATGACTTGCTAACTAAAAATAAGTTCGCATACAATGACTGAGAATTTCCTTATTTCAATAAAAATATTTCAATTTATGAATAAAGATCAGGGTTCTAAATAGCTAGCTATAGCGCAGCTATAGCGGTTTTTGACCTAAAAAGCTAAGCTACGGGGTAAAACTTCGCTAATCGAGCTACGGCCGCTATAGCGCGTAGCGGAATAGCGGTCCGCTATGCTATATGGGCTTATTATTATTTATTTACTTTGCAATTTAAGTGGGCTTTAAGGTCCAAAACGAAATTAAATTAGATGGGTCTATAATATCAATAAACTTGAACAATATGCGTTGGCCTATATCAATTAAATTATTTGTATCATGGGCCGTGCGTTGGGCTCTCCAGAAACTAAAACAAACCTAGTTGTTTTTGTTACTTATGAGACTTTAGATATGTTTATTATTAGTAGAAATATAAAATACAATTTTTGAAAATAAAAAAAACGCTATGTAGGATAGCTTTCGCTATTGCTACGCTATTCGCGATAGCTTTTTTTTTTGTCTCCCCGCTATGCCGCTATAATCGCTATTTAGAACCTTGATAAAGATTGAAGGTTAAATTACTTAACTATTTAATATCCAAAAGAAATTCTTCATCCGGATTTTAAACATACGATTTTAAACACAAAAGAGTTTGTCACTAGGTCAAATAATGGTTCTTAAAAAAATTCAATTTAAAAGTTTGTTCCCACCATTTATAGAATTAAAATTACCAAATAAAAAGTAGACTTATATTTGACAGGACCTCATGTTAATTTATGATCAGCGAACGAGATTCAACCATATAGCTGTTTGGATCCCCTAAATTCTACCTTTGTAAATCTCTGTCGTTAGAATTAGCAATCCTAGATGTGTCCAGTGGATTTATCTGTCTTGCTGTGGTTCCAATTATCGGGCATGCCCACAAGCTTTATAATTTCTTGTCAGGGACCTACTAGGATCTCCATATTCCAAGACTTTCGAATAGAGACCAAGCTGTTCACTATTAGAAGAGAACATACTAAAATGGACCTAGTTTTGTACCCAAATCAAACAAGTTGACGCTATAAAAATTGGGTGAAAATCTGGAACAATTTTCTCTTTCTTGAAACAAGATTCAAGTTAAAACACACACAAACACAAACACAATAAGTTGATAAAAAGTAAGTTTAATAGCCTGGTTATGTAGCCAATCCGAACTGGTGTCAGAATGACGCTAGTAAAGCTGCTATTAAGTACGGGGCATAAGAGATTAGAACACGTGGTAAACAATAATCATCTTAAACAACATAAGAGATTAGCATTAGTCATGAGAATGGCAAATTCTCCAATGGGCAGCAACAGTTGCCATGAACCTCGTTAATCTTATCCAATGATGTGGATTCACAGAACAACGAAACCAGAGACCAAAGGATGTATTTCAAGATACATAGAATTCACACAAAGGACAATGAAACCGGAGACCAATATGCTGTAACAGAATATACCGCTACTACTAACACAAGTATAATGTGAGGCATTTCAGATTCAGATAGCTCTGCACATACACTCGTTTCACTTTTAATTATTTAAGCAGGCCATTAATTTGCATACTATTTCTCCAAATACGTCAGCTGGAGAAAACAAATAAGCTTAGAGTGATCATTTAAGTAACAAACCAAAAAACTCCTCTAGTAAGCAAGAGCATTTTATCCAAAGAGCAAAATCTAAAAAAATTCTCATTTTTCTTGATTCTTAGCACCTGTAAAGTGTTCACCATAATAGTATGCACTGCCCACCATTAATGCAACAGTTCCACCTTGAGCAACAACACGGGCCCGCATCAGCATCTGGCCAAGATGCGAATTCCCTTGTCTGAAGCTTATCAGACCAGCTGTCAACACACCTGCTGTTATCAGAGCACCTGGTACAAAAAAATATATATTACTATAAAGTTATTGATTGCAAATATAAAGTATAAACAACAGAAAGAAATGTAGTTGATTAGCTTCTAAACATTATTGTGTTCATGTTATGTCTTCGCTTGAACAAAGAAATCACCCAAAATAGACCTGTTTATATGTGTCCTTGTAATTGGTCAAAAGGAACAAACCAGCTCGGTTGAAACCTAAATTATATAATAGATTAAAACCGTATCAGGAAAGAAAGAAACAACTGATTATTTCTTGGTGTCTACGGTTGCAGTTAATAGTGAAGGAAGCTAGAAATTTAGTTCATTATAGGAAAGCACTAAAACTAATCAAGGCACACCAAATAGTTTGACAGCAGTAGTAATAATAGTCTTATACTGACAAAATATCTTTCATGGGTCAACTTGTCCATACAATAAAACTGATTATTTCAGGTTTGATCTCCATCCATGTCATTATCTACTTTCAATCTGGGTAAGTGCATCAAATCTAACAATGATAGAGAACCTTAACATCAATTTTGACAAATGGCAAAGCTGCATTTTGTATCTGGATCTATTTTCAGAACCATCTAATCACATATTCAGATAATGTGGATAACAGTTCAATAAGGATTTATGACTGGTTGACACCACGAGTTGATTAATAAAGCTACTCTTCCATAATTTACTAACTACTAGCAAATGTTATTATGGATCCAGTGATGACGCAAATTAGCATCTACCTAGCCCCGCAATACATATTATAGATCCAGTGATGCGCAAATTAGCATCTACACAGTCGACCTCTAACCATTACAACAAGCTATCATGGACAAGCATCAAACAATTAACAATTACACATTCCAAATGCTAGCAGTAGCCTTAAAGCACCCCACACTGGTTAATCAGCAAATTAATGAGGTTTATCAGCAATTTTTTTACTTGAGCAATAGCCGAACATCAAATAATCCTAAATGGAATTTCTCAAGGTTCAAACCCCTCAACCTCCGAGCATAAACGAGCTTTCAAACGTGTTTACAGCGAATTTGAACAGCAGGTAACTTCCAACAACGGATCGATCAGGTAAAAGAAAAGGAATAAAATGGGAAGAAGATAAGCACCGATTGGGACGAAAGGGTTCTTGACCGGTTTCTTCTTATTATCGAACAATTCTTCCAGCTGCTGCGAGGTCTCCGCCGATCCCATCCTTTGCATCTGCCTCGTCGAAGAATCCTGCAACTGAGAACGACTCAACGAGTCGGGTTTTAACTTTGAATCTCCAGCGAAGAAACACCGCGAATCTTAGCGCGTGGCACCTGCGGTTGAGAGGCGGACACGCGCGAGAGGTTTTTTTTTTTTTTCAGAGAACTGCTGGTGAAATGTGAGTATTGGTTGTTTTGCACTTCTGCTGGACTTAATGGGCCTATACTTTGTTTTCCTCATATACCGTTAGTTGGGGAATATTTTATTTTGGGCCCAGACCTATAGGCCCTGAATAAATCTTGTAACAGGCCTTATTTTAGAAATTCTGCCTCTACAAAATTTTGTTAAACAAAGGCCAGTTCTTCAGCCCACGAGCCCAGGACCATACCTGTCAAAACCGGAGGTTGGAGCCAAGTCCGTTTGAAAGTCGAGAAGACTTGTCGCCATTAATTAAATTAAATTAAAAGGTATAATAATGAGTTTTGCTCCTATACCAGCTGGAACTTCTAAATTTTATATCCAAAAACCAGAGGTTAGGTAGAGCCCGTGTTTTTTTTTTTTTTTTTGAAAATCTTCGCAGATGTAGAGCCCGTGTAAAGCTGACTTTTTTTTGCTAGTATAAAAAGCTTTCGGTATCACTGATCGTGACAAATAAATATACAAATTTCAGC
Organism: Carex littledalei; assembly: GCA_011114355.1. NCBI lineage: Eukaryota > Viridiplantae > Streptophyta > Magnoliopsida > Poales > Cyperaceae > Carex > Carex littledalei. The sequence continues at coordinate 5,855,023 of CM022092.1, read as the reverse complement.
CGATTGTTGTATTAATATCCTCAATTAATTAAGAGATTTCATAAATTCCCTCAATTTTTTATTTCTAAAAATACCCCAATCACCAGAAATCTTGGCCGTTCTGTTTTTTTTCTGTTTCTAAAATTTTCAAAATGAAAACATTAAACTAATTTTTTTATAAAATAGTAAACTAAATCTCCGTTTTTTAATAACATATTCTAGATCTGAATACCAAAATATATAAACTAAATTTTAAAATTAAAATATTTACATGAATAACATTGAACTAAAAAAAATGGAAATATAACAAAAAAAAACTCTAGATCTGAGACTTCATATATTTAAATGAACAATGTCTAAGAAAAAATATTATTTATTATATCACATATTATTAGTTACATTACTAACATTCTAACTAAAAAAATAAAAATACAACAAAAAAAACCCCAGTAACTGAGGCTTTATACATTTCTATGAACAATACCTAAGAAAAATTAATACAAAATAGATAACTTGGTAATAGAGTACAAAATCGAAAATCGAAAATTAGAAATAATTAATTAGTGTTCTAAAAAAGAAATTAATCAGAAACTTCAACTCAAGTTTTGAGACTCTTCCCTTTGTTTTTTTAGGTTGAAAAATGTGGTTATATGCTGAAATCGAACACTCGAGCGCTGAGATACGCCCGTTTGAATATATCATTAGAGATCGTCTTCTCAGTGAAAATATCGTCTCTTTTACCTTATCGCTCTCCCTAGACTCGTATGTTACGAGAGATGTCTCATAGAAATACATGTACAATCTACAAATCCATTAGAAATGAGATAATGATGCTCCTCATTTCTTTAATTGAACTAATACAGTGTTTCTGTTTTGTTATATCATTTAGTCAGGGTTTTATATTGTGAGTTTGACATTAATCATTAAAAAAATTAATTGATATTTTTTTTTACTCAATTACTGCTCAATTTTCAAATAAAAAAAAACAGCAAGGATTCCTGACAATTGGCGCATTTAAAAAAAAGTTGTAGGCATTTGTGAATTTTTTTTAATTAATTGAGGATATTAATAAAAAAAAAAGAATTTCGGTAAACCAGTTTTTTCCTCTTTTGGAATAGTCTGTATTAGTATCAGTTAGTACAAGATCATTTATTAATCAATAATTAGAAGACTGATACTTGACAAATTACTAGAATACTATAAATACCGATAAATTATATAAAATTACCTCAAAACCAACAAATTGTGTTAACAAATTAGAATAAAGATTTTGGTACCCGCAGTTGAGTACCCGCATTATACCCGCACTTGATTCCTTTCCCAACTAACTTTGTCAATCATTAAATCACCTTGAAAAACGTGTAAAAGATGAGTCCAGTTTTTTTCGGTAAATACTTGATATCTTAAGTATAAATACTTGATGAATTATATATCTTAAGTATAAATACTTGATATATTAGGTATAAATACTTGATATATTAGGTATGAATACTTTTCATATTTGAATATTTGATACTTTGAAAAACGTGTAAAAGTATGTCATCATGGATCTCATTTGAAAGAGAAAAAAAAAATAGAACACGTTCGTGGTTTTAGATTTGCAAAATTCCTCATAGATCGTCCCAAAAATTGGTTAGATTGAACGAAGAAAAAAAAAACCACCTTGAAAAACGTGTAAAAGATGAGTAGATATTGTGTCCAGTTTTTTTTTAAATACTTGATATCTTAGGTATGAATACTTGATGAATTATATATGAATACTTGATAATTTAGGTATAAATACTTTCCATTTTGTATGTGAATACTTGAAAAACGTGTAAAAGATGAGTCCAGTTTTTTTCTTTAAATACTTGATATCTTAAGTATAAATACTTGATGAATTATATATGAATACTTGATAATTTATGTATAAATACTTTCCATTTTGTATGTGAATACTTGAAAACCGTGTAAAAGATGAGTCCAGTTTTTTTCTTTAAATACTTGATATCTTAAGTATAAATACTTGATATATTAGGTATAAATACTTGATATATTAGGTATGAATACTTTCTATTTTGTATGAATACTTTTCATATTTGAATATTTGATACTTTGAAAAACGTGTAAAAGTATGTCATCATGGATCTCATTTGAAAGAGAAAAAAAAAATAGAACACGTTCGTGGTTTTATATTTGCAAAATTCCTCATAGATCGTCCCAAAAATTGGTTAGATTGAACGGAGAAAAAAAAAACCACCTTGAAAAACGTGTAAAAGTAATGGTCCCCAGTTTTGACAGTGTAATGGTCCCCAATTCATATATCATATATGTAGTTCATTGTATAGATACAAGTACTTGTCTTGTATAGGTATAAATACTTCACAATGTTACTATTAATACTTGTAAAATAAAATTACAGTTTTGACAGTTTAGGTCCCCAAAACAGTTATGACAGTTTAGGTGCGGTTCCCAAAAACAATTATGATAGTTTATGTGCAGGTATAATGCGGGTACTCATATCAGCTTCCAACAAATTAATCACCACCAAACACAAAAGCGGTAAGAGGGGGAGGGTGCTTGGCCGGTTAGCCGGTTCAAAAGAAAAGAACTTGTAAATTTCGTGTGCAATTTCTGTTATTTTTAATAAAAAATTTATAAATTGTTCTTTATTAATAAAATATTTGTTTAATTAAAGAATATATCTCGTTTTAAATATATTTTATTGAATATTTCCTTTGACCAAATTCAGCTTCACTATAATAATTTTTTTATTTCGCACTAACTAAAAAGTTTAACATTTCATTAGTAAGTATTAAGTAACGAAACACGACCAGCTCACCAGCCCCACTACAGATAAAATACAAATCAAGTTAATGGGGCCTGATTTGTTTTAGTTTTCTTTATTTTTGAAGAAACGAACATAATACCTCATTGAATGTACATTCCACCTACTTTCTATCAATTTCAGAGAAAAGATTGACTTGATAAAAGAACCAAATAACACCACAAGCGCGCCATTTGTTTTTAAATTACATTGTAGAATATCTTCTGTTCTGGTACCGTTTTTTCATTGCTCCCCATAAAAATGTTCCAAACTTGTATTCTAAACCAAATTAAGTCGTAAAGCTTGAAAGCTTCTCTGTAACGGCTCTATACCAGAATCCACTAATCTCCTCACGTTTCCTCCATCGCTGTCTCTTCTCGCTAGAAAAGCGACATCTCCACCAGTCCACCTTCTATGGTACCTCATAAAGACAAACCCCATACATCAATTAAGCTTCTTTCTTATCTTACAAGTCCCTCATTTTTTGCTTTATTTCTGACCCTTCACTCCTGTGCAAAAAAGTTTGGTGATTTGGTTGGTGCGTGGAGATTGAGTTTGTAACAGTGACCTTTGTTAGTAAATCAGAAAAGACCGGTTCTTTGCTTTGTGCTGTAACTTGCTCTCTTGTCTCTTCCTTCCTTCTCTCTAGCGTTTGCTCTGTGTTTTAAAAAAGGTCCCAGCTTTTTCTCTTTTTTGTTGGCATAGTGGGACCTTGAAGGATCATTGGGTTCTTCCATTCAGGTAATCATTTCCTATTCTTTAATGTTACTTGGCTTTCATTTTTTTCTTTGGTTTGTGTAAGATTTGAGGATATTTTGGATTAATTTTAATTAGCTTTCTGTGTCAGTTCATATACGGAAATTCCTATGACGGTTCATAATGTTTCTGTCTTTGTAATATATACAATCAACCTGATAAATTCTTGTAATTGGTTATAGGAATTAAAACAAATTGAGCATTATTGGTTGTGCCAAGATGCCATTTAATATAGTTTCTTCATGGAAGAAAAGGAGGAGAACAAAATCGCTCGATCACATAGATCCCTGTATGTAATGTATACTCCATAATTTCCTACCATTTTTCTAAAAACGTTTTCTGAATTTTTTATTCACAATAAACTTTTTTTTGGTAGGGGTATATAAGCCTATTGAGTTCTGGCAGCTAAAAGATCAAAGCCCCCCTTCAAAAAAGCGCAATTGCTCGATGGTATATACTCTAAAGGAAATGGAAGAGGCCACTGATGGGTTTAGTGAGAAAAAATTGATTGGTGTTGGAGGTTTCGGTCGAGTTTACAAGGGAATTTTGAAGGATGGAGAGGTCCGTAAAAATCTTGTTTGAGCTTCTGTTCTTTCACAAAGCAATCTTTTAAAAAGTGTTTAATTATGAATACACACACATGCTATGCTGCGTTCTGTGCTTGCATTTCCAACCCTAATGTTGAAACTTTCAATCAATAAAAATGAAGGAACATAGTTTTTTTTAATGAAATTAAAGATCATAGAAGATTGTTTTTTTTTAATAGATTTGGCAGATCACTTGAGCACTGTAGCAAGGACTGAGGTTTTATATATAAATAAATAAATATATAATAATGTCATTAGTTCTGAATTATTTGCTCATATGTGAAGGTGGTTGCCATTAAGAAAATGGACCTGCCATCAGTCAGGCAAGCCGATGGAGAGCGTGAATTTCGAGTGGAAGTGGATATTTTGAGCCGACTAGACCATCCAAATTTAGTTACGCTCATCGGATACTGTGCAGACGGGAAAGATAGATTTGTAGTATATGGATTTATGCCAAAAGGAAATCTCTTAGACTTTTTAAATGGTAGGTTTGGGTTTAAATTTTTCCAATTATTCCTTATTACCTGCTTATTTTGTACATTTTAGGGAAAATGCAAAGAGAGAATAATGTTCATTTCCAACTATTATTTTACAGTTTATATTGGGGATTTGCAACAAATTAGGGTTTTTAATTGCTTTCTTTAAAAGAAAATTTAAAACAAAAATTAATCATTACTATTGTTGAGCAGGTGAGGTGAAAATTGATTGGCCTCTAAGGCTAAAGATAGCAATTGGAACAGCAAAAGGACTTGCTTACCTCCACTCTGACTCCGCTATCGGTGTACCTATTGTACATAGAGATTTCAAGTCTAGTAATATTCTTCTTAATCATGATTATGAACCGAAGGTACATTTAAGGATAGAGGGAATTATAGATAGTACAATGAGGTGTTCAATGGGCTTTAAATATTGATACAAAAAGTAAAATTTTCAGATTTCAGATTTCGGGCTTGCAAAGCTAATGGCACAAGATACTGACTTGTATTCCACTACAAGGGTTCTAGGCACTTTCGGCTATTTCGATCCTGAGTATGCATTGGTCAGTGAATATTTCAATTTCTTAATAAATACTTTTCAAATTGTTGCTTTAATATTGTCAATTTCAGCTTACTCTTTTCCAAATACATGTACAGACAGGAAAGTTGACAGTGCAGAGTGATGTTTATGCATTTGGTGTAGTTCTTCTTGAGCTGTTAACCGGGCGCAAAGCAATTGATTTGAGTCAAGGCCCAGCTAATCAAAATCTTATTTTTAAGGTAACATCTGATACATTTAGATCAATTGGTACAATACCAAGCTGTATTAGTACCAAACTACTGATTGATCCTTTGTTAACAGATCAATACAGATTGATTACCTCGGTACAGATTGTAGAGATAATTTTAGGGGGAATTTCATGTATACCCCTCAAAAACTTCAAAATTATGTATATCCCCCTCTAAACTTTGAAATTACATATCCCCTAAACTTCCAAAACTCACAAATTAACCCATTTTATTGTCTTTTATATGAAAACTCATTTTAAATTTAGAAAATACCCATTTTACCTTTTATTAAAAGCATAAAGTTTGTAGCCTGTTTAAGAAAAATATCGGTCTTATATTTGATCGGTTTCCCAGGCAAAATGGGTATTTTATAAAGGGTATAATGGGTATCCAATTTTCTAGGGCAAAATGGATATTCTATAAAGTCTAAAGGTTATAATGGGTATCTTATAAGACCGATATTTTTCTTAAACATGCTACAAATTTCTTATGCTTTTAATAAAGAGTAAAATAGATATTTTATAAATTTAAAATGAGTTTTAATATAAAAGACAATAAAATGAATAAATTTGTGAGTTTTGGAAGTTTAGAGGGGCAAATAAGTAATTTTGAAGTTTTTGAGAGGTATATGTGAAATTCCCCCTTAATTTTAATGATTGCTATCTAGAAATAAAAAAAATGTTGATTTCTTATCTTAACAATGGGTATTTATTATTTGTGTTAAATTCAGGTACATCAGATCTTAAATGACAGGAAAAAATTGCGCAAAGTGGTCGATCCAGCGATGTCAAAAAACTCATACACGATTGAATCGGTAGTCATGTTTGCACAGCTCGCATCACGATGCGTTTCCATGGAAAGTACAGGGAGGCCGACCATGGAAGAGTGTGTTAAGGAACTTCAATTTGTCACCTATGCCAATATGAGGATATAGAGTATTTTTTTAATTTCCTTGTTCAGTTTTTTTTTCCTTTTTTTCTCGTTTGATTTGCTTTTGGAGCTTCATAATTTGTAAAGGCTGCATTTCATAATTTCCTAAACATGTACAGAAGTTCTAGAATGTACTCTGCATGACTGGGATGTCTGTTCATATTATACTAACCCTGGTATGTTCTTGATAGCTGTCTATTAAGTAAATTGGATGTAATAGCTATTGTATATTTGTATTGGTAACAACTATTAGCGTACCAGTTCTGGCTTTTATTGACAGTGGTACAAAAGGTCCTTGCATTGTGTATTCCAGATGCTTTTTGGTTCCTATTAAGGAGTGAATTCATTTCCTCCCCGGTACCGGACAAGAAAATCTTTTAGAATTAGTGAATCCGGACTGTTCTTGTAACTTTGCACGAATCTCAAAGCAAAAATAATACTGGTCTCCTGCGCTATCTCCGAATAGGCACTGGACTGAGTTAATTGGACAGTAAAAGTAAAGTTGTGGGCCCACTGTCCAATACCTGAGAGGATACTTGTCCATTAATGAGTGGTGTCAACACTAAAATATAAAAATTCAATGGCCTATTAGGCTATTACAATGAAATGACAGGGATTTCATGTGGGTCTATTAATCTGATTAGATTCTTAGATCTTGACGCCATTTCTGTTTTCTACTTGTATTACTGACAGGATAGAGCGCAATAGTGGTACAACCTGTTTTAATATATGATGATCAATTTTGTCGCACAGTATTTTTTTTTTTAAAGTAGAAAAAAAAAAACCATGGTGCTAAAACCTGATCTCTTGCCAAGAATGAATTTCAATTTTTTTCTGGGATATTTTTTTCCTCCTGGATTTCGTATGGTGTGGTTACAAGTTACAAGTTACAACCACAATATTGTTACACAGGTAAGTGCCACAGCAGTTAAGGTACTGCTAAACATGAGAGTGCCAGGCGGGCCCATGTGCACTTTAATCTGCTGCGTGACCCGATGACAGTAAGTGCAACGGTTCAGATTGAGTGGCGTGAAACATATCAACCAAATAAATTATGCGTGATTCGTTGAGCAAAACTAGGTTGTGATGTGCTCACCAAGAGGGATTGGTTAGCACACCTCCAAAAAATTATCGGATTGACTTCGAATTACAAATTCAAACTGTTGAAATTCATGTACTTCGTGAGTGATGCATGTACATGCAAAAATTTTAAAATTTCGAATTCACATGGTCAAGTGGTCAAAACAATGAACATTTTATAAGTTATTTTTTAAATTGTTTTATGTATTCATTTTTCATCATTGTTTTGACCGCTTGACCATATACTAAATGAATTCGAAACTTTAAATTTTTTGCATGTACATGCATCACTCACGAAGTACATGAATTTCAACGGTTTGAATTCGTAGTTCGAAGTCAATCCGATAGCCTTTTGGAGGTGTGCTCACCAATCCCTCTTGGTGAGCACATCACACCCTAGTTTTGCTCTGATTCGTTTGTATGGTGTTAAAATCTGAACTATTCACAATTTTTTTTCGTGAATTTTGTTATTCCATCATTAACTATGTCAAATTATGAGAACTTGTCTTTGATCTAGTGGCAAAGACACATGACTCTTATGTGGGAGATCATGAGTTCGAAACCCACAAAGTGGAGAAATCCTTTATATTAATACATAAGAGTTTGAATGTGTTTGGTGGCTTGACCTCCAACTCATATTTCAAAAAAAAAAAATATGTCAAATTATTTATAATTGAACTTATTTATTTTGATTTTCATATTGATGTTGACATGTTGTCTCTCTGAACTAAGATAATTAAATATCACATACAATTCAAGATATAAATTTTAATATCTCATATCTCCATTCTTATATTAAGCACGTAGATGTTCTAATCCGTCAACAACTATAATTAAAATATACAATTTTATATTGATTATCAGTCCTCCAATCAAATAATATACCTTTTTTTTAATTCTATGTATCTTTTTGATGTTTTGTTATGTGTAGAAGTCTAAATTTATTTAGACACGTACTCTTCACATGTAAATTGTATCATCTTTCTGATTGGTCGTGATTTCTTTCTATTTTTTAAATATCATTTATGGATTTTTGAATTGATTGATCATGTCATGTCTTCATTTCTTTCTATTTATTTTATATCATTTAAGAAATGTTATTTTTCATTTTGTATAAATTTTTTTGTAAAAATATGTCAAAAAGATAAAAAGATAAAAAAAACATGTCATTTAATATATTATTTAAAAGTATTATTTACGTGTCATTGAATATGTTATTTGATAAATGTTATTTGTCATTTAGTTTAAATTTTTGTATGAATTTTTTTTTTCTTTTATAATATTTTCTTATTATAATGTACGGTGCGATACTAATAGTTTTATTATGCCTCTTTATTAAGTAGATGGCATTAGTTGAGTTGATCTAACTAAAAATATAAAGCTCTCTAGAAACTAAGCAAATAAACATTATTATTGTATCAATTTTTTTTATAGTGACGTAGTGTTGGAAGTTGGAACTTGGACGTCATGTGACTTAATAGCGTTTTTGATGTCTGCGCACATTAATTCTCAAGTCTTAACGCACTCGGGTCTCATTTTCAGTCACCAACGTTTCTCAACTCCGTGTAGCTCACTTTAACGTCATGTGATACGTTCACCGAAAGCAGTAACCACACGAATCCTCACTATAACATCGAGCAACAGAGGATCCAAACGCCGTAAGTTGAGACGACAACCCCGCAATCACCGCCCCACCTCGTCGGCTTCTTCCTCAACTCCCCTAAATCCAGTGGAGAGCAAAGAGCGAGAGCCAACTAGAACCTAATCGACGAAAAATCAATGACTGACATGGCGACCCCACCACCACCGATGGTTCTCGACCCACCGCAATCCTCTCCAGTCCCGCCCCAGACTGGATCCCTCCCCACTTCCCCCACCACTGGTTACGCCGTGGAGCTCTACTTCGACCCCGCCTTGGAGAACCAGGTTCTCAAGTCCTGGAACGTACTCGCCCGTCGTCAGCTCAGCACACACCTCATCGACATCTCAGCTCGGCCCCACCTAACGCTCCTCTCTTTCCCAGCCTCCTCCTCCTCTCTCGACCCGCTTCGCCTCCTCTCCCCTCTTCGTTCTCTTGCTGCTCGCCTTGACCCCGTTCCCATCACCCTCTCTTCTATAGCCTCCTTTCCAGACTCTAGTATCAGTACTGGTACTGGTACTGGAACTGGTACATTGTTCTTTGCACCGGTGCCTACTGCAGCTTTGCTGGGTTTGCATGCACAGCTGTGTGAGTTGATCAAGAAGGAAGGAGTGGAACCGCCAGAGGGGTACCGGGCTGACGCTTGGGTCCCAAGTTGTGCTGTGGCAAAGGAGGTGCCAAAGGGTCGTTTGGCCGAGGCTTTCTCTGTGTTAAGAGAGATGAAGTTGCCAGTATCGGGTTACGGCATGGATATTGGGCTTGTGGAGTTTCCACCCGTCAGGGAGATCTTCTCTTTCCCGCTTGGTGGTGGTTCTGATGCTTAAAGTATGTTTCCATTTTCTTTTGTTGCAATTTTTTAAGCCTTAAATTAAGCCTTGATCTTCGTCTGGTACATCAACTAGTTGCAAAGAATGACGAGATAAACCAGGAAAATAGATAAGAACTGAGATCTAGCTGGTAACCCAAGTGTTAATTGTATCGGACAAAATTTACTGGATGTGCTGGGACTGAGCTAACTGGCATGCTTGATTAGTATGGACTTCAGAATTTTGTATTCAGTACAACTTTAGTCATTATATTTCTGTGGTGTGGTGTTTAGTTGATGAATTTTTATAAAACAAGTTATTGCACATACCCTTTTTAACTTTGCAATCAATCTCGTCTCTTTCTTATTTTTCTCATTACGAGTTTGATTGCATCGTCAGAGTTAGTTACCTGCTGGTCCTAGGTTGTGCCCTGGATATGATATAATTCCACAGTCCCAGTACAACCGAATATATCAGAATCAGTTCACTATTGGGCTGATTTGGTCTTCAGTACCAGCCTGTTTTATGTACCATGCCTGTACTGAATGTATTGCTTTCTATTTACAAAGTTTGCAAAGTTTCCCTGTCTCCATTTTATTTCATTTTTTTTTCTGTTATAGAAGTTTCAGGCACCAAGCAACATCCTTATTGGTTTTCAATGTTCAGGTATTATTTTCCATGAAATTAAAGATGCAAAAGAGGAAATAAGTCATGTGAACCACACCATAGAAGCCGGCGGTATATTACTTCCATTTAGAGAAAGAAGGATCATGTGATTTTGTATTAGAATGACGAGACATTTATTTTTAACTTGTTTGAACAGATAGGTGGTTAGGATCTGCATATTGATTTAACTTTTAAGATTTTTTCGCAGTGTGTGTTTTGAATCTGATAGTGCAATGGTGTTTTTTTTTACATGCCATCCCCCTTTTCTTGATTTTCATCTGTCATTAACCATTAACTAAGAAAAGTGACAACTGACGTTCCCTGTAGATCACTTTTCTACCATACTAATACTTTCCTTAAATTACTGGTGCAAAAATATACTTATCTAATTTTCTTTTAAGAAAAAGAATTGAAATCAGAGATGCTTTGGCCAAGTGATGGCAATTTAAACCAATTGTTTCTTTTTTATCTTCTCTCCAAACAAACACAAAACCTCAAGATTACAAAATGAAAGCAAAACGTAAAATAGCTGTCTATATTCAAAATATGAGTAGCTAACTACAAAGAGAAGGATTTTTGCATAGTTGGTGTCTGGCTAATACCTCCATCTCTTTACAATTTCAAGCAAAATCTCATTCCATGAATCGATCGGCCCAGGCAAGCACCAATGCACACAATCATTCTGCACTCTCTCCTTCTTTCCTTCAGAAAACGGGTTGGGATTCATATATGGACCTGGGTGCCCGTCAGGCCGCATCAGTGCCAGCCTTGTCACATCCAGGGCCTCAATTCTTAACCTACCCTTTATTGCCTCCACCTCTTTTGCTGCTGTCATCACTTCCTCTATTTCTACTTTTCTCATCTCAGTATCCATGTACTCCATCTCCTTTTCCCCTTGTTTATATGGCACTTTCTTCGGGCAAGCACCAGCACTGTCCCATTCCCCTTCAAAATGTGCCGGTGAGAAGGTGGTTACCACCACTAACTTATCAGACATGTTCAGTTCATCCTTCACCTTTTTTAGAGTGGTATTTATGGCTTTTCGGAAGATACCAAAGAAACCAATTTCGGTATGGTTGAACTCAGGACAATGGTGGCAGCCCAGAACCCTTTCTCTCTCATAATAAATTGCAGGATGTAAAAACCAATGTCCAATTGAAAATACCATCACATCAAACTTATTCAAATCTGATGCCCACTTTTCGTCGGCTGAGTCCAAGTACAATTTGTTATGGTTCAAGCCGGATGCTGCTGATTTTTCTAACCCTTTAACAAGAAAAGGTGACCAGACAACCGAAACAGTCACATTGTACTCTTTAAAGACCCACCGTCTAAACTTGTTTTCTTCACTGTCACGGTACACAAGCTCGGGTTCAGATTTGGTTGAAAGCAGACATAACAAGGACTCAAGCTGGTTTCTTGCCATTGAATCACCGATGAATGCCACGTGTCGGTTATTAATCAGTTCAAGAAACAGTGTGGGGTCAAACGGGGGTATCTGACAATTTTCTGGCTTCCATCTCCAGTGCAAGTAGCCGCTGTCAGGTCGGCCATGTACCATGCAATTCTGGCCTTTCTTGATTGTGCCACAGCTCTTACCATTGTATAACGGGTTGATTGTGGATTTGACCCAGGTGCCATTAAAATAGTCGCACTGAGGGTTTGTTTGCTTGGAGTGTTCAATTGTGGTCTCTGTGATAGGTGGTGTTTGGGCTGGAGAAATGGGGAAGAGGTAGAAATGGATGAGTGCCAAGGGGATCAGAGAGTAGAGGGCCCATGCAATCAGCTTTTTGGTGAAGCAGTTTGCATTTTGTTGATGGTTCTGAGCGTAATGGTGGTTTGTTCCCATGATATCATTTGAGTTTCCTGATCGGCGGAATAGAGAGGAAGGAACGGAGACGAATCCAACATCAATGTCGTCAAAGATGGTTCGTATCCTCTCCAGTTTAGCTAAAAATTGGAGAGATTTGTTATTCGCAGTAACGATTCTGTTGGAATCAAACTTGTTATAAAGCGTTGCATCATCAATTCTGTGGAGCCAGTAAGGCAGTAACTAAATATCGTCTCCAATAGGATTGACTCCAATACATTCTACGAATTTAATGGGTTATTGGGTTAGTGTTAGAAAACGAAATAAAATTTGCACTTAAAATTTATACATTGATAAGCATGATGGAGTGCTTAAAAATAGTTGATTTGCCTACCATTACCTCGAGTTTTTTGCCGAAAATTCACGCACAAATCGACTTGCCAAGTATTAAATCATAATAGAAATTAATTGAGTTTTTAATGAAGAAGTCTTATGCATGGAAGAGGAACCATTGGTACTTTGAATTTGGTGCAAAATTTACGATATGCTGGAGTCCGGATGTTATTTATTTTTTGTTTTCTTAGGAATGTTGAAAAGAAAAGCTATCCGTTGCGTAAAAATTGGTAAATAAAAGTTTCAAAATCACCCTCTAATTTTATAAATTACAAAACTTTAAATACACTAGTAACCTCTAATTATGCTAATTCTAAGTGTGTTTGGATGAGGCAAAGAATAGTACTAACCCGGGTTAGTAACTATTCCGAACAACTATCCTACATTTTGATGTGCTTGAGTTAGCAAAAAGTAACTATTCCTTGTTTGTCTTTTGTGAATTAGTATGCTATTCTACTAACTCAATTAAAAGTTGAGTTAACTCACTATTCTCACTAACCCAAGTCTTCATCCAAACGCACTCTAAGTATTAACCTAGACACCATTAAGTATAGAAATAATATAATTTGAGTTTAATTTTGTTAGGTTGTTAGTTAGTTCTATGTAGGTTTGTTTGATTAATTAGTTACAAGTTGATATTTGATCATATTCAGTGCATTTTTTTTCGAGATAAAATTATTTAGTTTGTTTAAGCATGCGCACATTAATTTAGTGGCATAATTATATCCTCATGTTGACGCTTAAGCTCAATTATTTACATTTACTAAATTTAGTGTTGATTTTTATACCTATTTTTTTTTCTGTTGACATTTAATTTGTTTAGTGTAGCGACCTTAAGTATGTTGAAATTTTGGCGAGTAGCAAATGGCCTGATGTGTATAAACTAAAATGTATAGGTTTCTTTAATCTTTTGCTGTGTTGATGTACTTTTGTTTTTTCAAAACTTCAGCACTACCAGTAGCAGCGAAAGCGAATGCGTATCCTCTGCATTAACTCAAAAGGAAATCTTTTGAGTTAATGAATTTCAACCGTCTGATTTTAAACGGGACTAATCCAACTCCTGCCTATAATATAGGGGTCTTTTAATATTAGTGTGGATCTAGTTCACACAAATCTTAAAACAGATCGGATGGTCGAGATGCATTAACTCAAAATATTTCCTTTTGAATGCAGAGGATACGAATTCAGTAGCAGCAACTACCTCTCGCTCCTGAATTCTTGCTGTTTGAATTAGACCTTGCGTTGAATATTAGATTCGAGAAAGTTTAAGGTACCAGGCTGCTGGGCCCAAATGGGATTCCCAAAGGTTGGCCCAAAGAAACTGATTAATAGAGAAATAGTTAAATTAATTCAATCAAAACAACGGACTTAGTGCAATGACATGAGTTTCATCTTTACGGAGAGGTCAATTCATTGAGATCCATTAATTTAACACAGCTCCCTTAATCGAACGGTTAAGGATGCTCATCTCCCCCGCTCCATTTATATTCTCTTGCAAGAAAGATTTATCACCGAATTTTCGAGTTAAACAAATAAAATAATTATTGCAAACATTGTAAGAGATTTCTGAACCGCAATTTTAATAGAAAATAACAGCTAGTTTTACGTCTACGTAATATAAATTAAGCTTCAACATTTCTATCCAAATTATTAGAATTACTAGTTTAGAATTTAGAGGATTAAAGACAAGTAAAGCAACGCAACTGCAAACCCAGCAGGACAGTACCAATTTAAAATGCTATAATTTGTGTAATCAATCTTATTGTCGGCATGATCATATTATATAATTAATGTAAATAGTTATGTTGGAAATTATTTCTTAATTTCTGTTTATGAGGGCTTATTAATTAACAGGATGTCAGAATTAAAATTCTGAATAATCTAACTAAATAATAGCGTCGTTTTGTTTGCCATTCTCAAGACTCATCAGAAGAAAGCAATTAGGCCAAATGATGCGTTGCATAATCTTCATAAACTATATCTTAGTCTATGATTTAAAATCAACAGATTTAATTTGTTTCGGAACGACAAAATCGCATCAAGCTAGGCCGTACAATTATGAATTAATAAGTTTTGAAATTTATAATATGATTTAATATAACAAATTCAACATCCCGGAAGCATACTCCGCAAATTTATTTTGAGCAGACAACTTTGCCTATTTCTATTTTTAAGTAGAACTTTTACTTCTTTGAATTGTGAACCGGTTGCGTGATTACAAGATTCTCGGAGACGGAATGGACTCTGCTGCTTTTCAGATCCCAATCATTCAAAAATTTTCATTCACGTATCTCAATAAAGAAAATTTTTCATGCACAAATCTCAACAAATTTGAATGGTTGAGATTGGAAAAACAAGATCCTACTTTTCTCTACAGAGTCGGATTACTCGGAGACAGGGTCTGGCAAAGTGAAAACCATTGTTGAGTTCCACGAAGTCAATAATTTCAATTTTAATTATTGAATATAATGGTTCTCAAAATAAAATTTGAATTCAATAAGACAGGTTTCAACGCAGCTTTCACTTTAATTCAGGAATAAACCCAAACCTATGCGATTGCAGTACAGTATCCAGGCTAATTTTTTTTTTCTTTCTTTTTTGCTTATTGCACCTAATCCTTTTGCAAATTTATAGGTATCTTATTTGAGTATCCTTTGAAGATGTCCCAAGAACCATTAATTTCAAACTACATAAATTTTTAAGTCAATTGATGTATGATTGATAATATATAGTATGTATGGCTGTGCTGCAATACAGAGGAGATTGAGACCTATGTTAAAACTTTGAAGGATTTTGAATTCAAATTTTATTTTTAAAAATTGCTAAATATTAAATAAATGATTACCAAGTCATCCTCCTCTTTTATTGGATCTACCAAATTTTTGTCCTCTATAGAGTTATAAAAAATAATTAAGCTAACAAAACGTACCTGCAACTAATTGTGAACTACAATTTGAGGCGATCTTCATATCATCAAAAACACAAACTTAAAATAAAAATGAAACAACATTATTATTATTATTATTATTATTATCTCACTAGCCTTCCCATTTCTTGATAATCTCGAGCAAAATCGCATTCTAAGTATCAATCGGCCCAAACATGCACAAGTGAAGGCAATCATTATGTACTTTCTCCTTTTATCCCACTCGCAAACGGGTTCGAGTACATATATGGACCTGGGTGCCTGTCAGGCCGCATCAATGCCAGCTTCGTCACATCTGATGCTGCCACTGTTAACTTCTCTTTCACCTTCCCATTTCTTGATAATCTCGAGCAAAATCGCATTCCAAGTATCAATTGGCCCAAACATGCACCAGTGAAGGCAATCATTATGTATTTTCTCCTTTATCCCATTCGCAAACGGGTTCGGGTACATATATGGACCCGGGTGCCCGTCAGGCCGCATCAATGCCAGCTTCGTCACATTGAATGCTGCCACTGTTAACTTCTCTTTCACCTTCCCATTTCTTGATAATCTCGAGCAATATCGCATTCCAAGTATCAATCGGCCCAGGCATGCACCAGTGAAGGCAATCATTATGTATTTTCTCCTTTATCCCATCCGCAAACGGGTTCGGGTACATATATGGACCCGGGTGCCCGTCAGGCCGCATCAATGCTAGCTTCGTCACATCTAATGCTGCCACTGTTAACCTCCCGCCCATCTCTTTCACCTTCTTCTTTGCCATGGATATGGTTCGTCAGAGAATGTTTTCTTCTATGTTGCATGGATATAGGTATGGGTATCGTATCACGATACGGATATGGCAAATTTTAAAATGATACGAATACGACACTACGGATATCGATACGTATCAGATACGATACAAGACCATATATACAATATCGGAGTAATATAAAACCAGTTCTAATATTTTATTTATTAAACACAAAGTCTCATGCTGTTGTTGGAGTATTTCACCTTTACAATTACAAGCACACATATTTTGTTATCCTGTGTAGGGGCTTTGTATTTGACCTTTTGATTTCATACTAAATTAATTTGTAAATTTATAAATTTTACATGTATACGCATCACTCGTGAAATAAATCGATTTCAACGGTTTAGATTCGTCATTTAAAACTAATATGATAGATTTTAGAGTTAAGCTTACTAAATCCTTAGCAAGCTTAAGAACATCATAGTTCTACTCATTATAATTTTATAAAACAATAATAATTTACTATATATAATTATTTTTGAGATGGGCTAATGTTCATCGTGAAATAAAACACAAATTTTAATTCGTGTTAATAATTCCGATTTCAGAACCGTGACTTAGTGCAGTGGCACGAGTCCTCGTCTCTCTTCGGATAGACTCAGGTTTAATTCTTGAGAATAATATCTAAAAGATGTTGGGTGTACCATTTTAAATAGTCAATTCAAACTGTTCAACATGATCTCTGTATTAAATTGTGCTTGGAGACCAAATTTTACATTTATTTTGGAAACTTTTTACTCTTTTTTTAGATAGGTATAAAATTTATGGTTTTTTTTCTAAAAAAATAGATCATAAAAATAGTGATTTTGTACCTATCTTAAAAATAGTAAAAAAATGTAAAATTTGGTCTTTAAGCGCAATTTAATATGGAGATCATGTTGAGCGATACAAATTGGTTGTTTGAACTTTGAAATTGCAAAATATGGACGCAAATTAAAACATGGACTTTAATTCGTAATGTATATTAGCCCATCTCATTATTTTTATGATTTTATTATATTAACCACAAAGATAAATCATTGGTTTGATTTCATTAAGAATAGGTCAATAAAACTGAATTAATAATTTGGTCTATTGATTTTTCACATTGTGTAGTTGTTGGTGTTATTATCGTGATAATTAATGGCTCGATCTCATTAGCTTGTCTTTAATGAAACCGAACTAATGGTTGAGTTTCATCTTTTTATCTAAGAAAAATAAATAATCCATTTTATTTTCAATAATTTGATTTTTAATTTCTAAAAATGCGATGACGAAATTGTCAAATGTACTACCTCTTGACCTTTGGATAACCAATAATCATAAAATATTTTTCTAAGCCAACTATACTACCTCTCCTTTCTCTACAAATAATGTTATAAATAGCGATTATTGTATCATTGCGGAATGGTTAAAAAAAATACTATAGCTCCACTATTACATTGCTATAACTAGCTATTTAAAACATTAATTATGAATCTTACGATAAAAGATACCATCTAATTGGAAATATTTTTGTTTTTGCAATTTCATGATAATTCAGGGACCTTCTTACAAGAGGGTATTATTAGGTGAGTTTTCTGCTTCTCTCTCTTTCCCCTCTTCCTCTGTCTAAATTAGCAACAAGCCGAAAACAAATCACAGAAGCTAGGTCTAGGGTTTCTCATCTCCTCCCATCTGACCTCGTCGAATCGAGACCTCTCTGCGATGGCGATGCGCACGTTCTACAACGAGATCAGGGCGATGAAGGTGCGCGAGTTGCCAGATTTCATCAAGCCCCGCCTCTCATGGGACAACGTCAAGAAGAGCGCTGACAAGGCTGTCGATCGCTACATCGAGAAGTACATCGAGACCGGCTCGGCTGATCCTATCTTCCACGTCTGCTTCGGTGGCATGATTTTCTCTTACCTTCTCAACCTCCCGCATGAGCGCCGCCACCTCGCGCACCTCGAGGAGAGCGGTGGCCATCACTGATCGCTCCAAGGTTAGATCCAAACCGTAATCGTACATCTTTAATTGTTTTCTCTAATTATCTTTTGTCTGAGTTGATCTACTGATTTGCGTTTAGAAAAGATTAACTTTGATCTATATTATAGAAATGTCAAACTTTATATTCGCATGAAGTTACCTATTTAGCTCTAGGTTTAGGTTTTATTTTGATGCATTTGTTTTCCCCCTTGGGAGTGGTGCCCCCTCCAAGTTCCAGTGGAATTCTGAATGTCGACTGCGTGCATTAATGTGGCTTCGAGTTGAAATCTGAAAAGTAAGTTTGTATACTCGGGGAAAAGGTTATTTTAGTCTTAGCACAAATTTAGGAGCAATCAAAGTTTGGTTTGTTCATCTTTAATACAAGGAATTTTGTAATAGTGCTGATACAACAAGAACAACAACCAAGCCTTTAGTCCCAAACAAGTTGGGGTAGGCTAGAAATGAAACCCAACCGGAGTCTGTAATAGTGCTGATATTCATATAATGTAATACTTGATATCAATATCTAAAACTAAGAGGGAAATCATTGTGGTAAAGATCACATTCCATTATATCTGTCTTCTTTTGAAAAAAATGTTAACTATTGGACTAAAAATTCATCATTGATGATATTACCATGTTTTGCAATGGAGGATTCGGGTGCCATAATTTGCATTAATATTTTAAAATTCCAAATGCAACATCTTGTTCTTCTTCATGAATATCACATAATTTTGCAAATGTTTAGTTTGTTTTGCACAATATCAAGAGTACAGTTGATTGGTTTTAACTGTGATATATAAATTTTTAGTACGGACATCTTTTGGCCTCTTTTAGATAAGAAACAAAGATTATAAAATTTTACTGGGTGATTTGCTTGTGAAGAATAAGACCAAGGGTTCATAATTCAATATATGAAATTTAGATTTTGATACTTAATTTGAAAAAGAGGTAGTGGCGAGTTGGGGCTTCGTAACCCTCAATGCAATAGCCTAGGTCTTTTAGTTTCTGATATTACATAAATGTTGTCTGAATGTTTGATATAATGTGCTGCAGAGGTGCATACATGGTACCAGTTCAGTCACCCCAAATATAAAGCAAAGAATAGCAGCAAATTTGATAAACCATCCATCTACATTTGGCCAAAGTCTATTGCACATTTAAGCCTCATATTTTCTCAATTATGCATCATTTATCCTACATGAGTGCAACATGTTATAATCCTCAATTTGATCTGATCCTGAGTCAATTATTATTATTATTATTTTTTATCTGGTCCTTATTTGCTGCAGATAAATAAATATTGAGAAGGGCCAAATAGATATTCACCCCGGTTGATGATTGTCTTCTATACTAAAACTTGCTGCTAATGTTGCTAACTCAGTGTTTACTTTTACATTGAAAAAAGAAATCCATATTTACATTTTTGTATGTACTGCATTTTATTTTTGTAGTATGCTTTTGTAACTTTTATATATTTTCTTTCTGTGATTTTTGAGAAGTCACTCAAATATTTTGCTGACTTCAATAATCTCTATTGCAGGTCTGGTGATCTTTCATTTTTCATCCAGGATGGATATTAAATGCTTCCTTCTCTTAAAAATAGCTTTGTCTAAACCTGGTGTGTCTGTTGCTCTTTTCTCAAGGGAGAGCCAATAATTGAACTCTTTTTTTCGTTCTGAGCTTCTCTTTGTTTAAATCTTGCAAATTCTACATTAGTTCATCTTTTGGCAATGTCCAAGTACAAATAAGTATCTATACTCTCCTTTTGCCATGCTGCTCATATTTTATTTCTGCCTTTATTTACTTGTTTGTAATGGAGTTAGCAGCCCATTGTGTTTTTATGAAATGTGATTAACTCAGCAAAATCTCAAGGTTTTTCAGTATGTTATTTGAGGATACAGATTGTTGTATCAATTGTACCTGCAGCTGTTGGGTCCAATATGGAGTTGAGTGAGTTTTAAAGTATATCGTTTTTTTTTTCTTTTGGGGTCCGTACAGTCCATGCATGGACATTTTTAGGATTATAATAGCTTTCTAGACGTCACTGATAATTAGTTAAATGTTAAGTATTATTCACTAATTGTTAAATGAACTAATGAATTTGTTAATTATATAGCAACTTCGACTTTATAACTTTAATAGTATATTGTGATATGTTTTTGGATAATATATATTTGTTAATCAAATATACTTTGTATATTAGGAAGCATGTTATATTTGCTAATGCTACAAAAAAAATATAGTTTTTGAAGAATTTTATTGCTTTTTCATCACACGATTTTTCAAGATTAATGTTGATCAAACATTGTGATCAATTGTGTATATTCATAAATGTTAGGAGCCACTATTTAATTGTTGAAAGAATTAGCAAATTCATTAATCACAGATATGTATTTTAAAGAAGCAATGAAGTTTTAGAAGTTAATATTTAACCGTATACAATGGACAAATGTATTTGCGTATTTAAAAATTCGACATTTGTTCTTCACAATTAAGCACTCGTTCTTCACAATATAAAGTTATAATAAAAAAATAGAAATTTCCAAAGGTGAACTGGATGAACAGATACTTTATACTCCTAACCTTTTTCTATGGAGTTCGCTAGTTTGTGGCGACCTATATGCCGTGCGTTTTGGGGCAATGAGGGCAGCTGACCCGCTTCAAGCGGAAGCATATGCAATGACCCGGGCGTTGCAATTGGTGCTAGACCGGTACATGACAAAAGAAGGGGTAAAGATTACATTGCTTTCGGACTGTCAGACGCTAATCAAAGCAGTTCAAAGCAATAGCGTGGAAGAACTACCGGTTTGGACTGCAGCTCAGACGGTGGCGGAATGTGGCCATTTGTTCTCGCAACTCAGAGCCGGTCTCACAATTCAGAAAACTACCAGAAAAGCAATACAGGACCCTCACAATTTAGCAAATTGGGCTAGAAGAACAGGTACAAGCTTTACGGGCACCGTGGCTGAAGTTCCGGAGTTGAATTTCACCATCCGAGCATCCCTCAACAGAGACGATTTCCAACTACAAACACTACATCCTCCGGAGGCAGCAGAGGAATCTACCAGCACACAGGGATAAAACAGCTACAAACGATATACTGGGCAGATAGAAAGTTAGGATAGTTCTTACTTCTCTTTTCTCTTTTCAATTAGACTTAGTGGTAGGCTTACAATAGAGTAGATAGATCTTTTCCTTACTGGACTTTATTTTCTCAGCAATGTATTACGGACCTTTATTTCAATTCAATCAAAGCCTACGGGCCTTCAACTCTACTAAAAAAAAAAAAAAAAAAAGTTCGCTAGTTTGTTGAGCATGAATATATAATTCTATATGGTTGGAGATAAAACTACTATTACATCTTCAAGCAGAAAGAATGAAAGTTAAAATTGAACGCGGCATAAAAAAAAATTAATTTTTCCGTTTGTTTTTTTTTTTGAAAAAAGGCATGAGAGCCCGTTTCATATAAGAAACATAACGGTAACTTACAAACCAATAGTATCAGATCCCAATTATTAGAAAATAACCACAAAAGCTAACAAAGAGAAAAAGACATATGCCCTTCGTTTTAAAGTCCACCAAAACACTGTGATAGAAAATAACACTTTATGTAAGCCCCCTATCAAAATGGGGCTGAGGTAAACTAATCCTAAAATTGGATTTGTGCAAAAATGTGTATCGTGCGTCATATCATCAATCTGCTGGAGTCCCAGCTGCCCCTCCTATGCGCAGAACCTGCTCTATCTCCGGCTGGTACACAACCATTTGCATGTCATTTGGATCCCACACGCTCAAAGGGATAGCATCTAAATCAGCCGGCAACCACTGAGCTGCTGCCACTTTGATTCTCTTGTCCATATGTCTTGTCCAGTATTCAAACACAGAAAGGATGAGCAATATAATAGATCTTGTTGTTTTACTAGGTGAATTTTGAAAAATAACCGAGTTTCTATATTTCCACAAGGTCCAACACACAGCACTGAATATCACTAAGAATGCAATTTGTTGATCTTTGGATAATGTACCTGCAAAATAAAAAATATTAGAGCAAGTTTTCCATTGGGAGTATATTTGTTGACAATTACCTAGCCAAAACCAGATTTGTTGAGCTACTGTACATTTAAGAAAAGATGGTTCACAGATTCTTTTTTAGTGCAAAATTGACATTGTAAATCACCGTGCCAACCTCTTTTATGCAAATTTGTTTTAGTTAGTATTCTATTATGCATGACTAACTACATAAAGATCCTAATTTTTGGTGGGAGATGTAGCTCCCACCAAATAACAAATCTAATTTTACTAATCCCTCTAAAATTAATGATTTGATATAAAGATTTGACAGAAAACAATCCTGAAGATTCCCATCTCCAAGCAATTTTGTCTACATAGTGTGTAAAACTACAAGAGCTAATTTTTCCGTTTGTAAAGAAAAATAAATATTTAAACATAAATAAAATTGAACTTGCGCTGTATCTTGAAGCTGCAGCTTCTCTCTCAAATTTTACGGAAAGTCGGGATTATAATCCGGTGGGATTTCTCTCCTGTGGTCAGAAGTGGAACGTCTCTACGAGGAGATTGGACGGTCTAATGCACGTTCCGTTAGTGATATTGGTAAAGGCTAAAATGATTTGAACTATCAAATCTAAAATAGATTCATATTTGCTTGATTATTTTTTATTAAGGCACTGACATGAATGCAAATGGAGTTTAAAATTACATCACAAAATTTTTCATTTTTATCTAAAACTCAGGTAGACAGTGAGTGAGTGGACTCAGCCAAAAGCCTTCTTGCCCAAACCTTTACCCCCATCTGTCTTGCTGGTTTCCCCTATCCTATATCACCTGGAATTGTCTACACCCAAAATTACTGCTACCAAATACCAGTATCCAACATCAGTACCATCAGTATCCAGATATATGCTATAGTTATTAAAAACATGTTATTTGAGTCCCAAAAGCGTGAATTCAGATCCAGTGAAGTAACTCAATTTTTGGGTTTTAAATCGGGACCGTCCGATTCAGATCCGAGATCATCTATCCCGAAGTGGAGCGCACACATCCCGACGATGGATTCGAATCCCTAGACAATCTCGAGCGACAAAATCGAATTGGACGGTCCCGATCGAAAATCCAAAAGTTGGGTTACTTTAGGGGATCCGGACCCCAAAAGCGTTCTATTAATAGCTGGTTGGTCTTCCTACAATGGAATGTTGTCCCGGTCCCCAGGGAGCCAGGAATGGATAACCTGACCCATCTTTGGAAGCACCTAGTCAGTAATAGAGAAGATAAATTATTAGAAAAATTATACTTCTATTGAATTTGACATTAGCACCATTAAAACAAATATCATTCTTATGCTTTCAAATTGTCTAACACACTGCACTATTTATCATTAAGCAATCAGTTCTCTGTACTCCTCTGACAGTGTATGCAAGATCAAGAATTTTTTCAAAAGAGGACCAATGTATACAAAATTCTTGGCAATGACCCATCCAAGCCTTATCTTCCTCACAAAAGAGCATGTAACAAACAAATGGTTGACAGTTTTATCATCACCACAAAAATGACAATTGATTAAACCTGACCATCTCCATTTTGCAAAATTTGTTTTAGTAAGCATTTTATTTTTAGATAGTAACCACATAAAAAAGCCAATTTTTGAGGGAAATGGTATATTCTACCATAATAAATTCTTTTCATTCATAACACCCCTGAAATTTACAATTTTATATACATATTTTACTGGAAAACTCCCCTTTGGAGTCCCATCTCCAAGATATTTTGTGTTGATTATGGGTAAAGGGTGTCTGACCAAGAATTGCTAGTATATTATTCCATTTTGAGAGTAAAACACCTGATAACAACCTTTTAAAAACCACAGCTTCCCTTTGTGTTTGTATAACATTGTGGAGTAAAATTTATTCATAAACGCAGAGCAAAAAGATGAGGGTATCTACTAGCTAGAGGACAATTTTGAAACCATATATCCTTTCAAATTCTCACTTTACTATCAATTTCAGGGCAATAAGAAATACTTTAGTTCCTTATTGTTCTAATTTCATAATTTCCTTCCAAAAAGGAGATCATTACTAATCTATTGTTGGAATAGTATTTATACATCACCATAGTCGTCCAAAGATTGGTGTATGTATGACCTTTTAAACTTCCACCACTATTTCAAAAGTAAAGCTATATTCATTTGATTTAAATCTAAGATACCTAAACCACCAAAATCTATAGCCATATAGATAGCTTTCCAATTCACCAGAGCACAAGTTTTTCTATTTATACCAGCACCATTCCACAAAAATTGACACCTATACTTATCTATCTGTTTCAGAACCTTTGTAGGAATTTTATAAATAGATAAAGCATATAAAGGAACCGCTGATAAAACAAAATTAATCAATGTAATTCTACCTCCAATAGAAAGCATTTTGTCTTTCCAACTTTGTAGTTTATGACAAAATTTATCTGTCAAGAACCTCCAATAAAAGCATTTGAATTTCATATCTAAGAGAGGTACTACATATTTAATAGAAAAATGTCCTAAAGAGCACCTAAATATATTAGCTAAATCATCTCCCTCAGTTGTATTAATAGGAATCAAATCAGTTTTTTGTAGATTGATCTTTATAAAGGTCATGATAGCCCACCATGCATTTTCAATATTTATTGGATGTGCTTCTAAAAATAAAATAGCATCGTCAACATAGTGTTCATTTGCAATAGTAGTGTTTCATATCAAGGACCTAAATCTTTAATAGTTCCAGTTTTTCTACATTTATTAAATAATCTACACGAGAGATCAACAACTAAATGAACATGGGGGCGGGGGGGGCGTAAATGGTCCCCATGTTAACCCCTACAAGTTTGGGAGCTATATAACTATTGTTGAATCCATAAGATAATCCCAGTATGGGTGTTCAGCAATGGATGGAGATTAATCCTCCTTAAGTCTACTTTAACTTCGTTATTCGTTTAAACCTTCCGAACACAGGTTCCTTAGTAAGGATTAAGATCACTTCCTTTAGTTCCATTTTCCATAATCTTAATTCCCTACCCGGATCTTAAGGCACCTCTACCTCTGAATTAAACCTCTTTAGCTTTTACCATGAATTAAGACAATTGAACATGAGCTCTTTCGCGCGGATCAAGATTTAATCCTACTTGCATTGCTAAACGGCCCCAGTGGATCTTATCACATGCCTTCTCGAAATCCACTTTGATAACAACCCTTGTTGTCTAGTAACCTTACAATGATGTATAATTTCATGTTCTAAAATTACATTATCTTGAATAAACCTATTTTTATGAAAGCAGACATAGACGAAACTAGAAAATTTAGATAGGAGAGCTGAAACATAAAATGTAAAAAATATAAATTGTGGTTTGTGGAAATTGAATCCAAAGTCTCCTACAACCACAATGCATAACTTTACCCACTAGGCTACAAACAAATATTTGGTATTTTATAAGGAGACTAAACTATATAAAAACTTAAAGAAAAAAAGAGGAGGGATCCACTTACAACAAATTTGAGTTACAACAAAGTTACAACATTCATTTTTTTCATTTTCAAAGTCCAAATCGTCGATCCAAACCGTTCAGCATGATCTCCACAATAAAATGTGCTTGCAGATCAAATTTTACATTTTTTTGAATTTTTTTACTATTTATTAAGTATTTTACAAAAAATAGCCATACTTAGACCATTGAATTTTGTACCCATCTTAATAAATAGTAAAAAAATTCAAAAAAATATAAAATTTGATTTGCAAGTACATTTTATTTAGATAATCATGTTGAACGGTTTGGATCGACGATTTGGACTTTGAAAATGAAAAAAATGAATGTTGTAACTTTGTTGTAACTCAAATTTGTTGTAAGTGGATCCCTCCTCAGAAAAAAATTCAATTAAATTTCATTATGCATGATTAAAAAATTTAAAATTATGGAGATGGCTGAGCACCCTTTGGCTTACGTACACTATATAAGATCCGCCCCTGAAAGCAGATTGAGAGATATCTTTTAACCTATCTATGATTAGCTACATCCTATTTGTTAGAATCTTAGAGATAATCTTTAGACTACAATTAACTAAATTATGGGCCTAAATTGTTTAACCTTCAAAACATTCTGCTCTTTTGGAATCAGGCAATTAGAAGCTTTTTCAGGTTTTGGAGATCTAGATTATGAGTATACAATTGTTGACACAATAAGAATATATCAAATTTTACCAATTTCTAAAAATATTGATAGAATTTGAATGTGAACCCATAAGGAAAAAGAGTGTGTCCGATGGGCATTGCATTCACTTTTGCATCAAATTGGTATCAGACTCACTTTTGTGTTCGATTGGCTTCTCTGCCCTCCAATTTGCTTTAATATTTGTGCGTGCCCACTTCAATATTCGCGCACATGGATCTTGAAGCGGATTGGATGGCAGAAAAACCCATCAAACTCAAAAGTGAGTCTGATACTTATCGGACGCACTCTTATCCGGGTCTGGATCCCCTAAAGTAACCCAACTTTTGGGTTTTGGATCGGGACCATCTGATTCGAATCCGTCGCTCGGGATCGCCTCGGAATTCGAATATGTCGCTCGGGATGTGTGCGCTCCACTCGGAATGGATTATCGCGGATTCAAATCGGACAGTCCCGATCTAAAATACAAAAATTGAGTTACTTCAATTGCTCTTATCCTACCCATCAGGGCCACAAGCCGCACTGGGATCAGATTCAAACACAGCTATATGAATTTCTTCTTCGCTAAAGGATTTTTTAGTATCCTAATTTCGTATGAGGAAATTAATTCTTCTTGATTCCAAAACCCTTATCTAAAAATACATACTTCAAGAATTCCCAAAATCTGATGATAATAATTCACAATATGATTTCTAATTTGTGACTCTTCCTTAATCATTACACTATTGATTTCTAAAGAACTAATATTGTGTCTTATTTGCTGATGGGCCGTTGCTATCTTATGAATATTTTTTGGTATTGTGATATTTTTTTAACTACTTTAATTTTGACTTATTTTTCCAATACGTCTCTTCTAAAAATGTCATCCAAGGTATTTTTATGAAATCTCCAAAATTCTACTTCTTCTGCAGTTAGTTCTCTCTCTTGTAAAATTGTTCTAAATTTTAAGAGCTTTTAAGGCTTCTTGCTTAGCTTTTGTTTAGCTGCATAGTGATTTCTAGTCCAACCTCTAATTTCTTTCCCAGGGAATTTTAATTTTTCATCCAAACTACTGTCCTAGATTATTTGCATTCAAAGGGAATTCATTCCACCACTTTTGAACGAGTTGACCAAAATCTGAAAAAAGGATTTCTATCTACCTTATCTTGGATTCCTGACATCAGCATTGGACAGTATCAGATCCATACTTAGATCTTCTACTAAACTATGGGGACATGACTCATCCCACAGAAATTTTTTTAGTTGACACCCCCAAAAATCAAATTAAATGAATACCACCCGTTTGGCCATTTTTTCAATACTACCACCCTCGCTAACCCAGTTCGCGCACCAAATTGGCTGGTGCGCGGACTGGGTTGGCGCACCCACCTTTTCTGCCTATTAATGCCTATCTTACGTGGTATAGTTCTGATGCTATTTGGATCCTTATTTCGATATTAGTTCTTATGTTGCGTATTTTAGATCTCATATCCCGCAATACATAATACATTAAAACATAACAACACACAATACATAAAACATAACACAAAACACACAATAATACATATTCCGCAGTCATAGTACATTAAAACATAACACACAATACATAAAACATTACCGAAAGCCCTAACCTTAATACAAAACCGAAAGCCCTAACCATAATACATAACCGAAAACCCTAACCTTAATACATAAACAGAAAGCCCTAACCATGACATTATTGAGTACGGTTCCTAGCATCCCTTCTCCTTCTCGCATTCCTTTCGAGGGTAGCTCTGTTGGTCTGGTGACCCTTTCTCATTCCTTCCAGTATGTCCATCCACATTGGGACCCGGTTGTGTCTTCTCCGACCCAACTTCACTAACCGGTGCTCTGGCATTAAGATCTCCCCTTCGTGCGGCGGCCAATCACCTTGATTGTCATACACGTGGAATTCTCCACTCCATGTGTCGATAAGCGTTTGAATGTTGTAATAGTAATTTACGAAGACATTTGAATCATAGTTTCTATATTTTTCACACATTTGTAAGTTTCATCATCCAGGATTATTATGAAATTTTAACACACATTCGTACCTTATACGACACACTAACATCACATGAACACATGGTATTCCGGTGAGCTAAGACTTTTGGCAAGAGCATTCCACCTCATGGTCGTTCTTCACAATGACCTTGTACCTACATTCTTAGGACGTGTACACCCATTTGCCTGCCTCAATGTCAAATGGGATTTTCTCACCATGTGATGTCACCATAAATTCTCCGGATCTATTGAATGCAACCGCGCTCATTTTGCTAGTCTTCTGGATGTGCTTGTTCAGCTTCAAGTGCGTACGAGTGGAGAAAAGTTGACCCTCTTGTTGGCATTGCACGGCCTTCTCTCTTCTTTCAACGAACCATGTAACACACTTGTAAAACGTCTCTTCAATAATTGCAGCAACCGGTAACCTACGAGAATTACAATTTACAATTAAAATAAAGAAAACCTAAAATATTTCATTTTGTAAACTATGAAAATTGTGAATAACAAACCTGCGAGAAGTTTTGAAGACATTGTTCAGCGATTCGGAACCATTGCTGGTCATTATGGCCCAACGACTCCCGTCGTCCATAGCTTGATAAACCTTCCATGGCTTAGCTGGTTCTTCCTCGTCATTTTCATTATACTTGCCACATGTATCCAAGTATGTCAACCAATCAGGATTTCGCCTTTCGATTGCATCAAGGCCATATTGTAATCTTCTTTGTTTCTTCTTTTTAACCATCATCTTGAAGAATTTAGAAGCAACTTTATCCTGAGTGTGTTTTCCAAAATTCTCAAACACGTGTTGAGAGCAGTACCGGTGGGCACACTGCCCGTTCTCCTCTGACCAACCCAGATCATCTTGAATGAACAGCTTTTTTATGTCCTTGTGCCGGTCAGAGATCACACACATGAACCTATTTGGACCAATTATAAACTCCTGCACCCACTTCATAAACTACCCCCAATTCTCAAACTCCTTGCTCTCTACCAATCCAAATGCTAGTGGGATTAACTGGTTCTCCGCATCATATCCGGTGACAATCAACAACTTGCCTTTGTATCTACCTGACAAGAAACAAGCATCGATACTGAAGACGGGTCTGAGGTGACCTACTGCTTCTATACACGGTCCCCATGCCCTTGCCAACTCATGAAATACCGGTACCCTACCTTTTCTGAAGTCTTGGAAACAACTTCATACACAGTTCCCGGATTTGCCCTTTTGATTGCCTTCAACAAAGGGACAATAAGCCCGTAAGATCCCTCCCAACTACCAAATGCCCGGGCAATCGCTAACTCTTTTCCACGCCACAATTTGTTGTATTTTGGGACGATACCCTCATACCTTTCAGCAACCAGGTCACTAATAGCTCTGATACTAATATCAGCATTTTTTTCCAAAGACAGTTTTATGCAGTTGGCGACTATAGAGGACGTCAACTGCGCATGATCTGACCTGGATGCATCTACGTGGCATGTGTGCTGTACCTCATTCTTCGTGATGGCCCAAGTATTACCAAGCATGTGGCCCTCGCAACCAAACCCCACTTGCACATGTCGCTCTGGCACTTAAACCTCAACCTTCTTGTGTCGCTGTGTGTCTGTTTGATCTCGATATTTTTCTTTATGTGCCAGTGGTGGATTTTTTCTTTCATTTGATCCTTGTCGTTGTACGTCATCCCCTCAGAAATTTCTGTTCTTTCTCCAACCTAATTGAAAATTCAAAAAATTTAAATTATTAAATTTTCAAAGAAATAAAAAATTCATATAAGTTCAAAAACGAACCTCTGAACCCGCAAAAAAAATGTCAGCCTCTTGAAACCCCGAAGTGTCATGAAAAGCTGGAAACGGGTGTCTCTCTCCACGACCCGATATCGGCCACCTTCGCATACCCAGCACGGGACGGGTGTCTTCCTCGTCACTATGATCTACTGTCTGCCCACCGTCGTCACTAGCATCCCAATTTTCCTCTGCCTCCCGTTCTTCGGGATCCTCGTCTGTATTGTCAGTATAATAACGTGGTTCTGGGGTTTCAGATCGGTCCCGGCTAGAGCTGGAGGATGGAACCCGAGATCGGCCCCGACTAGAACCAACCCCCACAGATGGGGACCGACTAGGACCAGCCCCCACGGATGGGGACCGACTAGTACCCGCTAAAGTTAGGGCCCGAGTAGGACCCGTCACTGAATGATCAATGCCCCGACTAGGGTTCTGTCTACGATTCTGTCTAGGGTTCTGTCTGGGGTTGGCAACCACATATAACTCTAGGAACTTGAAATGTGTTGTCAAATTCAATGTCATTTTGGTATACAACCCCTAACTGCTATCGTCTAGTACATGGAGCTGTTGGAACCATGTTTGGTTACCTTGGCCAATATTGATCATTGTGAAAATTACCAGTTCGTAATAATTCGGGTCAATACCAAGTTCTTGGTACACTTCACTAGTTATACCTCTGAAATCTAAATCCGGGCCGATATTGAACATTTTCTGGGGTTGGATACTGTAATAAGCACCATTGGGCCCTTGTAATACTCACCACCAAAATAACAAGCAATTCCAATCATAGTTACCTGAATTACAGAACAAACCTAACATTTAATAAATTTACAAAAAAATTAAAAAATAATTAAAAAAATATAAAGGATTAGAGTGAAAAAAACTTACTCTTTGGTCTTTGCGAGAATGCTCTTTGCTGCCTGCTGCCTGCTATCTTACGTCTACTGAAATGAGCACAGTTACCTTTGGTGGTAATTTAATAGGCAGAACACCTGGGTGCGCCAACCCAGTCCGCGCACCAGCCAGTTTGGTGCGCGAACTGAATTAGTGAGGATGGTAGGATTGAAAAAAAAGGCCAAACGAATGGTATTCATTTAATTTGATTTTTGGGGGGTGTCAACTAAAAAAGTTTCGGCTCATCCCATTCTATAGAAATAAAAAGTCTATCCAACAGAGCATATTGCCTATCAATTACCCATGTATGTATCCTATTTGGGAGCTTGTGTTCTGTGAGATTATGTTTGCTGACAAAATTATTAAACATCTTACTAACTCTCACATTAAAACTAGAGTGGAAAAAATGGCACGGCACGCGTGTCGGTTACGTGCCGTGACTTGTGTGTTCCGTATCATAACCATCTTTTGAAAATTTGGCACGGCACATCACGTCACACAAAAGATCTAGTCACGACCCGGCACAACACGTGGTCACACGAGTCACGTGTAATTATGACCGTTAAATCTTGATCAAATGGTGAATTTTGTATAAACTAACTTAAATTATGATAAAATGGTCACACGAGTCACGCGAGTCACATTTGGTCACAGCACATTTGAACACGACGTGACTCACATGACATGACCATTCGCGTGCCATAACCACCCCTTGACATTTTAGTCACGGCACGGCACGAGACTAAAATCACAGCGTATTAGTCACGGCACGGCACATTACGTTTTTTCCACTCTAATTAAAACCAGGCTGGATCTTTCATTGTTTTAGTCTAATTGCATTGAAATCTCCACAACAATTCCTAATTCACTCCTATTAAATCTGTTATTCTCTAATTCAAACCAAAAAGCAGATTTTAAAGATGATTCTATAGGAGCATAGACAATGATAATCATCCATTGTTTATTATCCCAAAAACATTTTAGAATATATCTATAGAAAATCTATGAATACAATGGTAATCATCCATTGTTTATTATCCCAAAAGCAATTTAGAAAGATATCTACAAAAAAATCTATGAATACTACAATCTACAATTTCAAACTTAGTACTAATACATCCAAATAAAATACCTCCAGACTCGCCTACAGAAAGCATCCATTTTCCGATATCAAAATTATTAGAAATAGTTCTAAGAATTTTATCAGAAAATTGTTCTCTTTAAGTTTCTTGTATTGCTATTATATCAATCTTATGAAATTTAATAATATCAACTAAGATTTGTCTCTTTCTAAGGTTTGTCTTTTCTAGTAGAATTGAGATCTCTAATGTTCCAATTCAGAATATTTCATATAATACTTAAAAGGCATATTTGCTTGAAATGCTGCACTCTAAAATGAATTCCATACGTTTGGAGAGAAGACCAAAGCTCTCGTGTTTACTGCATTCTCCTAGAACATTACTAAGTCATAGGTTCGTGGCCATGCCTTTCATTCAAATTGCCAAGTTCCACAGGTCTAACTTCCTTGATTTCCTCATAATAACCATCATCACTGCATAGAGAAAAAAGAATCAAGACAGGTACAAAGCATAGTATAAAAAATTATACTGCAGTATCACCAGGGAACAAGGTGGTACAAGTGAGAATATCTCTGTAATAGGTACCCAAGGTGGAAATTTGCACCTACCTCAGAAATTGTACCCCCTAAATTACTAAAGCATTCAAATTTAAAATACCTCAGATTTGGACAAGTCAATATCAAGCTTTGTACTAGTCATTGCGAGCTTGATACTATGCTGGTATTTTTTAAAATAGCCCCTCAAATTTAAATACCCCCTAAATTACTGCAGGTATTTTTTACAAAGCTTGATATTGACTAGTTTATCTCAAGTGAGCCGAACCAAATTCTGAGTTCATTGCGAGCTTGATATTGACTAGTTTGGAAAATTTGAACATCAATGAGCACAACTTCAGTTTCATCATTATAAAAAAGAAAATAGAAATGAGATCAAGCAATCCATGGGGGAATTGAGAAGAAACTAGTGTTGAAATTTTGACTCAATGACACATATTTTGAACAAAAATAAATGACTATTGAGTTAAAGCAGTACTATTAGTACTATATAAGAACAGAAAGGCATTCTAATATAGACTTAACCAAGATCAAATATACATGACTCCATCTCGACTCTCAAGCAATCCCAGCCTAGCCTCGTTAACATATCAAAATCACCAACCCAACTAATTCACAAATCCAAATTCATGAGCAAGTTGATGAGGAACTATATTTCAAACAAACGCAAGCAAAGGAAGAGCCTGAACTAAACTTTTAGTCCTAACGACAACGTTAATACCTGAAACTTGAAAGAGGAAGCTCCACAAATATTTGGAACTTGAAACAAAAAAATGATACATGGGTATCCATAGATAAAAATTCAGATTCAGAATATCTTACGATACAGATACCATTTTTAGTTGTCTATTTATTTAAATTCAGCTACGATCAGTTGGCTCCAAAATTCTTTCACTAATATAATGACCTTACTAAATACAACATAAAAGAGGAGGCTCTACAACCTCTCTTTGAAAATTATATTTAGAAACGTATATTCAAATGACAAATCCAAACCTTATGTTTTTCTTTTTCTTTTTCAATAACTTGATTTGTTCATTTTACGGCCCAAGAGTTGGTCCGAAATGAACTCAATTTTTTTTTTAAGTTTTTACATTGAAGCATCACTTAAATTTAAGAATAATACCAATGGTTCGGATTAATCTAACATGACCTGAAAAATTATGGATTTAGATTTTGATATGATAAAATATAGATTGTATCTTGAATAACGACAAACAAATCATGAAAACAAATTTGTTCAAAAGTAATAGAAAAATGTAACTGACCCAATAGGACAGCGTGCATTATTTTCTTAGAAAAACTTGCTTTTAAGTATACCAGTCATATTCATGTATATATTATTGACAAAATTTGGTTTTCTGATGTCAAAACAATATAATGTTTATCGTATAGTATTTATGTTTAATTAGAAAATTTTCAAGTTGTGATCCATACACAAATTAAAAAATTTGTCACCCGGCAAGTGTAAATCAAAATTGAAAACCTACAACCCGACTAATCCAACATGTTTACACCATGGTTTTGAAAATCAAAATCGGAATCGACAAGTAGTTTGGTGGATTGGAATTGGCGAATCGGACCAAACTCAGCCGATTCAAATTGAAAACTCAAAATTATTTAAATTTGTTTAAATACTTGAAAAACAATTGGAAATATTTTTTCACTTGCAAAAAAAATGGAAATTACAAAAAATAGTAAATAATAAAGTAATGTTTTAGCAATGGATTTCGCTGCTCAAATGGTACGGTGTGGCATATATTTAAATGGAATATTATTTTATATTTTTAAAATATGTTGAATTTGGTTTAATTAAAAAAATACTTTTATGCATGAAACTCCAATGCGTTTGGATGGCTCCGAAATAGCAAGAAGTGATCGCTATTCCGTGTTTGGGTGAAAAGGTAGTCGTTCTGAAATATTGGATTAGCTTGGGTTAGCTTGTTATTCCGTTATTCCATTGATTTGTTGGGTTAGCGGCTGTTACGAATCTTAGATTAGATGCCTCACTATTGGTTTGTAGAATACAAATTTGGGGTTTTAAATTTGTACTGAAAGACGATTTGTCTGAAACATTTTAGAAAGATTGCAGGAAATGAATATCAAAAGGTGTTGTAAAGTTTATATTATTTTACAGATAGTGTATATTTATAACCGAGTCCGGCTACTATAACACTAGTGTCATTTCAAACTAAATAACACCACATCTTAAACCATTGGATCTACTTTAATATTCGTGCACAAAATAGAGCTGGAATGACACTAGTGTCTTGCACGAATATTAAAGTAGATCCAATGGTTTAAGATGTGGTGTTATTTAGTTTGGAATGACACTAGTGTTATAGTAGTCGGACTCTTTATAACCACTAATGCGACAATTCATGGAAGTAAATGAAATTGACCAACCACGTTGGGAGCACCTAAGCACAAAAGTTCAAAAATGGACATATGTAAGGACTATAGGATCGTGAGCTATCTAACATATTTAAAAAGTGTTGGCACAATAATATCGTGAAACGAGTCTACGCAAAATCATATGAACCGTATCTTTGCCTAGTGCATCTCCTCCTACAAAACGCTGACATTTTGTCCCAAATCAAAAACCCATGACCTTCCAATTACCTTCTTCAAATCGAACTAAAACTACTTGGGCATGATTTTTAAAGCATCCCTTGGAATCGGATGAATCAGTAAGAATCGGCCCAACTCGAAGCAAAACTCGGTTGAACTGATCGAGTCAAAACAATCCACCGAGTTTCAATGCAAAAATTGACCAACCATGTAAATAGGGTATAAATCGGATCACCCCCGACTGATTCCGACCCAACTTGGCCCAGTAAACTCAGACTCAGCCGATTTTCCAAACCATGGTTTACACCCCTTCATATTTGTCATTTGGCCTTTGAATTTTAAAATATCAATACAAAAAAGAGTATTATAACAACTTAAGGCACCAAATAATAAACACACAAAAATTGTATAATATATTTAATTTGATTAATTCATTAAGTAAACTCAGAAAACATAAAATTTTACATATTACAGAATATAGCGTTTATTATCTTGTGTGAAATTACCTCAAAATGTAATTAAGTTCTTTAAATTGTAGTGTTTTATTTGAAGAAACAAATAATAAACACACAAATAAATGTATATTATATTTAATTTGATTAATTCATAAAGTAAACTCAACATAAAATTTTACATATTATGGAATATAGTGTTTATTATCTTGTGTGAGATTACCTCAAAATGCAATTGAAAGTTCTTTAAATCGTATGTTTTATTCGAAGAAAGATTATAGTTAAAAGGACAAATTTTGACAACCTTTTGTTAGCCTATTACTGCACTAACATGGCATATCTATTGGAATTTAAAGGTCTAAGATCTCATATTTATTATAGAATCTACACCTAGTATAAAATTAAAAAAAATCTTAAAATGCAATATATTATTTTAAAAAAGATTCGAGTTGAAAGGATGTGTTTTGGATTGATCATTTCTAATCCCGAAACTATACAAATTGTAGCTAGACTATTGGAATCGAAAGATCTAAGGTTTCGTATTATTTGCAGTTAGAACTGTTCATCGGTTCGGTTCGGTTAAAACCGAAACAAAATAGGCAAGCTAAAATTTTATTTGGTTTTAAAAAAAATACAACCGAACTGACCGAAATAAATTTATCACTCAAATTAAAACCGAACCAAACAAACCACACTAAATTTCAGTTTGTTAAGTTGAACCGAAATAAGAAGATTAATAATTAATACAAAAATATAGTCTTTGTTAATTTTTTGAATTTTTTTATAGACTCAAAAGAATTTTTTATTTCAATACACAATTGAATTAGGGTTTAGTGAGTTCCATACTCAAGGGGAAAGACTCCTCTTTCGGTCGTTCGATCTAATCAGTTTTAAAATTTTATAAAGTGAACCGAACCGAACAATTAAACCAGTTTAAAAAAATGAACATAACCGATCCATTTAACCGTTTAATTCGAATTCTTTCGGTTCGGTTTAAAACCAATTAATATGGACCCAATGAACACCCCCCGATTGCAGTATCTAGACCTAATTTATAAATAAACAACAAAGACTAAAATACGAAGTTAACCTCCTCCAAGTATGGTGGCACATTAATCGTAATCACGCCTCTATATTTATAATGCCAAACTTGTCATAATCGTTCTTGTTCGCTTTATACAAAAAGATGATGTTTGGTTGAGGACTAAAGTTAAGGAGGCCTAAGTTGGTTATTCTGATTTATATCGGCCTTAATTATTCACATTTGGTTGAGGTCTAAAGAAAGAGAAATGAGTAAATTTTGCAAATAGTCACTGATAGTGGATCCATGACGCAACACAAAATTAAGGCACCTGGGGAGGTGGTTTAGTTTAGGCTAGTTTAGGTTAGCCTAACTTTAGGCTTAAGGTACCTAGGGAGGTGGTTTGGTTTAGGCTAGTTTATGTCAACCTAACTTTAGGCTTACGCCTAGTTACGCTAGCCTATTTAAATCTCGTTTGGTGGAATAATCGAGGCACAAACCCTTTATTCCATGGTTTAGGCCTTAACTAAACATGGTGAAATTAAAAGTAATATCATTATAATAGAAATACATACTCATGAATTGGACCAAACCACTCTTGAACTTCAGCTTGGAAATCTTCACCAATTCGGATACTTGACGTATACTTCGAAGAGTTCTCTCTTCCAAGTTTTGCACTTCTTTTCATCACCTTTCCACTTCCCAAACTCACGTTTTGTAGTGCTCCTCTTCGCTTCTTCCTTGAACAAGGATGGCAATACCATTCGTCAGGAAGTACTTTCCTTGAGAACACACCACTACATTTCAAATGAAATGGTCCCTCGCAATTGTCACAAATCAACATCTTTGTAGAGTATCCAATAGCATCACAACTTTTGCACTTTAGACGTCGCATCTCATCTTGACAATTATTAGTCCTTCTATTGGTTTCTCCTTTTCTATTTAGTAAAAGTTCGTGATTACGTAGTATGTGGATGCATATATTCCTTGTAGATGAGAAATTTGCATATAACTTCGCATCAGTATTTGATGATAAACATTGCGACTTATTTTCTATAGATAATTGGGCATCATAGCTTAGGCCAGAGTTGTTGCTGTGAGTTCTTTCTTTTTGTGCTCTTTTATTCTCTACTAGAGAAACACGATTATTATCATTCAACTTCCTTTGTTTATAGATATGACTACTTTTTTTTGTAGAGATAGGAGACATAATTCCTTGAAAATGGAAAAAATAAAATAATATTAGTCGTTGAGTTGTTTTTGAGAAGGAACTATAAATAATTGTTAACAATCCGAATTCAAAAGGCATAATAGAAGCACAAAATCCTAATTAATGGCAATTTATTTATCCAAATCTCAAACATTTATTGGCAATATTTATTTATTGCGATAAAAGTTGGCATTCTTATAATTTGATCATTCTTTCTACATATATCTTCCAAAAGAAGTCTTGAGAAGGCTTCAACCAAATGTTTATTTTTTCCATCCTTTCTTGAAAGATGGTCCAAGCCTAGCATCTTCCCGTGCACACCTTTCATGTTGACAATTGTATGACCTCGTGGAATTTGAATATGCAATTTCCTTGGTTTACAACTTTACATTTCCAAAATTTGAACTTTTCACTTTTTCCTCCTATGTAAGTATCAACTCTGAAGTTGTCGTGGAAGTTCATGTATACGACCATAAAATTTAAATCTATATATTCTCCTTCCAAATTGTAAATATCATATTTATTTTTTTGAAAATTTTAAACAAATCTTTTGACCTATTCGCTCTTTTTTCATCTTAAACTAACTTTATACCCCCTAAAAACCTTTTATCATCCTCACCAAATGTAGAAAAATCACTCGCTTGATCTGTGTCTCACATAAAAGAATCCTATATGTAACTTAATTATGCAAAAATAAAAGATAAACAAGCTATCAAGTAAGGATTGAAGTTTTTGAATGAAATTCTAATTGTTTACTCTTCTACCTTTCCATTTCTTTCTTGCATCTAGCATTGCTAGCTAGATAAGAGAGGTGGAGAGGGAAGATGAAAAAGACAGAGAAAATTGAATTCATATCGTCAGCATTAACTCAAAATTTGAGTTAATGTAAAATGAATCCGAACCGTCCGATCCGTGTTGGCTTGAATATTAATGGAGCCCCGTGCATTCTATTTCAGGCCGGATTGGCCCGGATCCTAATCGGATGGCCGGGATGCATTAACTCAAGTTCAGAGCAAATTAAGGAGCTTCTAGTCCAGAAGGATAATTTTGGTAGTTGTAATTTCAAAGGAGAAAGCAAATTTTTTTTATTTTAGGAGTATAAAAATGATATTAAGTTTTGGAGGGAGATATATGTAATTATGATGTGAAAAGATAATAATTTTTGTGTTCGCAAAGGATATATATGATATTTTCAATTTTAGAGGGGTAAAATATGTAATTGTGAAATTTTAGTAGGGTATACATGAAATTGCACCTAATATTGTAATCCAAAGTTCAAAATAACATAAATATTCTCAAATTGGTATCTGAACATGAATTTGTTAGATATTATTTAATTTGTAATTCTCCAAAGTTAATGACCCATTACATTAAGGACCTAAAATGAACATGAATTTGTTATATATTATTTAAATTCAGATCCAAATAAATTAAAAAAATCAGGTTGCTATGGATCGTAAAATTTGATAGCTTAGCTTTCTACCAGATTTGTTCTTATCGCATTGAAATTAGAAGTACCTGATGCAGTTTTCCTAGGATAAGTATCCTCTCCAATCCTGTAAAAGATTCCCTTCACTTTACGGTTTGAGATTAACTCCCAGCCGCTTTGAGATTCGGGCTAGCGCGGGGGCAGTATTATTGGGCTTTGAGATTCGTGCCAAGTTAAAAAGAACAGTCCAGATCCAGTAATTGTAAAAGATTCCCTATTACAATACCGGGGAGGATCTGAATTCGTTTCCTATATATCATATTCATCCAATGTTGAGCCTTGTATAGCTCTGTTGCGGGATCGATGAAGATATGATTGGAAAGAAGGAACAAAATAGAGGGTGCCCTCTTACCCTTGCTTGGGTATTAGTAGCGAGCAAACCAAATGCAATTAAGTTGCAAGATAGGTTAAAAAATCCTCCCCCATTTGTTCACCTTTGCATGTTCATGCACTTCTCAATTAGAGGATATCAATGTATGAAAGGCTTTCTC
Source organism: Carex littledalei (assembly GCA_011114355.1). Classification (NCBI taxonomy): domain Eukaryota; kingdom Viridiplantae; phylum Streptophyta; class Magnoliopsida; order Poales; family Cyperaceae; genus Carex; species Carex littledalei. The sequence goes on along the minus strand of CM022092.1, from coordinate 5,814,876 downwards.
ATTTTTAGTAAATGTTGATTTTGATTGGCCAATTGATACGGGTCCAAGAAGCATCCCATCATTGGGTATAGGTTGAGACACGAGTTTTTTTTCCTTTCAGTGAGGAACTTCAAGAAAGATCACGTGAATTGCATCTTTTATATGGTTTAATTTTCCAAGGGAAGAGGAGAGATCATGCAAATATTCCTATTTTTAGAAGACAAAAAAATGGTTTTCTTCTATTTATATCTATTATCTTACAAGTAATAGACAAGTTTTCACAAAACAATTTCTCTCCAATTATTAATTCATGCCCCGTTTTCTATAGTGCTCTCGGCTAAAATCAAGTAGAGGAAGAAGATTTACCAAAGAAGCGTCCGGTGCCTGATCGATCGAGATCGAGAGAGAGAAACTGGAGCGTGAAGGAACAAAACCCTAGCGCTTGCACTTCCAAAGAAATGCTCAAAAGACGGCAAGTGTGAAGTGTCCTCGTCTCCTCGATAGAGCAACGCTGGGATTTAAAAAGTTGCCGAACAAATGGGTCATTAAACTCATTTTATGACGAGCAATTTAATTACGGAAAAGTAATGGGCCCACATCCCATAATTTTTTATAATTTTATATTTTTAAAAAGAGCGAGGTTATGGTATTGTTCCGTACTACTGCAGATTAATATTTTTATTTTCAAAATTTTAACCATCGATTCCATTCGAACTGTTTAACATAATCTCTTGTAAACTAAATTTTATATTTTTAGAAATTTTTTACTATTTTTATAAATAAGTAGAAAATTACTGTTTTTGGATGGTCTAAAATTTTTAAATCAAGTAATTTTCTACACATCTAAATAAATAGTAATAAAATTCTAAAAAATATAAAATTTAGTTTACAAGTACATATTCATATGGAGATCATGTTGAACGGTTCGGATCAAATGTTAAGACTTTCAAATCGAAAATTTGAGTCTATAGTACGTGTCAATATGCGCTATGCATAGAATTTAGGAATGAGACTATGGCCCGTACTATGCATAGTTCCATTTAATAAAAACGATTTCATAAATTTACAGTGAGAAGAAAACTTTATTCGTGGACTCTACTCTCTCGCTTGAAATGAAATAGCAAAATATTTTTCACATTTTTTTCACACGGTTCCTTTCTCTCGCACTCACCATTCTCTCCCATTTGACCAATTCCGCGTGCCTTTGAAGCAACTTATAGTACATATGATAGATATAATTTTAAAATGTTATTACTAACGACTTTGAAAGATCTGTTAAGATTATTGATTTCTCTAAATGTAAATCTTAACAAAAAAAATGTAGATATACCTCTCTTGTCTAACAAGAGGATAAGATGAGGATGCTAGCTAGCTTGTTTTTTCCTTCTTCTTTCGTTCTCAAGCCCTTAGCCTTCAAGCAAGAAATACTCCACTAATATCTACCAAAGATTTAAGAAGTTAAACCTTTCCTTGCTAGAGGTACTACTTAAATTCAAATCCTTAAATCAAAGACATTGCCTCTTCTTCAGCGAATTGTTATATAAATTTGGTAGAGATTTCTCAACACATGAGAGGGTGGAAGAGAGGAATGGCCTAGCTAGACTTACGAGAGAAAATGGACAGCTACAGTTTTTTTTAGAGGGTGGATTGATTTATATCTCAAATTTAGGGTTTCCATTATGAGTGATATTTTTCAACTAATGGGCCAATAGACAAATTTATGAATCTAAGCCAGATATCAGATGGCCTATTTACTCTCTTCCATTTGTTTAATTAATTGCTCACAAATAAAACATCCATTAAATTATAATTAGACCAATTAAATTAATTTTCTCATGTTATTGTTAAAATGTACATTCATATGCCATGTCCCACATACATATAAATTTATTTAGATTTAAGATTGTCATCTTTATGACATTTATTTTAAAATCATCTAATAATACTAAAATAAATTTATCTAATTAAATCTCTTTTGGTGTGACCCAATAAGATCCATATCACATTGACAATAGAAATATAACTCTTTTTTAATTACATAAATCATAAGAAGTATCTAGCAATATGTGTTATGATTACCAAAATGACACAAATAATATGTACCATTCAATATCACTACGATCCTTAAGCAATATTTGATTATGTTAATTCTTATGTCATATGATATCACAAATAAGTTCAAGGTAGAAACATATCATCCTTGCAACTCATTCTTTTTTATTCCAAAATATATTATATTATAATCAACTCATTAATCAACGCATGTAATCCTACTTTATAAAGAGGCACAAAGATATCATCACTCATGTATAAATACGAGAGACATATGTCATCTTAATGAACACGTTCCTGATGCACAAGTCATGCATATTGAAACATTATCTTTATAGCGACTGATCAAGACTAATATTGGACAACGTCTACAAATACACATTTCCCAAGTGGTAAAAATGGATCTCAGACCTAAGAATCCAACACTTCGTGAAACATTTAGTGGCACAAACACAATCTATGTAATGTTTCGTTTAGGCTAAATTGTGAGGCTTCCCAACTTGTTGCTACCCCTTATGTTAATGGATCACTCAACTCACTTGTACAATGTATGCTTTATTATTGCTATCACGTAAAGTTGCCTAGCAACGCTAAAGACATTGTTGAGTGACTCTGAGCCATTGGTAATCATTATGCCCCACTAGTTGAGCCTTTGGATGTCATTATGCCACACTTCATGATTTAGTCATATACAGTTGGATGCATGTTTTCAATTTTTTTCATGCCCTCCTACCATGTATCTGGTTTCATCTACCTAACATACCCCTTGAATATATCTTTCAATTGTTTATCATGACAAACTTTGAAGATATTTTGAGCAATGTGTTGAACGCACAAATCTATGAACAACTTCACCTCTTTCCTCACACCAGGCTAGATAGGGTTGCTCGAACACGGATCTTATACTAGTATGCTAATCCAATATGACACATATACGATCAAAACTGACAACATCCCACAACTTGTTATACGAGAGCTCTATTGTCGTGTATATATTCCTAACCAAAACACGTATCGCTTTTACCGTCATCTCTAGATTAACTCCCAAAGGTTCTCCAACGGGAAATAAATCTACCGTGATTCAAAAAAATCACAAGGGTCCTGCAATTTCAAATCCACCAATTCATCTGTTTTGAGATTCGTACATAAAAACTATTTGTTTTTTAGATTCATACATGAAATGAAATGAATGAGTGAATTTGAAATTGCAGGTCCTGAGCAGATTCATTCCTCTCTAACGACACTTGTCATCATTTTGGATGCGTATACATTTTATATAACCGAAGCAACCAGCCTTGATGATACAAGGAGACAGATTAATTCATACCGGACTTGGATTGCTTTCGAATCATTTCAGATTGACATTTAGTGCACGACTCAAAATATCACAATCGGGGTCTTTTTTTTTCAATACCTCGTTTCTGTTCCTTGTAGAGCGCATCAAAAAATTGTCATCTTTCTCTTTCCCAACAAAATATTTAATATATTTCTAAAAGTAAAAAAATGTGTTCACATCCTCCCGTTACGTCGCTCGAGAGTCGAGAGGTCCTACCATAAGGAAGGTAAGATCTAATGATTATATGACATAATTAATTTAGACGACAATTCATCATTAGCGGTCCTACCATATAAATATGTCTATACATAGCAAGCTAGGTCTAGATACAATTTAGATTGTGTGTTTTTTTTTACTTATTTAAAATTATAGGACGCAATATTTGTATTAATTATTTTTTTTCCAAAAATGACGTTTACCCGTTTGATATACTTATTAGTAGGCTTCAAATGAGAATTATGCCTAATAAGTTGAAAAAAGAAAATATTTAAGCCCAACACTAAGATTTACCATATGTGTATACACAATGCCGTGGCCCAAGTCAGCTTTTTATTTGCTGTGGGAGTTTTAGAAATCTGAAAAGAAAAATACATACCAGGATCATAACTGGACTTGTCAAGAAACAGTTGGGCTTGAAACTGGTTGGCCGAATTTATTTCTTTTTTCATACTAGATTTAATTCCTTGCGTTGATGTGACCTTAATTTTTTTTCAATTATTTTATAATGGAGATCTACAATAAGTGTTGGAATCAATTTTTAATAATAATTTACAAAATTCCCCATTTTGTGTTAATCATAAAACTAGTACCAATAAACAATCATCACTATTTTCTAAATTTAGAACCAAGCTGAAGAAAACATTTATACATGGCATATTTTTTTAGTTGTCGATTAAAATCAAATAGTTAAACTGAGCCGTATAATGTATAAGGCTAAGCACTCTTTTTAGTCATCGATCAATGCAAATAAGTCATGTGAAAACTCACATAAATTGACATAAATTGAGCCAAATGTTGATAATTAGGATAAAACTGATATCCGAGCAACCAGGCTGATCTGTTGTGGCGCAAGATCTAGAAAAAGATCCAGCAGAGATAAAAAAACAATTAATTTGAGAAGCAGCAGCACAGCAATCCGTCACAGTGAGATCGCACATGAATGCTGGTAGAAGCTAAAGGGCACACCAAGAAGAGGAGTCTTGGGGAGAGAGAGAAGATCTTCACGGAGGGCATAAGTAGAGGCTTAGTTAGAATTTTTATCGGGGTAGATAACAAATTATTAGTACAACTAGAGTATTGCAGACTGTCGCGAATTAACCAATTGCTGATTATGCATAATCTAAATTCAGTTTTTAAAATTCAAATATAAATAATTGGCTACTTCTGATTCAATGTGGCTCCACCACTTAGTATAATGAGATAAGAAGATTAATGGGTCGAATTAAAACACTATTCACGAGCATTGTAAGTTACAAGTGCAAAGGTACTAAGACTTACTCTTAGATTAGAACGGAGGTACAATAATGAAAATAAAATATTGAGTCAGCCTAATCAAATAAATAAATATCCAAGTTTAACTTATCATTCTTAATCTATATTTAAGTTCTATTTTTGTTGTTTGAAAGAAGAGGGGCAATATTATCGAATCTATATACATATACTCTGATCGAAATGATGATTCTCACTATCAAACGCAAAATTAAATTCACAATAATGCAAATTCTCTAATAAGAAGGCAGTAGCAAGATGGAGACGACGTGATTTGAAGAGGGAAAAGTCATGTGACTCATGTAAAATAGGTCGGATTTGACAAGAAATGAATTGGCGATGAGGAAGGACATCCGTGCCCTTCCTTTCTTGGCGTTCAAAACCAACAACAATATCAGTGATCAACAATTATAACTTCTAAAAACTCTTGATAACATTGCCAATTTCTTCTTCTCCTCCTTTGAGGTAGTGATTTAGTTTTGGTTTTTTTTTTTCATGTTCTCTTTTGTTTTCAACATATTTTGCTCTCAACGTAGAAAACTCTTAACTATGACTTTAATGACACAATTAGTAAATATGAAGAAATATATGAGATATTTTCAGTAATAATAGATTGAATTCTCCTCATCACATAAAAGTTTTTGATCAAGAAACTTCAATTCTATTATCTTCTAATGAATTAAAATGAATTTTTGTTAGAATTGAAATGAAAATTTGTTAAATGTCATAGCCCCTCCAAAATACTCTCCGCCGTCCTTGTCCATATTCCTTTTTCTCTGAAACCTCCTGATTTTTCATCTCTTTCCTCTTCCCGTGCAATTCTCTTAAAGTTAGAGATTAAAATTATTTCAATGTTAGATATTTATAATGTAAATTCGATACTATTTTATGGCTATTTAGTAGGGTTTATTGTATTTCATGTTTGAAAAAAATTTCGTTTAATAAATTTACCCACAAACATTAAATAAAATAAATTATAATATATAATAATCATATTTAGCACAGTTGATTGTAGATATTGTTCTTTTAAGAGATAGAAATTATAAAATTTAGCTCGAGTTAAGAGTTTATTAAAAAAAAAATTGAATCTTTCCTTCGCTAAAAAATCTTTCAACACAATATATACTTTGCCATTCATTCCAGACAAGATAAAAAATAATTCTAGACGCTTAATACCAGGTCCAATTGTTTTTCCTGGTTCTCTTCTTCACCTATGTTTGAGTGATGAAGGAATAGGTATAATAGCCAAAAAGTTAGGGTTAACAAAAAAATTGTTTTGCTATTTTACGTTTGAATGAAAAATTAGATGTTCTGAATAACATGGATAATTTGGATTAGCTCACTATTCTCTATTTCTACAATTTATTTGGTTATTGCTATTCTCAAAGTCTAAGTTAGCTCACTATTCTAGCGTCCCTTTCTTTTCAGTTCTAATTGACTACCTCTTTGTGAATTGTAATTTGTAACCTTGCTAGATAGCTGAGAAGTTCGAGCCTACTGCACTTTGCTTCGAAAAGGCAAAGGCAGTGAACAGTGGAAAATTACCTAATAGTAAGGTCACAAAACACTGGATAAAAAGTTTAAAACTTGTTGATTGCTAATCTATGATCTAACTTCGATATGAAAAGGTATATTACAGAATACAGATTAGCAAAAAAAAAACAGGAAATTAAACATATAAAAATGCAATATCTCTACCAATCAACAAATAGTAAATTAAAATGGGCTTGTTTGCAAATAAACCCGAAAAAGAGAAGAGAGAAGAGGAGCCCATTAATCGGACTCGGCCCATCCCTCCTCCTCACGTACCACCCGCTTCTTTGCACGTGCCATCCTCCTAACCGCCTCCACCTCCGCCTCGCGCGCATTCCTCCCGCGTTTCGTTTTCACACGACTGCCACGTGGCGGCGTCTCATGTCTCCTCCTCTTCTTCGACTCCGCCGTAGACACGCAAGAGCTCGCATCAGAATGCGAAGAACAGCAAGGTTGTGCCGGGCTGGAGCTGCACGTGCGGCACAGGCGCCTTAGAGGATCGGATTCCGGTCCGGAGATCAATAGTAAGGATCCGCACGGGACGCAACGGGTCCAGCGCACGTGACGCGCCACTAGAAAGTTCGCACCATGTACGGATGCATCGCAAGAGGAGCACAGAAAGGCTGAATCTGCGGCGCAGTAGACCGATGAAACTGCGTTGCACAGCTCACAACTTTTGCGTTTCATTCTGTCCACCTGCAGGTAAGTCGACTTGCGATTTCCGACTCCCAGTTTGCTTCCTTTAAGTTGCGATCCTGAGTTGGTTAATTGAAGCCTTGAAGGCCTTTTACACAGGGAGTGGTTCAAGGTTTAAATCGGAGTCCAGGCGAATACGAGATAATTTGTTGAGTTGCACGTAAGTCGAGTTGCCCTTTCTTCTTACAACGGTATTTGGAGTATGGTGCTTTGAGGGAGAGAGAGTAATTCGAGTTTGGAGAAATTGGTGGCTATGGCCTTGAGGAGCGAAGAGGAGAGAGCAATCGATTATCGATTGGAAAGAGACGGGGGGATGAATGTATCATTTATAAAGTTGGTGAGTTGGTTAATGGATGGTTTATAGGGGCTGATATTTTGATTTTGTGGAATATATTTTAGATTAAATTTGAGGCTGAGATTACGGGTGGTCCGAGTTGGCTTGGAAGAATATTTAAAAGAAATAAAAAATGGTAAATCACGAATCAGGTGCCCGTCAAACGGTGTAAATTTGAGATGCACGCGTAATATTGGCATATTGCGTAATTTTAAATGAGAAGATGACTCAGATCTTTCACCCCATGTTTACTAAAGTAACACGGAACATATGTGGATTTGATTAGTTGATCTTAATATTGCATTGGATGTGAAACTGTAAAATTTAACAAGAACAAAAAAAATTGATGGCCCATTTTACCCTAGTAAGATACACCAATATAATCAATTTGATGCGTTTCATTTCTAATCTTTTAAAAAAAACACGCCTAATTGACTTGTTTAGGCATCTCCGTATGAAATGTCAAAGATTCAAAACCTGATTTTTACAGGGAGGAGATTAATAAGTTTTGATTTCATCTCATGCCCCAGAATTTATAAACTTTTATTCTAATACAAATCAAAACCGAAAGTCTCATGAATTTAGCTTGTGTGCGAATCCCGTGATGTAATCAACCAATTTGAATTTTATATGCAAAGTATCTCTTATGTTATTGTACAAACATGTGTCTGTGATTCGTTGTATATAATTCTTTTGCATCAGAACGCTCCTAATATAATTCTATTGTCAACCTTCAAAAAAAATTTCTATTGTCCAATCATCCGATTGTTGAATATTTTAATTGATAAACGATTAGGTCCAAATCCTTGGTTAAAATTTTATTTTGTGTTTGACAAATGAAGTAAACTTATGACATAGATGCTAACATATTTGACTGTAGTGAGATGGATGAAATATTATTCAATAAAAGAAATAAATTGCCTTTACCTGTAATATTAGGAATTAAAATAATAATAGAACAAAAGAAGAGAGCTTGTTTATTTTGTTGTTAGATGTTAAGATTTAGAAGTTGATGTTTTTTTAGATGTTGGTGTAGTTTGATGTGAATGATGTTCTGGATATAGAACGATGGATGTAATTTTACGTTTTAATTAATGAAAATTATACTTGACAGCCACTGTCAAGAATTTCAAAAAAAAAATTTCACCTCACGTTAAAACATCTTAATGCATTTTTGTACGGTACATTAAAATATTTCAAAAATACTTAAATCAACATTATTGTACTTGCAAAATACATACTTAGAACTCTATTTCCACCTTATGAAATAGTATTATATATATGCAATGTACAATCAATTCATCGTATGTATTTTCCTTGAAAGTCATGCATCAACTCGTAGATAAGAATGCAATTTATGTTGTTACATTATATAATTGGGTAATTAGGTTCTGTGTAACGGAACAAATATTTTATAAAAATACATATTATTGTCAATTGGATGTATTCCATTTCCACAAAAAAGAGTCACACAATTCAAAAGGATTTTATTAGTTGATCTTCAACAGTGTTGGGTCCATTTAATTATAATTATACACACGGTACACAATAAAAGTGAATAAAATAAGTGTTAGTTGATGTTAAACAGGGCACGCAAGGAAAGAAAAAAAAAGTTTTGGTTATAAATGAAGTGGTCGTAGAAGGATGCTTGTCCACAAAACATCGTCCCACTCGAACTGCCACCTCCTTATTTTGTCAATTATATTATTTTTCTTTATCCCTATTTTGTCCGCTTCTTAGCTACTTTTTCAATTGAAAGTAATTTTCTATTATTTTCTTACTTATTAGGGCCTGTGGCTGTGGCTGTGGGTGGACCTTGACTTCTAGATGGAAATAATTGAAGGATTTAATTTTTCTTTTTGTTCTGTCCGTGGACAACTTTCTTTTGCTATATTTTATGCGATTTAGCAATTTTTTAAAATAAAAATAAAATTAAACCTTCTAAAAGACATTGTCTTATTACTTAATCAAATCTAATTACAATTTCATTTTGACTTTTATGAAACATAATAACAATGATACTATTTCAAACAATAACTTATGTTGAAAATATAGATGCATGTTTTCAATAATGTTAAATATATGTGTACATTCCTCTACCGGACATAAGAATTACCAAAATATAAACGTTTTATATCAAAAATTTGAATGCATACATTCAACCTACATTTCTGAACGCACAATTTAAGGATGAATCCAAATATAAATTTATTATTTTTTCGAAGGTAGATATAATTTTACAGTTCTTTATATACAAAATTCTAGACTTAACAGTGCACTAGAGGCAAAGTTAATGAGATTTGATCCTTATTTATTTTTAAAAAAGGTTCTTTATTAAAACCAAAATAGACAATAAAAATTATATTCCTTTAACCCACAAATTTTGTTTCCAAATTTCTTTCAATATAGTAATACAACTCACAACTTCAAAGAAACATAAAAATATTGAATTATTTCGGACTCATCCATAAATAAATAATCCATGTCATGTCTCACAAAAGTATAAATTTTAGTTTAAGTTATGTTGTACCTAAACAATGTTAATATTTTTTTGTTACAAAAACAAAATGGTTTTGCAGTTAAAGAAGAGGATATCAAAAAGTATTATTTTTCCTAAATTATTCGTTAGTCGCAATTGAAGGGCAGCTGAATAAAGGATTGATACCGCAACCAAAATATCTTCATTGTTCAAGTCACATAACTCTACTATTGGTGGCACATGAGCACATCTCTTCTCTGGATATAATTTTTTTAAGAAATGACAAAAATACCCTCCCGTAGGCGGTCATTTTTGAACAATACGTGGGTCTAACTGTCATTTAGTACATGCACAGTAGCACAGACCGGTGACCCAATGAATGGAGCAGGCGAATTTGGGCCACCCCTTTTAAATTAACGCCTGCCCGTTTGTTCGTCCAGTGACAAGAAACGCGGAGGCCACAGATTGCTGCCACGTGGACGGCTGGAAGAGGTTGCTTCGGGGTAGCTGTGTGAGGGAGAGTGGGGACACTTGGGTCGCTGTCAGAGCGCCGCGATGTTATGCGATTTCCATTTAATTAAGCGGTGTTTAGTTCCAGAAGCACTGAAGCAGGGTTTAGAATCTAATAAAGGGTGGAAGAGAATTAGCCCACATTGCCCTTGTGCCATCCTTTGGTTGAAAATTAATTGGAATTTTTACGGTGATTGACCAAAAACAGCGAATCGCAAAGATGTTCAAAAGAGTGTGGCAATGTCTAAGAAATTTTTCTTTTCTTAAAAGAACCACCACTCAATGATGCACGATATTTTTTTAACTTCATAAAAATATAACTAACTCGAGGATGTACACGAAAGAGAAAAAAAAGGATGACAATTGTCAGCTTTTGACTAAATCAAAATGTAAATCAATCTTAAAATCTTGGAATGTAGTTTACATGATTCTTCATGACTTGTGGTACAAGGCCAAAGGCTGTGGCAGCTTGATTGAGCATGTGGCACTACACCTGCACCACAGGGCATAGTCATAAGATTTGCGAATTATTCGGTTGACCGAACTTTGACCGAATTATTCATAAATAATTCGCAAATTTTACAATTTTTTCCAAAATTTACGAATTATTCACTAAATTTTTCTGAATTTTTCTCAAATTTTTTTTTTTTTTGCTCTCTTGTAGGGCTGAGATATCTGATTCGAATAATTTCGAATCATTCCCGAATTATATCCGAATTATTCCCGAATCACAAATTTTTAACCTCACCAAACCAAACCCGAATAATTCATTTGTCACTATGCTACAGAGTTGTCCACGACCCATGGTGTATTGATCATGATCCAGGATCAGTACTTGGTTTGGTTGTGCCAAAAGACGCCACCGAGTGTAATTTGTTTACTTTTTTTGTTCTGAAGAACTTGTGATACGGTTTAGCATACTCGATATATACCAAGCTATTGCTCTTTCTCCCTCTCTCCTTAATAATCAAGAATACTGAAATTTCAGATATAAGTGCTCGTGAGAGAGAAATATATTGAGTGAATTGGGGTGTTCTTAAGCTCACCATGTTTTTGGTGAACTTAACTAAAAAATTATTAAATTGACTTTAAATGAAGCAATCAATTTGTGAAAACCGATTTATTTTACGAGTGATATGTTTACATATCAAATTTATAAATTTTTGAATTAAATTAGTATAAAATCAAGCAGTAAAAAAATAATGAAAAATGAACGTATTAAAATTAACTTATAAACCAACTTTTTTTGCCGCTTGATTTTATATTAAATTAATTCGAATTTTTATAAATTTGACATGTAAACGCGTTACAACTAAATCACCTTGGTTTCTGGGGAATTCGACAAATACTCAGGCCGTTGGGCCATTCTGCGGCCTCAATACTGGGTCCGCACAAGCATTCTGCGGCCCCAGTCTGGGGTCCGCAAAATGGTTCTGCGGCCCCAATTTTTTTTATAGAAAATTTATTAATAAAAAACAAAAAAATTGGTTTTTGTGCCCAAGCATTGGTTTGGCGGTGCACAAAAAATCGAATTTTTTTTTTTATTAATAAATCTTCTCTATATAAAAAAAAAAGTTGAGGCCGTAGAACCATTTTGCGGACTCCAGGCTGGTGCCGCAGAATACTTGTGTGGACTCCAGTATTTGAGGCCAAAAAATGACCCAGCGGCCTGGGTATTTGTCGAATTCCAACTAAACTGGAATGTTTTGGTTTATTTTTTTTATTATGCTATAAATAAAAATTTCGAGATATATATGCTTGGATTTCTGACATCTCTGCGGTCTTTTATGTATGTTTCACAAGATATAGGGATTTGCCAAATAATTTCCAACTTCCTGTAAGTACCACATATTTTTTTAAATTTTATTTCGACGTTGAATTTCAATAGGGTATAGGGATTTGCCAAATAATTTCCAACTTCCTGTAAGTACCACATATTTTTTTTTAATTTTATTTCGACGTTGGATTTCACTAGGGTGTTGTTCCGCCACATATTTTTTTTAATTTTGTTTCGACGTTGAATTTCAATAGGGTGTTGTTCCACAAGACTTTCTTAAATCTTTTTTAGATTAAAAGACTCTCTTTTAGCTTTTTTAGCCACTTAATCCTGCCGAATATCGGTTCCTTAGCACTGATTAAGATCACCCCCTTTAGCCTCCTTTTGTTCGGATCTGCTCAAGTCTTAAGGCACCTCTACATCTTCCTTTAGTTTTATTAACTATCATTAACGGATTAAGACAACCGAACATCGGTTCCTTAAGCCTCCTTAAGACTTAATCCTAGTGCGGATTGAGAGGTGTTGCCGAACAACTCCTAGATGATCATAATAATGGATACTAGGCTGTTAACAATCAAGGTTTTAAAGCAACTAAGGTAACAGACTTGCCACGAGTAGGGACGTAGTCAGAACTTTTATCTGAGTCAGGTAAACAAAAATTATCGGTACGACAAGCGGATTGTAGACTATCGTGAATCAACTAATTCAGACTATAAGTTATTCAGAGATAAATAAATTTTCTCAAAAAGTAGACAATAATCTAATTATATATAGACCCATATCTAATTTTCAGTATCTAAATGGAGACAATTACCTAGCTCTCATAATGTAGCTCCGCCACTAAGCACAAGCACTAACACAATCCAGAAAATCATATATAGTTCACAACTCCAACATCCACTGTTTCATAAAGACACATTAATTTGTTTAAAAATCATGCCGGAAATGACGGCTAATATTAAGTGGCCTTGCGCCAAGTGTTATGTTGGAAGGCGCAACGAAGATGCCAATTGAGGCCATAATTTAACCATGAATTACACGGTCACATTTTATTCTAGCGTTTCACGAGGAAAAGACACGGCCCAAATGACGCCAAAGTCATATATGAGCATGTTTGAATTGATGCACAGCGACGATGTCCCGGTCTGATATTTGTTGTTTACGCTGAATCCTCTCACCATCTAACCACATATTCTCAGAAAGAAAACCAAAAAATATTCGCCTTACGACCGGGTTGGATACTTGGATTGGATTTCTTTTAAGGCGTCAACTATTGCATTTTATCAAATTTTACGCCTGGATAGAAAACTGACGACTCAGATCTACCCAAGGAGGAGAAAACGCGTTAGGTCAGTTTGAAGCGAGTCAGGTAAAGACACTCGATCAGGACTGGAGAAATTGACGGTACATAAGCCGTCGGATCTCAGCCACTGGATAACAAAATGATTCACAGGCCGTCGGATTAGATCTGCGGATTTAAATTATTTTCCTGACTTCGCTGTGCCAAGATTATGTGAGCAGTCGTGTGGCGCGCGAAAGTTCAACGCAAATTTAAACGTTGTGATTGACCCGAGCCATCTGTTTTTGTCCGATTATTTCACAGAAATCCCCAAAAATTTTATTAATACCCTAAAAAACATAGCAAATATGTCCCCACAGAATGAATTTTTTTTAAAAACACCTTAACCGCCTCACGTTGGGGCTGTTTGATTTTGATACCTGACCGCTCAACGCTGGGATGGTCTGCTACCTGAACCAAACCGCCCCACACAAAGACGGTCTGCTATAAAAATTTCTATATAAGGCAGTTTTCTCTCTCCTGCCCACTCACAATTCATTATTACTCCAGAGAAAGAGGAAGAGGAAGAATAGAAAGACGATTTCAGGCAATTTCAGGCAATTTTTTGGCAATTTTAGACAAGAATGATGAACAATAACAATCGAGGAAAATTGTCCAATCGACAAATACCTAGAGGAGGATCAATAAGTGGTCGAGGAAAGAATGAGAAAAAAAATAATTATCAAGTATATTTCAGGGATAAAAAGAACTGTCAAGTCTATTTTATGGAGGAATTTCTTAGGCGACCTATTCGGTTTGAAATTTCAGACGATGATTTTGTGAAAAACCCCTATGGCTATGGTTTGGAAAAAAAAAGGTTGATCCAGAGCCGCCAGCAACGGAAGATGAGTTTGTTTCTTGTACTTATACTGGTAAGGCTAGTACTCCGTCTGCTGTGACTGATCCAGATCTACCAACATTGGACGATGAGTTTGTTCCATGTAGTTTCAATGCTCATTCTAAGAAGTAGTATTATTAGAGTTTAAAATTTGAATGCATTTTAGTTTGATGAATTAGGGTTGTAAAACTTTTGAGTTTATTTCATGAATTGAGTGTTTATTATGTGGATTTTATTTCATAGTAACAAAACTCAAGCATATAAATTAAGTTTACCATTCTCAAATAAAATAGTTCACAACATTGCAAAATAAATAAGTTCACAAACTAAAAAAAATATTTCACAACATGCATCTAAATAAAAAAGTTCTAAACTTGCATTTAGATAAATAAGTTCATCAGCGACGACGTCCGAACAAATTCAATCGACGAGTTATGGGTCTGCTACCAGATGCTTGTGCAACACTACCAGCTGTCTCTGCCTGGCTACTAGATGTTTGGCTCCCATAAGTGGGTTGTCTTCTACCAGTTGCCTCAGTAACAACTCTAGCATTTTCTCTTTCATTTGCTTCGTTTATGGCATCTGCATTGCATTTCAATTCATCAATTATTGTCAGTTATTGAGATAGTAAAATTTAAAATCAAATATATATTTTGTACAATGTTACGTACCTGCTCACTGCCTGTCAGAAGTGGAACGACGAGCCTGATGTCCCACTCGCCTACCTTGCATCTAGTCCATGGTCATTACAACACGTTTGTGTTTCCTCCTCCCTAACCTGATCCACCCCTTTGAAGGAAGGATTCTATCCCCAACATAGGGAGGTCACGCATGCTGGTTGGGATAAGAATGGAAAGATCCACCCCAAGTACTCGCAAGGTACTCGGTACGATACATATCGGCGACATAATCATCCTCGCAGAAGTTTCTCACTCGGCACGCCGTCATAACATGAGAACAAGGTATGTGAGCTAATTGAATTCCTTGGCATATACATGTTACAGTATTGTCAACTCTGAAAATAACAACGTACTTGAAAGCCCTTTTCACAAACTCCATAGTGCCATCTGGTCTACGGTTGGTTAGAACGTACTCACTTGGACATTCCACTTCGAATTCCATGCTTTGATCACCGTACGCTACAACGGTCATAGTTGCACTTTTCTCCATGTGTTTTCTTAGTTTCCCCTCCATCCTTGTTGAAAACGTTTGATTCCTAGCCAGTAATTATGCGGCTCTAGCACGCCGTTCAACAAACCATGCATTTAACTTGTAGAAGGTGTCATCTACAATTGCTGCCACGGGCAACATCTGGCTCTGCTTGAAAACATTATTCAACGACCCGGACCTATTGTGGTCATAATTTCCCATCGGTAATCTCCATCACGAGCTTGAAATATTTTCTCATATGCGGGTGGCTCTTGCAGATCTCTGAGATTATTTTTTCCCACCTTCAGTAAGTAGGCATTTTATCTTTGGACAGTACTACACAAAAATAAAGACAAGTATTTATGTAAAATAAAGAGACGAAAAAATATAAGTAAATACTTCAGTAAAATTTCATCTAAAATATGTTAAATTTCAAATATAAAATATACATACCTTGGCAAAATCTCTGAACATCTCTTCAACCCTTCTCGGTTTATTTCTCCTGCAACCAATTTTGAATGTGTCTGCAACCCATTTATCGTATCCGGTATTCTTGTTTAGGTTATCTACAACGTGTTGCATACACAACATGTGCACACACTCGCCGTGCGCTGTCGACCATCCGAAATCGGTACGATCAAAAACACATTTGATTCATTTGTACTGGTCTGATATGACACAAAAGAACCTATTTCCAACCACTTCTCTTCGTAAAAGCTCATGAAAAATCTCCAATTCTCACCATCCTTCTTCTCAACAATTGCAAAGGCCAAAAGCAACAACTGATTTTCAGCATCATATGCACATGTTATCAACAGTCTCCCATTGTAACGGCCAGACATGAAGCATGCATCGATACTGATGACATGTCTAATGTATGGCACAACTTGAATACATAGACCGAAAGCCAATGCTATGGCCTTGAATTGTTTAGCTTCGGTGACATCAGGTACGTTGACATTCCACTGCTCATACCTTGTGCCAGAATTTGTACTTGTTAAGGCATGGAGCAATGGCGCTAGCAAGTTGTATGAATCCTGCCAACTATCGAACATTCTGCAAATCGCAAGTTATATTTTATCGGATATGATATTTTTTTTTTAAATTAATACGGAAGATAGATTTGTTATTTTTTTAGGGTACTAATAAAAATTTCGGGAGATAGCACATCATATCCGATAAAATATATCTCGAATAAAAATATTTACCGAATTATTTTGATTTCACGCGGCGACGACGATTAATAAGAACAAAATAGTTATTCGGATTAAACAAAATGTAATTCGTTCGTGACCATATAAAATCAAAATCCATAACTTGTAAAAGGGGTTCGACGGGTTGTTTTTGCACCTCTAATTATATTCATTAGGATTATTCTTAAATTTATAAATATAGATAATTCTGTAAAATAAGATTGATATTCAATAAATTTTGGACTCAAATGATTTTCTTTTTTCTTTTTTGAAATGTAAAATGTGGGTAGAAAGAATGCCTTTATTTGAAAAAAAAAAAAAAAAGTCTTTGATGATAACAATGTAATTAGCCACACAGTATTGATGTGTATAAACACAATAGAGGTAAATTTATTTAAGAGTTATATTACATTTTGAGTATATAAAACACATCCATTAAAATGAGAAAAGATGCATGACACATGAGCCATCAAATCAATTTAAATAAGGAAAAAGAAACAAATTTAACAGATGATAGAATAGATAATACGACATGCCTCAATATCATAAAAGCTTAATCCTTTTCATGTATAATTAGACAGATAACATGTTGCTTTTACATAAATATTAAAAATCCAAATAATACTTTTCGAGTCGGTATCGGTTGGGTTGCTTTTCCCCTTAATTTTCTTCATTACTCAGATAACGGTGGTCCGGATCAGAACCCGAAATTGTTGTACCGTACCATCCGCATCGGTACCAATTATTCTAAATAAGAGAACGGAGTAGGTCCGATGCCCATCAGACCTACTTTTAGGTTCAACGATCTAATTTAAGATTTGTGCGCACGAAAATTGAAACAGACACGCACGAAGTTTAAAGCGTCCTGTATGAATCTTAAAGAAAAATCGATGGTGATTAAACCTATCGAACCAGAGTAGGTCCGATGCCCATCGGACCTACTCTCAAGTGTCTAAATAAATTAGAGAAAACACTGTGACAATGAACTCAAACTTCCAGGTTCCAGCCAACATGAAGAGCAAGTCTAAAATTTCTCTCCAAATTCCAAAATATCCCACCTACTTTACAGTTAACTTCACATTATTTATTTTTTAAAATAAGAATGCATAATTATTATTGATAATATATAAATATATAAAAAACATTATGAAATTATGCAATAAAATATGAATGCTAACAATTATGCAATTTCCTTTAATAGATAATTACTGTTATAGACAACTGGACGGAAAGTGAAGTATGAATGTCAACTTAATAAAAAACCTCCTGAACATGAATAAAATAAGGGCCGAAAAAAAGATGGAGCCACAAAAAATAGAAGAACAGACAGTTTAAAAAATAAAGAAATAATTAAAATACACTTCAATTTTGCAATGCTACAACAATTTAGTGTTTCTTCCATCACAGACATCATACACCACCTCCCATTATTGGCTCAGTTCTGACATTGACAAATTTGGTGCTGATTGAAGCCAAACCCTATTGCACTAATCTAACAACCCCGTTTTTGAAACATCTAAAAGATGGAAAGTAACACCCCTACCGGAAATAAAATCAGAGTCTCTTTAAGCTCTTCTTTCTAGCATCGATTTTCTTCTTATCGGCTAGTGCCTTGGCAGTCCCAGATTCCTTCTTTGGAAATGGAGCTGAGGGACCAGTGACAACAGGGATATTTTGGTCGTTTGAATTTGTTGCTATTCCTTTTGAGGAGGCCGTTAAAGGGGTGGGGCCAGGTGGCAACTTCTTGCCACCAAGTGCATTATTATTAGTACTCGAGGGGTCCACATTAAGGGCAGTGGTGGATTCGGATATTGCCCCTGATTTCGATTTCGACTTTGGTTTTGCATGTATTCCAGTGTATAATCTGCACAAAAAATTGGATACAGATGTAATTTTTAACAAAAGTAGGATAACACTAAAATGCATCCTAGAGTTAAAAAGTACCAAAAACTAATCCCCAGGAAGCAAAGTGAAATGTATCACATGTTCAACAATAGTATGCTGAGGTATAAGAAAATTGCCATAGTATACTTTAATATCTAATAAACATGAAATTAAAGAGGGATAATAAATATTAGTTTATACTATCAAGGGTAATGGCTAGAAGATGTTGGTGATATTATATTATAGGGTAATGCGCGAAAGCTGTAGGACATAACATGAAGAATTCAATAAGAAAGTTAAAAAGAAATATAGGTGAATTAGTGCAGGTTGACTGGCATCCGTTGAGACAAGTGGAAAGAAGAGCAGTTCAACTTGTATGAGGCTCATGATCCGCAATCAATTTTTGCGCAATTGGGCAAACAACGGGTATGATAATCTAACAGTTCAATCACTCAATGTGGATTCGCAAAACATTACTGCGAAAGACCATATATTTGGATTGGAGGTCATTAGTTCAGCAGGCTAAATTTATTTCCAAAATTAATAATCAATGGGCCAAAACCAATCATTCTTTTGTGGTAAATGCTTAATACATAAACTTTCCTTAGCATTAGGAAAAAACTGGAAAGTGATTATTGATTTACAGCAGACAACAAAAAAAGTGAAATGACATCATAACTAGTTAGATAAGTGGCTGGAGCCTGGAGATTCAAAAATGAGTTAATACTGACCTGGCATGTCTGGCATATTCATCATAATTCTCTAGCAGCATCTTGCCGGCTTGCTCATTGAGTGCTGATTCAGGAAAAGGTTCTATCAGCAGACATCTCACCACCTATACAGAAAGTAATAAAATAATTATTAATTTATAATCTTGCTATTTCTGTGAATTTTACTCCTGTTGTCGAGCAAGAATGGCATGTTGAGACTCGTTCCAGTATTTCGTAAAATACATACTTTTTACTATAATGGTGACATACTTCTTTCAATATAGAAAGACCTGTTTTTAAATATTTAAAGAAATCTTCCCATACAGCCAAATCTGCTATCTAGCAAGGAACAAAACATCATTTACCAAAAAAAAGAACTAGTGAAAGTTGGACAAAGTGGTGATTCAGCCATAGAAAGATACCTTAAAAATTTTAGGGGAGCGTATGCAGGCATATGTGTGTGTGTGTGTGAGAGAGAGAGAGAGCTTCTGACTTACAATCAAAACATGGCGCAATCCAAGACTAGGGTTCCAGTCCTTTTTAAGAGTGTTCACACAAATCTCTCCATTTGTTGCTATATTGGGATGGAAGATTTTTGTCAGGAAGTAACCTACAATGGAAGATGATAATTTAAATAGAAGGTTATGATGTACAATTTTAATACCATAACATGAGTTGAAGAAAGAAAAAAGAGAGAATCAGAAAATTTGGCACCTTTAGGAGGAGATTGAGGGAAGTCATGAGACAACAACAGCTTCATGCGAAAAGTCCCATTTTCATAAGGAGTTCCAGCTGGACCATGCAAATAATACTTTAGAATTTACGATACATAAACATTTTATATTCTTCACTGTAGTGAAATCCCAGCATGAAGGATCAATTAATTTTGTTTTTCTTTCCACTAAAGCATTGTGGAGGACTAATATATTTTATAGTATTCAGTGGAAAGAAATCCCAGCAAGAAGGAATAATATATTTTCGTTCTTTCAACCAAAATATCACATGCACCCCTAAAAAGCATTGAAAATTTACACATGCATTTTGTCTATCATTATTTGCTAAAGGAAAATTCTGAAAGAACTCTCCTTCTGACAAGTTTGGACTTTGGACATGTTTATATTTGAAAAGAGGTTAGGTAATTTCATGTTTTAGCTTGGGTATAATTATGTAAGAAATAATTTACACACAAAAAATAGCACATACATGGGCCTTCAATATCGGCAAAAATGGTGGAGAAGTCATCATCATTGATACTGACTTTTATACCCTCAGGAGGGGACTCATCCAGGTTCTTCAGCTCTTTCGCAAGTTGCTTTATCACATTTGGTGGCAGATTCTCATTTGTAGCCTTCAATTTTACAGCAGATTTTGTAATTAACAGAATGATATGCTTGTTATGGAAACTATGGACTACATTTGACCATCAGTTTTGTCATTATCATTTTCTTTTGGGGCCTCTTTCAGGCTTCTCTGGTTTGCTCAAACATGGTTAAGGTTGATTTGGATTAGACCTAATCTAGTTGAAGAACTAAAAAATCTTATTGCACAACTAACGGTAAACTTAATAAGTAACCAATACTGTGGTTTGCTTGAACAATTTTAATATAGGTCTCAAACTATGCCAGTTAACCCTGATAGAATCCTGATTGTACCCACCGGGTTCCAGTAGCTACCAACCTATATCTCAATCTTTGCAATATAAATTGTATGGAACAGAATGTATAGCTACCATGATAAGTTATAAATTAGCCAATGAAACAAGATTTGCCCTGCCAAAACAATCACTTCAACACCCGAGGAAACTATGCAACTTCAAACTGCAGTAGTAGACCTGCATAATAAATATCAGGATCAGCCATCAGAATGATGAACAATGGCCTCAAGAGTCACAGCTTCCTTTTTTCTTGAAATAACTCAAATGCATACTTGAAACAAACTTATTTTTCTTTATTGACACTTCCAGGATGATCTAAGATTATGAAGATCAAAGATTCTCTTCATAAATTTTATACTCCTTACAGTTCATACCTCATACTATGCATTTTAAGAATTCAAAGCCCTTTTCACAAATAGAATTTAGAAGAAAACAGAGATCATAGAGCCTTGAATTTGGAGATTATATAGGATTTTAGGGAGAAATTCAAATAACCAAGGACCTTTACTTTTCAGTGCTCAAAATACAAAGAACAGATCTTTCCTACCACCATAACCTACAATTTATAATATTCGGAAGTTAGTCCATAGCTAGGAGTTGACTATTGAAATTCTTTTAAGTCGGGGAAAAAGAGAGAGAAATGAACCAAACCCTATTTTTTTACTGCCCTCCAAAAATCAAATTAAACGGTTCATAATTTTAAAACTTACATAGTTAGAAGCTAAAAAACCCCATTTATCTAAGCAATTGTTGCCAACACTTTTCGGATCCCAAAAAAACACTCGACAAAACCCTAATTCAAATCGCGTGAGAAAAGAGCACCAAAAATTCAATTGGCCAACAATCAGCACAATAAAACCAACCTATCAAACAGAAAGATCGTCCAAAAATCCACAAAACTAGCTTCCTCATCTTTCAATCGCATTCGGGCACAGTAACTAAACAATCTAGAAGAACTTACGACTACCTAACAAGAGAAAAACCTAAGTAGACCAGAGATAGAAAAGGAAATAGAATCACTCACTTGATAGAGAAAATTTAGGGAAGAACTCTACTTTTCGATCGATCAGAGAGAGAGAGAGACCCGCAGATCCAATTATTGGAAGCGAGATTAGAGAGGAGATGACGTGGCCCCCTCTCAGGCGGCTCGTATTTGTAGAGAGAGGTCCATAAGCGGGATCGAGACCGAGTTCCCTGTGCTGTGCAGCATTTCATGTGGGATCATAGACCCCACAATCAATACAAAGAAGCAACCCTTTTTGCAAGGTAAATCTGAATGGGGATAAATTGTCAATAATAAGACACACCATGACACGTAACTCTGGTGCCACAATCGAGTTCCGAACGGTCAGGATCGCATCTTCCCAGATCCACTGGATAAAGATCTGCATGAACTTGGCTCGCATCAACGATGTATAGACCAAGACGTACGGCCAAAACATATGACTTGCGTTTCAAAAATTCGAGTCTCGAGGGTTCAAAAATTGGTTCAACGGTCCGGCCTGATTATTTTGTTGGGAGTAATTTAGAGCCGTTATACTCCAGGTGCAGTCAAATATATGTTCTACCGCAAACCAGTTGTTAATAGAAAACTTAAGTTCACTATAATGGCAATAGCTGCCGATTGAAGTATGGAACTCCAGTTGTCGGTACTTTTACCATGTTTATCTGAAGTCATAATTTTCCAAATTAAAAGATAATTTTTCAATTTTTAAATAATTTTAACTAAAATATATACGTATGAAAAAGAGAAAAGTTTGCTCAAGTGGGTCATCTGGTACTTCTCGGCTTCTCGCTATACTCATCGGACCGTAAATCTTCCTACAGTCCATTTGTAATTTTACCGCTCACACTTAGAGAAGGCGAATGACCGTAATACCCTTCAATCGAAATCCCTCATGGCCTCATTCAACCAGATGAGGAGCGCAAGAAAATAAAATATTAAAATAACAAAAGTGGACCCACGTGGCATGATCTCGTATTGACCGTTGCGGCGACTTGTCGGCAATTACGAATTAGCCGTTAGGTGAGGCGAGTGCCAGCTGTTTCTACATTTGAATTATAGTCTGTGTTATACTTGTTCCTAATGGGCTAATACTAGGCTAAAACACATTCTTCACATAGGCGGATCTAAAAAAATTCATTGGAATCAATTGACTCCATTTAATTTTATAATTTTTTTATTTATGTAAAATGTCATGATATTATAAAATTAACTTTCATTCTCCACATAAATTTTTTTACATAATTAACCTCATAGTTCGAACTTTTTTTATATAATTGACTCCATATGTGTTTGACTCACATTGTTTGAAAGTCGGACTTTGCCCCTGTTCTTTCACCTATAAAAAATAAAATATAGTACTCTGCAATGGTTAACTGACGCCTAACATGCTACTCATTTCGCTGGTAATATTTTTCCGCCTCACAAGAGAATAAACAATCTTTTGCATTATTAATTTAATAATTTCTTCACATTAATTTCCAAATACTTTTATTCTTATAATTTTAATTCCGCTAACGTTATAAAAATAATAATTTTCAAAACAAATATAGTAACATATATAATTGCACATGCTCATACCACTTGCGAAATAATTATAAATTTTATATGACATTTTAAGACAAATTATTACGAAGTTAACAAATGTTACACATATCTATAATTAAAATTACAACTGACACGTCAATATTTATTGTGAAAAATATTATAAGCTTAGAATTATGATAAGCGGACCAATTCTTTTACGCCGAGTAATCTCGTGATTATTTTAAGACAACCAGGATACAACCAAAAAGATTCACACGCTATAACAAGGGACTCGTTTGCATGTCTTTAACCCTGTTTTAATTAAAGAACGTACTATATGAATATATGATAGAATAATGAATGCTGGAGCAAGAAGTAACAAAATCATATTTAGTCTAAAAAAACTATAAGCTCCATTTCGCAGCCGCGTGAAGGGCTGTATGCAAAACCTGTCAAACGGTGGACTTTGACCTTAGGCAATAGTCATTTTTACCCTTGCATATATTCACATATTCTTGTTAATTTGACCAATAGTCATTTTTACTCTTACAGATACTTACATGTTATTGTTGATTTGACCCTCGGCAATATCATTTTAACCCTTGCAGATACACGACAGTAGCGTTTCTCAAAAGTGTGCCCCGAGCCGAAAAGGTGGGTTGTTTATTTATGTGTTATTGATGTATTTATCCACAGGGTAAATAATATTAGTTCATATATATTATTTTTTGGTTCATTTGCTTATTTCAACCAACATTTTATTGCATTGTTGAAGGGTAAAATTGAGTTTATAGATTATGTATATAGTCAAAATAAATTTTTCTCTATTTTGTAATTCTAACTCAGTTGAAAGTTTAGATCTATGTACAAAACTCAGTTGCATGTGGAGTCTAATATTTACCAGTAAGAAGTTGCATTCTGTAAAGATTTATCAATAAAGTGTTGCAGGAAGAATCTGCTACAAGAATTCTCATACTATTTGAACAAAAAAAAATTAGTCATAAACCAACAACTTTTATTAATAAAGGAGCTAAGAGTGAAATAATATTTTATTTCATTAAGATTGGGAATTGTAAGGAGATTAAAGCAATCTTTTGGTTGACTATGCACATTGTATAGTTAGTATCTATAATGCATATTGAAACATAAACTTCAAGAGAATCCTTGCTTCTTTCTTGGGAGTGCTTTTTATTATTTATTTCATGAGGTGCTCCTAATTAGTCTAAAATAAAATTATGAAAAGAAAAAGAAAAATAAGAAACCCTACATATACCAATTAAGACAAAAAAAAAATGGAATTGACTACTGGCTACAACAATGAACTATGAAACAATTTTGGGCATCACTCAAATTCATCAAATAAATCTTCAACAAGCTGAGCTGACCCTAGCCGACCGAAGTTTATAAAAACCGCCCGTATCAACACACTCCACGTGGCGTAGTTTGGCAAAATCCCCTCATGCCACATCTTTAATAGGTACACAGTTGCACAATCCAACCTATTCACCCCACAGAGCCCAGAAATAAGCATGGTGTAGGCTGTAACATCTCGTGCACCCATTGCACCCAAATTTCGAGATGCCATCATGACGTCATTGTCTTTGCAATACGAGTAGATAATTGGATGAAAAGTGAGCAGGTCGGGTCTAAGCCCGTTAATTATCATCTTTCCTACTAAGATTAGAGCATCCTTTACAAAACCAAGCACACAAAGGCCATGTATAACAGTGTTGTAAGTCACAGTATCAATCTCGGTTTTGGCATTTAGCATCTCATTGAATAATTCGAAGGCTTGTCTATGCTCTCCTTCCTTGAAAAAACCATCAAGCAAAATATTATAGGTACGCGTATTTGGTACATAACCGCACCTAAGCATCTCAGCCAACAATCTGATGGCACGGCCTGGTTGTCGATTTTCACATAAACCCTTGATTAAGGCATTATATGTCACAGTATTGGGCTGGCAATTATGATCCATTTTCATGGTCATCATAAGATCATATGCCTCATCAAACAAATTGCTCTTGCAAAATGCATCCACCATGCATGTATATGCAACGACATTAGGCTTGCTACCATTACGAGACATCATTTGCCAGACATTCTTGGCACCATACACATCCCCGATTTTTGAAAACCCGTCAATTAGGATAGAATATGTTCTCACATTGGGACAAATCCCGTCATTTTTCATGCCGCTCAAAACCGACATGGCCTTCTCTAGAATACCATTAGAGCATAGACCATGAATTAATACATTATAGACAATTACATTTGGGGTGCATCTCTCATGTGCCATCCAATCCCACATGCGGAGAGCATCATTTACTTGCCTTTTTTCCATAAAACCCTTAATTAATGATGTATAGGTATGAGCATTTGGGCATAATCCCCGGACCAACATTTGACCTAAAATTGCACAAGCCATAGCCAAATCCCCGACTTTGCAACAAGCTCCAATCATGACATTAGGTTGTAAACCCCTCTCAGACATTTCGTCGAGCATTTCATAGGCCTACTTCATTCTAAAGCTCCCACATAAACCGTGTATCAAGGCATTGTAACAGGAAACCTGAGGCGGTAGGTTTACCAAAATATCCTTGGCTTCACTTATGCGACAAAATCCACACAGAGAAGATATTACCGTAATAAAACTTACCTCATCTGGCAAAGCACCTTTTTTGGGCATTTCTTCAAGAAGCTTCTGTGCTGCCTCAACACGGTTGTTTTTACACAAGGCCTTGATCAAGATGTTATACGTGTAAACATTTGGTTCGATCCCATCTCTCTTCATGTCTCTATACAGCGGGCTTATCATGCTAAATCTGTTCTCTTTAAGCAATGCATCAAAAAGGTGGTTGTATATCCTAACAGTACAGTTACAACCGAGCTCATTTGCACGGTAAAAGGTTTTTAGGGCTTGCATCACAGAACCTGTTTGAGAATAAGCTTCTATGAGTGTAATCATAATCTCTTCTCTACATGGTACCTTTTCTAGCCTCATTTGCTGTAACAGGTATTGGACCATATCTAGTTCAAAAGATCGACATAATTTCTTGATCATGGCTTGGTACGGGAGAGGGGTATGATTGAAAATTTTGGTGGAAGTGATAGAATTAAAGTAGGCAAGTTCAGTAACTGGGGCAGAATTTGGGCGTGATGATTCTATGCTGTTAGCCATTTCTTGGAGGTTTGTAAGAGTATAAGTTGTGCGCTTTGCTGTGTTCAGAAACAGAGTGGGGAATTTTGTCGAACACATGGTGTGCATGATGAGGTATCAGCCTCTTTTTCCAAGTATGGGTTGTCAAATTCCCTGCCACAACACTGCTATTCACATCACATGTTTTTTCACATCACATGTTTTTTCACGGAATATGGTTGATTAACTTGCATAGATGCACAAATTACAAATGCACAGTGGAAAAAACATGTGATGTGAATAGACCAAATTGCCCAAATTGTATGGAACAGAATGTATAGCTACCATGATAAGTTATAAATTAGCCAATGAAAAAGATTTGCCCTGCCAAAACAATCACTTCAACACCCGAGGAAACTATGCAACTTCAAACTGCAGTAGTAGACCTGCATAATAAATATCAGGATCAGCCATCAGAATGATGAACAATGGCCTCAAGAGTCGCAGCTTCCTTTTTTCTTGAAATAACTCAAATGCATACTTGAAACAAACTTTATTTTCTTTATTGACACTTCCAGGATGATCTAAGATTATGAAGATCAAAGATTCTCTTCATAAATTTTATACTCCTTACAGTTCATACCTCATATTATGCATTTTAAGAATTCAAAGCCCTTTTCACAAATAGAATTTAGAAGAAAACAGAGATCATAGAGCCTTGAATTTGGAGATTATATAGGATTTCAGGGAGAAATTCAAATAACCAAGGACCTTTACTTTTCAGTGCTCAAAATACAAAGAACAGATCTTTCCTATTTTCATAAATTGAATTACAACGGAATAAGCTAATTTATTAAGACAAAAAACTGTCATTGATAAATTTACCAGCAAAGACAGGATTGCTATATGCCAAGTAGCAAATTTTTAGTAATAGTTCACAATTAAGAGTGATTTAGAACACAAATCATTAAATGCTGTATTACTATTATTTTCCAGCTTCCCCAAATAATGTTATAAAATTGGAGAACTTGAATAAAAAATTTACAAAAGAAAAGATATACAGAAATAAATAAAAAGTTCAGAAAGAGAACTACAGGTCATACACACCAAATCTCCAACTGGGCACTTTCAAATGAGAAAAAAGGGAAAAAAAAAAAAGAAGAAGAAAAAAGAAGAAGGATGTTATTGGGTCTTCAGACAGTTTATATAGGTTAGAATTACTATTTCAAAATGCCAAGTCTCTATAAAGCTAATTTATAAATGTGTAAATTTCACCTTGTTTGGATGGAGATTAGTGGGTGTGGTGAAAGGGAGGAAAGAGAAGAAAATTTCATCAACTAAAACTGTGATAGGGGATTTGAGATGGAAGGTAACAGTGAGCAGTAAAAGCAAAATTGAAAATTAAAGGATTATAACATTATAGCTTAGTGGTAGCGACGACATAAAGAAATTACGAAAATGCTTTCTAGTATGTGTGCATTATAATGTATCATTGGCATCCTAGAGGTCAATGTAGCAAACAGTAATTTAAGAAAATCATGTGCTGATACTATAGACGAATACAAAATTTAGCTAAAAAGGGATAAAGAAGTCCCTCACAGCTGCAAAAAAATAAATGAAAAATCATTTAAAATAAGAAACAATATCAAGCAAAAGGAAAGGGATTCAACAAAACCAAGAAGCATATACTAAGTGTTGGGAAGACCCTCAGCAAACTTCATAATTTTATTTCAACATCTGTTCTCTGGGGCCCATATAATAATGTACATGGCTCATTTTGCAACTGTGGCAGCAAAATGTATCACTTCTGTGAGTCCAGATCCTCTGCATTACCTCACCATTCATAAAATGTAAAATGTATGGTTGTAGTTTAGTGGTTAGAATTCCAAGTTGTGGCCATGGAGACCCGGACTCAAATCCCAGCCACAACACATTTTTCATTTTACATCAACCGCCAATGGTCACAGATAGGCATCATAACAAGGTTCCCAAATAATACTCATATTATTCTTTTCCAGGATCTCCCCGAATTATTCCCAAACCATAAACATGTCACTATTTTTGCTATTTCTATAAATAAAAAATTCTGCTATTTCTTCATGTATATATGATGTGCATGTGTGTGTGTATGCATGTATCCATTTGCACAAAGAGAGAGAGAGAGAGAGGCAGAAAAGAAAGTTGCAAACTCGGGAGCACACCTTGTTCTCATTTGGTAATAAACAAAATAGAAATTTATATCTAGAGGGAAATAAATCTGCTGTTATTCCAAAGTTATAACAGGAACCTGTTATTCCAATCCCAACCGTTGATCTTCGTTTAGATTCGCGCATGAAAAAAGCGCGGAACAATCCGTGCCATGGATCAATATCTCTGCTAACAAAGTTCAAATAACCGATCTGAACCGTTCCAACATAAATCTCCATATGAAAATGTACTTAGAACAAATTTTACATTTTTTAGAATTTTTTTGCTATTTTTTTAGATAGATAGAAAATCACATGATCTAATATTTGAACCATCCGAAAGTAGTGATTTATACCCATCACAACTTCATAATGCTAGTGCACGCATAAGGGTTGCCAATCAGCCCCTAAACCATAATTTTTGTAGTACATCTTATCGGGCTTCAACAGAGAACATTCTTATTCAGAAACTCTGTTCTTATACTTGTAAATTCCATCACCGGGTCTTCACCAGAAAACAAATACAATGCATGTTTATCATTTAAAAAAAAAAAGTAGATCAACAATTCATAAAAGATTTCTTTAAAATTATTTTTCTTTTCAGAAAGTTCAAAGATTGAATTTAAGGTCTAATACTTTGTTTTAGAAATAAATCCATTAATCATATAATAGCAATAACTCTATAATCAAAATCTGCAACTTTGAGCAACCAAAAGGAACTTCATCTATTTTGTGAATGTATACAAATGGAGGTATCCAGACATAAACACCAGCAGCAAATAAAACAAGAATATAGACTGTTTTGTGAAGACCCTCAGTAAATCTCATAATTGTATAATTATTTCATCACACTGTTCTCTGGACCCATATAGGAATGTACATTGATTTTCCGTATCCATCAAAATAGGATATTTTCATGGGTAATTGGAAAATTTTGAAAGTTTTGATGGGCACAACACAAGCAATTAACCCTATTCTTTTGGGGTGAGATAGGATAACTCCCAGCCGAGCCAAATCATTCCTGTGCCTGTTTGGATTATGAATTAGGATCCCCCAAAGTAACTCAAATGTTGAGCTTAGATTTAGACCGTCAAATCTGCTCTGGCACGAATATTAAAGGGACCCTGTACATTCCACCTCAGACCGGATTCGCTGGGATTCTGATCGGAAGGTTAGGATCCAAACTAAAAAATTGAGTTACTTTAGAGGATCTCAACCCCTGCATTTTAGGGGGTCCGCTTTGAGATTCGTGCCAGGTTTAAATGGACGATGTAAATCTCATTCTGCACAGTAGGGTACAACACTGGATCAGAACCCATTATTTTGCCTGTCCTGCTTTTCCGAATTTTTTATTAATATCCTCCATTAAAAAAAAATCCACAAATGCCCTCGTTTTTTTTTATTTCAGCCTGCTTTTTGTAAAGATATAACAATTTCCTGTTTCAGAGAGAAAAGAGGGAAAAGCGGAATAACCGTTGTACATTCTTATCGGGTTTCAACACAGAACACATTTTTTTTCAAGATCCACGAGCTTGCACCAATTCCATCATCATCAGGCCTCCACAACAACAAAATCTATTAACAATCAATTCATTTTCAATAAAATCCTATTTAGTAGAATGCAAGATATACTAACTTATTTGATAAATCGAACCATCAATAACAGCTGAAATACGAAATACTCAGTAACTAAAAGAGCAAGTAATAACCATCAGATGAGATCAAATATTGCAGTATCTGAATCGAAGATGGAGATTCCGTACCTGTAGACTTGAGAAGCAACCGGAGAGAGGAAACACGCGCAAAGCAAGTATTGGTTTAGGGTTTTTGAGCGGACATGAGCAAGGGCCAGAGGTGGTGGTGATATTTCATTTACATATTTGCGCAAGCAAGTTACTTTGGGCCTCCCGGCCTGTTTAAACCCAAACAAAACCAAGCTTAGCTTAGCTGGCCCCACTATGAACAAACAATTTACAAATTGCCGAATTTTATTTCATAGCATTAAGAATCTGTAACATTATTTTTCTATCAACTTTTATTTATTTAATTATTTTGAAAATAAAATTGACAAATATATCCTCCTCTTTCCTCTCTCTTTCATAACAGTAGCTGAGGCAGGTTTTGGTGTTGTGCCCAATAATGAATTTACTATCCTTTGGAAATCTACTGTGCCAGCGGTACTTGTCAGTAGGAAGCAGCGTAGGAATAGCCTCAGTAGCTTTTTTTTTTTTCTTTTCTTTTAATTTTTTTTTTTGTTGAAAGCCCGTAAGGCGATATTTCTATTAATCAGGACAAACCAGTTACATAGTTTTGTACCAATACATGCAACATCTGTACCAGTACATAAAATATTACAATTGAACCCCTTTAAAAAAGTAGATAAGAAAAAACAGAAAATGAAAGCAGAAACAGGGGTTTCTGCGCTCAAATCGGTAGATATATATTGAGCCTGCAGGATTTCTATACTCGTACTCAGATTGGTAGATTGTGAGCTTGCATAATTTTTTGTTATTGACACAAATCAGTGCTTGATCAAGGCAAGACAGAAGTATCCAGGAGAGCCTTCGTGCTCAGATAAAATTTGTGCCTGAATTCTCTTCAGGTTGTCTCCCGTGTGCAAAAATCTCTTGTATATAGATATGTTTGCCGCTGTAAGTATTAAGCATCAGTCAAAAGTTGTTGCAAATAAGCAACGCAACTTTTTTTCAGTAGGTACTGTGAATGAAGGCACAATTGGACACACTAGTTAAGTGACCGCCCGTTGCGATGGAAAATTGATTTATAGATAAACAACAATAGTTATTGGTCATTTTGTCATCATGCAATGCAATTACAAAGCAAAAGAAAAGAAAAACAAATTTTCTTTTTTTTAAAAGAAAATTTGTTTTTTTTTAACAAATTTTCAAATATCAGTTTCTCATGATCTCAAGTTATAAAACACGCGAGACCTAGCCTTTGGTCTAGTGGCAAAGGCATATGGCTCCTATGAGAGGTCATAGGTTCGAAACCCATAAAGTGAGAAAATCTTCTATAATATAAACAAGGGTTTGAAGGAAGTTGGTAGGCTGGACCTCCACAGGTCCACCTTTTATTTCAAAAAAAGTTATAAAACACGCAAAAATCTTTGAGATAATAATTGTCAAACCCATTAAAAGTTTATAAATATTCAATTTCTTCATCAAAATTTGAAAATTACTTATTTTCTCGTTAAAAACAAACTAACCTTTCTTATGTCCCACTTATTTCATTTGATTTGAAACTTTTGTTTAAACTGATTATAAACATTTTATTAAAAAATGAAAAGACTAATTTGTCCTTTTCTTCAAATGAGCTAAAATTAATAAAAGTTTAAAATTTAAGTAATAATTAATAATAAGCTCAAATAAAATTAAAGAAAGGAAAAATAAGAAAAGTTCTTTGTTTTTAATGGGAAAATAAGAACGGTTCTTTGCTTTTAGTGAGTAATAAGTAATTTTCACATTTTGATATAAATTAAATATTTGAAATTTTGATGGATATGACAACAATTAACCCAAAATCTATAATATGCAGCAGTCGAGAAAAAGCTCAGAGGTAGCAATGAACGATTTTTTTTGTTGTCGACTAATACGCTTATATGTTTCTATAATTAACAGCAGGAAATAGATTTGATGATAATACGTAATGAAAATATGAATGCTGATACATACATAAATATGGCTACATGGTTAAATTGATTATTATTCGCAGGACCATGATTAATTACAGCTTAAGTCAGAAGAAATAGCTTCTCTTTTCAACAGCGAGTAAGAATGGAATTTCAGAACTTTTGTCTGTAGAGTTGTCAAAAGAATATTAGAAATTACAAAACAATAAGAGAACTATGAAACTCTTTCGCATTGTCGTTGCCTTGTTGGGCTTTTATGGTGGTTTTGGTTGCAGCTAAACCATGCTATACAGTACCAACGAAATTCTGGTTAAATTAAAGAATCCCTTTAAAGGCTTAGCCAAACAAATCTTCTGGTCAATGACAAGAAAGTAATGAATACCGAATATTTATAATTAAATTATTTGCAACAGAATTTGAAATGCATGGCCTGGTTGTTTTAAAGGGTTTCATATGCAATTTTTTTTATTTTCAGATAAGAGTTTCGTAACTTTCATTACGCAAATTAGGATGCCAGAAAATTATATGAAAGGTACTAAAGTATCATAGACTATTATATATAGTACCGAATATACTCACAAGATCAAGAATAATTATGTGAATGGTGAAATTAATGAAATTTGTGAAATCAATAAACATGTGCGTCTTCATGAATCGGTAGTTTTTAATGTATCAAAACAAAATCTACCAACTACTCTATTATTATTCAGTATTTTAATAATTTTATTTTTCATCATTTTTAATATATTTTTCATTTCTCTGATGAGCCTAGCTAGTTCTACTCTATTATATAGAATTTTCTCTTCCCGATATCAACATGCGACCTCTCATACGGAGAACATTGCCATTGATACTGTACCAAAGGCTGATTCTCAGTTCTACTCTATTATATTTATATCTCAATTCTTTCAGTTCTTTTTTATTTGTTCATACAATTAACTCACACACTTTAAAATTTATGTATTCGATTGCAAGTCTGAAAAGAAATTTTGATGGTGGTTCTGAAAGGAAGTTCTTTGTCATGAAACTTTATAGAACTCTTCACATGACATACAATGTGGACTGAAAGCATAAACATGATTAAATGTATCCACATTATTCCCTGAATCTTCTAGAACTTCTCAAGTTCTTTGCCTCATCTTGTCTTATTCACATATAATTTTGATGGTGGTTCTGAAAGAAAGTTCTTTGTCATGAAATTTCATAGAACTCTTCAGACGACATATAATGTGTGGACTGGAAGCATGAACTGGTTAAATGTTTCCACATTATTTCGTGATTTTCTTAGAACTCCTCAAGTTCTTTGCCTCATCTTGATCTTGTCTTATTCACATAGGCCAGGTTAAAATACGGTGAAGTATCTTATCTCGAAACTTTCTAACGAGTTTCAGTAATATGGATGCATTACTTTAATATATTATATCTTTTTCATTTCTTATTATCCTCAAATTTGCTTTCCCGTTAAACATTAGATTTGCTCAATTCTCTACTTTTGCAGGAATGGCCTTGACTGGGCAGCCAGATCAGGTGATTGCGTATCATCGATCAAGCAAAATTTAATACACAAATGGAACAACCTGCATTTATTTTGAATATCAATGTATGGAAGAGACCAACATCAAGGATATAAATATAATCGAAAAAGATAAAATTTGACTATACTTAATTGGAATAATTAACTTTATGAGTAATAGGAAAAGATAAACAGAGCCAAGAAGTATTATAGATGTTGGTTGAGTTGAATCCTAGATAGAAGTTAACGTTACTTTGCAGCAAAATTCTCTTGAATCAAAATGGTTGTCTACAGGTCCACCAACTCGAATTGCTCTTCTTCTAGATCACCGTCTGAGATAGACTATGATTTATTGAGCTTATTCCTCTACTCCACAATTGAGATATCAAACGCCTCAAGTTTCTCAATACGTGAACTTAATTTTCCGGAGTGAAAAAAAATTAAAATTTAATAGGTAAAAAGTACAATATTAAATTTCTAACCGACAAGAATCACTCTAATAATATAAAATATGAAATCTACATCTTTTCAGAATTCCACTTCGCCCATGTTCTCCAATCTGCGTGGGGCCCAAAACGTGAGTGGTTTGGGATCTGGTACATCTCGGAAGGACGCTAACAAGTCCCCCCTTTCTGCTGCTGCGATACTTAAAATAGTCATTTGCTGTTTGTTTTGAAAAATGTCATTTTCACATATTTATTTTAGTCCAACAATAAATATAAAAAAAGAGCAAAAATAAATAGAAAATTTAAAGGATCTATCTCCTTTTATTAACAGTAGGGGCTATTGAAAGAACCAAATTTAAGACAATGCCGTGTGGAAGTTGTAGGATCGAAATCCAAAAAGAACAATCTCTTGTGGATATTAAATAGTTAAGTGGTTTGAAAACATAAGACCTATTGAGTTGACGAAATCATATCCGCGAACAAGATTAATTCAAGTGCTGAAAATAATTTATGACAAGTTGAATTCAGGAGTGCTA
Organism: Carex littledalei; assembly: GCA_011114355.1. NCBI lineage: Eukaryota > Viridiplantae > Streptophyta > Magnoliopsida > Poales > Cyperaceae > Carex > Carex littledalei. The sequence goes on along the minus strand of CM022092.1, from coordinate 5,779,929 downwards.
GACAGAAAGTCAAATCCTCTCTGCACAAAATTATTTTTGGTTTAGTTATGATAACTAATAAGTATATATGTTGCTAAAAGGGAGAAAGCTTGTCAGAGACTCACAGAGTGTGTTTTGTTACGTAAAACGGTGAAAACTGTAGTCATGAATAAACAGGGAGGTAGTAATTAACCCCCAAGAAATACTTTTTTTTCACTTTAATTAAATTATGGTTAAATGCAATGCACTTTACAGAAAATTATGGTTAATTAATTAACCCTCATGGAATAATGCTCAATAGTCAAATGTCAACATGCAACTCATTCTTTTTTTTTTTTTAAATCATCACACACCAAATAAAAATAACAAAATTGAATAAATATTATTACATAGTTCAATTACCGACATTTTTATTAATATCCAAAGTTTATTACAAATTATTTAATATACTCAGGTTCGTTGAGATTTAATAAAAATGTCCCTACAGGCCAGAAAATGGCCGGTACTCTATTTAATCAACTACCGGCCATTTTCTGGCCGGTACCCTATTTAATACACTACCGGTCATTTTCTGGCCGGTACCCTTATTATTATTATTTTTATATTTTCTTTGACTGTTTTAGGGTTTATTTGAGTATTTTCCGTTTAGATTTTATGTTGTACTATTTTTGTTATTGTTGTAGTATTTACTGTTTAGCGTAACTTAGTTTAATTTAGCATATTCGTGATGATTTATTTTATTTTAGTACAATTCTCATTATATTAATTTAGTGTAATCATGGTAATTTATTTTATCGTAATTTTGCGTAAATTAGTGACGAAAAAAAATCTAGAAAAATATAAAAATAGTATACCAAACATAAAACACTAAATATAAATAGTACAAAAATCGCCACCACGGATCGGGGGACCATTGCTTAGCTGGTACTCCGGCGTTCGCTCGAATCGGCCAGACTCTCTCTCAGTGTAATGACATCAGCCTTTGCCTCGCTGCGAATTCGCTCGGCGGTATCCCAGACTACCTCATACGTCGGCCTAGAGACTAGCGGGGGTGTACATAAGATGGATGTAGCGAACTCAGTCCCAAAGCCAGGCTGAGTCTGGGACCCGCTACCACTGGTATCTCTATCATGTAACATCTCTGTCTCATATCGTGGTACTGGCAGTGGCGGCATGTCGGTCGGATCCTCCTCGAATACCCCGATCTCATCGAGACTGAACGCGTGTAATACCACGTACTGAAAATACTATATTAATTAAGGTACAATGAAAATTCCTTTCGCAACCTTTCTTCCTTTCGTATTTAAACAGCTTAATTTAATAAGAATACAAACTAAGAATCTTGAATATAGTCTGAGTGATATTCGTATACGTTAACATACATATATAAGGATGTAACACCACGTAGATTGAGAGAATTGACATGAGAAACGATCCAATTTAAATTTCAGTTTTAATTAAATTAATTAGTAGCCATGATATAAATGAAATTGATTTACATATCAACAGAGCCCGATTCAGCCCAATTAAATTACAACAGTCCATATATTATTTTCCTCAAAATAACTAACCAAATTTTTTATAGCTATAACCACCACTGGTAACCACCTTCAGTTCAATCCTGATTCACGCCCCCTCCTGTTAATCCCGCTCCCCTACTAAATTCAAATTTCGTAAACCCTCTCAGAACCGTCTCATCTATTTAAAACACCAATCCCCTCTATCTATTCATTCCCCATCTCCTTCTGTTTTGGTTACAAACCGTTTAATCCATATTTTGTTCCCTCACACATCTATCTCTCTCTCATCTTTTCTAAACAACCACCGAAGGACTACCCCAAATTTCTCCTCTGTCTTGAAAATCCTTCATTAAGGTACTTTAAAATTTCTATTATTTTGTTGCATAAGTTGAAATGATTAGAAGATGATTATTAGATCTTTTTTATTAGAATCAATTTCGTTCTTAAATTGTATAGAATAAGTATTTCTTTTAATTAAAATATGAAAACTTAGATTATTGGTAAGAATTTCTTTAGTCATATTATAATCTGAAATTTAATGTTATTAGTAAGCATTCTTTAATTATACTATAATCTGAAACTTATTTATTATTAAGAATTTTTGTGATTATATTTAAAATCTGAAAACTTTATTTTATCGAGTTTGGTATTTATTTATGATCATATAATTGGATATATATTAATTATAAATAGTTATATTAAATTCTGGAATTTTATTCAGTATATATTGATATGAAAAATACTTTGGGATCATTAATATTTATCTTGTTGATTTTATTTACTGATATTTATAATTCTAGAATATTACTAACTTTCCTAATATATATATATATATATAGAGTATGGCTAATGTGCTTCCTCTAGAACTTCGGCCTCGTGCTTCCGGGGGCATATCTTAGTGTTTGGTGTTCAAACAACAAATTCAAACTGTTAGATGTTCAATCTATATTAAAATGTACTTGGAGACCAAATTTTACATTTTTTGGAATTTTTTTACTATTTATTAAGCCACTTGAAAATTCCAGATCATATGGTCCAGACTGTTTTTACTGTTCACCCGGATCTGGAATTTTAAAAGTGGCTTAATAAATAGTAAAAAAAATTCCAAAAAATGTAAAATTTGGTCTCCAAGTACATTTTAATATAGATTGAACATCTAACAGTTTGAATATCAAACACTAAAATATGCCCCCGGAAGCACGAGGCCGAAGTTCTAGAGGAAGCACATTAGCCATACTATATATATATATAGGAATTGGCTAGCATGCTATGCATATATAAGGGCCCTCCGTGCTACGGCTCACTTTTTGAGTTTTCAAAATCCTAACGGTCGATCCGAACCGTTCAACATGATCTTCATATGAATATGTACTTGCAAACCAAATTTTACATTTTTTAGAATTTTTTTACTATTTATTAAGCCACTTTGAAAAAACACTAATTTGTACACAACAGTAAACTTTTCTGGACCATTGGATCAGCGATTTTCAAAGTGGCTTAATAAATAGTAAACAAATTCTAAAAAATGTAAAATTTGGTTTGCAAGTACATATTCATATGGAGATCATGTTGAACTGTTCGGATCGACCGTTAGAATTTTGAAAACTCAAAAAGTGAGCCATAGCACGGAGGGGCCCTTATATATGCATAGCACCGTAGCACTGTCCATATATATATATATAGAATTTGTTTACTATTTATTAAGCAACTTTGAAAATCGCTGATCCAATGGTCCAGCAGATTTTACTGTTGTGTACAAATTAGTGTTTTTTCAAAGTGGCTTAATAAATAGTAAAAAAATTCTAAAAAATGTAAAATTTGGTTTGCAAGTACATATTCATATGGAGATCATGTTGAACGGTTCAGATCGACCGTTAGAATTTTGAAAACTCAAAAAGTGAGCCGTAGCACGGAGGGCCCTTATATATGCGTAGCATATTAGCAAAATCCTATATATATATATATATATGACAGTGCTACCGTGCTACGCGTAGCATAGAGAGCCTCCGTGCTACGGCTCACTTTTTGAGTTTTCAAAATCCTAACGGTCGATCCGAACCGTTCAACATGATCTCCATATTAATATGTACTTGCAAACCAAATTTTACATTTTTTAGAATTTTTTTACTATTTTTAAAGCCACTTTGAAAAAACACTAATTTGTACACAACAGTAAAATCTGCTGGACCATTGGATCAGCGTTTTCAAAGTGGCTTAATAAATAGTAAACAAATTCTAAAAAATGTAAATTTTGGTTTTCAAGTACATATTAATATGGAGATCATGTTGAACGGTTCGGATCGACCGTTAGGATTTTGAAAACTCAAAAAGTGAGCCGTAGCACGGAGGGCTCTATGCTACGCGTAGCACCGTAGCACTGTCCTATATATATATATATATAGAGTAGAACTAGGGTGCTCTCGAGTTCACCAAGCCCTTGGTGAACTCAAGTCCAAAACTCATCGGATCGGCTTCAAACGACGAATCCGACCGTTGAAACCCGTCTACCTTACGAGTGATGCGTCTACATGCAAAAAATTTTAATTTTGAAATTAATTTTGCATAGAGTCAAGTGGTCAAAATTAGAAGGTTAATAAATTAATTTTAATGCATTCATTTTTTGATGTTTTTTGACCACTTGACTCTATGCAAAATTAATTTCAAAATTTAAAATTTTTGCATGTAGACGCATCACTCGTAAGGTAGACGGGTTTCAACGGTCGGATTCGTCATTTGAAGCCGATCCGATGAGTTTTGGACTTAAGTTCACCAAGGACTTGGTGAACTCGAGAGCACCCTAGTTCTACTCATATATATATATATAGGACATGGCTAGCGTGCTACGCGTAGCATAGAGCACTCCGTGCTACGGCTCACTTTTTGAGTTTTCAAAATCCTAATGGTCGATCCGAACCGTTGAACATGATCTCCATATTAATATGTACTTGTAAACCAAATTTTACATTTTTTAGAATTTTTTTACTATTTATTAAGCCACTTTGAAAAAACACTAATTTGTACACAAGTAAAATCTGCTGGACCATTGGATCAGCGATTTTCAAAGTGGCTTAATAAATAGTAAAAAAATTCTAAAAAATGTAAAATTTGGTTTGCAAGTACATATTAATATGGAGATCATGTTCAATGGTTCGGATCGACCGTTAGGATTTTGAAAAATCAAAAAGTGAGTCGTAGCACGGAGAGGCCCTATGCTACGCGTAGCATATTAGCCAAATCTTATATATATATATATATATAGAGATAGGCTAACATGCTTCCTCTAGAACTTCAGCAATATGCTTCTAATTGTCTGGACCGTCGGATTTCCTTTTAGATTCACTTTTTCATCAAGCGCTGATCCAATTTGATATAACGGAGGAAATTAAAAAGTCGCTCCGTTAGATAAACTAGGTTTGGTTCAGTGAATTGACTCCCTCCTCCCGCCTCTTGTCTTTTCGTCACCTCTCCCTCTCGTTCGAAATCTCTCTCTCTCTCGTTCAAACTGGCGACCTCGCCCTGGAAGCTTGCCGCACACACCTCAACATCACTTCGCACTACTCTCGTCGATCCTCTTCCTCGCGCCTCAATCGCTCACAGCCCACGTCGATCCTCTTCCTCGCGCCTCAATCGCACACAGCCCGCCTCCTGTCTGCCGCCTCTTCCTCAAATCGCACCTCTGAATCAAAATCAAGGTAATTTTTTTTTGGAAATTCTTCAAATTATAAACGCCTCTTTTAGAATCACACCTCTAATTTTGTCAAGTGGTTCTCTCCATTGCAAGTTGTCACTATGGTTCTCTCCATTACTAAATCAATTGGGTTTTAACCTTGCTATCTCGGATATTCTGTCAAAAAGGGCACTTGAATAAACAGAAAATGCAATAAAACAAAACCAAGGGGCAAACTGAATAAGTCAATGTAAAAAACTGACAAGGGCATACACTTAGCAGTACAAAACTGAACTATGTTATTGATGGAAAAATTGATCCCAAAAACAAAAAAAAAACTTAGCAGTACAATCCTACCAAATAAAAATCTATTTCAGTTAAATTATATTTTCTTTATTAAAATTAATTTCCATGTGTTATGAGATTTCGTGGCTGTAGCTTTCTGATATGCTAATTTGGTTAAGTTTAATCTTCAATTAAAATTTAAAATTGATATGTACCGTATGCATTGAAATTGGAACCATTAACCAATTCAGGATATTATTTGCTGCTGAACCTTTTGATTAATTGAAAATTCACTTGTTGCTCTCCCAAAATTTGAACATATTTACTTGTATGTTTTTATGCTTGCTATTTACAATCAGATTTGTATGCTTGCTGTTTAAATTGGTCCAATTTTTCATATTTTTTCCAATTTCTGGTGTTCTTTTTGCAGCAATTAAATAATTGTTTATGCTTATTAGATCATTTCTTTTGTAGATAAATGGATGCTTTAGAGGTAGATGAGATGACTGGTTTGGAAGAATATTTAATGGACACATTAGAATCTGTCGTACCTGAAGCGGATGAGTGTGGAGACCGAGAAGTGTGTAACCTTATGGAATCTGTCGTTCCTTTAGAAGAGGGAAGCATGGAAACCTTGTGTAGGGATGGAATTCTCTAGTAAACAAATGGCTTATGATTTTTACAACACATATGGCTTCATAACTGAATTTAGTATCCGTACGAGTACCTTCAACAAGAATGTGAAAGGGGTAATAACTTCAGTTAGGCTGGTTTGTTCCAAACAAGGGTTTGCTAAAGGAAAAAAATAGGCAAATGGAAGAGCCATTGGAGTCGGTTAGTGATACAATTGTGAAAACACCTGAAAAGCAAACATCTCTTCATCGATGTGGTTGCAAGGCTTCGTGCACCGTGAGGTTGCATGAGGATGGGAAATGGAGGGTATCAACTTTTTACAAGGAACATAACCATGCATTTGTTCAAAACACTCCTTCGAAGAAGCGACACCTTCGTTCGCACAAACAAATTTCTATGAAAGAGAGGGTAGAAATTGAGATACTGAATGAGCAAAATGTTGGATCTGCATACGGTACATATCAATTTTAAATTTTAATTGAAGATTAAACTTAACCAAATTAGCATATCAGAAAGCTACAGCCACGAAATCTCATAACACATGGAAATTAATTTTAATAAAGAAAATATAATTTAACTGAAATAGATTTTTATTTGGTAGGATTGTACTGCTAAGTTTTTTTTTTGTTTTTGGGATCAATTTTTCCATCAATAACATAGTTCAGTTTTGTACTGCTAAGTGTATGCCCTTGTCAGTTTTTTACATTGACTTATTCAGTTTGCCCCTTGGTTTTGTTTTATTGCATTTTCTGTTTATTCAAGTGCCCTTTTTGACAGAATATCCGAGATAGCAAGGTTAAAACCCAATTGATTTAGTAATGGAGAGAACCATAGTGACAACTTGCAATGGAGAGAACCACTTGACAAAATTAGAGGTGTGATTCTAAAAGAGGCGTTTATAATTTGAAGAATTTCCAAAAAAAAATTACCTTGATTTTGATTCAGAGGTGCGATTTGAGGAAGAGGCGGCAGACAGGAGGTGGGCTGTGTGTGATTGAGGCGCGAGGAAGAGGATCGACGCGGGCTGTGAGCGATTGAGGCGCGAGGAAGAGGATCGACGAGAGTAGTGCAAAGTGATGTTGAGGTGTGTGCGACAAGCTTCCAGGGCGAGGTCGCCAGTTTGAACGAGAGAGAGAGAGAGATTTCGAACGAGAGGGAGAGGTGACAAAAAGACAAGAGGCGGGAGGAGGGAGTCAATTCACTGAACCAAACCTAGTTTATATAACGGAGCGACTTTTTAATTTCCTCCGTTATATCAAATTTGATCAGCGCTTCATGAAAAAGTGAATCTAAAAGGAAATCCGACGGTCCAGACAATTAGAAGCATATTGCTGAAGTTCTAGAGGAAGCATGTTAGCCTATCTCTATATATATATATCTATATGTATATATCCGATCAAAGTATCATACTAGTTTAATCATATTTATTTTATATAAATTCTTGTTCGTCTGTTCTCGTCACTAAATCAATATTTTGATATATCTTACTTTAATTATAGTTAATATTAACATTTTGAAATTTCCTTACAACCTTGCCGACTTGAAACTAATTTATTATGTTTATAAGTCTCCAGTACATGCAATCAAATACATCGTACTATATATATTCACAAAAACTATGTATCTTTCGGTATGAAGATGTTTTCAAACGTCTCAAATTAAATTGGCTTATACTATAGTCTCAGATCAATAATGATTATAATTATGTTATTTTAATTAATAGTAAATTTTCACCGATAACTCTAGGAATTTATTCACCAATAACCCTAAAGTTATTTTTATTACAAAGAATTATATTATAAAAACTTATCAATAATTTAATCCTATATATTCCTCATGAAATATCATTTCCATTATAATTGTCAATTAACAAATATAGTTCTGTTTAAATCGTATCAATGATATTCAGATTTGGTACTTAATAAAAATTAGTTTAGCAACAGACTTGTCTAAATAAAAACATGTATAAATATTAATTTAGAAACCGTGTTACATGGTCTAGGTCCGAGTTCTGAAGTAAGGAGTAACGTAGAGGCAGGAGTAAACTACCCCACAACAACAGGTACGGGTTTCCTGGACACTGTCAAATTGTTACGTACCATTTGTGTGTATTTTATTTATTTATTTTTGGAATTGTGCATGTTGAATAGAACGATCCCTTTGGCTTGTTTAGAAATACTATAGATTATTCATATCGATCATGAGACTTGTAAGTAGGATGTGTTGAGCATGACTTTGTGTAGTGTTAAACAAAATGAACATGGAAGGTACGTAACGGATAAGTTAAAGGAAAGGGGCCAACGTGTGTTGAACATACGTTGGAATGTATACATTGGGTCTGGGTTCGACTAGACCCCTCGATAACGTGGCGTTGGTTGGATTTACCGCCACGGGTCAAGATCTAGCGTAAGGTGGATTCCCCGTCTAGTGCGACAGCTAATATCTAGCGTAGGGTGGATTCCCCGTCTAGTGAGAAAGTCTCTCGTTGTTGGTTGGATTTCCCAACGAGTTGGCGGTCTTCCAATGTTGGTTGGATTTTCCATTGGATTGGCAAAATAAATGGTTTAAAACGGAAAACTTGAAAGATAACTATGGAAGTGTGTGTGTGTGTGTGATTTAAATATGCATTAGAAAGATTGCATGTGAGTTTAAAATTTTAATATCATGTTTGTGTTAATTAAGTAAATTTGACAAACTCCGGGACTAAAACTAAATCTCGTACTGAGAGATTGTTCGATCTCACCCGTTCCACTTTTATGTGGGTTCCAGAAAATGATGAAGCCGACGAGGAGCACGAATAGGAGGGATGCAGATCAACGAGCAGACGGCTCAAGTATCTTTTTATTTTCTTTTAGTTAAACTTTAATTCTCTCTTTGAAAGTGGATACATTGACTAACATGGCAATTATCGGTTTGTTTGCTATGTTTGTCTTGATCTCATGTTGAATGTATATTATGTACTTGAACTATTTGGGGTTTTAAAAGACCTTGTTTGACTTTAAAATGTTGCATGAGTATTTATTATTGATAATGTATGTGATGTGCACACACCTTACGTGTAAATACGTGGCGGGTTGTCTCGGGGTGTGACAACGCGCCAAACTCAGCATCCGTAGGAAAGGACTTCGGAGGCGGTGGCGGCATCTCGGCCGGACCCTGCAATCATATACATAATTAAGTAAATTTGATCTGAATGAATAAATTTGTACTAACCTGACAGCTAATGAAATATGACATACCAAAGGCTGAACCGGACGTCCATGGTCGTCATAGAATGCAAGATCTACGTCGTGTTTCAAATAAATAAATAAAACAAAGAAAGAAAGAAAAAAAACTTGAAAAAATTACATCTATCACAATTGATTTGACTAGTGTTCTAAATAGCTAGCTATTGCAGCGCTATAGCTTTTTCGAACCATAAAAGCTAAGCTATGAGATAAAAGTGGGCTAATTCAGCTACGACCGCTATAGCTGTAATAGCTTACCGCTATTACCGCTACGCGCTATTGCTACCGCTATGCTACATGAGCTTTTTTTAGCGATTTACATGGGGTTTTGTTCTTATTTATGATGCTACATGGTCTGTTATGAAAATGATTCTAAACTGAACTGTGCTTCTGTTCCTATTTGTGATTTAGTCTCTCATTCTATATCGAAAAATATTCAAATATTAATTCTTTCTTTTGCTTGCTCTTCGTCTAGTATTCACTTGTAAATTATTATCGTTCGTTTCAATTGAAAACTAATTTTGATTATTATAATATATAAAATGTTCAAATAAGTATATTTTCTTCATTTCACTTGTAAAATTAATTGCTCTTCGTCTATTATAATTTGTAATACTATGAAGTATGAACTATTAAATAATATTACCTTGTAGATCTTTTTTCTTCTTCTTATTTGCATAATTGAAAAAAGTATAGACTTAGATTAGTTGTCATTTGATTGTTACATCAATTCTCCAATGTTGATCATGTTGATAATTAGTAGAAATATAAAATATAAATTTTGAAAAGAAAAAAATGCTATGTATGATAGCTTCCGCTATAGCTACGCTATTCGCAATAGCTTTTTTTTTTGTCTCCCCGCTATACCGCTATAATCGCTATTTAGAACTTGAACAAGTATGATCTTCACAGTCTGTTTCTTATGAGACTCAGAAGTCCGCAAATTTTATTTTGCAAATTGTCGCTGTTATTTTTAGCAAAGTGCTTTATCAAAATTAGAAAGTTTTAAAGGACAATAGTACAGCTTCAGTGATTGAAAAGTGCTTACAACAGGTAGTACCTTACCTGGTACTGGTAGGTGTGCCAAATTAATTAGAATTAAATCACATTATCTTTTTGGGTTTGAATTCAATCTCTTTCATGTGTTTCTTATGGATCCGACTCCGCTGCTCGCTAAATAGGCGAGCAGGATCCTGCTATTCAAAATCAGACCGTTGAATTTTTTTCATGCACGGATCTCAACACAGATGAACGGTTCGATTTAGAATAGCAGGGTCCTGCTCGCTTATTTGGTGAGCAGTGCAGTTAGGTTCCGTTTCTTATGAGCAGATTATTTATGCTTTTATACAATAGGTCAAATCAAGTGTACTATAGTGTGCCAAAACCGTATAAAAAGATTAAATACAGGACAGCGTTTATTACTGGTTGTTGGAATAGGCCAATTAATTTATATGGTGTCATTTCTTCGCTCATTAATGAAGAAATGATCAACTTTTTTTATTATAAACAAGCTATCAACAAATCTACCATTCTAATGTTATACTCAATATTCTTCCATCACAAACTTTATTGTTATTTTTTTTCAGGGGACCCTCAAACTATCGAAAATAAGTAAGATAAGTTCAAGTTTTCATGATACAGATCTCTCCAGTTGGAAGCTAACTAGAGAAAAATCAAATCAAATCAAGTAAACCACCAACCCAAACAATTAAAATGGTTGGTTTAGACTCCAAACTCGGAAACGCTCTGTATGCTATCATACCAAAAGTATCAACCAAACACTTCACTTCTATTCAGAAGTACATTTCCAATTTCATCCCCTAAAACCTCTTCTTGCATACTACAACAACAACTAGTTCACTTGATGAAAACTCTGCTTCTACAATTGTTACAAAAATGACGAAGGTAAGCGCCGCATGTTTGATTTGCAAGGAGAACAAGAGAGTCCTCGGAACGGAGAAGGCGCCGGGCAGCTGCCCGTATTGTAATGGGGAGGTGACGGCGACAATTGTGGAGTGCACGCGCAAACTCTGCTGTCTTACACTCAGCATGACAACTAAAAGGAAGTACACTTGTTCGTCTTGCTCCAAGAGACTCGTTGCTTACTCGGAGTAGATTGATTTATTTTTCTTGATTTTTGTTGGTAAACCGTTTCGGGTTGAAATATTGCAATTGTGTTCATCTTTGAGAGCAATGTAATTCTATCCTTTTGAACTTTTTTTTTTCTTTTGGAAGGTGAGGTCTAGGTGCTTGATTGAATTGACAATCATTGAGGAGAATTTTATATGAGTAATGGCGATTTGTATTGACTTGCTTAGCAATTTGAGAATAGAAAAAGAATAAATAAATAAAGATGTTTGTGTATGCTCGCGAGAGTGTACATACCCAAATGTGCTCAAACCTAGCTTGGATCTAATTTTTCAGGACCAAGCATTGTTACTAACACGTGCTCAATTCTTCAAAAAACATGAATCCCCATTGTTTACAGGTTCTTAGAATTTCCTAATTATGATATGTGCTAGAGAAATTAAAGTTATGACCAGTGACTATTATAAGAATCCATCTAATTACAGATAAGCTGAGAACAATGCATTTCCAAATTAATTTGAATCGAAGTTGTCTAAACTTTGTTATCGACAAAACCACTTTAGTACCTTAAAACAACAAATGAAAGCAATTTAGATTCCAAATTTGCCTTATGACTGTTATTAACAAATCATGTGCTCTTTTCCATACAAAAAGTACTGTTTAGTTTAATAAACCTACGCCTCTTGGCTATTTTTCTAGATGAAATTCTATTTTAGTTTGTCCTCGAAGTAAACCTACGCCTCTTATCTATTTTTCTAGATGAAGTAACCATCGTACACCAAAATGTGGAGGAGGCCATATTTAGGTTTCAAACTTCCGTCTTTTTGTTTGGGGAAAGAAGTAGATGGAATCCTACTCAGAATCAGCTGCTTTGTGGTGCATCATGAGATGGAGATTTGGTTCCTTTGTGGCTTTGTGGAAACCAAGTTTTCTTGTGGCAAGTTGGTTTGCCTTTTTTATTTTGTTATAGTTTGGATGATAATATCCTTTCGAGATTTGAAATTAGGCCACTTAGAATTTTGTTGTGACGATCACTTGATGTCAAAGGATTTTCACCTTTTCGGATGCTATTAAAAAGATGTCCTAGGATTGTAGTGATTAGTTACCAAAATTTTGGAACATTTTCTTTTGTATTATTAATAAGATTAATACATGCAAAGTACATTTGGGGCAAAATTTTGTACACGGAAACAACATCTCACCGAATGAACAAACATGAATTCAAATAAAAAGATATGAAGATCAACAGACGAGATTTAGAACCTACATTTTGTACACGGAAACTACATTTGAAAAATGTCAGCGATCGGAATTCAATCTATCACTATTTTATTTTGTAGGATACAAAAGCTCAATGAGATCTTTCCTGTACGCCTCAGGTCAGATCGATAGATATAGAAAAGAAATAGCACATTTAACACCATGGTTTAATTCTTGAGTAACTATGGTATATGACAACTGATTGGGGCAAAGAATCTGTTATTCCTTAAAAATAAAAGTTTTGAAATCAGCAGTATATAAAATGCTAACAATTAGCCACCTGCACCACCATCTGTCAAAATAATACAGATAAATATATTTCACTGATTTTATACTATCCGCATCTGAACTAGTTGAGAAGTTCTACGTAGATTGTACATATTAGGACAGAATAGGTGCAAGAAGCATTTCCAAATAAAAAATTCATATTTGATGACAGTTAAAACTAGAACACAGACAACGACTTGTACCATTTTAAAACCTCTCAACATAACTGGCACACAGCATGACAAACAAATATACCTTGTCTTCAAAACTTGGCAACCAAAATTCTAACAACAAAAATGTTCGACTAAAGAAAAGATAATGCAAAATATCGCCAAGAAAAGATCCTAGTTCATCCTCCTGATGAGCTCATTGATATAGTTTTCACGGTTACCAGCATCACCACCTTCAACATAGTGATTTCTCTTCTTCTTAAGACCACCAAGTGGAGCCTTGAGCTTGAATGGCCAGAGGAAGTTGTTGGCCTCCTTAAAGTGGGGCCCAACTGTCATAATCTCATGCACCAAATCTTCAATGCAAATAATGCCATGAGAGCCCAGAGCCTACAGAAAAGACATGCACAACTTTCATTTTTTCCAAAGATTATTTGAATAGTACAGAATTATTGATGTAATTGTTCACCTTCAGCTAGCCTAGATTGTTAGAATAAAAAATTATTAAATAGGAGGGTAATGGTTATATAATGGTCTAATTAATCCCCCTCAAGAAGATAATCAGTCAACTGGACAACAACCATTAACAGTAGAATAAAATCCCGGGACACAAGTAATGTTAAATTCTAGGAAGTTCACACACAATATACCATGCCATTCCACATTCATGTAAATAAAACAGACAAGCTGACTCACAGTGCTCATCAGGTTATTCATATGTCAAACTTAAACAGAGGTCATATGTGAACAGTAGTCAACTACATAAGTGCATAAATAAGAGTACCTGCTCAATGACAGAGTTGTCAGCAAGTGGGACTCTCTGCTTGTTGAGCTTGCCATATCCCCTCTTGTAGATCAGCTCTCTGACACTCTTCAGATTGGGATACCTAACAACAACCAAAAATATCTTGTTAATGAAATTTCTTCCATATGAAAAGTTTGCCAAACATGTTCATGGTGTTTGAAATTACCCATAGGTCACATAGGGCTCAACACGTCGCAACATGTTGATGGTGGCCTTGTTGACCTTCAGGAAAACACCATTGAAGATCTGCAACAACAGTAAAGAATTAATTATGCTTTTGTAATAATACAATAATTTGTGACAAATGAATCAGACTTGGGGCTGTATTGCTCTTTTGAAAGTGTATTTTATAATAGTTGTAAATGGTGAGCTTGGGAACAGCTATAACTAGACCTAACTATTGAATTAATCAAATACAAGCCCAAGAAGAAATAACTTTCACCATGCAACAAGAACCAGTATGGATATAGCAATGATGATCAATTAATAATTAAGCACCATAAAGATCTGTTTAGAAATTATGCAATACCTGTCTGAGACGGAGAAGCTGCAAGATCTTCCTGGTCTTGGGGTGCATGGCATTGATACTACATAAGAAATGACATGACAGTTCAAATTAGTTAAAATTCATTAAAGTTTGACAATAGAGGGGAACAACCAACAGAAAATCCAAAAACAATACCCCCTGATTCGAACGATGAACAGCAGCTTGGCTTCAGGGCTGACATAGAAGCCACCCTTCAACCTTGCCTCCCTCTTGAGCTGGACAAGCTCCTTCTCCTATTGAGAAATAAGAAACAAATTTCACATTATTAACAAAACTGCAAAGTGCAGAAATAAATAGAAAATGATATTTAATATTGATTATAGAAGCCTGTAATTTTCTGATTTGCTCTTGAAAGTGTGTTATAACTAGATTCAGTTACCCATTGGTCACCACCACAACAACAGTTTAGCTACTCAATCCAAATGTTGAAGGATCGAAATAAAGAACATTCCTGTGAATTTATTCCATAATACACACAAAGCTAACAAGAATTGGTATTCTTTCGTATTTACACTTAAGCAGTTAGTAGTATAATTGGACACATTGGTAATATATTTCGAAGTGTAAAATCAAACAACCTGACCTGTATAAGATCATATAATCTACATTTTGACATCAAACACATTTTCCAGTCATACGCTTAGGCCACCTAACTTTCTTGAAAAGACTGATACTATCTAATTAATTAAGAAAAATCGATAGAAGTGAAATCTATAGTAGCTAGCATAGAACATAATTGATACCTGAGCTTCGTACTCCTCAGCGTACTGACGAGCTTTCTGAACGATCACCTTCTTCTTTTCGCGCGTCCCCTGGCGCTTCTTCTCCAACGCCTCCTTCTTCTCTAGAGCCCATTGCTCCTCTCTCTTTTGTTTCTTCAATACCGACTCGGGCACCACCTTCTGCTCCACCGCAGCCGACATCTCTGTATCGATTCAACGCAAGATTCAATATCTCGATCCGATCTAACAAAATGCAAAGAAAAATTATCTATGCTTAGGGTTCTAGTACCTGCTAATTTGGTGGCGTCGTAGAGATTGAGGAGGAAGAGAAAACAGCGGAGGCGCAGTGATGGCCGATTTTAATATATAAGTGAAGGGAGGTCATGTTTAGGGTTTGTCAAAACCCTAGATATCATGAAATCAGGACCGTCGGATTAGACCATCATTTCCGTGGCTGATACGATGCCTTCAGCAGTGTGCCGAATATGGGTCAAGTGGGGCTTCAACATTTATTTTTGAAAAGCTTGTTGAACGCAAGGCTTGTGGGGCCTTATGGGTTCTTATGTCAGACTTATGTTATACACGCTGCACCTACAGAATCCGCTACGGGAAATTACTGCTGTGGAACCAACTGATTCGTGTTCTCGTTTCTCGTGATAAGAGAATTAGAATGAACCATCACTTGGGCCCAAACAATTGTTGGCCCAATAAGAGTGATTATGAGTTCAGATCTAGCCCAGTTCGAATAGATCACGTGGCTGAACTAGTTAGCTATTTATCGGCCCAATTAAAGAACTATCTAGTATTGAATGTCATCTATAGAGGAGTTCCTCTACCTAATTAAGTGTTCCAGGATGCCTTCTTATCTTATGATGCAAGAAAACGCTGTTCATTATTCTCTATTAGTCCTTATTTTGACTGCAACAGTGGATAAGGAATGAAGCAAAGCACAAGACCTTAAAGATAATACATCATTGTCTATATTAGATTTTGGCATCACAACCAAGGCAAGAATATGACCTCCCTGGTACTGACTTTTTGGTTTATGCGGCTGGCTATACTTGCAACTATCATATTAATATGACAACAATCTGAATCATTTTTATTTGAATCGTATTCATTAAGGAAAAAATATATATATAAATATGAAGAACCGAATTCTATATGAGAAGTGGCAAAGTAAAAAATTCGGATGAGAAGTCTTTTATATACACTTAAAGACAGAGAGCTTGTTGTTTTATCTTTATTTAAAAAAAATAGTTGAATTTCGAACCGTTGGCTTAGCGCAGTGGCGCGAACTATGTTTCTCTACAGAGAGAGAAAGCCCAATTCTCGCGAAAAGTATTTAAAAGATGCTAGGATATATCCAGGGGCGGATCCAGAATTTCTGTTAGGGTAGGGCACTAATCAGGTTCAAACCCATTAATTTATCGGGTACACAATTGCAACTCAATCCCTATAACTATGTTTATTATAAAATCTGTTATAATTATAAAACCAATTGACACAACATTGAAATATTTTTCCTAATTAATCTAATTAAAAATTTGTTTGGCACAATTCAAAGTGGGACTGTTCTTAGCCAATTAGCAAATTAAAGTCAAAGCTTAAGATAAAAAAAATTTAACCGAAATATAAGTGATGAATAATAAAAGACACAAAAAGTTCGGCCAACTCATCTCCTTAGAATTGTAATAATAGGTCCTACCGTCAGTCATTTCTTGTTCTCTTTCATTCTATTTACGAAATAGAGTATCGTAGATCCGAAAAAAATGAAATATGCAGAATTGACCAAAACTCAAAAGGAACAGGTTCAAGAATTGAACTAACTCGGACCAGAGGTAGGCACTACATCAGATCAGGGGTATTCACATTGAACAATTAGTACTGGATCGAAATAAAAAATTCAAATCTAGGAGTAGGCACTTGCCTACCCCAATCTCTATGTGGATCTGTCAGTGGGTATACCACTGCTCTTTAAATAAAAAAAAATAAAAAAGAGGAAACTATACATAAATTTCTATTTTAGAGATAAAGAGTAGATCACCAACTTTTCAGAAAAAAAAACAAAAAGAAATGGAAAGATTAGTTATGTGAAAACTTATGTAATAATTATCCTCGATATTTTAAGCTAAATTTGATACTCGATGTGTAAATTTTGAATAAATGGAAAAGTTATTCCAAGCTTCTGTTATAACATTAATAAAGTTATTCTAAGTGTAAAGTTATACTCACTTTAACTAAACGACCCGTTAGTTCCTCCCAACTGCCAAACCGCGTAGCTTTTGGAGATTCCATTCTCTTCAAATTAAATAATTACTAAATTGTAGATTTGGCTCTTAAATAGCCTTGAAATTTGCACATACATCCCTAAACTTTCAAATTTGTACCAACTTCGCCGCAAGCATCACTTTTTTCACTTTTTTCTGTCTTTTCAATTATAAATACAAAAAATCTAATAATTGAAAACGTTATTACATGAATGAGCGTGTTACTACTTGCCAAAATGGTAGCCATTTTCAGGGGTGGATCTAGATGTTAGCCAAAAATAATTTAGTCATTTCTATGATTTTAAAATTTTAATTATGTATATTAAATTTTTTTCTTTTATAATTTTGTATATAGTCTAGCTTCCTAATAAAATATCAAATGTTTACTTGTAGTATAGTGGTTAGAGCTTTATTTTGTGATGGTAAGAATTTGAATTCAAATCTCACCTACCACATATTGTGTATTTTAAATTTCAACCACCCCTATTAAGATTTTCTAGTTCCACTCCTAACCATTTTACATTTGTGTTAAGTGAATTAAAAAAAATAATACAGATTGGACACACGCGAAAGAACATGATATGTTTGAACAAATTATCCACATTTGTGGCTTTTTTTGACTGCCTACATTGCTTGTCTAAGAAGCTAAATTCGAAACAATTAGCGAAACTCGTAATTTCGTAATCGAAGAAAACAATAACTGCTTAAAATTATCAACAACTTATTGAAAGAGGAATTTTGAATTTTTTGATGATGCAAACATTAACTTAATTCTTTATGAAATCTATCTAATTTTAAATTGATATATTCGTATATGTTGGTGCTGATGTCGCACTTAATCAGTGCCACAACTTTGGGCACTCAACGCAAAAAAATGGAGCACTAAAATTGGAAGTTCAATGTTAATTTGGTGTCATAGGAAACATGGACGAATTTAAAAGCCCCCCGATTCAAAAGCCTTGTAAATTTAATGTGTAGTTTCTACTATTTCTAATATAATATATAACTAATACAACGTATATGTTTCAGTCTAATATATTTTGCTGAATATTTTCTTCATCAAATTTAATCTGCACTGTAATAAAAAAATTATTCCACCTCAAAATGGAATTGACATCCTCTGAGATATCTTAAACTCTGAGTTGATATGTGAAAAAAAAAAAGACTATTCAAATCTTTTTTGTACGAACTCAAAGCACAATAATATTGTCCCCTGCATTCCGGATATGCACCGAAAAATATTAGGTCCGGTTTTAAATAAACTGAAAATTTTGAAATATCTTAGAGGATACGGACTCCTCACATACGAGCTTTATTAAAATTTAAAATGGAGTTAGCCCATAATTACTTTTTTCACATACTCACATACGAGCTTTATTATGTGTTGTGTTGTGTTGTGCTATAACTAAGTTAATTTTTCACGTACTGTGCCGTAGCTAAAATGTCGAGGGATGGTCACGTCATGTGAGTCACGCCGTACCCAAACGTGTCGTGACCAAACGTGACTCACGTGAACATTTGATCATAATTTAGGTTAGTTTATTCAAGATTCACCATTTGATCAAAATCTAGTGGTATTAATTACACGTGACTCGCATGACCACGTGCTGTGTCGCATGGGTCTCATACCGGGGTGTATCGCATGGATCGATCACCCATAACGGGTGGAAGCGGGGTGTATCGCATGGGTATGAAGCGGGGTGCAATGAAAAACCTCCCAAGGATAACAAATCGAGCTCACAAAGTTTGGAAACTCAACATACCTCCACGCATGAGAGTGTTCGGCTGGCTCATGTCGCTTAATAGACTATTAACTATCGATAACCTCAACAAGCGAGGGTGGCCATTGGTGAACCGGTGCATCCTTTGCAAGGCGTCACTTGAATCCATCACCCACATGATGGATGTTTGTCCCTTCTCATTAGCGGTGTACAATGCAGTCATGCTACAGAGGCCGGACAGGATGCCATCACCAACCAATCCAACACCATATACGGAGGCAATACTGAGCTCACATATCCCGAAAAATCAAAGAGCCACTATCCTGATAACACAATTCATCATTTGGAGGGAACGATGCTCACGAACCTTTAGAGATCTCAACAAGGAGGCGGAACAACTCAGGGATGAAGTTCTATGCCAGCTACAGTTCGGTTATGAGTGAGGTACACAATTTCAGGAAAATAAGGGACTAACATGCATATCTACTCAAGGGAAAAGACTGACAAGAAATCGCCACATGCTTCAAGCTGTTCACAAGAGACCAATACAATCATTCCACAATCCCTTTTCATTTCACTGCTCATTTGGTTTTAATTTCACTGCATTCAAATTTTAATTTCTATTTCCTTTTTGCTCAATTGTGTTTATTTTGGTGGTTACCACCCTTGTGTAACGGAACCTTCTCTTAATATAAATGTGGGCCTGACCCTCATTTTTACTCAAAAAACAAGGAAGCAAAAAAAAAAATCAAAAAACAAAAAAACAAAAAAAAATTTCTTTTTTTTCACATTATTCTCGCGAATAATTCGTGATTCGTGTTTTATTCGCGAATAAAACATATTATACGTTTTTTTTTTTGCTTTTTATTCAAAGTTCGGTTCAGAAACATCAAAAAAACGAATAAAACACAAATTATTCACGAATTATACCCGTATATTGTTACTATGATCACGCACACCCATTCCCAAGACAAAATGGAACTCGTGTGTTCCCTATAAAACGCGAGAATTTATTGTCTGTTACAAATATTCTCTTTTTGAAAATTTTCATTTAATAAAAATAAATTCTAATTAACAAATTTTAAAATAAGGATTCAGATGCCTAATCGTATGTGCCTCTATTTTTCAATTTTCCAATAACAAAATTTTAAAATTTATATGCCAAAATAAAACATTAGACTTGATCTACATTTTTTTTTCTCTACATGCACATAATAAATTGTCATTTTTTCAGATTTCATTTTATATAAATTAATAAGTAAAAAGACTAACGTCCATAAACTATCCACATTAATGAACTTTTTGGAAGCACTTGATACTAATTAAAACAAACTTAAAATGTTGTAATTGTTTTACATGTGCACAAAAAAAACAATATGAATTATGATCTTGTTATCCCTAACGATACCTAGAGGTGAGTGAATAGGTCTGTTTAAAATTTAAATTCTATCTACTAAGTATTTAACGTATAAATTAAATCTTAGTGTACGTGTGTGTTAGAGTGTAGTTCTTGGCAGAATCAAGAACTTGTAAATTAAATAAATATTAAAGTACAGTAAAGTAAATAGGTAGAGTTAGAAAATGTGACACAGAAGTTGGTAACGAAGTTCGGGGCAACACAACCTTAAGAGGCGCGTCTTTCTATTACCCAATGAAGAAAGGAATACAAGTTATGACCGGTACGAGACAACACTCCTGCGGTCCACACATACGACAGATGAGCACAACAGCTCAAAGAGAGAAAGGTGAGCACACAAGCTCAGAGATATAGGCGAGCTCGCAGGCTCTAAGTCCAGACAATCGCGACTCTCACTCTAATCTCACTCTGGATCAATTTAGGTGGAGTATATATGAGGTTGCTGGAAATGATATAGATGGTTTAAGTACAAGAAACAATGGACTGGCGAAACCTCAAAAGATTTCTAAAGTGGAGGCGCAAAGGTTATTTTTCTGTGTAATTTTTAGAGGAGGAACCGACCCTCTATTTATAGTGGTGGTTTTGAATCTCTCAAATGGAGAAATAAATATAGGGTTTAAATCACACCCATAGTGATATAATTTTCACTATAGCTGAGGCAAATCTCAAGATTTGCAGAATCGAAATTTGTCAGGTTTGCTTGTGCTCAGATACCACCAAGGTTCTAAATAGCGATTATAGCGCTATAGCTTTTAAGGCCCAAAAAAGTTATAACGCAACCATAGCTAGCTATTTGGAATCATTATAAAAGAAAAGCGGTTAATGGCGTTATAGCTTTTGAGGTCCAAAAAAGCTATAGCTAGCTATTTAGAACCCTGGATACCACTATTGACCTACCTGATTAATTCATATTTTGAATTCGAATTTCTAGCTATGCAACGGCTAGAATCAGGCAGTCGCAACCTCAAATCTACTTTACCATATGTTTGGACATAAATTAAAAATAATAAAAATAAAATAGTAAAGTGTGATCTTCATAATCTTCATGATCTCCATCTCTATGATCTTCCGTAATCTTTATGATTCAGCATCTTCATCAATATCCAACACTCCAAATAACTCGTGTGAATCTTCCATTAGATCATAATTATCAAATCAGTACTTGTAGCTCGAGGAGATCATGAAAAAAATTATCTTGTACAGCTTGTCACGTTCCGACTTGTCATGATATGTACGTTGACTTTCATTGACCTTCAGACGCAGCTTGTTACGCCAACTTGTCATGATATGAATTGTTGACTTACATTGACCTTTGGTCGTAACAACTAAACCTGCATAAATCTCAAACAAATAAACTGTGAAATTCAATAATTATATGTTTTGTAAATTAGTCAAACAACACATAAAGATTGCTTAAAACATATTTAACGGTTTTATTTTAGCATTTGTATTTAAAATTTTAAGTTATTAATATTTTAAAAATAAAAATATAGTAGAGACACATAAAATAAAAACATTTAAATCCTCTCTTGTAAAATTCAGGAAACTGAAAATTTAAAATCCAATTCGTCCATATATTTAATCGAGAAAGAAGAAAACAAAAGGAAAACACATGTCGTGATTTAAATGTCTGGTTCTTCAAGTCAGGATTTTGAAGTTTGAAAATCCGTTTTCTCTCTCTATTTTTAATAAAAAAATTAACTAGGACGGAATTTAAAAATCCGACTCTTCTTAGAGCCGGCCAAAAAATCAACGACTTATAAAAAAAAAAACCGCACGTGTCGGATAAAAAACGGTCATGTAAAAAATATTTTTAAATTTGAACTTTCTTACATTTCAAATTTGGTTTAATATCTTTTAGAGATTCATTTGAAGTTTTATATTTAATTATTTATTAAATAAAAGGTTTCTTCTTCTCTTTATTAGATATTTCCTTTGCGAAATAGCTGCCGCTGATTAATCCTTGAATTATGTAAACACAAATTATATAAAGTAGTGACCAACAAGCTGGCTCGGCACGAGTTGGGCTCAGCTTGAACTCGTCACGAGTTGGTTCGTCTGAGTCACAAGCGAACTGACTTTAGTCCGAGCTGAAATTTCAGCTTGAAATCGTCACGAGCTGGACCGAACTAGTTCACGAGCTGACGAGCTGGCTCGCTGGATCTGGCTGGATCTTGTTTTAAGAAGAAAATAAATTCTACAAACTTTTTGAATCGAGCTAAACCGAGTTGGACAGTATAAAATGCACACACATTCATACAAATTCACAAATTAATACCGAGCTGAGCTAGCTCGGTAACAGCTCGATTCAGTAACGAACTAACTATTAGCGAGCGAATCAGATGCGAGTCACGATCGAGCCACGAGCTACAAGTTTTTTTGCCATCCCTAAGTGAGGTGTATGAACGAAGCCTTGTCACCTTATAGATTAGTAATCGAGATAATGTAAGGTATCAAAAAAGAGGTTTTTCCACATAAAACGAATCATAATAAGGACTTGAAATTGGTAGAAATGATCTAGTACGCCATTTTATACTATACGGGATAGTAAAAAACTATGTTGGAAACAATCAAAAGTCAAGAAAAAAAGAAGGCAAATTCTGCTATATTATAGTCTCCCGTTGCTCCTACACGTGATTTTTGCATAGGCATATACATATCAACACTACTCATCTTTTTAATAACATCATAGTTTTTATAAAATTTAAATGTATGGACAATTTTAACTTTTTATAAATATATTTTCATAAAATAGTCAATATTGTAATTATTTATTAATTATTTAATTTTCAGTTAATATGTATGAAATTTTGGACTAATTGCAGATTACTATAAACATATTAGGAATAAAGTTGATTTTACTTAATTTTAGCAGGACCGATGTAAATTTTTATTGTAACGTTATGAAAATTTTACATACGTTGATTGTTAAAATTATTCATGATAATTTATATTAAATTTGTTTTTTATGATCAATTCACGTTTAATTTATACAAGTAATTGTGTCAGTTTCTTTAGTGATTTTTGCGAAAATAAATTGATATATACAATGTTGCTAAATTTTCATAATATAATAAAATATTTCGATCTTGTACTATCTTTTAAAAAAAATTCAAGATGTAAAGAAATACAAATAACAAATACAACATAATATTTTACTTATTTTGTAAATCTAACTTTTGAGATAAGAAGATCATATAATAATGTGTCATGTGTGAGAGAGAAACAAATTTTAAACCAAATTACATATTCTATAAATATAATTATTAAGGAAAGAAAATCATATGAAAATATATATGAGAGAAGTTATTTTGATTAGTAGTATATTATTACCAGATTTTTTGGTACGGTTACGATTCTTTGATTATTTTTGAAAATATCAAAATAAACTACAAAATTTGATATTATTTTTTTTCTTTTAATCTGTCTTCCATCAAACAAAGTAATTCAACTGCTTTACCTCGAGCTAAACTAATTTTAGATTTATCGAAGGATCAATACACAATTATCCCCGATATTTTTATTAAAACCCACAAAAAAAAACAAATTATCAAATCTGCTCCCACTCCAAAGTTATAATTATTTCTACCCTAACCGCCCGTGGGCTGGGCGGTCCACTTTTTCCACCTGACCGCCCAGCAGCCGGGCGGTCCACTGTGCATAGCTGACCGCCCAGCAGCTGGGCGGTCCGCTAGTGTGTTTTTTTTTTTTTTTATAAAGATTAGATTAGAGACAATATGAATATAAAGATGCTGAATTCTTAACGCTAAAAGTTCGAATTTTTTTTGTAAATATTAGTTAGATTATTTCTGTGAAGCATATTTATACTAAAATACGCTAAATTACTTGGAATTATGTTAAATTACTTGGAATTATGTTAAATTACGTTGAGTTACACTATATTAAGTTAAATTACACTAAATCACATTACATTACGCTAAAATACGGTAAATTACATATGAATATGGACGATATCTTCACTGAAAAGGCGAAAAACGACGACGAAATGAAAATCTTAAGTAATTTACTCAATATGTAATTACTTAAGTGAGTTATACTAAATTACTCAATACGCTAAATTACTTAAGTGAGTTATTCTTAAGCTTTCCGAAAAGTGCTCATTTGCTGAAATCGGACACTAAAATACGCTAAAATATGCTAAAATACGCTAAAATACGCTAAATTACGCAATACGCTAAAATACGCTAAATTACTCAATACGCTAAAATACGCTAAATTACTCAATACGCTAAATTACTCAATACGATAAACTACTAAATACGCTACTCAATACGCTAAATTACTCAATACGCTAAATTACTGAATACGCTAAAATACGCTAAAATACGCTAAAATACGCTAAATTACTCAATACGCTAAAATACGCTAAATTACTCAATACGCTAAATTACTCAATACGCTAAAATACGCTAAATTACTCAATACGCTAAATTACTGAATACGCTAAAATACGCTAAATTACTCAATACGCTAAATTACTCAATACGCTAAAATACGCTAAATTACTCAATACGCTAAATTACGCAATACGCTAAAATACGCTAAATTACTCAATACGCTAAATTACTTGGAATTATGTTAAATTACGTTGAATTACACTAAATTACGCTAAATAACAATAACTTCGCTAATTATGCTGAAATATGGTAAATTACGCTAAACTACGCAAAATTACGCTAAAGTAGACCGATTCTGTGCCATCTTTCATGAATCATAAAAAATAGTAAAAAAATTCCAAAAATAGTAAAAATTGGTATTCTACAATTTCATTATGTAACTAATTTACTGAGCTACTTGGATTGAATAATAGAAATGAAAATCTTAATCGGAAACTTCAACTCACGTTTTGAGGCTCTTCCCTTTGTTTTTTGGCGATTCTGAATTTTGGAATCCGGCATCGCAGGCACGGACGCATGCGCATTTTCTCAAGCTTTCCGAAAAGTGCTCATTTGCTGAAATCGGACACTCGAGCGCCGTTTTATGACCGTTTGAAGTTTCGTCGTCGTTTTTTCGCCTTTTCAGTGAAGATATCGTCCCTATTCATATGTAATTTACCGTATTTTAGCGTAATGTAATGTGATTTAGTGTAATTTAACTTAATATAGTGTAACTCAACGTAATTTAACATAATTCCAAGTAATTTAGCGTATTTTAGTATAAATATGCTTCACAGAAGTAATCTAACTAATATTTACAAAAAAAATTCGAACTTTTAGCGTTAAGAATTCAGCATCTTTATATCCATATTGTCTCTAATCTAATATTAAAAAAAAAAAAAAAAAACACTAGCGGACCGCCCAGCTGCTGGGCGGTCAGCTATGGAAATTGGACCGCCCAGTGGCTGGGCGGTCAGTTATGCACAGTGGACCGCCCGGCTGCTGGGCGGTCAGGTGGAAAAAGTGGACCGCCCAGCCCACGGGCGGTTAGGGTAGAAATAATTATAACTTTGGAGTGGGAGCAGATTTGATAATTTGTTTTTTTTTGGGGGTTTTAATAAAAATATCGGCAATTATCCCCACAGGGAATGCTTACGCCGAGTATTTGGGCCTTTTCTTTGGAACATTTAACTAGGGCTGTAAACGAGCTGGTTCGGGCCGAGTTGGGCCTTGGCTCAGCTCGTTAATTCTGGCCCGAGCCTGAACCGAGCGAGCTGGACCTAGGGGTCCCGAGCCAAAAGTCTTGGCTCAGCTTGTGACAAGCCAGCCCGAGCTAGCTCGCGAGCTGACGAGCTGGCTCGTTGGGCTTTATTGGGTTGTTATTATACAAATTCAAAAATAAAAAATAAGAAAGCTCATTCAAAAAATTTAAGAAATCGTCCAGCAGGCACATCTTCAAGCAACTGAAGCCCATATTATTTCTTCCCAAACCGAAAATACATCAATTTTGCATAATTGCGCCTTTGAAAATGAGACTGGACTTAAAATTATACGGGGCTAAACCCTAAATCCACTGTAGCTTAACGAGCCGAGCTGGCCCGGTCCGAGCTGACCCCTGGCTCAGCTCGTTTATTTTGGCCCGAGCCTGAACCGAGCTGGCTCGTTAACAGCTCGGTCCACTACCGAGCGAGCTGTTAGCGAGCGAGCTAGAGACGAGTCACGAGCGAGCCGCGAGCTTTTTTGACAGCCCTACATTTAACAACGGATTTGTCCGACTCAGAATCCAATTATTGTCAGTTGTTTCCCGGAAGTTGCAAATGAATTTCCCCGCATTGACTTGCGTTGATCCGGGGGACAAAGGTTGGGCCCACACTGACTTGACCTCAATTCATACTTAATAATGCTTTGTCATATCTGAAAAAAAAAAATTATTTCTTATTTAGAAACTATACAGTAAAGAAATTGTTTATAAACTTTATGCTGATCAAATGATTGACTCAAATTATTTCTCATTTTTAATTTGTTGCTGATGTGGCTTAATAGAAATTTTAAAATTAATTTCAGGAACTCATTTGAGTTGCTGGGATGTAGATGCTCTTAGGCTTTAACGGCTTCAGGGGCGTCAATGCAAATTATGCAATTGTTTTTTTCTTTACCAGTTATTATAATGGAGTCCGACTAGTATGATATCAATTTAAAAAAAAAAAAATTCCTGCATTGACTTGAGTTATTATAATGGATTATGATATCAGTGTTATATGATATTAATTTCAAAATTTATTAGATAAACTTTAAACAACGAATTCAAACCGTTCAAACCGATTTACTGTATGAGTAGTATGTTTACATCAAAAATTTATATTTTCTTGAGTTATTTTAGTACCAAATCAAGTGTCAAAAACGTTGAAAAATAAATGCATTAAAATTAACTTAAAATCTCCCACATATACATTTGACCACTTGACTTTATATTAAATAAATTCGAAAAATTGTAAATTTTGCATGTAAACGCACAATTAATGAAGTAGATTGGTTTGAATGGTTTGGATTCATCGTTTGAAGTCGATTCAATTGATTTTTGAGTTGGTATTATATAGGTTGAAATGATTTAAACACCAAATCGATAGATTTTCGGGTTGGTGTTAATCTTTTAACTTATTGATTCATA
The DNA here is from genome assembly GCA_011114355.1 of Carex littledalei. Lineage (NCBI taxonomy): Eukaryota > Viridiplantae > Streptophyta > Magnoliopsida > Poales > Cyperaceae > Carex > Carex littledalei. The sequence continues at coordinate 5,752,286 of CM022092.1, read as the reverse complement.
TAAAATGAAATCTTAAAAAACTATCAAATTGACTTCAAACGGTGAATTCAAACCGATCTAGTTCATTAGTTGTGCGTTTACATACAAACTTTATAATTTTTTGAAATTATTTAGTATCAAGTCAAGCGGTCAAATGTGGGAGTTTCTAAGTTAATTTTAATGCATTCATTTTTCAACATTTTTGATCGATTGACTTCATACTGAACTAAATCGAAAAAATAAATATATTGCATGTAAACACATTACTCATAAAGTAAATCGGTTTGAACGGTTTGAATTAATCGTTTGAAATCTATCAAATAAGTTTCAAAATTAGTGTCATATAACACCGATGTTATACTAGCCAGACTCATTAGTAATAGGCTAATAGTTATTTTATATCAGTTAACTATACGGTAAAAGTAAATATAATAATACATTCATAATTTGCACCTGTTTATAATAAAAAATTTATAAACTAGGATTTATGAGTATATATGTTTAAGAGTTTGAAATATACAATTTGAAATGTACATTTTGCACGTCCTATCCCAACACACGGTAAAAACCTCATTTCTTTAAAATAATCTATCAATCATAATCATCAGTGAAATTAGTTATTAAACGACCAGCGCTTTAAAATGAGAAGCTGATGGTAGGGGTGTTCAAATGGATCGGTTTATTCGGTTTTAAACTGAACCGGTAAATTTTGATTTAATTAGATCGGTTATTCGGTTTAAATGGTTCGGTTCGGTTTAGTTTTTGAAGAAGTTCGGTTTAAATGGTTCGGTTTGGTTTTGGGATCTCCAAATCGGTTTGAACCGAACCAACCGGTTTAATAAAAAATGGATCGGTTTATAATGGATCGGTTTATTTTGTGTGGTTTATAATGGATCGGTTTATCAAAAACCGGCTTGTGTGGTTATCAAAAATGTTATCCAAATCGGTTTGAACCGAACCAACCGGTTTTGAAATGTTTATTTGTAACTTGAAATGTTTGTATTCGGTTCAACCGAACAAATCGAAGTTTAAATCGGTAATCGGTTCGGTTTTAGATCGGGTTGGAATTTTAATTCGGTCGGTTCGGTTGGGTTTTCAAAATTCAGTTTAAACCGTGGTTCGGCAAAAAAAGTTCGATTTGACCCGAACCGACCGGTTGAACACCCCTAGCTGATGGACATCAAAGCTATCCGAAGCGTTTTAAAATCCGTATGCACAAATCTTAAAATACATCGGACGGTTCTGATACCCATCAAACTTACACTTTTTTCCTTGACATGAAACAATTTATAAATATTTAATGTTTGATTTTTTTTTTTGTAGGGTGTAAGTGCAAAGTTTTGCAGCGAGTACTTGGGATGCTTTCAAATTGTTTGTAGGATAGTTGTGACATGTGACCGGGTTTTACTGGCATGGTAGTTGGTGGGTGTCTTTAAATTATGTTTCTATTATCTGATATGGACAAGTTGCTTGCCAGTCTGATAAAAGAAAAAGAAAAATGAAAGAAAGAAATTAAAACGCACATAGCACATATATTCCTACTGGAATTCCTCTTAAGTTACTATACTATTGTCTTGTCTGAATTATCTTTATCTCTTTCGGTCATAAACATTTAATGAGTCATATATACTTTAATTAGGACAACAATATAAGTCTCTTCAAACTTTAGGGACCATTCGAATAAAATTTAATCGTCAATTAATTTTTGTCATAGATCTACTCGGTCTATCCAAATAAATAAACAATATATCTACTCAGTCTTCAAAGTGCTATGACAGAGATCTATGAGGTTCTAACATTTTAACCTCCATATTTAACTTTGGCAATTGTAAATAATTCAAAACAGAATTGTATAAAATACAATATGATCAGATACCGTCAAATATCCGATCCTTATCCGTATCTGAAAAATAAAAACGGATACGAATATAATTTTACCACTATATGATCTGTATCCGATCCGTTTGCATCCAATACATGATAGCCTCTCGCGCAGAGTTATTTGCTTGTACGTTACTGTCTCGAATTCTCCTTTCCGGTCACAAGGTCATGAATTAACCTTAAAAAAACAAGGTTATGAATTGAATAGTAACTAGTTTAAGAACTTGTAGGAATTGGTAGTTAGATGATAAACTTGATCTGTCCATATGTATGTATTCTGTTAAAGAAAAAGATACATTTGTAAAATAACTCTTTAATTGTTGCTTCAATAATATCCTATTAAAAAGTCAATTAAAATTCTTTCTTTATTATTTTTTCATTTTTGTAATTAACTAATTATAAGTTGCAACGGGATAAGAAGTACAGGAAATAAAATTACCTATATTCTGAAAGTGTGAAATGGATTTAAAAATTTACTGACATATCAACTTAAGGGGTGCTTCAGAAGAGAGGAGAAGAGGGGATGAGAGAGAAAGGGTGACCGGATTGCCAAATATGTTTACTTGCTCCACAACCTTAAATTTTGAAGAGGAGCCAAGAGAAAGGAAGGAGAATCAAGACACAAAAATGAATAGAGTTGCTCTCTAATATTTACACTCCGATTTGGAGGTAACTCTTTCCTTTACTTCTTCCATCCCCTTCCCTCCCCTTCCCTCTCGTTCCCTCCCTTTCCCTTCCCTTTGAATTTGTGGAGCACACCCTTAAGTTCAAGTTCACTAGTAACTTTGCGCGCGTCATTCAGAGACAACCGGCCCTCAATTTAATGCGACCTAAATTTAACCTATATTTTAGTGTTTTGTGTTTTATTTCTTATAGTTTTTACTCATACTCTATATTAAATATGTGTTGATTATATCTTTTAGGGTTCTTCCCACTCTATATTCATACTCTATATTTATTACTTTATATTATCAAATTGGGACCCTCATACTCTATACGCTTATTTATTAGTTCCTATAGATTTAGTAAATACAGAATCTTGAGGTATAGTCCAGTTCCTATGGATTTTGGAAGTGTAGAATTAGCATTCTACTTTTTAGGCGACCCCAGACCCCTTATTTATTTAACAAAACGCAAGTGACCAATGACAAAACTGAGAACTATTAACTGACAAAAAAAAAAATTCACAAGCACCATGGCTTTATCTTTTACATTCTAATATCCTTCAATCCTCTTTATTGTAAACCCCACCAAAATTTCCAAGCAAAGGAAAGAATTCTTACAACAGTTGCACGTTTCACTGAAAAGCACATGCACCAGGACCCAGCATATGGACATCTCTCTCTAGTCTTCTTCATATAAACTGCTCTACATCTGATACATCTTCAGAGGAACGCGCACACACACACTGCCCAAGCACACACTCAAAGCAGCTGGTTACCGAGACCGATTTCACCGGGAACAAGGTACGATATATGACCTTTTTCTTAATTTCTAGCATATTTTGGTTTAAATTTGAGGCTGTTCCACAGAATATATAATAGTGTTTGGTCATAATTTCTCTAACAATGAATTTAGTCACAAAGTACAGACGCAATCTTGATCAATTTAATTTTACCAGAAAATCAGAGAGTGGACAATCAATTTGAAATTTTTGATAAATTAAAAAACAAGTATGTACTACCTTAATTTAGTTTATCTAAAATTGAAATTTTGCTTTTGTAAGAATTTACAAAAATCTTGTTTTATGCGTAGCTGCAGCCTGCAGCAAGCTATTCTGATTTAAAATATTATCCTCCCTTTTTCTTTTCTTTTTTCCAGTTCCTATGCTTGAAAGAACACATTTATAACATAACAGATTTAGTAAACTGCCTTTTGTTTATATTATCATACTAAAGCTGTTCAAAGAGAAGCTTGAAATTTAAAATTTGATGTTTCTGTTAATTTCAAATGTTTACAACTGTACTTGGTATCAGAATACCTTTTTGTCTATCTGGTTTTATAAAGAATAGGAAGAATGTTCCTATTTCTAAAAAATAGTAGAACTACGTCTAAAATCTGAGAACATGTGTTTAAAGTGTTATATATGACGTTTAAATAACGTTTATCGCATCATAGCGGAAAGGCTAAAAGAATGACGCTATTGTCATATTGCGCTGCTATAGGGCCATAGATTTTATGGTCCGAAAACGCTATAGCGCGCTATTTAGAACATGAATACATGATCGGAAATTTTTTAAATGAGAGTCCAATATTCTAAATCTTGATTTCAATACAATGATCACATCAAGGGTATAAAAGTTGCTACAAAGCAGACATAACTGAACAACCTTTTCCATATTTATGAGAACTAAATGTGATTTTATTTTAAATATAATTTTATAATATCACATTACTACATACGTACATTCAGAAAAAAAAAATGGAGGACGTTTATTTTCATTTTCCCGACCTAAATTTGCCTATGCATTTAGGGCTTTTAGACGTAGTACCAGGCATAGTGACAAATGAATAGTTCGGGTTCGGTTCGGCGGGGTCAAAAATTTGTGATTCGGGTATAATTCGAGAATGATTCGGTACAACAAGGAAGCAAAAAAAAGAACCCAAATTTTTTTTAAAAAAATAAAAAGAAAAATTTCGCGTTTTTCTCGCGAATAATTCATGATTCGCGTTTTATTCGGAGTTCAATTCGGAAACATCAAAAAAATAAATAAAACGCGAATTATTTGCATATATTGTTACTATGATACCAGGTGTACCGCCCAAATTTATTCAACTTTTACTTTAATCAAATCCATGACAGAGAGAAACAAAAATGATTTGTATTATAGATAGCCCCTTCAATCTTTTATTCATTAAGATTTAAGAAGGCCACTAGAGAACTGGAAAAACACCTTTGATTTGTAAATTGTTGAACGAAAAAATATAAGAAAAGCGTTTCCGCCTTGGCCCAGCCCATAATTTCAACTGGGCTTTGGCCTTTATTAAATTCAGAAGTTGAATTTTTGGAGACTTCTTGCCGGAAGAATTAGTGGTGAAGCTGTCGTATATTATCCATACCGTTATGTAGAACATCGTTTGCACAACATGTAGTTTTTTTTTTTTTTTTTTTCCGGTAATGTATACCTCCACATGATATGTACAAGTTATTCAGCTCTTTTAAGGTCAAGTTATATACTAATAGGCCAATGTGAAAAAAAATTAGGCCGCTGTTTACCTTGTTCATCTGGCGCAATTTTCATATGTAGACTACTAAAAGATAATTCTTATATATAAAAAAAGAGGAGGGTTCAAATGCCTCCATTTTTCATGCCTCCACCATGCCTCCATTTTTAAAAACATTAATAACTCAAAATTTAAAACTTAAAAGTCAAAATAAAACTGTTGGATATTATCTACATCATTTTATCTATGCGCAAGTAAAAAATTATGACATTTCAATTTTGTTTTGGTTGTCATCAAGAGCTTGTAAAAAACGTACTAATGTTGATAATTTCTAGACGTTGATTTCTCAACTTATTGATTCACATAAAACCAAAATCAAAATGTGATAATTTTTTATGAGCACATAGATAAAATGATGTAGATCATATCCAACAGTTTTATTTTGACTTTTAAATTTTAAATTTTGAGTTATTAAAGTTTTTAAAAATGGAGGCATGATGGAGGCACAAAAAATGAAGACATTTGAACCCTCCTCGTAAAAAAATATAAACGATGATTCACCTAAAGGGAAAAGAATAAAACAGAGATGACCGAGGCGCCAAGAATACTACTTAAGTACTTATTACCAATCATTTCAAGTATTTATTTAACAATAGTATAATTGTTGATAAACATTCACCCACGTTCTTCCAGCTAATACAAATGGTACAGACTACAGAGTTGTTTCTTGTCCCACTTAAAAAAGTTCAAACCCTTCTGTCATTTTAAAACACCACCATGTTTGTGATCCTACAATAAAAAAAAGTATACAGGTAGATGATGTTCTTTTTGTCAACGAAAAATGATTTGTATCTCCGTTTTTTTTAGAGATTGGTTCGGATGTTTTCTGAGATTGAATGTGTATAATAATGATTTTAGCATGAGTATATTATTTGTAACATCCGGTTTGGTTCATACCAGACAAAGGCGGATCCAGTAGGAAGCTACGGGGTCAATTGACTCCATTTATTTAAAAAAAAATTATGATTATACATAAATTTTTATATATTTTAGAGTAAAATGTTATAGAACTATAAAATTGATCCCCATTCGAAGTACCAAAATTTTTATATGGTTGACCCTCATTCAAATTTGACTCCCAAACCTTAACAGTTTGGCTCCGCCCCTGATACGAGGTGAAGGAGAAAGGGGTTACAAATAGAAAGGGAGGTTAACATATTTTCTATTTTCTTGTTCGATTTGTTGTGTTTTTTTCGTTACGCCTCAATTTGAAGAGTAATAAAATATGAATTTTAGAAAATTAAATGAGTAATCTTTGTTAACCTTATGTTCTACTAAAAATCCAACTAAATAAAAATTAATTAAGAAAAAAAATATCCTCTCCAATTTTCCTCTTCCTTCCTCTACTCTCAATCTAAACAAAATGTAAAAGATGTTTCATAAACTTCTAAAACTATTTTTTAGTTGAAAACATATACAAAATAATGCCTTTAGCATAAGTTTGGATATGAACTTTCAAAATAACACTAACATAACAGAAATAGACCCTAAAAACTCAATACCAAACCACCTTACAGCTTAGATTGTTTGTATCAACAAATAATAGTCGGCATCAAAATAGATATAAAAATTCATAGCAAATCTAACAAGAAATTTAGCCATCCAGAAAATTTCATCAATTTGCATCACATTGAAGTATTGAACCTATAAAAATGCTCCAGCTGACTTGACACCATTGTCCAAAATTTGCATAAATTCAGCACGGAAATAAATATAGTTGTAGCAACACATGCATCTCTTTTTTTATTCCTTTCCTCCTGAAGAATAAATTTATAAGGAATATATCTAACAAAATTATAATGAGAGATGCTAACTATCGTTCAGAAATTGTGTTCTCTCTCATCTAGTACATGATTCATTTTTTTTGCTTCAAAATCAGTGCAGTTCACTCTTCAAATTTACAAAATTCTTCCTTTTTCAAGCGATAAAGGTTGGTGAACCCAATCATAATTCAAACATGCATCAGTGATTTTTTTTTTTTCAAAACATAATTTTTCGTCACTGTTTTATTTTTAGATGTCAAAAATATAATTTATAGACTGCTATATTTACTTTCATATTACTTTTCCCAATTTGTAAATAGATATAATATCATGATACAGTGTTGTCAATTTTAAATTTTCATTAATTTTCTCTAAGCTCCGATTTACGTAGGATTAGGAGGTGCAAAATTGGAGCTGCTTAGTTATCACCCATCTGATAAGTATTTTATGTTCACCTGAGACTTCAAACACATTAAATATGAAAGCAAACTCATCTCACCGAATCTTGAAATTCTGTCCCAAGTTTGAAATCATGCATTTTGCATCTAATTTACTTAGTCTACAACTTTGAAAGCTAATTGTCAGTGTCTTAGGTTGATAGGGGTGAATCGAATATTCTTTGCAGTATCTGAAGTTAATCAAAGCCAAACTATAAGAAACTATAATTTATTCAAAATATAGGAGTTCACTTCAAAATTCATGCAAATTTATGTTAAATGGGTTGGATTTAACTATAAGCAAATTCATGCAAACTTATATAATCTGAATTCAGCTGATAAAGCATGACATTTTGTGTCAGAATTATTAGCTGAATGCATACAAGACAGCGGCCAAATTTCATGCATAATTTTTGTTATTTTTTTTCGAAACAATTGCATTATTTATACATACAGAATTCGGAATTCGGGTATAATTTTTTTTTTAGACGGACTAGGTTTTGGAAACAATAATATACAAAGAGGAGGGATCAAATTACACCATTTTATGGTGACACATCTTGACACCATATGTTTATAAATCAGTTTTGTGATTTCCAAGTCCAAACAGTAGATCCGAACCGTTCAACATGATCTCCATATTAAAATGTGTTTGGAGACCAAATTTTATATTTTTTGAATTTTTTTAGTATTTTTTAAGATGTGTACAAAATTGTTGTTTTCAGACAATTCTGGACCATTAAAAAACAATGATTTTCAAAAATTCTAAATAAATAGTAACAATTTAAAAAAAAATGTAAAATTTGGTCTCCAAGCATATCAGTAAAACACCCGTAGGCCATCATATTCTTTAGGGTGCGTTTGGATGCAACCCCAGGAATAGCAAGAATAGCGCTAACCTGGGGTTAGCGCTATTCCATCGTTTGGTGAGTTAGCAAGAAAAACGCTAACCCCAGAAATAGTCTATACTTAGGGTGATCCAAACATAGAATAGTGGTGAAGAATAGTCACTAATTCAAAAACAGTTCTAATCTCATGCTATTCTTGACGATCCAAACACACCATTAAAACATAGTAACAATTTCAGAAAATTTGATCTCCAAGCATATCAGTAACATTTTAATATTGAGATCATATTGAAATGCTAAAGTTATAAACATATTCTTTTGAATGAAAACGTCCGTAGGCCATCATTAAACTTAAAAAGTTTATATTACAAGATTAACATGTATACATAAAAACATAAAAATTGGTACGTCTGGTATGAATGCTGAACTTCTAAACTGTAATTTCTAACATAAAGAACAATGTTTTAGTCACTTAGGTATGTTTGTCTGACAAACAAAAAATAGTTTTACTTTAAAATAACACTTATTACATAATTCTTTTTTACAATAAATTCAATAAGTTGGCTGAAGATTATGCCATAATTTTTGGTTTAAACAATTAAAGATATTTAAATTTGTATAACATGCTAACAATTCCACATCCCAATACTAACAAGTAACAATAAACAAAAGCAGCTCAACAAGCCTACGGGTTTTCAATCCAAAAAAAAAAAAAAAAAAAAAAAGGGTACGTAGTTGTCCTTCCTTTAGAAAAGATAAAAAGTGAATAAAGAGCAAAGTCCCATGACAGATCTCCATCTTACCTTTTTTTAGACTTTATTTCGGATAAAAATATGTATTGTAAATTTTTTAATTGAGATAAATACTATTATATAATATGCAATATTAAAAATATGTAGTTTTTTTAATAAATGATCATAGAATTTGATCAATTTCATACATGAAATTAGATATATCTCACAGATAAATATTTATTAACAAAATATTAAAATATTTTAACTTCGTGATTAAAATTATAAATAATTAATAATTAATCTGACTATTACAAAATAATTAAATTCAACCAAAGTATCAATATCCTGCTCGGTTTCGGAAAAAAAAAGAAAAAAAAGTAAAAAAAGGAAAAAGGAAAAGGGAAGGAAAAGAATTCCCGCGCTTCCCGATATTCCGACTTCCGAGCCTAGGAAGCTTCCTGTCACCTTCCTCCCGTTACGATCCTCTATAAACCGTGACTTAAAATATCCGTGTGTGTTCATGTAGGTAGTTCATCTATGCCTCCAAAATGAGCTGCTACATGATTTTTATAAAGAAGTACTTCCTAGAGAAACTTAAGGTCACAACAAAGTGGCTGTTTCTCTCTTGCGCATTTTCAGTTAGGACTTTTGACTGTTGTCATACGTGTACCCGTATATACTCGTTTTGAAACCTATTTGCCTTCAAAAAAGCAAAAGGTAACGCGGAATGTACAAACTAATTTGCCTTCAAAATTACCAAAAAGAAAGAAAGAAATAAACTGTTTCATCTTGCACAAGGATCGCGTCCGTGTAATTCCGAACATATTGTATACATCTAAAATGATAATTTTCAATAAATACGATTAAAATCAAATATCTTCTATATAGAGAAAATTGTATCAAATTCTGTGATCCACAGATCTATATGTTCAATGCACAGTATTTCTTTCTATATATACGCTGATACAATAGTTGATAAAAATACCTTTTTACTTAAATAAAAAAGAAACATACCAAGTAGGGTTGCAAACGAATCAAACCAAATCAAACTTATCCTAGTTTGAGTTTGAGTTTGAATAAGATTTGAACCGAACTGATTTGATTTGTTTCAGAATGAACTTCAATTGAACAAATTAGTTGCGAATTTTTTTTCGAATCGAAGTCAATCGAATCACGAACTACGAGCTTTTTTTGGCAGCCCTAATACTAACTATCTCAAATTTAAATTTAGCAATAAAATTTAGGTTATGGCATGATTCTATAAATATAGCAATAATATACGATATTATTAAAATAGGAAAAAAAGATAAAGTGTACCGAACCGAAGTGTTAAAATTATTCCACGCCACCTTCTCACGCCTTCGGCATTCTCTCTCTCCAGCAAACGAGTTGGGTGCTCTCTGCTTTCTGCCTTTTCATTTGTCTTGTTTTACATTCTACATTACATCTAAGTTAATTCGACGGCGCAGATTTAGGCGAAGCGGGTGTCATCTCTCCTGCGTTAACATAATGGAGAGAACGGAGGCATCGCCGCTGCGGGAGCAGCATCCAGAGGAGTCCGACGACAGGAGAGGAGACCAAGAGACCGCCGGAGCTGAGGTCGATCCCTTTGATATACCTCCCAAGGGGGCTTCCATTGAAAGGCTTCGCCGATGGAGGGTAAGTATGTTATTTCTCTCTTAGATTTTGCTAATGTACCATCATTGTTTTCGAAAATTTCTCTGGAGGACATGGATGTCTTTGCACATTTACTGAAAGGCGCATGCGCTTGGTAGTTTTTTGGAATTTTGGTTTGAATTTTCTAAATGCTGGTGTGGACTCTTGACTGTTTCAAGAGCGCATTTTATTATTATCTTTTTTTTTTTTTAAGGAAAAGAGCGCATTTATGTTTTTACATGTCGTAGCTTGCAGTCTCACGATATTTTGAAAAGAGCACTGTTTGTTTTAGAGTTATGTAAATTTGTTTTAATTTGGAAAAATATGTAATGTCTCTTGGTTGCATCATAAGTGATTTTTTTTTAGTAATTTTGTAAATTTTAGCTGAGAATTATCTGATATTGTGTTCTATATAATCTAGAAGAATTTGGACGCGGAGATGCCTATGATTAATGATACTGAACCCAAACATTTTTTACGAGATTGAATGTTTTGTTAGTGTTATAAATTGGATCATTTTTCTCTCATTTTCTTAATTAAGAGACCTTTCAACATAGGCTACTTTGTATGCAGTGTGAAAATTACTAAAATGATGAACTACGTTTGATTTCTTACCATATCTCGACAACATTTCAATGTGCATTGGTTTTTTTCTTTTCTTCTTATTTTTTTGAGTGCATACATGTATACAATCTGAATTTGCTGATTGCATATTTTTAGCTCACTGTTATTATGCTAATGTACTTTTGAAAAATCTTTTTTTCTTTTCAGCAAGCGGTGCTAGTTCTTAATGCCTCAAGGAGGTTTAGATATACACTGGATTTGAAACAGGAGGAAGAAAAAGAGAGAATCAGGAGGAAACTTCGTGCTCATGCTCAAGTTATACGTGTATGTGAATTTAGGATATGTAATTGTTTTCATGTTGAAAAAGGGACCAGGGATATTCCTCATGAAATTTGTATTTTCATTTTTAGGCTGCATTACTTTTCAAAGAAGCTGGGGAAAGACATGCTCCCAAAACAGAATTACCAGGTACTACCCTTAACTAATGAAAAAAAAAATCAACCAAAGAAGCAATTTCATACGTTCCCATGCAAAGGTGAAAAGTATCATCTATATCCCTCCAATACGGGAAATGCTATGTGCATATTTCTAAAGGACATTGAAAGTATCTTGACATTCTGCGTATCCATCTTTCCCATTTACTTGGACACAAGTCAGATGAATCGTTTTCTCATAATATGCCTTTATATGAAATCAAGAAGATGATAGGGCAATCAGGGTACTTCTGAAGTAAATAAAATACAATGGCATTGGTAATATGCACATATATACTATTTTTGGTTTTTAGATGTAAGCATATATCTGATGTTTTGTAGGGATGTATATGAACTCACCTCAATAAAGATGTAAGATGGAAAATAACAAATAAAATTAGTGTTACCAACTTTTTCGAAATGACATAGATACCAAATATGAAATTCATCATTGAAAAGGACCATCAATAATAAATGGTGAAGTTCAAATACGTACTATTCTTTTAATTTGTGATTCTTATAATGGTTCTCTATTCTATGAAGCTGTTCTGCCACGCGGTTATGGAATTGGGGTAGAGCAGCTGACATCCATGACAAGAGATCATAATTATTCTGCTTTGCAAGACTATGGAGGGGCAAGTACAATTTCAAAGTTTCTTAGGAAGGAGTTCCATTTTTACAATTTAACCCCACAGAACCTCAAAATATCATATCTGGTCTTACAAAAAGATAATATAGCATATCTAACCTTATGTGCCTCTGCAAAATGTTAGAAATGTCCTTTTCACCTTTGTTCCTAATTTTTTCCTAAACGAAACTCGACTATTACTGCATCATCTTTTATTGAATTTGGAGGCCTGGTTACTTTTTTGGAAGAATGACTGTGTTCTGTGTAATATATATAACACCTCTAGGTGTATAGGATGGTATTTATGATCTTTTCTTACATCAGAAGTCCTTGACTAACCCTTCTTAATGCGTCTGACTATTTTTTTTAGGTGAAAGGTGTTGCTAATTTGCTTAAAACAAACGTAGATGGGGGCATCACTGAAGATGATGCTGACATAATTAGTAGGCGTAATGCATTTGGATCAAATACATATCCTCGCAAGAAAGGAAAGAGCTTTTGGGTCTGTTTTTTTCCTCCTTTTTATCAACCTTTAGTTTCTGATAATGGTCGATTAATGTACATCAATCATGGTCATGCCTATTCCATTTGTTTGATGACTTGTTGGAGTTTCCAATTGATTCAACAACATCTATCTCTCCTACCCCACTTTATTTATTTTTGTCATTTGTTTTTTTATTGGAGCAAATGGGCCATTTTCATCCTTTGTCATCTCCAAACTGTATGTTTGACCAAATCTTGTTGCAGCTCTTGACTAACTCATGCAAGATAAAATTATCAAATCTTGTTGGGCTATTTTTTTATTAGCGGTTTCAATGAAACATGGCGATGCTTTTTTTTTTTCTGACTGTTTGTCATATTGACTCTTGTTGGAGTTGCAACTAATTGGTGCTTGCAGGTTGGTAATCAAGCATATGCCTGATGAATATACTTCTGTCCATGTACAACAACAACACATCAAATATGTGTTAACATCTACTGTTTGTACTGCTTTGACAAACTTCTACTTGTCTGTGATAAAAAGGGTTTTCTGTGGGAGGCTAGTCAAGACTTAACACTAATCATACTTATGGTGGCTGCTGCTCTATCTCTCGGACTCGGTATAAAGACTGAGGTAAATATTTTTATTATATAAGATTTACCCAAATTTATGCCCCTTTGCAACATTTACCAAGGGGTGAACTTATTCTTTTATTCATGTCTGTGAAAGTAAATATGTTATTCATGTAGGGCATCAAAGAGGGGTGGTACGATGGGGGAAGCATTGCTTTTGCGGTTTGTCTTGTCATTGTTGTGACTGGTATGACATTCCTATTTTTTTAGTTATCTACTTAGCAAGAAATATGCATCTACCAAGCACCATACTGGAACTTACTAGTGGTGACCTATGGCTTCATGTCTTGACGTGTTTTTTTTCAGAAAAGAATGTTTTTATTGATACTAAGTTAATTCAATTATATTCTAGTACTTCATGATCTGTGAATCAGGGGTTTGCTTCATTTATTGATTACTAACTATTTTTTTATGCTTTATCACAGCTATAAGTGATTACAAACAATCCCTCCAGTTCAGGCACCTTAATGAGGAGAAGCAAAACATCCACATTGAGGTTTTGTTTTTGTTTTAGATAACAATTTGTTTTATATGTGAAGAAACATCAGCAATTTTTTCATCAAAAACATAAACATAATTGATAATAAAAAATTAAGGGGAACAAATAGTTAAAGCTCCCAATTGTGTGCAATTGGTAGCTACTTACCATGACCATGAAACCATTTAATCTGAAATATTATCTTTCTTTTCACCCTCTGTTTTTTTCTCATATATTAGGTTATCAGAAATGGTAAAAGAATTAACATATCAATATTTGAACTAGTGGTGGGTGATGTGGTCCCTCTCAAAATTGGTGATCAGGTAAGAAAACATTTCTATCACCTGTAAATATCATTTTATATTAATTTTGGTTTCTGACACAGGTTACTGGACTTGTTTGTTTAGGTCCCTGCTGATGGTTTGTTAATTAGTGGCCAATCACTTGCCATTGACGAATCTAGCATGACAGGAGAGAGCAAAATTGTAATATCAACAGAAATAAAAAAATTCTTTCCCATTACTTCATAGCTTCTTTGGTCTTTTTTTATATTTTTATTGAAGGGTCCCGGCACACCCCAGCATCTTTTAAATGCTATTCTCGAGAATTGAACCCGTGTCTCTCTGTAGAGATACGGGATTCGTGCCACTGCACTAAGCCCGCGGTTATGCTTCTTTGGTCTTTAATTGCACATTTTGGGGGTTTAGACGAGGCAAATTGCATAGCTAATGGAAGCTATCTTTTTTCCCATCAATTATGATAGCATTGATTATTAGTTAAAAGGTGATAATTCAATGCAGGTTTATAAAGATCCGAAGTCACCTTTTTTGATGTCGGGGTGTAAAGTTGCTGATGGTTATGGTATTATGTTGGTACGTTGTTTCACTGAGCAATTGCCACTTATTAATAACAACAAACTTTATTTTGTTTGCATGTTTTTTTCTTTCTTTTGCTATTGAAACTGTTTGCAACAAAAAGGCTATAGTTTTAAAAACATTAAAATTGCTTGCTGCTTGCTTTCAAGCTATATCAGAATGAATTTTTATTTATGAGAAAAGAACTTAGATGCCCTTTTCCAAAAATGAAATGGTGAGAGAATGTAATGGAAAATTGAGGAGTGTTTTCTGGTAGTTGCCTGTGTTGTAGTTTACAAAAGCTTTCAGATTTATCGATTGTTGTTTATGTTACTCTTTTCAGGTAACAGCTGTTGGGATGAATACTGAATGGGGCTTACTCATGGCCACCATATCAGAGGATAATAATGAAGAAACACCCCTGCAGGTTCTGTATTGTACTTCATTTATTTGTGGCCTGTATGTACTGCTAGCCAGCTTTTAACTTGTGCTCTGGTATGGTACAGTCCAGAAGTCACCATTTCAAAATAGCTTGAATAAGTGACCATGGAATTAATAATCATCTCCAACAGAGGTTCGGTACAGTTATGTTGTACTGTTACCAGAACTAATCCTTATAGAGGAATCTGTATTATCCTCGCTTGATCTGCTAGCTAGGTTAGTGTAGATAAACAATATCACAAGGAGGTTGTAGTGTACAATAGTGGGCTGTGTATTATATATCTCATTGTTCTAAAAGGATGTAATTTGTATGTGGCAGGTGCGTCTGAATGGTGTTGCCACTATGATTGGAATGGTTGGTCTGGCTGTTGCTGGTGCAGTCTTAGTTGTTCTTTTGGCAAGGTGTGTTTCCATTTTTGTCCTTTCCTTTATTCATTTCTTTTAAAATAAGGAACTATATATTTTCCCTGAAAGCACCCATATGCCAAGTGCACCCTTACAAAAAGGTGAAGCACTCCTGCAACCTTAAGATTGCATTAGAAGTATTCCTGTTACCACTCTCCCTTTGGAATTTTGTTTATAATACCTAAACTACCCTCTCTTTCCTCATTGATATATAAAAAAATTGTGAGGAAAAAGTAGATTTTTGGGTATCTTTTGAATAAAATAAGGGAATCCAGGAGCTGCAGTTGATCACATTTATTTACTCGTTACTTTGTTTTCTAGGCTTATAATTGAAATTAGACATTCTTATAAGATTCAGTTCTTCGACGTTCTTAGTTTCTGTTTCAATCTGTACTTCTGTGACCATTTTTCTGTAGATATTTTACTGGAAAAACAACCAATGCTGATGGAACCGTGCAATACATAAAAGGACAAACGAGTGTGAAGTCTGCTATTGATGGTGTCATCAAAATTTTTACTGTTGCGGTATGTGATCTGTACATTTAGTGATGCTTGTCTGGGGTGTCTTCTTTTAAATTTAAATATTAATATCAAATCATAACATGCTAGGTGACTATTGTTGTTGTTGCGGTGCCTGAAGGCCTTCCCTTGGCTGTGACCCTAACGTAAGTCTCCTTTTTTTTAATATAAGAAACGTTCATTTAGTTCCTTGCACATCGAGCCATTCTTCAGAAAAGTTCCTGTCAAAAGTCTCATTGAACTAAGCAACCTGCTCATATGAAATATTTTTCAAAACTGAGGGTTGAATGAAAAAATGGCTCCATGTAACCCGGTCTTATTTTTCTGGAACTTACTGTTTTTTGAATTTTTTTGGGTACTTGTAGTCTGGCTTACTCAATGCGCAAGATGATGGCAGATAAGGCTCTGGTGAGTTTCTCCTCACTATGCTTTGATCTTCTGAAACTTCATCTTATGATATTTCATGAAATTACCAAAGAACAATATATATGAAAAGTTCCTTTCATAATAAATTTGTCAATTTCTCTCAGGTGAGGCGGCTTTCGGCATGTGAAACAATGGGGTCAGCTACAACTATATGTAGTGATAAGACCGGCACTTTAACATTGAATCAGGTGAGGCATTGCATACCAAGTTTCAGTTAAGGTTCCTTGGCTGATAAGTAATTTCTATACTGTTTAGTTAGATTTCGTACTGCATTCTATTCTTTTTGAGTCATACCTATTTGGTGCTTATTTCATTTTTCTTATTGGGACTTGTGCAAAATCACCCAAGTTTATAAGAATTTACAAAATCACCTGGTTCAGTAATCCCAACATGTGCCATCAATTTTGACGTCACATGAAAATGATTTTCTCCCCTAAATTGCCTTTTCTCCTTGTAGTTGTTTCTATTTTGATCAATGATCCTTACTGTTTAACAATTTGAACATCACTTATAGGCCCTATAAATGTTTTTCAAGTCCAAGTTAAATTTCTCTCTTTCCAATTGTTTGTTCTTCTTATCAGACATTCATTTCTGTATAATACTATGCCTAGTTACAAAATGAAGGTCGAAATAAACTATGTTTATAGAAGGACAATTTTGTTTAAGAAAAATAAATCAATAGCAATCTGTTGAAATATTTTTTGGCTGGCAATTCAAACTTAGGTCTTTTTTGCATATGTCATAACCATGACTTCATTTTCCAAGGGTACTTGGTATTTTCCTGCAGAAAGGTCCTTTTTTTCTCTCTTTGGTTTTTTGTGGTCTCTTTTCTGTTTAATTCTTGCTTAAATCATAAAGCCACTAGATAAATAGAAAACCTAAAACTATTAGTGAAAAGTTTGCGTTTTGAGTTATTTTTTCCCTCAATTTAAAATAAACTATCGATTTACAGATGACTGTGGTTGAAGCGTATGTCGGTGAAAAGAATATAGCTGGGGCAAGTAATGCAGGTTCCCTTTCACCTACTGTTAATTCACTTCTATTAGAAGGAATTGCACAAAATTCTACTGGGAGTGTGTATGAGCCTGAGGTAACTTTTTATCTCTCCTTATATTTTCACTTCTTTTATGTGAGGATTAGAATTTACACCAAACCTAGTGACTTCACAAATTTAATTTTGTCAAGTACATCGATATTTATTTTTGCAAATTATACCCAATCGTTGACCCCGTTTGCAAATAGCATTCACTGTTTCTCATATTTGTAATTAGCAGCGCCACTTTGAGTTATGTGACCCCACCATTGAAATCTGTCAAGCAAAAGATGACCAAATTACCCCATACCACCGACTAGTTTTGGCAAATTTTATAAGTCAAAGTTTAAATTTCTTTGCTTCATTTTACTTTGATATGTTATTTAATTTTTTTTCTAATAGAGTGATGTATAATATTATTTATTTATTGGTCATAAGGTTGGAATTGCTGTCCTTGATTATTTTAACTTGAGCAACAATCTTATTGTCAGAATGCAGCTGTTGAGATAACTGGGTCACCTACTGAGAAAGCCATACTTGCCTGGGGTGTTGAGGTATAATTCATTCTTGTATGATTATTTTAAATGTCATTTTTGTCCTTTAGGCATAAGGATCTAATAAGATTTCCACCTCCTAATATGCCATTTCTTGTGAAAATTTTCTTTCTACAACTGCCTAAATTTCCATTGTACTCTATCAGAAGCTTCCCAAGTGAAACTTATAGCAGAAATATTCTATAAGAGTGCCCATTGATGGTATAGTGGTGTAGAGTTCTAAGTTCTGTACTACTATACTTTGGCTGGTTTTAATTGTTTAATTTTTAACCATTGCAGTTAAAAATGAGATTCAATGAGGTTAGATCGAAATCTGTGATTATTCATGCCTCACCTTTCAACTCAGAAAAGAAGCGTGGGGGTGTGGCCCTTCATTTGGTAAGCCTCTGATGCTTTGTTATGTGCAGTCTCTATTACAGAAACATTAGGGGACAGTCTACAGAAACTGTTCTGGTCAGGTTTGGTATGGGCATGGGATCTCTATACAACAACAATAACAACAAAGCCTTTAGTCCCAAACAAGTTGGGGTAGGCTAGAAATGAAACCCAAACGGAGTCTCGTGAGGGTTTCATTTCCATAAGAGAGGCTGTATTTTATGTTGGCTCGCCACGCCTATCACAACCCTCCTTTTTCCTGGCATGGGATCTTTATATGCAGGCTTTTATCTGTTCCTGTCCGGTACTGCTGAATCTCATTTAGTTACTGTATTAGTCAATTCTGTCAACCGCTTACTGCACTTCTTTTAGTTTCTTTTGAGCATCATTTAGAAAACAAAGAAAATAATAGAAAACATTGACGATCAATTGTTGCCAAACTGAAACCTGTGAACATTCATGCAAGTACCAGCAGAGACCAAATTTGTACATCATTTGGATTCTTATATATACATTTCTTGTCCTCCTTGTATGTCAACTCATTTTAATAATATAGGGTGGCTCGGATGTACATGTGCATTGGAAAGGAGCAGCTGAGATTATACTGGATCTATGTACCAGTTGGATGGATGCAAGTGGGAGCAAGCATGACATGACTCCTCATGCGGTAGGTCTTGACTTAGGCTAGTTATCATGTATAGTTGCACTGGCCGTCAGTGTATCTGTCAGGATGGAAAATGTTTGTTTTCAACATCTTGCTCTAGAGTCATTTACAGGGTTGTGAACCATTGCAATTTAGCGTCAGTTAGCTTGGGTACTCAAATGCACATAACAGTACCGGAAGTTCTTGGTGAATACCGCTGGATCTTCTCTTGTTCAGTTTTTTTTTTTTGGAACCTACTGACAAGACTCAAGTTCAATCACACAACTCTTATTGAATGCAAATTGACCCAACAAAACAAAATGAAAAATTGGAAGTACTGTATTTTGACACCCAACAACACTGGTTCAGGAAAACGGAAGTTAATATCAAATAGTTCTGTACTGACTAGTGCGATATACCATTTATCAGATGTTTGTCTTGACACCTGATGGAAAATACTATGCTGGACCTCAGATCAATGCACCAGTACACATATATCGTGCTCTCTGATTCCTTCTCGCCTTTGGGAAATTTTAATTTAGGGCAGAAATTAAACCCCAGTACCTCCACAAATACTTGAATCAACTTCTAGTACCGATAATGAGATCCCCAAAGGAAAAACAATCAACAAGAACAATATCCTACTCTTCCAGACCTGAGTAGTACAATATTCTCTTTTTAAATCCTTAGTTTTCTATTTTTGTTTATACAAGTTTTGTGTTATTAGGTTGAGAAATTTCAGAAGCAAATAGAAGCCATGGCGGCTAAGAGTTTAAGATGTGTGGCTCTAGCATATAAGCCTTTTGATTTAAAAGAAGTCCCGAATGAAGAACAAAGGGTCAATTGGTCTTTACCTGAGGATGACTTGATTCTTCTTGCTATTGTGGGTATGAAGGTAAAGTTTTAGTCCCAGTAACTGATTTTTTATTTTTAAAATTGACCATTTCGGCTCTTTTTCTTTTAAATTGACTAGAAAGTCTTGAGGTATTGCTGAAATTTTCCGAAATACTACTTCAAACTAAAATCTGTACTGTTAGCTGAAGTGAATGTTTTTCATAGTTACAATTCATTCTTCTTAGGTGGTTTGGAGGTGTGAGATTTGATTTATGGAAAAATTCTATCAACTTCTGTGCATGGGAGTGTTATTCGAAAGTAATTTTAATTATTTTTTGGATACATAATACAGTTGTGCACATGGGAAAATGGTTTTCTTATAATTGCAGCGGGATTTTAATTGGTGTGATAATTTTTTTTTGGAATAAGATATCATATAAGAAAACGACATACAGAAATTGAAATTCAAACCAATGACTTAATAACTACTATCTTGATTTGTGATGACGGTTTTTGAAACACATCCGTGCAACTTTTGTAGGATCCATGTCGTCCTGGTGTGAAAGATGCTGTTCTTTTGTGCACTAATGCAGGAGTAAAGGTAAACTGCCCCCCTAAAAAATAAGGCTGTCCTTATTTTAGTCTGTTTTAATGTTCTTTCTCTGACTTAGAAGTGCAAAGTCATTTTTCTTATGTTGTGCTTGATTTGTAGGTACGCATGGTCACAGGAGACAACCTTCAAACAGCCAAAGCCATTGCCTTAGAGTGTGGTATACTATCAGAAAATGACAAAGTAGATGAGGTCATTATAGAGGGGAAAGTTTTTCGTGCCTTGAATGATGATGAGAAGGAACAGAAGGTGGAGAAAATCAAGGTACTTGGTAGTAATAATCTATTAGGCTCCCCTTTCTTGTCATCAGAGAAAAAACTTGTATGCCAGTACCACACATCAAAAGTTCATATATATTCCTGCAAAAAGATGTCTATAAGTGTCTTATACCTTCCCTTTTGGAACTTGCATAAATATCACAGAAATTCCTCCTCCCTTAATTTCTATAAAAGCACCAAAAAATTACCCATATTTTCTTATGTCACAAGTACAGAAAAATAGGCAAGAAAGAAGGGGGCACTTGGGACATATTTCGTGGTAAATGGGAAGAAATGTTACTGAGTATGATGTTTTATTGACCTGATTTGCTAAGACTGGCAAGATGGGGTCCTGGCCTGGAATTAATGGACCTATGGGAAGACTGGTTACGGCTGGGTCAGCATGCATGGTCAGATAAAATCTGATCTGTTTTTAACCGATCCTTTCATTGGAATTTCTGAAATGCCAAGAATTGCATCTGCTCTAACTTGATTTTATGTTTCTGTAAAATGTCACAGATCTTAAAAGCTGCTGCGTTCTTTTAATAACTGTTAACTGTCTTTTGTTTATGCATGTAACTATTAAGAAACCTAAAAGTATTAAGTTGGTCTGTAAAATGGTTAGGTGATGGCAAGGTCTTCTCCAAATGACAAGTTGCAGCTTGTAAAGGCATTGAAAAAGAGAGGTCATGTAGTAGCTGTCACTGGAGATGGCACCAATGACGCTCCTGCTTTACATGAGGTCGGTTTTGTGTTTTCATAGATGGAATAAACTGATACACTAAATAGCTATTTCATAAATATTCCGAAGCCTTGCATTGCTTGATATTTGAGTATTCGTGAAGGCTCACTAAGTTTATCCTTTCAAGTAAATACAAATTCTTTTCTCAAATATTCAGGCAGATATAGGTCTAGCTATGGGCATTCAAGGAACTGAGGTGGCCAAAGAAAGCTCAGACATCATTATTCTAGATGACAATTTCTCTTCTGTTGTCAAGGTACTATTGCAGCCTTCTATTTTCTATTTATTGTTATTATTTAATTTTCAGAATTTGTTTATAAAAAATAAAATGCCAAGGCATTTGTTTATCATAGTACTATAGCACTCAAAAAGGTTATGAAATTTTGTATCAAGTGCTAAATGAAGCCTTGGAATATACTCCCTAAACCTGCAATAAAATACAGAGCCAAATAAAGGGTTCTGAAGTATCTTAATATTATAGTTTTTTTAACATGCAAATTTTTATTGTTTTGGTCTTTTCTGTAGGTGGTCAGGTGGGGCCGGTCAGTTTATGCAAATATACAGAAATTTATTCAATTTCAGCTGACAGTGAATGTAGCTGCTCTTATTATTAATGTGGTTGCTGCTGTTTCTTCTGGAAATGTCCCTCTTAATGCTGTCCAGGTAAATAAATTGTAACTTCCACAAAAATAAAAAAGAAACTTAAACAATTTGAATAAAAGCCCAACTAAGCATGAGGTCATCATATTATAAAATGGAGCATAGAAATATTTGATATGCAATGGGAAGGGGATCATCAAATTAGGATTATGCCCAATTGAGCTCCATGTAGAAGCCATTTGTGAAAGTTTGCTCTAGACTAGGTCCATTAGAGCTATGAACTACAAATGTTCTTTGGTTAGTAACTTTATGACCCATGGGCCAACAAAGCAGTCCTCTTGAGGTTTCAAAGGCGGACCCATGAATTACCTATAAGTGTCAAAGGTTTATCAAGGGGATAGATTTTGCTCCACCCATGAATATATATTTCATTGTAACCTCGTTGGAATGTACATCTCTCTTGGTGTATTAGGTCTTGACTTCAACAATTTTTGTGGCAATTTACAACAGCAACTATGTAGGATCTCTTACAATAAAGAATATATATTTGGACTGTCTCTTGGTATATTTATGAATTTGGTTGATTCAATGTTTCTAGTTGTTATGGGTGAATCTAATAATGGACACGCTTGGTGCTCTTGCATTGGCGACTGAACCACCAACAGATAGTCTCATGAAGAGGTCACCAGTTGGTCGCAGGTTAGACCTCCAACTATTCTGAATAAAGAGCTACTATTTATTATGTACATCTCCTTTGAAAATTGTTCACATAATAGCCAATAGCATTTCAATTGTTAAACATTACAAATTCTTGAACCAAATTTTCGACGACCTTTCTTAGAAAGTTGTGAACTAGTTTAAAAATAGAATTGTCTAGTCTTTATGAAAATGTTACAGAGAATTAGTCATGTTCTGCCTTTTGAAACCTTGATTTAATGGTTTAGTGTTAGTTGACAATGTCTCTTTCTTTCTTTTTTCTAAAGAAAAAGGGACCAGTAGGTCCACTGCATTCCATTTTTAGCTAACAAAGCCTTTTTGCAGGGAGCCTCTAATTACAAACATAATGTGGAGGAATTTGTTAATTCAGGTAAAACTTCAATTGAAGTAATTACTTATAAAAGAAGAACATAAATCAGGACCAAAAATAATGATTTTTTTTAAAAAAAAAAACAAGGCCTTCTATCAAGTGGCAGTTCTCTTGACACTTAACTTCAATGGAAGAAGTCTTCTTCAACTGGGGAATTATTCAGCGGCGAAAGCAAATGAAATAAAGAACACCTTTATTTTCAATACTTTCGTTCTCTGCCAAGTAATTTCTCATTTCTCCTTAATTTTGTCCTTAATTTAACTATTTTGAAATTTGTATAACGATATCCTCTTTGATTTTCGTTATGTTTATGTTAGTAGTGTTTATTAAGCCCATTCGATCCTTCATGGTACACTAATTTTATGTTTGAGCCTCAATTAACACAAATTTACTCTTGCAATTAGCCCTTTGTCAAAAGCCACTTTTCTTCAGTTTTCCTCTAACGTGCCATTAAGCATCTAACATACTAAGAAAAAGAAAAATGAAACCCAAATAAAAAAGGAAAGGGAACAACTCGCCAATTCCTTGTAATGCTCACCGATACTCACTCATACCCTCCCATCCACTCTGTTCACATGACGGGTGAAATTGAAATTGGAAGTAGAAAGTGTGTGCAGGAAAAGAAGTATTATTGGCATTTCTTTTGTTTATATATATATATATATATATTTGATGAAATTTTAATGTACCTTTTGCATTAGGTATTTAATGAGTTCAATGCAAGGAAGCCAGAAGAATTGAATATTTTTGAAGGAGTGACAAAAAACCACCTCTTTGTGGGTATCATTGGCGTAACTGTCATGTTGCAGGTACTATTTTAGAAAACACCGTTTCAATGTATTCTGCGACTACATAAAACATTTTTTCAAAAGAGATGATTTAATTTAATTTCATAATTGTTTTAAAATTTTGGAATGTTACAGGCCTTGATTATTGAATTTCTTGGGAAATTCACATCAACTGTGAAGCTTAGCTGGCAGCTCTGGCTAGTTTCTATTGGCATTGCTTTTGTAAGGTAAAAATAATTTAAGTTTTTACCTTTTTCACACTATTAATATTGTTTAATGCTTGAAGAATGTTTCAGATTTAATATTTTGCTTCCCTGGAAACCTCAGATTCTGTGATAATTTGACTATGACTATTTACTTCTGGCAGATACAATATAGAACTTTATAGAACTTATGTTGTTAATTTGATTCAGAAGAATGTTAAATTTTTTTGGCTGACCTGTACATTTGACCAAAAGATTGGCTGCTTGTTCTTGACTATAACGTTTTCATTTTTTGATTTGCTTATTGAGCAGTTGGCCCCTTGCATTTTTGGGGAAGTTTATCCCAGTCCCTCAAACTCCCTTGAAAGATTTGATTTGCAAATGCTGCCCCCAAAGAAAAAAAGGTACTTGACTTTTATATATGACAGGTGAACATCAATAAAATTTCTTTGATCAATTCTGCTGCAGCTATAAATAAACCTAGTTTAGTATGAATGTCAGCTAAACAAAATTTTTATAAAGAACTAAATTAAAGCAGGAAGAAAGGGTATTTGGTGGGGTTAAAGGCCTGTATAGATTTCTTTTATCAGTCCTGATTCTAGCCAGGACTGGACAACCTAAGGTACATTGTATCTTTGGCAGAAGTCCATTACTGTGTTGGTTTAGTTCCTATTCAGCCAGTATAGGTTTGGTACTGTACTTTAGGCAGATATAATGCCGTGGCAGTAGTACTAACGGTTAGTTTGAGATCTCTGTATTACATGTCTGCTGCTGTACTGGTACAAGGGCACATAAACTAACACTAATGGCAAGATGTTTCCCTAAAAGAAATTGATGCTGTTAATCCAAATTTATAAATTCAATTTTCTTATCAGCTACTGGGCAACGTGATGAAGCAGGGAATTCCAACTTGGTCTAGAAAATTTGTATAGTTTAAACAAGAAAGAAAGACAAACAGATGATGAAGGTTTCAAGGTACTAACCGAAGTAGTTTAATGTTAGCATAACTTGTTTTCTGGATTTCCAAGGTTTTTTTTTTACTTCAATTTTTCTTCTTAATCATAGACTTGTAAAAAAGGAACTGAAATTGTAATTAGTTTTTCATTGTCGGTTTTTTTTTGTGAACATCGCTTGTATCCTGTTGGTAATGTTGCTATCATTTCCTGATACTTGATTGTTTTTGGATGTTATTCTTGGTGAGAAGCTGCTCAATTGATTCTAGAACAGGTGGCAACTAATATCAAAATTCGGTAAATTTTGTTGTGGGTTCAGTTCTTAGTGGATGGAGGATGGTTGTATATGCTTTTATTTTTGTTCATGAGAGGGTACTAACTATCGTCTAACAAAATTTCTCTCTTATTAATCTTATTTTTTTAAAAGTCGTACATGATCCGTTTCGGCTTAGGGTCACTTTTTAAGTTAGTACAATAAAGAAAACATATTTTGCTCGTCCGGAGCAAAAAAATGAATTTTGTACAATTTAAAGAGGGACTTTTATATGAATTTTAAAGGGAAAAATAATAAATCTGCAATGTTTAAAAATAAATGGGACGTTTCTCCTCCCTTTGTGCCAAATCTCTAGCGGCACTGTAATGAGTTGTGTTTTTGTCTTCCACTGGTTACTATTGAGACCTTAGTGAGCCCAGAGCCCCAGACTAATTCAATTTGTTATTTTAATAAAAACTTTTTCTTGTGTGAATTAGTAGATGAACACTCATGTCACCTCCATGACATGTTAAGCATCTGCTTCAGAAGATCCCGCCTAATAGTGCCTATAAAGTCAGAACCTTGGTTGCTGTTGAGCCTTAATATTTTTTTTTATCGAACCAAGGTCTATCTCTCCTGTTCCACGCTATAATCTGAGAGGGAGAGAGTGTTTTATAAGTCGGATAAAATCGAACGACTCGGATAACTTGCTTGTAAGTGTCACAGCCAGCGGAGGATGACTCAGCACTCTTTTCACGAGGTACAGTCAATTCGCGCTCAGATTGCACTCCATGCAAGGCACTAATCATCAATTCAATTCATCATGTAATATGCATGTAATTCATGACTCAGCTGTCGGATTTCTCCCGTACAGCTTTTCTTCAGAACCTGTCCCATATAAGAGAATAATAAGGTATTGTATCCTTTTCCAAGGAATTGAGCTGCCAGCAAAAAAATGTAGTGACCTTTCAGAAAAGCAATACAGAGATTTGATCCTAAATTTATGGAGTCCGAATCTGCTGCGATTCCGAGGTGGATCGCAGGACCCTAAAATTCCGAGATCAACGGTTCAAATTTTCTCGAGCGCGGATCTCGGAAACATTCTTAAAAAGTAAATTTTCATGCACGCATCTCGAAAAAGGCCAACAGTTGAGATGGGATCGCAGGGTCCTGCGATCCACCTCGGAATCGCAGCAGATTTATTTTCAAATTTATGCTACATAAAATCGGAAATATAAATCTAACAGATCAGTCAGATTTATAAGAACTGAATCCACTCTCTAGTAATAATTTTCATTATTTTTTTTTTATTTTGCCGGATTTTCTTGCTCTCTGGTTTTCACTTATTCTAGAAAACAAGTGAGAGTAGGGATGGCAAAAAAGCCCGATTGGCCCGGAGGCCCGTTAATATCCGCCCGGCCCGCCCTTTACCCGGTCGGCCCGGCACTTTGATGGGCCATGTAAGGCCGGGCCTAAAGACGGGCCAGGCCAGGCCTGGGCTTAACTCTAAGCCCACGGGCAGCCCGTTGGGCTTATATTTTAATACAACGAAAATTATGAAATTGGATTTAGGGTTTTTTCCAGCGAATCCAGCCGCTATTCCTCTCTTCTCCCGTTCTCTCACTCTGTCCCTATTCCCTAATCCCTATCCTCTCCTCTCTATCTCCCAGACGGCCACTCCCACTACTCTCTCTTTCTCTCTTGCGAAATTGGATCACCTCCTCTCTCTACTAGATCGCCGCCACCAGTACCGCCAGCACCGCCAGCACCGCCAGACTCCTTCACTCCTTCACTCCTCTCTCTACCAGACTCCTTCACTCCATCTCTCTCCGCCAGCACCGCACCAGACTCCTCCGTGTCATTTACGGTTCGGACCAACAGAGGAGTACCACTGTACCAGCAGGGGTGGATGGCATAGTCTTGCTAGCTCGGGTTGGGTTTGTCAGGTACTGAGTTCAAAACTCTCTTAGGTACTGAATTCATAGGTACCGATTTTCTGGTAGACTAGTACCGATTTTCTGGTACATAATGAATGTCGTAGGTACCGATTTTCTGGTACCAATTTAATTCAGCAAACTTGTCAAAGGGTTTAATTTTGAGCGTATTGCACTAATTATGAATGTCGTTGGTTCTGATTTTGAGCGTAAAATGGCATGTTTTAAGCTTGTCCAGCATGGGTTGAAATTTTAGAGCCTAATATCAGCTCTACTTGAAAATTAATAGAGATTTTAATAGTTATTTGTTTGTTCTGTTTCCTTTGCAGCCCAACTCAACATAAATTTTCCATATTGTTTGCAATTGGAATTGACACATTTTTTTTAAAAGTAAAATAAGCACCCTTATATATATATGACATTTTGTATATGTTTTGTAGGGTTCAAGAACCTTTGCCTTTGAGGTTAAGTCAAGTGGAGCTAAACCTAAGCCTAAGGTATTGCAAATTAAGAATCACTCAACCATATTGATTGCATTTAGAAAATTATATTTTAGTTATTTTACAATACTCTTGTCACTGTAATCTGTAATGCTAGTGTTGTATACAAAGGGGAAGTTAGTATATAGCCAATGTTATGTAGATTTTAGGGACCAGATTTTATTTATGTCATTCTGAAATTTAGGGACCAGATTTTATTCTGAAATTTAGGGACCATATTTTATTTATGTTTATTAAGCTATACCTTGAGACCAGATTTTATTTAGCTATACCTTGAGACCAGATTTTATTTAGCTATACCTTGAGACCAGATTTTGCCCTTCACTATTTTGATCTTTATTTTCAATTTTGCTTTATATAAGGGTATGGTTCAAGCATGCTAATGTTTCGGGAGTATCAAAGAAGAGATTCGAATCAACAAGTTGCGGAACCAATCATAAGGGTAAAGAAACCAAAAATTAGTTTTCCAAAGGATTACAACATGTTTGCCGAAACTATGAAGAAGGATTACAACATGACTACGGAGTTGGAACTTTACTTAGAAGAAAGCTTGGTTCCAACTGACGACGACGACTTTGAAGTGCTCGAATGGTGGAAGTCTAATGGATCCAAATTTCGAACTTTGCGAAACATTGCTCGAGACATATATGCAATACCCGTTTCAACAGTTGCATCCGAATCAGCTTTTAGAGTTATACTTGTATTTGGAATTAATGCATACCAACAGGCTACAGTTTATGGAAAAGAAAATAAAAAGTTGGAGAAATTCGGCCTCAAAAAATGAATTGGGCATGGCCGGGCCGGGCCGCGTAAGGCAGCCCATGGGCACAGGCAGGCAGGCACGGGCAGGCCTGGGCCTGGAGGAAAAGCCTATAGGCAGGCCGGGCCTAGATTTTCAAGCCCGTTAGACTGGGCCAGGCAGGCGGGCCATTAATTTTTTACGGGCAGGCTAGGCCTGGGCTTGGCAAAATACCTGTAGGCTAGGCCCATTGCCATCCCTAAGTGAGAGTGATTAAGAAGTGGTAATTTTTTTTTTTTTGAGGAGAAATTAAGAAGTTGTTAAAAAAAAAACAGCGAAAGGAGACGCGTCAGAGTAGGGCAAGGGGGGAATGTTTTGCAAAAAGACCCAAAACTCTGTTAGAATTGAGTAAAGATCCAAGAACAATTCGCTAGATCACAAGTAATTTTTGGGATGTTACAATTTATAATGAGAACTGCTTGATAAATATTTGCAATATTGAATAGAGCAACTGCTTGTAGCTGCATGGCTTGCATCATTCATTAATGCTTCAGAAATCAAAATCTGGACAATTAATTAAACATAATGAAGATGAGAGATAATGAATTTTGTGAGTCCGAATTTGTAATTTATATAATTAAACATCCATAAACATGATGAAGAGCCTAACACTAAAATACTAATTCCATGTTGTAGCATGTGCATTTCGAAGCAAAAATACAAAAAGTCCATGGTTTAGCCATTTTTATAATAATTTGACTGTTTGATGCCTCATTGTCTAGACTCTAGACTCACAATCTTGGACAAAGGAAGAGATAAATGGAAGATACTCTTTTGTCATGTGCACCCCCTGTTTCTTTATTATAATCTGTACTACTTTCTGTTCTTTCTTTTTGAATTCTTTATTTAGAACTATTTGAATTCTTCAATAGCATCTTTGAACCATTTTTCACAAAATGCTGCCTATTAATATATACTTTTATAACACCACAATTACTTTATTTTAGTTAGAACAGATATATAAATTTAGAACAAGTCGAAGTGATAGGTTGGCACGAAATCTATTGTTTTTTCTTCTAAAAAAGCATGAACATGCTTACGTTCATGCTTTTTTTCATCCCAACCGTTCAAATATTTTTTAGTAGTTCAGATTTGGAGATGAAATCTGCAACTCTTCTCTTCTATGCAAAATCTGAACCGTTAAAAATATTTGAACGGTTACATGAAAAAAAAAAAAACAAATATCTGCTTTTCTTGGAGAAGAGCAGCAGATTCTCACCCGGTTGGCACAAGCAAGATAAAGGGAACACTTATTCCTTGTTTTAAAAAAAAAAAATCTTTTAGAACATAGCTAGGGGTTGGAATGGCAAAGTAACCATGTCATTAATTGATGCATCAAGTTGCACAATTCACTAGAATTTCAATTAATTAATTGTAGTCCGTGCAAAAGATATACAATTTATGTCTATGTTATGAGAACTTCCATGGCCAAATCCAGATGCACTACACTTCTTCGTAAAAGAACCAAAAAATAAAGAAAATTGCATTGAAAGAAGAACAAAAAGAAATTGAATTATGATTCCCAAAACTCTTAATTTGGTAGCTCAATATAAAATTCTAACTAGGTTCCAAAATGGACAGAAAAACAGAACTGAACCTAACTATTATCTTACCTGCCAAGAATAATTAACCCTACTCTAACCCCTTAAGAATATTATTCATAGCTAGGGAATAAAAACTTTATGATTTTCATGATTATTTTCATTCCCCCTTAAAAATTTTCACATTATTCGGTACAGTTTTTTTTTTTAATTACCATGCAAGATATGTAGGTCAGTAAACATTCTCTCTCTGTTTTTTTTTTTGGGTCCTACTCGTAGCATTCTTCAAGTTCTTTACAGACCAAGAAGTATATAATACAGAATTGTGATTGGCAACGCAATGAGCATTCCAAATATAACCCTGAAAATACAACCGAAAAGGAATCTGATAAATCAAACTGAAAGTATAGTGCATTGATTAATTTGGAAAACTTGATGGGGGTTTATTGAAATTTGCTTACGCTGTGCTAAGTATTTGTGGGTGGCAATTGTACTCTTTGGCAAAAACAAACGGTACGATTCCTTGGGGAAGAGCTGCCTGCTTCAATAACATATTTTATTAGCTGGCTGTTCTTATAATTTATTAAAAAAATTGGTGTTCTGAAGTTTCCTGACAAATACATATTGCAAAGAATATGTTTCTACTTGCTTTATATATTCTTAATTTGTTCAAACCATTTTAAAATTCAGATCTAGTTTTTTTTCCACAAAATATATATGTTAGCAGCTGCCAATAAATATATAATTAGGAAGCCTGCTTTATACTATTATTTTCTCCATTGCCTCAGTTATCTCAGAAATAATTTTAACTCATTTAGCAAATTGTTTAGAAGAGTTTAGAAATTTATCTTATCTGTATATGTTTCGTTGGCTTGCAGTATTGTTTTTTCTTACCTCTTTTTTGCACTAACAATTATTTTCATGGATTAATTTTTTTTTTTTTTTCAATTGGCAGACCAAATTAACCAGACCTGAACAATAGCAACATGGAGGAGCGTCCCACGAAGGCCGACGGCAATGCCTGTTGCCGTTATCACAGCCGGTCCAGTGAGAAACCTAACCGCCATTGAAAATGCGGCAACAGATTTGCCGCATGATATAATCTTTGGTTGCAGTGCCATGAAGAGACCTATACAAGCGCAGTAAAGTTAATTAAAACTATCGATTCTTTAACCAATTAATGTTCTATTTGCTAATATATAGAAGAAAAAAAAATGTATTTTCTCTGTTATACTCATTTTAATGAATTTATGCATTTTTTAAGAAAAAAAAGTAATAGAAGTTGTTCGTTTTTGGATATCTGTGAAGGGAAAAAAAAAAGAACATACCTAAGCTAAACATAGCCATCCCAAGACCTGCGTCAGAGAGAATTGATATGGAGCCCTTGATTATTGTTGGCATCTCAATGCCCCACCTGAAAAAATGTAATTACATATATAGTTAATTCAGAAATTTGTAAAAAGAAGCTGTTGTTTCCAAAAAAATATATTGTGTTACTTACATAGTCGGCATGCAATTATGCAAAAAGAATGTATGTTGATGGATCATGAAGTAATTTAGAGATTAAGAAAGCACAAGGGCAGACAGCACTGTAACATGATACTAGACAAGTTTGCATGTGAACACATGAACTGCTAAAAAAATAACTCGGTTTGTACGAACTTCTGATTTAACTAAAAGAAGTTAATTTAACCAAGTAATCTAGCTAGCATGGAATGAAGAACTAGATTTGGATCCAACCCAAGCACAGATAAATCATTTTGCAGGTTTACACATGTGCTCTCATGACTGAAAATTGTTATTTGAATACTAAATAATCCTCTTGCAAAATATTTCCAGCCGTTGTTGCACATCAGATAATTTTTAATATAAGACAAGGAAAACTTGGCAGCACCTGCCAAGCATTAAAAAAAAAAAAAGAAAAAAAAAGTTTGGTTCAAATAGACTAACTTGAGACATAAAAAAAATTAGATTTGGTATGGCCTTATTTAGATTTGGAAACTTAATTAGTTACTAATTAATAGACTAACTGATATAAAAAATTATAAAAAGTAAAAAAGAATAAAAATAACAGAAAAATAAAAATCAAGAAGCCATTGGAAAAAGGAATTAAATGCTATCACATGAAAAACACTTATAACTAAGTTGTAAAATTAATTACTCAGCAAAATCACATACCTGAAAGATATTAATGACCATATTAGACCGATGAGGCTTGAGTAAGTATTAGGGTTTCTGATGAGCTTTCTCCAAACCATGATTAATATCAGTCTAGTCATGACACTGGTTGGCGGCATCTGATGGTTGGTCTCCATCAGACCCGGCTGTGCTGCTATTCCCTTCTCTAGCCCTTTTTTTGGTGCCATATATGGTGATCCATTTGTTGGAAATTTTATATTGGGGCTTTTAGACCCATCCTCGATATCTACCTCCCCATTCACGCCCGTCTTCTTTGTCGGGCTATTGTTTCCACTTGATGCTTGGATACCTGATGGTTTGCTCAAAAGGAGTTATACATAGATTGAATCTTCTAACAAAGTCACAAGTCATAACTAAGAATAACTATATGTGAAATTCTTTGCCTTCTTAAGTCGTAGTAACATCAATGATGTTAATATATAAAAAAATTGTTTCTGAAAGATTGTGTGTCGTACCTTTTGGAGTTGGGTTATTATCAACAGCCCCAAAATCAGTCGAAGCTGCTCTATTGACAGCATTCCTCATGTTAGCCTCAGATACAGGAGAAGCACTTGAGCTCCAAACAAACATGTGCAACTCCTTGTTTGAATTTGAGTTAGACCTACCCAACTCCTTCTTCTTGGTGGCCCCCATTGATAAGCCAGAGACCACCGGATTTGGTGTCGGATACGATGATGTAGTAGTGGTGGTGTATAATTCACTGCTTTTGCTATTAGTTTTATTTTTCATCTTTTCATCATCTTGTCCTGATACAGCCATGGGGTTTGGGCTAGCAAGTTTGTTAGAGAACATGGCATAGAAATCGGTCTGGTTGAAACTAGAGGCACGCGGGGTCGGTTCACGAGAGGTTTGGAGGGAGTAGATATCGACACCCGTCAGGTTAGAGGCCCGAGGGGTCATGGACATGGCAGAGTTCATGCCGTGCAGCTTGTTATTGTATGAGTTTACTGATCGTCCAACTGTGGAGTTGGTGGCCGACTTCCGGATTACCACATGAACCTTAAATTGGATATTTCAAAAAATTTAAATTTGTTGTTTAAATCCTTGGAACAATAAAAAACAAGCAATTGTTTTTGTCAAATTATTATACATGAAGCTTCAAGGGTAGAACTGTAGATGTGTCCCAAAGGAAACTGATCCAATATGCTATTGTTCTGTACGTAGCATACTAGAATTTACAATTTTCAATTTGAAGTATAGTAGCGCATATAGATGCTTTACATGCTATTCTTAATTTGACAAACTACAAAATCACTAAGCTTCTTAATCAAACCAGTAATATGTATTAAAGAACGGTGTAAAATGCAAAGTCCTATTAAGTAGAAATAAGGTTTATCAGAAGACAAATATACCTTGCCATCACGGCCAACCTCTGCATCAGCCTGAAGTGCTTCTCTTCCATTGAGAGAGACAATATCTGAGTCGACACGGAAAGATGAGATAGCGGCACCAATGTCAGGCGGGAATTGCTCAGAGATTAGTGTCTTGGCCCCACGGTACTCGAACAAAAACAGCATCAGCGTGTACCTATTGAGGTTACCAAATATTAATAACAATTATTCTATTTATATATACCAAATTTGTATGAAACAAATACTATGGTTTTTTTTATCAGAAGTTAAAGTGACGCGCCTTAATTAATAATCGAATTTTTGTATTATTGTTATTTGATCATGTTAAATTGAGAAAAATTAAAAGATCAACATTCAAAGCAACTCAACAGTTGAAAATTACCAGATCACACTCTGGAGCACGACGATCTGGACCATTAGGTCTCCTGAAAAATTACCATACATCGCACGAAGCAAGGGGATACCCATTACAAGTGTGTTTGGCAGCGTTGACAGTGAGAACAGAGTGATCACCCAATCCAAACTGTATCCATAAATTAGACACATGTAAAATGAATAAATTACATCCAGACCTACATTTGAAATTGCTTCCTTTAAACAAATAATATACTTGAGGGGGCTTTCTAGAATTATTATACTTGAGCTCCATGTGTAAGCAAACTAAATACAAACAGATCTCCATTAGGAACGATCTTTCTTTTAATTATTGGTGAGTATATATGTGCAAATAACTAATATGCAAGCAATAACTTGATGTCTACGTACATTAATTAGTATAACACCCTTAAAAATGCACCTTTAATTACTGCATTTGTCTATGAGAATCGAGAAGGCTTACTTTCGTGAGAAATGAATATAAAAGCAAAAACCTCTTTTCATGGTTCAACAAAAGAAATATAAGGACCTAAAGGTACTAAAATTTTAGAACTTGTCGAACTGAAGCATAATGATAGAGACATAATCTCCCTAGCAGAGACCCATGCATGGACACGTGCATGATTTTTGCATACCTGCTTCCTTTGCGAGGTGAGAAGTTATGCCAGAGAAATAGCGCCGCAAGTATGATCAACTTCTGAAGTGAATCGGCCGCAAGAAACCGGTAGCTCATGGTATAAGGGTTATTCATCGAAATAAAATGGAAGGACAAAAGTGGTACTGCAAACACAGCAACAAACCGGTTTATGCCGGCGCACTGCTGAGGTGTGAAAATGGCCCACCACCGCACCGACCCAAATGCAAGAAACATCGCCACATAAAGCGGCACCATGGCGGCCAACACATCATATATGTCTTTGCCGGTAATCATCTTGTCTTTCGATCTATTTCTTTTTTCCTTTGATGTTTTGCTTTTGTTTTTATCCAACTCAGTGCTGAGAGAAGTGGAGTGTTAGCAAGAGAGGAGGATGAGAGCTAGAGGTCTTTTTTATTGTCCTTGGTGTGGGGAATTAATAGTGGAGAAAGATAGAGACAGAGAAATGTGGCTAGTGGCAAGGTATAACAAGACATAAGAGTATATTGTGTGTGTGTGTGTGTGTGTGAGAGAGAGAGAGAGATCAAGGTTAAGGGTCTGAAATGGGTTTAAATTAAATTAAGAGCAAGGGAATCCAAGGGGAAGCAAGTTGAATTTTTTTTTCTTTGCAGAGTGATAAATTTTGAGCTGCTTGAGTTGAATCTCTTTCTCAGCTAAACCTAGACAGCTGAGGAGACACATGCTGACCAGCCTAATAAGTAATAACTTAAAGGTGATAAAATTAAGAAGAAGCATTAAATTAATCCCGACAGAAAGAAACTTGATCGGAGTTCATATTACCGTTGTAAATTGTAAAGAGGTTTTTTAAACCCAATACAGTTGACTTTCAGTATACCAAGAAAAACCGCACACAATAAATTACGTAATTGCTGGTTCAAATTAATTAATTAATGCATATGCTGTCTATAATTCTAAGTTACTAATAATTAACAACTTACTACAAAGTACTTCCCCGGGACAAAGCGAAAAAAATATTTCTCTAATTAAACAAATAAACAAGCAATGAATATTTCATCCCAAAGACCCAAACTAAGATAGACTTGCATGCAAAAAAACAAGGCTGATGCATGGCTTATCTCAAAACAGTATCAATTAAAGCTACAGAATGTCACCAGTCCCCACAAATATAGAAGAAGAGAAGAATATTGCAAAAGAAGTACAACAACCTCCTTGGCAATTACCGTACAGAAATTGAATGGGGCCACGAAGAAAAAGTGCAAAAAGACGAGAGAAATTGAATGTGGGCCTGAACCTAAAGACTATATAAACACCTTAACATGTGGGCCTGAACCTCATCAAAGAAGAGCTTTTTGTTTGCTGTAATGTGCCAGGATATGATATAGAGAGGCCCCGAGTCTATTATAAGAACAAACAATGAAAAAAAAATATATAATTCTAATGTACATCCATACTATTTATGGTATATCTTAACTTCTATAGAACTTTTATTTGAAAACAAAACATTCAAATTAAAAAATTAAAATTCTAAATAAATGTGTTCACAATTATTTAGATATGATGTGTATCGAATTTGAGTCAATTTGAAATTTGATGATCATTCATCATAAAACAATCAAAACTATATCATTGAGATTTTAAATCATTTGATGAAAAATAAAACATCTTTTAAATCAATTCAAAATTGACACACGTCCTATCTAAATAATATTTAGAAATTAGAACACATATAAAATTAAAAAAAAAAATTCACTGATATTTTTTAATATCTGCACCAAGTAACTTGGTATGAAGTCTCTATTCAGATGTTTTCTTTCGGCTGGAATATTGTAATTGAAACATAAACAATCCTTATTAGGGGCTGTTCGGCAACAAGTGTTTGGCAAGTTGGGTAGAATTAAATTTTAAGCTTTACTAAGAAAGAGGTGTTTGAGAACAAAAAGTTAAGAATGAGCATGCTTAGCTTTCTTAAGGAGCCTCAAGTCCTTAAGCCATACATAATGGCTCCTTAAAAATGTGGACAAGCTTAAAAATGTGGGCAAAATGAGTCTTAAGAAAGTGGTTTTAAGCTTTACAAAGGAGCAAGTATTTGGCAAGCTTAAGACTCCTTAGTCTCTTAAGGAGCTCTAAGGAACCCTAAGGAGGGTGTGCCGAACACTACTCAAGGGATTAAGCCTCCTTAAGGCTTAATCCGTTTCCTTTAGCTTCCTTAGCCGCTTAATTCCGTCGAACACCGTTTCCTTAGCGCGGATTAAAAATATATTCTTTAGCCTCCTTTTGCCCGGACCTTAAGGCACATCTACCCCTTCCTTTAACTTTCTTAGCTTTCATCCACGGATTAAGACAACCGAACATTGGTTCCTTAGCGCTCCTTAAGCTCTTAGAGGGTGTTCGGCAAGGGTCACAAGCTTAAAATTTAAGCTGCACTAAGGAGAGCCCGTTCGGTAATAAAGTTGAAGAGTCACTTTCTTAAGAAGACTTTAAGATTGGAAAATACTTAAGCCTTGATGAATCAAGGCTTAAAATCTTGGGCAAACTTAAGAAAAGTGGGCAAAATGAGGACTAAGAAAGTGGTTTTAAGCTTTGTAAAGGAGCACTTGTTCGGCAAGCTTAAGACTCCTTAGGGTGCTAAGGAGCTCTAAGGAAGCTTAATCTGCCCCTGCCGAACACCCACTAATCCTTCACTCTTAATCATTTGTTGACCGCACTGCACTTGTTCCTTGCATGCGTTCGTAATAGACTTGATTTGAGAATGAAAAAAAAATAGTAATTAAAGTAATTAAGAAGTCACATATTTAAAATCCGATTTAAAAAATTGATCTCATTTTATTTAAAAAAATAATAAGCTTGATTTGGATTCAAAAGGGGTAATGCATGCATTTCCACTTGCAAACTGAAAGTATGTGTCAACATGGACATCTTCATTTTTGGATATCCTACATTTTAGATATGCGTTGGAACGCTTGCAAACACATTTATTTAAGCCATAGTCTTGCTATTTATAGAGAATCATAATTTTTTTTTTTTAATTTGAATCCCGTAGGTATAAATATTGTTGATATGGACAAAATTAAGAAGTACAGGGGGGCGCCTGACAGCTGCATCAAATGCAGTAATAAAACATTGTTGCCTGAAAAAAGGTTAAGGGACTAGCTAGAATCCTATACTCTGTGCCATACATATACGGACCACAGCATGTCAGTTGCTTGAATGTGCAACAGGGGATTAGACCGAAATTTTTATTTATACCATAATAAAATAAATAAATCAAAACACTCTAATTTTGAGGGATTTCGAAATCCACTCAGGCCGCCAAACCAATCTGCGGCCTACAAAACGGGGAACCGCCAAATATCCCTGTGGCCCCGCCAAAACTAAAAAAATCTCAAACTTTGATTGATTCTTTTGATTTATAATAATTGTTTAATAATTTTCAGAAATAGAAAGAACACAATAATTTCTATATTTACTAGAAGTGACTTTTAAACCGGGATCAATAATTCAGATACAAAGTATTTTTACTTTTTTCCAGTAACACACCAAAGAATAGTTTAATTTTTTTAACAATTGGAAAAAATCCTACTGAAAAATATTTCGGAGTCCTTCTAGTACATCTAAATTATAAGATATTTTATCTATTTTATTTAATTTTCTTTCTAACATATTTAAATTATTAATTATTCTTTCTATTTCTGCAAATTATTAAACAATTATTATAAAATTAAAGGAATTTGATCAAATTTTGAGGGTTTTTTTTGTTTTGTCGGGGTCCGGGGGCATTTGGCGGCCCCTGTTTTTAGGTTTAAAAAAAATCATGCAAACAAATGGTAATATGCATTCCTTTAGGTTTAAAATAAAATAGACGAGGTAAAATCCAACCTGGTCGAAGAATCTAACCAATCCGATTCAGTTTTGAATATGATCCGATCCGATTGTTTTAAAAAGTTAAATTGATTCAAATCCGATCCAATAGAACCTCAATATCTGAGAAGTCTAACACGACCTGAAATTGAACGATGGCTTGTAGTCTAACTAATTCAAATTTGATCCAACCTGACCTCTGATTGTCAATTTTTATAATGACAAAACCTGGCCGAAATATCTGAAATGATAATTTAAAAAGTCAAAACTACTCAAAATACAACTTAAGATGATTCAAAATCGGAGACGATATGAAACCCACCTAATAGGGGCGGATTCAGGATTGTTGATAGGGTAGAGTAATAATTGGATTTAAATAGCTAATTGAGTTCAAACTCATTAACTTATTAGGTACACAATTACAACTCAATCTCTATAACTATATTTGTTATAAAATATGTTATAATCATAAAATCGATTGACACAGCATTGAAATATTTTTAGTAAACTAATTAAAAATTCGTTTGGCATAATTCAAAGTGAGACTGTTCTTAGCCAATTAGCAAATTGAATTCAAAGTTTAGATAAAACCGAAATATAAGTGTTGAATAATAAAAGACACAAAGAGTTCGGCCAACCCATTTTTTAGAATTGTAATAATATATCCCACCGTCAGATCTTTCTTGTTCTCTTATTCTCTTTCATTCTATTTACGAAATAGAGTATCGCATATATGAAAAAAAAACGAAATACACAGAATCGACCAAAATTCAGAAGGAATCGGTTCAAGAATCGGACTAACTCGAACCAAGAGTAGGCACTACATCGGACTAGGAGTAGGCACATTGAACAATTAGTACTGAATCGAAATAAAAAATTCAAATCCAAAGATAGACACTTGCCTACCCCAATTTGTACATGGATCCGCCAATGCCAGTATGCCACCTAAGACCTGACGACAACCCGTAGTGAAATTGATCCGTGCCCGACCCGACCAAACCGGCCGGCATGATTAGCTAGCCTACAAGTCAACATAAAAGAGCAACATCTTAGACTAAAATTTATATATACCATATGAAAACTAAGGTAACAACGTACATTATGTAAAACTACTGTAATGAATTATTTTCTCGTTGTCTTAAAATATTTCATAATATATTAAATTAAAAACAGTTAAAGGTTACTTAAGAAGGCAATTAACTTCAAGCACCTAACAGAGACATTGTTATGATCTCAATTCTCAATTTCTATATAATTCTCATGCTTAATTTTTTTTTTTTTTTCACATTTGAGTCCATCATTATGATCCCTTCAGTATATTTTACACATACTTCTTTTTAGGAATGTCATATTACACACACACACACACTAATATGACCCCTTCAGTATATTTTACACATACTAATATGCTCTTGCATTAATATAGTGAGGTTTACCTGTACATGCTCCCACAAATTAGGAAGCGAGCATGTGACCACCTTGACTAGTTGCTTAAATGTTAACTCATATTATTTATTATGCAACCCAAAATCATATTGACATATACTTTTTTTTTTTTTTTTCTGAGTTTTACAAATTCACCTTAAAATTTGTAATGTCACAAAAAGTCTAAATTAATTATCAAATAATTCAAGAAAAGTTTTAGATGTCATAGTAAATATCAATGTAAATTATTATTAATGGTATTATTGTTATTTTCTGAATAAGAATGTTTCCGAATTTATTTCAAAATTAATTAAGTTCCACGAGTTCCGATCAGTTTGTAATTAATTTAGCATCATTATTTATCTTAAATTTTTAATTTCTGAATTTCCCTATTTTTTCAAATATTATGATAATTTATTTTCTGTCCTGAAATAAATCTCTAAAATGTTTTATGATTGTTTCTGATGTTTATATTTTTATCTGTTCGAACATACATCAGGGTATAATTATCAGTATAATTGGAACCTCGACAGATGTTATTTTTTGTATTCAGAATTACTTGAAAAAAAAAACAGGGTTTCACAGTAGATATGGAAATCAGAAGTGTTGGTTGGTACGGGTCGGGTTCGAATTAGTTTGAGTTTGAATCGTGATCGGATGTAGTCAGGTCGAGTTATGAGTCATCCCGCTTCTATCATTTCATGCTTCAAGTCTCTGTAACTTACCAGGTTTCTATATGAAACGGACCTCGTAACCTTATTTAAAAAAAAAAAAAAAAATTCATGCTTCAAGTCAC
Source organism: Carex littledalei (assembly GCA_011114355.1). Classification (NCBI taxonomy): domain Eukaryota; kingdom Viridiplantae; phylum Streptophyta; class Magnoliopsida; order Poales; family Cyperaceae; genus Carex; species Carex littledalei. The sequence continues at coordinate 5,711,535 of CM022092.1, read as the reverse complement.
ATTGGGTAGATTCGGATTATTTTGACTATTAAAATCAATCAAGTCGGGTCATAGTTGGCTCCGGGTTGGCTCTTCGGATCGGGTTAAACGGGTTCCTCGGATCGTATTAATATTTTGCCACCTCTATATTCAATCCAAAACCCTTCAATATTGATCCAAACTCTGAAATTTTTAGTAATTCTTAATCCTTATTTTTTAATCTGTGTTATCTAGCTAACATCACATAAGAGCTCTTGTTCCAAGTTCCAACCCAACAAGAGACATGCTTAGCCATTTGATCAAATTAAATATATAATGACTTCATTTTATGTTTTCTAAAATGCAGGAAGTACAAGTTTAGCTGTTCATGTCGGTCCTGCAGGAATGTTTTTTATCTATAGAAATTATTAAATCTAGACGTACGGAAATAGAAAGAGTGCCTCGTTTCTAACAAATATAGAAAGATCTGACTCAATGGTCCAGATCCATTGGTATTTTTTGTTTTTTAAAAATTAGGCGCAGATGGGAACCGTTTAATATATATCAATGGATCTGGACCATTGAGTCTGATCCATATATTTTGGATCGGACTCAATGAATCAGATCTTTCTATATTTGTTGGAAACGAGACACTCTTTTTATTTCCGTACGTCTGAATTTAATAATTTCCATAGATAAAAAATTGTCGTCCTGCAGATTAAAGTACATAAAGACGCAATGTTTGCATTGCTAACACTAGGAACATATTTTGGAATTCACATCCTCCCCGGTACCGTAAAAGGGAATCTTTTAGAATTAGTGGATCCGACCGTTCTTTTTAACTTTGCACGAATCTTAAAGCCTAATAATATTGCCCCTGCGCTAGCCCGAATTTCAAAGCAGTTGAGAGTAAATCTCGAACCGTAAAGTGAAGGGAATCTTTAACACATATTGGAGAGGATACTTGTTCCATATTTTGGGGGTATTGTAATACCGAGTGAGACTATGGTATTTCGTAAAGCGCAGAACTGTCCGTTGCTATAGATAAATATCTCTATTTATAAAGTTTATACAATTGATCCGAATCATTCAACATGATTTCCGTATTAAAATGTACTTAAAGACCAAAATTTACATTTTTTTACTATTTTTAATATAGGTAGAGAATCATCTTATCTAAAGATTTTTGAACCATCTAAAAATTACGATTTACCATTTATCTAAAAATAGTAAAAAAATTCTAAGAAAAATGTAAGATTTGGTCTCCAAATGCATTTTCCTACATAGATCATGTTGGACGGTTCAAATCGACCGTTTGATTCATAACACATACTAGTCCGCGCTTTGCAAATTACCAAAATAATTGAAGTACGTATAATTTCACATCATACCAAAATAAATGGTTTAGAAAAGTAATTAGTTTACCGAGACGAACTAAGTTTTATTTTTTTCAACAGAAAATGAAATCAATTTTCTAATTTAAAATATTCATAAAAAATCTTACAACCCAGTTTTCAATCCATGTCTCCCACTGGGAACCTAGTTTAATTTGGTGAACTAAAACTTATTACTTCTCTGAAAGTAGAAATATAAACATAAAAATATTTCATTTCAATTATGAAATTCATTTGCACCGAGCACACATGCTTTTACATGTGCAGAGGGCTTCTAATAAGGAACCAACATGAGACACGCTTTAATTGTATAAGATAATTAAGATGGCTTGTGTACCAATATTAACTATAAAATTTGGTATGAAGAGACACGCAACGCTAAAAAAGGATCTTAGCTTCGTGCAAGTGCCCAGACAAAAGGCTGTTTCAAACCCAAATCAATTAGTCCAAGGAAACAAAGAGGCAAAGAATCAATAATTAATTACGCACAATTAATTAGAGCCTGGAAATGTTTGTTACGAGCTCAGAGGTCAGATATTACCGCACAAACTATTAAAAAAAATTATAATAACTGCAAAAAACCAACTAAGTTTTCACTTTTCAGTAATCAATTTCGATTAAATATTCGGTCAGAGCCATTTGATTCACATCAAAATTTATATGTACTTGATCGACATAAAATCTAAAATATATTTGTATAAATTTTGACACAGATCGAAGGGTTTTTATCGGGAATTCGGTCCGATATCCGTCGGACACCCCTGGCTCCATAACTAATTACAAATATTTTGTTTATAAGTATAAGAATTTGTGAGCATCTGCGAGGATAAAAGTGTTTAACAAGGGTCTATTAATATGGAGGAAAGTAAATATCTAAAGAAAACCAAATTTTTTTTTGAGGAAAAAAGAAAACCAAATTGGGGCTGAACTAATTTGGGAAAAAAAACTAAGGGCCCGATATCACAAACTTAACGTAGAATTTGCAATATTTTTCAAAAAATGAGTATATAGATAACTAAATTAAGGACCTAAACATATTTAAAAAAAATCTTTTAATTGATTAAAAGATAATTCCTTAAATTTCTATAAAATCCCACTAAATGCAATAGGAATTACTTTATTTCTTAAAAAAAGGTGTTCTAATCACCATTTAAAATCAATAATTAATGAATAAAAAATAAATATTATATAAAACATTTTAGAAGTTGCACAAGCATGTATAATAGGCTAACATCATTTAATTTGAGGTTTGGTAAAAGTTCGGTGGAGCCTGGGATAGTGGGGGAAAAGCGGGTATTGGAGCCTATTTGCTTTGCAATGGGGCTGTTGTATGCTGGATATCAAAAGCAATCGAAGCGGTTAACCCGAATCAGGCAGAGGCAAAAGGGGTGTTAGAGGGGTACCGGCTACTGGTACAGTGGGCTAAGGGAGTAGGCACAGTGTGCTCCGACTCAATGGAGACGGTCAAGTCTCTGCAGAATAGGCTACCAGTGATAAATGATTGGAGATCGTATGAAGATATCTGGGCGGCGTGGAGCAAGAACATCACAAGCTTACAATCGAGTACTGTAGCAGGGAGCATCTGGGACTGCAAGTAGCACATAGGCTAGCGCAACAGGGAAAATTGTATGGTTGGGACATAGGGGGGTGTAGTGCCCCGGTTTTTTGAATTGCAACATCTGTAGGCCTACGGGCCATGTAAGAACCAAAAAAAAAAAAAAGTTCGGTGGGTTAATTTTGTATCACGAAATAATTTCAACAGGCCCTGGAGTTGATTAGGCCCAAATAAAACTTTCTTGGGCTGAGTTTAAGTTGGGCTCGTTGGAAAGTTTAAAAATTTGGATTTAATAAACCATACATATTAGTATATTACCTGTATATGAATTCCTTTTTCAATTATCCTTTATATAATTGTATTTATTTATTATTAATCGTTAAATTATTTGTTATCCCATTTGTTAATTTTACCTGTTAATTTGTTTACAGGACATTTTTATTCCTTATTTTCAAATGCTAATTTGTTAATTGCAAAAACTTCTCCATTGGTTTTATACATTATACCCATGTAAATGATGCTACTGATATTGTTAGGAAGAAATAAACAATAACTTAATCAAACAATTTCATTTGTTAATTGTGCAATTTTATCTATTAATCAAACAACTACATATTTCACTCATTATAAATATATCACCATCTCCATAATATTTTACTAGGTTTTAACATAAAGTGCATCTCTTTAACAATGGACATAACATTCACTTGGTAGTCACTACCAAGCATTTTTAAAAAAAAAACAACGGACATAACATTTCGGATAAACAATTAGTATATTGATGTCAAAAGATTAGCACTTATAATGATTGAACAATATTTAATTGAATTCTGATGTCAATTGAGAATAAGAAATATTGAGATTTTAATATATAAATATTCAAATTTGAAGTTTGAATAGAAAATATCTAAAAAGTTAAATTTTAATTGATATACACTCAATTTTCCCTTGTTGATTTTATTCCCCTATTTTTTTTTCTTTTCCTTTCTGTGCAATCATTAACAACCGTCACTTGAAATTCAGACGGATTCCAAGTTAGTTCTTAGACCCTCATAAACGCTAATAATCGCGAATATTGTTCTTTATGTATTTGGTTAATGGTGGAAGAGTAGAAGAACGGAAAAATATTGAAAAATGAACAAATTTTATCTCTTGAAAATTATCAATTTCTCTATTCCACCATCTATATGGCACAGAAAATTGGCTCATAGAGAAATAGAATAGTGACCAAAATTTAAAATGTCGGAATTTAACTGTAAAAGTTCAAACTCAATTCAAGAATTCCATTCAATTGTTCTCTTTGTTCGTTCGCGGGAATATAACCCCTCTTCCACTATTCCTTTATTCCACTATTGCCAAACAGGCCCATAAAAGCCCAACCTGAACTACAAATGGATTATATCTTACTTTGTTCCGAACTACTTGGAAAATTTCGTTAAACCTTTAAATTCCAAACATGGTATATAGCATTTTAAACTGGGCCATGAACGGACCATTACCTTTTCCATTTTTCAAATCCATGGGGTTGATTTAAAGAATTTTTCTCTGTTCCGCATTTTTAATAGTTTAACGGTAATATTTCGAAATTTAAACCATCAATAATACATCTATGATTTTTTAGTGCATGTATTCTTGAGTAGTTCTGGTTGAACGCGATAGCTCGAATATTAAGTGAAGATTTTACAAGTACAGAAATAAGAGAGCGAATTTGAATTTTAAAATTGTCCAAACACAATGGCGAATGTATGATACGTTTAGACAATTCTAGATGCATATTCAAGTTCTATTCATTCTTACCATACCTATATATTTTTTTTCATGGAATGGAACACATGCGCTTCAATGAAATGTGGAATACATGTGCTTAGTTTTAAGAATATTGTTCTCAATGTTTCAACTCCAAAATATTAGTATTAATATTTTAAAAGTAAGAACTGTTCTTCACCTAAAAGGTCTCAAATGAATTCTTGATATTTTGACCCAAGTAAGATATTAAAATGGGTTTGCTGAATAATTACACGTATACATAACAACAAGTACACTAGGTATACAAAATTTTAAAGAAGGCAATTTTTCATATACATATTTCAAAAATCTCATAATTACGTACATCCTTTTTTTTAATTGTAAACTTAGTCCTTTTTTTTTTTTAAAGTACTAAGACTGTGACTACTCAGAAGTCGAGAGTTCGAACTTTGCTCACGATTTCGCAACTTTGCAAATTTCAAAAGAGAGAGAGGAAGAGCTCCTTTTACTTATTAATAAAAAGTTCAGACCTAGGCAGCCACTACCAGGTTTTTCAAAGAGAGAGAGAAAGAGAAAGGGGAGGTAACACAGTTGGTTAGAAAAAAAGTCCTAAGAATGATGGTTACCCAAAGGTCGAGAGTTCGATTCCCCCTCACGACTTCGCAGCCTCTGCAAAGATTTTCAAGAGAGAGAGAGAGAGAGAGAGGAAGGCAAATAGATGGATGGCTCACTGTTGAGTAGGAGGAAGGCAAATGGATGGCTCATTGTTGAGTAGGAGGAAGGCAAATGGATGGCTCATTGTTGAGTAGGAGGAAGGCAAATAGTTGTGCAAATAAATGTTGTTTTTTCTTATAAAATTATGATGTTGATTGTTATTTTCCTTTTATCTATATTGTTGTGGAGCTGTAATATGTAAAAGACGTTTTTCTTATTTAATAATATCAATGTGGCAGCCGCTGTCAAGATTTAAAAAGAGAGAGAGAGAGAGAGACTCTAAGAGCTTTTGTATTTTGAAGGAGAAATTTTAAGTTACTTTAAAATTTCAATAACGAGAGTTTCTATGTTTAGAAGCATATTTTAGTTTTTGAGGAAGAGATATCTAATTTTGATATTTGAAGGTTAAATATGAAAGTTCTGAGTTTCGAAAGAAAAACATAAGATTTTTAAATTTGGAGAAAAAATATATAATTTCGAGGTTTAGAATGATATATATATGATATTTTGCTTGATAACAACAGCGTAAAACAAACTGTATAAAAGTGTTGGTATATCTATAAACAGGTATTAGCAGGGGCGGACCCAGGAATTTGATCAGGGGTAGGCACAATACTAATAAAAAAAATTTCTGGACCCAGGAATATTTCAATGGAGTATGGGCCTTGCTATTTAAATTTTTTTGGACCCAGGGGTAGGCACAATAATGAATCAGGGGTAGGCACTTGGGTAAATTTATACTGGGTCTAATTTTTTTTTTAAATCCAGGGGTAGGCACTTGCCTACCCCTGGGCCTTTATGGGTCCGCCCCTGGGTATTAGGGCATCTCTATCCCTGATATATCTACACAATAAGCAATATACATATAATATATCATGTATATATTAAATGGATAATTTTAGAAAAAAAATTATTTCAAAAACCATCAAACAAAATATCTCTCTTTTAAAATTATTATTAGGTGTTTATTATGAGAAATTTTAAGTATTATCTTTTTTATTGATACGAAATTATCCTATATCAAATTAAGTGGAACTACAAAATATGCGAACCTAAAGGTTTTTAATGATGCAAAATATTCATTATATTGTGAGAATATCTTATAATTTTAATTTTGGAAATTTCAAAATCTCCATCAAATTAACGAAACGAATCTAAGTTTCAAAAATACTTGAATATAAAAAGTTAATCAAGGTGAAAGTTTGATTTTAAAATGTCTTGGCTAAAACATGTTACAATAGTGCCTTAAGAGCTACCAAAAGGAGAGACACATGGATTTGTTACATGTCAAATCTCATAAAACAAAATTATTATTCTGATACAAGGTCAGAATCTTGTGCTTGTATTTTTTTTCTTGATCAAGTAGTGGGAGCAGGAGTAGGGGTGTTCATTGGGTCCGGTTTAATCGGTTTTAGACCGAACCGAACTAGTTCGGGTTAAACGGTTCGGTTTTTTCGGTTCAATGGATCGGTTCGGTTGGTTTTTCAAAACCGAATGATAACTTTGGTTCGGTTCGGTTTAAAATTTTTCAAAACCGTTTATACTGAACCGACCGAACTTCAATTTTGATATATTATCGTGTATTCGCGTTAAGGACTTAAGGGGCTAAGGGGCTAAGGGCTAAGGCCAGCCCAGCGAAATCTTGTCAATGTAGAAATAATTTTGTTACCTTAGGTGATAAATTCGACAGCTCACTATCCATTCGCCAGCGCCATTATCTCATTATCTCTCCCCAAATCCCCATCTCATCGCATCCGTAAGAGCAAAAGGCACAAGACCGTAACCCTAGATCTAGCCGACGAATACTCGATGATCTATTCTTCTCCTACGTCGTACGCCACGCGAAATTGGCTGTCCTCTCTGGCTAAGTCGTGCACGCAACAATGGCAGTAGGTGACAGTGATTACTTTCGTAGTAACTGGCTAAGTTCGCCGTACAACCACTACCAACCACTTAGTGGTTTGACACTACCCGTTAGGGGCTACCCGAACCCGGTCCGCCCGTGCCCGGTGCCCGGGGTACCCGTACCCGTGCCCGGGTATACCCAGGTAAACGGGTACGGGTCTCAAACGGGCAGGGCACCTATTTTTGGAAAAAGACCCGGGTGTACCCGTACCCGCCGTACCCGTGCCCGCTACCCGTGTACCCGAACCCGTCCCGGGTGTACCCGCACCCGTTTACCCGTGTACTGTAGCACCCGAACCCGAACCCCTTTATTTCAAATTTTCTTCCCCCCGGTTCTACAGTAACCGTGATTTTAACAGATCAGTTTTGGCTACACGCAGCGCACGGAGTACAGAAATTTGACAACGCTGCATATGATTAGTGCGCTGCATGAAGCTAAAACTGCTCTGTTAAAATATGTACCCGTTCTACAGTAACCGGTTCAAATCAGTCAAACCGGGTGGGTCCCACCTGTCATTTCTGTCCCGTACGGGTGGGTCCCACCCGTCAATTCTGTTTTTTTTTTGGATTTATTAAATTTCAAATATTATTCTCCCTCCAATCAAAACTCTATATATTCACCCCTCTTCCTCTCAATATTTTCACACCCTCTCATTCTCTCAATCTCTCAATCTCTCATAATCTCATTCTCTCAATCTAAAATTTTACTATTTTCAGTTTTTAAATTTATTGTTTGAAAAAAATATAGTTGTAAATTTAATTCATTCTACAAATACGCAAACGGAATTACGAAGGTATCGGAATTACGAAGTTCGGCACCTCCCGCAAGATTTTTCCTCGAGATTTAAAGGTTACATTTATTTCATGTTAGATTAATTTATTTTTGTAGAGTAAATTTAGTTTATGCTAGATTTATTTTTGTAGAGTAAATTTAGTTTAATTTATTTTTGTAGAGTAAATTTAGTTTCATGTTAGATTAATTTAGATTTGTTAAATTTGTTAAGTAATTAGATTTGTTAGATTTATTTTACGTTAGATTTGTTAAATTTGTTAAGTACTTAGATTTGTTAGATTTATTTTATGTTGGATTTGTTAGATGTGAAGTAATTAGATTTGTTTTGAATAGGTTTGATTTTATTTTTGAAAATCGGATTTATTTTTAATAGGTTAAAAAAATATGTTAGATTTGTTTTTTTTAAGATGTGAAGTAATTAGATTTGTTTTGAATAGGTTTGATTTTATTTTTGAAATTCGGATTTATTTTTAATATGTTAAAAAAATATGTTAGATTTGTTTTTTTGAATATGTGAAGTAATTAGATTTGTTATGAATAGGTTTCATTTTATTTTTGAAATTCGGATTTATTTTTAATAGGTTAAAAAAATATGTTAGATTTGTTTTTTTGAATATGTGAAGTAATTAGATTTGTTTTGAATAGGTTTGATTTTGTTTTTGAAAATCGGATTTATTTTTAATAGGTTAAAAAAATATGTTAGATTTGTTTTTTTGAATATGTGAAGTAATTAGATTTGTTATGAATAGGTTTGATTTTAGTTTTGAAATTCGGATTTATTTTTAATAGGTTAAAAAAATATGTTAGATTTGTTATTTTGAATATGTGAAGTAATTAGATTTGTTTTGAATAGGTTTGATTTTATTTTTGAAATTCGGATTTATTTTTAATAGGTTAAAAAAATATGTTAGATTTGTTTTTTGAATATGTGAACTTGTGAAGTAATTAGATTTGTTATGAATAGGTTTAATTTTAGTTTTGAAATTCGGATTTATTTTTAATAGGTTAAAAAAATATGTTAGATTTGTTATTTTGAATATGTGAAGTAATTAGATTTGTTTTGAAGAGGTTTGATTTTATTTTTGAAAATCGGATTTATTTTTAATAGGTTAAAAAAATATGTTAGATTTGTTTATAAATAGGTTGGATTTTTTTAGTAGGTTAGATTTTTCAAATAGGTTATATTTGATTTTTTAAATTCGGATCTAAATTTAATAGGTTAGATTTTATTTTTTTTAATAGGTTAGATTTTATTTTTTGAAGATGTTATATTTTATTTTTAAATAGGTTAGATTTTATTTTTTGAATATGTTATATTTTATTTTTTAAATTTTGAATATGTTATTTGATCATTTGAATATGTTAGATTTATTTTAAAATAGGCTAGATTTTATTTTTTAATTTCGGATTAATTTTTAAATATGTTAGATTTATATTTTGCTAGATAAATAAGTTAGATTTGTTAGATAAATAATCTAGATTTATATTTTATTTTTGAATATGTTGGATTTGGTAGAGTTATTTTTTTGAATAAGTTAAATTTGTTAGAGTTATTTTTTTAAAATAAGTTAGAACAAGTTGTATTTATTTCAGTGTTCTAAATAGCGCGCTATAGCGGCGCTATAGCGCCGCTATAGCATTTTTGGACCCTAAACGCTAAGTTATGGCATGAAAATGCGCTAATTGCGTTACGGCCGCTATAGCGGTAATAGCGCATAGCGTGTAGCGCGCTATTTTTGTGCTATGCATATTGGGCTTTTTTAGACAATTTATATGGGCTTAAATAAAGATCCATAAAATTTATTTTGTATAGAAAAAAAAAATAGAATGAATCATGATGCTTAAGATATTTTGTATAGAAAAATATCGATAGTTTATGATATTATTATGGATATTTTGAACCATGGACTTTTGTACTAGTTCAATATGAATATTATAATTTCTTAATTAATTTGGTGTTATTTATTGTTCTATGAAACTTTAGATAATGTTAATATATAGTTCAAATATATAATATAATTTTTGTAAAAAAATAAAACGCTATTTGGAATAGCTTCCGCTATAGCTACGCTATTCGCTATAGCTTTTTTTGTAGCCTTCCCGCTATGACGCTATAAACGCTATTTAAAACATTGATTTATTTTGAATTAGACTTAGAATTTTAAAATTTGAATTAGATTATTATGAATTAGACTTAGAGTTATTTTTTTAGATTGTTTTTTTTTCTTTTGAAATTCGGCAGAGGCATTTTTTTTTTTTTTAATTCGGCAGAGGCTGAAAGCCAGAGGAGGCTTGCCTTGTTTTTTTTTTCTTTTTCTTTTTCTTTTCTTTAATTTAATTTAGATTTATGTTAGATTTGGATTCAATTTAGATTTAATTTAGATTTACATTTATATTCAATTTAGATTTAATTTAATTTAGATTTAGATTGTTTTTTTGAATATGTGAAGTAATTTACATTTATTTTGAATTAGACTTAGAATTTTAAAATTTGAATTAGATTATTATGAATTAGACTTAGAGTTATTTTTTTAGATTGTTTTTTTTTCTTTTGAAATTCGGCAGAGGCATTTTTTTTTTTAAATTCGGCAGAGGCTGAAAGCCAGAGGAGGCTTGCCTTGTTTTTTTTTTCTTTTCTTTTCTTTAATTTAATTTAGATTTATGTTAGATTTGGATTCAATTTAGATTTAATTTAGATTTACATTTATATTCAATTTAGATTTAATTTAATTTAGATTTAGATTGTTTTTTTGAATATGTGAAGTAATTTACATTTATTTTGAATTAGACTTAGAATTTTAAAATTTGAATTAGATTATTATGAATTAGACTTAGAGTTATTTTTTTAGATTGTTTTTTTTTCTTTTGAAATTCGGCAGAGGCATTTTTTTTTTTTTTAATTCGGCAGAGGCTGAAAGCCAGAGGAGGCTTGCCTTGTTTTTTTTTTCTTTTCTTTAATTTAATTTAGATTTATGTTAGATTTGGATTCAATTTAGATTTAATTTAGATTTACATTTATATTCAATTTAGATTTAATTTAATTTAGATTTAGATTTAGATTCTTTTTTTGAATATGTGAAGTAATTTACATTTATTTTGAATTAGACTTAGAATTTTAAAATTTGAATTAGATTATAATGAATTAGACTTAGAGTTATTTTTTTTTCTTTTGAAATTCAGCAGAGGCATATTTTTTATTTTTTTTTTAATTCGGCAGAGGCTGAAAGCCAGAGGAGGCTTGCCTTGTTTTTTTTTTCTTTTTCTTTTCTTTAATTTAATTTAGATTTATGTTAGATTTGGATTCAATTTAGATTTAATTTAGATTTACATTTATATTCAATTTAGATTTAATTTAATTTAATTTAGATTCTTTTTTTGAATATGTGAAGTAATTTACATTTATTTTTTTGAATAGGTTTAAAAGATGACATCTCCTACTCACGATGAGGATTTATCTTTTGGTGCGAGAATGTCACAAGAAATTTTTGGCCCACCTATGCCACCACCTAATAATCCACAAAATTATCCACAAAATTATCCACAAAATTATCAAAGAAGGGATCAAACGCTAGATTTAAATTATCAACAACCCCCCCAAATGTATGCACCGTATTATACTTCAAACGATCCAAACATGTATATTCCACAAGAAACACATCAACCGACACCACCATATGCATATGAAGGCACTTCTTCTGTAGCATCGAGTCAAGTCACCCCCCCTATAGAAGGTACTCCGTCGAGAAGTGTCACTGAAATTGAAGAAGAACCAATCCTTCCTCCGACAAGTGTCCCCTGATCACTCAAAAGAGAGCAATGTTTCTTTTTATATTTATAAACTCGTAAATGCTATCGGTTTGGACTGCAAGCGCACAATCCTTATCGAGTAGTATATGCGAGGTCGATCCGCAGGGAATATTGGTTCAGTGCTTCGAGCGATCGAATCACAACTTTTCGAAAGGCTAGATGAAATCTGAAATTTGAGAGATGTTTGTTGATCAATGTAAATTAGGAAACAATTAAAAGTAATTAAAATAAAGATAGAGATGAGAATTCCTAGGGTTTCGGCACACCACTGCCACTCAATCCGCCTTGACAATATATTCCTGTTGCATCTGATTTCCTGTTGTTGTTTTATGAAAGATAACTACATAGGTCACTGCGATTTATGTTACGCCAGAATGACAGATCTTTCATCGAGACTCTACTCAGGACAATGCGATTTACCTTACGCAACTATCGGGTCTCTTATCTCCCAAATTACTACACAGATCACTGCGATTTACCTTACGCAAATGATGGAATTTGGTCATGCGTTTTGTTGTTCTGGTTTATGGTTTCCCCGCGAAGGTTTTCTTCACATAAACCTAATAGATCTCAACGAGGCTAACTCATCCAAATAGTTTAAAGAGTTATTAAAGCACTGTCACTACCCTAATGAACTCAAACTAGATCATTGAAATTAGATGAAGAGATAGTAAATCACAAAAGCATATTCGATACAACAACAAGGAATCATAAACAACAGAAATATATATATCAAAACATCAAGAGTAACAAGGTTTACTGCCTAGCCCTAAGAAAAGGAACTTAGCCGCGGAACGGCATGGTTACAATCACTCCTCTCTTCTCTCTTTAATCAAATCTAATCCTAATTACAAAGATACTAATTCTATCTGCCCAGGGGCCTTATATAGGAGTGTAGGGACGTGTAGAGGTTGATTGGAGGCTAAGAAATTGATCTGGAAACAGCTGTCGGCAGTTATTCCCCAAGAGATGCCTTCGGATACGGACCGTATCAGTTGATACGGTCCGTATTAGGACCTTGGCAGTTAGGGTTTAACTGCTTCCAGCGCTATCTTCTGGTCTGTGCTAGGCCTGGTCCGTATTGGTCAATACTGGCCGTAACAGGGACTTAGTCGATGAGCGTTGCTGATCCGATTGACCTGATTCTAGCTCCATTTGGTGTAAAATAGTCCCAAAACCTGTATTCTGTAATAAAACATAAAGAAGGGTGACAGTAGCCTTTTTCTCTAAATAAAGTAAACATAAGTGTGAGAAAATATGTAAAACCTAAGCCAAAACCCTACGTAAATCATCATCATTTTGACTCTGATCATCCCCCCAGAACAGCCGTTGGTAAAGAAGACTAGAAGAATTCCTGAATACAATCAGCCGTGGGTCAAATGGTACAAGGTGACCACAGATGAGAACGGCCACATGCATACCCTTGAATGTAAGGTACAAAATTGCAAGAAACCATTTTTTGTGTATAAACAAAGTAGTGGTTTGACCAGCTTTAAAAGACATGTCGAAATGCACCAAAGGAAGGGTGAGGTTATATGTGAAAATGTTGGACCGAGACAAATCCAAACCCTTATGAACGCGGATGGTACTAGAACCAACCCAAAATACGATGAATCAAAAATGCTTAGTGAATTGGCCCGGTACATTACCCACAAAGAACAACCAATAAGCATGGGTGGTTGTATGAGTTTTGCCCGGTTAGTCATTCGGGGGTGTGCTCAACCAATGTACAAGAGGATCCATCATAGAAAGATGGTTGGTGAAATTAAAAACCAGTTTACCAAAACAAAAAATGAGCTCCGAGCTATATTTGCATACCAACAAAATAAGGTCTCAATTACCTCCGATATATGGACTGCCGGTAAACATGGCCTTGGGTACTCTTGTGTTACCGACCATTGGATCGATGATCAGTGGGTATTACAAAAAAGGATATTAAGTTTTCGTGTGTTAGATTCCCCGCACTCAGGACATGTAATTTTCAAATCCATTATTGAGGTGTTACAAGAGTATAACCTTAAGAGAGATAGGGATAACAAGATTTTTTCTATTTCATTCGATAATGCTAGTAACAATGTAGCTTCCATTGAGATTTTTAAACGGTCACTAAACCCGATTATGAATGGTGCAATGTTTCACCAAAAGTGTGTTTGCCACATACTTAACCTCGTCGTGAAGGCGGGCCTTAAAACAGAAGCCGTAAGAGATTTGATCAATAAATTAAAGGATTGTCTGTCCCATATTGTTTCAAACCAAGAAAGAAAACAACGGTTTGGTTTGATGTGCGTCAACTATGGATTGAGCAAGTTGAAAGTTCCTTGGGATATAGATACCCATTGGAACTCTACCTATAGGTTTCTGAACCGATGCATTCCTTACAAAGCCGTCATAGGAGAGTTTTTGAGAGGCTCCATGTTCGCTCCCAGATGAGAGGTACAGAGTTTCACCACAGCCTAGGCTGTGGAGTTTAAACCCTATTCAACTCTTGGATGAAGGTTGCAAGTGCACAACCCTGTCTTTGTAGTTAGAACGGGTGTCGATCCTCAGGGACGGACTATTTTCTGAATCTTAACTAATCCTAGTTAGGTACTAGAAGTTGAATGTTTGGGGTTTGTTTGTTTAATCCTAAGATATATGAACAAGTCGAATGAAATGAAAGAATGAATGAACAAGTATGAATGTATGAACAATGAATTAACAGAAAAGAATCAACTAAATGTTTGTATTTTGTACTATGGTATAAAAGGGCGTTTCAAGGGTTTCAGATTTCATCTTCAACTTTGCTGCTCAGACCTGCCACGCGACCCGCATGCTCTCGCATGCGACCCGTATGACGCAACCCGCATGCTCTCGCATGCGACCCGCTTGCTCTCGCATGCGACCCGCTTGGCCTTAAGCGCCCTGGACCTGGCACGCGACCCGCAAGCTGTGGCTTGCGACTCTTGTGATGCGACCCGCGTGCTAAGTCACGCGACCCGCATGGTCCCTTGAGCTGAGTCTGCACATGTCAGAATCTAATTGTTTAAGTCGTGTAAGGCTAGATTGACCGTACCTAGTGTCACTGAACCTCAACTTTCGTGTGTTGGCTTAGCAGACCTGGTTTGGAATTGCAATTTCACCTTCTCAGGTTTAATCAAGCTGTTTGATCTAAACCTAAGTTCTCAATTCTGTTTACTAAAGGTATCCACAAGCTGAGCAAGAGCAAGTGGAAACTTTCACCTTTCGGCTACTCATTGACCTCACCTTTCGGTTCTCAGACCTACCTCAAGTACTTAACCTAATTTGCAAGAAACATCAAGCCTTTGGTACAAGAAGAAATGCCTAAGGCATTCAACAGTAAGCAATCAAGAATCAAACAATTCAGATCAAGCAATCTCAAATAATACAAGAATCAAAGAAATACGAAATAACAATAAGAATCAATCCATGTGCATCATCAAACAAAGTATCAGACTACAATTCCAAACCCTCGAAACTACAAATCTACTCAAACATGAATAAAATCAAAGTAAAAGAAAGAAAGAGGAAGCAAATCATTGTCAGAGAAGGAGGAGTGAAGAGGCTTGAAGCTTCTGGAGTCTTCTTCACCAAGTTGAGTAGCTCCAGATCCTCCAGATCGCCTCTCCTCTCCAGATCGCCTCTCCTCAGGCGCCAAGCTCCCTTCCTGGCGATCAGATCCCCTTTTTGTGTGAAATGTCGGGGTCCCTTCTTCCTTTGTGCCAGCCCTTTTAATAGGCATCTTAACGGGCTTCAATCGGGTCCTAGCGCAGTTAATTCGATGCGGGTCGCATGCCAACTCATGCGGGTCGCATCGAGCTTTCCGAAAAGTGGTCATACACTCAAAACGGAGTTACGAGTCAAAAGTTATGACTGTTTTAAGTTCGGTGCTGAAATCTCAGGATCTGATGCGACCCGTATGGAATCTCATGCTACCCGCGTGGGATCTCATGCTACCCGCGTGGGGGGTTCCAGAACTCGCAATTTTCCCTGTTTTTCGCCTATTTCCTGCAATTCAACCACAAAACATCAGCAGTACCATATTCTATTGATTTTCAATATAAACTATGCAATTTAGTGGTCAAAATCATAAGATCTGATCTGGAAACAAGACGAAATAATAGATGAAATATAGACATATCAAATTCCCCCAAGCTTACCCTTTGCTTGTCCTCAAGCAAATTTGTACTTTCATACAGGGTTTGGATTCTAAATGCAAGTTAAATGCCTAAATGTGAAAACTTACATGATTGCTACAATAAAAGAACTCAAGAATCTTTTTGCTATGATTCGGACTTTCCTTGGTCAATTTTGATTCACCTCACAAATTGATTAACAAAACCTCAAACTCTAAATATTTCAAAACTTGCAAAGCTGATTACTCGAATTATCGAATTATCATTCTTTCACTAAACTATGCCCTCGTTTGTAGGAGATTTTTCCTTTTTGGCACCCCCAAGCTTGAATCAAGCTTAGGTCAGAAAGTTGCGGACTTCGTGTGTTGATATGTGCAAAAATTTTATTCTTTCATTTCTAATTTGGGAGACGAGCTCAAAGGCGTCCATTCAAGACTTATTGCCAGTACTCTTATTTTCTCCGTCTTTTCATTTCCTTTCATTTTCTTTTTCTCTTTTGTTTTCTTGATTTCTCTCTTCTTCTTTTTTTTATTTGTTTTGCACATACCATGAATACACACATCCACTAGTGTTCATTCACACCAACGGATATCCCAACCTTTCTTTATTTGAAATCCCTATTTCCATATTTGAAAGGCACAATTCGGTTTCTAAATGCTATCTCGACATTCAAGTTTCCAATTTTACAAATCTCGAACCATTTGTTCCTAATCAGTTCTATTTGGTCAATTATGAGGTTAGTTCTAATTTCCCAAGGTCATCCAACTCACAAACAAAAGTTTTCAAACAAGTCCCTAATCCTAGCAATCACACAAATTTATCACCTAAAAATGCAAAATTTTTGAAAAATAAACATGTCTAAATGCAGATACAATTTTCTTCTATTCCACCCCCCCAAGCTTGAATGAAGCATTGTCCTCAATGCTTGAATTCACACAAGGAAAAAGTAAATAGAAGAAAATATGGAAACTTACTAGATGGTGAGCGAGGGATGAGGCGGGGGCGTCTCACTGGTTGGTGGGAGGTGGATCAGGTGGCACTGGTGGGAGCACCCACTTCTGAGGTACACGGACCATGCGATCACACTCTTGCATCAGAAGAATCCGCAAGATTTCTTTCAAGTCCTTGATCAAGCACCCGATCGCGCTTTTGTGCGCTTCCAATTTCTCCAAGAGTGTAGCAGTCCGATCGGGTTCAAGATCTGCACTTATGATCACAGGACAACATCTATCTGGGTCTAGAAACTCATACCTGAGGTGAGCTGCTGGAGGCTTGAGCTCAGGAGTCAGCCGCTCTGTCTGGGTCTTGACGCGGGTCGCATCAGGTGGCGTGCGGGTCGCATCAAGTGAAATGGCATCGCGTGCTGACCAATCCGACTCGCGTCCCTCGGTTTCCAGGTCCTCAGACCACGGCATGCGGGTCGCATCCACATGCTCTTCAGGTGGAGATGCGGGTCGACTTGGCTCGATGCGACCTGGGTCCTCATGTTCTTCCGTGGGTGACGCGGGTCGTGTCTCAATGATGCGGGTCGCGTCAGGTTCTTCCAGGATGTCAGCCTCCTTCAACGCGGCTCGCGTGTCAGTCACGCAGCCCGCGTTCACATGTTCTTCAGGTGGTGATGCGGGGCGTGTGTCATTGATGCGGCTCATGTGCAGTGCGGTCTGGTCTGTTGGCTGGGCTGGTCCTTCGCATTCTGGCTGAGCTGGCAGAGGTTGGCGTGAGGCGACGATGTGGCTCAACTGCTCCAACAACTTGTTTTGAGCGGCCATTTGTGTGGACATGTTTTGCATCTGTTGCCACATCATCTGGTTTATCTTCCCTTGCTCGTGTATGAATTCGATCTCAGCTGGATCAATGTACGGCTCGGGTGGATCGGGTTGGAATACGCAATTGCTCGAGTTATCGAATGGTGCAGTGCCGTAGCAATAGCCATCCTGCTCCGGTTCCTCATCCCAATCAGCCAGTGGGCAATACTCGTAAGAGTGTCTCCTGTCCCCACACATGGCACATGGCTGTGGTTGCTGGTTTCTGGCTGCCCTCACGCTCATTTTGATTGAATACCTCTCAATGGCCTCCTCTAGCTTGGCAGCTGTGGTATATAGAGCTGCGATCTGATCAGCTTTGGATCGGCCGCCTCCTCCAGCTTGAAAATTGTCGCGGCCATACCAATGTCGGTCTGTCGCCATGTACATCTTGAGCTCCTCAGATGGTGATCGCTAAACTCAAGCCAGAATGTTCCTGAAAAGGAGAAAAGAAAAATAAAAGAAAAGAAAAGAAAAGATACAGATTAAAATCTAGATTAACTAAGAAAAGTAAAAATTCAGAAAATGAAAGCCGTCCCCGGCAACGGCGCCAAAAACTTGTTCGCTCCCAGATGAGAGGTACAGAGTTTCACCACAGCCTAGGCTGTGGAGTTTAAACCCTATTCAACTCTTGGACGAAGGTTGCAAGTGCACAACCCTGTCTTTGTAGTTAGAACGGGTGTCGATCCTCAGGGACGGACTATTTTTTGAATCTTAACTAATCCTAGTTAGGTACTAGAAGTTGAATGTTTGGGGTTTGTTTGTTTAATCCTAAGATATATGAACAAGTCGAATGAAATGAAAGAATGAATGAACAAGTATGAATGTATGAACAATTGTATGAACAATGAATTAACAGAAAAGAATCAACTAAATGTTTGTATTTTGTACTATGGTATAAAAGGGCGTTTCAAGGGTTTCAGATTTCATCTTCAACTTTGCTGCTCAGACCTGCCACGCGACCCGCATACTCTCGCATGCGACCCGTATGACGCAACCCGCATGCTCTCGCATGCGACTCGCTTGGCCTTAAGCGCCCTGGACCCGGCACGCGACCCGCAAGCTGTGGCTTGCGACTCTTGTGATGCGACCCGCGTGCTAAGTCACGCGACCCGCATGGTCCCTTGAACTGAGTCTGCACATGTCAGAATCTAATTGTTTAAGTCGTGTAAGGCTAGATTGACCGTACCTAGTGTCACTGAACCTCAACTTTCGTGTGTTGGCTTAGCAGACCTGGTTTGGAATTGCAATTTCACCTTCTCAGGTTTAATCAAGCTGTTTGATCTAAACCTAAGTTCTCAATTCTGTTTACTAAAGGTATCCACAAGCTAAGCAAGAGCAAGTGGAAACTTTCACCTTTCGGCTACTCATTGACCTCACCTTTCGGTTCTCAGACCTACCTCAAGTACTTAACCTAATTTGCAAGAAACATCAAGCCTTTGGTACAAGAAGAAATGCCTAAGGCATTCAACAGTAAACAATCAAGAATCAAGCAATTCAGATCAAGCAATCTCAAATAATACAAGAATCAAAGAAATACGAAATAACAATAAGAATCAATCCATGTGCATCATCAAACAAAGTATCAGACTACAATTCCAAACCCTCGAAACTACAAATCTACTCAAACATGAATAAAATCAAAGTAAAAGAAAGAAAGAGGAAGCAAATCATTGTCAGAGAAGGAGGAGTGAAGAGGCTTGAAGCTTCTGGAGTCTTCTTCACCAAGTTGAGTAGCTCCAGACTCCAGATCGCCTCTCCTCTCCAGATCGCCTCTCCTCAGGCGCCAAGCTCCCTTCCTGGCGATCAGATCCCCTTTTTGTGTGAAATGTCGGGGTCCCTTCTTCCTTTGTGCCAGCCCTTTTAATAGGCATCTTAACGGGCTTCAATCGGGTCCTGGCGCAGTTAATTCAACGCGGGTCACGTGCCAACTCATGCGGGTCGCATCGAGCTTTCCGAAAAGTGGTCATACGCTCAAAACAGAGTTACGAGTCAAAAGTTATGACTGTTTTAAGTTCGGTGCTGAAATCTTAGGATCTGATGCGACCCGTATGGAATCTCATGCTACCCGCGTGGGATCTCATGCTACCCGCATGGGATTTCATGCTACCCGCGTGGGGGGTTCCAGAACTCGCAATTTTCCCTGTTTTTCGCCTATTTCCTGCAATTCAACCACAAAAGATCATCAGTACCATATTCTATTGATTTTCAATATAAACTATGCAATTTAGTGGTCAAAATCATAAGGTCTGGTCTGGAAACAAGACAAAATAATAGATGAAATATAGACATATCACTCCACCCCCGAAGGAATGACATTGGAGCCCAGCCTCGACGAATGGGACCAACTACAAACCCTGAGTAATTTCTTAGGAACCTTTTTTAATGCAACCGTCAAATTATCTTGCTCGTACTCACCGACGGCATTTGAGTTGATCAAACATCTCTATAGTATCTCCAAGGTGTACTGTGAATTGGAACAAGCTGAAAGCAAGTACTCCACTCTCACACCGATCGTAGATGCCATGAAAGAAAAATTTCTAAAATATTGGGACGATGTACCCCTCCTGGCCATTATCGCAAGCTGCCTCAACCCGGCATACAAGAAGTATTTCACAGTCAAAATAGTTGCAGCGTACAAAGAGAATCTACATTTAGACAACACCGGAGTGGAGGCATTCGTGACTTCGAAGTTCGATGAGATGTTTAACATATACCACTCAAGAATGGGTGACAACCAAAACCCGTCTTCGTCCCGTGCCGGCCCTAGGTAACAATTTAAATATCTACATTATTTTAATCTTTATTATTTATAATATCTACATTATTTGTCCACTAATTTTTTTAATTTTTTAATAGTTCCACTTCCAGGAGCACTAGCAGCGGTGGATTGTTAGCAGATTTCCAATCGGAGATCCAACCGCACACATCCACAAATGAGTTAGTGAGCTATTTTGCGGGGGTAAACGAAAGAGAAGATGAATTTGACATCATGACGTGGTGGTAGAGGAATCAAAGAAACTATCCAACACTGGCGATGATGGCCCGCGACGTATTTGCCGTACCCGTGTCAATCGTCCCTTCCGAAAGTTGTTTTAGTTCGGCGAACAGGATCCTCTCCGACAAACGCAGTAAGTTGGGTGCACATGTTTTTGAGAGACTTGTGTGCTTGAAAGATTGGATTGATGCTGATGAGCGCAACCAACATCGAGATCATCAAGAATCATCATCTGGAGTCGACACTGAAGAAAACGGTACCGAGCCGCGGCCCGCGGCTAATTCGGATTCAGACGGTGCGGAAGAGAGCGAACAATGGTATATGAATCCAAACTACTAGATAGGTAGTGTCGGTATACATTTCTAACCTCTTTTAATCTCTATGGTTATTTTTTAAATTATAATTTCTAAACGTTTAAATTAGTTCTTAAATTATTCATTTTAAAGAAGAATTACTAACAAAAAAAAAAGTTAGAACTCCGCCTATGTTATTTTACATAGCCGGTCCCAAGCCCGGAATAAAAGAGGAGGGTAACTTTAATTTTTTAATCTATTGTTTTAAAATAATTCATATTTATTTTTAAAGTAATTGATTTAAGAAATTTTTTGAATAGGTTTTATTGTTTTAAATTAATTGATTTAAGATATTTTTGATTTATATTTTATTTAACCTATTAATTTATATTTGAATTTAGATTTAGATTGTTTTTTTTCTTTTGAAATTCGGCAGAGGCTTTCTTTCTTTTTCTTTTTCTTTTTCTTTTTTTTGAAATTCGGCAGAGGCTGAAGCCAGAGGCTCAAATGCCTTGTTTTTTCTTTTTTCTTTTTTTTCTTTTATTTAATTTAATTTAGATTTAAATTAGATTTGGATTCAATTTAAATTTAATTTAGATTTACATTTATATTCAATTTAGATTTAATTTAATTTGCATCTAAATTTAGATTTGAATTTATATTTATATTTAATTTATATTTAATTTAGATTTAGATGTATATTATCAATTTAAATTGAACGTTTACAAAATATATTATCAATTTAAAATGTAAACTACAAATTTCGAGATATAAATAAATTATGAAACTATATAATTAGAATGAGAGTTTGAAAATAAAATAAAATTACTCGTGTAAAGAAATAAATAATTAGACTTGTACTTAGCCGAATAAATATACAAATTTTCGCACAAATAATTTTTATATATGAGTTACAAATTTTATTTATTTAGGAATATAAAGATGTGACTTGATAATTTTATGTATATATATATATACAATATTTGATATTGAACTATTCAGATTTTAAAAGTTGAATTATAAACACGTAATAATATTCGTACGACATGGTAAAAAAACAAAAAAACAAAAAAGAAAACAGAAAAAAAAAACCCGTCTACCCGTGCCCGTTGTATCCGGGTACCCGTTGTGCCCGCTGTCCAGGACGGGTTCT